>OY720299.1:22397458-23738616 GCA_963082785.1 Philonthus spinipes
TATAATGGAATACCTCATATTTTATATTTTTTTCACATTCTACATCAAAAATAAAGTTAACTTTCATAATATGTTCATATGCCTAAACCTAATAATTTTTGAAATATGTAAATATTTTTGGAAAAATTGACGTTTTGAAAAAAAATCATAACTTTCAAATAGGTGAATAAAAACAAATGAAATTTGATATATATATATATATATATATATATATATTATCAAAAACCCTTGTACCCTTACGGGTGTTGGGCGTAATAAGTCTATTACATTTTTTGTCATTTCACGCTTCTGCTTCCGAGTCCATGTACAAAGTTTGCCCACTCCTTCTTGTTCCTCGCTAGTGAAAAATATATACGAAATATATAATCGATTGACCTCTTTATCGTTAAGCGCCGAGGTCCTAATTTATAGCAAACTGTTTTTTTTACCACTTGGAAAATCAATATGTATGATACGGACGTACGTCTTAGCAAAATCTGTTGGTGCTAAAGTTTAATGAATTTGATCATGTATTTATAGCTCGAAGCAGCAGTTATGCCTGTTTCCATAAGCAAGCTATTTTACTCTACATCGCCGAGATGAAAGGGCAGGAAATACTGAATAAGTATGTAGCATTTTTTTTACATCTGAGAAGCCTACTAAAACCAACCCCAAAAAATTAATTATTTCTGTGAAAATTTATTTAGTGGCGGACGAAGCGTGATGTGAAATATTTTCTGATTTTTACAAATTAAAGCATGTATGGAGAATATTATAATTATTTATATAATAATAATTATAATTATAACAAAATATTATTAAAATATGAACAAATCAATTGCGAAAATTAGAACTTAACTTTAGTAAGGAATCTCTCTTCTATACCTCACTAAAGTTAAGTTATAATTTTCGTAATTAGTTTGTTCATAAGGCGTTTGCATTTTTTATTATGTAGAAATGAGTGACTTGGACGTCTATTAAGCTAGCAAAGCAATTTTGCTAAATCAATAACACTAGAATTATAGGCTATTTATAGACGCACATAAAGAATTTTAGGCTCCGGCGTATTTAAAAAAAATTGCTGGCTTAAGGTTAAGTTAGCAAAACTAGTCAGACTTAGAGTAAACCAGTGAAGTTTTCGAAATAAATGCCTTTAGAGCATTTTATGCTCTCTTATAGATTTTATTTAATTTAGGGGCGAGGGAGGTCCGATGTGATTTATTTTATAGTACTAATAGATAAATAAGGAACGTGTGTATATAAAAATGATTTAATTATCTCGAAAATCCAACTCTAAAAATCGAAAGTGAATGTTATTTAGTTGTGTGGTAGGGCTTATAGGGGTGGCGTTTGCTTATTTCAAACTATAGTATAAAGCAGAACGAAATAAATTTTCAAAAATGATAATTTTTAAATATTTTATGATTAATTGCTCAAATCTATGGCTGACGTTTACATACGCCAAATATTTTTATTCAGAAAATGTCACACATTTTTATAAACATAAGTATAAATAATAAAAATCGTGATTTTTTTTTTCAAAAATCTTGAAATGTAAAAAATGTGAATTTTTGTCAAAAATCATGGAAATTTGTCAAAACTAGTGAAATTTTCTTAAAAAATCATGGAAATTTATTAATAATCTTGAAATTTGTTAAAAAATCGTGGAATTGGAAAATTTTGGTATTGCTTCACAAGTTTAATTCAATTTGTTCCGACTAGTTTCGTCTATAGTGTCTTGATTTCAAACATAAAATAATTCAAAATGTTTCACCACGAAATAAGTGAGCAATTAATTACACATATTTTTCAAGTAAGTCGATTTTTTTACTAAAATTTTGATGAAGATAGAATTTTCACTAATTATATAGGTTCAAGAAAATAGCATGAAACCAAAAAATGATCACAACAAAAAATTAAGGTTGAAGCCACATTCGCTATCATCAATGTGTAGCACATTATATTCCCAGTACCGAATAATTAGTTCGATTCCGATGTGTCTTGTTCCCGAGGATAATAAATAACGCGTATAAATAAGTCCGATCAGTAATTACAAAAGATAGAATACTGCCCGAGGTGCGCCCTTTTTTATAAAACGTGACATATGTTGTTAATCATCAAAAAAAAAATAGTGAAATGTCAAAAAATATTTATGGAATTTTCTTAAAAATTATGAAATTTCATTAAAAAAAGTCGTGTTTTTTTTTAAGTGAAAATTCGTTAAAAGTATGAAATGTTATCAAAAATATTAAAATTTATTTTTTAATCTCAAAAAAAAAAAATGTGAAATTTTGTCAAAATTAGTGAAATTTCTTAAAAAAAGAATTATTGCCAAAAATATCGAAATATCGTTAAAAAATCATGGAATATTGGCAAAAAAACGTGGGATTTTGTAAAAATTATTAAATTTTATTAGGAATTTTTAATTTACTATTAAAAATTACCATTTTCTCAGAATCATATAATGAAATGAAAGTGTGCCTGTTCCTGAGCTATCGACCAGAGGTCTTTCTGCCCTCTCTTAAATTTATGGTGATGTGCAATAAATGTGACTGGAGTAAGTTACGTAAAGATGATAATAACCATAATTAATGATTTCATTAAAAAAAATGACTGTACTACCTAGCTGAACTATCTTCAAACATATGAATTCACGAATGGCTAGAGTAGGACGTAAGCATTTTAGAGGGATGTTTGAATTTCAGGGTACACAGAATTTCGTAATGTTTAAAACTCTGTTTTCCTAAATCCTTTCAAAAGTTTTACTATTTTCGTCTGGCCGTTTTTTCTTTATATTTTTCCATCGCGCCCACCCACCTTCATCACTATCACGTTGATTGTGATTCGAGTAAAGTATGAAATCTTGTATCCCCGCGTTATTTATTTAAGCAATACACAGGCGGTGAGTAAATGGAAAACGCTTGTACTCATCCATCCACTTTCGGGGACGAAGGGGAATGCATATATGCGCAGATAGAAATAAATGCGAGAGGACAATCTCCGCGTATATCTGTCTGCACATAATAATATTTATAGTTCGCCAGTCTCGTCTTCGTGCATGCATGTGTGTATGTGTGCGGGCGCGAGTGTCTGTGATGTCTGCCCTCTGTGTGTTTGAGTGCATGTTAAGGTATGCCTATCCTTTTCATATTCGCATTCCTTGCATTGCAAGTGTGCCTCAGAGAGGAGAGGATGTATGCTCAAAATCGCATGGGCGTGATTTTATCTTCTGTGTGCCTTTATAAAATTGTAGATATACGGTGTATACTGTCTGTGTATGCTATCTTTTTTAATCGTTATATTATTCAGAGAGAGAGAGAAAAAAAAAATAAGTCGAAATGTTGCAGAGCTAAATGTGGAAATAATTTATTAATTATTTTCAAATCATTTTTATTTAATTTATTAAATAGCTTTGATAACTTTGATAACCATAGAGAGGAATAGATTTTTTTAATAAATAGAAAAGATTATTTATTCAAATCTTTTCTATTTATTAAAAAAATCTATTAAAGATTATTTATTCAAATCTTTTCTATTTATTTAAAAAAAAAATCTATTCCTCTCTATAGTTATCTGTATATGTATTTTCTGTTTCTGTTATCCCTCTTATTCTATCTGTACGCTATTTCTCTCGCCATTTAAATATGTATATTTTAAGACAAACCCCCCCCCCCCCCAAAAAAAAAAAAATCTAAATACACCTTTCGGTGTCGGTTTTCAAAAAAAAAATCAGATTTAAATTCTTTGTTCAATACATGAACTATTCAATGAAGAAAAAGTAGGTTTCTTCATTTAATAATAATATTGAAGAAAAAAGTAGGTTTCTTCATTTAATAGTTCATGTATTGAATAAAAGATGGCGCGTTTCATCATTTAATAGTTCGTGTATTGAACAAAGGATGGCGCCATATTTTATTCAATACATGAACTATTAAATGAAGAAAAGGTAGGTTTCTTCATTTAATAATAATAATGAAGAAAAAAGTAGGTTTCTTCATTTAATAGTTCATGTATTGAATAAAAGATGGCGCGTTTCATCATTTAATAGTTCGTGTATTGAACAAAGGATGGCGCCATATTTTATTCAATACATGAACTATTAAATGAAGAAAAGGTAGGTTTCTTCATTTAATAATAATAATGAAGAAAAAAGTAGGTTTCGTCATTTAATAGTTCATGTATTGAATAAAAGATGGCGCGTTTCATCATTTAATAGTTCGTGTATTGAACAAAGGATGGCGTCATATTTTATTCAATACATGAACTATTAAATGAAGAAAAGGTAGGTTTCTTCATTTAATAATAACAATAAAAAAGTAGGTTTCTTCATTTAATAGTTCATGTATTGAATAAAAGATGGCGCGTTTCATCATTTAATAGTTCATGTTTTGATGAAATATGGCGCCATCCTTTGTTCAATACACGAACTATTAAATGATGAAACCTACTTTTCCGCGCCATCTTTTATTCAATACATGAACTCAATAAATGGAGAGAGATTGAAAGAGAGCATACAAAAACTACATACAGTGGAGTAAGCGGTATTCTCTCTCTATCTCTCGCCATTTAAATAAAATGTATTTTTTTTAATTTAAAAATGTTTCGGTCCATTCAGACATTACGATTTCCTCTAGTGATCTCTTGTCAAAATTTGATCTAACAGAATTGGGCGCGAGATGTAAAATCCTATTCCTAAAGTGTTTACATCAGATCATTCATAATAAAATAGATGATTCAGGCAGAAAGACCTCCGGTCGATAGCCCAGGGCAGACAAACCTTTATTTTAATGTATATACTCAATGTTTGTAAAAATGTATTTGTCTCAATAAAGATATTTATATACAGATGATCCAAATCTATTGGCCTAGAACATCGAGTAGAAACTGTACAATATTTATACGTAACTACAGTTACACTAATTTATATTATTATTTCCCAATTAATTTCATGAAATTAGTGAGTGATGTATATCAAGGTACATCCTGATCTTCCATTTCACCTTATTGTGATGAATTTAGTGAAATAATGATATAGATGGCGCAGAAATAAGAAAGAATTTGGTAAGTAAGAAAAGGTTACAAAACAAAAAATATAAATTATTATGAAACTAGTGCATTGTTTGAACATTGGATTAGTATACAATATCGAAAAAAATGATTTTTTTTAAATTTAAATTTAGATTCGAAAGCATTACAAGGAATTTCAATTTATCAAACACACTTCACATAACGCATGAAGCAAACTTGACATGAACTATTAGAAAAGAAACCTGCTTTCGCAAAAAAGTTTTATAAAAGTTTAAAGTGTTCCCCATCAATTACAGAGCTAAATGTAGAAACCTACTTTACCGCCACCTTTTGTTCAACACACGAACTATTAAATGATAAAACTTCATTTACCGCGCCATCCTTTGTTCAACGCACGAACTATTTAATTTAATTTTAGATTCGAAAGCATTACAAGGAATGGCTATTTTTTATAATGAAATGATCTTTCTATAAACTTTATTTTCTATAAACTTTCTCTTTCTATGTGTGTGTGTACTTTTTTTTCGATTCGCCCTCTTTCTGTTTACGTACATTTATTTTCAATAAGGTCTCTCTTTTTATCTCTATGGATGTATATTCTCCGCTTCTCTCTACCTCATCCTCTCTTTGTTCGTCGCGTGTGTCTCTTTGTTTGTATATAGGTATGTGTGTGTGTGTGAGAGTCTGTGACCATCCTTTCCATATTCGCATTGCCCGCCCCGCAAGAAACTATAAATACCATCCGACACACTCGCACAGACACAGCGCATTTTCCGTTTCTCAGCAGAGCCCAACACCTCTGGATGTTTTCTTTCGCGAGGTGTATTTATAAGTTATTATATAATTAAATTTAACAGTTCGCCACGTGTGACTGTCGCTAATTTTCGTTGGGCTTCCTAGAAATTGCCGGATTTAAATTGGTAACACGTTTGTGTTTCAAAATCGTCTCTTCTAATAAATCTGCCGGAATTTGGTTCGGGACGCAATACTGGATGAAAACATCTTTGGATTCACTAAAATTGAACCATGACTCATATATAACATATTTATATAACAAATTGGTGAACGGAAGAGTTTGAAGATGCTTCAAAGTTTTATAAAAGTTTAAAGTGTTCCCCATCAATCACAGAGCTAAATGTAGAAACCTACTTTACTGCGCCATATTTTGTTCAACACACGAACTATTAAATGATGAAACTTCATTTACCGCGCCATCCTTTGTTCAACACACGAACTATTAAATTATGAAACTTCATTTACCGCGCTATCTTTTGTTCTACACACGAACTATTGAATGATGAAACTTCACTTACCGCGCCATCTTTTGTTCAACACACGAACTATTGAATGATGAAACTTCATTAACCGCGCCATCTTTTGTTCTACACACGAACTATTGAATGATGAAACTTCATTTACCGCGCCATCTTTTGTTCAACACACGAACTATTGAATGATGAAACTTCATTAACCGCGCCATCTTTTGTTCTACACACGAACTATTGAATGATGAAACTTCATTTACCGCGCTATCTTTTGTTCAACACACGAACTATTAAATGATGAAAATTCATTTACCGCGCCATCCTTTGTTCAACACACCAACTATTAAATAATTGATTGATGAAGCTGATAATTGTTGAAAGTTCATAATTACTTATATTATATAACACTATTTAGACTT
Source organism: Philonthus spinipes (assembly GCA_963082785.1). Lineage (NCBI taxonomy): Eukaryota > Metazoa > Arthropoda > Insecta > Coleoptera > Staphylinidae > Philonthus > Philonthus spinipes. The sequence continues at coordinate 22,404,150 of OY720299.1, forward strand.
TCAAACTCTATTGTAATATCGCTACAATTGTTTCACCACACTGTGGCTTCTTGTGGACAGAATAGTGTAGTGTATCATTTCTTCGCCTGAAGAAGCCACAGTGTGGTGAAACAATTGTAGCGATATTACAATAGACTTTGAAAGACTAAATAGTGTTATTTAATATAAGCAACTATTAAATGATGAAACTTCATTTACCGCGCCATCCTTTGTTCAATACATGAACCATTAACTAAAGAAACCTACGTTATCATGCCATATTTTTATTCAAAACATGAACTATTAAATGAAGAAACCTACATTACCACGACATTTTTTTATTCAATACATGAACTACTAAATGAGGAAACTTACTTTACCGCACCATTCTTCGTTTAATACATGAACGATTAAATGAAAAAAAAAAAAACTTGCTTTACCGCGCCATTACTTGTTCAATACGCGAACCATAAAATGATGTAACAAAGTAGATTCTATCATATAATAGTTCGCGCCATCCTTTGATCAATACACGAACTATTAAATGATGAAACTTCCTTTGCCACGCCATCCTTTGTTCGATATATGAACCATTAACTGAAGAAACTTACGTTACCGTGCTATATTTTAATCAACCAATTAGTTAATCCGTTATTGAATCTTTTAAGAAAAAACACATTAAAATAATCGCTTCATATTAATAACCACCCCTCCGCCCTTTCTTGTTTACCTTAACACTAATTACCTGTCGGATTATCACCCTGTATAAATACCTGCCGTATTATTTTTGTAAAACATTCGCTATCGATAATGAGTATATGGTACAGGAAATGAACATTTAGCTATTATAAATAAAAATTGAAGTAAGGAACGAATCATTTTTTCAATTTATCAAACACACTTCACATAACGCATAAAGCAAACTTGACATGAACTATTAGAAAAGAAACCTGCTTTCGCAAAAAAGTTTTATAAAAGTTTAAAGTGTTCCCCATCAATTACAGAGCTAAATGTAGAAACCTACTTTACCGCCACCTTTTGTTCAACACACGAACTATTAAATGATGAAACTTCATTTACCGCGCCATCCTTTGTTCAACGCACGAACTATTAAATTATGGATCTTACTTTACCGCGCCATCTTTTGTTCAACACACGAACTATTAAATGATGAAACTTCATTTACCGCGCCATCCTTTGCCCAATACACGAACTATTAAATGATGGATCTTACTTTTCCGCGCCATCTTTTGTTCAACACACGAACTATTAAATGATGAAACTTCATTTACCGCGCCATCCTTTGTTCAACGCACGAACTATTAAATGATGGATCTTACTTTACCGCGCCATCTTTTGTTCAACACACGAACTATTAAATGATGAAACTTCATTTACCGCGCCATCCTTTGCCCAATACACGAACTATTAAATGATGGATCTTACTTTTCCGCGCCATCTTTTGTTCAATACATAAGCTATTAAATAAAAAATCTACTTTACCGACCTAATTATTCTATTCAATTCTAATATATGTAACTAGAATTTATTCTTTAAATAATGTTATTCAGTTAATTCTTCATTGGGATTATCTATTTAATCTTTTCGTTGATAATTCTACTTGAGAAAGATTAATTGATATTTAGTGTGCATTTTGGTTGTGTCACATATGGAATTTTGTTTATTTTAAGAAATATCGACAAACCGTTTTCGCAACCCTAGACCAATTTTTGAATAATAAATAACGGCGAAGTAAAAAAATAATCTATCTTTAACCGTTTCCGGGTTATAAACGGAAATTGCCTGTAATTTCGTTATTATTATTTTTTTATGTGGAAGGGCAAATCCTTTATGGACGGTGCGTCGGACTCTTTCTGGCCTTGATATATAATCTCCAACGGTTAGAGTTTACCTACTAAAACCCCTCCCACTATACTGCATGGCCATTGGCCGGTCGCTGGTGTTGAATCTTACAGACGATTGCATATGGCCTAAATAATATTATCACAGAAAAAATGACCAACATAAAATTACTAGACTATTTTCACAGCGTTAGCGACTCAGGGTTGTAGAAAGACCATGATGTCGTCCACTTAGCGATAAAATTAGGACAAGTACAAACAATTATATTTTTTAAGCAAGTTTTTCACCTTTAGGAACTCTATGAGAGATTTGCAATGACGGCCAGTAAAAATAGAGGTAATATTGTCCGGGAGTCTCAGAAAACTACGAGCATTGCTATATACATTCCGTTAGGATATGCTTGACATTGGTCGCGTTCAGGGAATTTTAGACATGTAGCGCTACAGCGCAAAGCGCTTGATGTTCCCTGAACACGCTTTCGATGTTAAGGATGCTCACGAAAATATGGCGGTTTTGTTTACAGTTGCGCAGCTTGAAAAGCGATTAAGCAGAAAAAATATATGCTTTACCGCTTGATAAAGCGCTGCAGCGCTACAAATAAAACGGTACCGTTCAGCGCAACCGCTTTCGTAAAGCGCTTAAGCGCTACAGTTCCCTAAACGCGACCATTGAGAGGGACTTAGCACGCACTGCATGTCGGAGCATCTATTAAAAAGAGAAAAAAAAATATTGTTAATCTTTCTCAAAACAACATGTTATGCTTACTTCGAATATGTTATCACATTTTATTTATCATTATTAGTAAACTGAAACCCTTCCTCTTCTCTTCCCTGTAATCGCCTTGTCTCAGCATAGCATTTCGTTCAGCTTGGTGCAGAACAAACCTATTTAATAATTTAAAATAGGATTGAAAAAATTATGAAATACAGTAGACAAAAAAATTCTAGCGATGCCACCTTTTCCTCTCCTCTGACGTCTTCATAAATTCTTTTTAACGACGCGACATTAAAACATCGGCGTTAAGAATTTTATCATTGGACGCCGCCGACCATTAATATTAAAAAAAAACCTCTCCTCTCGTTAATTGCGGCTAATCTAAATATAGGAGGGTGGCGCGAAGGAAATAAAGAAGGAACGGGAGAAAAATAAATGATGAAGTTATTAACGAGCGCTCAGTCATTCACATTAGTTTACGCGGGCTTAAAAATACATCCAGATGGAATGTGGAATGGATGAAGGAAAAGAGATGGAGAGAGAAATGATTGGGATAAGTGAGGAGTTAATTAAATATATCAGTAGAGGGCAGAAAGACTTAAAGTCGATAGCCCCGATAGACAGACTAACACCTACAGGTAAAATTATATTTATGTTATATTATTTTGTATTATCTGTATAGCTACGAGGTTTTTAAACTTGAGCTTGCTTATGCATGATATTTGAAGAAAAAAATGTAAATTGGCAACACTGTAACATAATAAAAAACTAAATGGACAACAATGTAGAGGTTGAAAAATGTCATTAGAAAAGTTGAATAAATACAGGGTGTTCCATTAAAAAAAACAAATATTTTTGTTATACCGCAAAATTGGGACACCCTGTATGTTTGAAAAAAATTTTACGCCATAAAGATTTTTAAATCAATAACTTTTTGTACGAAACATTTTTTTGTTTTTTTTTTTCACGGAAAAGGCGCTAGGGAAGCCCGACGCACTGTTGCAGGACCCTGTATATATATTATTGATATGCAACAGCATTTGTTCATTATGTAAGTGTGAAGAGAGGATACAGCAGTGTTAATTATTTTTATACTCTTCGCGTAACTCAAAACTAATCATCGTGTACATTATGTAATTCAATGTCCGGCGGAGAATTCGCCCGGGGAGTAGTTGTTTTAATGTGCATTTGTTTAACGTACTTACGTGACTTAAGTCATAATGTCGCAGAGCGAAATGTGGAAATAATTTATTAATTATTTTCGAAACATTTTTTTTAATTTAATTTATTAAATATCTGCGACCAAGTGAGCGAATACTTTTCTATTATATTTAATTTTTGCAGTGTTGGAAAAAAGGGAATGATCGAATCATATCGATCCATTAATTTTTCCTTATTTAATTTTAATTGTAAATATTTGTGCTATAATTATATTATTATTATTTACAGAATACTCCGTTCTACAATATTTTAAATTACAAATACATAAGTTGGGAAAGAAAGAAAGAAATTAAAGGGAAAATTATGGCGTATAATTCCTTCACTATACATCTTCCTCTACTTTATCCTTTTTCTCTCTAATTCAAAAAATTCTGATCTTATAGAAACAAAGAAAGAAATAATAAGTAAGTGGAATAAAGATAATTTTAGATGGATACAGCTATAGGAGGGAATATGAGAAAATAAGGTAATACAGCGTCAGAAATGAGAGAAATTAGAGGAAAAGGGAGAAAATGAGGAATACAAGGTTAGCAACGAGAGAAAAAAAAATAAACAAACAAGGGAGACAAGTAAGGACAAGAAAGAAAAATTCAAATAGATACGGGAATGAGAAGGAAAAGGAGAATGCTAAGAATACAGAGATAGAACCGGGAGGGGAGAAAGGAAAAGAGGGAGAGAGAAATTCACGAAGAAAGCGAGAGGGAAATTCACGTGGAGAGAGAGAAAGAAATTCATGAAGTGAGAGAGAGAGAGAGACAGAAATTCATGAAGAGAGAGAGAGAGAGAGAGGAGAAATTCATGAAGAGAGAGAGAGAGGGAGAAATTCATGAAGAGAGAGAGAGAGAGGGGGGGGGGGGAGAAATTCATGAAGAGATAGAAAGGGAGAAGTCTTGGGGAGGACGCATATATCAAACATTCCTGTGCGTCAGTGCGAAGGGGGCTGCTCTCGTCTCCCTTTTTCCGTTCAGGAAAAACTAAGAGGAATTACGCGGAGATCGCCTAATCTCCTCTAATACATCAACCAGATAACGAATGTGTCTGTCGGAGTTGGCCTTGGCTCGAAAATCAACCCGAAATAATTCTCATTCCGCGACAGTCGGGCGACAGAATAGAGATAATAACCGGAATTGTACGTTGGTTATGACATTTTTGTAAAGCGTTACGTATTTATACATACTTCAAATGAGTAAGGATTACTTAGTACGGTTTTATAAAATAGACGGTGTAGGGGCTGACTGTACCCACTCGGATAGAATACTAGTAGCATTTTTTTTAAAAATACTTACCGTTATAATGTAGTAATATTTTATTCCTTTCTTCACTTTTTTATTTTTATCACTATATGTACATTTTAAGCACAACGTGCTCTTTTCAATAGTTTTATGTATTTATTTGTCAATTTTACATAAAACTATTTAAAAATATATTTAAACTGAATATTTTAATACTTGAATTTATAATTGATACATTTCTTTCAGTATTTTAATATGAAGGTCAATTTTTAAGTATATTTATAAATTATATTTAAAATAAAATAAAGTGAAAAGTGAGTTTCTGGAATTAAAAACATTTAAGTAATTATTTAGTTGAATGTCTATCGATTATTTGTTTGGATATCGATTCGATTATTTTGTCAAATATATTGATTAAAATAGATTAATTTTTAATAAGGCCTTTTGGATTTTTCGATTATTCAAATCATTTTAATGTTGATAATTCCATTACAAAAATCATCAGTGTTGCCAATCTCTATTCAGAATACATCATCATAGATAAAATTTACACATATTTTGAAAAATTATAAAATATGATGACTAAAACTTCAATACATAGCATACAGTCACTAAGGACATAATCATGCTTACATATTTGTCTTCCCTTTACTCTTTGCCTAATAAATTAGATATCAACAAACATATGCTCTAGCCATACTACCTCTATGTTACAGGCTCTCTGACATATGCGTGTTTTTAAGGTCCGACATACCTTTCAATAAAATCGAAATTTTAATTTTTCACGCTACTTGCTTGAATTTCTCTTCAAGTTTTGATCTTATTAAGTAGATATAAGATTAATTTATCTTAATTATTAAGTTTATTTCTTAAATATGTATAATAATGGCGCAGTTTGCCTCTAAAGTTTTAGGTGATCTTTATATACGTATTCAATTAGGGTCATTTAAATTTTTGAAACGCCACACTTTTAAAATTACCGCGTTGTGTGACGTCAGCACTATCGGACCCCATTGTTACAACGCTGTTGATTCTTCTGATTTGGTAAACAAATCGCATTTTGTAGTAGAAAAAAAAATTCCATTGCGTGATGCTAATTATAAACTCAAGTCACCTTTTGTTAATATGAGACCCAATTTTTACGCTTTACCACCCTTTTGTTATATATTTCATGACAGGATCAATGTAATATTATCCCAAATTATCTAGTTGTATCTTGAGTTCTTGTATTCTTGATTATATTATTCTTTGTTATTATTTTGGCCTACCTAAACATAAAACCTCATTATTTGAGAAGAGTAGGGACTATGTGGGAAAACATTTTAATAATAATAATAATAAATTTATTACCCAACAGGAAACAGTAGCCCAATTACATGATAATACAAAATAATTTTACATTATAATATTTTGTTAATCATATTCCCTCTTCAGTTAAAGAAAACAAAAATTGAAATAATTTTCTCTGTCATAGATTTGCAACATAATCCTTGTTGAATTTACAGCATAATCCATCATAGATTGTCAGAATAATATTTGATGGATTTGCAGCATAATGTTACATATATCTGCAGCATAATCCAAGTTAGATTTGCAGCATAATTTTTGATGGATTTGCAGCATAATCCTTGATGGATTTGTAGCATAATCCTTCATAGAGTTTCAGTATTATTCTTGATAAATTTGCAGCACAATCTTTAATGGATTTACAGCGCAATCCGTCATAGATTTGCAGCATAATCCTTGTTGAATTTGCAGAATAATCCTTCGTAAATTGTCAGAACAATCTTTTATGGGTTTGCAGCATAATTCTTCATAGATTTGCAGCATAATCTCTGATTTTGGAGCAATATCTTTGATGGATTTTCAGCACAATTCTTCATAGATTTGCAGCATAAACCTAGTTACATTTGCAATATAATATTTGATGGATTTGCAGCATAATTATTATTACACCACGAGAGAATTTTTTGATAGTTGAACTGGGATACTACGATAATAATGCATAAGATAGTATGCATTATTATCGTAACATTTTAATACTAATATATATATATATATATATATAAATATAGCAAGAAAGAGGAATAAACATAAGAGAAGCAGAAAAAATGGCTAAGGACAGAAACAACTAGAGGAGAGTCATTAAGAAATAGACAATGATGAAAAACCCCGACATCAATTGGTAAAAGGGGACATCGTTTATATATATATATATATATATATACAGAGAGCTTTTTTTTATCAGTATACATTTCCCCTATGTATACCTGCAAAATACGTGAGTTAAATGCATTAATGTATGTGTGTTTAGTGTGTTTAGTTGCCTATAACACGCAACTGAACACACATATGCAAAATAGTCAACTAAACATACACACATTAATCGGTTGACTCGCGTTTTTTGCAGGTATACACTTCCCCTAATGTATACTGATAAAAAAACCTCTCTGTATATAAATATAGCAAATATTTATTTCTGTACGGCTTCGCTGTTTACTGCAAACCGTCTGGATCTTTGACTATATAAATATGGACTGCTAACGCTAACTTCACGTTTTAATCCAAGTGACGGTGGCGCTGGCATAGACCAAGTGTCAAGGCTAAGTACTAAATTAAACCCATTTTCGGCCATTTTGCGCTCTATGTAAGTTTATTATGTTTAAATTTTGTGATACCTTGAAAGATTTTAAAAATATATTCGCAATTCGACTAGCTATGAACGCCGAAGCAGTAATAATACTCATTTGCCGATGTACGGGTAAATTACTTTATAACCTAAAATCACTAAAACTCACGAATTTTCAAGGTCGCCTTTCATACCGCTGAATGGCTTTAAAAGTGATCCAGCGGAAAAAAATAGCTTTACCGCTTGACTAAAACGCTGGAGCGCCACACAACTCGGTGTTCTCTGAAAACGATCATTCTGCTCAACAGTTTTTGAATTTCCCACCTTTTTGCTCGATGGGGCGGGGCTTAGGGTTCCCACTTGGATACAAATATTGATCAGTGTTTACATGGGAAATGGTGTTTTTTTTCTCCCTGTTTTCTATGGTTTCAGCTATCAGCTATGACCATAATTCATATGATTGGTTGCCTGCATTTGGCTTGCAGACAACTCTAGCTTGTTGCCTCAAGGGCGGTGGGGTTTTACAGGGTGTCCCCGATTTTTGCGATCTCCTTCTCTGGATGAATCCGTATTTTTTTTATGATTTCATCTCTCCTTCTCTCGGCCTTTTCGATCGGGTCCTCTAGACGCATTTCGTTCTGGATCTTCTCATTAGTTATAAAGAAGGGGTTCCCCATCGTCTTCCTTGTTAGGGAATTAGTGGTTCTGCATATTTTATTCCTCGTGTTGCTGCTACCGGTGATGGCGATTTCTTGCCCATACTCCGCCGTGGGCAGGAGAATGATTTTCAGAATGGTAGCACTGTTCTTGTCCGAGATACAACTTGAGTCATTTGGGAAATAGTTTTTTTTTTCTCCCTTATTAGATTGTTTCAGCAACAAAAGGCTATGACAATCGATCTGTTGCCTTTGCCATTCTCTCGCGTTAGGCTGGAGTTGGCGTGTCTTTGGGAAATAGTGGGTGACAGTCCATATTTTTATAGTCAAAGGAGTGGATTGCCGCAACAGCGCCCTCTGTTATCCACCGCGTAAGATTCGCTCGAAACATTTCCACTCGAGCCTTCTCATTAAAATATCCCTATTACTTAAGACATCCGATAGCAACAACACTAAAACAACAATTACACAAGCAATTAGAGATAAGCCAACAACCAACAGAGTACGCGATGCATGACATTCCTTCATCGCATACCATTCCTTTCGGATGCGTGAAAATAAACATGGGCGCGCGCGCTGCATTTTTCTCCACTCCAGCTCCTTATTTCAGAAAAAAACAAAAAATTAACGAGTCTTACAAAAAAAGCAACTTAAAAAAACACACACACACACAAACATAGGGGGATAAAGATAAAACATTCCTTCTACTGGAAAACCGGTTGCCGTTTATACACACACTCGCGCACAATCTCGCTAAGGTCATAGTTCTCCTTTCGAGTGACTAAAAATAGTCCAGTGTGGAATTCGTATGAATGGCACACTGTTACACGCTGATGAGAAAAAAGTGATATTATAAAAATGTGGCTGGTTGTTTTTTTATATCGGGAATGAAGAATGGAGGAGGGGAATTGAAAAAAAAAAAGACAGAAGCTCAAATGGAATGGAAACATGTGTGTCATGTGTCCGAGACGTTTTCGTGGTGTGTAGATGAATTGACGGACGGGGAAGTGATTGTTGTGATGAATGACGTTCAGAAGAGAGGTGTTCGTTACAGAAGAAATACATTTACAAGAATCGTTCAAGGTTTCTTTTTTTAAAATTGGTTACAATTCAAGAGGAATTTATTTTGTACTAATATTCTTTTTTTTTGTTTTTTTTTTTCGACAATGTTATTTATTTTTAATTGCATACTTTTTGTGCGAATTAAAGATGAAATAAAGTTAACCTCAAAAAAAAAGCAATTATTAAAAATTTCGTTTTTGACTGTTTTGTGTTGTAGGCGTTGACTTTATTGTACATTCGCAATCAAACTCTTCTTTTTAGTTACAAAATCGACTTCCTTTTACACATATGTTTCTTCATTAATAATTGGATAAATATGTTATTACAATAATATTTAAACATTATTGGAAACTTCACCTCACACTGAGAAGTAGAGAGGCATATATAACGATATTTTAGTATATAAGACTAAATAAATAAAATATTGAAAACTTTATTTCGACGATATAAAAATTAAATCAAAGTAATTCGAAAAATTAAATTAAAAAATTCTCGGAAATTTAATTTCTTGCCAATGTCAGTGTGTAATGTACCCCAGAACATTTTATAATAATAATATACATTATTATTATTACTATTATTATTATTATAAATATTTCGTGTATATATTTTATATATTATTCGATTATTGTAATCTATTTATGTATATAATATTAGCTGTTGTAAATTAAGGAACTCATTATCTCATTCGCACAGATAACATTGGAACAGCAAATAAGTCATTAACTCTAAATTCAAATATTGTTCATTTTCAAATCATATCATAAATAAATACCATTAATGTCTGTCCGCGAAATCTCTATCCTTATATAAATATTTTTCATTTTGTTATTTACATCTTGCTTCCCAATGTTATGCGTGCTTAATTAGATTTTAATATATTATTATCGCCCAAAAAGGGAGGGGTTGTTCTGGTGTCGAGGAGACCAACTTCACCTTTTTGGAACAGACATTCTCCGGCATTCAAACAGTACAGTTCTAAATATCAGCGCTAAAGCCTAAAAAGTGTGTTCATCATTATTTAATAAACAACAGTCGTAAAAATCGTGTAAAGTTGACGTAAGTTCTTCACAACCCAGTCAAGGGAATAAAAAAGGAATCAACTTACTTCTGTCATCAAAGGTTAAATTGATGAAACCAGAAGTCACGTTACATTATCTTTACACTTTTGAATTGAATAAATTCTTGGATTCTGGAGGTGTTCACTTCATGGTGCATTTTAAATTTTTTATGCAAAGAAAACACTTAACTTTTTTATGCCACTTTTATTTTTTTTTAAAGCGTAGTGACAACTATAAGGTTAGGCTCAGTGTAATTCAGCACGCCAGAAATTATCTAAAAAAAATAAAGGAGTTATAAAAAAATTAAAAGGAGACATAAAAAAAATAAAAAAAAGTTGCATTAATATATTAAATAAAAATGATTTGAAAATAATTAATAAATTATTTCCACATTTAGCTCTGTGACTTTTGACTTACGCTCTATTTAAGTTGCATTAATATCGCACTGCAACCTTACTGCTATATTAAGTTAAATCAAGAAAGAAAATCACAATTAAAACACTTTTTATTCCTTAATTCCTTAAAAGTGAAGTAAGGAATAAAAAGTGTTTTAATTGTGATTAACTAACTTCACATAACTCAAATTTAAACAATTAAAGAAAGAAAACTTTCTTTTTCTAAGTAGCAGTTACACATCTTTATTGACAAGTTTTTTTGAGTTTGCAATAATAATAACAATATAAAATATTTTGAAAATGTAAATGTTTCTTATCAATCGGCTATCGACCATATGTCTTCCTGCCTGTCTTATAATTAATTGTCTTTATCTTCTTTTGCAAATTATTTTATCGTTGGTCGTCATTGTTAAACTGTCTATTGAATCGATTTTTGGTGATTCAGCGCATTTACCAGACAGATAAACGAATGTTTTATTGAATAACTGCGGCTACTTTATTTTTGTTTGTGTTATTATTTTGTTTATCTAATATATACCAATGTTGTGTTATTGTTAAACTGATGTTACCCTTTTATTGGATGTACTGTATCTGTTGGGTAATAAATAAATAAATAAATCAGTGTCAATTTAACTGTCTATGTCTTGAAATGATGCAATGAATCGAAATTCTTTTTCTAATATTGTATTATATTTGGAAAACAAAATAAATAATCGTATATTAAATATAACAAAAAAATATTCTAATAACAAAAATTTAAAAAAAACAACAAACTGTTTAAATATTTTAATTAATTTATTTACGTAATTTTACATTTTTACTAGTGATGGACACTGATCAATATTTGTAACCAAGTGGGAACCCTAAGCCGCGCCCCATTGAGCAAAAAGGTGGGAAATTCAAAAACTGCTGAGCAGAATGATCGTTTTCAGGGAAATTCAAAAACTGCTGAGCAGAATGATCGTTTTCAGGGAACACCTAGTTGTGTGGCGCTCCAGCGTTTTAATCAAGCGGTAAAGCTATTTTTTTCCGCACGATCGAAAAAGACCGACAGCTCCATGCAACATGAAATTAGGCAAAAGATGGCGCTTGCGTCGGCTTCCATTTATTATGATTTTTATGTTATCAAGATTGACATGAAACCTCGACACCCAATACGGGTAAAAGAGGATAAGATTAAGAAAGAAAGATTGATATGAGCATACACACGTTTCTATCTATTGGCACCAATTGTAATCAACAACCGGTAAGTAATTTTATGAAAAAAAAAAAAAAAAAAATAATAATAATAACGTTTTTTTTTTGTTTTAATAAAATTCCCAAAATCTATTATAAACTCCGCGCATATCGTGAAATTAATTTGCAATCAACTCGAACGCGAATCGATTCTAAAAATACACCTCGGGTTTGTTTTATTACTAATACATTTTTCGCGGTAAACAAAATATATTGGTATTTTAATCACGAGCTAATCGCGGAGATAAGTAATTGCATCTCGCCTCCCGGGCGCCGGAAGCAGCCGGTGCGCGCGCAGCGCCCTCTTTCAAAAAAAAAAAAAACAAACCAGACGCGGAGAGAGTCTGCGCCCTGGGGAATATTTCTGAGTCATTAGAGACGAGGAATGCGGCGCGAATGCAATTTAACCAACTGGCACCGTCGTATTAAAAAGTGAAAACCGTGAGCTGGACGAAGAGATGGATTAGTTTTAGTAAATGTAACAAAAATATAGAAGACTGAATGTTAAGGGTTTGGAAAAAATAAGTTAAATGTTGAAGATTTTACTTTGTTATACAGAGTGATCATCTCACACTGAGAAGTAGAGAGGAACATATAACGATGCTATATGACTAAATAAATAAAATATATAGAGTGATCAATGTCAGTTGTCCTGAGTTGATAATGCTGAATTTCAGTTGGGAAGACGATTGCCTAGCGTGATTTATTCCATATTCATTTCGTTTGACAAACGAAGATTGTTATAACGGTAAGAGTAGAACTGGGAAATTTTAGACATATAGCGACATATAGCAATTTTATTTTTTTATATGTTAGGCAGTGCCTTTAGGATCTAAATAACGTATTATTTAAAAATATAAAAAATGCCTTTGGAGATACATTTTTTTTAATATTCAATTTCGTTCAGGGGTGTCTGAAAGGGGTTGAATATTTTTGTATTTTCAAAATTGTATACTTTATTGATAAATACTGCCTTTCAGACGACAATAAAATAATTTATAGCGAAAATAAAAATATTTGTTTTTAAGATATTTATTATAATTAAATTTATGAAATCTATTGCTAACTTCACACCCGTCATATAGTGCTGCAGCGATTTATGTTATGTGCTTTCGAGGTTAAGGACGATCATGAAAATGTTTTCATGAAAAGCAGTTTTCTTTAGAACTGCTCGGCTTGAACAACCATCAAGCGGAAAATATATGTGCCACAAGTAAAGCGGTACCGTTCAGCGACACCGCTTTCGTAAAGCGCTGCAGTTCCCTGAACACGCCCAATATTAGATCGATTGTTAGAGATTGTCTTATACAAGGGGCAGAGGGCAGCAGTTGCCAATGTACGCATTGAGGTACAGCAAATGGACCATATTTTCTAAATATATAATTCTTGATTTTATGGGTTGTTATATTTCCGTACCATTATATTTCAGCCAAGTTATTTTCAATTATAGATGTTGGATTATTGGTTGAGGCTTCGTTATACATTGTTTTAAATTAATGTAATGAAACATTTTTCTATATATAATTAATGGTTTTAATATTTAGACATTGGTAGTTCATATTGTATGAAATAAATATGAATATAATATTAAAAATCAACCAATAAAACACAGATTAGATTGAATAACTTTAAATTCTCGACTAGTTTCGGGTGGAAATGGGCTAATCACCTGAAACTAGTCGAGAATTTAAAGTTATTCAATCTAATCTGTGTTTTATTGGTTGATTTTTAATAATTTATTCATATTTTTCTATTTAATTATATAAAAAGGTAAAAAAGTGTGTTGGTTTATATTTTTATTTGATTTCTTTAGCAAATTTTAATAATAACTCAATCAGTTTCGATCTCTTTTTTTTCAAGGGTTAATTTTTAATGCTTTTCATCACACATCACATGATTTTAATATCTTCTCTGATTTAATTTAGTTTGTAATTTAAAAAAATCCGAACGATTATTTTATAATAATTTTTAACATAAAATGACATAAAGAAAACTGACATGTAATCACCATTGCTTTGACATTATTTTATAACAATTGACATTTAGTGATTATTACTTTCACATTATTTTATTACAGAGAACGAGCAAAATCTTATCCAGAAGTGTTATTCTATTTTTTTTTACTTTTTTTCATTTTGCCGACTACAATATTTACTGAATGCGATAACAAATCACGTGCTAATTTCGCCGCGAACAATTTCACGCCGCGATGCGAAAAGCACAAGCACATGACTCTCTCTCTCTCTCTCTCTCTCTCTCTCGAGTGAAAATGTAGCGTCATTTGTTGTACTTTGCGCCCGGTTTGTCCGTGGTCGCCGAGATTCGGATCATGGAAGCATGACGGCCGGATTTTTATCTTTCGGAACGCGCAATTGAAATAAAAATGAAAATAACGAAATTATCTTTAAAATTCCAAAAATGGAATCATCTTTAATGGCAGTAGGCCGTGGTTATTAAAAAGACAAGTGATTTTTTTTAATAAGTTAGTTTTTTTCGTATATTATTATTAAACACTTAAATACTATATATATATATAAATATATATATATATATATATAAATATATATATATATATATAAAATCAATATACCTTTTTACCATATGGTGTCGGGTTTTAAACACTTTTATTAATCATAATAAATGGAAGACGACGCAAGCGCCACCTTTTACCTAATTTCATGTTGCAGTGAAGTACATAGTAGATGTTCTCTGTATGGAATAGCACGGAGTGTACGGCGTAAATAAATCAAAGTTGTGGTAACAACAACAATGCATTTTATTCACTCAACAGATTACACCCACTTAATGGATACAACACAATAAGGCAATTTACAAAACAAGTTGAAACAAATAATCCGTATAACAATGTATAAATAATAATATAAAAAATCGTTATTATAATTATTTATTCCCGCTTAATAAAAAGATAAAAAGATATGACCAACGGTCGATAGCCAATTGGCAGAAGAATTTATTTTTATGTTAGTTATTTATTGTATTTATTTATTATTATTACTTGTTAAAAATAATCTGCCAATAAAGATTTATATACAGGGTGAGTTTTTTTCGATGTTCTCTATGGGGATCTCGGAAACTATAAGAGATAGAAAAACGGTCAAATGGGGAAAGAAGTGTAGTTTTATAAGACGAATAAAATGACACTTTCAAAATATTTGAAAAAGTCAAGGGTAACTAGATATTTTGAAAAAAGTAAAATGTGTCAATTTTTTGAAATCAATATATCTCTATTATTATCATAGATAGAAAAAAACTGTAAAGGACAAAGTTGTAGAAAATTTTACACAGATTAATAATAATAAAACAAAAAAAAAAATTTCGCCCATATTTTGGGAGATATGACACAAACTTACCTTTTTTTAAATGGAAACAGTAGTTGGCTATGACTTTATTAAAAGGGTTATTTTTTTCCCTTTAATCCGATATAACATATGCCATAGTTATTTTTAAAATAAAATAAGTTACAGTCGTTTTTAATTTTACCATACACCAAAAATTAGTTAGCCATGAAAAAGACAAAAGTAAAACAATTGCAGTTGTTTATTCTAAACACACATTAATTCATTTCCATATTTGGTTTGTTTCGATAAGTTTGTTTTGTATATTTTTCGTGTTGTAAGTTTTTTAAAGTGATAATGAATTTTTCCAACGAAGAAAAGCGTGATATGCTTGTTTGTTACATTCAGTGTAATAAAAACGCTGCGGATGCTGCAGAACAATATTATAATCAATATATCGATCGTCGGCAGCCATCTTTACCAACATTCAGAAGTATCACCGTTTTAGACTTTTTTTCTGTGGGGTTATGTGAAGAACAAAGTGTATGAACAATCATATCAATCTGTGGAGAATCTTAGACTAGCTCTACTTGAAACATTTTATTCTATTGACAGAAGAAAAGTAAAAAAAAAATACAAATTCGATTTTAAAAAGATATACTTTATGCCATAATAATAATGGTGGACTTTTTGAGCATCTTATGTAATATTTAAAATTTTCTTCTATTATTATTTTGATAATTTCGGAATTATTTTACTTTATGTTGCTTTTAACAAATCTAAAGAAAGATAATACATTAAATATTGATTTCGTTGCTATAAACAACCGCAATTGTTTTACTTTTGTCTTTTTCATGGCTAACTATTTTTTGGTGTATGGTAAAATTAAAAACGACTGTAACTTATTTTATTTTAAAAATAACTATGACATATGTTATATCGGATTAAAGGGAAAAAAATAGCCCTTTTAATAAAGTCATAGCCAACTACTGTTTCCATTTAAAAAAAGGTAAGTTTGTGTCATATCTCCCAAAATAAGGGCGAAATTTTTTTTTTGATTTTTTGTTATTAATCTGTGTAAAATTTTCTACAACTTTGTCCTTTACAGTTTTTTTCTATCTATGATAATAATAGAGATATATTGATTTCAAAAAATTGACACTTTTTACTTTTTTCAAAATATCTAGTTATCCTTGACTTTTTTAAATATTTTGAAAGTGTCATTTTATTCGTCTTATAAAACTACACTTCTTTCCCCATTTAACCGTTTTTCTATCTCTTATAGTTTCCGAGATCCCCATAGAGAACATCGAAAAAAAACTCACCCTGTATATATATATATAAAGATAAACCCGAAACGTAAATTCCCCAGCATAACTCTTCATGAATTCATTGCATGACTTCACCACATCGATGACAGTTAAATTACGAACATAATCGACAATGATTTCTGACATAGTGATAAAATTCTTTACGGTTTTTTTCAGGTTGGTTTTTAGTCTGGGCTGACAAACTCGTCCAAAATGTGATTTGAATGTTGTCCTTTCAATGATTAAATTTTCCTCCAGAGATTTTTGTAGTTTATTTTCAAGTTGACTTAATTTATTATCAAAATCCTCCTTACTTAATTCCATCAAAAAATACACTATTAACCTAGTGTATTTTTGATCCTTTTTTCTATAACTATTGAATTAATTTCTCACTTAACACTTTATTTATTTATTTTATTTATTTACACACCCCGTATTAATTAATTAAAAAAGGTTTACTTTGCTTTCTTGGTGAAACATGTTTAAAGAATTAGGTAAAATTAAACACGTGGTTTGTTTCACAATAAAATTGTTTGTGAAACAAACAACGCGTTTAATTTTGCCTAATTATTTTTTTCTATTCTCATAAGTTGACACTTTCGCACAATGTCATAATCCTAATTTCTAAACCCGTGCGTTTTATTTTGCGCAACTTTCAGGCTCGTACGTAAAGTTCCTCTTTCCACACTAGTTATGTAATATACTATTTCCTAGTTGAGGGTGGATTACTTAAATCGAGGAATTAATTCAAAGATGATGAGCCCTTATTAATTGATGTGCAATCTTATTGCAGTCTGCTCGGTAGGTTTCGTGAAACTTAGTATTGGAGATATTTCTTTCACTATGACGATATATGAAAGTATTACTATACGCATAGATATACTGGATGCGATTACACAGGATTTATTAGGAATCAAAGAGAGTTCTGTGATAGAATCGAGTTGGAGATGTCTTTAATTCCCGAGCAGCATTTGTATATAATCATGCATAACATCGATGGGGATATGTTGAGGAATAATAAGTGCCAAAATGTTCTGGCGAGATTGGCTGCTGTAAGGAATATACATTTGATTGCATCTATTGATCACATCAATGCACCATTGATTTGGGATCACAATAAATTAAGTAAGTTCAAATTTATTTATTTAACATCTTTCATGCCATATACTAATGAAACATCATTCGAAAGTTCAATGATGGTACAAAGAACTGGAAATTTGGCACTATCATCACTGAGGAACGTCTTCTTATCACTTGCATCAAATTCGAAGGGAATTTATATGATTATTCTGAAATATCAGTTAGAAAACAACATCAATCAGTATTATCAAGGTCTTCTCTTCAAAGATTTATACTGGTCATGCCGTGAAGCATTTTTAGTAAGCTCCGATCTAGCTCTACGTGCCCAACTTACTGAATTCATTGATCACAAAATGGTTAAAATGCGCAGATCAGCTGATGGTGCTGAGTATTTAATGATACCGATTGCCAATAACTTGTTACAACAGTTCTTGAATGAACAGTCAAATTAATTTAATATACACTTCAAATATATAAATAGAAAATATGCTGATTGTATTTGAATTAATTTAATTGATTTATTTTAACATCTTTAAATTATGTAAGGCATAGCTGTACTGACGAGGGATAGATCCCGAAACACGTGTCTGCAGATGGCCTTATATTAAGTAACGTTTCTTTTGTTGTTTTTACATGGAATTTTTCTCGGATCAAAATTTGTTGCATTATGCAATATTTTATTGATGTGCAACAGCAGGTGTACATTATGTAATTCAATGTCCGGCTTGGGTATTTGCCCGGGAAGTAGTTGTTTTAATGTGCATTTGTTTAACGTACTTACGTAGGTAAGTCAATAGTCACAGAGCTAAATGTGAAAATAATTTATTAATTATTTTCAAATCATTTTTATTTAATATACACTTCAAATATTGAATTATTTGTTTTTTATGTATTTATTCTAATTACTTTTACAAATGCATTGAAGAAAACTTGTGGTCATATTTTGGAAATAAATTAGATACCGACGAGAAGTTAGCCACGGATTTCCAGTCATGAATTTTTTGAAAATTTCGTATAAGCACGATAGTAATATTTTTTAAAAAAAATATAACATATGAGGGTTAAAACTTTCTGATCATTTATAATCGTTCTAGATATAATGTTTAAACAATTAGTGAAGAAATTTTGAAAATAAACTATGTGCCTTGTGAGATATGATTTTTTTACTAACATAGTGAGATGTTGGAGCCGCAAAAATGCGTGGCCAACTTCTCGTCGGTCGCACAGATATCTTTGGTCGAAAATTGGTAATTTCGCACAATGTCAATATGCCTGTGTTACGTATGGAAAATTTCACTTTCAACACTAGTTATGTAATATACTATTTCTTAATTGAGGGTGGATCACATAAAACCAGATTGGGGCACCCACCCTCAAATTAATTAAGAAATTAGCGAAAATATTTTTCTCAAAAATACCGTCACTCGCTGAGCGAAATACGAGATTGTTTCTTTGAGTTTTCAGTTTACTGACGATAGATGGCGAACGACAAGTATAGTGTCCTACATTTTCTTTTCTATTTTATACTTATTTAATTTAAACTTTTTTCTAATGAGAAAAATCCTCTTTTCTCTCATTTTATCTATACAAAACCTAGACACCACCTAACCTAACCTAACACGTTTTGTAAGGGAATCACTCTTTTATATAATTTTATCTATGCAAAACTTACACACCACCTAACCTAACCTAACCTGACACTTTTTGTAAGGGAATCACTTTTTACTTTCCCCGGACCCCCTGTCCAAGGGAAAGTATTGTGATCGTGAAAATTTTCGAACCGCCAATTTCAACAAATATGCACGTTTTGAGGTCCCCCGAGTCCATTCCATCGAGTTTTGAAAAATGTCTGTGTGTGTGTCTGTGTGTTTCCGCGATAGCGCCTAAACGGCTAAATGGATTAAGCCCAAACTTTATATCTAAGCTTTTTATAACAGTGGAATGATCTGAAAAGCTTTTGGTTAGAATCAAAACTCATTAAGTGCAACTTTACTCTTAGGAATTTTTCATTTTTTAATTCGGATAGAAAAATGTTTCAAATAAAAGTTTTAGATCTTGGAAAATAAATAATTTCTGTTATAAAACTTTTATTGTAGGACCTCCGGTTTTCATTTTATAAGCGTTTACCTGATAAATTCCCTTAGAGATTTTAATTATTAAAATAATTATTTTAATGACAATTAAAACGTCAACGTGCCGTCGTATTCAGCACATTCGCAAAGTTTGAAAAAAACGAAGAAGAGTGTGGATTAATGATTTCAACACATTGTAAGGTAAGAACTAACACACATAATTATAATATTCTTCTCAATACTCGGTTTTAACTTTGAAAGACAACAATCAATTTTTTCTATTAATCATTTTGCTTTCCTATTAAATTTTCAATTAGAAACTTATTTGACCGTATTCACCGGGGAAAGTACCATGATGGACACATCACCATTTTTTATATCATTTTATCTATGCAAAACCTAGACACCACCTAACCTAACCTAACCTGACACGTTTTGTATGGGAATCACTCTTTTATATCATTTTATCCATGCAAAACTTAGATAGTACATAACCTAATAACCCCTTTTCTACGGACTTATTTTGTATCACCAAAATTTTTACGCCATCTCGCGGTTGTACTTCGTATTATACACGCTTTACGTCTCTAGTTTGAGTGGTAAAACGTGGCTAACTTCACATTGCAAAGGTGGGTGATGTTTTAGGCTTTATCAAAATTGATTAAAATATAATGAGCCCTTAATTCATGTGTAATTCGTTGCAGTCTGCTCACTGGTTTTCAAGAAACATAATTTTGGGGTGAAGATTTTTTTTTTTAATTTGGGGTGCAGTACTTATTTTATTTTTATTTTAATGTCTTTTCTTTGCATGGCCCTGCTATTTTAACGTTAATATAGCAATGACGGGGTTTTCACCCTTGAGGGTGGAGAAATAAAATCGTGAATAGTGTAATAAAATATTTAATGAAATGTTCAGCCAGCATTCATCTAGCGTATGGATAACTAGTGATGGCCATATCCTCATCAGACTAGTGTGTTCCATGTGCAATGTCATGATGAAGGCCTTCCTTTAGTGGACGAAACAATGATTCTCGGTCGTCTACTTTGTAGATACAAATCGTTGACGATGCCACTTGAAATTAGGCAAAAGGTGGCGCTTGCATCGTCTTTAATTTATTATAATAAAATATTCTTTTCCACTTTATATTTAATTAAATTTAAATTATACCTCAATGTTGTACAATTTCTACAATCATAAATAAAATATCCCTTAATTCTGCTATGGGTTTTCGTGCATTCTGTCGATTTGGCACTGCTATCTTATTAAAGATAATTTATTTATTTATTTAACGGATTTACCTTTTTACAAATCAACAATATAATTAATAATATTTATGTATAGTGGATTGTAGAACAAAAATAAAGAAATAATAACAAAACAGAAACACTAATTGGCGTCGCTAGATGATAATGTGCCTTGCTTAGATTAATGAAAGTCAGTCTTACGCTATCTAATATCTGCTGATAAATGAGCAAAAGGTTCGCATATATAAATGAATAAATGCCTCATCTAAACAACAACAAAAAATACATGTGGTTTCATTTTTTTATTAATTGAATGGAAACATTTCCAAAAATCAAAATTTTCTCATTATTATTAATAAAAGCGATAATACTTCCGACAACAACAACAAAAAAAAACAGTAGTCATTTCCAATTCCTGAATTACAAAAGCGCTATTTGTTGTTGTGTCCTAGACCTTGCGCGTAACTGTTCTCGCGCCGGTCGGCCGATTAAAATATTTCCGCTTGGGACTGACTGGAAGAGAAGAATTCCGCCGGATCGCGGAGAATCGGTGTATTCTTGGATTCGTGCATGTCCAGCACAAATTCCCCAAGCCGACTAAAATTAACGGCGCATTCGAAATAGCGAATCGCGCATTCTCGATTTAGAGGACGTCGCACCGTGGGTTTGACAGGTAATTCTCTTTATATTGCAGTTTATGTATCCTTGAATCAACCGATTTTAATCTGACATTAATTAATTCAAAAAAAATTAAATTAATCCGATTTAGTTTCGGCTCTTGAAATTTAGCGGATTTACTTGAGTGAATTAATTAAAGCAATCGATTTTTGTTTTTGGATAATCTTAGCAATAATTAAAATTAAATAAAGTATAATTAAGTAAAAACCTCGACACCCAGTACGGGTAAAAGAGGATAAGATTAAGAAAGAGAGATAATTAAGTAGAATCACAGACACCTCGACACCCAATACCGGTAAAAGAGGATAAGATTAAGAAAGAAAGAATCACAGATAAAATATATATGTTTATTTGTGGTAGAATAAAAAAAATGCAGTTATTTTTTTTTCGCCATATATCGATCTGATTTGCTGAAATAAATAAAATCGAATTTTCGTCCCAAAGGCGGATTGTCAAGCTCTAAAGTTTGAATTAGTTGTTATATTTGAACTAAAACATTTTTAAAAAATCAACTGCACATTTTCAATTAAATAAATCACAGCCGTTTTTTTTTTAGTTTCACAGTTTTAATTGTAAAACATTTACTTTTAGTCGACTTTGATTATAAAATACTTGATGTATTTGGGCTGAAATCAATAAATTAAACTTTGTTAAATTCCTTACTTCATACTCTTTACATATTTGTTTGTTTTTACGTGAAGTTTTCTTGATAGTTATATTTATATTTTATTCCTTTTTTCACTTCTTGTTGGTTATTGATAATGTACACATTGAATTAAATAAAAATCAAGGTGAAAAATGTTTCACCTTCATATTAATAATCAACATGCATCACAAAGTAATGGCTTCAACAATCAATTGTATAAATAAAAATGAATTTTAAAAATAATTAATAAATTATTTGCACATTTAGCTGTGTGACATTTTGATTTTACGTTAAATAAATGCACACTAAAACAACTACAAATCATTTTTATTTAATTTATTAAATAACTATGAACAAGTTTTTTATTTATGTACACATTGTGTTAAAATGAATGAACTCATCACACCTTTACCCATTGTCCTAAATAATTTAATAAAATTATTTAACTTACGTAAAAACCATTTGACAGTGCCATTTGTCATAAAATATACCTTTACAATCGAAGATTACGTTTACCTTGCCTTTTTATTAATATTGTTGTTTTATAACATACATTATGTTAACAATGCTTATTATAATATCTGTTTATATCTTATTGTACAAAGGAGAAGACCATAAATAAATAAACAAATAAACTACAACTACATACTAAAACATATGAATTATTTTATAATGTAACGAAAGTGAAAGAAGAAATTGGAAAGTTCACTATAGAATGTTCTACAGAGCGCGCGATGGAAACGCGGCGACTTCGAATGTTCCAGAAAGTTCCAGAAACAAGCGCTAGCGGCGCTGCAGTCAGTCTATCACGAACATCCGAGTGCTCAACATCGTGTTTTAAATAAATAGCGTAAATAAATGTATTATATACTCTAAATAAATAAATAGATATTGTTTTACTTATTTCCGAGTCTGATTAAACCCGATTTCGTAACAATAATAAAAAATGACAGAATTACAAAGTAGATGTGAGATATTTTAAAAATAAGCTGAAGAGAGAATAATTTATTAATTATTTTCAAATTCTTTTTATTTAATTTAGTGGAATATTTTGTTAACGTTTAGAACTAGCGCCATCTGGGCCACGGTATCGATGAAGATTAATAGCCTGATCCTATCAATAAGTAAGAGGGGGAAAGATATACGTCAAAAGAGACAGATTTTGTATGGAGTTGCATATGACTACAACTATGTATTGATTGTAAATGTTCTATCCACAAAGATATTCTTCCTCTCGCTCTCTCTCTATCTATTCTCTCTCTCTCTATTTCTCTCTCTCTCTCTCTCAAAATGTTTTATCAAGTGTAATGAAGGCACAATATTTTGTCATTTTAAGTAATTGAAAATGAAGGGCTTTTTCATACTACGCTTCCGTATTATATGTATTTTTTTCGTGACGTTAATTTTTCGCGTAAACGATTTCAGTCCGTGCATAATATTTACTTGTTATCGCTAAATCATAATAAGAAAAGAAAAACCTCTTTGATTGCGTGCCAAAAGTTATCAGAACGCTTAAAATTCCACGCAGTGATTTGCGTTTTATGGCCGCTCTCGAAAATATTATTTATTCCTCGAAACGCTCGCGCAAGAAAAGAAAATTAAAACAAAACAAAAAAAAAACTTGTAAGCAAGAAATTTAAAAAAAAACGATTTTCAATACACTAACAGAAGAAAACAATTGGCAAATTAAACGAATTGTTTAATGAGTAGTGCGCAGAGAGTGATATGTTCAATAAATACTGTAACTATTAAAATTTATTGATCGTGTAAACATTGTACCTTCCTTTTTGCTTTGTACCAATATTATTATATTTAAAGGTATATATTTAAAAAAAGAATAAAATAAAAATATCTTTTATTTTGTGAATGAAAGAACTAGGTCAAATTGAAATTAATAATCACTCCATATCTCCTTCACCCACCTGTAAGTAACTTGGTGTAACTTTAGATCCCAAAAACTCCTTCATCAACCACTCCCATAACCTCAAAGCCAAAGTTAAGAGCAGGGTTAAGCATTTTAGAGCCCTCACATATAAAAATAAAGGCATTTCAACAGCAACAGCTATCCACATATGCAAAATGATTTTGTCGACCTCTGCTCGAATATGCGGGTATTCTATTCCACAATCCCCGCTCACAAGTTTTAAAAAAATCTTCAGCGGTAACAAAAATCAGACCACCGAAAAACTCACTCCATAATCCATCTAACTCCCCCCTGTATGAAGCCTGTAATATTCGGAGACTCATTTTGTTTTTGTTTTATTTTTTTTATAGATCTTATATGTAATTCATTACATTTTGTTTCGTATCATATGGATTTAGATTTAATTTAGTTTTGCAATCTGTTATTGGAATATAATTTCCGTTGATTGTATGAATAAATAAATAAATAAATAAATAAATAAATAAATATCACACTTATATCAGATCGATTAAAAATTTGCCGTTAATCCCAACATTACATCCATTATCCAACAGTTATGCATTCCTCGAAACTCTGACACCACTCCCAAATTCATCCCTCATCAACAATTCTTCCATTCATTACATCAAATTTACCAAAATATAGACAGTTAGCGATCAAAACAAAATAAACAGTGACATGAACAAGATAAAGACAGGCTGAACGACCTCCGGTCGATAGCCGTTTCCCTGAATTACATTGTATGTATATACAAATTGTTGTTTTTAAATAATCTGTATAAAATTATGAATGTGTTGGTTACTTTTGGGAATAAAGATGTTTATATATAAAAAGCTAGGCCCCCTAGAATAAAATTCAAAAGTTATGGATTCTCAATCAAAAATTTAAAATGACCTAAGGTTTCTTCGTTTTCATCTTAAAAAATCTCTAATTTAAAAATATAAATCTAGCTCCTATTAAACCAAACCAAAAACGTAACAATAATTAGATTTTGATAGCTACAAAGGCAAAATTAATATAAACCTAATCTTAAATTTAATATTAAATATTCCCTCAATTATAATACATCAAAATTACTTTTACACTTGTATCTATATTGTTTAAAATTAAAAAAAAATAAGCAAATTAGTCACTTATAGCGTTTTTGTATTTTTTCTCTCTCTTTTTAGTATAAAGCGGAACTAACTGTAATTATTTATATTGTATATGTTATTATATATTTTTTTGTAATATTGAAAAAGGAGAAATCCGTAAATTAATAAATAAATTTCAATAATTTTGACAAAATTCCTCAATTGTTAATGAAACTACAAAAACAAAATTAAATATTTAAATGAGATTCCATAATTATGAAAAAATTTTCTAATTTTCTGATTTTTGACGAAAATTCATGATTTTTAATCTAGCTAATCTAATCATATTAATAATTAAATCCCTGATTTAATTGATTGTTTTTTTATGAGCGCATTGACAATTATTGTGAAGAGTTTCTCAACAAGGGAAAGGTGTTGGTCTTAATATTTTTTTTTTCATTCATGAATTTCAAACTTTTCCAATGTCACAATTGGACAAATATCATATTCTCTTTACTACAGTGTTAATCATAATAAATTAAAGACGACGTAAGCGCCATCTTTTGCCTAATTTCAAATGGCATAGATTAACGATTTGGGTCTACAAGGTCGACCGGGAATCATTGTTTCGTCTACTAAATGAAGGCGAGAACAGGAAAGGAAATTCAGCAAAAGATGGCGCTTGCGTCGCCTTTAATTTATTATGATTAATATCGGGTATATAACCACAACATAATTTCCGTTCAGCCACCTTCATCAAGGCAT
The DNA here is from genome assembly GCA_963082785.1 of Philonthus spinipes. NCBI lineage: Eukaryota > Metazoa > Arthropoda > Insecta > Coleoptera > Staphylinidae > Philonthus > Philonthus spinipes. The sequence goes on from OY720299.1 coordinate 22,430,287, forward strand.
TGCACATGGAACACACTAGTTTGATGAGAGATGGCCATCACTAGTTATCCATACGCTAGATGAATGATGGCTGAACATTCCATTAAATACAGTGTTAAAATTATTGAATGATGTTAAATTCTACAAATTATAACTTTGATCCTTGTAGGCCCTTGATTTTCTGGACAATCATTCTGTTGAGTGCTGCAGTCTTATTTATTTTATTTATTTATTTACATACAGACACATAATGAGTAAACATTCCTATAAAGTAAGTATGAATATTACAAAAAAATAAATAAATAAATATACACATGTAACACAATTGTTTTTGTAATTAGGTGTGAATCTACGGGAGGGGAGGATTGGCGTTGTCTTTATATTTTTTTACATTGATGAATTTGAACGTTTCAATATCAAGAATACTGTTCGATCAATTTTAAAATAATTGTGGAAGATTTTCTTAAACATCCTGCCAAATGGTGATAGCTATGCAGTGTAACAATTTTTCGAAAATCTAACACATTATTTTCATTTTATTCTCACCTATTTTATTCGTATTATTGAATGAGGCCATCTTTTTTTTTGTTATGCGTACATGTGCACAGACAGTGCAGTTTTGAAAGGTTATTAAAAAAAACGGCGTAATTTAAAGAAATGGGGTTTATTTTATCTAAATCGACACATCATGCCGTTTTATGCATTAAGTCCTGAAGATGACATCAGAGAGATGATGACAGCGATACATTGATGAAGGTGATTTCTGAAAATTTCAGCTGCACTGTCTATTTTGTCACACCCTGTATAAAGCAGCAATTTGGAGACTCCTTAGACCGCATTTGGGAGTTCGTTCATTACATTTAAGCGTCAACTTAAGAAATTACTTTGATTTTTTACTTTTTTTTGTACTTGCATATACATTGATTGATGTAATGAACGAACTCCCAAATGCGGCCTGAGTCTCCAAATTGCTCTTAATTCGTTTTAGTCAACTATAAATTTCAAATATACGATGGTTTTGACCGCTACTATGTGGTAATTCATGTTACTTGACGTTGAATGAAGGTGTACTCTGTTTTTTTACCACTTTTTATTACGTATATATTTTATAAAATATAATAACATAATACACCTTAATTAAATCAATTAAAATTTTTAAAAAATAATTAATTAAAATAAATTTATAGTTACTTGACGTTCAAGTAACTATAAATTTATTTTAATTAATTATTTTTTAAAAATTTTAATTGATTTAATTAACAACTTTGGAATTACGTAAGGCACAGCTGTACCGATGAGAGATGAAATCCCGAAACACGTGTTTGCAGGTAGCCTTATATTACGTAACTTTTATTTAATTTTTGTTTTGTTTTTTTTTGCATTAAATATTTTCGATTCAAAAATTTTTACATTATACAATTGTATAATTATATAATTGTCTTTCTGTCCTGTCATGAATTTATGGTGATTTGCAAATAAGAACTTTGCTAGCTAGCTGAACTCTCATGTAAATTATGTAACAGCAAATGTCTGTTATTAGACATTTGTTATAGTACTTATGTAACATACGTCAAATTGTCATAGTAGCTAAAGAGGAAACAATTTATTAATTATTTTCAAATTATTTTCATTTAATTTATTTAATTAACTATGACCAAGTGGATAAATCCTTTTCCTATTATTATAAATTTATTTATTTACGGAATCTCCATTTTATAATATACATTTCATTTACAAAAAAATCCAAAAATTTCAATTTGAATTGAATCCCAAATTTGTCCAATTAAACTTTATTATTAATAATAATAATATCGATGGATCCATAAAAAAATATTGAGAATTATAATTTATTTAGAATTGTTTAGTAACCTTCACTTGGTTTGCTTTGCACGCAAAAAACTTACTGAATAATTGTTAAATATTACTAAAATGTTTTACCAAGTGATTAATGAGAGTCAAATTGAAAATATATAATTTTTTATTTGCTACATTTGTTGTTGTTTCTCGTGCGAATGCTTTGAGGATTTCTTTGTAAATATAAAAAATGATTCAGATTAACTACCTATGGAGCCATAAAAAAATAATCAGGGATATAATTTTTGTTAATTGCAATCTTTTTATGTAACAAAAATGAGCGATTTCATTTATTATTGTAACCACCAGACAAAAAAAACTGCATTCGTTGCGCAGTTTATTGAATTTCTTATTATTATTTTTTTTTTTGGAAGGTCCCTCGTTTCGGACTTTAATGACTTTTAATTTATTTACGTCCGCGTACATTTTTTCTTTCTTGACACTTCTAAGCCAAGGCCCGTAGGTCAAGGCCGCGGCGGCTCAATTTTCTGCCTGCCTACGTAATCCGAAAAAAGCGGTAAAACTCTGGCGCGTTTGCCAAATATTTAATTCCCGAACTTTCGATATTTCACACGCTAAATTTGTAAACGTTTTAATTTTTTTTTTTTCGCGAGGGGAAAAACTAATTTCGCAGAAGTATTAATCATGAAAAATATTTTTTTTTCTCTGAAAATATTTTTCAGTTTACGTGAATTCAGTAAATTTTAGTCCCAGTATTAAATAGTTTAAAAAAATGACTAGAGTTGTAGAACGTGCAATTTTACTGAAATCAACTTAAATTTTCTTATACTATTTAACAGGGCGTTAAAAAAATATGGAACCGGTTAAATATTTTTGGAAGTGTTAAATGGATCAATATGAAATTTCGAGCATATATTTGACTAGTTAATATTTAATAGTTAAAAAAAATACGCACATAACATAAGTGAAAACACACACATCATCATTTTTTAAATGACATGGATAAATATTAATTAAACAAAAAGAATTAAATAAATAACAGTAAGTAAAGATGGAATGATTTATTAATATTGTTATCCTGTTCTATTAAATGTTCATTCAAGAATATATGGATATTACAGATTTTAATATTGAACTAAATATCATTTACAAAATAGCTGAAAATAATGGATTTCAAAAATGTCATAGAGAAATTAGTAAAAAATAAAGAAAACCAAATAATAAGAAACTTAATCAGTCCCTCAGTCAATTCAAAAAATAATAATAACAATGCCTCTATTACTTTTAATGGAGCTTTATCCAATAAAGTCAGCAAAGAAATGAAAAAAATACATATTAAAATAGCATTTAAAACTAATAATAGCCTGGGTAAATTAATTAAAAATAATAAAGACAAAACAAACAAACTCGATCGTTGTGGAGTATATATGCTTACATGCAATGACTGCTCAATTTGACGGAATTTATTAATCATTCCATCTATACTTACTGTTATTTTAAAATTCTTTTTGTATAATTAATATTTATCCATGTCATTTAAAAAATGATGTGTACTTTCCCCGACGAATTCCGTCAAATACGTTTCTTGAATGAACATTTAATAAAACAGGAAAAATGATGAAAAATTAAAATTTCAGAAAAAACTAAAAACACAATCTTGTAGAGCAGAAAAAACGTTATCAAATGAATATATTCACTTTGCCAAACAACAAACAAATCATTTAAATAAAGCATTTAAAAAAAAAACCGAACGGACTTATTCCCCAACCCAATATTAATTGAAATGTGTTTTATTTATATAAATTATGTATATATAATAACCCTTTCTACCCATATGAGTGTAGGGTTTTAAATAAATTAAATAAAATGAAAATAATTATTAAATCATTTCTTCTTTAGCTACTGTGACATATTCACTTACAAATGTATAAATTTACAATAATAAATAGATATATTGTGTTGAAGGCTGTTCCATCCTCCTATCTTCGCCTCAAGAAGAGTGGTCCGTGAGTTGGTCCGTCTTGGGCTATCGGTATTGGAAGATACCTGTTTTTTGTGGTTCTTACGTTGTTTTATATTTTGTTGTTTACAAGTAGATTTTTGATTCTTAGTTTACGTTACGTAAGTACTTTAAACAAATATTCAATAATGGACGCTTGCTGTTACATAACAATGACATCTTGTATAATGCAACAATTTTTGAATCGAAAAAAATTTAATGCGGAAAAAATGTGCGCAAACACGCACACGGACATTTTTCAAAACTCGATGAAATGGAATCAGGGAACCTCAAAACGTGTGTATCCGTTGAAATTAGCGATTCGGATTTTTTTACGATTACAATACTTTCACTTAGATGGGAGTTTGGGGAAAGTAAAAAGTCAACTTTTAATTAAAATACTTTTAAAACTTTTCTTCGCAAATTTATTGTTTACTAGATGTACATTTCGGTCACATTGACCATTTTCAATGGTTTGATATTACTATCATCTTCACGTAACTAACACATTTAAAAAAAAAGTAATGTCTTGAAAAGTTTGACAGCTAAACTACACATCCACTGCGAAAAAAAAGTTGCTATAACTTACAAGTTTGATTAGTTTATAATTTGTGGAAGTCACCATGATGACTTCTAAGTGAAATGGTTGTATGTTACTGCATTTCAGCTTTCCATTATTTCATCCCGGCCCATTATCTACATTTTTAACAACTGGACCTTTTTGCTTGGCTGCCGGGGACAATTAAATAAATTAAAAAAATGAGAAAAATATAAGTGAATAACATTTAAAATAATTAATTTACAAGACAAATTTCAATTAAATAAAAATATAAATAAATAAATCGAAAAGAGTATTCATTCACTTGGTCACATTTATTTAAATAAATTAATAAATAATAAATTATTTCTACATTTCGCTCTGTGACATTATGACTTACGTCACGTAAGTACGTTAAACAACTACTTCCCGGGCAAATACCCCGCCGGATATTGAACTACATAATGCACGTAACGTAAGTCAAAATTTCATGAACTATATGTGGAAATAATTTATTATTTATTTTCAAATCATTTTTATTTAATTTAATCATAAAATAAGTTGTGAAGAAACAAAATTTGTAGTTTTTTTTTACTTTGTATAAATAAAATTTTGAATAACTTTTGATTTTCAAAAAGTGTGTTTATTTTCACAACAATTGTTTCGCAAATTTATTGCTTCTTCAGGTGAATGAAAGTTTACAGTAAATTAGAAATCTTAGAACTATATATATATACATTTACACTATTGACACTAAGGTGGGGTGGATATTTTAAGTAGTGGGGAGTTTGACAGTCCTGTTTGTTCGTTGAGTAGAAGGCCGGTTTTTTCGAATCTGTTGATTTCCAAGTTTTCCAGTAGGTTTAATTTCCTTCCTTTTTTCTCTGTATGGAGGATCTGGAATTCCTGATTGAAGTTGTGGTTTTCGGAGAGCAGGTGATTTGCATTGGTTGAGGTGTTATTTGTTTTTCCCATGCACTCTTATGCTCTGCAATTCTTTCTTCAAAAGCTCGTCCTGTTTGTCCGATATATATTTTTGAGCAGTCATTGCATGTAAGTATATATACTCCACAACGATCGAGTTTGATTGTTTTGTCTTTATTATTTTTAATTAATTTACCCAGGCTATTATTAGTTTTAAATGCTATTTTAATATCTACTTTTTTCATTTCTTTGCTGACTTTATTGGATAAAGCTCCATTAAAAGTAATAGAGGCATTATTATTATTATTTGAATTGACTGAGGGACTGATTAAGTTTCCTATTATTTGGTTTTCTTTATTTTTTACTAATTTCTCTATGACATTTTTGAAATCCATTATTTTCAGCTATTTTGTAAATGATATTTAGTTCAATATTAAAATCTGTAATATCCATGGGTATTGAAAATAATCTATGAATCATTGGTCTATATGCAGCAAGTTTATGTTGTAATGGGTGAAATGATTTATTGTTTATTGTGCAGTCAGTGTGAGTAGGTTTGTGGAAGATAGAAAAATGGTGTTTGTTTGTCACGTTTTTAATTGTTAAATCAAGGAAGTTTATTGATTTTTCTACTTCTATTTCCACTGTAAATTTTATATTTTAATGGATCTTATTTAGGCTACTTAAAAAAGTATTTAACAATCGGTCGGTCCCTTTGAATAAGAGACTATACAATTTCGTCCAAGCGCGGATACCTAAGGGATACCCCCCGGCGAAAAACGACACTTGTATTGTGGTTTGCACTCAATAAATCTTCAGTATATCATCTACATACCTCCATCAATAAATGCAATTATGGAATTGACTTAATTTGCATATTTTTTTCTTCGAGATGGTCCATGAATATTTCAGCAAGTAAAGGGCTTAGGGGATTTCCCATTGCTAGGCTATTTGGTTGTGAAAATATTGTCTTATTAAATTGTAAATAATTTTGTGTAATGCAAATGTCTAAAAGTATTTCAATTTCATTTATTATTATCGGATTGATGGTTTTATGTTTTAATTTATTTATTATTATCTCTTTTACTTCTAACGGTGGCACGTTTGTAAATAGGTTTGTAACATCAAATGAAATAAATTTAGCATTCGGTGGAATTTCGGTGTTTTTAATTTTGTTTACTAGTTCAATGCTATTTCTAATTGAGTGTTTTGGATTGAAATTTAGATATTCAATTAATATAGAGTTGAGTTTTTTGGCAATAAATTCACGTGGTGCATTAATGTAAGATACGACTGGTCTTATAGGATTGTTTGGTTTGTGTAGTTTTAATAATCCATATAATTTTTGGGGATGAGGATTCATATTTGTTAAGAACATTCGACTGAAGTTTTTGTATTTATTATCTTTTTTCTTTAAACCTCAGAATGAATCTGCAATGAGAGTTAAAGTCATCATAAGACTAAGTTTTTTTTTATATTTATTTGTCTCTTGCATAACAAAAGGAAATCCTCATGCTATGGTGGCAGAGGCTTTAAGCAATTCTATTTTTTTTAAATTATTGTTTTTATTATTTAATATGTGTTTGATGTAATTTTTTTGCCCAATAAAGTAAATTATTGTTATTATTAATATTTATTAATATTAATTAATATATATATATAATCGATGGCCCCTTTTACCAATTGGTGTCGGGGTATTAATTAATATTAATATAAAAACTCTATAACAATATTTGAATACAAAAAGGAGTTCAATTATTTTTTTTATTTAGGACAACTGGCACGCCTTCATGGGCGCACGGTAACGAAACGTGTCAGTGTTAACATCCTCTTTAAAAAAAGGTAACCGCGTGAGAGCGAGAAAAAGAGGCGTAATAAATGTATGGAATTATTTTTAACATTTCACTGTTTACACGAAATTTTTTTTTTTGCGCGCGCCAAGGTCACCTAATTACTTTCGACAATTTTCCTAGTATCCTCGGAACACATTGAGTTTACCCTTCGAAATAAAAATAAAAGTCACAAAAAAAATGTAGAAAATTTTAAATGGTTTAAATATTAATAAGTTTCTGTTGTAGGACCTTTAGTTTCCATTTGCTGGTGCATTAAATATTGTTCATTTTCTCATGTTTTACTTTTGGCCCAGACGTTGAATTCCTATCTAAATAACCGATTTCGTAAGGTGCAAATAATTTTGCGCCAAAAAAGTTATCAGATTCCATAATTTTCGTGGTGTAAATCGGTGTTTTTTTTTTGGTAAGTGCATACTGAAAATAAAATAATCGTAAAGAACATTTGTTGTTACAATTCAAGGTGTTTTATGTTATATTTCTATCAACTAGACATTCCAAACACGATAAGGAAATCAGTTTTCGTTAGAAATCCTTCTCGATGATCCAGCCATATGTCTACGTAAATCATTCCCTACATTTGCCGAGTTTAATACACGTTTTAATCGTCCTTCAGGTATATTAAAGGTATCCAAAAAGATTTTTTTACAGACGGAAACTTTCCCGTTTTTAGAATTTAAAAAATACATAAAACTATAATTTCTTGGCGAACTTTTTCCGTTTCTTTGTACGTCTTCGTTTCACAGCATAACGTTCGGTAGCTTCGTATAGCAATACATTTTGCTTATTAAAATCTCCCAAATTCCAAAACTTCTCAAAAATTTTCTTTCTTTCTGTTTCTTCATAATTTTTTATACAAACTTTCGACAAAGGCAATTTTTGTTTTGAAACACTTTTGCAGGTATAATGTTTCCAGTTTGAGTATAGTATTTTTTCCCGGTATTTCGTTTAATTTTTCGCAATTTTTGAATGTAGGTGCCACCATTCTTTTCTCTAAATCTTGCTCCAGAGGTATTGTCGTGAAAAGCCTCACCTGCATCTTTATCTTCAAATGATGAATATTGTTCTAAAATTCTCCTTCTCTTGCGATTCTAGTTAAAATCAATATTTTCCAACTCGTCTTCACTCTGATGATTTAATTGAAATTAAAACACTTGGTTTGTTTCACTTGTTTATATTTTCTCCAACTAGTTTCGACCATTGGTCATCTTCAGGGAGGAATTTTAATTTCAATTAAATCATCCTGAATTAATTCAAAAAATGTTTCACCACGGGTTAAGTGAGAAATTAATTAAACATATCGTCTTCACTCTCTGAATTAAATAGTCTTGTACTTTTATCCATACCCAAAGGTGTAATAATTTCTATAAATTTAAAATTTTATCTTAAAATTCAATTGTAAGTTTATATTAAGTGAATATTTTCACTGCAATAATAAAACATAATTAATACTGATTAAGGATTAAACAAAATTACCTTCATTACTGCCTTCGTAAATTTGAAGATCCTCACTTTCGGACATTATTACTAATTAAGTGGACTTAGGTCACTTTCAAAATAATGTTTTTTTAATAAATAATTGTGAAAACGTATGTGTTAATAATTATCATATACTTTTAATATTCTTAATCGCAAATTGTTATTTATAACAGATAACGTCAAATAATAACCGTTTCTACCGTCATCAGAAAAAAATTCAAAAATGGATTTAAGCCACTTTCAAAATAAACGGCTCAATTGCTTTATCCAAGTATTTTGATAGTTGTCTTAGGCAGTAAATAAAATAAATTTATTTCCTGTGTTATTTATATGACAAGACCAGTTAATTTTATTGTCTATGGTAACCACTAAGAATTTTGTAGTGTTAGTTGTTTTTATTATATCGCTATCTAATTGCATTGCATTGTTTCGAGAAGTACTGCATTTCGTTTGTCAAATATCAGAATATTGATTTTTATCTTTATTTATTATTAATTTATTTATCGAATTTTATTGATCATTGCCAGAAATTTTCCTTGTTTAATTTCATTGTAATTAATTTATTTGTTGAGAACCACTCTTTTATTCTAAGAAATAATAGGTTTGAATTTACATTATGTAATTCAATATCCGGCGGGATATTTGCCCGGGAAGTAGTTGTTTTAATGTGCATTTGTTTGAAATACTTACGTAACGTAAGTCAAAATGTCACGGAGCTAAATGTGGAAATAATTAATTAATTATTTTCAAATAATTTTTGTTTAATTTCGTTTATATTTGAACCTGAGATTAAGAGGTTGGCATCGTCTGCATAAACACAAATTGAAAGACTGTTATTCCTTACTTCACAATTTATTTTTATGTTAGATGTACATTTCGAGACACAAAGTGCTCATTATCAATAACAACAGAGTTGTTATTGATAATGATAATGATAATGAGCAACAACAGAGTTGTTATTGATAATGAGCACTTTGTGTCTCGAAATGTACATCTAACATAAAAATAAATTGTGAAGTAAGGAATAACAGTCTTTCAATTTGTGATTAAACACTTAACTTAAACTCAAAAAACCATTCAGTGATCGTCTGCATAATTTATTGTTTTCTTGACCACTTTGGATAATGGTGATTAGGTCATTTATGGAAAGAAGAAAAAGCGTGGGTGCTGTTAGACTTCTTTGGTGAAGTCCAGTGGTTATGATATTCATGTAATAATATTGTAAAAGTTTTGTTTTTTGCATTATTAATTAATTCTTGTTTTCAGCTGTTTCTTAATCCAATGCCTGTCATTGTTCCATTTATGGGATATAAATTTTCTGTGTCAACAACAAATTCTTAATCTTATCCTCTTTTACTCATATTGGCTGTCGAGGAAAAACAAATACTTGAGAAATCTAAAACATTGGTTTAGGGTTCAATTAAACTTAGTCTATATAAACAGCCTCTGTATGCAATCCAATATTTACAGTTTTTTTACCATGTTTATTCAATTCATGTTATTGTTACACTATATCAAATATGTTTCCTAACTATAGTTTCGAGTTTACGTGAAGTGATTAATCACAATATTGAAAGACTGTTATTCATTACTTCACTTTTTACATACATAAACATCTTTATTTCTGAGATTGGAATATACAATTACAATACAATATCTAACAATACACTAACGTTCACAATATATTTCTAACTCTGAAACTGGCTATCGACCAGTGGTCTTTCGACCCTTCACTTTTTATTTTATGTTAGATGTACATTTCGAGACACAATGTGCTCATTATCAATAACAAACTAGTTGCACATCTAACATAAAAATAAAAAAGTGAAGTAAGGAATAACACTCTTTCTATTTCGTTAAATATGTTTCCCTTTATCTCACATACATTTTTTTACATTTTGTATTTATACTTTGTAAAAAAGTTTATATTTTTTTGTAAAATGGTTTATCCGTTAATAAAGATTTATTTATTTATTTATTTCCTCTTTTTTTTCAAATGTATTGCAACAAAAGTGAAAGAAGCAACTCGAAAGAATACTTTGGAATGTTCCGCCGAGCGCGCGACGGTAAACATGGCGTCGTGGAAACCTCTGGAATATTCGCGAAGCAAGCGTCCACACGCTATATAAGCGCGCATGATGAAAAACTGCAGTATACAAACGTGCATGTCGATCTTGTCAATTTATCTATATAGGTCAATCTGGTTAGGTGACAACGATTAATTACAACACGGCATTAAAATGGGTGAAGACATTATATCGGTCGGCTTAAGAGCGGGTTTTTCAAATGATTATGCGCTTTTTGGATTTCCAATGACTCCAGAAGTTCCAATTTTCGGCCTTTATCGGCAATTATATTTAAATTTCATTATTCGTAGGTTAAGTGGAAGATCAGTAACAGATTAAGCTGACTGAACTTCGCCTACATTTTTTTTGTATTTTTTTCCTGTGATAATTAAAGGTATTATTATTATTATCCTATCCTACACCAATATGTGGTAGAAGGATATAAGATTATATATTATTATTACTAGTTGAAGATATTTTTGATTGCTTAACAGAATCCAATGAAACTTGAAAAATATTTGGTTTTGCATTATTAACCTCCAGTTTATCATTCAAAATTGGAAGATATGATTTTCTCCTCAGTTAAACATTTGGCGTAAATCATTCTTCGACGAATGCATAATATTTACACGTAATCGCCAACTAATAACGATAATAAAAAAAATACCTTTTTGATTCCTCGCCAAGAATAACCAAAACTCTTACCGCGTAATGCACTTTGGTTTACACAATCGGATTAACAATAACATTTAAATGTTCCTCGATTTCAAAATAAACACACTCTCGAGGACGAAAACGTTTGCCGTTGGAGAAAATCGTAAATCGCCGAAAACGGGATGCTTTCTCGGCGTTGATTAGCTCGAAAGCTCTTCCTTCGTCAAACATCGATCTCGTTCAATTTCTGTGTCAACGACGGCGACACTTTTCACATTTTTATTTTTATTTTATTTCAATACTACCCGAGCGCTCGGTGCTTTCTATTAAGGCGATATATTCGATTTCCACATTCCAATTTCACATACTGTTTGAGTTTGTGTGTGTGTGTGTGTGTGTGCGTGGTTTATTAACCTCATATTGTTTCATCAATGGCCATTAACTCTCGACCGTTTAATTAATTACACCGTCAATTACTTCAATTACTAATATGAACGTTCGGTTTTTTTTTCTCTCGTGCACCTTTTGGATTTATTATCATTTGAGGTTGCAACACGTAGAATTGACTTTCAAAATAAAAAAAAAATAATTCCACGTGTTGCAACTTTTTATTTAGAGATAATAATAAATATTAATAGATTATTAAAAATCTACCAATGAAATAAGTTAAAACATTTAAATAAATGTGGAAATAATCTTCTTTATGTTGGTTGTGTTGTGTCTGGAGGGGTATAGGCCCGAGAAGTAGTTGTTTTAATGTACATTATCTAAAAAATCATATATAAAAATTATTTTTTTATTTTTTAGACAAAAAAGAATGTTTCATTAAATTTTTTATTTAAAATTATTTTATTTAGCTGCAAAGATTACGGAGGAGCCAGAATATTGAGATGAAATCCAATTGCAGATATATTTAAGAAAATTCAATTAGCATGGCATTAATATTGAAAATCATTTCAAGCACCGCGATTGTTCTTGACGAAGTGCATTCTGCACGTTCAATTTTGCTGGCCGTATGTCACGAATAACTCTAATAATGGCTTCCAAGGTATCAATGTTATTAGCATAAACCAGCGACTTTGCGTAGCTCCATAGGAAATAGTCGAGAGGTGCTAAAACGCACGACCTTGGAGGTCCATTTCTTGAAATCAACGTATCGCCAAATTGTGATTTGAATGAGTTGATGGAAGCTGTCGCCGTCTGACACGTAGCGCCATCCTGTTGAAACCATAGGTCGGATTCTAGTTTAGGCGATCACGTCGATGGCGACTAGAAACGAAGATGGAGCGATTCCGAACAACGGTTGATAGAGAAAGAACTCCGAAATAATTCCATAGCATTCCATCGTTCGGAACACCGTCATCCATATTTTAAAATAAAAAATCAATGTTCATGGTAAGGTAAATATCGATTGCTCTAGACAGCTGCAGGTATTAATAATAATTAATGTAAACTATTGAAGATGACTACATCGTAGTCGAAATACGTATTCAATTTTACTCTCTTTATTATTCAATCTAACTTCAGTCACTATAAGAATATTTAAAACAAAAAAAAATAAAACAAATTGTATCGACTATTCGACTAACCTATACAGTATAAATCTGTGTTCGATGTAGGAAAGAATCGATAAATCTAGACGACATCCATTCGCGCGCACTTCGCTCGTATTTAGTCAAAATAAATATTTGTGAAGAAAAGTTTTACAAATGTTTTTCTATATTAATCATTCAAATCTTTACACAACTCACAACCACTCATATCATTAATAATAATAATGATAATCTTTATTGTCCAACAGATATACCATAAAAGGACAAATATCAGAAAAAAAATACAAATCAATTAATTAATAACTAAAAATGGATCAATAACTACTGTAAGTAGTATTTTTTGAAAAGCCTATTTTGATGCGTATTATTTTTATTTTGTCGTAATTTGTGATTGGTAATTTGCCTTTTTTTATACATATGTTTTGTAATCTTTTTAGAGCATCACACTTTTCTTATAAAATTTTTAATATGTAATTATAATTGTAATTTGGAAATGGAGCTTCCGTTAATAAAGTAAATTGAAATATTAAAAGTATAATATAATTATTATATTGAATTACATACGTTATTTTTTTTATTACCCCTACACCACCATTATGGTAGATGGGGATTTTAGATTATATATATATATATATATATATATATATATATATATATTTATTCATTGACCCTTTTAACTTTCGGTGTAGGGTATTACATACGTTACGTAAGTCAAACACTTTCAGTAGCTAAATTTCCCTAATTAGTATGAAAAATAATTATAACAATTATGTTAACTAATTATTTTCAAATTCAATTTTATTTTAATTTAATCTCAATTACCATACATTTAATTACAGCCGAATCGAATTATTACTTATTGCTTTTTTTTGCTCTGTATTGATTATTCCGCGAAGGTCGACTGGCGTAACGTTAATAGATACAATACATATTGGTCTTTAGAGTACAAATTCTATTTTTAAAGATTTAACCATACCAGACTGGCACCCGTCCAGCGTTTCGATATTTTGCTCTCTTTCTCCTCGCGCTTACTGTCAAAATAATAATAAAAAAAAGACGAACGGAGTAAGTCCACCGTACTCGTTTCCATTGTTTACTTTGGGTGGTTTTGCGCGTCCAAGGTTTACACGTTATCGAGTGAAAATGCTGAATGTTTAAAACCTTGGATTAAAGAAGGAGAGATGAAAAAAAAAGGGAACGATCTTTCCAAATTATGGAAGCGCGTAGTACCGGGCATAATTATTTTTGAAGGAATTGCAAAAAAATCAAGAGGTGCAGATTATTAAGAATAAATAATAATAATAATTAAATTATTATGGAATATTTTTTTACAAAAGATATGCTATAAATTAAGGAGCATTAATAGTCGTACTAATAGTCGTAGCTTAATATTTCAATTAATCTAAGATTGATAAATTCGCGAATGCCATTGGTTGATCTAAAGATTGTTTGTAGAACTTATGCCATTTTCTTTAACATTACAACTAAATTACACAGATCGGTTAGACATTAAAAATGTCCTATGTTTTACAAAAAATACGATTACAACATACATTATTTAGTTTGTATCAAATTATGAATGGAAATTCTTTTCAATAAATTACTTTTAATATTTTATAAAATAATATTGTTTGTAATAAGAATTAATTCAAAATTATGAATCAATTCAGGACTATTAGTACACGGGTATAAAGGTCGCTTCTACAATTAATAGTATTAGTTTTTGCAAAGTAGACTTTCGGTATTTTGCATTCTAGTTTAACCGTTTGGTAAACAACCTTCAGTTTCAAATTTATCACTCACTTGGCATAAATGCGCATGCGCGATAAACAACTGGCGAATGAATAACTTATGAAATAATAATAAATCCGTCCAGATTTACTAGACTTCCCCCATTATTAGCTACTGAATTTCATAGAGTTAACTATGCTATGAACAGTCCATTGGCGAGAATGATTAACATTGTTAATAAATATCACAACAGAGTTAATATTTTTGGAGTTAGTTTTAATATGTTTGCCAATGAGGTAAAATGTGTTATATTGTGTGACTAGTGTGCGTGTCTGTATATATATATATATATATGTATATGTATATATATATATATATATATATTTAATTTATTGTAATGTTTAAATTTATATGTATTACTTTTGTAAAGAGGAATTATCCGTTAAATAAATAAATAAACTATTATTATTATGATATTTGTCACCACTGAAAATTGAACACATTTCGAGCTTATGTCAAAAGGAAGTGAAGTGAATAACGGTGAGCAACGTATAACGTAAAATTTACAAAAAAGCAGATTTGGACCTGAATGTGTTGCGATTCGGAGATAATTTATTATATGGAAAGATTTCGAAAACCTAGACGATATTCAAGACCAAGGACGATATGTCTCACATCAGGTTGCTTCGAGTACGGGTTAAACTGCCGGAGCGGTAACACTCCATCTTCCCAACAATGCTTTAACTCACAATCACCGCTGAAGGTTTACCCTTGGGTTAAATTACCAAAGGTGTAACTATCTGACAAAATTGGCGCCAAATTTAAATCTAGTGGATTATAACAGACCATGAGGAAAAATAATAGATTAAATTCCAGTAATTTTTTCATGCGGATTTTTAATAACCAGAGCAAGAAGTAACGGTCGTCAAACGTTGAATACAAGGGCGATCGGAGAGAGGATTCCTCACGGGGAATTAAATTTATCTCAATCTTTTATTGTATCACTTGAAGATAGGAATAAGCCGGTTGCATTTTGTTTTCACAATGAACTGTTTGGGATTGATAAATAAATATTTTGATGCGTATTATTTTTATTTTGTATTTTGTCGTAATTTGTGATTGGTAATTTGCCATTTTTTATACATATGTTTTGTAATCTTTTTAGAGCGTCAGACTTTTTTTATAAAATTTTTAATATGTAATTATAATTGTAATTTGGAAATGGAGATTCCGTTAATAAAGTAAATTGAAAATTGAAATTATTAACCAAGCTTTCGGGACTATAATTTTTAATAACTTCACTCGAAGTTTTTACTCATTGCATAATTATAAAATTAAAGATACATTAAGACAGAATGAAATTGCAGCAAGTCAACGGCGTAACTGTAATGACGGACGCTGGAACGGCTGGTATTTTGACGCATGCCATCACTGTCAATCACTGAACAACGTCAAATATGTCTTGTAATCTTAAAAAAATAGACTATAGTTTATTTCACGAACAAATATAACGCGAATGAATTCTATATATTAAAAAAAAACATTTCCCACTTAATTACACCTCAAATATGATTAAAACAAAATTTCAAGCCTACATGTAACCGCGTAATTGATTAATTTCAATTTACGCTCGCGATCATCGCAAATTGACATCGAAACTACACGTGTCTAATGACATCAATCTAATGAGCGATGGAGAAACGCGTTATTTTTGTTTTATTTATATTTTTTTACAACCGTATATGGAATCCACTGGTAGTGCATCACATTACAAGCGAGGCTCGCTGCAAGTAATGTAATACTTTACACACGTATGGACACGCTTCAACGAGCATTTCTAATGTGGACACGGAATAAACACAACGACGAAAAAGGAAAAAAAAAATGGAGAAGATGTCGATTGAAATATAAATCGTGGTGTTTTTTTGAAAAGCTGGATTAAAACAGATTGTTAAATTAGATTTTGTAATAATTGGCGTTTTGTAGTAGAAAATAATTATTTATTTATTTATTATACGGCCTATCATTCATAATTTTATTTTAATTTATTTAAAAATGTTATGTAATCATCTTTCACAACGGGATAAGTGAGAAATTAGTCCAAAATATAGAAAGTAATGATTTTTTTAACAGGATAAGTTGGTACCCCATTTAGTGGACAAATAGCAGTTTAACACGTCACCGGTGACTGACGTGGTCCCATTGGAATACTTCAGTGTCAGTCAAATGAGTCCAAAATATAGAAAATAATGTTTTTTTTAACAGGATAAGTTGGTACTCCATTTAGTGGACAAATAACATTTTAACACGTCACCGGTGACTGACGTTTTCCCATTGGAATACTTTAGTGTCAGTCACCGGTGACGTGTTAAACTGCTATTTGTCCACTAAATGGAGTACCAACTTACTTATCCTGTTAAAAAAATCATTATTTTCTATATTTTGAACTCATTTGACTGACACTGAAGTATTCCAATGGGACCACGTCAGTCACCGATGAGTGACCCGTAATTTTGTTTAAAAATGCATCAAAATGAATTAAATAAGTATATTCTTACTTATTTTGTAAAATAAAACTTCAAAAACAAAGAAAATTGTTTTTGACATTTTACTTCTTGGCGGTGTTAAGAAGCAATAAAAGAAGTAATATTTCCCACAATTTTTCAAGTAGACAAACAAACAAAAAACAGTAGTTTTACAGGCTTTTACGTAGAGAAACCTCGTAGACTAGATAGAGAAACATTGTAGACTAAGTAGATAAACCTTATAAACTAGATAGACATATCTTGTAGTCTAGATAGATATACCCGGTAGACTAGGTAGTCAAACCTTGTAGACTAGGTAGAAAAATCTTGTACATTAGACATACCTTGTATAGTAGGTAGATAGATCTTGTAGGCTAGATAGACAAACTTCGTAGACTAGATAGATAAATCTTGTAAACTGGATAGACAAACCTTGTAGACAAGGTAGATAAACCGTGTAAAGTAGATAGACATGCCCCGTAGACTGGGCAGTCAAACCTTGTAGACTAGATAGACAAACCTTGTAGATTAGATAGACAAATTTTGTAGACTGGGTAGACAAATACTTGTAGACTTGGTAGATAAATCTTGTAAATTAGACATACCTTGTAGAATTGGTAGATAGACCTTGTAGACTAGATAGACAAACTTTGTAGACTAGATAGATAAACCTTGTAAACTGGATGGACGAACCTTGTAGATAAGGTAGATAAATCTTGTAAACTAGATAGACATACACGTAGACTAGGCAGTCAAACCTTGTAGACTAGGTAGACAAATCTTGTAGACTAGATATACAAATTTTGTAGAGTGGTAGACAAATACTTGTAGACTAGGTAGATAAATCTTGTAGATTAGACATACCTTGTAGAGTAGATAGATAGACCTTGTAGACTAGATAAACAAACATTGTAGACTAAGCAGATAAACCTTATAAACTAGATAGACATACCTTGTAGACTAGATTGATAGATCTTGTAGACTAGGTAGACAAACCTTGTAGATTAGATAGACAAATTTTGTAGACTGGGTAGACAAATACTTGTAGACTTGGTAGATAAATCTTGTAAATTAGACATACCTTGTAGAATAGGTAGATAGACCTTGTAGACTAGATAGACAAACTTTGTAGACTAGATAGATAAACCTTGTAAACTGGATGGACAAACCTTGTAGATAAGGTAGATAAACCTTGTAAACTAGATAGACATACCCCGTAGACTAGGCAGTCAAACCTTGTAGACTAGGTAGACAAATCGTGTAGACTAGATAGACAAATTTTGTAGACTGGTAGATAAATACTTGTAGACTAGGTAGAAAAATCTTGTAGATTAGACATACCTTGTAGAGTAGATAGATAGACCTTGTAGACTAGATAAACAAACATTGTAGACTAAGCAGATAAACCTTATAAACTAGATAGACATACCTTGTAGACTAGATTGATAGATCTTGTAGACTAGGTAGACAAACCTTGTAGATTAGGTAGACAAATCTTGCAGATTAGATAGACAAATTTTGTAGACTGGGTAGTATGACCAACTTTCGGTAGTTCTGTGTCGGTAAGCTGAGCCGTGAGTCAAATTTTAATTAAAATAACCAATTCAAAACAAAAAATTATTAATGTTAAGCGCCACTTGGTTTATAAAAAAATATAAGTTACTGCCCCTTTCTAACCAAGAAATCGAGGAGGTATAACGATAGAATAATAAAAATTAAAAAAATAAATTTAGAAATACATTTAATAAGCAAAATTAAAAAAATTAACAAAATGAAATATATAATAAGAGAACTCCACAATAATAAATCGACAATAAAATAATATTAAACTATCAAAATTAACCAAAATGAAGATAACCGTTTTATATCTTTCAAAACCTAATAGTTTATATTTTTTAACAAGTCAACTAACACCCCATACCCAACTTAAATAAAAATTATAAATTTCACTTGAATCTACTGAAATTTAACTCATAATAAGAACAATAAAATTAACGCCCCAATTTATCTAACACATGCTTAGATTATTTTATATATATATATACCATAATGGTGGTGTAGGGGTAGATAATTTTATAACTATTGCTAAATAGAATGACGTCACCCTTTACATTTGTTTACAACTGTTTTTTTATATTAAATATCTTAATCACCTAAATATCCCGTTTTAAATTCAACCAGTAATTATTTAATTAGCTCTTGAACTAATTTTAAAATTTACTAATCATTTCTTTTACTAATCGATAATACCCTATTTTCAATCACTCTCATACTTTTTCAATTAATCAAGTAACTCATGAATTAAACAATAAATCACGATAAATTCTTTAAATGTTGAAATTATCTAAGTGACTTTAGTCAGTTTTAATTATTTAAAAATCTGTCCTTACTTTCCGTAATGATTTTTTTAAATTAAATATGACTGTTTCTTTTCACACTAATAACAAAAAAATAGCGCTGGTCAAATAAGTTCAATTTGCGATCAGAAAGATTATCACTTATTTTTCACACTTATCTGAGATTTTTTTTCTCGCACGTTCCACCACTCTCTCCTACTCCCTTATCACCGATGGAAGTAGATACGAATCCTTTTTAACTCTGCACATCGACCCCAAGAATTCACCGTTGTAGAAAAATCGAAATGAACCGGCCTCAGGAAGCAGCAAACTCCAACCGGAGATAGATTTGAATTATTCTTGGTTAAATCTTTTGTTAAATTCAACCCTAATAACGAGGCCTAAAATAGAATTCAAAACTTTAAATCAACACTGAAGACAAACACGGAAGAATCACTTATAATAGAAAAATATTACAACCTTTTGCTATTGTATATTAAATAAAAATGATTTGAAAATAATTAATAAATTATTTTCACATTTAGCTCTGTGACTATTGACTTACTTACGTAAGTACGTTAAACAAATGCACATTTAAACAACTACTTCCCGGGCAAATACCCACGCCGGACATTGAATTACATAATGTACATCTGCTGCTGCATATCAATAAAATATTGCATAATGAAACAATTTTTTTTTTGATCCGAGAAAATGTTTATGTAAAAACAACAAAAATTAACGTTACTTAATATAAGGCCATCTGCAGACACGTGTTTCGGGATCTATCCCTCGTCAGTACAGCTATGCCTTACACAATTTAGAGATGTTAAAAAAATCAATTAAATTAATTCAAATACAATCAGCAAAATTAAATCAGTTATATTAAATCAAATTAAACTAAATCAATTTAAATTAAATTAAACCAAATTAATTCAATTTAAATCAAAACCGAATAAAATTAGCTATTGATAGGCCTCGCTTAATTTAAATTTGATATAAAAAACTTTCCAAGAGATCACACAGATTCTCACAGATAATTCTTAAAACGACGGCACACAGCACGTGTTTTTTTTTAATCTAACAGCTCGACAATTACTAATTGGAATTTCGAGTAAAATTTAATTTCTCCTAAACAAAATTAGGTGAGTGCCATCTATTTAAACAATTAATAGTTTGGTATTTTCGATTTATCGAAAATAAAGCAGCGGCTACACAAACCCGCTGATGCTAACATTACTTGTTGCTTAACTCTAGCAGAAGAATTTAAAATCACTACCAAAAACCATAATTCGATTTATAATAAATTTTAAAATAGCGAGAAATTAATAAACGCGATAAGATAAAATATGCGGCGAATAAATTCGACTTGACAAAGAAATGCACTTGTGATTCCTCCGCAACGTGTCCTATGTTTGACCTCTTTTCGAAATGATGAATTAAATTGTAAAGAAAGCCGTCTCGTCATTTTGTGATCAAAATTTTTAACACATAATAATAAGAAGATATACAGTGAAATATCAGTGTTCAGAAAGACCATCCTAGGATAACCACTTTCAGGAAATAGAAAAACATAACACCAATTTAATCTCTAAGGTTAGTGTTCAATTTTTATTGGGTCCTTCTTAAACCAAGTATTATTCTTAAAACAAAGTGTTAAGGCTCAGTTGAGTCATACAGTCATGTGTGTTTCTTCTTTTATACTTATAAAATGTTATCTATCTTTTTAGAATACGAAATGGTGCCGATTTCTTCTTTAAAACTCACACTGTTACGTAACCAGTGGACTTATTACGAAGCCAGGATACTGCTGAACTATATATCCTCAACATATTAAGTGACGCGATGGTTGAGATTACGAATAATTAAGATTAGATAAAATTTTCTATTTGTTTGTATGTTGGGTACTTGTAGACTAGGTAGATAAATCTTGTAGATTAGACATACCTTGTAGAGTAGGTAGATTATATAGACAAACTTCGTAGACTAGATAGATAAACCTTGTAAGCTGGATGGACAAACCTTGTAGATAAGGTAGATAAACCTTGTAAATTAGATAGACATACCCCGTAGACTAGGAAGTCAAACCTTGTAGACTAGGTAGACAATTAAATAAAAAGAATTTGAAAATAATTAATTAATAAATTATTTTCTCTTTAGCTACTGTGACAATTTGACTTATGTTACATAAGTATTTTAACAAATGTCTAATAATAGACAAATCTTGTAGACTAGATAGACAAACCTTGTAGACTAGGTATATGTAGATTAGGAATATATGTAGGGGAAAATAAGGTAGATAGATCATACAGTGCAGGCATTCGTTTAAAATCTTGTTAATTCTCGATGGATTAGCTTTGCCCAATTATTTTCCGGCCTAGCTGTGATGATCTACCCACCATGTTGATTATGATTAGGTATTACTGTATTATTTATTAGTAAAAACTAAATAATTACAAATTTTCTCGAAAATAAGTCATTTCATGACTTTAGTGATCACGACGAGTAAATTCATTTCATAAGACAATGGACGACATTAGCGATCAAAACCTTTTTGACACAGCAACTGACAAGGACAAACGCCTACAAAATCAGGCGGAAAGACCAACGGTCGATAACCAATTGGCAGAAGAATTTATTTTTATGTTAGTTATTTATTGTATTTATTTATTATTATTACTTTGTTAAAAATAATCTGCCAATAAAGATTTATATATATATATAAAATTATTCAAAATAATTTTCAAGCGTGTTGTGGTTATTTCCTTACAGACAATAAATTTAAATTTCATTGCAGTAATAAAAGCACCACGTTTTCCTTATCAGTTGTGCGGGCGCCTCAATTCCGATAAAAATAAATTTGTTAAATATGTATCGCCGGATCGGAAACCACGAGCGGCTCGCGCGCACGCGCGCTTTCGCTTTCTAAGAAAAAAAACAAAGCCGGGGTTATTCGGTGTTGATAAAATTAATCGGAACAATAATTCATATTCTAAAATTAAATTTACTGTCGCGAATGATCACGTAGAGAATAGAATGTTTTTTTTTCTTTTTCGAAAAAAATAAAATAAAAAAATACGCACGTTTGTAAATTGAGGGGAAAATAACGATTCATAAAAATATCTGCATTATATTTTAATGAATAGTTGTTACAACTTAAATTACAAACGTGCGCGTTTTTTTATTTTTATTATTATTATTTTTTTCGAATAAAACATTCTCTACAAATGCGTACGCTTTTTTTTAAATTTAATTTAAACTTAAAACGAAAGTTACTATTTGAACATTTTGATTCCTACTGGTTTGTTTTTATATCACTTTTTGTAAAACCTCGTATTTATGATAAAAAAAATAATTTTTGAAAAGTCTAAAGAAAAAAATAATTTAATTTTATTTTATAAATCACAAGAAACTGATTTAGAAAATAAAATTAAATTAATTTTTCTTTAGATTTTTCAAAAATTATTATTTATAAATCACAGGAAACTGATTTAGAAAATAAAATTAAATTATTTTTTTTACGATAAAAAAATAATTTTTGAAAAGTCTAAAGAAAAAAATAATTTAATTTTATTTTCTAAATCAGTTTCCTGTGATTTATAAAATAAAATTATTTTTTTTTTATCATTAAGTATCATGAATTAAACTTATATTGTATTATTGTAAAATGGTGATAAGCCGTCAATAAAGTAAATTAAATTAAAAAAAAAATGATTTTTTCTCTAGACTTTTCAAAAAATATTTTTTTATCGTAAGTCCGAGGTTTTAGAAAAAAACAAATAGGAGTCAAAATGTCTCATTAACAATATAAAAGAATAATTATTGGAATAATAATAAAGAAGTTATCTTAATATAAATAGAAAAGAGTAACTGTAGATGATGATGAATCGGCTATCGACCGGAGGTCTTTCAGCCTAGAAAAGAGTATTTATTTAATATTATCTTAATATTTCTAAATTGGCAATATTTTACTTTTTACGTATAAATCAAAAACAATTGAAAGTAAATAAAAATTATGAGGTATTAGTACTAAAATTGACCCCTGGATGCATACATTGGTTTTGCTATGCCTTTAATATTAATGGTACTTTACTTGAAGAAACTATCGAAAACAGGCCATCCTGTACATTATCGTAGCGATTACAGGAAGAATCTTATGAGTAATCTTAGCACGAAGTATGATTGGCGATCTTAAAACATTTTATTTAAAGCAATAATTTAAAATTTTATTTAAAATGTTTTATTGCTTTTCGAAATATCCACCCTTTAGGGTCTATAATTCATTTTTGCACACGATAAAATCAATAATAATACGTTTTATTACATACACAAATATACAATTATGTAATGTATAAAATAGCGTTAAGAAAAAAAAAATATGATTTATACTATAAGAACTAATTAACATTATATGGTTGAGTTTGACAGATTAGTTTGAAAACTATCTGTTTGAATTAAATAAAAAGGATTTAATAAATTATTTTCACTTTTAGCTCTGTGACATTTTGACTTACGTGTATGGCATAGCTGTACTGACGAGTGATAGTTCTCGAAACTCGAGTCTGCAGATGGCCTTATATTAAATAACATTCTTTTCTGTTTTTTTTTTTACATTAAATTTTATTCGGATAAAAAATGTATTTTGATCAAATGTACCTTCCGGGTGGACTCAAGAATGAATGAAAATAGGCGTTACTCTCATATATCGCATTTAATAATATCCGGATTTCGAAAATTTAAAAAAAAAACAGTACCAATCAAGACCTCAGGAATTTTCATTAAAACACACATTTCTCTCGATTCCTTTAATCCCAAAATAGTCAAAACACAAAGAAAACCCTAAAGAAAAGCGATGATATTTACGTTTCGTCCATTTGATATATTTTCGCATGTTAGTACATAAAGCTATCGTGTCTAAAACGCCCACCCAGGACATAACATGCACACACACATGCACATGCATTAAAACACGAATGCATATTCCGAGATGGGTTTTCCTATTTATAGGAGCGAAACTCGTGTGTCGTTGAATATCTCCGGCACGTAGGTGTTGTGCGTCGCGGCGCCTAATATTGGCATGCATGCACTGACATGTCGGGCGTCGGCGTCCACGGCTGCTGCCAGTCTAGTCTAGCACACTTGTTGGATCCGTTAGGGACTGTAAAAAATTACTTCTTAACAACATTAAATCGGAATAAAAAAGGATAATAATAATTTATTTATTTGCCCAGGAAGTAGTTGTTTTAATGTGCATTTGTTTAACGTACTTACGTAGCGTAAGACAAAAATCACAGAGCTAAATAATTTATTAATTATTTTCAAATCATTTTTATTTAATATAATAATAAAAATTTTTTATCGCGAGAGAATTTATAGCCAATTACGGAATTAAAGAACGACAAAGAAAGTTATTTTGTTATGCTTAATTAATTTCTCACTTAAAACATTTTTGAATTAATTCAGGATAACTTAATTAAAATTAAAATTTCACTTATTTTGTTAGTTGTTTTTGTTAGCGGATTGGAAACACTTTTGATTGAAAGCAAAAGAAAAAAAAACTTCTTCAATTATGCCGCCCGTGCTATAGTCATGGATTGATTCAGAATTGAGAATTAATACTTGGATCGCATCAAAATGTATAAAATAGATTATATTACAAACAATCCTAAGATCACCCAATAGCATTCGCGAATTCGGAATTCATAAATTCTAGATCGATTCAAAGGAAAAGTTGCGAAGTACGGCTATTAGTGTAATTAATAATTTTAATGTTTAAACATTGGTAGTTCATTTTCTATATAATAAATATGAATATATTATTAAAAATCTACCAATAAAATAAATAAAACACAAATTTCAATTTACTTTATTAACGGAATCTCCATTTCCAAATTACAATTATAATTACATATTAAAAAATTATAAGAAAAGTGTGACGCTCTAAAAACATTACAAAACATATGTGTAAAAAAAGGCAAATTACCAATCACAAATTACGACAAAATACAAAATAAAAATAATACTCATCAAAATATTTATTATTATTTATTGATTAAATTGAATAATTTTAAATTATTGACTACTTTCAGGCTATCAGCCCTTTATTATTCATTAAATTATTTAAATCCTTTAAACATGTTGAATTATCTCGATAATGGGCTGATAACCCGAAACTAGTCGAGAATTTAAAGTTATTGAATTTAATTTGTGTTTTATTTATTTTATTGGTACATTTTTAATAATATATTTATATTTATTTTATACAGGAATTGAAAATTTCAGTTATTTTTAATTCAAGTTTTTTTTATATAAATAGAGCTAAATGTGGAAATAATTTATTAATTATTTTCAAATCATTTTAATTTAATATAAGTTTTTCAATCTAATCTGTGTTTTATTGGTTGATTTTTAATAATTTATTCATATTTATTTCATAAGTTTTTTTATTTGAATATTGTTTTTAATTTTCCTTATTTTTGTTTCAGGTATGTATCCGATATTTTTTCTACTTTGCGGAACACGTGGCTAAGGGTGAGGAATATTTGGATTTAGTGTGTAGGTATAAAACATAAAGCGCTATTTAAATAAAAAATAAAGAAAGTTTCTTTAAAACCATTTAATTGCAGAGAATATTAATATTCCAATTGCTGAGTGTAATGAAAATGGAACAGTGAATACTTTCAACTTAAATAATAATAATAATTAGTACACAAAAGTGTCAACTTATTACACACGTAAGTGACAAGCGCAAAATTACAGACAAAACATAGAAATGTGCGATTATAATACATGTATATTATATATCTTACATATTTATTTTTTTATTTATTTAACGGATTTACCTTTTTACAAATCTGCAATATAATTAATAATATTTATGTATAGTGGATTGTAGAACAAAAATAAAGAAATAACTATTACAGATTAAATTAAAATTGTTTAAATATACAGGGTGTCCCACGAGATAGTGTGCAGACGATATCTCGTGAATGGATAATACTACAAAAATGAAATTTGGAGGATTTTAATGGTTACATATGATGCCTATTTCAGAGTACTTAGACTTTGTTTTTGCCACATAATTTCCGACAAATTGACATCAACTTCAAAAACCAGAAATTGTCATAATGTCTCTAATGTGACTCTTAATTTATATTTACCGGAGTAGCATAATTAAAAATTTTGTAATACTTCCATGTTTGTTTAAGATAATAAAATAATTTCAAAATGTTTGCATTTTTGTCGTAAAAAAAGTATAGTATGCAATTCTCTAGAAGTTTTCATCTGCAGATGATTAATAATTGATGATGCCGCTGTATGAAAAAATACTATATGTGTGTAACCCTAATGGGTTTACATTAATTCTTGCAATTAGTTAATTTTATTGGTTTTAAAATTTTTACAATGAAATTAAACTAGGAAAATTTCTGGCAATGATCAATAAATTTCGATCAATCCCTCTTTCCAACTGCAAAAATTTCTTACACTGCAAGTTTTTAACAAACAACTACTTCCCGAGCACATACCCCGCCGGACATTGGATTATTTGTTTGTTGCGCATTGCAACGGTTTGACTCGAAAATATTTAATGAAAGCAAACCATAAATAATAATTGCAAGGCTGCAAACACGTGTTTCGCAATTCATCTCTCATTGGTATAGCTATGCCCTGTAAGCCCTTAGTTGTTAAATGATTATTAAATATTTTTTTGCGTACCGTCTTTGTTTCATCTTCGATGTTTATTGCGTTTTGACAAACAACTACTTCCCGAGCACATATCCCGCCGGACATTGAATTATTTGTTTGTTGCGCATTGCAACGGTTTGACTCGAAAATATTTAATGAAAGCAAACCATAAATAATAATTGCAAGGCTGCAAATACGTGTTTCGCGATTCATCTCTCATTGGTATAGCTATGCCCTGTAAGCCCTTAGTTGTTAAATGATTATTAAATATTTTTTTGCGTACCGTCTTTGTTTCATCTTCGATGTTTATTGCGTTTTGACAAACAACTACTTCCCGAGCACATATCCCGCCGGACATTGAATTATTTGTTTGTTGCGCATTGCAACGGTTTGACTCGAAAATATTTAATGAAAGCAAACCATAAATAATAATTACAAGGCTGCAAACACGTGTTTCGCGATTCATCTCTCATCGGTATAGCTATGCCCCGTAAGCCCTCAGTTGTTAAATGATTTTTAAATATATTTTTTTTGTTTCATCTTCGATGTTTATTGCGTTATATAGAGCATTTCAAACAATTTTCAATTAACTGTCGTTCTTGTGTAAATAATCGCGCGTCGCTGAAAATGATTAGCGGCTGTTTCCTACTGTTTGATTAAATTTCGCCGGCTGTGTTATAAATAGCCCGACCATTAAGCGAAATTAAGATTAACAGCGCTGGCGCTTTCTGGATTATTAGATAAGAGTTACTAAAGCGGTCATTATTATGCATTTAAATAATATCTTAATCTCTCCGACGGGGCGTTTTTCAATTAATAAGATTTTATTTAATTAAAAAAATGATTACTCGAATGTAAAAAAATCATGACTAGATTTTTTAAAAGTTAAGGGTGCGGTTTAGAGGAAAGAGATAGCGATAAGGCAATCACTAATTCTAGTTAGATTGCTGTTTTGATCAATGAACAATATTGTATTATACATTAAAGTAATCTTAAAATAAGCAGGAATTTCATCAGATGAATTAAAAATTATTTCAATGTTTAGTTTGTGTGAAAATCTGAATATCGTTATATATGCCTCTCTACTTCTCAGTGTGAGGTGAAGTTTCCAATAATTGTTAATAACATTGTGATAACATATTTATTAGTGTTAGGCAAAATCGAATGAATTTAGTAATCGAGTATTTCTGAATAACCAATTTTAAGTAGCTAAAGTTAATAAATAACAATAAAAATGAGTTTATTAATCAATAGGCAGAACTTTCCAATATTAATATTATAAATAACATTAAGAAAATTGTCATAAACTTCATTTTGCAGTGACAAAAAAGATCGAAAAGATCGACTTTGCCCATCTCTAATATTTATCCAATTATTAATGGATGTCGATTTTGTAACTAAAAAGAAGAGTTTGATTGCGAATGTCTTTACACAAAGAGCATACGCTAATTGATTAATGAATTAATTAGAACAACGCTGAACCGTGCGAAATAAGAGCGTGCACGTGCGCGCCTCAGTTTCTGTCATTATCCTCATCGCCCACTGCCGATAAAATTATGCAAACCGTCGCTCGTTTGTTTTATTACATTTTCCGATTGCGTCGGCAAAACTTTGACGAGATAGACTCGCCGTAATGTTTTTTTTTTGTTTGTTGTTGCACTAGCTCGAATGTTGCGAAATTCCGGCTTAGCAAGCGTAATTGCGGGAATCTATTAGTTAATCGTTCACCTGATGGGTTAATTCGAACGGTAAGTTTAATTGGTATACGGGCGTTTGATTTTCTATATTTTGTTTTATTAAGATATTGTGGATGATTTGCATGCTTGATATCCTTCCTTACTTACGTGTCTAAGGACCAATTTTACAATCCGCAAGTAAGTCGTAAGTAACGTATTCGCGGAATAAAAGTTCGGTTGGCAGCACTGTTTCATTGATAATCATTTATTCCGCGAATACGTTACTTATGCCGTATTTGCGGGTTGTAAAATTGGGCCTAATTCGCGCCCAGTTTGTATATATAAATTAGTGTTGGGCAAAATCGAGTGAATTTAGTAATCGAATATTTCTGAATAACCAATTTTAAGTAGCTAAAGTTAATAAATAACAATAAAATTGAGTTTATTAATCAATAGGCAAAACTTTCCAATATTAATATTATAAATAACATTGAGAAAATTGTCATAAACTTCATTTTGCAGTGACAAAAAAGATCGAAAAGATCGACTTTGCCCATCTCTAATATAAATGTCGTGTGGCAAATGTGAATTCCTAAAGCCGGACAAGATAAAGTAATCTAACTTCCGCGCCCCTTATGCGCAGGCATTGTAAGTTTTAGGATATTTTCACGTGAAGGTAGGTCATTATTTTATAGAATTTCTATTCCCTTATGCATGTTTACGCAAAGGGGATAGGAAGTTTGAGAATTTTCCCACGAGATGGCGAGTCGTTGTTTTATAGAATTTCCTTCCCAATTTTCTCGTTAATTACGCATTTTTGAAAAAAAAAGTTATAGGAAAAAAATATACTATATCAAAGTAAAATAAGCCTAAGAAGCTTAGTTTTTCATTTTCACATTTATTTTATAATTTATGTATTTAAAATTAATTAAATAAAATTGCCAAATTAATCAAATATAAACCACGTAAATATGTTTATTTTACCTCATAGTTACGTGGTTTATATTTGATTAATTGAATATGAAATACCACGTATTAACAGTCGAATCCGTATGGATGTTAAAAATATTAACTATAATCATTTGAAATACAGTAGTGACATTCATTTTTAAATCCATGATATATTTACTAGAAACTGGATTATATTGTAAACAATTTGGGTTATGTTAGATTAGATTGAGTATTGAAACTTCCTTACTACCTATGTATCCAAGTATGCGCAACTCGTTCACATAAACTTAACGCCGTAGTCGACAGTCAGCGCTTTGGGGCCTTAATAATTATTTTGCTACGAAAGGTGGTTACACCTCTGGACGTGTGAGTGGAAAAAAAGATTTGTTTCTAACCAGATTAGTAGAGATGGGCAATGTCGATTTTTTTTGTCACTGAAAAATGAAGTTTATGACAATTTTCTTAATGTTATTTATAATATTAATATTGGGAAGTCTTACCTATTGATTACTAAACTCAATTTTATTGTTATTTAATAACTTTAGCTACTTAAAATTGGTTATTCAGAAATACTCGATTACTAAATTCACTCGATTTTGCGCAACACCAGAGATTAATGATAAATGCTTACATTCCGATTATGTTTGAGTGCATAAAAAACCTTTTTGTATGTAATTTAAGAATAAGTTATGTGAGATATAGAAGACTGATATTGATAATAATTTCCGTGATCGTTAACGATGTTATATCGCAAAAAAGTGTCGAGTCACTTAAGGGTTAATTAATTTCTCGCTCAAAAAAGATTTATTGCCATTTGATTGATCGTAAGCTGTTCCTAGTTGATCAATGCGATACAAATCGAACAAACAGGAAGCGCGGCCCACGACCGCGCGCGCAAAAAAAAGAACCAAGAATGAAAATCAAACCGCGGTGAAATGCAAATGCACACATGGCTCAAAACGATCGCTAATTGCATAATGCAAATTGAATTATCGCAACTAGGAAGTGAGATAATGGACATTGTGCTGTCGTTATTAAAGTTTAGCGCGGGGTGCGATGAGGAAATCACCACGCCCCGCGAGTTCCTCGCCTCCTTTCGCCATTTTTCCAATTTAAATCTGCCGCGCGAATTATTCATGCGACACCTACCAGGGCGCGTTTGCATGCATGCACCGGGCCGGGCGTGGGACTCGCTTGATTTACCGCCGATTGCGTTCTGCAAATGCCCCGCAGTTTGTTTCGAGTTGATTAAGACGTGAATTTGAAGGATTTCGCGGATTAACGGGGACGGTGTGTGAACTTCTTGATTAATGAAAACATGACGGGTTTACACCACTCGATTAATTCTGATGTGGTTTAAGCCTGTCACGTTTTCATTAATAATCACATGACATTTTTAATACTGAAGAAGGTTGCAACAAATTATATTAATAATATATTCCTCACTTAACCCGTGCTGAAACATTTTTAATTAAAAATGATAGAAAATTAAAATACTTGGTTCCTTTTATGTTTCACAAATCTGTGAAACCAAGTGTTTAAAATTTTCTATCATTATTATATTTGTGATGTTCGTTTGGATTCAGCAACCTTTAACACATTGAATCAATCTCCATTCATCAATCTTTCCCATCACTAAAAATGATAATTAATAAAAACCTTAATTTAGCTTTTATTAGTCTTAGACAAACTAGAGTAATTTTTAGTGATGAGCAAGATTGCTAAAAAAAGATCAACTGCTCAATCCTTGTAAGTGATCGAGTCGCTCGAGATCTTTTTATTTTCAAACCGCTTGATCTTTTCGGACTGCTTTTCGGAATGGATTGATCTTGTTGTGGGCTCGGCTCCAAGCAATGATCCTTTCGAGCAGATCGATCATTAAATCACACTATTATTTAAGTCATTCCGTTTTATGCAAAGTGAGACAGCCTTTATTAAAATTGTCTGATCAACTCAATTGTTCAATCTGTTTCCACCGCGCAACGCAGGCCAGTAGACGCCTACTTAACTCTAACTTAAACCAACCTAAGCTAACCCAATATAACCTAACCGAACCTAACCCGATATAACCTAACCGAACCTAACCCAATATAACCTAACACTTACCGCTAAAATAATGTAAAATAGGACACCCTGTTTTTTTTTTCAACACACATTAGACTTGAAAATAATCGGTGTCACAAATTTTACCTAAAAAAAAAAACAAAAATATTTCGCTGCGATGGAATAGATAAGCCCAGCTTCGGTTTGAAGACGTAGCCTAGATCTCAAGTTGCGCCTTCAGATAAAATAAACCCAGCTTTCGTCTGAAGATGCAGCCTAGATGTCAAGTTGCGTCTTCATACAAAATAAGTCCAACTTCGGTCTGAAGACGCAGCGTAAATATAAGCTGCGTCTTCAGACAGAATAAGCCCAACCAAAGCTGGGCTTATTCTGTCTGAAGACGTAATTTGATATTTAGGCTGCGTCTTTAGATCATAGCGAAATTCCATTTTTTTCAGGTTGAGAAACCGTTTGTGCTCAAGCACAAATCTTTGTCAGAACCATTCATAGCTTCGTCTTGATTTCTTCAGTCACTTTAATGTTCTTTTCTCCGAGAAGCTTTCTCTTCTTCTTTCCTGTAAACTTACTGTTGTGTATAAAATGCCCGGAGACAACGCTTACTGTAAGTGCCCTTTAAGTGGGAGGAAATCTCCGGTACGAGTTGCGTAACGCAGCTCGGTCTGGGGAGGATGTGAGGGATGATGGACACTAACCCTATTTCTCCTCTTGGGTCCGATGCTTACGCGATGCGGGAGGGTTGCGATCTTGCCGATGGCAAAACTATAGAATGGCGGAGCCGGTGTTTGTGCTTCCTAATCGTAGAACTGACTGATGCGTACTATATGCTAGGTGCGTAGTGCATAGTCCACACACGGGTAGAAAAAAGATTGACAGGAGGTTTTCAGACCG
The DNA here is from genome assembly GCA_963082785.1 of Philonthus spinipes. Lineage (NCBI taxonomy): Eukaryota > Metazoa > Arthropoda > Insecta > Coleoptera > Staphylinidae > Philonthus > Philonthus spinipes. Next base: position 22,463,001 of record OY720299.1, read on the forward strand.
AGATGCGGATATCCGTCACCCAATTACGGTTAATACCGAACATTTACTCTATGTTTTTTTTTCAACTTTAAAACTCATTACTTTTAGAACATGTTTTGTTCCTTTTTTCTTCTTATGTTCTGAGTTAAACGCTTTTTGAAATTGTTTTTTTTAATTGATTCAGAAGTCAATCTTTTTTTCAATAATCACATGAAGAGTTTTTCATTCTCGGCAACTTCAAGAGCCGGATAATAAGTTGGGAACATCTGCCGTCCGGAGATGAAGGTGTGTCCATAAAGGCACCACCTCGCCTATTAGCCATCCGTGAAGAGCGGACAATAATAGATGGTACGAGTGGCGGAAGCGAAATGAGCAACGGCGAACGAAATGGTGAGCGTTCGTTCGCGTTGTGTCCATGTGTATGTATGTGTGTGTGTGCGAGAGAGGAGTGGATTGGCCAGACGGGAGACACCATTGCAATGCACATTACGACCATCGTCAAGGATAAAGGAGGTCGATGAACGCCAACTTCATTTCACCACCGACGGAGTTGAACTTGGCAACAAGTACGACTTGTGTGCCGATATAAGCCAACGCTTTCTGTCTTTCTTTCTATCTATCTCTCTCTCTCTCTTGGGTAAGCGATTTATGTGCATCGCAAAAATTTATTCTCTCTGTCTATTACACGGAGTACTCTCTCTGTTTATTATACAGAGTACCGGTGGTGGAAAGTCGTACTCTTTTCGTCTTACTTACTTTACCTTTGGTGTACCATAAAGATGACTTTTATTCTCTCTCTTCCATTCTGTATACGTCGTGGAGATGTATTCTCTTTTTCTGTCTTTTACATTTCGCCTACGCCGTGAAGATGCTTTCTCTCTCTTTGTCTCATATAGACTATCGATGTTGGAAAATCGTACTCTTTTCTTCTTACTTTATCTTTGGCGTAAAGATTATTTCCATTCTACCTGCGTCGTAAAGGTGGACTCTATCTTGCTCTCTCTTCCATTTTGTCTACGTCATAAAAATGCTCTCTTTCTCTCGCACTTTCTTTCTCTTGACTTTCGGTGGTGTAAAGTCGTACTATTTTCTTCTTACGTAACATTTGACGTAACAATGATTCTTTTCTTTCTCTCTCTTCCATTCTGCCTATGTCGTGAAGATGTACTCTCTTTTTTTGTCTTCTACATTTTGCCTACGCTGTGAAGACTCTCTCTTTCTCTCATTCAGACTATCGATGGTGGAAAATCGTACTCTTTTCTTCTTACTTACTTTACCTTTGGCGTAAAGGTGACTTTTTTCTCTCTCTTCCATTTTGTCTGCGTCGTAAAGATGTACTCTCTCTTTCTCTCTCTTCCATTTTGTCTACGTCGTGAAAATGCTCTCTCTCTCTTTCTCTCGCACAGACTATCGGTGGTGTGAAGTCGTACTATTTTCTTCTTACGTAACATTTGACGTAACGATGATTCTTTTCTTTCTCTCTCTCTTCCATTCTGCCTATGTCGTGAAGATATACTCTCTTTTTTTGTCTTCTACATTTTGCCTACACTGTGAAGATGCTCTCTCTCTCATACAGACTATCGATGGTAGAAAATCGTACTTTTGTCTTCATACTTATTTTACCTTTGGCGTAAATGTGACTTTTTTTCTCTCTCTTCCATTTTGCCTGCAGCGTAAAGGTGTACTCTCTCTTGCTCTCTCTTCAATTTTGTCTACGTCGTGAAAATGCTCTCTATCTTTCTCTCGCACAGACTATCGGTGGTGTAAAGACGTACTCTTTTCTTCTTACTTAATGTTTGGCGTAATGTTGATTCTTTTCTCTCTTCCATTCTGCCTATGTCATGAAGATGTACTCTTTCTCTTTTTTCCATTTTGCCTATATCGTGAAGATGTATTCTCTCTTTTTCTCACACAGACTATCGATGGTGGAAAGTCCGTAGCCTTTTCTTCCTATTTACTTTCTTTACCTCTGGTGTAAAGATAGCTTTTCCCCCTCTTTCTCTTCCATTTTATATATGTTGTGCGAGGTACTCTCTTTTTCTCTTTCTTATATTTTGGCTGCGTCATAAAGATATACCGTCTCTTTCTCTCTTCCATTTTGCCTACGTCCTGAAGATGTACTGTCGTTATTTTTTTACATAATCTACGATGTAATGATGTACTGTCTCTCTTTCTCTCTCTTTTCTACATTGTATAGATGTTGTATACGATGTATAGATTTATTGTCTGTCTCTCCCTGTCTCTCTCCACGATATAAATATGTATTTTCTCTCTCTTCTACATTGCTCATGACGTATTGCTTCTTTCTTTTACACTGTAGAAGGGGAATCCAGTTACGGACGGAGTTTGGGAATCCTTCCAGTCAAGCTTTGACTGAAAGTCTAATTACTGGGAGGGGTCCCACTTTAACGGCTTCAACTGCCAAGGTCTCTCAGGATATGTAAAATGCTCTGACTTACTCCCATGTGTAATATTTAAGGTGATGTCAGGCATTGCCCATTAGTCCTTAAAGGTAATATCACAGTAGGGACAGTACCCGGCTTGTATAAAAACTGTGACACTACAGTCCTATAAACAAAACAATTACACATACTTAAACCTAAAATAAATAAACCTAATCATTAATTAAAACTTAAACCTACAAAAATTGAATAAAAGTTAAACCTAAAACAAATTAAAAACCTAAACCTAAAACATATTACGATTTGCCTAAACCTAATATCGCAAAAGAAACGGCACTGAGGTTATAAATAGCGGTTATTATTGCTAATTGTTTTTATTTTTCTATATAATAAATATTAAGAAAAAAGTTGATTTCCTCGAATTATTTGAATAAATCAATTAATTTTAATATAATTAATGGTTTTAATATTTAGATATTGGTAGTTCATATTGTATGAAATAAATATGAATAGATTATTAAAATTTTAAATTCTCTTGAAAATGGACTAATAACCCGAAACTAGTCGAGAATTTAAAGTTATTCAATCTAATCTGTGTTTTATTGGTTGATTTTTAATGATTTAAGTACTTTATTTCCTTCCCTCTTCCTTCTATGCCGATTAATATTTTATTCCCTTCTCTTATTTTTCGATTCTGAATAGCACTTTATTTCTTTCTCTCTTTTTTCCATGACCAATAGCACCTTATTTCCTTCCTTCTATCTTTCTTTGAATAGTACTTTTCCTTCTCTCTTCCTCCCATACCGAATAACACTTCATTATTTCTTTCCCCCTTTTTTCCATACTTAGTATGGAGTACTACTTATATTTCCTTTTCTCTTCTATCCACACTGAATTTCTTCTCGCTCTCCTTCCATGCGCCTTTCTTTCTCTCCCTTCCACGTTTCTCATTTTCCCTCTTCCTTCCGCGCAAAGGTGTGCTGAATCGATCGCCGCCGTAAGCGATGGTCCTTCGAATCGCATGCACTATTTCACATGTCTTTTTTGTTGTTGCTGTTGATAGTTAGTAACAGATCAGATATCTGGTTATAATAATATCACTTAAAGTGAGTTGAACGTATTTATTTCTGCGCTTAAAAAAATATTGGAGCTAAAAATATACATATCGTTAAGGTATAACTTTCATTTGTTAATTCATGATAATTTAATTAAAATTAAAACACTTGGTTTGTTTCACTTATTTATATAATAAGTAGCGATGGACAAGAATGATAAAAAAATATCAACTTGTAGGTGATCTCGATCTCTATTAGCGGCTCGATCTTTTCGGACTACTTTCTGGATTTGATTGATCTTGTTATGTGGCCCGGCTTGAGCAATGATCAAGCAGATTGATCGGTCTAGGTAAGATCGATCATTGAATCAAATTATTTCTTTAAGTTATTTTGTTTTACGCAAAGTAAGACAGCCTTTATTAATTTAACAAAAACAAATACAGTAATTTGTAGTTATGTATGTCACCTTACGTCACTATTACCAAAAGTTGTCTTTAAAGTCATTCATAGTCACTATTTTTACAAGAAATTGACTCTAAAGTCATTTATAGTCACTGTTATTGCTAGAAATTGAGTTTAAAGTCACTTTACGTCACTATAATTGTCAAAAATAACTATAAAGTCATTAATAGCCACTATTTTCACTATAAATTGACTTTAAGCTCATTTATAGTCACTATTTTTGCTAGAAATTCACTTTAAAATTATTTATAGTCACTATTATTGTTAAAAGTTGATTTTAAAGTCATTTATAATATTTTTTTGCTATAAATTGACTTTAAAGTCACTTTACTGTTATTGTCAAACATTGACACTAAAGACATTAATAGTCATTATTATTGTTAAAAGTTGATTTTAAAGTAATTTATAATATTTTTTTCGCTATAAATTGACTTTAAAGTCACTTTACTGTTATTATCAAACATTGACACTAAAGATTTTTGCTAGAAATTGACTCTAAAATCATTGATAGTCACTATATCCACTAGAAATTGACTCTAAAGTAATTTTTAGTCAATTTTTTTTGGTAGAAATTGACTTTAATGCCACTCTACGACACTATTATTATCAAAATTTGACTTCAAAGTCATAGACACTGTTTTTGCTAGAAATTGAGTTTAAAGTCACTTTACGTCACTATAATTGTCAAAAATTAACTGTAAAGTCATTAAAAGCTACTATTTTCACTACAAGTGGACTTTAGATTCATTGAAAGTCACTATAATTGTCAAAAATTAACTTGAAAGTCACGGAAGGCCACTATTTTCACTATAAATTGACTTTGACGTCATTTATAGTCACAAATTTTACTATAAATTGACTTTGACGTCATTTATAGTCACAAATTTTACTATAAATTGACTTTAATGTCATTGAAGTTACTATAATTGTCAACAATTAACTTTAGGATCATTAAAAGTCACTATTTTCACTAGAAATTCACTTTAAAATAAAGCATTTATAGTCACTATTATTGTCAAAATTTGATTTTAAAGTCATTTATAATCTTTTTTTGCTAGAAATTGACTTTAATGTCACTTTACTCCACTATTTTCACTAGAAATTAACTCTAAAATAATTTTTAGTCACTATTATTTGGTAGAAATTGGCTTTAAAGTCACTCTACGACACTATTATTATAAAAAATTGACTTTAAAGTCATTTATAGTCACTATTTTTGCTAGAAATTGAGTTATGTCACTTTACGTCACTATAATTGTCAAAAATTGTTAAAAATTAACATTAATAGCCACTATAAATTGACTTTAAACTCATTTATAGTCACTATTTTTGCTAGAAATTGACTTTAGGTTCATTGAAAGTCACTATAATTGTCAAAAATTAACTTTAATTCACGAAAGGCCACTATTTTCACTAAAAATTGACTTTGACGTCATTTATTGTCACAAATTTTACTATAAATTAACTCTAGTCATTGAAAGTTACTATAATAGTCAACAATTAACTTTAGGATCATTGAAAGTCACTATTTTCACTAGAAATTGACTTTATAGTCACTATTTTTGCTAAATTTCACTTTAAAATCATTTATAGTCACTATTATTCTCAAAATTTAAAGTCATTTATAATCTTATTTCTTTGCTAGAAATTGACTTTAAAGTCACTTTACTCTACTGTTATTGTCAAAACTTGATACTAAAGACATTGATAGTCATTATTTTTGATAGAAATTGACTCCAAAATCATTTATAGTCACTATTTTTATTAAAAATTGTCTTTAAAGTCATTGATAGTTACTATTTTCACTAGAAATTGACTCTAAAGTGATTTTTATTGTCAAAAATAACTTTAAAGACATTGATAATCGCTAACTGTATGTCACATTTTTGCCGCCTTGCTGCGTTTGTTATGTTTTTAAGATATGTTTAACGTTCAGCATTATTATTCAAAACATGTATTTCACTTTTCAAAAAAAAAAAACTTTAAAATTATTTCAGAATTTCCAAAAATTCATAGTTGATATTACTGTTTTTAATTTAATATATTATATTAACAACAGGTGTTATAAATATATATATATATATATATATATATATATATATATAACAATCTTTATTAACAATTAAGCTTACAATAAGGTAACAAACATTGATTATGTATATCACACAAAAATTAATTAATTGTTAAATGGCTATCGACCAGAGGTCTTTCTGTCTGAGTTTTAAATAAACTGTCTTTGTCTTAATATGTGAAAAAACGGGTCAAGATTGGATAATGTCGTCCTATAAGTCCGTATGAAGAACAGGTGTTATTTTTCTGGGCCATTTTTTTTATAAGGATAGTTTTTTTGGGCGTAGATGGGGTTTAAAAATAATTTTACAGCGGTTTTTCGAAGAGGTTATTTTTAAAGAGGGGTTATGATTTACAGGTAACAGGTAAATTTTAGTTAGAGGTTGTTTTTACAGGTGTTATTTTTTCTGGGGAGTGCTTTTGCGGTGGATGACTTTATATGATTTGAAGGATTAATGTTATTGGGGGTGATTTTTGAGAGGGGTTGTAATTTTCCAGATACATTTCACAGCGTAGTTTTCTAAGGAAGTGGTTTTCCATTGAGGTTTTCTTCAACCCTCAGCAACGCTCATCTTTCGAGGTACAAACGAAAAACTTGATGGACTTGTGTAGTAAAGGGGTACCAATTTGAGAGAGTTATTAATACTAAATGAACCCTCTCTAACTTGTACCCCTTTCCGTGTTTAGTATTATTACAAATTACAAACAAAATATATGATTCCGCGTAGTTATTGTGTTAAGAAAATATCATCTTTGCGTATCTCTACACTAGAGCGCTGAACTAACTATTTTTGATTATTTACTCCGCTGAGGTTTTACAACCCTTCCGAAATAAATCCCCCAAACTCGACATCCCACTGTCTCTGAGCCGTGGGTGTTTGAAGACCATATAATTAAAAGTGTTGTTTTCGGTTGTTTTTTTTTTAATTCCTCCTCTTTATGAATGGACACTGTTTTTGCTAGAAATTGAGTTTAAAGTCACTTTACGTCACTATAATTGTCAAAAATTAACTGTAAAGTCATTAAAAGCTACTATTTTCACTACAAGTGGACTTTAGATTCATTGAAAGTCACTATAATTGTCAAAAATTAACTTGAAAGTCACGGAAGGCCACTATTTTCACTATAAATTGACTTTGACGTCATTTATAGTCACAAATTTTACTATAAATTGACTTTGACGTCATTTATAGTCACAAATTTTACTATAAATTGACTTTAATGTCATTGAAGTTACTATAATTGTCAACAATTAACTTTAGGATCATTAAAAGTCACTATTTTCACTAGAAATTCACTTTAAAATAAAGCATTTATAGTCACTATTATTGTCAAAATTTGATTTTAAAGTCATTTATAATCTTTTTTTGCTAGAAATTGACTTTAATGTCACTTTACTCCACTATTTTCACTAGAAATTAACTCTAAAATAATTTTTAGTCACTATTATTTGGTAGAAATTGGCTTTAAAGTCACTCTACGACACTATTATTATAAAAAATTGACTTTAAAGTCATTTATAGTCACTATTTTTGCTAGAAATTGAGTTATGTCACTTTACGTCACTATAATTGTCAAAAATTGTTAAAAATTAACATTAATAGCCACTATAAATTGACTTTAAACTCATTTATAGTCACTATTTTTGCTAGAAATTGACTTTAGGTTCATTGAAAGTCACTATAATTGTCAAAAATTAACTTTAATTCACGAAAGGCCACTATTTTCACTAAAAATTGACTTTGACGTCATTTATTGTCACAAATTTTACTATAAATTAACTCTAGTCATTGAAAGTTACTATAATAGTCAACAATTAACTTTAGGATCATTGAAAGTCACTATTTTCACTAGAAATTGACTTTATAGTCACTATTTTTGCTAAATTTCACTTTAAAATCATTTATAGTCACTATTATTCTCAAAATTTAAAGTCATTTATAATCTTATTTCTTTGCTAGAAATTGACTTTAAAGTCACTTTACTCTACTGTTATTGTCAAAACTTGATACTAAAGACATTGATAGTCATTATTTTTGATAGAAATTGACTCCAAAATCATTTATAGTCACTATTTTTATTAAAAATTGTCTTTAAAGTCATTGATAGTTACTATTTTCACTAGAAATTGACTCTAAAGTGATTTTTATTGTCAAAAATAACTTTAAAGACATTGATAATCGCTAACTGTATGTCACATTTTTGCCGCCTTGCTGCGTTTGTTATGTTTTTAAGATATGTTTAACGTTCAGCATTATTATTCAAAACATGTATTTCACTTTTCAAAAAAAAAAAACTTTAAAATTATTTCAGAATTTCCAAAAATTCATAGTTGATATTACTGTTTTTAATTTAATATATTATATTAACAACAGGTGTTATAAATATATATATATATATATATATATATATATATATATAACAATCTTTATTAACAATTAAGCTTACAATAAGGTAACAAACATTGATTATGTATATCACACAAAAATTAATTAATTGTTAAATGGCTATCGACCAGAGGTCTTTCTGTCTGAGTTTTAAATAAACTGTCTTTGTCTTAATATGTGAAAAAACGGGTCAAGATTGGATAATGTCGTCCTATAAGTCCGTATGAAGAACAGGTGTTATTTTTCTGGGCCATTTTTTTTATAAGGATAGTTTTTTTGGGCGTAGATGGGGTTTAAAAATAATTTTACAGCGGTTTTTCGAAGAGGTTATTTTTAAAGAGGGGTTATGATTTACAGGTAACAGGTAAATTTTAGTTAGAGGTTGTTTTTACAGGTGTTATTTTTTCTGGGGAGTGCTTTTGCGGTGGATGACTTTATATGATTTGAAGGATTAATGTTATTGGGGGTGATTTTTGAGAGGGGTTGTAATTTTCCAGATACATTTCACAGCGTAGTTTTCTAAGGAAGTGGTTTTCCATTGAGGTTTTCTTCAACCCTCAGCAACGCTCATCTTTCGAGGTACAAACGAAAAACTTGATGGACTTGTGTAGTAAAGGGGTACCAATTTGAGAGAGTTATTAATACTAAATGAACCCTCTCTAACTTGTACCCCTTTCCGTGTTTAGTATTATTACAAATTACAAACAAAATATATGATTCCGCGTAGTTATTGTGTTAAGAAAATATCATCTTTGCGTATCTCTACACTAGAGCGCTGAACTAACTATTTTTGATTATTTACTCCGCTGAGGTTTTACAACCCTTCCGAAATAAATCCCCCAAACTCGACATCCCACTGTCTCTGAGCCGTGGGTGTTTGAAGACCATATAATTAAAAGTGTTGTTTTCGGTTGTTTTTTTTTTAATTCCTCCTCTTTATGAATGGACCAGCCATTAATCTTCGGCTAAGTGTAATATATCTGTGTGGATAGTTAAGAGGACGAGTACGTTAAAATTAGAAAAAGGAAAAGAGCCGTAATGTTTCCCTAGCCTGTACAAACCACATGTACGCGACGATTTAATAGCGTTTAATTATTCGTATGCGGTGGCCTGGCCTTGCATAGTTCAGGGTTCATTCACCATAAGTTCAATATGCTCAGCTATGTGTATGTGGATAATATATACATCAATGTTTTTTTTATAGGGATGTATATTTGTGATTTATATAACGTAAAATAAATACTATGTCTAAGATGTGTACGTTTGTGTCATGCGAAGTTGTATAGCTAAATAATAAATTTAAAAAAAATATATAGACTTATAAAATTAATTGTAGCAATATTTTTATTAATAATTCTTTGTAAATTAAAAACGAAAACTATTTTTTACTTAATAAAACGTTCAACCAGCATACACTAAAAATACACTTACTATACTATGCATTCATCATCTACAAAATTATATTATTTGGAGATACAGCATAAGCGATACTCCACCTGGTGGCATAATTTTGAACACTTTTCTGGATCAAAACCTGTGATTCCACATGATTGACAAAGTTGACAAAAATATATATAGTATAGGTTATCAATGCGCGAATTATTTGTTTGTTGTTTACCTTTTAAAATTAGCAGTTTATATATACATTACGTTCAAAAAATTCGTTTGTAATTTTGACCTATGAATAAAAAATAAAAAAGTGTTGTTTGCGAGGATGAGCTTCAAAGTCAGCGAATAAGGAATTAATTTTTCCTTTCAAATTTCAATAAATTATCGAAGATATTTGTTCTTGAGTACGTGAAGTTAAATAATATTTTATTCCTTTCTTCACTTTTGTGTTTATTATATTATATCAATAAATTATATTATTTCCATTATTTGCCCAACAGAATACAAATTGCAATGTAAGTAAAATTATTACAAAATGTAATGTAATGATGCGATGCTATGTAATGATTTGATGATAAAAATAAATTATAAAAGTGCATTAAGACATATTTTTAATTAATTTAGTCAACTTCGAACTGCCGTCAATCCTCCACTCAACATCAATTAATTCTGCACTCGCAGTATTCCAAACAACAACACCTGTTATTCAGTTGCCCGCGTTTTCATTTTAGTAATGCCATTACATAATTGCCCGTGCGTTCGTATATGTGTGTATCTGTATTTATTTGTGAGATTTTCTAAATGCGCAAATTGATGGAATGTTTTGATTGAGAGAGCTCTATCGACGCCATAACAGACGGCTCGTGTGCCAAATGACGGATGTGACTTGATTTTTTCCTTTTTGATTTTCCTCCCGTACACGTATGGATTTATCAGATTTCTTGCTTTCGACCGCGAGAGACGGCTTTATCGGAATTGGCACGACTTTCATCGAAATAAATGTATGTTTTTTTTTATTATTATTATAAGATACAATCTTTGCACGCGAAAATGTTATGAAATGTACGAAAAGAAAAATGCTCGATTGGAAACGTTTGAAAAACATTACTCTGAAATAATAGGAATTCTTAAATGAAAAAGATCTACTTGATTATTCCGAAAACAATTTCAGTGTTAACTAAATTTTGAGGCTAATAATTGACGATGTTAATTTGATTTCTTCACTACTTGTAACTAGATGTACATTTTACAGTTAAGGTAGTGATGAAAGGTTTCCAAGTGTTTTAATCAATCTGATAATTCATATAATTGGAAAACAAGTTAGTACGAAAACGCATAACAAAAGCCAACCATCCCGTGAAGCAAAACATAAGGGATATATTTTTGATCAATTAATCGGGAGACATGGGTTCAAATCCCATGAGAGATGTTTCTTTTCCACTCTAATTAATTTAAATTAATTGTGTACCACATTTAATTAATTTAAATTAATTAAATGTGGTACACTGGAAGCGCGAGTATTATGTTCTTATAAAAAATGATATTACGAATATGAAGCGTGATTTGCGATAGCGAAGCACGTGTAGTATACAAACGCAATATTTAGTCAACAAGCAATATTTTCGTTAGTGATCAATTGTAAACCTCACAGACTACACCAAAGATCTGTCTACGTCCCTAAAATAAGTTTGTTATAGTATGTCCTCTATAGGCATCATTTGATTTTATTTTTTTCTAAATTTTGACTTCAGCCTGTTGTAGTGGGATGCTGAAGACGTGTTTTTTTTTCTCTACACAATCCTGGCTATTCCATACGGGAAATGTTAAGTAATTTCATATTTTATAAATTTATGTCTATTAAAATCTAGACTGTAATTAAACTCGATATTTCTCTTACAGAATCGGCCCTTAAATGAGGTAGTATTAAGGGGAATATTACAAAGAAGAGTTTTGGTTTCAGCAGGATGGAGCTACTCATCATTCACAATCAATCTAGATTTTTATGAAAGATTTTGTGAAGGAGACTCAATTTGTCATTAAATAGTTTATCTTCACGTAACTCAACAACAATTAGAGTGTAAATCTAGATTTTGATTAACATTTCTTATTTTAGAAATGAAACATAATGGTCTTAAGATTCTTCAGTTGTTTTTTGCTTTTGAACTGATTTCACCTTACGTCTGTGAAAGATTTCAAAGCTGATAAAAAGTTAGTTTACGTTTACACAGCTTCTGTAACGATTCTTCTGCAACATTTGACTTTTGAGATGGTTTCGTGACGAATAACACAACAGTAATGAATTTACTAATTGTTAACGTTTCTACTTTGTTATACATCATGGTTCGATTAATGAAAGCGCTTTTTAACTTTTTTTGTGTAACTGAAATATTTATAGTTTCGACGTCATTAACGCGTCATTATTAAACTGACAATCTTTTGATAATGACGCGTTAATTACATCGAAACTATAATCACTAAATATATTTCAGTTACACAAACAAAGTTAAAAAGTGTTTTCATTAATCGAACAACAGTAATGGTTCTTCAGTTGCGTTTTACTTCAGAAATGATTCAACTGTGGCCTTTAACTTCAGAAACCATTTATCAGTAGCTATTAGTCAGTTATAGACGCTCATCTATAACTGAAGACGAACTACTGTCCTGTCTTTTTCTTCAAGGCCGTCTAGTCGAGAGGGTTTGAGATTGTGACTTTTGACTCCAGAATCCTATTGTCAGTAGCTCTTTTTTTTTTCGATTATAAACGCTTATCTATAACTGAAGAAGAGTTACTGTGCAGGCAAAAGTTGTTTTTTTTTCTTCTTCTTCAATGCCTCTGGCCAGGAAGGTTGAAGACTGTAACTTTTGTTTTCAGATGGCTACTAAGCTATTCTTTATTTATAGACGCTCATCTATAACTGAAGACGAACTACTGTCCTGTCTTTTTCTTCAAGGCTTCTGGTCGAGAATGTTTGAGATTGTGACTTGACTTCAGAAACCTATTGTCAGTAGCTCTTATTTTTGTTCGATTATAGACGCTTATCTATAACTGAAGAAGAGTTACTGTGTAGGCAAAAGTTGTTTTTTTTTCTTCTTCTTCAATGCCTCTGGCCTTGAAGGTTGAAGACTGTAACTTTTGTTTTCAAAAACCGTTTATTAGTAGCTATTTATAGACGCTCATCTATAACTGAATAAAAACTGCTGTCTAGGCAAATGTTTTTTCTTCTTTAAATCTCCGAAACTAAAATGTTTGAGACTGTGACTTTTGACGCCTGAAGCCTTTTATCGGTAGTTTTTCTTCAGTTATAGACGCTTGGACACTGTGACTTTAGAAACCATTTGTCAGAAGTTTTTTCTTCAGTTATAGACACTCATCTATAAATGAAGAGACACTCATTTATAAACTGTGATTTTCGACTTTAGAAAACTTTTGTCAGTAGCTCGTCTACAGTCACAGCTCCTCATCTGTAACTGTAGACGAGCTACGAGGTTAAATGTTAATTCAACCGTCTCGACCAGATTCCTTGAAGAAGAAGAAAAAAATTAGTTGAAATAATAGCTCTTCTTTAGTTATAGATGAGCGTCTATAACTAAAGAAGAGCTACTAATAAACGGTTTCTGAAAACAAAAGTTACAGTCTTCAACCTTCCTAGTCGGAGGCTCATCTATAACTGAAGAAAAGCTATAGATGAGCGTCTATGGAGGGAGAAGAGGGATATCTATAACTGAAGAAAAACTACTGTCTGAGCAAATGTTGTTTTTTCTCCTTTTTTTTTAAATCTCCGTAACTAGAAGGTTGAAGACTGTGACTTTTGACGTCTGAAACCTTTTGTCAGTAGTTTTTCTTCAGTTCCGGCAAAAGGTGTTTCTTCTTATTGAAGTTATTTGGTCAAGACGATTGGATACTGTGATTTTGACTTCAGAAACCTTTTGTCAGTAGCTTTTTCTTCAGTTATAGATGAGCGTCTATAAGAGCCATTGTCTTCTTCTGTATTCTTCATATTTCATTAACCTTTTGTCAGTAGCTTTTTCTTCAGTTATAGACACTCATCTATAAACGAAGAGACACTCATTTATAATCTGTGATTTTCGACTTTAGAAAACTTTTGTCAATAGCTCTTCTACAGTTACAGATGAGGAGTGAATGTTAATTCAACCGTCTCGACCAGATTCCTTGAAGAAGAAGAAAAAAAAACTTTAGTTGAAACAGTAGCTCTTCTTCAGTTATATATGAGCGTCTATAACTGAAGAAGAGCTACTAATAAACGGTTTCTGAAAACAAAAGTTACAGTCTTCAACCTTCCTGGTCGGAGGCTCATCTATAACTGAAGAAAAGCTATAGATGAGCATCAATGACTGAAGAAGAGGGATATCTATAACCGAAGAAGAACTACCGTCTAGGCAAATGTTTTTTTTTTAAATCTCCGTAACTAGAAGGTTGAAGACTGTGACTTTTGACGTCTGAAACCTTTTGTCAGTAGTTTTTCTTCAGTTCCGGCAGAAGGTGTTTCTTCTTATTGAAGTTATTTTGTCAAGAAGGTTGGACACTGTGATTTTTGGCTTCAGAAACCTTTTGTCGGTAGCTTTTTCTTCAGTTATTGACGCTCATCTATAACTGAAGAAGAGCCATTGTCTTTTTCTGTATTTATTCTTCAATTATAGACACTCATCTATAAATGAAGAAGAGCCATTGTCTTCTTCTGTATAACTGAAGAATACAGAATAAGACAATGGCTCTTCTTCAGTTATAGATGAGCGTCAATAACTGAAGAAAAAGCTACCGACAAAAGGTTTCTGAAGTCAAAAGTCACAGTGTCCAACCTTCTTGAACAAAGAACTTCAATAAGAAGAAACACCTTTTGCCTCATCTATAATTGAAGAAGAGCTTATATCTCGACAATCTTCAATATGTCTGGTCAAGAGGGTTGGAATTGCAATTGTTCTTCCTTTTCAAGTGATCCTGTTAATTTATTACCTAATTTAAAGTGGGCAGTAAATTAAAATATGTCCTAGAAGTCATCTTCGACCACGCGAAAGATATCGTGGGTCTTCTTCGAAGTATTTGTGACCACATTTTAATTCGGTTGCCCGCTTTTGAAGGGTTAGCATGGAAAACGTAAACTTTTGTCAAATTTGGAAGGATTTTCTTATGGATAAACCACCCAAAAAGGAGAATTTTATCAGCGCACGATATTCAGATTTATCAATTTTAACAAAAAATCACGCGTTTTCTAGAAAATTCTTGAGAAATTGAAATTTGCAATACGAATTAATGACACATTGTTTTCGTCCTTAATATAATCTGATTCAGTTTTTTTAGCTATACCTGATTGGATCCAGTGAGTTATGGTTGCACCGGATTAAATTCATTAGTCCGCAATACAGTCATATCCATCATCTGCTAATTAGTTACGTTTAACAGATTATGGATATGACTGTATTGACTTTTTATACAGTCATATCCATCATCTGCTAATTAGTTACGTTTAGCAGATTATGGACATGACTGTATTGCTGACCAATGAATTAAATCCGGTGTAACGGGGGACTAACTAAATTTGTTACCATTGGAAAATTATTTAGTAGTGATTAATTAGTAGACTATGCATATGGCTCATAGTTGTTAAAACTCGTAACAAAAATCGACCATCCTGTTTAATCCTTATTGGATCCAGTGAGTTATGGTTGCACCGAATTTAATTCATTAGTCCGCAGGGGGCAGGAATTTGAATATCGTGTGGCTTCTTTTTAGCCGATCCATCGCTGCGCCTATTTCGGCGTTGTTTTCGTCTGTGTCTGTGTGTTTTTAATATTTCTATCATGTCATTTCTTCTTTTAATGGCGGTTTATACCACGTATTCAGCATTGATATCTCTGAAAAGTCATCTAGAAATCTGCATCTAGGGCTCTTCTCATTAGTATTTTGTTTACAAGTCCATCTTTTTCTTGGCAGTGGTGCTTCCGCAGATTACGATTTATTGGCTGGGTTTTTAAAAATGAGTTTAGAATGCACCACTTTTGCTAACCAGAACGCCATCTCTGTGTCAGGCCGGGAACTTTTCACTTTACTCTCGTACTTCATAAAATCCGGCTTTTGTTTATATTTTTGTTTAATTGAATAATTTCCACGTCGTGTAAAATTAACTCGATTCGAGTTTGTCCAGACAGTGGATTTTAGTAAAAAGGCATTCGGCTAATTATTAAATCAGGAACTTGGCACCTCTGCGGCCGTGCCACGGATATTAATAAGTTCTGCAATAAAAAGGGGACATGTCCACATGCAACTGTTGCGTATGTATCATTACACACTCGCTTTGCTCGTTTTTTTTTTGTTCTTCGTGTTTTTCTTTTCCGCACAGCCTCTGCCTACCTACCTGCGATGGTCTATTTTCGAAAATTGCCGCCTGTCTGGGATATTTTTGGATCGGAGAAGAGTCCAGTCGCGGAATATTCACGTTCGCGATTGAGAGTGCCTGTCAATCAAAAAATGAAATGCATCAAAAAAAAACTAATAATATTTATATTTATAAAAACTTCAACTACTGAAGATGGAAACATAGTTTCCGAAATATATCTATGGAAATAAAAAATAAGTAGGAGAAAGGACAAGTATTTTTATTTAAATATGAATAGTATAAAATAAAATACTTAAAAAAATGCGAAGTAAGGAATGAATCATTTTTCATTTTTATAAAACATACTTCACATAACTGATTAATTTGACTTTGCATGATACAGTATTATATTCCTCACTATCTATCGTATTACACGATCTTCACCATTCCATGGAAGATTTCCTGGACCACGTCCATATGAATAAAATATTAAAAATCAACAAATAAAACACAGATTAGATTGAATAATTTTAAATTCTCAACTAGTTTCGGGTTAGTAGCTCATTTTCAAGAAATTTTCTTGAAAATGGACTAATAACCCGAAACTGGTCGAGAATTTAAAGTTATTCAATCTAATCTGTGTTTTATTGGTTGATTTTTAATAATTTATTCATATTTATTTCATACAATATGAACTACCAATGTCTAAATATTAAAACCATTAATATCGTATTTAGGCAAAAGGTGGCGCTTGCGTCGTCTTTAATTTATTATGAATACAGTATTAGTTTACATTCTTTTGTTATTCTCGAAAAAGATCGTGTGGTGTATTAAATTTGGTTATTTTCATTTTTCTATTTTCTGTTATAAATCATATACAAACAACAACAAAAAGAAAACTACCGGCAGAATTTGACTACCGCATGGGCTAATCAAAAATGGAAATGAACTGGGGCCGCGTTGTGCACGCAAGTATTCCGAAAATGCGCGATAACAATTTAAAAAAATTGGCACGTCCTCGGAATTAATTTACTTCGAGAGCATGCATGCACGTCACTAGGATATCGTGGTGCTAGCGAAAAAATAAATGAAAAAAAAAAGTCCTAGCATACACACAGAGGAGGATAATCCAAATAATCGCGAACTTGAATCGGACGGTATTTTGGACTTTTTGGCAACGGTCGTTTTACAACTGGCGCGCGCAATTATTTTTTGCGCCTTTTCATTGAAAGTAACGTCCTTCATTACCCACACGGCAATTTTTTTGCAAGCACGTGTGTGGCGCCACAAAAGCATGAATGCTATTCGTGTAAACGTTTTGTGTTTGGAATATCCCGAGCGTAATTTGTTTTTTTTTCTCTGTGTTATTCTGAACCGTTCTAGCTGTGACCGAAACAAATCTGTTTTGATGTTGGTCAATAGGAGTTCTGCGAAATGCATAAAAAAAAATATATCGCATTACGAGCAACAACTTTGTCGTGCCGTGTGGATTTTTATCTTATGCAAATATATTTTTTTTGCACTTCGGAAAATATTTATTTATCTAACCTCCATATAGTTAGCAATCAAACTTTTGTCAAAATTAACAAAAAAATACACCATAATTTAGGACTAATTTGTACCCAAAAAATTAGAATTTGTACTCATTCCATATGTATATACATAATCTTTGTTGACAAATATAATATAATATAATATAATATAATATAATATAATATAATATAATATAATATAATATAATATAATATAATATAATATAATATAATATAATATAATATAATATAATATAATATAATATAATATAATATAATATAATATAATATAATATAATATAATATAATATAATATAATATAATATAATATAATATAATATAATAATAATAATAATAATAATATATATATATATATATAAATGAGCCATTGAGGTCCGTGACTTAAAATTTCTACTGATCTATACTTCTTGGATCTTCTTAATCTTCCTTCTCCTTTGGGCTTTATTGTGTGCAGCTTTTTCCAGTTTGTTATCCCAATTCTTCTCATATCTGTCTTCACCGCGTCTAACCATTTTGTCTTCGGCCTTCCTTTTTTCTTTTTCCCCCCTTTTCTTTCTAGAAGAGTTTCTACCATTCTATACTTCTTCGATCTTCTTAATCTTCCTTCTCCATTGGGTTTTATTCTGTGCAGCTCTTCTCCAGTCTGTTATCCCAATACTTCTCATATCTGTCTTCACCGCGTCTAACCATCTTTTCTTCGGCCTTCCTCTTTTCTTTTTCCCCTTTTTCTTCTAGAAGACTTAAAGTTTCTACTGATCTATACCTCTTGGATCTAAAAAAGATATATTTAAAAAAAAAAAATCTTTAAAAAATGAAAATTATACAAAATAAAAAAAATACTTAAAAAATTGGAATTAATAAAAAAAAAGACCTTTTTCTTTAAAACAAACTAAAAAATTGAAAATAATAATTTAAAAAAAAAAGAAAAGAAAAAAATAACAAGATTTTTTTCAAAACTTGAAAAAATCAAAAATAATAACTGAAACAAATAATTAAAAAAAACAAGAAAATAAAAAAAATAAAAAAAAAATCGTATTTAAAAAAAAACTTAAAAAATTGAAAAAAATACATTTTAAATGAATACTTGAAAAAAAATTGAATGTAAAACAATTTTAATAAAAATAATAAAAATAGTATTTACTCGAAAAAATAAAAATGAAAATCAGGTTAAAGAAAACGTGTTTTTTTCCATTCTTCTTAAAAATAAATGGAAATAATAAAAAAAATTAAAAAAGACGTATTTAAAAAAAAAAAAAAAATGGAAATAATAATAAAAAAGAGGTTTTTTTAAAAAACCCTCGAAAAAATTGTAAATAATAAAAAATAAATATAAAACGTGTTTTGAAAATATATATTTTTTTTAATAATGAGAATCTTTCTTAATCTTATCCTCTTTTACCCGTTTTCCTCTTTTCTTTTTCCCCCTTTTTCTTCTAGAAGACTTAAAGTTTCTACTGATCTATACCTCTTGGATCTAAAAAAGATATATTTAAAAAAAAAAAAAAATCTTTAAAAAATGAAAATTATACAAAATTAAAAAAATAACTTAAAAAATTGGAATTAATAAAAAAAAGACCTTTTTCTTTAAAACAAACGAAAAAATTGAAAATAATAATTAAAAAAAAAGAAAAGAAAAAAATAACGAAGATTTTTTTCAAAACCTGAAAAATCAAAAATAATAACTGAAAAAATAATTAAAAAAAAACAAGAAAATAAAAAAAAAAGAATCGTATTTAAAAAAAAAACTTAAAAAATTGAAAAAATACATTTTAAATGAATACTTGAAAAAAATTGAATGTAATAACAATTTTAATAAAAATAATAAAAATAGTATTTACTATCAGCAATACTCTTTCTAGACATACAAAATGCGTACGATTCGGTCTGGCATCGAGGTGTGCTATTTAAGTGCAACTCCTTAGGCATCCCTCTCCACTTAATTAATATCATAGACAGTTTCCTATCCAACCGATCCCTAAGTGTTAGAATCCGCAATTCCTATTCACAATCATTCATCCCACGACAAGGTTTACCTCAAGGTTCCCCACTATCCCCCATGTTATATAACATTTTTGTCCACGACCTCTACAATTCAGACCCTCTCTATTTAAACCCTTCTGCATACCCCCTACTATATGCTGATGACACCGCCCTCATAACTCACGCTCCCACTATTCCTAAAGCCCTAAGCACTCTCCAAGGGCTGATTGATAGCATACAAACCTGGTTCGCGAAATGCAGAATCTCCATCAACCCAAATAAAACCCAACTTCTCATTCCCTTCCACCGCCATCTAAACTCCCCATATCACATAACAATCAACAACCATAGTATCCCGCCGTCCCCTAACTGCAAATACCTAGGTATTGTCCTAGATCCAAAATTAACCTTCATTAACCACACCCGAAACCTCTAAATTAAATTAAAAAGCAGGGCGCGCTATTTTAGATCACTGACATATAAGAGACAAGGTATAACAGTAAATACCGCAGTGCATATTTATAAAACTATATGCCGCCCCCTGCTTGAGTATGCTCCGATTCTTTTCCACAATCCTCGTCCTAACGTTTTGAAAAACATAGAAGTCGCAGAACGATCAGCCCTAAGGGTACTTACGAAAATCAGACACCCCAATAACCCCCTACACAACCCTTCCAATATCCTCCTTTATGAAATGTGCAATATCCCCCCTATAAACCAACGCCTGGAATTAATCACATGTGTATACCCCGCAACCCTAACACCCAACCCAAATTCAAATATCCCACTTCAACCATTCATCAATTCATCTCATTACATCAACCGGACCTTGACAATGACGTTAGCGATCACAATTTTTAAAAAGCAGACATAGACTGGACAAAGACAGGCTGAAAGACCACTGGTCGATAGCCAGTTTCAGAGTTGGAATTATGCTGTGAACGTTAGTGTATTGTTAAACATTATATTGTATCTGTATATTCCAATCTCAGAAATAAAGATGTTTATGTATGTAGTATTTACTCGAAAAAATAAAAATGAAAATCAGGTTAAAGAAAACGTGTTTTTTCATTCTTCTTAAAAATAAATGGAAATAATAAAAAAAATTAAAAAAGACGTATTTAAAAAAAATAAATGGAAATAATAAAAAAAAGAGTTTTTTTTTTTAAACCCTCGAAAAAATTGTAAATCATAAAAAATAAATATAAAACGTGTTTTGAAAATATATATATTTTTTAATAATGAGAATCTTTCTTAATCTTATCCTCTTTTACCCGTTTTGGGTGTCGAGAATAATGAGAATAATAAAATTTAATTAAAAAAAATGTTTTGAAAATAACAATCAAAATGAAAATAATAATAATAATAATAATAATAATAATAATAATAATAATAAATAAAAGACGCATTTCTTTCGAGACTTAAACAATTTGAAAATGATAATAGTAACGAAAGAAATTCGTTTAAAAAATAATTGACGCGAGACTGTCAACCGTTCGCTCGGAACTGTCAATTTCGGCAAAAGGTGTGGCGAGAGAGAGAGAGAAAAAAAAAACAAAAATGTCAGAAACTGATGAAGAATGTCAAAATTATTGTTAAAATGTCGGAATGCCTAAAAATATTCAAAATTGTTGGAAAATGTCAAAATTAATATAAACTATCAAAAATTATTACAAAAAATTATTTTTAAAATGTCAGAATGACAAAAAATTGTTATTAAAATATCAAAAATGATAGAAAATATTAAAATTATTGCTAAATTGTCAAAATTATTATTAAATAATCTAAATACCAAAAAAATGTCAGAAATTGATAAAAATTGTCAGAATTATTGTAAAATTGACATTTTTTTATTATTATTATTGACTTTTGTTGATTTTGACAGGTTTTTGACATTTGACGGTTTTTCATTGACTTTCAAATTTATACTTAAAAATGTCATTTTGTGACAATTTACTGACAAAATGATTATTCGTGACAAACAAAAAAAACATTTCTGACATTCAATCGTCAGTTGACATTTCGTAACAAGAAAAAAAAAAACGGAGCTCAAATCGCAGGGACGGTTGTGCTAGGCTAGCATCCCGCGGATTTTACTTAAAGTACAATCATTTTAAATTCAAAATTCAAACGCGTGGATTGCGCCCCGGTGATAAGGGTTAAGCCTTTCTGCCTATCCAGTGATATTTTATTATTATTTGTTACTTAATCATATTCCTAGAAGCATTTAAGATAAAATAAAAAGACACACACTAAACAAATTACAGTTGATTTATTTAAACAGCCTTCCAGTCCCAATCCTGATTTGCATACGGCTACAATATGATTTGTGTTCCCTTTCCCGCAATGCACCCGTTTCAGATTAAAAGGTGTGTTAAAATGTGCTTTATCGCACCTCGGACTTCCGAGAAGCGATCGAATACGCAAAGTTCGTTTTATCCGCGATACATTTTAATCCTCGGTTTTATGCAACCGCTAGTTTTCACGGAGAGCGCGATTTAGAAATCGCATAATCAGTACCGGGAATATTCAGAATCTGGTACGAACTTGTTGTGCACAATATTCATGAAGTAAGTGCTGAAATATGTGATTTTTTTTTAAATTTATTATGTTGATTCATACAAAATAATAAATAAATAAATATAAAAAAGTATGAATTTACTTGGTCACAGTTATTTAAATAAATTATATAAAAATGATTTTAAATCATTAATAGATTATTTCCACATTTAGCTCTGTGACATTTTGACTTACGTTGCGTGAGTACTTTAAAAACAAATGCATATTAAACTAAAGCTAAGCACTAAAGCACAGTGCTAAATGTGGAAATAATTTATTAATTATTTTCAAATCATTTTCATTTAATTTATTCAATTTATTGTTTTCAATGTCTCATTTTTATTTATTGAATACAAATTTATTTCTTGTTCGTTCCGAAACTTCCAGTATGCGTAATCATTTTCGGATTCCGGTACGAAAAGTGCATTTCACCGGTGTGCGTTCCGATTACATGCGTAATTTTTTTTCGAAGACGTGCACAACAGCGCGCTCCCGATTTCGGACGCACGTAATATTTTCGTGACATTTTAAATATTACACAATGCGTTTTTTTTTTTCGACATGACACAATAACGGATCGCTACATGAAAATGCTTTTGCGCGGAGTACACTTTTTTA
The DNA here is from genome assembly GCA_963082785.1 of Philonthus spinipes. Lineage (NCBI taxonomy): Eukaryota > Metazoa > Arthropoda > Insecta > Coleoptera > Staphylinidae > Philonthus > Philonthus spinipes. The sequence goes on from OY720299.1 coordinate 22,485,787, forward strand.
TAAATGTATATTTCAGAGAATTTCCATCCTTTGTAAAAAAAATATGTAACATATAGTTAAAGAATAAAATATGCAACACATATTTTTCCTTTAACTTAAGAGAAAACGAAAAAATAATAAAAATCGTAATAAACTCTAAACTATCATTTTTGAAAATAAAAATGATTTTCCGGTTAAGTTAAACATCTATTCAAATATGTTAGGTCGCGTTTATAGTGAAGCGCAAGCATAAATTCGAAAATAAATTTCTTAAGGCGCATTTATAGTGAAATGCCAAAAGTATAGATTTTAGATTTATTTATTAACAGCCAAGCCTTTTTGAATACAATATTTAACAAAAATAGATAATACAATATATAAGTAAATATAATACAAACACAATATATAGAATTCTAGAGTTTATGTACATTCACGAAAAAATATCTTTTAGGTCGCATTTATAGAGAGGTACGAAAATCCTAGATTCCTGATTAAATTAACTGTAGAGTTTATGTGCATTTAAGAATAAATTTCTTAGGGCGCATTCATAGTGAGGTGCAAAAGTTTATATTCGAGATTTATAGAATTCTAGAGTTGGATTAAACATCTAGACAAATATGTTAGGTCGCTGAGATTTATTCGTGAATGGCACATATTCACGAATAAATCGAAGGTACGAAAACTCTAGATTCATGATTAATTTAACTGTAGAGTTTATGTGCATTCAAGAATACATTTTTTAGGGCGCATTCATAGTGATGTGTCAAAAGTATAGAATCGAAATTTAGGGAATTTTAGAGTTTATATGCACTCATGAATAAATTTCTTAAGGCGCATTCATATTGTGGTGTCAAAAGTTCATATTCGAGATTTATAGAATTCTAGAGTTGGATTGTTGGATTACAGGTAAGTTTTGATAATAAAAATAATGGTATAAATTTAAAAATCACATTACAAATATTTATAGGTGCCAAAACAATTTTTAAACGTTATTTATTTATGCGTTTGAAATGAAATAACTGCCCGCCCAATCGAATTATTTAATTATCCAAGATTTTTATATCAATTATCTCAACGGTTTTCTTTTTTTTTTTCACATACATCAAACTGAACATCTGTCAGCATTAACGGCCGCGCATTTTTACGACCCGCGAAATTAAATTATAAATAACCCGTGTTTATAAAACACCGGCCTTATCTCCGCGCAAACAAACACGACCGACCACCAACGGATTCTCGCGAATTCTGTAAACACGCGAGATTTTTTTCTCCCGTTAATAACGATAATTGAAGATAACAAAAAAAAATTCCGGCGTTACGTGATTTCCCGGCGCGTTTTCCGCGAGCGAAACGCCGCGGGAGAAAGTGAGAGAGGTGAACATTTTCGGTGTGCATCGAAACGTCTGCGGCCGGTCTGGCGCCGTTATAATTAGGGTCAAACGATTGTGTGACAACTGACACAAAGTCGCGCACTGCTCCGGCTCGGACTCTCTAGTATATTTTTCTGGATGAGTCATCGAAGGCGCCCGGTTCGGTCATCACGTGAAATTCTAATGAGGCGTTGATGATGTGTTGAAATTATGCAACGCGCAACTAAGATGGACGAAACAGCAATTGGATAAACGGATGAAGCAAACTACTCAGCAGACTGTTTATTTCTGCTAAACTAAATAATTATTAACTCAAAATGTTTATCAAATGGATGGACAAATGGCAAACTCCCGAACAGACTGTTTATTTTCATTAAAGTACATATTGTACATATTGTTATGATAAATTTTGTAAAAATTTGTTGTCATATTGTCTGAATAAAGATGTTTGTATATATCTTATTTCAGATAATATGACAACAAATTTTTACAAAATTTTATCACAACAATATGTACAATTGTGTTAGTAGTCTGTCATGGGCTATCGACCATAGCTTTTTCTGCCCTGTATGAATTTATGGTGATTTGCAAATTAAAACTATGAACTGTCATGTATGTATGAGTTAATGAATTTGTGGATAGTGACCGAAGGGTTGTTATGATTTGGGGGAATATTAGGGTTGCGAGTAATGCAATATTTTGTAAGGAGGGATAAGTAAATAATTATTTACTCAAACTATTATTATTTATATATATTTATAATTTAACAAAATTTATTAAGGCAATCGATTATGTCATCAAGTAAAATTGATTTCTACAAAAATTAACTCAAATAAACTTAACTATCTATTAAACTAAATAATTATTAACTTTCTTTATGTTGGTTGTGAAGACTTTAATTATTTAAATAAAAATGGTTGTCCTTTCTCCTACTTATTTTTTTTTATTGAAATAGATATATTTCGGAAATGAAGTTTCCATCTTCAGTAGTTGAAGTTTTGATCAAAACTTTTGATTTTTTTATCAATAGATAGTGGAGTACTGTTTCTTCTTCCTCCTCGTCAAGGCATTATCTGCAAAAATCATTGTATTTCAGAGTAATCTTGTGTGCATGTCTGCCTAAAAGACAGTCCCCTGATGATATCAACTATCTTCTTTATATCAATTCTGCTAACTGCAGAATATTATTTTCCATATCACATATAGGCCATAACTGCCTTGATGTATGACACGTGTCCTCTTCCCTCCACCTTAGGTTGATCAAACACATCATTTGGTCCCTCAATAATATCTTGCATTCTGCAAGGGGGTTGACGGCGGAGAGTTCGGTAGATGGGTTCCTCATTTTTGCCTCCTTCCTTGCGAGGTCGTCAGCAATTGAGTTTCCCTTAATATCCCACGTCATAGCTATTCGCTAGCTTGTTTAGCAGTCCCTGACCACCCTTGCTGAAGACCAAGTATGCGTGCATTTTGAAGACCAAGTATGTAATGACATTAGAAGCCTTACACTAAGAATATTTTTTTGGTAATAGAGTTGACTATAATCAAGCCAGGCTATGATAACAATTTGTACTTTTGATACGTTTTTGTGAAACAAAAAAAAATACCTCTCAGCTCTTAGGTGTTCAAATATTATTTTATAATTCTCGTTTTCCATTTCGAAATATCTAGAAAAATTTACGCTGAGTTTCTCCAACAAACGTGTGTAGATCTTGAGCTGCCTATTAAAACCTACCGCACGGCTTATTCTGTTTTACCACAGCTAAATGTCGAACCTGAGATGTACCGCACGGCTTATTCTGTTTTACCACAGCTAAATGTCGAACCTGAGATGCCGATTTCGAACACCCGAGCTCTAAAATAACCCGTATCAAAAAGTGAGGTTTGGTTTGTAAGTTATATTTTCCGAAAGAAAACAGAATCTCCAGAATTCAGAGCCCAGCTAAGAGGTACATCAAAAAACCCGGCGTTCGTTTCCAGCTAAACAACATAAGTCCTCTCATTGCTGGCCGAACTATGGACCATCACCATTAAGCCTGTGTTAGGGCCGATATATAACCACCCTGGAATGAGAATAGAACGGAAACTTAAAAGATGAATCATAGGATTTAGATGTACCTATTCAAAATATTTTGTATTATTTATAAATTATTATTTTTTTGTGAACCCTTTGAGGTACAAACGAAAATAAAGTTAATACAAACGATGCTCTATCGATTGCAATTTGTTTCATTCAATATCCTGAAATGAGAAAAAAAAAAAAAATAGAAAAATGTGTGATTACGGGCAGAAAGACCTGCGGTCGATAACCTATGACAGACTATTTATGTATTGTAAATATAAATATTTGTAAAGAATTGTAATTGTGCTGTGCGATTTCGGAAAATAACATTATAATTTTCTGGTGAACCCTTTCAGGTACAAACAAAAATAAAAGTGGAACAAACAGGTACAAACGAAGCTCTTTCTATTGATTGTTTATATTTAAAGAAACATTATAGTTGAGCGCTGGCGAAAAATTCACCCCCTTCTAGGTACAAAACCAAAGAAGGGTTGTTGTTTTCTAAGGTACAAACAAATAACGTCATCAGTTTTTTTTATTATTTTTTTTACGTTGGGCGCCACCGGTGAAAAACAATCTATGAAAATCCCACGTTATGTTTATTATCAGCATCAACATGATTATTTTATTCGTAATATGGTCGAGGCTGCCGCCTTGAGGATTATTACTGAAGCCTCAGTATATTCCCAATACGTTTTACTAAAATTGTACGCGAAGTTTCACTACTGCGCTATTCACAGTAAACTAGTGCGCAACAAAAACAAGGAGGACTGGACCATAGAAAATCTAAATAGAAGAGTAACTCCCCTCCAAAAAGGACACTTATAACGATTGTTTACATTAGCACGTTTTGATACCAACCTACAAACATTGAAAGATTACCTTGGAAGCAGTTCTACCAACATCGAAATATTTTGTTAGCGGGAAAATTTAAATCTGAAAGGAAATACTGGGATATCAAGTATATAATAATAGCGAAAAAAAAAAAATAATATAATGCATTTATTAAATAAATATTAAAATAATCAAAAATCATCCATAAATAACTCTTAAATTTAAATAATATAAAGTATTAACATTTTTTAAACAATTTAAAAATGAACAAATATAATTATAATGAACAAGATATTTTTTATTTTTTTTTAATTATTCTATAATTATTTTTTTACATATAGCACATGGAAAATGTCCACCACAGCTCCATATTATTGTTTTGATACTTTCACTTCCAAGTAGACTCATGTTCCCGATTAAATATTAAAACTACACAATATCAACACACTTTACACCACCGACATTTGAAAATACAAAGACATACTTGGCTTTGATAAAACTTTGACTACGATTTGGGTAGTTCTTAAAAGAATGATTATACGGCTATCTTTTAAGTGCAAATGGCAATAGAAAACGTAACCGACCATATTGAGCCACACCACGCATGCGCTTCGAGGTTGATGCCAACTTAAAAAATATAATAAATTTCATGTTTTAACGTTGGCAACGTTTACTTTCTAATGTATACAAATCGAGATTTGAGTGACACCTCCCTGGACAGGACGAACAACATAACTACCCTGGCAGGGATAACGCGCGCGCTGAAGTAATTTTTTTTATTCATCTCTGATTTATATCTATAATTAATTGAAACTTATATATATGTATTATCATATAACCCTTATACCCTTTCGAGTGTCGGGTGTATTTATCTAAAGAATGTTTTGTCTATGCCTGTGTGTCGTAAACTATTTTTCTCCATTTTTTCTTATCCATTGCTGTCTTCTTGGCTTCCTCTATTGTTAATCATTTTTCCTTCAGTATGTTGACTATCCCTTCGTTCCACTTTGTTCTTGGTCGTCCCTGTTTTCTTTTTATTGTTGTCCGCGCCTGCCATACTTTTTTCGCTATTCTATTGTCTTTCATTCGTTGCAGATGTCCCCATCAACTCAGCTGCCTTCTTATAAATTTGTGTTCTTCTCTTATCTGTGTATTTCTTATTCTATATAATCTTGTCACTCCTTTGATACATCTCAAGTATTTCATTTCGACCGCCTGTATCTTGCTTTTCTGTTCATTATCCAAGTCTCGCATCCGAATTGGTCTATATATAACTTTAAACACTTTTAGTTTTGTTTCCGTAGTTACTTCTTTTTTGTTTAGAAATTTATTTTTCATGCATGGTACATCTTTATTGTTTTCTCAGCCCTTTTGTTTATTTCTGTATTATTTTTTTCCATTAGCGTCTATATTGACTCCCAGATATCTATAGCAATCTACTTTTCCCACTTGTTTTCCATCTATTCTTACATTTACGTTCTCAGTTTCCTCTATTGTCATTACTTTGGTCTTCTCCTGGTCAATTTTCAATTATCTAATGTGTTTTTCCATATCAGCAGGTTATGTTCTAGGTCTTCACTGCTTTTACTGAATAACACTATACCATCAGCAAACACTCGCTCTGATATATTTACTGGATTCAGTTTGTAGTGACCAACGTACATTTGTTTGCATTGTGTTTTACTTGTTTTTATTATTTCATCCATATAGATGATGAATAGCAAAGGTATTCAAGACCATATCTTCACAATTAGACAAATCAGAGAAAATGCACCAACAACAAAAAAGTATATATTTGGCCTTCATAGATATACAAAAAGCATTTGATACAGTAAACAGAGAGACAATATGGAGTATATTAGACAAACATCAAATAGACCATAAATTAATAAGACTCATACATAATCAACAACAGCAGAACATCGGATCCATTTAAAACCAACGAAGGATTAAGACAAGGTGGGGGACTCATACATAATCAACAACAGCAGAACATCGGATCCATTTAAAACCAACGAAGGATTAAGACAAGGTGGGGGACTCATACATAATCAACAACAGCAGAACATCGGATCCATTTAAAACCAACGAAGGATTAAGACAAGGTTGGTTTTAAATGGATCCGATGTTCTGCTGTTGTTGATTATGTATGAGTCTTATTAATTTATGGTCTATTTGATGTTTGTCTAATATACTCCATATTGTCTCTCTGTTTACTGTATCAAATGCTTTTTGTATATCTATGAAGGCCAAATATATACTTTTTTGTTGTTGGTGCATTTTCTCTGTGATTTGTCTAATTGTGAAGATATGGTCTTGAATACTTCTGCCTTTCCTAAATCCACATTGTGTATCTTGCAGTTTTTGTTCCAGTTTAATTCTTATCCGCGTTTCGATAATTAGTTCCAGTAATTTCATGATGGTGTTTATTAGATTAATTCCTCTATAGTTATTACATGTCTGTTTGTCTCCACTTTTGTATATATAGAATGGACAGAAACGTTCTTGGTACCTATAACGTTTCTGTCCATTCTGTTGGTATAGTTTCCTCTGTCCACACTTTACTAATTATCTGTGTTGCTATTTCTAATCGTTTTTCATCTATTTGTTTAAACATTTCTGCAGTTATTCTGTCACGTCCAGGTGCTTTTCCATTTTTTAATTTTCTAATAGCTTGTCTTATTTCTTCTCTGCTTATTACCGATTCCGTACTTTCTTTATTGTAATTCATCATTATTGTGCTACCATTATCCTGTTCGGTTATCAATAATTCCATAAAGTATTCCCTCCACCTCGCCATAACTTCTTCCTCCTCATTTGTCAATTTTACGCCCTTCTTATCTTTTATGTGTATTACTTCACTTCTGTTATTAGGATTTCTAATTGATTTTAATGCACCATAGAATAATTTTGCATTTGTTTTTTGCTGCCCGTTTCCATTTTCCTACCAAACCTATTCCACATTTCCATCTTTTCTTTTTTTATAAGTGATTTTACTGTTTGTCTACTCTTTTTATAGTTTTCATTATTTTTATTTGTGGTGTATTTATTCCAAAGTTGTTTTTTCTTTTTCACCTCTGCTTTAATTTCTTCGGTCCACCATGCCGTCGGTTTTTTATTGCTACTTTTTTTACGTATTCCACACACTTCTGCTGAAGTCTTTAGTATGTTCTGCTTGAAATAATTCAATAGTTCTGTAATTTCACAATTAGTTTCTATTTCCTTCCATTTCTTATTTAGTTGTTTTTTGTAATTATTCGCTACACCTGCTTCATTCATTCGTATGTTTTCATATTTTAGTATAGTTTTGTTTTCTATTTTTTTTGCAATCGCCCGTGTTTGTATAGTTAATAATTAGTGGTCACTACCAATCTCTGATCCTCTTCTTATTCTTACATCTTTTATCAGTTTTAGGTTATTTCTTTTTATTAATATATAGTCAATAATGGATCGTTCATTTCTGTTGGCTATCTCCCTTGTGTATGACTGTATATCTTTATGTTTGAACCACGTGTTTGTTATTATTAAATCATTTAATATACAGAAATTTAATAATATTTTCCCAATAAATAGATAAAGGAGGAAATAATTTATTAATTATTTTCAAATCATTTTTGTTTAATATAATATTTTCCCATTATTCTTTCTGATATTCCCTCTATTATTTACAATCACTCGTTTGTACATGTCATCACGTTTGCAAACTCTAGCATTAAAATCTCCCAATATCATAGTATCTTCTTTGCAATCATCAGTTATTTCATTCATTTCGTTCCAGAAGTCATCTTTTTTTCCGTTGTGGCATCATCAATTGGTGCATTTGCTATAATTATGTTATTAATAAATAATTTATTGTTTTTTATATTTATGAGCAGTATTCTCTCCGATATGTATCTGTAGTCTTTTATATCATTTACTAGAGTTTCATTAATCACACACCCCACCCCACAATCTGCTCTGCTTTCATTCTCATTTACACCGCTATGTACTATTAGATGTCTCTTTTTTTGTTTTAATAACCTTTTCCCCTTTTCTTGTTGTTTCTGTTAATGCTAATATGTCTAATTCTATCTTCTCAAATTCATCTTCTAATACTCTTTCTTTATTTTTTATCCCTCTGATGTTCCATGTGCCTATTAACCGTTTGTGTTTCTTTCTACTTTCTTCATTATCAGTGTTTAGTATGTTTACTTTGCGTTTATCTTGCTTCCTAGCTGATTCCTGTTCTCTTATCTTTCTTTTCTTTATTTCCTTTATGTTTGCCGGGATCGTCTCCTTAACCATTGTTGTTTTATTTGGTGTAAATAAAACTTAATTAAATAAAACATTATGAAGCTGGTGAAAGTAGTTCATGTAAGTTTACCAAATCATAAATGTTACTAAAAAAAAACACTTGCAATTGCTGTCATTCAAAACTGTACCGAAAAATCCTTTCTATTCCGAAATTAAAAGCGGCCGAAGAACGCAGCAGGCGAGTCTTCTTTTCTATCGGCGATAATTTGTTTTTGTTTCCGCATGCAAACCGGTAAAAGTGAGAGAGTTTCGCTGTCGTTCATTAATTTCGGGAATGCACTTTTTAAAATTCAAGAGACCGCACGCGAGCCTCTTAGCGTTCGATGGTCCGGATCGCTTAAATGAAAGCACGAATTTTTAAAATGGAATCGCACATTTTTGATGAGTCGATCGCCTTCACTTTCACCTATTTATTATTTGCCCAACCTAAAAAAAAATAGTTTACGCGTAAGTTGGAGTTACTTTTAGTCTTTGAAGATATTCTTTTGGTGTAATGTTTATTTAAAAAGTATTACAAATTTTCGCAATATTAAACACAGACTTAAAATCATTTCCTAAAAATTCTCCACTAATCCCCATACAGCTTCTATTATCAATAGATTTCACGCAAATTTGCGCCATATCCTGAAGATTCTGTTTCAATCGCCTCTTGGCTACGCCTGTGCTTCATGCTCAAAATAATTTTTTTACAAAATATACATTTTAATAAAAATATTTATTGCCGACGATACAGGATTAATATCACGCGCTTTTACCCTTCCTAAAACCCTCAGCACTCCTCAGGGGTTGATCGACACTCAACAAACATGGTTTGCAAAATGGCGCCTTTCAATTAATCCCAATAAATCTCAACTTTTAATTCGTTTTCACCGCAATTCTCCATTTTCGACCACAATAAATAACCAATCCATTCATCCCTCATCCAATTGTAAATACCTAGACATCCTTTTTGATTCTAAACTTAGCTTTAAAGATCATTCCACAACCCTAAAAGCCTAGGTCGAGTGTAGGGCGGCAAGTCACAAACGTAAACTCCCCAGTAAACCATTCAATCCATTGACATAGACAGTTAAATCTACATTAACGATTTCAAAAGAAATAATTTCCATAAAAGGCAATGACAAAAATGTAAAAGACAAACAGAAATGTTATTATAATTCTCCAATTTTAAAACCAAAAAAATCTCAACTTGATGAATCATTAAATGAATAAATATAATTTCTGCCACAAACGCATGACATTTGCATGGAGTTTAGTGCGCGTGGCCGTATTCCATAGCCGGAGGAGAGGCCCCTGCTCGAAATGGGTAATCAAAATCGACTTCCTGTTCGCAGGAGAGAGTGGAGGAGGAAAAAGGCACAGCGAATATCCAACAGGAGGAAATGAACATCGCGCGTCCTCGACAAAATGTCCATTACACACACACACAAACACGCTCTCGCGCAAATTAGTTTGATGCAGGATCGTGTTTTAGAATGTCCCGGGGCGAAATTTCTGCAAAAGGTCGCAGCCGGCCTTCCTACTCGCATTAGGAAGTGAACGCCCCGAGGGCGTCGATTCTGGAGACTTATTCATCGTCTGTTCATTCGCGAAAGAAAGAAAACGCGTGGGCCGGCGTGATTTTGCAATGGTAATTTTCTTGTTTATTCCATATCGGTTTTATTTATGTCTTTTTGTGTCCTATTATAAGTATAAAACGAATGCACTTGAAAAGGATTCAATAAAATGAGAACGGGAGAGAAAGACAAAGCAAAATAAATCAAAAATTAAACTCATCGGATTTTGGTCTTGCCTGGTTTATCCACACGGTATTTTATAAAAGCCTAATATCCACTGGTTAATATAGAGTAGAATTTGTCTACCTGGGAAATGTAACTCTTGTCGATAATCGACTCGACACTTAGAATATTCCACGAATTAGACAACCAATAAGAAAAATCGATTTTGCGGGAAAACTAGGTTATGAAAACCCAGGTTTTCTCAACTGTTTTTTGTAGCCTAATATCCACTGGTTAATATAGAGTAGAATTTGTCCACCTGGGATATGTAACTCTTGTCGATATTTGACTCGACACTTAGAACATTTCACGAATTAGACAACTAATAAGAAAAATGGTAGTTTTCTTGTTTATTCCATATCGGTTTTATTTATGTCTTTTTGTGCCCTATTATAAGTATAAAACGAATACACTTGAAAAGGATTCAATAAAATGAGAACGGGAGAGAAAGACAGAGCAAAATAAATCAGAAATTAAACTCATCCGATTTTGGTCTTGCCTGGTTTGTCCACACGGTATTTTATAAAAGAAGAAATTCCAGCAACAACAAAAGAGTTTCCTCCTGTTTGTTGATTTTAAAATATAATCAAGGCTTTTAAATTAAATTATTAAGTTTTTAATAGTTTTAGACATTGGCAGTTCATAAAATAAATATGAATAGATTATTAAAAATCAACCAATAAAACACAAGTTTAAATTCTCTTGTAAATGGGCTAATAACCCGAAACTAGTCGAGGTTTTTAAAGTTATTCAATTTATTGGTTGATTTTTTTAATAATCTCTTCATATTTATTTCATATTTAGTTTTTGATTTTCACTTTTATGTTTAAAAAATCAATAAATATCGATAAAATGTAATCAAGTCATTAACGCCCGATTTACAATGAGACCGTTTGGCCGCAGTGGAGGAGAATGGATACATATTCATATTAAATTAAATAAAAATTATTTGAAAATAATTAATAATTGTATTTAATATATTTAAATAACTGCGACCAAGTGAATAATCTTTTCTATTTAAATTAATAAATTATTTCTATATTTAGCTCTGTGACATTTTATCTTACGCAACGTAAGTACTTTAAACAAATGCATATTAAAACAACTTCTTCCCGGGGCAAATACCCCGCCGGACATTGAATTACATAATGCACACCTGCTGCTGCATATCAAGAAAATATTGCATCATGCAACAAATTTTTGATCCAAGAACAATTCAATGTAAAAATCATAAAACAACGCTACTTAATATAAGGCTATCTCTTTTCTATTTATATAGGATATTGTTCGTTATTTTTATTTTTGCGCTTACAATTTGAATTATTTTAAGTATTTTTTGTTGTTATTTTATCACACTCTATGCATTGTAGAAATTTCAATGTATATTGAGGTATAATTTAAATTAATTAAATATAAAGTGGAAAAGAAACATCTCTGGTGGGATTCGAACCCGTGTCTCCCGATTGCCCCGGTTGTGTGCACTACCAACTGCACAACAAATAGATATTAAATCTCCATTCAGTGCTTCAAATCCCAACAGAGATGTTTCTTTTCCATTTTATATTTCATTTTATTTTTGACTAAAAATTGGAACGATCTGTTTTGTTGTATTTTGTATAGAACAACCTCTAGTAAAATTAATCCACTAAATTCAAGTGGTTTAGAACAAATTGTTTTAATTCATTTAAATTTTGAGTCTGAGTCAATTTCTACAATTCATAGATGTAAATATAATTTAAAAGGAATGTCAGCCAACAGTTTTTTTCTGATATTCCAATGACTGAAGGAGTGAAAAAAAAGAAGAAGAAAACAGATCGCTCCAATTTTATTACTTTGGCCAATTCATACTAATTTAAGGGGTTAGGGGCACTCATAATTTTCAAAAAATCGATTTTTCAAAAATATCAGTATTCAAAAGTATAATCCTTCGACTATCATATTTCAAAATTTCATGGTGATCCGACATGTAGAAGTATTTTTTTTCGACCGCCGAAGCGAACAGTGCAGGTCATCGGGCTGCAACCGTGCGGCGCTCCAGCCGCTCCGAACGCTATTTCTCTCGCGCTTGTGTTCGTGATGCTCATCCCTACGGTCCTGAAACAGTCATCCAGAAGAAAGAATGTGTCGGTCACGTTCAAAAATTACGCGATTACGCGCGTGTAAGAAAAAGACAGGAGGACTCGGCGGCAGAAATAAACTCACTGGTAAACTTATTGATAAGTTAACAGTTTACTATGGGCTAGCAATAAGACGACACAATCAATCTGTTAACGGCATGAGAAACGCAATTTGGGCAACTTTTTACCACTACAACTACGATCACAAGCTGTGTCCAATAGGAAGGGACTCTTGGTGTACCTGGCAGCGGGATTCACTCCAACATGATTATGTTCAATTTCCAGCTGATGTCTCCAAAGCCATAAAGCCAATTTATACCGACTTGACGAAGCAGGAATTACTCGAACGATGTGTGGGTGGTTTCACTCAAAACAACAACGAGAGCTACAACCAGCTGATTTGGAAAATCTGTCCGAAAATCCTCCCAACGATCGTCCAAATTGCGACCTATACAGCAGCTGTTCTCTACAATGAGGTGTTCTACAGCATCCTGATGATCTTACAGGCGATGGGGGTGAACTGCGGCCCGAATATCCACAGGTTTGTTTCCGACAAAGATGAGCAGCGGATAGCGCTCAGTGACAGCCACGCGCACGCTGCTACCAGGGAGGAGAGAATGCGACGAAGACAAGAGCGAACGAGGAGTCTAGACGATTTCCTGGACTCGGAAGGACCACAGTACGGGCCCGGAATCGACGATTCACTATAAGTCCATTTTTATGAACGTACAGAACATTTTAATGCTCTCCAAAACTTCAAAGTCGTTTTTCTCGAAACGACATTTTTCAATGCGGTGCCAATGATTCCAGCCAAAGTTCTGAACGGATCTCGATTAAATTTGGCATAATTGTTGCTAATTACATTGTTGTGTACTTGGACGAAGGAATTTACGTTCTGATAAAAATTACTATATTTTTGGCATGCTAAATCAACCAAATTTTGGGTCATAAAACGCACTTTTTTTTTCAAACGGCCGCCATTTTGTTTAAAATCACTGTATTTAATTTTCCTTCGTTCAAGTACAAGGTTTTTATATATATTACTAAGATCAACATCAATTTTGTGTTTCAAATAAACAGTACGGCCTCTGGGATTGGCACCGCGAACCCTTTATTCTGAAAGGCGCGCCCCTGTACACAGTCTTTTTGTGTGTGTATACACATATTTTTTCAATAAATTTTTTTTTTATAAAGTAGAATAAAAGACCTTTTTAACGTAGTAATAGCTTTTTACATACAACCATTACTTTTCGAGAAAAAAAATTCCAAAAAACACCTAAAAATCACAACTATGACTGCCCCTAACCCCTTAATTAAATATTATTTTTCAATGTGACTTCAGAAGTGGATTTGTCAAGCTCGACTCAGACTCAAGCTTTGAATGAATTAAAACAATTTGTTCTAAACTAATTGAATTTAGTGGATTAATTTTACTAGAGGTTATATAGGATAGTGAAAATAAATAAATCTTTATTAACGGATAAATTATTTTACAAAAAAAAATAAACTTTTTTGTACTTTTTAATACAAAATAATAAAGAGAAACAATAAAACTACAAATAAAGTGAACATTATACTGCTCATAATATATACAGGCTGTCCCATTTTAATCTTTCAGGTGGAATATATTGAGACAAAACGTCAAACGCTGACTGACAAAAATAAAAATGTTTCTAAATGGACATGCGTTGTAAGCCCTGCAAACCACTAAACTTTGCATTAGACAACTTTTTCGATTGGGCGCACTTGTCTCGATATATTCCACCTGAAAGATTAAAATGGGACACCCTGTATATAATCATCTTTATTGTGGTATTTACAAATACATATATTATACAATATATTCGATCTAAACTTATAAATGGCTATCGACTTTAGGTCTTTCAGCCAGGCTAATAATATTTTGTGGGTTTTTAATCCAGCGAATGTGATAGAAACAAGGCCGATTCGTAATCGCTATGTAACGGAAGCGTCCTAACTATATTTTTTTAATTATGAAAATCGTACTTTATAACAATAATTGTGGTTATTTCTCGAATTCCAAATAAAATGAAGAAGCAAATAATAAATGGTGCCACTGTAGACCAATTTTATCTTGATTTCAAACATGCCGTAAGAGTGAGAATTGGATTTTATGCAGAAGTGGCACATTATAAACAGCACGACCTTGATTAATGAGTTTGGTTTTGCGTTGAACGCTAAAATAAACCTTGGCCTGGAAGACTGGGAAAAACTAACCGGGTTGAATGACTTCTGCAAAAAAAAAAAAAAAACGTGCACTTCGAAATAAAATAGCATTTGTAATCAAATCATATAAATAAATACTTTATTAATAACTATTTTCGATTAATTATTTAAATAAAATCATTATCCTTTCTGTTACTCGTTTAATTCAATTCATTTCATTTATTTACGGTAAATCACCTTTATACAAAATAAAAACAATATTCAAAATGTTTAGATAAATAGCATGACTGTAAATCACATATAAACAGAATAATACAATATTACATATATAACATATTTTAATTTTTTTATTGACTAAATATATATTTCGCAAAGTATATTTCCATCGTCAGTAGTGTGGGTGAATATTTTCTTGAATCTATGGCATTGGGTAATGAATATTTACCGTTGCTTCATAAATGACTAAAATCAAGTGAATCCGCTTACTGTTTGGGACTAACGGTGGAATTTTGCCACCCTACATAAGCAGCTAGTGGATTAGCAGACAATGGTGTGTCTGTAAAATATCCTAAGGCTGCGATTTTACGCTTAATATACGGTGCGATCAACGCCAGAGCGTGCAGTGATTTTTTTTGTTTTAAATATATGTTTATTCTATTCCAACTTTGAGTTATTAACCTAGCGGCAAATATTTGAACTACTAGATACTGTTCCACAATAAAAATGATGGCGTCGAAGTAAATTTGTTCTCATTTTTTTTTTATTAAAATATAAAAAATTCTCCAACAGTATATAACTTCATAAACATTTGAAAGAAACTAAAAACAAATTCTGAGTAAGTAGATATTCAAAATAAAACATAAATCATTGACTATTTAATAGGATTAACGAGTTTACAAATAATATACTATAAATGTATTTAATATGGATATTTAAGAGGAAGACTTTCCACATGCAGTTGAATGTGTTTAATATAGATTAGATGTACTTTTGTAAATTAAATTAATTTTTGAAAAAATATTTTTTTCACTTTTTTTGTTTTTAAAAAATAAAAATTATCTGATGTCGTTCATCAGTAAATAAGCTATATGCCTGTATTTAATGTTTATTTTTTTTATGACTGTATAACATTGTTAATCCCTTAAAACGGAAACGTATTGGGGATCGCAGCCTTAAAAGAAGTCAGAATTGACTGTAAGTGTCTGGAATAACGGGATAAAATGGAATATACTGAGTTTTGCACTCACCTTGTTTAATAATATTTAATATTGTTTAATATTTGTAGACATGCGTATATTTATATATATTATATTTAGTATAATAAGTCTATGATTGTATTGCTATGTATTATGTAAAATGGATATTTTCCGTCAATAAAGTTATTATTATTATTAATAATTTTAATTGCCGCGAAACGTAATTAAAAAGGATTTTTTGTTTATTAGCCAACCAGCTACGAAGAGTTTAACAGATATTATTTTTCTGTTAAAAATGTCAAACTTTTCAATGAGCTTTTATTTCTACCAAATCTACAGAAGTTGTTGGCGAGTCATATCAATAGAGAAAATTTTGACCATCTATTATATTTTTTTGCTTAGATTGTATATAAGTGTGTAATCAAGCAGTTATGAATTTGATCATAATAATTGGAAAGATAACGAAAACGCCATCTATTGACACTTAAAGTACTTATAAGTCAAAATGTGGAAATAATTTATTAATTCAAATTCTTTTTGTTTAATTAATGGTTTTAATATTTAGAAATTTTAATAAAACAAATTTTAAATTCTCTTAAAAAGGGCTAATGACTCGAAACTAGTCGAGAATTTAAAGTTATTCAATCTAATCTGTGTTTTATTGGTTGATTTTTAATAATTTATTCATATTTATTTCTTTTTGTTTAATTTATATATTAGTAAATCAATAGTTTAGTTTTAATCTTTATTGATAATTTTAAATGAATATATTTTTTACTTATTTTACTATATGCAAGTAAAAAAATTGCAGTAGCTAAAGAAAACAATAATTAATTGACCCCTGTGAAGTTGGCCCGCCAACTTTCAAATTTCATAAAAATTGTTGGAGTTCTGGTGACAAACCCCCCCCCCCCCAATATAGTTCTAGAGTTCCTTATACATATAAAAAATAGTTCCGCCATTTTTAACCCCTCCAAAATCAAATTGAATTAGAGGGAGGGTGGCAACTTCACACTCATGTTATTTTAGAATGCTATAACTACTTTATTATTGACTTTAAAGAAAAAAATCATTAGAATAATTGATAGAACTATGTGGGGGGTAAACAGAACTCTAATCACATTTACAAAAATAAAATAAAAACATCCCCTCGGACTTTGATTAATTAATTATAAAAAAGTTTAAGAGGCTAGAACTTTTTTATTATTGATAATAGAGAATTTCCCCTCCAAATTCTCTATTATCAATAATAAAAAAGTTAAAAGGCTGAACTTTTTTTATATGTATAAACAATAATAGCAATAATTTTTATGAAATTTGAAAGTTGGGGTAATTAATTGCCCAATTGTGTAAATTAATTATTTTCAAATTTCTTTTTGTTTTTATTTATCTTTTTTTGTGTTGAACTCTCTCCTATTTTTCCCGCCAGATCCTCGTGATAAATCGAAAACTCCGGACGTCAAAGGGAAAATAATCACTCGCATTAAATTTACCAAAAAGACTTGAAAATAAAAGCGCATCTGGGTAATTGATTTCAGAGCCTTTTCGTATAAACGGATGAATCTCTGGGAAATTGATTTCGACTCCCGACTATTCACCAACTATTTTAAGCCCGGTGGAGAGAGAGAGAGAGAGAGAGCGCCTCTCGGCGTTTTCAATGTCCCGAATGAATTCGATTCAACTCAATGAAACGCAAAAATAAACAAAAAAAAAGAAGATCGATTCGTTTAATAAAAACGATTTTCTCTTAATAGGAATGAAAGGGGGATTTTTTTCGATTAGAATTTTGTATTTGTTAAAAATAGTTATTGCGTGGTGTTTAATTTATTAAAAAGTTTTTGTCAAATTATTAAGGTTGCGGTTTAGTAGAAAGAGATAGCTATATAGTAAAATGGAAATAATCGTTTGAAGAAAGAGCCATTCTTTTGGATTTAATAATATGAATATGTATTTACATTTTTTATCTACCAAGTATAAAGCATCAGTCTAAATAAAAAATAAATCACTAATTTTCGTGTATTACGTCAATTTACTAGTTCAAGTTAGAAAAGAAAATTGTAAGATATAATGAAATTAATAGGTCATGTCTGCTAAGTTATTTGAATGCAGAATTCAGTGAAATCCTTTAAATTTTTATTGCACAAGTTTTTATTAGCAAAAATATAATTTGAAATTTGCTATAAATTTGATCAATTTTCATTGTTTTTCACACAAACTAAACATTAAAATAATTGTTAATTCATCTTATGAAATTCCTGCTTATTTTAAGATTACTTTAATGTATAATACAATATTGTTCATTGATCACAACAGCAATCTAACTCGAATTAGTGATTGCCCATATTTATATAGCTATCTCTTTCTCCTAAATCGCACCCTTAATGTTTTTTTTTTAAGATACAATCTTGATTTTTTAACGATACTGCAAAATTGAGATATAAAATCAATTCAATACATATAGGGTATCCAAACATGGGTACTTTATCAATAGTCGTGATAAATATAAAACAAATAAATTTACTAGAAGAGCAATACTCGCTTTTCTAGTAAATTTTGTTTTTATTTTTGAGCCAATTTTATTGAAACTATAATTTTTCTTAGAAAAAAAGTATTACGAGGGTTGTATGATAAGTACTCATGTTTGGATACTCTATATGTATCTTCTAATTCAAAATCACATGTGTCGAAACCAATTGTTCATCCCTTTTCAATTTCTTCCCCCCGAAAAAATATTAATTAAAATATTTTTTTTAAATATTAAAATTAAATTAAATTTTAAAGGCAGAAAGACCGACGGTCGATAGCCATTTTCTGAGGTCTAACAATGTGTAAATGATTGTATTTATATTATGTATTATAAAATTATATAAATTATATAATGTAAGACTCAGAAATAAAGATTTTCAATATAGAGACAAAAGTGGAAACAATCAACCTGATTGGGATAATAAACAAAATGAGAATATCTTTCGGGATAGGAGTAAAAATAAAAAAATAATATATAACATTTTAATATTAGACATTGCTTTTCAAATTATTCTTTACCGCAATTGAATTGTGATAAATCGGTATTTCGTAATTTTTTATTTATTGAAAAATTAGCGAATTTATATTGAATCAAGTTTAATAAACTTGATTCAATATAAAATATAAATCATTTAGTGTTTTTTTTTTTCAAAATACAGTGCCTTCTTGTTTTTTAATGACGTTCATAAATTATCCGCACTACACCATTTTCAATAGCAGTTTAAATAATAGTGTACCCATTAGACGAAAGCTTCATCTAATAAACACTTCCAATTCTACAATTATCCACATTAATGAGAAATTTGATCAAATCGTATATATTTTTTTTATTAACAACCCTGGCATAGTTTTACACTACATCCATCGAATATGTTTCAGAAGTTCCTCTTGAATACTTTTGGGAGTGTTAATCTTTTTCTTCAATGGTTTTGGAAGAGTCATTCAACCCGGCTAATCTTTACCAGCCTTCCGCAGCCAAGGTTTATTTTAGCGTTCAACGCAAATCCAAAACCATTAATCAAGGCCGGGCCGTTTCCGCTTCGCGAATAATATTCGCAAACACAAACAGCATTGTTCAAACATAAGGAACATTTCCATGTGTGTTTTAATGGAGATGTTTTTCTGCTGAAATAAAAAGGCATTTTTATTTAAAAAAAAAAACAAAGTTGATTTTAAATTAAACTCTTTTTCTAAGAAAGAAGGAAATATTTTTATCGTAACTCATGCAATATGGAAAAATATACAATATTGCCATCCCATGTAATCCGAATATTAATCCTAGATATACACATCCCTCATTAACAATTCATCAATTCATCTCACTGAGAATTTAGACAATGACGATAGTAATCATGACGATTAACTAAAACGACAAGAACTGGACAGAGCCAGGCAGAAAGACCGACGGTCGATAGCCATTTTCTGAGGTCTAACAATATGTAAATGATTGTATTTATATGTATTATAAAATTATATAATGTAATATTCAGAAATAAAGATTTTCAATATATACAATATTGCTGTGAATTGTTTGATACGAGTTATTGAACTTATGTGTTATTTTTTGAATTGTAGGACCGTTTAAATGAAATTACTACTTGTTTTAAACTGAAACTGTATATTAAATTGTATCAGTTACAAATTACAATAATCGTCGCGATGTTGACTGTGTGAAGTCTCGTGTTCATCTCTCCCACGGGGGTGTCACTCGAATCTCCGTTTGTATATCCAAAGCGCATGCGTGGTGTGTGGGGAAGCGTGTCCCACGATCTCTCCCCACGGAACACTAAGGAAGCGACATCTCATGTAACGCTTTTGGTCGCCATCTAGATTTTGCTGCCTAATAAACAAACGTATATTATCATGTTGGTGTTCGTGTAGGTGTGTGGATGTGTTGGTGAAAAAACAGAAATCTGTAATGTGAAATTCACTCACACGCATAGCCACATGCTTACACATAATTACACACACACACCATGACACTGTGTGTGTACAAATGAATATATTCCTTATTCTCAATAAATTAATTTTATTATTGACTTGATTAATTAATACTTACCTTTATTTTGTATTTAATTCGAAATTATAAGTTCAAACGGAGAAATAAAATTAACACAAAAAAGACATCACAAGAATACAATAATTACAAACAACAATATAAAATAAATAACAAACAAATGAATTTAAAAATATCACGTATTAAAAGATAGATAAATTAACCTAAAAAGTATAATAATAGTGAGTGTTAAAAAATCACCTAAATATTAATAGGTTAAGACCTCTGTTAAGATAGAAGGACCAAATTAGCAGAATGCACTGAAACCTATACCAGAATTTAGGGCTATTTTAGTGCTATGGTATTGTAGTCGTCTGTTTATTATAGGAGACTACCATACAGTAGCACTAAAGTTGGGAATGGGGAACTAAAATAGCCTTAAATTCTGATGTAGGTTTCCCGATTTTTAGTGCTACTGTATGGTAATTTTCTACAATTAAGAGAGGACTACCATGCAGTGCTATTAAAGTCAGGAATGGAGCACTAAAATAGCCCTAAATTTTGGTATAAATTTTCCGATTTTTGTGCAACTGCATGATAATCTTCTACAATAACCTTAAACTCTGGTGTAGTCTTCTACAATAAACAGAAGACTACTATACAGTAGCACTAAAATCGGGAATGGGGCACCAAAATAGCCCTAAGTTCTGGTATAGGTTTCCCAATTTTAGTGCTATTATATGGTAGTCTTCTACAATAAATGGAAGACTACCATACAGTAACATTAAAGTAGGGAATGGGGTACTAAAATAGCCCTAAATTCTGGTGTAGGTTTCCCGATTTTAGTGCTACTATATGTCAGTCAATAAATAAGACTACCATACAGTAGCATTAAAATCGGGAATGGGGCACCAAAATAGCCCTAAGTTCTGGTATAGGTTTCCCGATTTTAGTGCTATTGTATGGTAGTCTTCTACAATAAATGGTTACCATACAGTAACACTAAAGTAGGGAATGAGGCACTAAAATAGCCATAAATTCTGGTATAGGTTTTCCGATTTTAGAGCTACTATATGGCAGTCTTCCACAATAAACAAAAGACTACCATACAGTAGCATTAAAACCGGGAATGGGGCACCAAAATAGCCCTAATGGTATAGGTTTTCCGATTTTAGTGCTATTATATGGTAGTCTGCTATTATATGGTAGTCTTCTACAATAAACGGAAGACTATCATACAGTAACACTAAAGTGGGGAATGGGGTACTAAAATAGCCCTAAATTCTGCTATAGGTATTCCTATTTTAGTGCTACTATATGGCAGTCTTCTATAATAAACAGAAGACTATCATACAGTAGCAATAAAATCTGGGAAGGGGCACTAAAATAGCCCTAAATTCTGGTATAGGTTTTAGCGTTTAACAGTTTGGTTTAAATTTCAACTAATAAATATACAAACAGAAAATATGATAAGAAAAATTTACAAGATTTATTATAACAATATGTACAATTGTGTTAGTAGTCTGTCATGGGCTATCGACCATAGGTCTTTCTGCCCTTAACTAATACTTATTTTTAATTATTTTAAAAATATTTATATATAATTTATTTAAATTACTGTTAACAAGTAAATGAATACTTTTTATTTTCCCCGGAGCACCCCCCCCCCCCGTCCAAGGGAAAGCATTGTGATCGTGAAAATTTTCGAACCGCCAATTTCAACAAATATGCATGATAAGAATAAGCATTTTTATTTAGTTATGGCTGTGTGTGGAAATTGTGAAAAATCGATATTTATATCGTTGTGTACGGTGTCTGCATGGCGCGGTGGAAATTATTTTTCTTTGGAATGAAGTGGCGTCCGAAACGTTTTTTTGATTATGAAAGTGTACTTATCAATGATAAGAATAAGCATTTTTATTTAGCTCTCTGCGGAAATTGTGAAAAACCGACATTTATAACGATATGTATGGTGTCTGCGAGGCGCGAGAGAAATTATTTTTTTAGGGGATGAAATGGAGTTCAAAAAGTTTTTTTTTTATTTTTGTTTATGAAAGTTGGCTTATTAATGATAAGAATGGGAATTTTTATTCAGTTATGGTAAATTGCAGAAACTTTAATAAATACGGCTGCATTTAATTCGATAATTTATGGTTTATAGGGGTAGTTACTAGTTTTGGGGTTGGTTTTAACCAGGTACTTATTTTATTACATATTTAAAGCTAGTGTGACCAAATAATGATGTTAACAAACAGATTTTAACAATATGCTGATAACTGAGGCCTCGGGGCTAAAAAAATGTTTTAGGGGTGAATGAGTTGGCGAAACGTTTTTTTTTTATTTCTGATATTGAAAGAGCGTGGGATGAAGATAATTTTGAGATAAAAAGAACTTTATGGAAAATTGCGAACTTGGAGAAAAAACATAATCTTTTTTTTTTGATGGGGATGAAAAAATATAAGTGGTGAAAATTAGGGGTTGATATTTTCTGTGGTGTTAATTTAGATCTTTCTTAATTGTGTGTTTAAAACATTTTTCGATTTGCTTTTCTTTTCTCCGAGATATTAATTTTTGAAATATATTGCTGGATCTATTGCTAACTTCACACCCGTCCCCTGAATCCATTCCATCGACTTTTAAAAAATGTCTGTGTGTTTGCTCTATCGCGGAATTTTTGCTTTTCTATTAAATTCAGAAACTTTTTTCACCGAATTCATCTGTGAAAGTACCGTGATGGACAAGTCACCATTTTTTCTATTGTTATTAAAAAATTGAGATGAACATTTCAATGATTGATTGAAATGTTCATCTTAATCAATCAATAAAAAAATGGAATAACATTTGGTCGATATACACATAACGTTTGACTATAAAATTAACGAATAAAAATCTCTCTATATAAGAAAAAGTACCTAATTTCTCTCCTCGAGGTACTTCTTGCGTTCATTTATCCATGATTTCCTCTCGGGTATTTCTCATTTACTTTTTTTTGTGATTTCTCTCTCGGGTATAGGTAGATCGATGCGCTCATTAAAGAAAAAGGCGGTGAAATTCCTGCATAGTTTTCGCCGTCTCTCCGTCCGTCCGTCCTAAACAGAGAGCTCGGCATATAAAGTGGCCGCTTGAACTTGTCCCGCTGATTGCTTTCTTAATATAGAAAAGACCGCGGCCATTCCAGATTTCGATCGGCCGATTCTTTCCTCTCTTCTCGCCCCATTTAGATTTCGTGCTAGTAGATCAAATGAAATGAATCATCTCTCGGTGATTCGAAAGATTTTAAAACAACAAGAAAATATTCTTGGCATTAAATATTCTTGAATAAAGAAAAATGCTGCGTTATGCAATATGTTATTGCTATGCAACAGCAAATTTTCAGTGTCTGGCTGGGTATTTGCCCGAGAAGTAGTTGTTTCAAAAAATGTGTCTTCTTAATATGAAAATTTAATAAAAACACTTTGCCTGTATCACGCACTTGCTGTTTCCTATTATTAATTAAAGTAATTAATTAATCATTTACTTTTTAGCCACTGCCACTGTTTGGACATACGTTACGTAAAAAGTGGCTAAAGAGTAAATGATTAATTAATTATTCATTATGCAATATTTTATTGATATGTAACAGCAGGTGTACATTATGTAATTCAATGTCCGGCGTGGGTATTTGCCCGGGGAGTAGTTGTTTTAATGTGCATTTGTTTAACGTACTTACGTAACGTAAGTCAATAGTCACGGAGCTAAATGTGGAAATAATTTATTAATTATTTTCAAATTATTTTTATTTAATTTTCTATCATTATTAATAATTCGTATTGTTGCAGAAATAATGTAAATTCTTCTGTTCGTTACAAATAAAAACATGCTTTATATAAAAAGTGCAATATTTTGCCTAATTTTGAATTGATATTTCATGATGGTGATTGAACAACATTAAATCAACAGAAAAGATCATTTTTTACATTACGAATTGAAGAAATGTTCAATGTACAACATTGAGGTATAATTTAAATTAATTAAATATAAGTGGAATAGAAACATCTCTGATGGGATTTGAACCCATGTCTCTCGTTTAAAATACGTACACAAAAAAATGAGATAAAGCAATAAAAATGTTATCGCTATATTTTTCTTTCTAAGGTGAATAAAACATGTGTATTTTTCTTCTGGATTAAACCACATATAAAGGGTGTTGCATTACTTTCGAGCTCCAGTGATTTAAAATTAGAACAAATCTTAATACAATATTCGTGTGGAGAGTTATTTTGAGGTTAAAATGGACGAGCTCCAAACAACACACATTTTATCAGCGTATCCATTTCCCCACAAGGACATCTATATTAATATTTTCAACACTTCCAAGAACTCCAGGTATTCCTTTCGGACCTTCAAAGAATACACGGGGATTAACGCCTATAATGCCGTTGCCGCTAAAAATAGAAACTCATTATTCGTTCTTTACAATAGCTCTGCTTTATTATTATTGCTCGAGTTTAAAAGTAGCCAATTCGCATTGTACCACGAAAATCCGGATGTCGTTGTTTAACCCCAGTTATGATGCAACGACGGCCGTGATCGCCACTTGCAAACGTTCGTTTCGGGTTCAAGAGGAGGAGAGGAGCAGGAGGACGAGGAGGTGGAGATGAAATCAGAATTAATAGATTCGGCCTCATAAATTTGATCACCATTATATTTACATTGGGTACGTGTGTATGTGTGGTAATGATTCTTTTTAAGCCGTGAAAGAATTCTATTAAGAAGCTCTTTTATGTATTAATTCCACGATTATTAATAATTATTTATATCAAAAATCATCATTACTAATTTCTTGTCTCTAGTATTTTAAAAAAAAATAAATAAATGAAATCAAGTTGGGAATCAAATCTTACCTCAAAATAACTATCTGCATCTATCAAGTAGTAACATAACTAAATTAAATAAAAAGAATCTGAAGCTAAAGGGAAAATAATTTATTAATTAAATATTTTCAAATTCTTTTTATTTAATTTATTAAATAAGTGAATAAATCATTTTTCTATTATTAATAACATAACAGTGTTTCCAACCTCATTAATATATTTTTTTCCTCTTACACAAATACATATACCATATGATTGAGAAATGTTCCTTTTTAGAGTGCTTTGATTTTTTTTTATTAAAAAAAAATATGTTGGCAATAAAAGTAATCACTTATAGGTTATGTAATTCTGACAAATTGAATTGATAAATAATGACACGTTGAGACGTTTTATTTATTTTTATTCACTGGTGCCAACTAAATTAAAAAAAAAATCAAAGCACTCTAAAGGCTGTTTTACACTCGCAAGAATTCTCAGAGAAATTCAGAATATAATTATATATAGAAAAATATTTTTAGTTTACACAAGCGCAATAATAATATATTTCTTACGAGAATTTACGCGAGAAATATATTGAACATGTTCAAAATAATTATATAAAACAGTCTCCCAATAATGTTAAGCATAGCATACCATGCACAATTGCACGTCTGTTTGTATTGGACGATTGTAAAAAACAATCTGCTCAGAAAGTAAACGTCATTTATTTTTACAATAATTCTTTGCTGTGTAAAACAGAAAATTATATAATAAAGACGACGCAAGCGCCACCTTTTGCCTAATTAAATGAGAAAATTATATTTTTATGCATAGAATTATAGCGAAATTTTTATATACAATTCTCGCACAACTTTCTGCGAGAATTCTTGTGTGTGTAAAACGGTCCTAAAGGAGAAAAGTTCTCCATCATATAACTTCCCTTAACTCTGTTCAACTGTATCCATAATTAATTGGCACACAAATTTAAATGAATGTACCCAAATGCCTTACTGGTGATTTATAAGATTACTGAACACAAATATTTTAATGAAAACGCAAAGATTATAAAAAAATTAAACTATCCACGATGTTTCGAAATTCAAATTCTGACATTAATGATGAAAATGATCTGCGGAAATTCTACTACGTGGAAATAAAACGACATGATGTACCGATTAAGATCCATTTCTTTAAATTGCGCCGTTTTTTTTTTTTAATAGCCATCAAAACTGCACTGTCTGTTTTGCCGCTCCTTGTGTTTTTTAAATCATCTGCATACGCCAGGATATTGCAGGTTAAGGAACTAGTAAGGTTGTTAATAAATATGATAAACAGGAGCGGACCAAGATTCGAGCCTTGAGGCATCCCAGATGTTGAGATAAATTCAAAGGATTTGAATAGGTTGTAGTGCGCATAGTTAGATAGAAACGATTTCAAAACGTTTGGTGTGCGATGCCCAAACTCAAACGTTTATATTTAATTTTGAAAAAGTACATAATCATTAAAAAGTAGTAAATTTAATTTTATGATTTCGTTTTTGAACCAATCGATATATTTGTTTCCAAACAAAATGTATGTCAAAAAAATAACTCCTGTTTTCCTAAATGGTTTTCTTCTCAATTTAAAGAACTTGTTTTTTTAAAGAAGAAATTACATAAAAAATCATCTCATTTCAATATTGTTGGTTACTAAACATCTCACAACCGTGTTACAGCCAGTTATTTCCACAAGCCAACATGGTTTTACAACTGACAAATCTACAACCACAAACCTTTTGGTTTATGAACCATACATATGCGAAGCTTTCGAAGAAAATGTCAAGTAGATGCTATTTACACCGACTTTTCGAAAGCTTTCGATTCTGTAGATTAGCCCCGATTGGTATCTAATGGTGTCACACACCTACCCTGACTTCCCAGATCATAAATTGCGAATAATTGGCATTGGCGGTATATTTTTAGGCAATGGATTCACCCGTATATATCGGACAGGATACAACTCGTTCGTATTGGCCTCTGCATGTCTGACCCTATTCAGGTAACATCTGATGTCCCTCAAGGATCACATCTGGGTCTATTGTTCTTTAATGTGTTCATAAACGATGTCATCAAGTGTTTCACGCATGCTGAATGCTTATTATTTGCTGATGACATAAAGATATTTATGAAAACCCGTTCTTTGAGTGATGCCGTGTTGCTTGAAAGGGATTTATAATCTTTCGGCAGGTGGTGTAAAAACAACAACCTTGCGCTTAACCTATCAAAATGTTGTGTTATCGCATTTTCAAGGCGAATTTATCCTTGCTTTACAACTACACCATATCGGGCAAGTCTTTGGCAAGAGTTACTGCAATTAGTGACTTAGGTGTTACATTTACCACCAATCTCTCATTTAGTTTGCATGTATCTAATATAGCAGCAAAAGCCTTCCAGATGCTAGGGTTCGTAAAAAGAAATGCGAACGAATTCTGTAATACTCGGACCCTGTGTACCCTTTACAATTGTTTAGTTCGTCCGCACATCGAGTATTGTTCGAGTGTATGGTCACCTTACACGGCACTCGACAAACATAAGATCGAGCAGGTGCAGGAAAAGTTTATAAGGTTTATTTCATTTAAACTTTAATTAATTTTAAATTTAAAAATCTAACCGGTACTTACACCGAGAATCTTTCGGCGCTTGATTATGCAACGCTTGATTCAAGACGTTTCAATGCAGATGTTATTTTGGTCTACAAACTATTTAATGGCCTTATGGACTGTCCTGACTTGCTCGCTCTTCTAGGGATCTACGTTCCTCCTCGAACATTACGATTAAGTGTGGTATTTTATGTTCCCTTTAGGAAAATTGAGTACGCACAGAACTCGAGTACTTAAGCATGCTAATATGATAGGTAGCAATTTTGAATTTTTTGCGAACAGCCTTAAAGAATTGCGCCACAGGCTCACACTTTTACGGCCTTGATATGGATGTAATATGTTTTTATATTTTATTGTTTGTGTTTTGTTTTAAATGTTTATTGTATTTATTTTATTGTATTTTTATTGTAATATTCTATTGTAGACCACCGTTAATAATTAAATAAATAAATAAATTATAATGTACGAGAGGAATGTTTCATTTGTGTGAAGCAGGCCATGGATCCAGCATTGAACCCGGTGTATCTACATTGAGACATACTAATTTCAAAAATGTTTTTTTTTTATTTACATTTATTCCATTACATAGAAGCTGAAGCTTAGCCAGAAAACCGCTTGGAATTATTTGCGTAATGTATTTGTATGAATGCCACACGAATCGACGTAAGAGAATCTTTTCGATCGAAATGAAGCATACGATTACTTGCTAAATCTTGATAAAATCGATTTAATTTTGAAGAAGTAATGAAATGAGTAGATTAACAAACAAAAAACAACAGTCATGGTCCAATCGGTGTGAGCCGGCTCAAACGATCACCAAACCCGGATTAATGGTCAAGAAAGTTTTGATATGTGTTCGGTGGGATTGGGAAAAGGAAAACACTTAATTCGGACATCTACTGTCAACAACTGAGCAGATTAAAACAGATGAACAGAAGCGGTGGAAATTGAACAAGATGGATGTGGATGTTATGTCGCAACAAGACAACGCCAGGGCACGTATCAATTCTTCCCAAAAGATAAATTGATCAAGAGGATGCTGGAGCTTGCAAAAACCACAAAACTGATTAACTAATTAATTAACTAACTAATTGATTAACTATAAGAGCGAAAGCAGTACAATAAGCCAAAGTAGCTGCAGTGCTTGGGCTATCTAATCCTAACTTTCGCTTTGCCCTCCCCCCCCCTCAAATAAAAAGTGGGAGGGAAGGACGTCATCCTGAAATTGGTTGTACGTTTCGGTCGTACAAAATAGTGCAGGAATCTCACAATTGTGCAAACATTTTGGGAGACAAGAAATTTCGAAATAACTCAAAAACTTTTTGATCTAGATATAGAGATGCATAATTACAAATTGTCTTGTCAATCGTCCTATCAGACGAAATATTGGTTATTCCATTAAAAAATTATAACATGATGTTTTTAAGAGGTTACTGAAATGTTGACACTTTTGAAATACCTACTGTCGAAATTGACATATGTCAATTTTTTCGATTCTAGATGGATCTATTACTAACAATTCAAGATGTTGCTGGTCTGTCTATCTTGTTCCTATTAGAAGTTATAGGCATTTTTCAAAACGTCAATTTGAGGTTAAAATTTGACATATAAATTTTTATCTCAAAAATTGTATTTTATATGTAGACATAAATCCATATCAGTAGTTAGGCAATTGAACGGGGGATCAGAAAAAAAT
Source organism: Philonthus spinipes (assembly GCA_963082785.1). NCBI lineage: Eukaryota > Metazoa > Arthropoda > Insecta > Coleoptera > Staphylinidae > Philonthus > Philonthus spinipes. Next base: position 22,515,291 of record OY720299.1, read on the forward strand.
AAATAAAATAAAATATAGGTGTTCCATTTAAAATAACAAAGTTGGTAGCCATTTCCGGTACAACCGGAAGTGAAAGAAAGTCAAAATATTTACCATGAGGTGGTCGCATTCAAGCGTGCAATTTAATCGTTAATTATTATTATTTTTTTATTATGCGATGTAGATTTTTTTCAAAATTTTCCGCAGTCAGGGACCCTGAAAACTTTTAATGGTAATTATTCGTGGCCCACCCTGTATATGAAATTCATTATATTTTGAAGATATTTGTTCGTGAGTACGTGAAGTTTTTTGATATAATATTTATAATAAATTAAAGACGACGCAAGCGCCACCTTTTGCCTAATTTCAAGTGGCATCGTCAACGATTTGGGTCTACAAGGTAGACGACCGAGAATCATTGTTTCGTCCACTAAAGGAAGGCGAACTTGTCCTGTTTAAGCAAACGTTTCATTAAATGTGATATAATATTTTATTCCTTTCTTCATTTTTTTATACTACTAGAGCATAATGTACTTTTTATGATTATATTTTGTTTCGTATCATAAGGATATAGATTTAATTCAGTTTTGCAATTTGTTATTGGAATATAATTTCCGTTGATTGTATGAATAAATCAAATTTTATTTTAAAACTTGCACAATACATCAAATCCCTATTTACGATTATCCACAACAAGTCCGGCGCTATCGCCGCCGGCTCATTACCGTAATATCAAAAAAATCCTTATCTAGAGTATGCGGAGTGGCGTTAATTAAATTCGGGAACGCAATCACGAAATGCGCGATTAATGAAATCGAAATGCCGATAACACGCGCGCGCCCACAAACACACAAACTCGAAATTATGAATGAATGGAAAGCATCGGCCGAGGAGAAGGAGGAATCATCTCGGAATTTAGTAAAAGTGAAACTAGAACGAACACGCCCGCCCGCGCGCGCCTAGCTCATGCCCCGGGCGAAATTTTGAAAACGCCGCGCCGTGAGTCACCCGATTGTTTCCTGGGATTTATTCAAATCAAGTATGGACTTGTTGGAAAAGGAAACTCGGTTTTGGATAAACGGGATCAATGTCGAGTTCCAGGAGGTTTTGTTATATTTTTTTTGTAAATCGCATGGGCGATTGTGGAATTATTTTGGTTGTTTCATCCAAGCGACTCTCATTCAATCCCAAGAAAATCATTTAGTCTACCTTTTAGATCCAAATAGTTGACACATGAAATTAGGAAATAGATGGCGCTTGCTCACAATTATTATGTCCCAAAAAGATCATTTTATTTATTTTAAACAGATTTGTGTATATTAAATAAAAATGATTTGAAAATAATTAATAAATTATTTTCACATTTTGATCTGTCACTCATGACTTACGCTACGTAAGTACGTTAAACAAATGCACATTAAAACAACTATTTCCCGGGCAAATACCCACGCCGGACATTGAATTACATAATGTACACCTGCTGTTGCACATCAATAAAATATTGCATAATGCAACAAATTTAATATTTAATATATTTAAATAACTGTGACCAAGTGAATGAATACTCTTTTCTATTTAGATTTTTGTAATTAATGGTTTTAATGTTTAGTACCAATGTCTAAATATTAAAACCATTAATTACAAAAATCTGTTTAAAATAAATAAAATGAGCTTTTTGGGACATAATAATTGTGAGCAAGCGCCATCTATTTCCTAATTTCATATGTCAACTATTCATATTGTTCATGAAATAAATATGAATAAAATATTAAAAATTAACCAATAAAACACAGATTAGATTGAATAACTTTAAATTCTCGACTAGTTTCGGGTTATTAGCTCATTTTCAAGAGAATTTAACATTTAAAAAAAATTAAATTCTCTCATTCAAATGGACTAATAACCCGAAACTAGTCGAGAATTTAAAGTTATTCAATCTAATCTGCGTTTTATTGGTTGATTTTTAAGATTTTTGTAAATTAAATAAAAATAATTATAATTTTTTTACATTGAAATTTTCTCGGATCAAAAATTTCTTGCATGTGCAATATTTTATTGATATGCAATAGCTGATGTACATTATGTAATCCAATGTCCGGCGGGGTATTTGCACGGGAAGTAGTTGTTTTAATGTGCAAACGTACTTACGTAACGCAAGTCAAAATGTCACAGAGCTAAATATGGAAATAATTTGTTAATTATACAAACATCTTTATTCAGACAGTAGAATTATAATTCTTTACAAATAACTATATTTACAATACATAATAATAATAATAAATTGTCTTTATTGAAAGAAAAAAAAGTTACAAATGAAAAATAACATATAATGTAGAACAGGCGAAGTTCAATTAGTCAGTATGACTATATTACTCTTCCACTTAACATGAAAATACATATTGATGGGTTAGTAGTTTGTCATGACCGGAAGTCCTTCTGCCTTGTTAATTATTTCCAAATCATTTTTATTTAATTTAATTAATCACGTTTTCCAGTATTTTTTTTGAATCTCAACGATTTCATGTATTTGGGTCATACCATAGCAACATCGCCATCATCGACAATTCAATCAACGTTTGATTTAAAGCACGCTTCGCGTTAATGTTGTCTTTATTTTCTAGGACATATTTTCGGCATGAATCATAATATTTTGAGAACCTGACACGAACCAACGTAATCGTTGCGCAACGTGCAGTTAATTTCTTGCTTTTTTTCAGTTCTATCTGTTCATAAATTTAATAACACGCTTCGAGTTATATTTGCGGAAGAAATAGTTTCCTTGGCTAAGAATGGAATGACTCAGAGTTGAAAAAAAAAACTAACAATTTTTAAAAGAATATAAAAAAACAATCTTGGTTGTATCATCTTAACCTGAAGTGTTTTATACAAACCACCGATATGGTTTAAATGTTTAATATTTTTTTTTATTTAATCGTTAATTATTATTATTTTGTTATACAGTATATTAATGGGGATTATTTATGGCTTAAGTATGAAAAATTATATACCGCAAGTGGTGGCCATTTTCGACTTCGCACATTCATGCTCTTTCTAATACATTTTCCATAACTTTTCTTAAAATTTCCGGTATTATGGCTTGCATTTCATTGCGAATGTTTTGTTTTATATTTTTTTTATATTTAAAACTGTTTAATTGTAATCATACAACAAAATATTTATAATAATTTACTGTGTATTTTCATTTCAAGGTACACTCGGATAGATTTTTAGCTAATTCATTGTAAAGATGTTGTCAATGTGGAATTGTATGTCGGAAAACGAAAGAATGTGGATTTATTTGTTTTCTTTCACTTGCAGACCTGGATGCAAAGACTGCTTCAACTTCTCGGCCTTCTCCTTATCGAAGATGACTAAGATGTATAAGAACCTAGAGCAACGGACCTTGAATTTGGTGTTGTTCTTCTTAGGGTTGTTCTTGATCTTTACAGATTTAACGTTTTTCCTCCTGGCCCTCAGTAGGAGTTCCTTGATTTCTTTAATTTCACGCGGCATTCTGAAGACGAAATTGCCTTGTCCGAAAACTTGACGTCAAAAGCTCTTTAGCTCTGGTATGGTCGCTTTACCTTTCAAATAACCCCAAAGAAAACAGTCCGGCGCTCTTAAATCCTGTGAACTTGAAATCGTTTCTGCTCGAAATAATTCGTTCGCCAAAGAGGTCCCGTAACAGAGCCATTGTGTCCCTTGCAGTGTGGGTTGTGGCTCCATCTTGTTGGAACCACAACTGTTAATGGTTTTCTACAGCTGGCCTCAAAAAAAAGTCCAACATCGTTCGATATTCAACACCTTCAACCGTAACTGAGGCGCCGTGTGCATTTTCAAAGAAATATGGACCAATGATCCTTTCAGACGTAACACCATCAAACAGTACACTTAAGTAGGTGTAATTGTCGCTGGTGAACTGTTCTTGGATTCTTCGTAGTCCATATCCTGCAATTTTGCTTGTTTACGAAATCATTCAATTGGAAATGGGCTTCATCATTGTTAATGAAATCGCGATTTTCTTCTGATTTTTTTCGAAATGAAATGGCATAATCAAGCCGTTGTTGCACAAGCTGAACCTTATACGGGAACATGTGCAATGTGGGCAAAATCCTCTAAACGGACCTCCGCGATAGTCCCAGTTGTGCTGAACGTCTTCTTGTTGATGTTTCTGGATTGTCCTGCACACCATCAACAACATGTTGGATTTTTTTTCTGTGTGGACCATACGTGGTCTTCCGTACCGGAATGGAAGGTGTCTTACTGTACCATGTTGTCAAAAATTTGCAACCAGGCTGTTTATTATTAATGCTGAAGGTCCAGTATGCACATTAAAAAAACAACGATGCATGCTGCGTCAAAACAACAAAATTCAACAATTTTTGATCGCTGTTCAGTTGTGTACTGTTCCTCCTCAAGTTTTCTTCACAAAACTGCGAACTTACGTTACGTAAGTAGTTTAAGACAAATATCCATTAAAAAAATACTTAAAATATTTACGTAAAAAAGTCGCAGCAATTTATTAATTATCAATACGGGCTCCATATACGGCTACTGCAATTAAACAAATTGAAATGGTGCAGAGTAAATTTCTAAAACTAATGCAGTTTAGACTGGATGGTCCTAATACTATCTTTAGAAACAGCCAAATGTTGCTAAGATTAAATATTCAATCGTTGGCAGAAAGGAGAAAGTTTCTTGACATTTTTAAATTGCAGTGATTGACATTTTTAAATTGTAGTGACTGACATTTTTAAATTGTAGTGACTGGCATTTTTAAATTGCAATGACTGACATTTTAAAATTGCAGTGAGTGACATTTTTAAATTGCAATGACTGACATTTTTAAATTGCAATGTATGACATTTTTAAATTGCAGTGACTTATATTTTTAAATTGCAGTGAGCTCGTGGAGATATTGAATTTCAATATACCAAGAAATTCCCAATCTAGAAATAAACCTTTGTTTAGATTGATATTTCACTCAACTAACTATGGAATTTTCAATCCCATTGATCGTATGATGCGTTACGCAAACCTACTGTCATGTAGTAGCGTTTTCTTATTGTTTACATCTTTTCTGACACAATTTAAAAATCGTTTAAAGCGCATTGCAATATCCGATGTTATAAAATAACCAATAAGGATTGATAATTTCATTATGCTTTAATGTTATTATTTTATTATTACATGTTTTATTTACTGCCTTAATGCTGTTTGTCTAAATACTGTTTAAATTCGCTGGCATTTGCCATCTTTGTTTAAGTCAAAGTCATATTCCATATGCTTAGGGGTGATGTTTTAGTTTCAACTGTGATTTTTGTACTTGTGCTTGTGATACTTTTATTTAGAAGCAGGATGCAATATTTACTGATTATATAGTGTTTATTTATATGTTGTTTTTTTTACACCGTTGTCTATGTATAATATTTATTCTATTTATGTATTCCGATATAAGAGATAAGCAGCATTAATTTAACCTCAGCTATTGAACCGTAGAGGGATACTGTTTCAGATTCACGTTATCCCATTCTCATATACGGGTGTGAAGTTAGCAATATATTTCAGCAATAGATTTCATAAATTTAGTTATAATAAATATCTTAAAAACAAATATTTTATTTTCGCTACAAATTATTTTATTGTCTTCTGAAAGGCAGTATTTATCAATAAAGTATACAATTTTGAAAATACAAAAATATTCAACCCCTTTCAGACACCCCTGAGCGAAATTGAATATTAAAAAAAAGTATCTCCAAAAGGCATTTTTTTATATTTTTAAATAATACTTTATTTAGTTCCCAAAGGCACTGCCTAACATATAAAAAAATAAAATTTGAATAACTCGGACAGCTTCATCCCCTAATCGCACCTCCTTGATAAATTTTCAAATTAAAATATCTCCAAAAGGCATATTTTTAAATTATACATTATTTTGTTTCCAAAGGCACCCCCCTAATGGCACTCCCTTCAAAAGTTTCGAATTACTATATCTTCAAAAGGATTTTTTCATATTTTAAAAAATACCTTATTTTGTTGTCTAAGGTATGCATGCCGCGTAGAATCGTTTGTGTATATCATGAAACGCATGCGCTCCGTAATAACTTTGAATTGTAGTCGATTGGAACAAATTTAAATTATTTTCCGCAAAACATCAGGCAATTTGGAAATAATAAATTGGATTGTTGGTATTTAATTTATTTTAATATAATTAATATCATAAAACATTCGTCATATATTACCATTTTTACAAAATAAAATGTTTTTAGTTACCCGAACAGTTTTGATTTTATCTGTTTTTTTTAATGTAATAAAATGTCCGAGTTATCCAAATTTTATTTTTTTACATGTTAAGCAGTGCCTTTAGAAACTATATAACGTATTATTTAAAAATATAAAAAAATGCCTTTTGGAGATACATTTTTTTTTTAATATTCAATTTCGTTCAGGGGTGTCTGAAAGGGGTTGAAAATTTTTGTATTTTTAAAATTGTATACTTTATTGATAAATACTGCCTTTCAGAAGACAATAAAATAATTTATAGCGAAAATAAAATATTTGTTTTTAAGATATTTATTATAACTAAATTTATGAAATCTATTGCTAACTTCACACCCGTTTCTCATATTATGTTGTTTAATGCCTTTATTTGTGTTCTATTTAGTAATTTAATGAGCTTGATCTACATATGTTTATGTATAGCCAATTGTGTTTTCTTACATTTGTAAAATAGGTGAATTCCGCAAATAAAGATAATAATAATAATTTTCAAAATCTTTTTATTTAATTTATTTAAATAACTGTGACTATGTGAATCAACCAATAATATTACCGAGTTCGAGATTGAACAATCTTCGATTAATTCAAGCATTACAAACATTATGATTGTAGTAATAAATGACGATGTACCATATGATCGAAAATTTTTCCCTTCTAGATTACTTATTTTCCTTTATTTTACATTTTGTTGGTAGCTGTGAATAAAAATGAATACAATTTTATTTATCAAATCAAATTCTTCAATTTGTTAGAATAACGAAACCCGTTATTTTTATTCCCATAATTTTTTTTACAATGAAATTAAACAAGGAAAATTTCTGGCAATGATCAATAAAATTCCGATCAATCCTTTTTTTAAATAACCGCAGATGTGTAAATCATCTTTGTTTCATTTTATTTAATTTTTTTAATAAAAAAATTTAAAGCACTCTAACGGAGAAAAATTCTCGATCATATGGTACATTTTATATTAGATTATATTAAATCCAATAAACCACATTTCAATCCGTTAAAAAGATATAGTAGGTTATTTTAAATCTTCGCATGTGAGGAGAATTAGCTCTCGCCCCCCCCCCCTTAGCCAGCCACCTGTGTTTACGTAATAAGTCGTTTGAAATCCGCTCCGTTTGTTTTACAAACCGTTTACTAACAACAGTCTGTTTGTCCTTTTCAGGTAATTACGAAGCCATAAACACTAATATCCTTGCGGTGGACCTTTGAATTCGTATCGAGGGGAACCTTGTGCAGTAAGTGCATTTTAACACCTATTGAACACGTTCGGAAATTTGCTTAAGTAAACAACGAGGGATTAATAAAATCGTTAGCACGTACAGCTCGCTTACATTGTAAGCTCGTCAGCGAGTGCAGTCGGTTTGTTTACTGATGTTTGTTTAGACGGAAAAGTGTAAATGTTTCTTGTATTTCAACTCAACAAACAAGATGAATTAGTATAAATAAGGCATGGGTCAAAAAGTCCCGAGAATAACCATTAAAAATATTTTTTTTAATACCAAAAACCAAAGCTTTATTGAAATTTGGTTTCTAGGTTATGTTTTTCCAGTTGACAGAATTTGAATAACCTAAAAACCAAATGTTAATTTTTCCAATTGTCAGAATTATTCAAATAAAAAAATTGACATTTAGTTTTTGGGTTATGTTTTTCCAGTTGACAGAATTTGAATAACGTAAAAACCAAATGTTATTTATTACAATTGTTGTCAGAATTATGCAACTGGAAAAATTGACACTTGGTTTTTGGGTTATGTTTTTCCAGTTGTCAGAATTTGTATACCAAAAACCAAAGCTTTATGAATTGACATTTGCTTTCTAGATTATGTCTTTCTAGTTGACAGAATTTGAATAACCAAAAACCAAATGTTAATTTTTCCAATTGTTGTCAGAATTATGCAACTGGAAAAATTGACATTTGATTTTTGGGTTATGTTTTTCCAGTTAACAGAATTTGAATAGCCTAAAAACCAAATGTTATTTTTTCCAATTGTTGTCAAAATTATTCAACTGGAAAAAATTGACATTTGGTTTTTTGGGTTACGTTTTTCCAGTTGTCAAAATTTGAATACCAAAAACCAAAGCTTTATGAATTGACATTTGCTTTCTAGCTTATGTTTTTCCAGTTGACAGAATTTGAATAACCTAAAAACCAAATGTTAATTTTTCCAATTGTTGTCAGAATTATTCAACTGGAAATATTGACATTTGGTTTTTGGGTTACGTTTTTCCAGTTGTCAGAATTTGAATAAACTAAAAACTTTATGAATTGACATTTGCTTTCTAGATTATTTTTTTCCAGTTGACAGAATTTGAATAACCTAAAAACCAAATGTTAATTTTTCCAATTGTTGTCAGAATTAGTCAACTGGAAATATTGACATTTGGTTTTTGGGTTATGTTTTTCCAGTTGTCAGAATTTGAATAACCTAAAAACCAAATGTTATTTTTTCCAATTGTTGTCAGAATTATTCAACTGGAAAAAATTGACATTTGGTTTTTTGGGTTACGTTTTTCCAGTTGTCAAAATTTGAATACCAAAAACCAAAGCTTTATGAATTGACATTTGCTTTCTAGCTTATGTTTTTCCAGTTGACAGAATTTGAATAACCTAAAAACCAAATGTTATTTTTTCCAATTGTTGTCAGAATTATTCAACTGGAAAAAATTGACATTTGGTTTTTTGGGTTACGTTTTTCCAGTTGTCAAAATTTGAATACCAAAAACCAAAGCTTTATGAATTGACATTTGCTTTCTAGCTTATGTTTTTCCAGTTGACAGAATTTGAATAACCTAAAAACCAAATGTTATTTTTTCCAATTGTTGTCAGAATTATTCAACTGGAAAAAATTGACATTTGGTTTTTTGGGTTACGTTTTTCCAGTTGTCAGAATTTGTATACCAAAAACCAAAGCTTTATGAATTGACATTTGCTTTCTAGATTATGTCTTTCTAGTTGACAGAATTTGAATAACCTAAAAACCAAATGTTAATTTTTCCAATTGTTGTCAGAATTATTCAACTGGAAAAATTGACACTTGGTTTTTGGGTTATGTTTTTCCAGTTGTCAGAATTTGTATACCAAAAACCAAAGCTTTATGAATTGACATTTGCTTTCTAGATTATGTCTTTCTAGTTGACAGAATTTGAATAACCAAAAACCAAATGTTAAGTTTTCCAATTGTTGTCAGAATTATTCAACTGGAAAATTGACGTTTGGTTTTTAGGTTATGTTTTTCCAGTTGTCAGAATTTGAATAACCTAAAAAGCAAATGTTAATTTTCCAATAGTTGTCAGAATTATGCAACTGGAAAATTGACGTTTGGTTTTTGGGTTATGTTTTTCCAGTTGTCAGAATTTGTATACCAAAAACCAAAGCTTTATGAATTGACATTTGCTTTCTAGGTTATGTTTTTCCAGTTGACAGAATTTGAATAACCTAAAAACCAAATGTTAATTTTTCCAATTGTTGTCAGAATTATGCAACTGGAAAATTGACGTTTGGTTTTTGGGTTATGTTTTTCCAGTTGTCAGAATTTGAATATCCTAAAAATCAAATGTTAATTTTTCCAATTGTTGTCAGAATTATTCAACTGGAAAAATTGACATTTGGTTTTTGGGTTACGTTTTTCCAGTTGTCAGAATTTGAATAAACTAAAAACTTTATGAATTGACATTTGGTTTCTAGGTTATGTTTTTCCAGTTGACAGAATTTGAATAACCTAAAAGCCAAATGTTAATTTTTCCAATTGTTGTCAGAATTATTCAACTGGAAATATTGACATTTGGTTTTTGGGTTATGTTTTTCCAGTTGTCAGAATTTGAATACCAAAAGCCAAAGCTTTATGAATTGACATTTGCTTTCTAGGTAATGTTTTTCCAGTTGACAGAATTTGAATAACCTAAAAACCAAATGTTAATTTTTCCAATTGTTGTCAGAATTATGCAACTGGAAAAATTGATATTTGGTTTTTGGCTTATGCTTTTCCAGTTGTGAGAATTTGAATAACCTAAAAACCAAATGTTACGTCTCTATATAATGCGTCAAGTTTGAGCAATGTAACGCAGCTAATTTCATTCTGCAAAGTGGGTAATGTTCTAGCCTTTAGCCGGAAAATCGATTATATTGTCTTAAATTATATTTATTTAATTAACAATTGCTCGAGATATTACAGCCAAAATTTCTTGAATAAATACTGAAAAATTCGCTGAGAGTAATACTCAAACACTTCCTAGAGCACTATGCAGTAGTATTATTCTATAAGTATTCTTCTTTATTTAATGAAATAAAGTAGGCGAAAGATGGCGCTTGCGTCGTCTTTTATTTATAATAGGAAAAGGATTTATTCACTTGGTCACAGTTATTTAAATAAATTAAATTAAAATGATTTGAAAATAATTAATTAATAAATTATTTTCTCTTTTGCTACTGTGACGTTATGACTTATGTTACATAAGTACCTTAACAAATGTCTAATAATAGACATTTGCTGTTGTATAACAATAAGAATTGTATAATGCAACAATTTTTGAATCGAAAATATTTAATGCAAAAAATAAAATAAAAGTTACGTAATATAAGGCTATCCGCAGACATTCCTTCTTTCATTTATTATGATTAATATTCTTTTTTACTTTAGACAATTTGGTCGACAATTGTAATTACTGGATCATCAGGACATTAAATTAATTTTCTTTCAAAAGCAATGTTCTGCACATCAACACTACTTTTGAGGGCATTGTACAATGCTTCGCTAATCACGAAAAACAATTTTTATTTACAACGCTTCACCAATCGAAAAGCATTGTTTTGGAGTCGTCGCATGCATATTTGTGTGTGTGTGTGTTTTAATCTAATTTGGGTTGTTGAACCTGTCAAATCTATTACACAAAACCGCTCGCAATCATTCCTCGCCGGCCTTGAACTGAAAGGTGCGCTCGTCGTTCTCGTGCCGGTTTCGAAATCGGCGAATTTCATTTTCATTGTCAACTCGGAAATCCATCGAAAAACTCGCAGCGGCGATTCCATTTTTATCGGGAACGTTCCACTCGTGACTCACTTTTTAAATATGTCAAAAACAATTGAACTAAAATAATAGAAAGAGTTGATGAAGTGAATTTTCAAATAAAATGTTAGAATTTCTTATTATTGTCCCGAATAAGATTAAAAAAATAGCCAATTGTGAATTTTGAAATAAACTGTGTTTTTGATTTAGAAAAAAATCGAAACTTTATTTTGTTTTCTAAATCAAAAACACAGTTTGTTTGAAAATTCACAATTAGCTATTGTTTTTTGATAAAATTTAAAATATTTAGAATTGTTATTATTTAGTATTAGTCTGTCTGGGCTATCGGCCAACGGTCTTTCTGCCTTGTCTGAATCTATTTTATGTTATTAAAATCAAAGTATATTCAATATGACGAGCTAAATGTGGAAATAATTTATTAATTATTTTCAAATCATTTTTATTTAATATAAGTATTCTTTATTTAATGAAATAAATTAGGCAAAAGGTGGCGCTTGCGTCGTCTTTAATTTATTATGATTATATTCATTATGGTGAAATGAGCTAATGAATTGGTGAAGTGTTGCTGCTGGGAATGTATATTTGGGAGTAATGTTTGGATTTCCATGGATGCAGAATTGATTTTATAATTTCAAAATTGTTGGGGTTTGTGGAAAATTTTGAAGATACCTTGGTTTCGTATAGGAAGATCGTCATTGGAAGGGTTGTAAAGAGGATTGCTGGGATGTCTTAGTTTAGTGGTGGTTCTGAGTGCCAATCTTTTGGCTATGTATACGTGATCTAGTGGAGGAACGGATTTAGCTAAAAAGGATGCAATCATAGTCCAACAAGGGCCGACAAATAGATGTATATTTCGAGCGTATAACAAAAATCGACGACGAAGTTGGCTTTGGAAGTCTTGAGTAATGTCTATACTAAGATCACACGCGTGACTTGTCAACATGACAATCAATACTTTACCAGTGCGCGTGTGATTTTAGTTCAGACGTGACTTTAAATTTCCAATGCCAACTTCGTTGTCGATTTTTGTTATACGCTCGATATATGGACTGCAGTTTCAGTAGAAATTCCTTGATTCCTATATATAAGTCCTTTGAAGTGTTGTGCCCTAGCCTTAATTTTGGATTTTTTTGGAGGAATTTTTTGTATCGAATACGATACCAAGGTTTTTGCAGGAATATTGTGGGTGGATTGAGGAAATTATAACATTTTATGGATTTACGAAGAACAATACGATAAAATAATTGTTGCAAATAAAGAAGATTTTTCTGAAGTGTTTGATTTTTTTTTTATATTAACAAGAAAATTCACTAAATGAGTTTGTTCAAACGTCATTCATGAATAAAAATAAAATGTTTTTAAGATGATTTTTTTAACTAATATATATCTACATTCCACATAAATAACAGAATTATTTATATAATATGATTTTCTTATAATATAATAATATTTAATGCCTTTAATCACTTTTGTATCTTTAAACACTAAATGTACTTTTCAGGCACAATGTGCTCTTTATCAATAATATGTATTATATAAAATTGACAAATTATTTGTCAGAAAGGAATGAAATATTATTATATCAAGAAACTTCACATACTCACTAACAAATATCTTTGATTTTATTATTATACACAAAATATGATTATTTTATCCTGGAATTAGCTATCGATCAGAGGTCTTTCCGTCTTTTTTAGAGATAGAAAACATCTTTTTTATTGTCATATTGTCTGAATATGATAACAAAAATTTATTATAACAATAAGTACAATTGTGTTAGTAGTCTGTCATGGGCTATCAACCATAGACTTTCTGCCCTTACTTTTTTATTAAAAAAAAAATAAAATTAAATATTTTTATTTTATACAAAAAGCAAAATAAATGTTATATATAATTACGATTTTTAAGTATAGTTATTATTATTCTAAAATATGTTTCTAAATTTTTATAATATCTATCTATATATATATATATATAAATATATCAATATATTCAATGACCCTTTCTACCCATATGGATGTAGGGTTTTTATAATATTTAATTAATTTAATTAACAACTTTGCAATTATAGAAGGCAGAGCTGTACTGATGAGGGATGAAATCCCGAAACACCTGCAGATAGCCCTATATTACTTAACTTTTAAATTTTTGTTTTTTTTTTGTTTTTTGTATTAAATATTTTCGATTCAAAAATTGTTGCATTATACAATATGTTATTGTTATGCAACAGCAAATGTACATTCTTGGACATTTGTTAAAGTCATTATTATTATTGTGACAATAATTTATTAAATAATTATTTTCAAATTCTTTTTATTTAATTTATTTAAAAAAAAAACTGTGACTAAGTTAATAAATATTTTTTCTATAATTTCTAAATAATTTTCATTTTGGAGAAAGTTACGAATAAAAAAAACAAAATAAATTAAAAGCACTGTCGATAGCGGATTTCTAATGACAACGTATAACATATTATAAGAATTATATTGTTAATTTATTGTATATAAAATTTTCTGCAGAAATAAAGATGTTATATATATTAAAAGCACATGTTACGTTGAAATAGCAATATATTCTTGTTATTACTTTGTGCCGCAACGTAATGAACATCCTAAATAGATGAGAACGGAAACATAAAATAATCTTCAAATTTAAGTAGGAGTTTAAAATAGAACAGCATTTTTTTTCTGACAACCTACTACAACACAAACGTCATTTACATTCACATTTGCGCGTTAATAGAGTAATTCCAGCGAGTTTCTTCTGCTTTTACGAGCGAATAAAATAAATGAATGAAATAAACAAGCTGCTTTTTATCTCTCATTCATGAAAATTGTCGGTGTTCATTGAAATTAGAAATTAGTCACAGGTAGTAACGTTAATTTAATTAGGAGTTGTGATTGCCATGAATGGTTAGTATTTAGATGTAATAATGAGCATAAATAATTACAAAATAAATTAATTGAATGGTTTTGATGGGAAGCATAAAGACTTCCTAACTTTCTTAGCTTTCCATTTGAAGAACGTAAAACGATTTTTATGTTGTTTTCCGTTTTTTTTTTGCCACATTCTTAAACAAGAAAATGTTGATGAGTGTGATAAAGTAAATTGAAATTGAAATATTTTTCTTAGTATGATTAGAAAGTGCGTGAAATTGTAAGAAATTTGATTAATTAGAATGTTTCATGAAGTGGTCAATGAGAACCAAATGAAATTTATAAAAAACCTAAATGCCTTGGTTTATTCATACTAAGAAAAACATTTCATTTTCAATTTACTTTATTAACGGAATCTCCATTTCCAAATTACAATTATAATTACATATTAAAAATTTTATAAGAAAAGTGTGACGCTCTAAAAACATTACAAAACATATGAATGAATTATATTGAATTCGAAATTAAAGGCACTTGGTTTGTTTCACTTATTTTTTATTTTCCAACTAGTTTCGACTTATCGTCATTATCAAGGAAATAGTGTACAGAAAATATTTTTACAGGTTAACAGGTTAATATAAAATAGGGGCTGAAAGACCACTGGTCGATAGCCAATTTGTGAAATTTATTATGTATAATATAGTAATGCAATGGTTTTCTAACGCATTGTGTATATACTGTTTCAATTTCACAAATAAAGATGTTTGTATATATATATAAAATATGTTCTTTTTATGTTCATCAATAAGAAAATTGGTCAATTTTACGTAATTTAATATAAACTTTTAATTGTTGACTCATCAATCAGTGCTGATTCAATATATTAATAATATATATGAATAAATTATTAAAAATCTACCAATAAATCAAATAAAAATAGGGTTGAAATTGAAAAAAAAAAATCATTAAATTCTCGACTAGTTTACATTTTAAATTCTCTAAGAAACAGGCTCGAGTAATTTCGGGTTAAATAATCGAGAATTTAAAGTGGTTCAATTTATACTTTATTGGTAGATTTTTAATAGTTTATTTATATTTATCACTATGCTACATTGATATTATTTAATCTAATGTTATAAAAAAATCCGTTGATTGTTTCTGTCTGTAATTATTTTTAGCGTAGTAAGGTCTATATAACTGTTATTTTTACATTAGTATTTATTAGATTTAAGCTGTAAACTCACAAAATATTTTGTGGTAAAAACATAGTAAGTGTTTTAAAGTTCATATTAGTCGATGTATCTCACGAGCAATGATTTATTCGATAAGGAAAATTTTAAATAAAAACACGAAACGTGTTCTCTGTGTTCTCTATGACACTTTAGTAATAGCTGTGACCAAGTGAATGATTAATACTCTTTTCTATTTACTTTAAAGTTATTTTTTTGACCATAATTGAAACTATCAATGATTTTAAAGTCAATTTTTAGCTATAATAGTGACTTTTAAGTCAATTTCTAACAATAATAGTGACTACCAGTGACTTTAAAGTCAATTTCTACCAAAAATGGTGACGAAAAATTTCTTTAGAGTCAATTCATAGTGAAAATAGTGGCTATCAATGACTTTAAAAACAGTTTCTAATGAAAATAGTGACTGTAAATGACTAAAGACAATTTTTAACAAAAATAGTGACCATCAATGACTGTAATGTCAATTTTTGACAATAATAGTGAAGTAAAGTGATTTTAAAGTCAATTTCAAGCAAAAATAGTTACTACAAAGTCAATTTCTAGTGAAAATAGTGACTTTCAATGATCTTAGAGTTAATTGTTGACAAATATATTAACTTTTAATGATTTTAAAGTTAATTTCTAGCAAAATTAGTGACTATAAATGATTTTAAAGTCAATTAATGGTGAAAATAGTGGCTTTTAATGACTAAAGAAAATTTTGACAATTATAGTGACGTAAAGTGGTATAAACAATAAACAAATGACTACATATCAGTATATTTATTTTTGTTAAATTGCGAATGTATTTAGTGAATAATAAATTAATAAAAACTGTTGGCATAAAACAAAATAACTTAAAAAAATAGATTGATTCAATGATCGACCTTACCTGCTCGAGTCGAGCTACATAAAATGATCAATCCAATCCGGAATTTAGTCCGAAAAAATCGAACCTGTCAAGGAGATCGAACCGATCAAAAAGATGAAGCCGCTTGGGCAAATAAAAAAAGAACGAGCTGTTCATAGAAATCGAGCAGCTCGATCAACTGCAAGGATCGAGCAGTCGATCTTTTTTTATCGATCTTGCCCATCACTAATATATATTGTATCATACCTATTTTTAATAAAGGCAATTATTATTATTATTATAAATTTATATATATTTCAACCTATTAATATATATTTAATATATAATCAATATGCGAAACCTTGTAATTTCTACAAAATAAATACACTAATTAAAAAAAAAAATGGTGTTTCATAAATGACAGCCTCAACCATAGAATTATTATAAAATATTATCTATTCAGCCCATTTCGCTCTCATATATAATTAACCATTGTGCGATAACCGAATTAAGTAATTAATTTTGAAAACGGACAAACCCATAAATACTTTAATTACAAACCCAATTTAGCAAATGAGCGCATTACGTTCGCCATTAGCCGCCAACCCAACCCCCGTGGAAAATCGATAAAGCAAAACGTGCGGCGCGTTTTAATCCCTCCAGTTTTTGCCTATACATTTTTTTAGCAAACAAACAAAAAATTCGCGGTTTCTTTTGGCAAACCGCCCGAGGAACGCGGGGCGAAAATCCTGAAACGACCCCAACTATTAGCCTTGACAACGAAACGCGAGCGGCCCTTCCTTCCTTATTACATAAGAAAATCGATGGATCGGAAGGAAGGCAGGCGAAAAGAAAGAGAAAAAATAGCCTATCGACCCAATAAGCCCATAATGGTACGGCAAGGGAAAGGTTACAACCAAATGGAAGCGTTTTTTTTTATTTAATGGGAGGGTAGGTTATTTATATAAAAGTTGTTTCGAATGGATTAGCAGAAATGTCATTTCCATTTTGTGTTATTGCTTTCATAATGTAATTGCCGCATTATCATTTTAGTTATTGCTGGAGTTTACAACGTGAATTGTATTAACTACAAAACATCCAATTATATTTCTTAATAAGTATTTAAATACAAAATAGGATGACTACATATTTTTCCATTCACGAGTATCGACCGAGTATAAATCACATGGAAATAATTTATTAATTATTTTCAAATCATTTTTATTTAATATATTTAAATAACTGTGACCAAGTGAATGAATACTCTTTTCTATTTGTATAAATAGCCAGCGAGGCATTCAAATCCGAACCGAGAGAAGTTTTTTTTTTGTGAATTTGCGATAACAACAATACAAGAACGCATGTCCTCCTCTGCCCGTCATTACTATCACAGTGCGCGGCAGGTGAGGGTCGCTCTTTTTAATTAATTTGATTCAATTCTTTTCGTTTAATTTTATTCGGTTTTGAATTAATTTCGTTTAATTTAGTTTAAATTGATTTAGTTTAATTTGAATTAATATAATTGATTTAATTTTGCTGTTTGTATTTGAATTAATTTAATTGATTTATTTTAACATCTTTAAATTATGTAAGGCATGGCTTTACTGACGAGGTATATATCCCGAAACACGTTATTGCAGATGGCCTTATATTAAGTAACGTTCCTTTTATTATTTTTGCATTAAATTTTTCTCGGATCAAAATTTGTTGCATTATGCAATATTTTATTGATATGCAACAGCAAGTGTACATTATGTAATTCAATGTCCGGCGTGGGTATTTACCCGGGAAGTAGTTGTTTTAAATGTGCATTTGTTTAACGTACTTACATAACGTAAGTCATAAGTCACAGTAGCTAAAGAGGAAATAATTTATTAATTATTTTAAAATCATTTTTTTTTTTAAATATAATTGACCAAAATTAAATTATTTTTTGGTTTATGTGTTTATCGCATATTAGAAGAGCAGTATCTAGGGATTGGACAGATTCTTAAGTACTTTTATTGCCAACATCATTTTTTTTTAATAAAAAAATCTCTAGAGAGAAAAGTTCTCAGCCATTTGTTATTTTCATATTAAGATTTATCAAGATTTTCGATGCAAACAAAATAAAACATTAATCAAGATGATGGTAACCCATACTATAATCATTGAATTATTTATAATTCAATAATACCAAAAATAAAATAATTTATTAAAATCTTGGTAATAAATCTTAATAAATTAATTTATTTTTGATAATACCAAAAATAAAATAAATAATTCAATGATTATAGTATGGGTTACGATCTTATTGCGCGCACTTTTTATAAATAGCGCAATATTCAAAAATACCAGAAAGAGAACGAAAAAAAAAAAAAAAAAAAACGTTTATCAAGGAATTTTTGTTGGCTTCCGCGTGTCCGGGGAACAAGAGCCGCCGAATTACAAATATTTATTTATTTTCGCCATAAATTCACTTAACAGTTTATAAATACTCGCGCACGGAATGTGCAACGCATGTACTCACCAGATTTATGAACCGTAATCGGAAAATAGTCTAAAAAAAAAAAGAGAGCGAGAATGGCAATGAGAGAGACAGAGAAAGAGTGAGCAACGCTGGCGCAGGAATGTTTCAAATTTATACATTCACGTTTCTGAAAATTTTCGAATCATCCAAAATAGATATTTCCGATAAAACCCAAATTATGTTTTTTTTTTGGAAGTGTGGAATCAAAACTATATATAAACTTATACTATTAAAAACTGTGATTAGCAGTTTATCATACTTGGAAGTTGGAAGACAGAAGGTTGGTGAAAGTATTAAGAAAGAAAGGTGAAAGATAGAGCGGAAGAAAATGTACGAGAGGGCGGGAATATTAAAGGGAATTGCGGATTAGTGGTTGAAGAAGAGGGGATGAATGTAGTAACGTGGATGAAGAAAAAAAATGGAAGGAATTAGAGCTTCCAAGAAAGGCAGAAACAAATAGTTCTAACTGTTTCTCCATTGAGAATGAACACATCGTGTTCGAAATGTCATCGGGACTAAAATAAATTTAGTGAATAAAAGTTTACAGTGTTCTTATTATAGTTCTAACCCATTGTTTAAGATATAGCAAGTATATGAGAGACTTCAGGGATGTTTAGAGAGATGAATGTGAATTAAATAAAAATGATTTGAAAATAATTAATAAATTATTTCCACATTTAGCTCTGTTATATTTTGACTTACGTTACGTAAGTACGTTAAACAAGTGCACATTAAAACAACTATTCCCCGGGCAAATACCCCGCCTGGCATTGACTTAAATAATGTACAGCTACTGTTGCATATAAATTTAATTTATTAAATATATGTGACCAAGTGAGTGAATACGAGCTGAATGTGTTTGAAAAGGTTACTTTGGCAAGGGCTAGATGTGGTTCTGGGGAGAGAGGTTGGAAATAGTGATGGAAAAGACCAATTAAAAAGATTGTGCCGCTCGATCTTTCCTTGTGATCGATTTCACTGGAAGATTGAAAACCTTCAGCTTTTAAAAGGAAATTTGTTTCATATTTTCAGGTTGGGGCGGCGAAATTTAGTTCACCTGTAGCGGTAAAAAAAAACTTGCGGCGATCCTGGATTTTCTTGTCCTGTAGCTTATATTCTAACGCCGACCCTGAATTAGCTTATCCGGTAGCTTATATTCTAACACAGACCTTGTATTTACTTATCCGGTGACTTATATTGGGATATTAAACCCTGCAACTCACAATCGCATGCATAGATATAATATTACCCAGTGTGGGAGTCCCTGGCCGCAGCTTTTAAAATTTATCATGAATCCCGGTATTAAAAATAAATTGGTCAAAGTAATAAATTTAATTAAAAATTTATTTCCACTTAATTTCATTAGCATCGCATGTTTACCTTTTTTCCTCTCTCTAATTATCCGGTTCGGATTAAATTAAAGAGTGATTCAATTAGCAGTGCCTACCCACAATTAATTCATTAATTACGGCGCAGATATTCGGTTTGTGTTGCTTGTGCTGTCCAATATTTGCATACCGCAAACGTCATACCGTCGGATATAAAAAAAAGAAAAACAAATCCAAATAAAGTCCACCTTTTTGCGACGCGGAATTTCACGCTCGGCCTTGCTAACCAACACTAAACATACACACACACACGATCGTATTGGGATTTTAAATACGCAATGTTTTTGATTATTTTGTAATAATATTATAAACAAACAAAAAATAACACTGGTAATGATTATTAATTGATGTGAATAATGTGCAAAAACATGTTTTTTTTTTTAATTAGTAACATAATAAGAGTCTAAGATTAGTCTCAAGTTCCGTACGGAGTCTACTAATGGTATCATGGTATTATCAATCTGAAAATTAAACAGATGGTTCTGATGATATAATTTTTTTAGGACCAAATAAAATGACCGTTGTTTTGTCAGGATTTATTGTTGGGGAATGTCTTTTAGATACCAATGAAAAATTCGATTTGATGAAATTCGTTTTCTTCAGAAAAAAATTTCAAATACTCTTAATGGTGTCTTCATTGTATTGAAATATTGCTTCAAATAACGAAGATATAAATAAAAAAGAAAATCGCATTTTTCAATTTTTTTTTAATTTTTCTTGAAAACAAAGAAATTCTGCTGATGATACCATTTTTTAGGACCAAATAAAACGGCCGTTGTTTTGTCAGGATTTATTGTTAGGGAATGTCTTTTAGATACCAATGAAAGATTCGATAGGTCCCGATTTTTATTATTATTAGCTGTGTTTAGGTTGTTGAAGGGATAGGAATATAAAAGTTGAATGTCATTTACAAACACAAAAAGCTCTGAGGGAAGGAAAGATGAATAAATGGAAAATAATAGAGGGCCTAGAATTGAGCCTTGAGGGACACCTGCATTAATATTTAATTCAGTAGATGTGGATCGATTAATTTTCACTCGTTGCCAGCGATTATATCGAGCGTATTACAAAAATCGACGACGAAGTTGGCATTGGAAATCTAAAGTCATGTCTGAACTAAAATCACACGCGCACGCGTGGTTGTCATGTTGACAAGTCAGTTGTCACTGTTTAACCGCAACCAGCAATTCACGCGTATGATCTTAGTACAGACATGACTCGAGACTTCCAACGCCAACTTCGTCGTTGATTTTTGTTATACGCTCGATATATAAAATTACCAACTAAATCTAGAGCATTTGAATCAAGGAAGGCGCTGTGTCTAGCGAGTACACTGAATGCAACAGAACTTCCCATTCCAGCTACAACAGTGTATCCTTCGCAAGTCTTGCAACGTGTGACCGAGCGTTGTCATGCAAGACACGTGCTTCTGTTACTCGTCATTAGTCTTTTTTGTTTGATTGACGTCAGTAGACATCTGCAGTAACAGTTTCATTAAGTTTTAGCAGCTCGTAATACATTACACCTTGCTGATCCCAGCATATACATAGCAAGATTTTATGATCATGTCGATTTAGATTTTTCTCATGGACTAACCATTGAAATTTAAAGTTTTGGATTGCCGTAATAGATACACTTTTCATCAAATGGAAAAGAGTATATGCATAGCTGTACTGACGAGGGATAGATCCTGAAACACGTGTCTGCAGATGGCCTTATATTAAGTAACGTTCATTTTGTTGTTTTTACATTAATTTTTTCTCGGATCAAAAATTTGTTGCATTATGCAATATTTTATTGATGTGCAAAAGCAGGTGTACATTATGTAATTCAATGTCCGGCGTGAGTATTTGCTCGGGAAGTAGTTGTTTTAATGTGCATTTGTTTAACGTACTTACTTAACGTAAGTCATAAGTCACAGAGCTAAATGTGAAGATAATTTATTAATTATTTTCAAATCATTTTTATTTAATACACTTTTCATCGCCAGTTATAATACGCCAATATGGGATTTCATCCAATAAGTCTTGCAATTCATTGTCTTCGAACTTTTTTGGTCATCCAGGCTGTTCCTTGCCATTGACATCAAAATCACCACTTTTAAATTGTTTGAACCAAACCAAAACCAGCATCACTATAAATTTCTAAAAGTTATTATCCTTATCAAGGAAATAAAAAAAACTGGAATTATTTCCTTTATAAGAGATTTATTTACATTTTGTAGTTAAATTTAAACAATTGATGCTCCCATTCATTGGGAATATTCTGGTATAATTTGAAGTTATTCCGTAAATTTTTGATTTTTCATCTTTCTTTCTTTCTTAATCTTATCCTCTTTTACCCGTATTGGGTGTCGAGTGATTTTTCATCAAAATCCTCTTTTCTACGAAAATATTCAAATTTTGATGGAATTCGTTTTCTTCAGAAAAAATAAAAAAAAAAAATTCAAATATTCTTAATGGTGTCTTCATTGCATTGAAATATTGCTTCAAATAACGAAGATATAAATAAAAAAAAACGCATTTTTCAGTATTTTTTTTATTTTTCTTGAAAACAAAGAAACTTAGCCCACTTTTCTCGACGGAATATTAATCAGCCTGAAATTCTGTAAAAGTGCCGAAATTAAATTAATTTTTATTTTATTTTTTTTAATTTTAATTTAACCCTCTATCTTTTATAACAAGCGAGATCCCCATGGCGAGACTCGAATTTGAAACATCCTGTATATGACATCAATTATATTTTGTTATAATTTTACTTATATTGTGATTCATTTGATTTTAATTTATTTTTATGTTTTCTTGTAATTTGAATTTGTATTCTGTTGGACAAATTTCCTTTATTTGTCCAACAGAATACAAATTCAATACTACCTAATTTCTAGGGAATCATTTACGTGTACAGCGCTTTTGGTAGTGTAGTTCAGACAATTCTTTTGTCACATCGTTTCCATAATAACATTAGAAATGTGAAATGTGAAACTTTATACTTTATTCATTTATTCCAAGGATGTGGAATTTGTAATATTAGACTTCATTATAATAATATTAACATTTTGGAATTAATTAATCTCTTGGGAGATCTTAGAAGCCTTAATAGGTGAATAATTAAACAAAATTCATATTAGGTTTCATTTTCTCGCATTTACAACTTGCCATTATTACTTTAGTCGACCCGACACATATTACAATAAAAAAAAAACGAAACGTAACCAAATATGGAAACGCCGCAATTCCTTTTTGGCACGGGCGTGTAATAATAATCCACTCCGAGTTTCTCTACAATAATTGTCATATTTCATGACTTATGATGGTAATAATAATAATAATAATAATAATAATCACGGTGCGTTTAATCGTGCGATTTGATTAATCGCACGCCCGTGCCGGTAGCGATCTATTCCGTCCGATGCGATGATGATATGCACGCATGTCGTGTGTCGCTTCCATGTATTAATACGGCAATGTCTGCATTCGAAATTGTCGACACGCCCATCTCGTTGTCACACATGGATTCCTCCGTTCCGAGTGACTCACACCCCCGTTTACGTACACGTATGTCCACTTACGGACTTCGAAAAGGAAAAATATGCCTGCGAAAGTCTGTTGAACAGACAGGATGTCTTCAGATAATCTATAATTTAATACTAAAAATACTTGAAATTTTAATAGTAAGTGCAAATACAATGTAATGTTTGCATATATCAATATAAATATTAATATGAATATTTGATGAAGTTAAGATTTATTCGCTGTTAGCAGACGAACTGGATTAAGAGAAGGTTCTGGACCTGACGTCTCAAAAAATGGGTCGACTTTGGAAGTCGAATGATTATTTTGAAATGCAGTTTTGTCAGTTGCGATGGACTACAAATTTCTAACTTTAACTCTATTTTACGGAATTCTCCATTATAATTGATTACATTATACAATAATTTACATATTTGTATATTTGTAGTTTTTAGAAAATAGAAAAAAACATCCAAAATGGGGCCGCTGGACTTCAATCCAAAATGGCGTTCATCAGCCCACCCAGAGTGTCAAAAAAAAAACAGTTAATATATCAAATCGAATTTGTGGTGTCTTGCATTTTGCTTTTTTTTCAAAATTCGAAATAGAAATATATTTTTTTTTACTTGAAGGAAAAAAAGGCTTTTTTGGGTCAAATGGCTGCCATTTTTTTGAGTTTTTTTAAATACTCGAGCCACGGTAAGGCCTCCCAAATTCAATTTATTATAATTAATGGTTTTAATATTTAGACATTGGTAGTTCATATTGTATGAAATAAATATAAATAAATTATTAAAAATCAACCAATAAAACACAGATTCATTCAATTCATATTCAATCTAATCTGTGTTTTATTGGTTGATTTTTAATAATTTATTCATATTTATTTCATTCAATTTAGTATGTTAACAGCTATTTCTTTATTATATTGCTGATACCCGCCATTTTTGATGTGTTTTTTTTTAATAACTTTCAGTTCAATATAATTATCAAAATTGCATTTTAAATTTTTTACTTAAAATTCATAACTTTTGAGCTTTATTCTGGGGGATCTAGCTGAGCTGATCCAAATTTTTGTTTTAGACTTTCAAAATTATATTAG
This sequence comes from Philonthus spinipes, assembly GCA_963082785.1. Lineage (NCBI taxonomy): Eukaryota > Metazoa > Arthropoda > Insecta > Coleoptera > Staphylinidae > Philonthus > Philonthus spinipes. Next base: position 22,540,051 of record OY720299.1, read on the forward strand.
ATAATCACTGAATACCATTTGATTGTGTATTTAATAACACATCTTCAGTTAATTCACTCGACTATACTTCACGGTGAACATACTGAGAGGCAAATATATCCGGTGACGGAACCTTAGTGATTTTCCCTTCAAAAGTAATCTCCTTAATAACATCAAAAACAACATCTTCGCATGCACTTCTACAGCCACCATCTTCTTCTGTATTCGTATTTATATGAAACTTAGGATTTGAATTTACTTTGCATCTTTAACTATTTTCTCATTAATCACTTGGTGAAACATAATTAAATATATATGTAAGAATATTAATTTAAATAAAAATCACTTGCTTCTTTGATTTTGTCGGCGTTAACTATTACTACATTTTCAATATTGGATATAAAGAAAACAATCCTAGTGGTATAAAAAAGTTATTTTGTTTTCTTTATATACGAAGAATCACTCGGTTTGTCTCAAAATATTTTATTCCTTGATATGGCTAGAAGCAGAAACTAGTAGGAATAAATCAAATATTTTGTGTGATTTTTATTTAAATTAATATTCTTACATGGATATTCGAGAAACAAATCCTAAAATTGACTAATTTTTTTCAGGCGTCAGGTCCAGAACTTCCCCTTAAGATAATTGTAATGGGAGCAGATGTCAATGCTAAATTGTTGTCACAATCACATACTTCTATATTTAACACATATTGTAAATTGTTGCATTGAAAAATTCACATTTCACAATGGAAATTAGGAAACGTAAAACTTATTCCAGAAATTAACAAACCGAATTCGTTGGATGATCTCAGACCAATAATCAAAAATCTTAGAACGCATACTTCAACGTCAGGTTGGCGAATTTATTGAAAATAATAATTTATTGCCTCCAAATCAATCCGGCTAATTAAAGCTGTTCTACAACAATATCCTCCTTGGCGATATATTTAATGGTACGAACAAAGGACTTCAAGTTGTTTTCAGTAAGACATAAAAACACTTAGAATCCTTTCTTCGCTACTTTATTTGTTGACCATTATCAATGGTTGATACTGTACAGTATCAGTATTATCAATGGTTGATACTGTACAGTATCAATAATTGATAATGGTCAACAAATAAAGTAGCGAAGAAAGGATTCTAAGTGTTTTTATTCAAGTTATTATCATCTTCACGTAACTCACTCAATCCAAAAATTAGTGTTGGGCAAAATCGAATAATATTAGTAATCGAGTATTACTAAATGTTTCATTTTGAGTATTTAAAACGAAAAAGTGATTCAAAATTTATGTTTATAAATAAATGGGAAGTTGTTCTTGATATTTTTGTAATAAATAAAATTCGTAAAATTATAATATACTTAATTTAGCAGTAATGAAAGATCGACATTGCCCATCACTACCAAAAATTCAGTAAGACATTTGACACAATCATAGTGTTTTGATATTTAAACTTCATTGTATTGGTTATAGTAGTAATGCTGTAAATATAATAAACAGTTTTTTTTTGTTAAAAAAATATCAGATAATTGTGATTGATGGTGATAAAACAAGATATGTTTCAATATGGTCAAATGTTCCACAGGGGTCGATATTAGGGCCAGTCTTATTTTCTAAAACAAAACAAACGAAAATCCATTTGGGAATATTTGTGTAATGATTTTTTTTTTTTGAAAAATTTATTACTATAAACATCTTCATCAGCTGCCTAATGTCGATACTGCGTTTTCTGCAATAAATCTGTGAAACTTAAAAACAAAACCCTGTGTTTTACTTGTATAATCACTAAACATCTTCGCTTAATAGTGGAAGCTGAAAACATAATTTTGGATCCGCAATCTGAATCTTGCTGATTTAATGCTTTGAAAGAAAGAAAAATAAGATTTCTTTAGAGAAAGAGAGTTACAAAACATGGTGGATGCGCCGGGCCACAAAATCCGTGGCTAACTTCACATCGGTTATGTTGTAGATCTGATCAGAATCAACTTTATAGTGTATCATTGTAAAGTTAACTCTGATCAGATCTACAACAAAGAAAGTGCACCATTGTACAGTGCATTATTGAATCAACAGTGCATTGATTCAATAATTCACTGTATAATCAACAGTGAATTAATTCAATAATGCACTGTATAATAAACAGTGAATTGATTCAATAATGCACTCTATAATCAACAGTGCATTGATTCAATAATGCACTATACAATCAACAGTGCATTGATTCAATAATGCACTGTATAATCATCAGTGCATTGATTCAATAATGCACTGTATAATCATCAGTGCATTGATTCAATAATGCACTGTATAATAAACAGTGAATTGATTCAATAATGCACTCTATAATCAACAGTGCATTGATTCAATAATGCACTATACAATCAACAGTGCATTAAGTGCAATAATGCACTGTATAATCAACAGTGAATTGATTCAATAATGCACTATACAATCAACAGTGCATTGATTCAATAATGCACTGTACAATCATCAGTGCATTGATTCAATAATGCACTGTATAATCAACAGTGCATTGATTCAATAATGCACTGTATAATCAACAGTGAATTGATTCAATAATGCACTCTATAATCAACAGTGCATTGATTCAATAATGCACTATACAATCAACAGTGCATTGATTCAATAATGCACTGTATAATTATCAGTGCATTGATTCAATAATGCACTGTATAATCAACAGTGCATTGATTCAATAATGCACTCTATAATCAACAGTGCATTGATTCAATAATGCACTATACAATCAACAGTGCATTGATTCAATAATGCACTGTATAATTATCAGTGCATTGATTCAATAATGCACTGTATAATCAACAGTGCATTGATTCAATAATGCACTCTATAATCAACAGTGCATTGATTCAATAATGCACTATACAATCAACAGTGCATTGATTCAATAATGCACTGTATAATCATCAGTGCATTGATTCAATAATGCACTGTATAATCATCAGTGCATTGATTCAATAATGCACTGTATAATAAACAGTGAATTGATTCAATAATGCACTCTATAATCAACAGTGCATTGATTCAATAATGCACTATACAATCAACAGTGCATTAAGTGCAATAATGCACTGTATAATCAACAGTGAATTGATTCAATAATGCACTATACAATCAACAGTGCATTGATTCAATAATGCACTGTACAATCATCAGTGCATTGATTCAATAATGCACTGTATAATCAACAGTGCATTGATTCAATAATGCACTGTATAATCAACAGTGAATTGATTCAATAATGCACTCTATAATCAACAGTGCATTGATTCAATAATGCACTATACAATCAACAGTGCATTGATTCAATAATGCACTGTATAATTATCAGTGCATTGATTCAATAATGCACTGTATAATCAACAGTGCATTGATTCAATAATGCACTCTATAATCAACAGTGCATTGATTCAATAATGCACTATACAATCAACAGTGCATTGATTCAATAATGCACTGTATAATTATCAGTGCATTGATTCAATAATGCACTGTATAATCAACAGTGCATTGATTCAATAATGCACTCTATAATCAACAGTGCATTGATTCAATAATGCACTATACAATCAACAGTGCATTGATTCAATAATGCACTGTATAATCATCAGTGCATTGATTCAATAATGCACTGTATAATCATCAGTGCATTGATTCAATAATGCACTGTATAATAAACAGTGAATTGATTCAATAATGCACTCTATAATCAACAGTGCATTGATTCAATAATGCACTATACAATCAACAGTGCATTAAGTGCAATAATGCACTGTATAATCAACAGTGAATTGATTCAATAATGCACTATACAATCAACAGTGCATTGATTCAATAATGCACTGTACAATCATCAGTGCATTGATTCAATAATGCACTGTATAATCAACAGTGCATTGATTCAATAATGCACTGTATAATCAACAGTGAATTGATTCAATAATGCACTCTATAATCAACAGTGCATTGATTCAATAATGCACTATACAATCAACAGTGCATTGATTCAATAATGCACTGTATAATTATCAGTGCATTGATTCAATAATGCACTGTATAATCAACAGTGAATTGATTCAATAATGCACTCTATAATCAACAGTGCATTGATTCAATAATGCACTATACAATCAACAGTGCAATAATGCACTGTATAATCAACAGTGAATTGATTCAATAATGCACTCTATAATCAACAGTGCATTGATTCAATAATGCACTGTACAATCATCAGTGCATTGATTCATTGATTCAATAATGCACTGTATAATCAACAGTGAATTGATTCAATAATGCACTCTATAATCAACAGTGCATTGATTCAATAATGCACTATACAATCAACAGTGCAATAATGCACTGTATAATCAACAGTGAATTGATTCAATAATGCACTCTATAATCAACAGTGCATTGATTCAATAATGCACTGTACAATCATCAGTGCATTGATTCATTGATTCAATAATGCACTGTATAATCAACAGTGAATTGATTCAATAATGCACTCTATAATCAACAGTGCATTCATTCAATAGTGCACTATGCAATCAACAGTGCATTGATTCATTGATTCAATAATGCACTGTATAATCAACAGTGAATTGATTCAATAATGCACTCTATAATCAACAGTGCATTGATTCAATAATGCACTGTATAATCAACAGTGAATTGATTCAATAATGCACTCTATAATCAACAGTGCATTGATTCAATAATGCACTATACAATCAACAGTGCATTGATTCAATAATGCACTGTATAATTATCAGTGCATTGATTCAATAATGCACTGTATAATCAACAGTGAATTGATTCAATAATGCACTCTATAATCAACAGTGCATTGATTCAATAATGCACTATACAATCAACAGTGCAATAATGCACTGTATAATCAACAGTGAATTGATTCAATAATGCACTCTATAATCAACAGTGCATTGATTCAATAATGCACTGTACAATCATCAGTGCATTGATTCATTGATTCAATAATGCACTGTATAATCAACAGTGAATTGATTCAATAATGCACTCTATAATCAACAGTGCATTCATTCAATAGTGCACTATGCAATCAACAGTGCATTGATTCATTGATTCAATAATGCACTGTATAATCAACAGTGAATTGATTCAATAATGCACTCTATAATCAACAGTGCATTGATTCAATAATGCACTGTACAATCATCAGTGCATTGATTCATTGATTCAATAATGCACTGTATAATCAACAGTGAATTGATTCAATAATGCACTCTATAATCAACAGTGCATTGATTCAATAATGCACTGTATAATCAACAGTGAATTGATTCAATAATGCACTCTATAATCAACAGTGCATTGATTCAATAATGCACTATACAATCAACAGTGCATTGATTCAATAATGCACTGTATAATTATCAGTGCATTGATTCAATAATGCACTGTATAATCAACAGTGAATTGATTCAATAATGCACTCTATAATCAACAGTGCATTGATTCAATAATGCACTATACAATCAACAGTGCATTGATTCAATAATGCACTGTATAATTATCAGTGCATTGATTCAATAATGCACTGTATAATCAACAGTGAATTGATTCAATAATGCACTCTATAATCAACAGTGCATTGATTCAATAATGCACTATACAATCAACAGTGCAATAATGCACTGTATAATCAACAGTGAATTGATTCAATAATGCACTCTATAATCAACAGTGCATTGATTCAATAATGCACTGTACAATCATCAGTGCATTGATTCATTGATTCAATAATGCACTGTATAATCAACAGTGAATTGATTCAATAATGCACTCTATAATCAACAGTGCATTCATTCAATAGTGCACTATGCAATCAACAGTGCATTGATTCAATAATTCACTGCATAATCAACGGTGCATTGATTCAATAATGCACTGTACAATCAACAGTGCATTGATTCAATAATGCACTGTACAATCATCAGTGCATTGATTCAATAGTGCACTGTATAATCAACAGTGCATTGATTCAATAGTGCACTCTATAATCAACAGTGCATTGATTCAATAATGCACTGTACAATCAACAGTGTATTGATTCAATAGTGCACTGTATAATCAACAGTGCATTGATTCAATAGTGCACTGTATAATCAACAGTGCATTGATTCAATAATGCACTGTACAATCAACGGTGCATTGATTCAATAATGCACTGTATAATCTACAGTGAATTGATTCAATAATGCACTCTATAATCAACAGTACATTGATTCAATAATACACTATACAATCAACAGTGCATTGATTCAATAATGCACTGTACACTCATCAGTGCATTGATTCAATAATGCACTGTACAATGGTGCACTTTCTTTGTTGTAAATCTGATCAGAGTCAACTTTACAATGATGCACTGTAAAGTTGATTTTGATCAGATCTACAACAACAACAAAAAAGTGTGTCATTGTACAGTGGACCATTAAACCAATGCATTGGTACAATGCTGCACTGTAAAATTGATTCTGATCAGATGTACAACATTTTGGTTAAATGTCGAAGTGGCGAGGACTTCAAGATGCATACGTATGCCTGGCCGCGGAGCGCCTGTTTTTCTCGCGTACTACTCTAATGCAAGCGGGTTAAATTGTAAAAAATATTTTCATATGTAGTTGTAATGATAAATATTTATTTTATACAAGAATCGAATAACTAAAAATCAGTATATTAAAAAATGAAATTATATTAACTATAAATTTTGGTATAATTCCAAATAAGGCATATAATTGGATTAGAGGGAGAGATGTTTCCGTCACGACCATAGAAAATTAATAGATATAGAAAGCCCACTCCCATGTTACGACCGAAACTGCGTTTAGCGCATCTGGTGGTCCTTTCACCGTACTAAAACAGGCGAAATCGGCCGGGCGGGAATCCAAATTATTTAAAGTAATATAAATTTTTAAAATATTTAATGTTTCTTTATTGTAACAACATTTTAAATTACACAATAATTATTTTCAAACATATTTATTGAAAATAATTTTTGAAAAATATACATTGATACAATAAAGAAGCGAAAATAGATATTTTTGAGTTTCTCCAAAGGTTTAGTATTGCTTTTAAAAAAAATGTTATAAATATTGGATGCTTGAGGTTTATAAATAATAAAGATAACAATAATACTTACCTTAAGTATATTGTGAATGAATAGGTAAATGGAGATAATGGAAAAATATATATAAAAAATAAAATAATTATTATTTTTATTAATTATTTAAAATCTGACAATTTGTAGACTTTTACTTTTACATTTTATAACAGTAAATGTATGTTATTTAGTCGTTTTTATTAGTCCGTTAAAAATATCACACACTTGTAAAAATATTAACAACACTATAGCACAGACATTTTAAGCGCAAAAACACTCTATTTATAACATTGAAGTATAACTAGTACACTGTTGTAATCCAGAAAAAATGTAATACTTCGGCAATAATTGCTAATAATTCTACTGAAACCATTATAACCTACAAAATGTAAGCGTTAATCACAACAGGAGGATCAAAGGAATCATAGAAATTCTTTCAGATGGTATATCTAGGTACGGTTTCTATGGCGAAAGCGCCCCCTGATGGTCCTTTACCGTACTAAACTTATGTTATAAAAAACTCCATAAGAGTGGGCATACCCTGGTCACGACGGTCTACGGCTGACTGAATTCACGCGAATTTGGAGACGCTAGACTCCGAGATTTCGAATTTCCCCACTCCGACATTCCGGCCGGTATATTTAGTAGGCACTATTATTACAACAAAGAACATTTTCCTCACACTTTTTTAAACTTAAACAGCTTATTGAATTTATTTTTTTGTTTTAAACACGACGTATTTTTTTTTTTCATCCTGTAAAACATAACAAACCTAATAAAACCGAACCCACGCAGACATTTATTATTTATTATTTACTATTCGACGTCCCCACAACAATCGCTCGTTTTATGCGGTGCGGAGAAATAAAGGCAGTAAATTTTCTTTACTTTGGGAAAGAGAAAAAAAAAATATGAAACGCGAGGACCTGATGATCATAATTGTTGCTGGGGGTGAGGATTTATGGAAGCTCCGCACGGCACGATAATTTCAAATGATGCACGGTTTCTTGGTTTATTTTCGGCTCCCAGCACAAACAGAAATTAATGCGGGCAACACGTAATTGTGTGCAAATCAACCTTGCCACTCTTTCTCGGGATTTCATCTTTTCGGTTAATTTGAGAAAATGCCACTTTTTTCCGGGATTCCATCTCTTTCGATTATTCTGTCGTTCCATATTTTTTTTTTTGTTGCGCGAAGACTGATTTAAACGTCAAAAATATGAGAATGCGAATATTTGTCTATTGTTGTTGAAATATTTTTTTTTAAATTTAATAAAAATTATTTAATTTATTTAAATAACAACAATTTATTAATAATAGATTAATACATTTTTGTTATTTAAATAAATTAAATTAAATAATAATTAAACATTCCATTGTTCTGAAACAAACATTTATTAATAATAGAAAAAAAGAAGGATTTAGCCATATGAATAAATCATTCTTTTTGATGTATTTTTTTTAAATTCAATAAAAATTATTTAATTTATTTAAATAACAACAATTTATTAATAATAGATTAATAAATTTTTGTTATTTAAAATTAAATAATAATTAAACATTCCATTGTTTTGAAACAAAAATATATTAATAATAGAAAAAAAAAAAGAAGGATTTAGCCATGTGAATAAATCTTTCTTTTTGATGTATTTTTTTTTTTAATTTAATAAAAATTATTTAATTTATTTAAATAACAAAAATTTATTAATCTATTATTAATAAATTTTTGTTATTGTTATTTAAATAATAATTTTTGTTATTGAAATAAATTAAATATTTTTTATTAAATTTAAAAAAAAAATACATCAAAAAGAAAGATTTATTCACATGGCTAAATCCTTCATTTTTTTTCTATTATTAATATATTTTTGTTTCAGAACAGTGGAATGTCTAATTTTGTTAACTTAATTGTTGAGACTGTTAATTTTTGTAATTCATACTTATTATATTTATTTATTTTTTGTTAGTATTTGTTCGAGAAAATAAATGACGAAAAAAGAAAAAAAAATCAAAACGGCATCTGCGTGATGTTCTAGTCTCCTTTTTGTTTATTTTATCGATTGAAAATAAATGAACTTTTGCAAAATGAAGGTTTTTGAATTAAACACACTTTTAAAATGTAAATTTGTCTTTTATTCTCGAACGGACAAATTTATATTTTGAAAGTGCGAAAAAGTTAAAAAATTAGGAACTTGAGTAATTGTTTAATTTTTTTCTGTTGCTGCTTTTTTTCTTTCCCTACTCATATAACAGTTACATTTTCTTGAAACAGTTTTTATAAACGAATACATTTGTACATTTTTTACATGAATTAATACAAAAATAAAACAATTTAGATCCTCGGGCTAAAAGCGGTTGTCGGTGTTCATTTCACATTTGTTCGGCATTCGCGTATTTCCGGTGACTAACGAGCTGAACAAAAAAAAATAACAATGCCGAAAAGAACGAACAGACTCATTGTTGGATCTATAAATAAGCCGCGCGCTCATAAATATTTAATATCAATTAATATCGGCGCCTGTTACTTCTCTTCGTTTATTTTTTTTGCAACTCACGAACTGCACGAAAGAATTGCGATTTTGAAAGTGCTGTATCCGTTTCCGCTTGCAATGGGTTTTGCATTCGCAGAACAAAACCGAAAAAAAAAACCTTTAAAAACTAAGACTTTTAGTTTTTAAAAGTAATGTATTGATTGTGTAATGAGGAAACAGTTGTTTGAAAGTTGGAATTATAAAAAATATTAAATAAAAGTAATTTGAAAATAATTGTAATGATCGGTTATGGATTTCTTGTGTAATTGGTCCAGGAAATATAACACTAGTTAATCCATACGCCAGATGAATGCTGGCTGAACATTTTATTAAATATACATACAAAGATCTTTATTCCCAAAGAATACATACATATTTAATTTAATATACAATACATGAAACAATTTAAAACAAATATATATTCTTAAGGTTGCGGTTTAGTAGAAAGAGATAGCTATATAGTAAAATGGAAATAATCGTTTGAAAAAAGAGACATTCTTTTGGATTTAATAATATGAATATGTATTTACATTTTTTATCTGCCAAGTATAAAGTATCAGTCTAAATAAAAAAATAAATTGTTAATTTTCGTGTATTACGTCAATTTACTAGTTCAAGTTAGAAAAGAAAATTGTAAGATATAATGAAATTAATAGGTCATGTCTGCTAAGTTATTTGAATGCAGAATTTAGTGAAATCCTTTAAATATTCATTGCACAAGTTTTTGTTAGTAAAAATATAATTTGAAATTTGCTATAAATTTTATCAATTTTCATTGTTTTTCACACAAACTAAACATTAAAATAATTTTTAATTCATCTGACGAAATTCCTGCTTATTTTAAAATTACTTTAATGTATAATACAATATTGTTCATTGATCACAACAGAAATCTAACTCGAATTAGTGATTGCCAATATTTATATAGCTATCTCTTTCGTCTAAACCGCACCCTTAAGAGAAACGGCTATCGACCGGAGGTCTTTCGGCCTTTTATTAAATATAAAACTTGATTTCGTAGTAATAGACACTTAAACATTTATTAATTCAATTTAAAGAATATATAAAAACGTATACAACAGTTAGAAGGTTGGAATGGAAGTGATTTAAAAAAATATTTTATAAACAAGTGTTATACAAACAAAGTAACAAGTGTTTTATTGCGAAATTAACATGTATAACGAAGTAGAAGCCCCCACAATAAGGAATATAAAAATATAAAATTATTCTTAATGAAACTTTCTTTTTATAAGATAACGTTTAGGGTTTCGAAGTGCGCAATAATTGAAAAGTAAATAAGTGATTCAAGAATTTGGGAACAAATAGCTATTAATTTACCAATTACGTGGGATATTACACAATTAATAATTTAGTTTATTTAAATAATAAAGACCAAGTGAATATTTTTTTCTGTTATAAAAAAATATGTTTGGTTTGGAAGGATTACATTTTTGAACAGGTGAAGGCGCGTCAGAGCAACAGTGAAATATATAGATTTTTTTCGAGCTTGAACAGCTATGTCCAGGCTAATGGGTTTAATGAAATATTATTTGAAAATTGTGTACTTTAATGTTTTTGTCATTTATTAATTCGATTTAGTCAAAATATTTATACTACGTCCGAATAAATCTTAAAAATAAATAATCCTATCTAAATATTTAAATGGAGTTTTTTTATTAAAAACAAATTTATTTGTGATTTTCAACTTTTTATTAATTTCACTACAATTGTTTCGTTACACTGTCGCTAATTTCATGTGTGGCATCGTCAACGATTTGGGTCTACTTTTCACTTTCGAAGTGCAACGAATCCACGGATAAAGAAAGGCCTTTTCTAAATAACATTCAGAACCCAGTGACTGTTTCGTAATGTGGAGTCTTCACATCAACAACTTTCAGGATTTTCAAAAAAAAATGTATTTCAGAATTTAAAAAAATATATAAAAAAATAACGATTTGGGATTAAAAATATAATTATTAATTTTATTAATATAAATTATTAATATTGTAATTGTTCAAAATTAATAATTTTTAAAACGATTATCGAAAATCCAATATATATATATTTAATCCCAAATCGTTATTTTTTTATATAATTTTTTAATTCTGAAATACATTTATTTTTGAAAATCCTGAAAGTTGTGGATGTGAAGACTTACGAAACAGTCACTGGGTCTTGAATGTTGTTTAGAAAAGGTCTTTCTTTATCCGTGGATTCGTTGCACTTCGAAAGTGAAAACCGTCACAGACAACTTGCGTCGTCTGCGCGAGAGAGAGCGAGCGGAGCCAAAAATTTCAGCAGCGCGTGCAAGCGCCCAAAATAAATGTTAATTACTCTCAATTGATGCATTTGCTGAATTTATTTAAAACGCCGCCGCTCCTTTCGAAACGCTGAATTTGAACGAATGATACGTCCAATTAAGCTGTACGTTTTTCTTGCGATTACACGAATTATGTATAATGTAATACAATTTTAATAAATGAAACACTTTTTTTACTTCGTTTGCATAACTCGGATTGTTTTATTAATAAAAAAAACAACAATTATTAATAAAAAACAATCTCGGATTATTTTTTATTTATAAAACAATCCGAGTTATACAAATTAGAAAAGTGTTTCATTTATTAAACTTGAATTAGAATGTATAACAAAGTAGGAGCCTCAACAATTAACAAGTTATAATGTAATCGTAATAGAAAAAAATATATTGCTACGAAATGAACGATTAATGTCTGGAATTATCAAATATTAAACTTTAAGTATTCGATTGTATTCATTATTTTTAATTTTTGCATAATACAAATTAATAACATATTTTTTAATGAAATTCTAAATCTAAGTAAGAATTCTATTGAAATAAAGTCATGATAAAAAGTTTAATTATAAATGTGTAAATTTATTGATTCCAGTTAAATATTGAATAGATAAATTAAATAACCATATGACGCACAACAAATGAGCCTCAATATGTATGTTAGAATATTTTTATTAACCATTTATCAAACAAATACAGCTGTAGCCGCTATTGATGTAATTATTATGGTTTAGGTACATAATTTGGATGATAGATATTTGTAGCTCAGATAATTAGAACTATAGTTATCTATCTACATCATATAGTTAGAGCTACAGACATCAGTCTTGATAGCTAGCTTATCTCATGAGTAAACATAGACTAGAAATAATATGTGATTTTTATGCGCAGAATTACGATCAAACGCTTTGACCGCCGGATTAAATAGTTAATCACGATTAAGTCTGAAATTGGCTTGCGACAAGACTTAATCCTGAAATTTGTTTTTCAATACTGAATTAAAAGTTCTACAAATATTAATTTTGTAGAGAATTTAGGAATATCAAAAAGTTATTGAAAATCTGCAATTGTTAAACGGCTTTTTTTTTAAATAAATCCATTATATTATGGAACTATAAATATCTTAAATAAAAATAATGTGAAAATAATAAATAAATTATTCTCTCTTTAGCTACTGTGACATTTTGATTCATGTTACATAAGTTAAAGTTTAAATAATGGAGCTAAAAGAGGGAGTAATTTATTAATTATTTTTATTTAATTTATTTAAATAACTGTAGCCAAGAGAATAAATCCATTTTCTATATTCAGACAATATGACAACAAAAATTTACAAAATTTATTATAACAATATGTACAATTGTGTTAATAGTCTGTCATGGGCTATCGACCTCTGCCCTCCTTTTTTTCTATTTTATAAATATCTTAGTTATGAATAATGATGGGCAAAATTGATTATTTGAAGAATTAATTTATTAAAAAAATCAAAAGAAAATGAAAGTTGAATTCTAAATTACCTCAAACAGCTAAAGTATTTATAATAATTCTGGTTAAGTTTTTAATCATTTTAGTCACAGAAACGATAAAATTATCTTTTGATTATCAAAAATAATTGATTATTTCGTATTCGATTATTAAAATAATCAATTTTGCCCATCACGTTTAATAATTTAGAGTAATCCCTTGTCGGCACAGTTCAACTCAGTTTAAAACCTATAAATTTTATTCTATCATTGTATTTTTTTAAATATATAATTATAACAATATTTATTAACAATTAAGTTTACAATAACGTAACATACCTTGATTATATATCACGAAAAAATAGTTAATTGTTAAATGGCTATTGATCATAGATCTTTTTGCCGTATTTAATTATTTCCCTAATTATTTTAAAAAAATAAATGAATACTATAAGACACCAATATTTCAACGACCGTCACACTCATTCCGTGGATAATTTCCATTCCGTATTTCAGGATTTATCGATTCGTTTTTGAGGCGCACGGCGAAAACGCAAATAACAATTTATTACATTCATTACACGCTTCGTGTCAGGATTTGATGAATGATACCCCAAAGATTTTTTTTCGTATCCATTCGTCGCTTATCGTCACGAGGCCGTGACATTTCGTTTCCCCCCCCCCCCCTCCCTCGCCCAACTTTCGTTGGGCAACAGCTCGAATTAGCGACAAAGTTTTATGTGAATTTTTAGAATAAAGTTTTTTTATGTGTGTGTGTGTCATGTGGAATGCCCTACAATGATTTTTTTGTGTTTTAAAAAATTACTGTTTGTACCTTATATCATATTTATTGTACATTGTCTTATAATTGAGAACTTGCTTCCTGTTGGGAAATAAATACTTATTATTATTATTATTATTAATTAAACAATAACAATACTGATTATCATTAATAATAAAATCAAGAAATGTATTTTTTTCATCGTATGCTTACAACAAACTGAAGAAACATTTTCATTGTACGAAAATCAAATTTCATTTTTAGTCCTCGTAAATAATGCGGATGCAGGACGTTCGCGTGAGACGAGAGTTGTGTTGTTGAACACTAGTCAAGGTTAGTTTGTTTCCGCTCAAGTGGGGTACTTAAATTTTGATTGAGTTGGAGTGATCATCCTTTTGTACTTTAATCTGATGAGGAGAGTAAAGTGAATTCCCTGCGGCGACGTCCTTCACTTGGGTTAATATTATACAATCAATGTATTCATTAATTAAATGAATTAATAACAATAAAAAAAAACAAGATTTAATCTTCAAAACAGAATTATCTTATCTGGTAAGATTATGTGTAATTTAAGAAATTCAAGCATTATTGTTTGAATTAAGCGGTACGCTTGAATTTCCTAAATTTCGCACATTAAAAATCACGAAGTAAAATGATTCGACATGTAATTATTTTTATTCGATTAAAATAAAAATGTAAGTCGAAAGTGAAAGATATTCTGAAAATATTTGAGGATATTGAAATAATATAATAATGGATTGAATAAAAAGAATATGAAAACAATTAATTAATAAATTATTTTCCCTTTAGCTATAATAATGGTATTTAATAAAAATATTCAACCATCATTCATCTAGCGTTACGATAACTGGTGTGGCCATTTCAGTATTTCAAACCTCGTCTCAGACTATGTTTACGAACTTAATCGATTTGTTTTAAAAAATTAAAAATGCCAATAAAGTAAACAAAAAAACTGAGATTTATTAAACTATTGATCTAAGTATTTACAAAAAAATGAAAACAAGAACAAAATAAAATATAAAATAATAACTAAAGCAAAAGAAATTAAGCAAGAAATATGATTGACATAAGTTTCACAAGTGTTAAGAAAATTGATTAGAACTTACTCGAGTCGTGGATGAAGGAGAACTGGCTGAGAATTTATGAAATTATTTTCAGGAGGATGATAAATTGGTGGGGATGGTTTTGTGGAAGAAAGATGGCAAGAGGATAGAAAACATTTTCAAAATCCAGATTTTACGATCTTTCCCTGAAATTCTACCAGCGATCTGGGATCGCCCTTTGTTGAGCACGTTTCCCTTTTCCCATTGTTCACCGAGCAAATTTGTAAAATGCGCCGATCGGCCGTTTATTGAGGGTTCGTCCTCGCTGGATCGTAAAATCGCCGTTCGGTTCCAAATACCAATAGTGCAATAAATGTACAAAACAAAATAAAGTATTCACAAAATTCATACGAATTAAACGTAGAAAAAATATCTAAAATGTTCAAATAAAGAAAATTATAAACTAAGAAATATATACAATTACATAATCGCGATTTTGGCGCGAACTGACTACTGTGGTCCGAAAGACCGAAATAGCCACACCAATTACCGTTGGATGAATCTTAGTTGAACATTTTATTAAATGAATTTCGTTCCCTGGTTATAAACAGGACTAGTTCTCGCCTTCCTTCAGTGGACGAAACAACGATTATCCGTCGTCTACATATTATTATTGATCATGCCACTGTAAATTGGGCAAAAGATGGCGCTTTGTGTTGTCTTTCCAATTAAATAATAATGGTTTAAACTAAAATTACAGTTATACAAACAAAGTTTAAAAAAGTGTTTTAATTAATCGAATAACGATGCATAACAAAGTAGGAAGCCTTAGCAATTAGTAAAATAATGGTTTAGTTTATGTTTTCATATAAAGATCTCTATTCGGAGATAAATAGATTTTAAACATGATCTCATCTGGCATTTGGTGAAAAGTATTGCAATAATTAATGAATGGTTATTAAGAAAAAAAATGCTACTGTTTTTTTTTTTCAATTTTTTAAACTTGCAAAAAAGTACAATAATTCCTTTTATATCAAAATATATGAAAAAAAAAAAACGTATTTATCATAAATACAGATTTTTTTATATTTGTTTTGAGTAACCGAAACTAATTCGACGAATAAAGCGCTTTATTCGTAGAATTAACTTGATCTTCACGTAACTCAATCAATCAATTTAAGCGAAACTAGTTAGAATAAAATTCAAAAAATGTAAAATAGTCTCAATTTTTTAGACGTGCAAAAATGTACACTTGAGACCATTTTACAAATGTTTGTATTTTATTCTAACTAATTTCGTTTTCTTCGACCATTATTAAAACAAATAGAAAAAAATCTGTATTTATGATAAATACGATTTTTATATCATATTTTTTGATATAAAAGGAATTATTTCTTTGATAATGTTTTTTTTTAACTTAAATGATGTAAGAATAAATTACATAAAATTATGAAACGGCTCATAATTATTATTTTACTTTTGCGATCTTTTGTTAAACTCAGTTAAGTTAGTTTTAAGTGACATACAATCTTGTATAGGAAATGTATTTTTCCGTGATTGTATTATTTAAAAATAAATAAATAAATACATGAAACAGTAACAAGTGTTTTCTTTAAAAATATACGTAAATTATTTTACATAAATATTAGAAATTTATAATATTTATATACACGGTGAACTACGAATAACGTCCATTAAAATTTTACGCTTAACTTAACCATAATAATTGTAAGAAAACGCAAGCGCCATCTATTTCCCAATTTCATGTGGCATCCTTAAGAGTGTGGTTTAGACGAAAGAGATAGCTATATAAATATTCGCAATCACTAATTAGAGTTAGATTTCTGTTGTGATCAATGAACATTATTGTATTATACATTAAAGTAATCTTAAAATGAGCAGGAATTTCATCAGATGAATTAAAAATTATTTTAATGTTTAGTTTGTGTGAAAAACAATTATAAAAAATAATGAAAATTGATCAAATTTATAGCAAATTTCAAATTATATTTTTGCTAATAAAAACTTGTGCAATGAAAATTTAAAGGATTTCACTGAATTCTGCATTCAAATAACTTAGTAAACATGACCTATTAATTTTATTATATCTTACAATTTTCTTTTCTAACTTGAACTAGTAAATTGACGTAATATACGAAAATTAACGATTTATTTTTTATTCAGACTGATACTTTATATTTGGTAGATAGAAAATGTAAATACATATTCATATCATTAAATCCAAAAGAATGGTTCTTTTTTCAAACGATTATTTCCATTTTATTATATAGCTATCTCTTTCTACTAAACCGCAACCTTAAGGATATGTGTTTTTCAGCCAAGAATTCCGTACAATTTTATTATTTAGCGTAAAATTATTTGAAACTTTGTCTTTTACTTTTTTTCTATCTCTAGTAATAACAGAGAAAAATCGATTTAAAAAATCGGCACTTTTGTTAATTTTGTCAAAAAGCTGGTTACCCTTGACTTTTTTGAAATTTTTACAAGTAGCTTTTTATTCAGCTCATAAATCCGCACCGTTTCTCTATTTCTTATAGTTTCCGAGATCCCCGTAGAAAACACAAAAAAACCCGCCTTGTATACTACATTTTAATGTTAGTCTATCTGGGCAATCGATCAGAAACAAGTTTTTCTGCCAAAATGTTTTTGTTTACTTAAATATCCTTACATATTTTCATAAGCGAAATAAGCGAGAAATAAGTCATTCAAGAACAAACAAAAAAATATTCGACTCGCTGGCTTGTAATTGTCATCATTCATCATTATTAAATAAAAACTAAATAGAACCTATATATGTTGTTTTTTTTTCATTTCATTTTGGACGTGCTTTCTGAACGCTTACTTTTTGGAGCAACATCCTCTGGAATGTGAACGCTAAAAATTAGACACCGTACTTTCTCCAAAGTCCCGAGGGTTCGATCACTCTAAAAATGCTTGGCATCGATTAGAAAAGGAACACTCCTAGCACGTGCCATTCTCAATTTTAAACTCGTAAATTTTTAAAGTTTTTTTTGTAATCAACGCGTGTAATCCAATTATGATATACTCCAACAAATAATTACCGTCATTGAGGAGTGCACCCGTAATTGCAAGCACGCGACAGTCTTTCATTTAGAATTCCGACCTAATTTTTGAAATTCCCCGAGAATCCAACGAACCCAATTACTTTTTAGAAAGCAATGTGTCGGAACGTAAAATCAATAGAGTGTACGAGGAATTTCTCGTACGCGCGTTAATTCCAATTCACGTGTTCATCAACTCCTCCCTATTTTCTTATTTTTAAATATTATAATTAATAATAATCTTTATTTATTTAGCATCTTGCTATATGATAACATAGAATATAAATATGTATTAAGTGTTCATTGTTGTGCATTTGTTTTGAAGTGCATATATAACGTAAGTCGAATATGTCACAGTAGCTATGGAGGGAATGATTTATCAATTATTTTCAAATTCTTTCTATTTAATTTATCTAAAATAAATATATTTTAATTAAAAAAAAAGAAAAATGTATTTATAAAAAATAAAACATTTTATCTTAGTTAACCCATAAATTATATCTATATATGTATAATGTCTAACATATAACAATTACTTTAATAAAATCAGTCATAATAAAAAAACATATATTTATGTAAATAGAAAAGAGTATGAATTCACTTGGTCACAGTTATTTAAATAAATTAAATAAAAATGATTTAAAAGTAATTAATAAATTATTCTCAAATTTAGCTCTGTGACTTATGACTTACGTAATGTAAGTACGTTAAACAAATGCCCGGGAAGTAGTTGTTTGAACCGCATTTTATAAATATATATTACATATATTTTCAAATTCGAGTCTCACAATGGGTATCTCGCTTTTTATAAGATATAAAAAAACCTTTATTGGCATTAATCCATCAAACATAATAATAATTCATAATATACGGGGTGCGTTCAAAAAGTAAGGTTACTCTTCAAATTTCGCAGGCAACGTACATTCGATTATCGATTTGTTGTTGTTGTTGTGTTGGTATACATGTCCCAAACATACGTTCATAATTTCAAGTACATAGCATACTTCATTTATATATCGTTGATAGTATTATTAATTATTTTTCTACAAATGTATAAATATATGTTAAATTGGAGATACTTTAAAAATAACGATTGGCATGGCATATTTCGTCTTTTTCGTCAGAAATTCGTATTGCAAATAAAAATGTTGCACAGAATTATATTAATATTTACTTTAATTAATTCTTTAAAAACATAATTCATTCATTATCGACATTCATTTACCGGCATTAGCTAGCGTTGAGTTTAAAAACATAATGTATTTTATCATTATTTCCTTTCAATGAATTCGGCTTTACCTCGACCACTTTTTAATACTAATTTTCAACTCCTCATTAGAAATCGGCACGAATCAAAATGCACACACATGCCGACTAATTAACGCCCGTTTTTTTTTTTTTTTGTTCGATAAACATTTAGCAGCTCGAGCGCGCGTGCCGCGTTAATTAGGCAGAAAAAATATATATTTTGTGTAATTTCTTGGAAAAAGGACGGGTAATAATAATAATAACCACACCAAAAAAAAAGGTTGCGGTGATTGTGCTCTTTTTTGTGTGTTTCACTGATTCTTAATTAAGTTCTATTAATAAACGCACGGACATGTGTTGGTAATTAATTCGATTTAGCAGTAATTAAAAATCGCTCGATAAGGGAATTGCGGGAATTGTGAAATGTGTTGTTACAATTGATTGAGTTGTATTTGGTAAGAATTGATAATGACATCAAGGCTGTCGAAATCGAAATGATTTAAGGTGTTGATTGTGTTTCATTATTTTTCGGAATCCATGAATTACGGTTTGTTTTGACAAGTTTAAATACGTCAAAGAAATTACGTACTAAATTGTATCTAGAAAATCTAATATTTCCGGTAAAAGATTTGTAATTTTAAAGTTTTAAAAGTTTTAGTTTTAAAGTTGTATATATTTTTTGAGGTTATGTTTCTTTGCATTTCATCAATATAATGTCAAGAAACATAACCTCAAATTCAAATTAAATATCTATCATATGGATAACTGGTGATGGGCAATAGATGGCGCTTGCGGTATTTCCCAATTATTATGGTTCAATTTATTAGTTGTCACTTAAACTATAAAAATTGTCACTAATTTTAAATTATTACAAAAAGCAATTCTTTTACAAACCCGACACTCAAAAAGATATAAGGGTTATATTATTAATATATATATATATATATATAATTCTTTACAAAATTCACAAATTAATGTCATAAAATTCAAATTTCGCAAATGACATATCCAATGTTTCTTAAAATTTCATCACTTAAATTAATTCTGATCAGAAACATCAATAGAGCTGTCAAGACTACAAATAATTTCTGGTTGTTTCTTGACATTTCTATTGATGAATTTAATTTTAGGTTAGAAATATCTAGATATATAACCCCTAATTAGTTTGAGGTTATGTTTAAATTAATTCTAATTAGAAAACCAATAGAACCGTCAAGATCACAAATAATTCTAGGTTATGTTTCTTGACTTTTATATTGATGAATTTAATTAGATGTTTCAAATATCAAGCAACATAACCCCCAATATCACAATTAGTTTGAGGTTATGTTTCTTGAAATTACATCACTGGAAATGTCGAGAAACAGAACCTTAAATTAATTGTTGATCAGAAAATAAATAGAACTGTCAAGATTACAAATAATTTTCAGTTACGTTTCTTGACATTTCTATTGATGAAATTAATTTTAGGTTAGAAATATCAAGATATATAACGCCCAATTAATATGATGTTATGTTTAAATCAATTATAATTAGAAAATCAATAGAACTGTCAAGATCACAAATAATTTTAGGTTATGTTTCTTAACATAACAATTGATGAAATTAATTTGATGTTAGAAATATCAAGAAGTATAACCCCCAATATCACAATTAGTTTGAGGTTATGTTTAAATTAATTGTGATTAGAAAATCAATAGAAACGTCAAGATCACAAATAATTTTAGGTTTGCATGTTAACATAACAATTGATGAAATTAATTTGATGTTAGAAATATCAAGAAGTATAACCCCCAAGATCACAATTAGTTTGAGGTTATGTTTAAATTAATTGTGATTAGAAAATCAATAGAACCGTCAAGATCACAAATAATTTTTGGTTATGTTTTTTTTATTTTTCTATTGATGAATTTAATTTGACGTTAAAAATATCAAGAAACATAATCCCAATTTCATAATTAGTTTGAGATTATGTTTTTTGAAAATACAATAATAGAAATATCAAGAAACATAACCTTAAATTGATTGTGATCAGAAAATCAATAGAACTGTCAAGATCACAAATAATTTTAGGTTATGTTTCTTAACATAACAATTTATGAAATTAATTGGATGTTAGAAATATCAAGAAGTATAACACCCAAGATCACAATTAGTTTGAGGTTATGTTTAAATTAATTGAGATTAGAAAATCAATAGAACCGTCAACATCACAAATAATTTTTGGTTATGTTTTTTTTTTTACTTTTCTATTAATGAATTTAATTTGACGTTAAAAATATCAAGAAACATAATCCCAATTTCACAATTAGTTTAAGATTATGTTTTTTGAAAATACATTTATAGAAATATCAAGAAACATAACCTTAAATTGATTGTGATTAAAAAATCAATAGAGCTGTCAAGATTACAAATAATTTTAGGTTATGTTTCATAACATAACAATTGATGAAATTAATTTGATGTTAAAAATATCAAGAAGTATTACCCCCAAGGTCACAATTAGTTTGAGGTTATGTTTAAATTAATTGTGATTAGAAAATCAATAGAACCGTCAACATCACAAATAATTTTAGGTTATGTTTCTTAACATATGAAACATAACCTTAAATTAATTCTGATCAGAAAATCAATAGAGCTGTCAAGATCACAAATAATTTTAGATTATGTTTCTTAACATTTCTATTGATGAAATTAATTTTAGGATAGAATTATCAAGAAACAACTTAAAATTGATGTCAGTTTTTGTAGTTTAAGTGACAACTACTAAATTGTCAATAACTTTAAATTTAGTGACAATTTAGTAGTTGTCACAAGATTCAAATAGCTCATTTCGTCCATCACAGTACATTCCTCGTTTCGTTCAAACATTTGGTGCTTTTCAAAATTGTAACAAAATTTTCTGGATGGATTTTAGAATTAATTTTATAAAAAATATTTTTTAAAACAATTTGAATTTGAAATTGTCTTTAATTTTAATTTAGTGTTACTTCTGTAGTTGTCACAAAATTAAAATGTTTCATTTCGTCCATATTAGTATTTTCCTTGATTCTTTTAGTCACATAGGTTACTGTTGGATCACAATTAGTTAGAGGGTATGTTTCTTGAAATTTCATCAATAGAAATGTCAAGAAACATAATTTTAAATTAATTGTAATTGGAAACATCAATATAACTGTCATTTCGCAATACGCAATTATTATAAGTTGAACCGATAAGAAATTGCCAATAAAAATAATTTGTATAAAAAGCATCATTTTATTTTGTTTATTTATTTATATTTTACAACATCAAACATTATAATCGTTTCAAAAGCAGCGTTAATCCCCGCGAAAATATTGATAATACTCGATAAATAGCGATCGAGTCGGAATCCGGTGTAAACAAACGCAGCGGGATGGGATGGATGATGATATCAATTGAACGGTTTGTGTTTGTTTATTTATAAATAAACGGAGAGATAAATCGCACGTCAATATTGGAAATGTCTGTATTTCCTGCCCAGATAAGAGACAATGTAGCGTGCGGTGCTTGTCCGCATAAAGGTTAACTCGATAAATATTGTCTCTGGAAGACAGATAATTAGTTATTGGAGAGAGAAGGAGATAAAACGCAGTGGGTAAATATACATTGGATCGACATTATTGTAATTAATTAAAAATAAAGAAACGGAACGACTACATAGCTCACACATATTGGTATGAATTATGTTGTGGAAATAACTTAAAATTGATACAAAGAAAAGGAAATTGCAGCATTGAGTAAGAAATACTTTATTCCTTCCTCCACTACTATAGATTTTATTTTAATAAAAAAATATATATTGTTAAATTAATGTATAGTTAATTATTAATAATAATTTGAATGATAGCATAAAGCGCCATCTTTTCTCTAATTTATAAGTAGCTTTGTCAACAGTATGAGTCTACAAGATAGCCGATCGATATTAATTGAATATTTATTAATTTATTTATTTACGGAAATCTCTAATTTACAACGGTACAATATAAATATATTATAAAAAATACATCAAAAGACAAACCATAATGTGGTATGTATAAACAAATAACAATAGTTAGTAATACATATAAATTTATTGCATTTTACATGTATGTCGTATGGTTGTAAAAATGTTATATTCCGTTAAATAAATAAATATAGAAATAGGCTGAAAGACCAGTTTCAGAGTTGGAAATATATTATGAACGTTAGTGTAGTGTATTGTTAGACATTGTATTGTAATTGTATATTCCAATCTCAGAAATAAAGATGTTTATATATGTATGTATAGAAATATCACAAAAAACTATAATGCGATCAAGTTCTCTATCACAAATGGTTCAAGAATAAATAATATTGAGTGAATACGAAAATATTACTTATTTTGAAATCTAACCGTATGGCATATATTAATTCATATGAATATCTTAACATCACAATTAATTTGAATTTATGTTTCCCGACATTTCATTAAGAGAAATTTCAAGAAACATAACCTGAAATTAATAGTGATCTTGACAGTTCTATTGATGTTTCTGCTCACAGTTAGAGGTTATGTTTCCGGACATTTCTATCGATGAAATTAATTTGAGGTTAGTAATCTCAAGAAACATAACCTCCAAGAGATTACAGGTTTGTTCGTTACATAAACTAGGGTAGAACTTTTTACACTTTCTGCACTGAAACCGTTCGTTTCATAAACCAAGTCGAACTGAAATGTGGTCGTTTCGTTGTACTGAACGTGCACTTTTTACTCCTGCTCCAAAGCAGAAATATTGTTGAACACTAAATTATTTCGGTTTTATTCTTATTACTGCTAGTAACACTGTAATTGAATACTTTGCACTAAACTGCACGCAAAGCGTTGGTTAGAGTCAACCTCAGTTCTTAAAAACTGACATGAACTAGCCTGCACCGGTGACGTCACAAACCTCAACCTTTCATCAATAGGAATGTTAAGAAACATAACCTTAAATTAATTCTGATAAGAAACACCAATAGAACTGTCAAGATCAGAAATAATTTGAGGTTATGTTTCTTGACATTTCGCTTGAAATGTATTTAAGGTTAGAAATATCAAGAAACGTAACCCATAAAATTATAATTTGAGGTTATGTTTCTTGAATTTCACCAATAGAAATATTAAGAAACATAACCTTAAATTAATTCTGATCAGAAACAGTAATAAAAAAGCCAAAATCGCAATTCATTTGAGGTTATATTTCTTGGCTCTTCTATTGATCCAGTTAATTTGAGCTTAGAAACATAAGGCCAAGATTACAATTAGTTTGAGGTTATGTTTCTTGAAATTGCATCAATAGAAATGTCAATATCATAAATAAATTTGAGTTTATTTTTTTTACTTTTTTCAAGCGTTTATTTAAAACTCTCGGGGTCCAGGTCTATATTGGAATTGATAACCGGTATAGGGGTGATCCTTCGAGCAACAAGCTATATTAAAAAAAATATATTTACTTAAGAAAAAATTGAGGGATAAAATAATGGGCGAGCTTGGCCGCCCCCTCCCTTGCCCTAATGTAGCGTCGCCCATGATTTAAGGTAATGTAATGATGTTTTTTTGACATTTCTATTGATGAAATGTTAAGAAACATAACCTCAAATAAATATTGTGATCTTGGGGGTTATGTTTCTTAACATTTCTAACCGCAAATTAATTTCATTAATAGAAATGTCAAGAAACATAACCTCAAATTAATTGTGATCTTGACAGTTCTGTTTCCGATTACAATTAGTTTGATGTTATGTTTCTTGACATATCTATTGATGTCAAGATTACAATTAGTTTGAGGTTATGTTTCTTGACAGTTCTATTAATGTTTCTTATCGCAATTAATTTAAGGTTATGTTTCTTGACAATTCTATTGATGAAATTTCAAGAAACATAACCTCTAACTAATTGTGATGTTAAGATGTTCATATGAATTAATATACGTCCTACGATTAAATTTCAAAATAAATAAACATTTTTTTTATTCATTCAATATTCAATTAACATCGGTCGACACTCTTGTAAACTCATATTCTATTGATAAAATGTTAAGAAACATAACCTCAAATTAATTATGATGTTTTTTTATCAATATACATTAGGGAAAGTGTATACCTACAAAAAAACGCGAGTCAAACGCATTGAACCAATTAATATGTGTATGTTTAGTTGATTATTTGGCATGTATGTTCAGTTCCGTGTTATATGCAACTAAACATACATACATCAATGCGTTTGACTCGCGTATTTTGCATGTATACATAGGGGAAATGTATACTGATAAAAAAGCTCTCTGTACGTCCTACGATAAAAATACGTTTGAGAAACATAACCTCAAATTAACACATTCCTCTAAAAAATAAATGTTAAAATTAATCAAATTAAAAAAAAAAAAATAGGACAGAAAGACTTATGGTCGATAGCCCATGACAGACTACAAACAAACACAATTGTACATTAACAAATAATGATTTGAAAATAATTAATAAATGACCAAGTCAATGAATAAATACTCTTTTTTATTTAGAATTGTACATATTGTTATTACAATCTGAATAAAGATGTTTGTATATATATATATATATATAAAAAATAATACTACATGACCACATATATCAAAAGTATCTTATGTGTAATTCATCAATTTCAGTAATCTCATTATTATTTTTTTTTATTTTCTTCATTAAGACCACCAGGATGAACGGAATCCGCAATTTCCCCCTTTTCTCACAAAAACAAAAAAAAATCAGGCTGGTAAATTACAACGTCCCGGAGGAAATTCGTAGAGTGTGGAGTGATGGCTGGGAAATTGCCTTCGAGTGTTTGTCTCCCGTCTCCTTTGTCGAAGACGTCTTTCTTTGTCAATGCAGAGAGCGGCAAAGAAAGAGTGAGCGTGTAAGAATCGATGGGAATTGGACTGCGCATCGTGTGAAAGGACGATGAAGGCCTTCGATCTCTTTCAATACGGTCTTTTTTTTTCTTCCGTGTGTATAAATAGTATGTCCCGTAATTAATTATCTTCACGAAAGGTGATTGATTTCTTGGGATATATGCATAATCATCTTTATTATGAGATATTTACAGTTATATTAAGTTATATATTTATTTACGGGGATGGATATCGACCAGTGGTCTTTCAGCCGGTAGTCCTTGTCTCGTATGTCAGTTAGTCATTTATGCGACGGGTGTGAAGTTACCAATAGATTTCGCCAATAGATCATAAAAACTTTAAAAATCAACATTTTGCATTCATTTCTTCACTAAAGCATTCAGCATAATCTCTTCTAGAGGTTGGAATTAATAAACGCAATTTTCAACCCCTTTCAACCCCCTAAACAACCCCTTTTCTCTCTATTTCTTAATTTTCTCTATGTGTTCCCTCCTCAAAAAACATCACTTTCGCCTAGATATACTCCCCATATACCTTTTAAAAACTTGAAAAAGAAAAAACTTTCACACCTCACCCCCAACCCCCATAAAAAATATAATAATATTTTACTCCATTTTTTTTTTTATTTGAAAAAAAAAGTCTTAATATTCCTTTAATTTACGCAAAACAACATGTAGAACAAAACAAAATATTCAAAATAAAAAACCACCCCTCCCCCATTCATTCCAAAAATTAATTATAACATCATTCACAAGAAATAATAAATTTTAAGTAATTGTTCCCTCTTTCACACGAAATATTTTTGTACAGTTGAATTCTCCATACACTATTTGTTCATTTTTAACAAAAACATTTTTCACACCGGACTTCCCCCACCCCCTAAAAATTAAATATAGAAAAATCACATGTTTTCGATAAATAATTAATTTTAACCAATTGTTCCCTTCTTCATAGAAAATCTTTTTATACAGTTGAATTCCCCATACATTAATTGATCATTTTCAACAAAAACATTTTTCACACCGGACTTCCCCCACTCCCTAAAAATTAAAAATCGAAAAATCACATGTTTTCGATAAATAATTAATTTTCATCAATTGTTCCTCCCTTCATAGAAAACATATTTATAACGGTTGAATTCCCCATACATTAATTGATCATTTTCAACAAAAACATTTTTCATACCGGATTTCCCCCATCCCCTAAAAATTAAATATATAAAAATCACATGTTTTCTATAAATAATTAATTTTCACCAATTGTTCCTTCCTCCATAGAAAATATTTTTATACAGTTGAATTCTCCATACATTAATTGATCATTTTCAATAAAAACATTTTTCACACCGGACTTCCCCCACCCCCTATAAATTAAAAATTGAAAAATCACATATTTTCGATAAATAATTAATTATCACCACTTGTTCCCTCCTTCATAGAAAATATTTTTATACAGTTGAATTCTCCATACATTAATTGATCATTTTCCACAAAAACATTTTTCACACCGGACTTCCCCCACCCCCTATAAATTAAAACTCGAAAAATCACATATTTTCGATAAATAATTAATTATCACCACTTGTTCCCTCCTTCATAGAAAATATTTTTATACAGTTGAATTCCCCATACATTAATTGATCATTTTCCACAAAAACATTTTTCACACCGGACTTCCCCCACCCCCTAAAAATTAAAAATCGAAAAATCACATATTTTCGATAAATAATTAATTATCACCACTTGTTCCCTCCTTCATAGAAAATCTTTTTATACAGTTGAATTCCCCATACATTAATTGATCATTTTCCGCAAAAACATTTTTCACACCGGACTTCCCCCACCCCCTAAAAATTAAAAATCGAAAAATCACATATTTTCGATAAATAATTAATTATCACCACTTGTTCCCTCCTTCATAGAAAATCTTTTTATACAGTTGAATTCCCCATACATTAATTGATCATTTTCAACAAAAACATTTTTCACACCGGACTTCCCCCACCCCCTATAAATTAAAACTCGAAAAATCACATATTTTCGATAAATAATTAATTATCACCACTTGTTCCCTCCTTCATAGAAAATCTTTTTATACAGTTGAATTCTCCATACATTAATTGATCATTTTCCACAAAAACATTTTTCACACCGGACTTCCCCCACCCCCTATAAATTAAAAATCGAAAAATCACATGTTTTCGATAAATAATTAATTTTTACCAATTTTTCCTTCTTCTAAAGAAAACAGTTGAATTCCCCATACCCTAAATGATCATTTTCAATAAATATATTTTTTCATGATAATTAGTTTTAAGTAATTGCTCCCTCAAATTTTAAAAATATTTTTAAATTTATTCGGCTCCATACTTCATTTGTTCATTTTTAAAAACATTATTTTCCCACCTAACTTTCCCAACCAATTTCCCAAAATAATGGCAATTATGACACATAATCATTATTGGATTTTTCTTAATAAATAATTAGTTTTCGTTAATTTTCACACCGAAGGAAGGTAAGTTGTGAGCAGTAATAATTAAGTAAGTTATATTGAAAAAATATTTTATTGAAGAACAAATAAAAAAAAAAAAATAAATAAATTACATATTTATATATTTTAACAAAATTATAAATAAAAGGGAGACAGTTGTTCTAAAATATCTTAGTACCTATTTATGGTTATTTTTTATATTTCTAATAATTTTACTTAATTTAACCTTTCGACATCAGTTAGATACATTGTGTACCATCCATTTCTCCATAACTGCTTTATAACATAATCTAAAAAACATTCTAGATTATGTTTTTGGTAATTCTTTTAACGTAGTTGTCTGGTGATTGATCACTGTTTCCTTTGTTTTCAATATCTTAGATATTACTTCTTATTCCTCGGCGCCTTTTTTCCATTAAACATATGACATCTCCAGTGGAATTGTGAAAGTGGTATTTAAACTGTTTGTGTTTCTTCAGGTGTATTTTTCCTCAAGTAACTTTGAATTAAAGTTGTTTCTCTGATGACGGTGCTGCGTTCGTCCCTTTTTGATTTTATTTATTTATTAAATAACAATAAATACATTTCAATTCAGTTTTTTGTTATTTATTTCTAATTAATTTTTTGATTGAATATTACAAAATATTAATAACTAACAATTTTCTTAAATATGCGTTTAAATGAAAACCTTAACGTAACAAAAATGAAATGTTAATTATTTATTATAAGATAGTTTTAATTTTTAATATTGTTTAATTAAATGTTTGGGATTCAGGCTCGTTAATTCTAAATTTTAACTAAATACAATTAATATAAATTTAAAACAATTACATAATGTTACTTTATTTTGTAGATTTTTTTATATAACATAATTCACAAATATCAGTAAAAATTGTATTCCTTGCACAACAAGAATGGCGCTGACATACATTACATACAATTTCTTTATTTTCTTCGCCGCAATATATGCATACTTTGCTGAGGTCGTCAGATTTCTCTAAAACTAAATTTTTAATAGTATTCCGATATGCATGTATTTGTAAAGATGTTTCCCAAGTTAAGTTTAGTAAAAGTACTTGACTATAATAGATTACAAATAATCCGCAATTCCAACTATCGTTCTGTAAAGGATAAGGATGAACATTTTTTGTTACCGACACAACTGACTTGTCTAATCCTATATCGTAAAGAAAAGTGGAAATCATTTTAAAATATACATTGGATTTTCTACTATCTCTTGAGAGTGGATCAAAAAATAATACTTCATTTAACCTAATATTAACATAAAAAAGTGTCCAGTGATTTTGTTTAATTATTGGAAGAAGATATGAATTGTTTTTGCATGATTGAATTAATGATTTATAAAGTTTCTCCGGATATCGGTTTGTCATTATACTATTAATTACATTTGGATATATTACTTTACAATCGTTATTGCAACTTAACAAATATAAAACAAAATATACTAAAAAATTATCAAGCCACATGTCTTGTGTATTTGTATCGGTGTTTAATGTAATGTAGCTATCGTAATACAATTTTTCTATTCCTATTTTAGAGACTACATAATTTCTTGATAATTTTGGAATTTGCGAATCTTTAGTTTTGTATTCTAGTTTCATTTTCTGTGTTAAAACAATCTGAGGAGAAACATCTTTCTCAAATTCTGTATTCTGTTTAAATTTTTTAATCTGCGCAGCTTTAATGTAGTTGTGTGTCCTCTTTTTTCTTTTATTCCACGATTCCTCGGGAATGTTTTCCAATGGAGGGGCCTTTACACAACAACGACTTCGTTTAATTTTATATTTGGCTTCACGGTACTGGCTTAACACAAAGTCTCTGATTTTTCGAATAAACCTTGAAGGTTTATCGTGCATTTTTCCAGCTAAAATATTATTTTTGACTGTGCCGAACCAATTCTCCACTAAAGCATTGTTTTGTATAGGCAAAACCATATTGGTCCACATTGGCACATACGGAATATAATGCCGTAAAAATAAATTGCAAAAATCAATATTTTGAAATTTATTTGTTACTAAATTACTATTAGTAATATTATTTTGTGTAACTAAATCGTCAAACATTTGCTTAAAATATAAATAAAATTTATTATTTCTATAAAAAGCTTTTGATATTTCCTTTTCTTTTTCCTCCACAATCTCAAACTCCTCCAAATCAGGAGAAACTGGTGTCATAGTGTTTAATGCTTGCAATGAATAATTAAATTGGTCGGTTTCGTATTTAATTAATAAGATGCAGAACAATCTTTCAATGGCAAGTTTTAATTCTGTAAAAGACTCAACTAAATAGAGTGAAGCTATAATTTTTTTTAGAGTTTGCCTTATTTCACGATCAGAATAATATTTATTTACATCCCGCGTCATTAATTTCAATAAATGTGCATAACACAATTTAAGTGTGATGTTGTGTTGTGTTGTATTGGTCTCGTTTTTTATATGGTCAAAAATGTCATTTAAATATTGTCCTAATCCGATCATATTCCAGGACTCACAAATCGAGTTAATTATAGACAAACTAAAATCTGATGTCACCGTTTTAAAACATGGCCAACATGATTTTTTATTAAAATATGTTTTTGTTTCTATTAACCACGTCGAAAGTGTTGACGTATCATGTTTTGCAGAAATCAGTTCCATTACAGGAATTATTCTGCGATTCCTTAACTGCACTACTCCGGCATAATAGAGAACCCGTTTTGACTTTAAATAGGGTTTCCTAATAACAGCCCCTGTGGCATCTATATACAAATTTGGAACCGGTTCAGAGCAATAATATTTTACAAAATTAACCTGTTCCTTGTTCATAATGTGTACAAAAAGTGGTTGGGCAACCTTAAAAATATATTCTGGATGGTCCCTTTGCATTAACATTAAATCAAAAATATCATCACTGGAACGATCACGCCTTCCAACAGCCTCATTTTTAATTTTACGGTATACACAATCAGACTTTATTTTGCCTAAATTTAAAGTTTCGCTTATAAAGCGAGTTGTATTAATTTTGTACTTACGTACGTTCAAAGCTGTTGTTAATAACATTTCATTTCCCAATAAATCGCGTTCAACGCCCCTTACCTGCCTAGTTAATTGAGTACCATGACAAAAATCAATCGAATTACTCCAAACAGACACACGATAACTGTCTACTTCTATTTTAAATTTTTTGCAATTCCTCTGGCTACAATATCCGTAAATCACTACACGACCTGACACTAATTTATTGTAGCTTTGCACATTAAAAATACATGTAGTGTTAACTTCTTTAAGTTTTTCAGAAAAAAAGAAAGGATAAACACTTTGGCACAGTTTTCCTGATTTAAAAATTGTAGAAAGTTCGTCTACGTCTATGGTAAAAGTGCCCTCCAATATCCAATTACTCTTGTATAATGGTTCGGGATATGTATTTTTAGTCCCCACAGGTAGAATTACATTAAATGTTGAAGTTTTTGACGATTTTGAATATAAATTTATTAATTTATTGTCAATATCATCGATTATTGCTGCTGAAACATCAATTTCAGATGCATTAAATATCGATGCAGAATCAGATTCATTATTTGCAATATTCGAATGATCAGTCAATTTTACTGAGTTTTGAATTTCAGGTTCATCATTGATATACGATTTAGATACAGTTTGATTTTTAATTTGTTGCAACAATCTTGAAGTTAAATTTTTTGAATTATTCTTTATGCGTTGGATTTTTATATTTCGTCTATTGAATTTAGTATCAGAGCCATATACTATGATAGAGGCCTTACCAACTAAATCATTCCCAAGCTTCAATGACTTTATCTGCTTATAACTTAAATTGGAATTCAATAAAAAAACATAAAGTTTATCCATTTTATCCATATTGGTTAATTATGTAAAAATGAAAACTTAAACACTAATAAAACTGAAATATGTTAAATGAATAAATGAAAAACACTTTTAAATAAATCTATATGTAAAAAAAACACTTAAAATAATATAATAAAGAAATGATAACTTACGTAAAATAATTAAACAAGTAACGAATATAAACGAAAAAATGTAACTTCTTAACAACCATCTAAATTAATACGAATGATGAACAAATAACTAAAACATTAAACTCTATTTAAACTTTATGAGGGCACTTTTTTTCAAAATTCTGAGAGTGAGATTTACAACAACTACACGGCAGCTATGCAGATATAAATGAAGTTTACTCGGAAAAGTTTTATTGGATTACAAATCTATTCGTTTCCAATATTGAAAAAACAAAGAAGTTCATTGCTTTTTTCTAAATCTCCTCGTCAGCGACACCCAGTCTTATAAATAGATATATATTTCTAATGAAATATTTTTTCCATAATCGCAATGTTGAAAGTTTTACGTGAAAAATGTTTTGTTATTGATTTAATCAATGAAAACGAAAGTTACAATTATATAAAAAAATAAAATCTATTGTATGAGGAAAACGCCCGTGCAAACATATTTCTATTGTTTGGAGGAACAATTGCCGAAAATTAATAATGGAGAAGTGGAGCTTCGTAGACAAAAATATTTATTCTCCTTTGTCCCATTTCATTTAAGTGTACTTTAAGCAAAATGGTGGTATTTATTCAATTTTTGTATAGTACAGATTACATAGTAAAGATTTTTTAATTATGTAATTGGTGCTTGAATATCAGAAATTGGACCCCACATTATTTTTATTTCCAGAAATGTAAAAAAATGCCGATACCCCTCAAATGTAAATATGCAATAGAATATATCAACGGTAACAAAACAAGTACTTCCGTTTTAATTTTATCGGATTTTTTTTTTACTCTTGAGCGGTTCGGAGATGTTGCTTAAATGAATCACATTTTGACAGCCTAAAATATGTCCTTTAAAATTGGAGGTTCAGCTATTTTTGTAAAACTAATTCCATATCAATCAAACAAAAAATATTTCCTATCTGTAAATCAACTTAGTTTCTATTATCTATTAATATTTTCCAAATATGCCGAAAAACTATTTTTTATCAATAAAAATGGGATTATTTTTCACTTGCAATTATTAGGGGGTGGGGAAAGTCCGGCGTGAAAAATGTTTTTTTTTTTATTGAAAATGATCAATTAATGAATGAGGAATTCAACTGTTTAAAAAGATTTTCAATGAAGGAAGGAACAATTGGTGAAAATTAATTATTTATCGAAAACATGTGATTTTTCGATTTTTAATTTATAGGGGGTGGGGGAAGTCCGGTGTGAAAAACGTTTTCGTTGAAAATGATCAATTAATGTATGGGGAATTCAACTGTATAAAAAGATTTTCTATGAAGGAAGGAACAATTGGTGAAAATTAATTATTTATCGAAAACATGTGATTTTTCTATTTTTAATTTATAGGGGGTGGGGGAAGTCCGGTGTGAAAAATGTTTTTGTTGAAAATGAACAATTAATGTATGGAGAATTCAACTGTATAAAAAGATTTTCTATGAAGGAGGGAACAAGTGGTGATAATTAATTATTTATCGAAAATATGTGATTTTTCGATTTTTAATTTATAGGGGGTGGGGGAAGTCCGGTGTGAAAAATGTTTTTGTTGAAAATGATCAATTAATGTATGGAGAATTCAACTGTATAAAAAGATTTTCTATGAAGGAGGGAACAAGTGGTGATAATTAATTATTTATCGAAAATATGTGATTTTTCGATTTTTAATTTATAGGGGGTGGGGGAAGTCCGGTGTGAAAAATGTTTTTGTGGAAAATGATCAACTAATGTATGGAGAATTCAACTGTATAAAAAGATTTTCTATGAAGGAGGGAACAAGTGGTGATAATTAATTATTTATCGAAAATATGTGATTTTTCGATTTTTAATTTATAGGGGGTGGGGGAAGTCCGGTGTGAAAAATGTTTTTGTGGAGAATGATCAACTAATGTATGGAGAATTCAACTGTATAAAAAGATTTTCTATGAAGGAGGGAACAAGTGGTGATAATTAATTATTTATCGAAAATATGTGATTTTTCGATTTTTAATTTATAGGGGGTGGGGGAAGTCCGGTGTGAAAAATGTTTTTGTGGAAAATGATCAACTAATGTATGGAGAATTCAACTGTATAAAAAGATTTTCTATGAAGGAGGGAACAAGTGGTGATAATTAATTATTTATCGAAAATATGTGATTTTTCGATTTTTAATTTATAGGGGGTGGGGGAAGTCCGGTGTGAAAAATGTTTTTGTGGAAAATGATCAACTAATGTATGGAGAATTCAACTGTATAAAAAGATTTTCTATGAAGGAGGGAACAAGTGGTGATAATTAATTATTTATCGAAAATATGTGATTTTTCGATTTTTAATTTATAGGGGGTGGGGGAAGTCCGGTGTGAAAAATGTTTTTGTGGAAAATGATTAACTAATGTATGGAGAATTCAACTGTATAAAAAGATTTTCTATGAAGGAGGGAACAAGTGGTGATAATTAATTATTTATCGAAAATATGTGATTTTTCGATTTTTAATTTATAGGGGGTGGGGGAAGTCCGGTGTGAAAAATGTTTTTGTGGAAAATGATCAACTAATGTATGGAGAATTCAACTGTATAAAAAGATTTTCTATGAAGGAGGGAACAAGTGGTGATAATTAATTATTTATCGAAAACATGTGATTTTTCGATTTTTAATTTATAGGGGGTGGGGGAAGTCCGGTGTGAAAAACGTTTTCGTTGAAAATGATCAATTAATGTATGGGGAATTCAACTGTATAAAAAGATTTTCTATGAAGGAAGGAACAATTGGTGAAAATTAATTATTTATCGAAAACATGTGATTTTTCTATTTTTAATTTATAGGGGGTGGGGGAAGTCCGGTGTGAAAAATGTTTTTGTTGAAAATGAACAATTAATGTATGGAGAATTCAACTGTATAAAAAGATTTTCTATGAAGGAGGGAACAAGTGGTGATAATTAATTATTTATCGAAAATATGTGATTTTTCGATTTTTAATTTATAGGGGGTGGGGGAAGTCCGGTGTGAAAAATGTTTTTGTTGAAAATGATCAATTAATGTATGGAGAATTCAACTGTATAAAAAGATTTTCTATGAAGGAGGGAACAAGTGGTGATAATTAATTATTTATCGAAAATATGTGATTTTTCGATTTTTAATTTATAGGGGGTGGGGGAAGTCCGGTGTGAAAAATGTTTTTGTGGAAAATGATCAACTAATGTATGGAGAATTCAACTGTATAAAAAGATTTTCTATGAAGGAGGGAACAAGTGGTGATAATTAATTATTTATCGAAAATATGTGATTTTTCGATTTTTAATTTATAGGGGGTGGGGGAAGTCCGGTGTGAAAAATGTTTTTGTGGAGAATGATCAACTAATGTATGGAGAATTCAACTGTATAAAAAGATTTTCTATGAAGGAGGGAACAAGTGGTGATAATTAATTATTTATCGAAAATATGTGATTTTTCGATTTTTAATTTATAGGGGGTGGGGGAAGTCCGGTGTGAAAAATGTTTTTGTGGAAAATGATCAACTAATGTATGGAGAATTCAACTGTATAAAAAGATTTTCTATGAAGGAGGGAACAAGTGGTGATAATTAATTATTTATCGAAAATATGTGATTTTTCGAGTTTTAATTTATAGGGGGTGGGGGAAGTCCGGTGTGAAAAATGTTTTTGTTGAAAATGATCAACTAATGTATGGAGAATTCAACTGTATAAAAAGATTTTCTATGAAGGAGGGAACAAGTGGTGATAATTAATTATTTATCGAAAATATGTGATTTTTCGATTTTTAATTTATAGGGGGTGGGGGAAGTCCGGTGTGAAAAATGTTTTTGTGGAAAATGATCAACTAATGTATGGAGAATTCAACTGTATAAAAAGATTTTCTATGAAGGAGGGAACAAGTGGTGATAATTAATTATTTATCGAAAATATGTGATTTTTCGATTTTTAATTTATAGGGGGTGGGGGAAGTCCGGTGTGAAAAATGTTTTTGTGGAGAATGATCAACTAATGTATGGAGAATTCAACTGTATAAAAAGATTTTCTATGAAGGAGGGAACAAGTGGTGATAATTAATTATTTATCGAAAATATGTGATTTTTCGATTTTTAATTTATAGGGGGTGGGGGAAGTCCGGTGTGAAAAATGTTTTTGTGGAAAATGATCAACTAATGTATGGAGAATTCAACTGTATAAAAAGATTTTCTATGAAGGAGGGAACAAGTGGTGATAATTAATTATTTATCGAAAATATGTGATTTTTCGATTTTTAATTTATAGGGGGTGGGGGAAGTCCGGTGTGAAAAATGTTTTTGTGGAAAATGATCAACTAATGTATGGAGAATTCAACTGTATAAAAAGATTTTCTATGAAGGAGGGAACAAGTGGTGATAATTAATTATTTATCGAAAATATGTGATTTTTCGATTTTTAATTTATAGGGGGTGGGGGAAGTCCGGTGTGAAAAATGTTTTTGTGGAAAATGATCAACTAATGTATGGAGAATTCAACTGTATAAAAAGATTTTCTATGAAGGAGGGAACAAGTGGTGATAATTAATTATTTATCGAAAATATGTGATTTTTCGATTTTTAATTTATAGGGGGTGGGGGAAGTCCGGTGTGAAAAATGTTTTTGTGGAAAATGATTAACTAATGTATGGAGAATTCAACTGTATAAAAAGATTTTCTATGAAGGAGGGAACAAGTGGTGATAATTAATTATTTATCGAAAATATGTGATTTTTCGATTTTTAATTTATAGGGGGTGGGGGAAGTCCGGTGTGAAAAATGTTTTTGTGGAAAATGATCAACTAATGTATGGAGAATTCAACTGTATAAAAAGATTTTCTATGAAGGAGGGAACAAGTGGTGATAATTAATTATTTATCGAAAACATGTGATTTTTCGATTTTTAATTTATAGGGGGTGGGGGAAGTCCGGTGTGAAAAACGTTTTCGTTGAAAATGATCAATTAATGTATGGGGAATTCAACTGTATAAAAAGATTTTCTATGAAGGAAGGAACAATTGGTGAAAATTAATTATTTATCGAAAACATGTGATTTTTCTATTTTTAATTTATAGGGGGTGGGGGAAGTCCGGTGTGAAAAATGTTTTTGTTGAAAATGAACAATTAATGTATGGAGAATTCAACTGTATAAAAAGATTTTCTATGAAGGAGGGAACAAGTGGTGATAATTAATTATTTATCGAAAATATGTGATTTTTCGATTTTTAATTTATAGGGGGTGGGGGAAGTCCGGTGTGAAAAATGTTTTTGTTGAAAATGATCAATTAATGTATGGAGAATTCAACTGTATAAAAAGATTTTCTATGAAGGAGGGAACAAGTGGTGATAATTAATTATTTATCGAAAATATGTGATTTTTCGATTTTTAATTTATAGGGGGTGGGGGAAGTCCGGTGTGAAAAATGTTTTTGTGGAAAATGATCAACTAATGTATGGAGAATTCAACTGTATAAAAAGATTTTCTATGAAGGAGGGAACAAGTGGTGATAATTAATTATTTATCGAAAATATGTGATTTTTCGATTTTTAATTTATAGGGGGTGGGGGAAGTCCGGTGTGAAAAATGTTTTTGTGGAGAATGATCAACTAATGTATGGAGAATTCAACTGTATAAAAAGATTTTCTATGAAGGAGGGAACAAGTGGTGATAATTAATTATTTATCGAAAATATGTGATTTTTCGATTTTTAATTTATAGGGGGTGGGGGAAGTCCGGTGTGAAAAATGTTTTTGTGGAAAATGATCAACTAATGTATGGAGAATTCAACTGTATAAAAAGATTTTCTATGAAGGAGGGAACAAGTGGTGATAATTAATTATTTATCGAAAATATGTGATTTTTCGAGTTTTAATTTATAGGGGGTGGGGGAAGTCCGGTGTGAAAAATGTTTTTGTTGAAAATGATCAACTAATGTATGGAGAATTCAACTGTATAAAAAGATTTTCTATGAAGGAGGGAACAAGTGGTGATAATTAATTATTTATCGAAAATATGTGATTTTTCGATTTTTAATTTATAGGGGGTGGGGGAAGTCCGGTGTGAAAAATGTTTTTGTGGAAAATGATCAACTAATGTATGGAGAATTCAACTGTATAAAAAGATTTTCTATGAAGGAGGGAACAAGTGGTGATAATTAATTATTTATCGAAAATATGTGATTTTTCGATTTTTAATTTATAGGGGGTGGGGGAAGTCCGGTGTGAAAAATGTTTTTGTGGAGAATGATCAACTAATGTATGGAGAATTCAACTGTATAAAAAGATTTTCTATGAAGGAGGGAACAAGTGGTGATAATTAATTATTTATCGAAAATATGTGATTTTTCGATTTTTAATTTATAGGGGGTGGGGGAAGTCCGGTGTGAAAAATGTTTTTGTGGAAAATGATCAACTAATGTATGGAGAATTCAACTGTATAAAAAGATTTTCTATGAAGGAGGGAACAAGTGGTGATAATTAATTATTTATCGAAAATATGTGATTTTTCGAGTTTTAATTTATAGGGGGTGGGGGAAGTCCGGTGTGAAAAATGTTTTTGTTGAAAATGATCAACTAATGTATGGAGAATTCAACTGTATAAAAAGATTTTCTATGAAGGAGGGAACAAGTGGTGATAATTAATTATTTATCGAAAATATGTGATTTTTCGATTTTTAATTTATAGGGGGTGGGGGAAGTCCGGTGTGAAAAATGTTTTTGTGGAAAATGATCAACTAATGTATGGAGAATTCAACTGTATAAAAAGATTTTCTATGAAGGAGGGAACAAGTGGTGATAATTAATTATTTATCGAAAATATGTGATTTTTCGATTTTTAATTTATAGGGGGTGGGGGAAGTCCGGTGTGAAAAATGTTTTTGTGGAGAATGATCAACTAATGTATGGAGAATTCAACTGTATAAAAAGATTTTCTATGAAGGAGGGAACAAGTGGTGATAATTAATTATTTATCGAAAATATGTGATTTTTCGATTTTTAATTTATAGGGGGTGGGGGAAGTCCGGTGTGAAAAATGTTTTTGTGGAAAATGATCAACTAATGTATGGAGAATTCAACTGTATAAAAAGATTTTCTATGAAGGAG
This sequence comes from Philonthus spinipes, assembly GCA_963082785.1. NCBI lineage: Eukaryota > Metazoa > Arthropoda > Insecta > Coleoptera > Staphylinidae > Philonthus > Philonthus spinipes. The sequence continues at coordinate 22,580,202 of OY720299.1, forward strand.
GGAACAAGTGGTGATAATTAATTATTTATCGAAAATATGTGATTTTTCGATTTTTAATTTATAGGGGGTGGGGGAAGTCCGGTGTGAAAAATGTTTTTGTGGAAAATGATCAACTAATGTATGGAGAATTCAACTGTATAAAAAGATTTTCTATGAAGGAGGGAACAAGTGGTGATAATTAATTATTTATCGAAAATATGTGATTTTTCGATTTTTAATTTATAGGGGGTGGGGGAAGTCCGGTGTGAAAAATGTTTTTGTGGAAAATGATCAACTAATGTATGGAGAATTCAACTGTATAAAAAGATTTTCTATGAAGGAGGGAACAAGTGGTGATAATTAATTATTTATCGAAAATATGTGATTTTTCGATTTTTAATTTATAGGGGGTGGGGGAAGTCCGGTGTGAAAAATGTTTTTGTGGAAAATGATTAACTAATGTATGGAGAATTCAACTGTATAAAAAGATTTTCTATGAAGGAGGGAACAAGTGGTGATAATTAATTATTTATCGAAAATATGTGATTTTTCGATTTTTAATTTATAGGGGGTGGGGGAAGTCCGGTGTGAAAAATGTTTTTGTGGAAAATGATCAACTAATGTATGGAGAATTCAACTGTATAAAAAGATTTTCTATGAAGGAGGGAACAAGTGGTGATAATTAATTATTTATCGAAAACATGTGATTTTTCGATTTTTAATTTATAGGGGGTGGGGGAAGTCCGGTGTGAAAAACGTTTTCGTTGAAAATGATCAATTAATGTATGGGGAATTCAACTGTATAAAAAGATTTTCTATGAAGGAAGGAACAATTGGTGAAAATTAATTATTTATCGAAAACATGTGATTTTTCTATTTTTAATTTATAGGGGGTGGGGGAAGTCCGGTGTGAAAAATGTTTTTGTTGAAAATGAACAATTAATGTATGGAGAATTCAACTGTATAAAAAGATTTTCTATGAAGGAGGGAACAAGTGGTGATAATTAATTATTTATCGAAAATATGTGATTTTTCGATTTTTAATTTATAGGGGGTGGGGGAAGTCCGGTGTGAAAAATGTTTTTGTTGAAAATGATCAATTAATGTATGGAGAATTCAACTGTATAAAAAGATTTTCTATGAAGGAGGGAACAAGTGGTGATAATTAATTATTTATCGAAAATATGTGATTTTTCGATTTTTAATTTATAGGGGGTGGGGGAAGTCCGGTGTGAAAAATGTTTTTGTGGAAAATGATCAACTAATGTATGGAGAATTCAACTGTATAAAAAGATTTTCTATGAAGGAGGGAACAAGTGGTGATAATTAATTATTTATCGAAAATATGTGATTTTTCGATTTTTAATTTATAGGGGGTGGGGGAAGTCCGGTGTGAAAAATGTTTTTGTGGAGAATGATCAACTAATGTATGGAGAATTCAACTGTATAAAAAGATTTTCTATGAAGGAGGGAACAAGTGGTGATAATTAATTATTTATCGAAAATATGTGATTTTTCGATTTTTAATTTATAGGGGGTGGGGGAAGTCCGGTGTGAAAAATGTTTTTGTGGAAAATGATCAACTAATGTATGGAGAATTCAACTGTATAAAAAGATTTTCTATGAAGGAGGGAACAAGTGGTGATAATTAATTATTTATCGAAAATATGTGATTTTTCGATTTTTAATTTATAGGGGGTGGGGGAAGTCCGGTGTGAAAAATGTTTTTGTGGAAAATGATCAACTAATGTATGGAGAATTCAACTGTATAAAAAGATTTTCTATGAAGGAGGGAACAAGTGGTGATAATTAATTATTTATCGAAAATATGTGATTTTTCGATTTTTAATTTATAGGGGGTGGGGGAAGTCCGGTGTGAAAAATGTTTTTGTGGAAAATGATTAACTAATGTATGGAGAATTCAACTGTATAAAAAGATTTTCTATGAAGGAGGGAACAAGTGGTGATAATTAATTATTTATCGAAAATATGTGATTTTTCGATTTTTAATTTATAGGGGGTGGGGGAAGTCCGGTGTGAAAAATGTTTTTGTGGAAAATGATCAACTAATGTATGGAGAATTCAACTGTATAAAAAGATTTTCTATGAAGGAGGGAACAAGTGGTGATAATTAATTATTTATCGAAAATATGTGATTTTTCGAGTTTTAATTTATAGGGGGTGGGGGAAGTCCGGTGTGAAAAATGTTTTTGTTGAAAATGATCAACTAATGTATGGAGAATTCAACTGTATAAAAAGATTTTCTATGAAGGAGGGAACAAGTGGTGATAATTAATTATTTATCGAAAATATGTGATTTTTCGATTTTTAATTTATAGGGGGTGGGGGAAGTCCGGTGTGAAAAATGTTTTTGTGGAAAATGATCAACTAATGTATGGAGAATTCAACTGTATAAAAAGATTTTCTATGAAGGAGGGAACAAGTGGTGATAATTAATTATTTATCGAAAATATGTGATTTTTCGATTTTTAATTTATAGGGGGTGGGGGAAGTCCGGTGTGAAAAATGTTTTTGTGGAGAATGATCAACTAATGTATGGAGAATTCAACTGTATAAAAAGATTTTCTATGAAGGAGGGAACAAGTGGTGATAATTAATTATTTATCGAAAATATGTGATTTTTCGATTTTTAATTTATAGGGGGTGGGGGAAGTCCGGTGTGAAAAATGTTTTTGTGGAAAATGATCAACTAATGTATGGAGAATTCAACTGTATAAAAAGATTTTCTATGAAGGAGGGAACAAGTGGTGATAATTAATTATTTATCGAAAATATGTGATTTTTCGAGTTTTAATTTATAGGGGGTGGGGGAAGTCCGGTGTGAAAAATGTTTTTGTTGAAAATGATCAACTAATGTATGGAGAATTCAACTGTATAAAAAGATTTTCTATGAAGGAGGGAACAAGTGGTGATAATTAATTATTTATCGAAAATATGTGATTTTTCGATTTTTAATTTATAGGGGGTGGGGGAAGTCCGGTGTGAAAAATGTTTTTGTGGAAAATGATCAACTAATGTATGGAGAATTCAACTGTATAAAAAGATTTTCTATGAAGGAGGGAACAAGTGGTGATAATTAATTATTTATCGAAAATATGTGATTTTTCGATTTTTAATTTATAGGGGGTGGGGGAAGTCCGGTGTGAAAAATGTTTTTGTGGAGAATGATCAACTAATGTATGGAGAATTCAACTGTATAAAAAGATTTTCTATGAAGGAGGGAACAAGTGGTGATAATTAATTATTTATCGAAAATATGTGATTTTTCGATTTTTAATTTATAGGGGGTGGGGGAAGTCCGGTGTGAAAAATGTTTTTGTGGAAAATGATCAACTAATGTATGGAGAATTCAACTGTATAAAAAGATTTTCTATGAAGGAGGGAACAAGTGGTGATAATTAATTATTTATCGAAAATATGTGATTTTTCGATTTTTAATTTATAGGGGGTGGGGGAAGTCCGGTGTGAAAAATGTTTTTGTGGAAAATGATCAACTAATGTATGGAGAATTCAACTGTATAAAAAGATTTTCTATGAAGGAGGGAACAAGTGGTGATAATTAATTATTTATCGAAAATATGTGATTTTTCGATTTTTAATTTATAGGGGGTGGGGGAAGTCCGGTGTGAAAAATGTTTTTGTGGAAAATGATTAACTAATGTATGGAGAATTCAACTGTATAAAAAGATTTTCTATGAAGGAGGGAACAAGTGGTGATAATTAATTATTTATCGAAAATATGTGATTTTTCGATTTTTAATTTATAGGGGGTGGGGGAAGTCCGGTGTGAAAAATGTTTTTGTGGAAAATGATCAACTAATGTATGGAGAATTCAACTGTATAAAAAGATTTTCTATGAAGGAGGGAACAAGTGGTGATAATTAATTATTTATCGAAAATATGTGATTTTTCGAGTTTTAATTTATAGGGGGTGGGGGAAGTCCGGTGTGAAAAATGTTTTTGTTGAAAATGATCAACTAATGTATGGAGAATTCAACTGTATAAAAAGATTTTCTATGAAGGAGGGAACAAGTGGTGATAATTAATTATTTATCGAAAATATGTGATTTTTCGATTTTTAATTTATAGGGGGTGGGGGAAGTCCGGTGTGAAAAATGTTTTTGTGGAAAATGATCAATTAATGTATGGAGAATTTAACTGTATAAAAAGATTTTCTATGAAGGAGGGAACAAGTGGTGATAATTAATTATTTATCGAAAACATGTGATTTTTCGATTTTTAATTTTTAGGGGGTGGGGGAAGTCCGGTGTGAAAAATGTTTTTATTGAAAATGATCAATTAATGTATGGAGAATTCAACTGTATAAAAATATTTTCTATGGAGGAAGGAACAATTGGTGAAAATTAATTATTTATAGAAAACATGTGATTTTTCTATATTTAATTTTTAGGGGATGGGGGAAATCCGGTATGAAAAATGTTTTTGTTGAAAATGATCAATTAATGTATGGGGAATTCAACCGTTATAAATAAGTTTTCTATGAAGGGAGGAACAATTGGTGAAAATTAATTATTTATCGAAAACATGTGATTTTTCGATTTTTAATTTTTAGGGAGTGGGGGAAGTCCGGTGTGAAAAATGTTTTTGTTAAAAATGAACAAATAGTGTATGGAGAATTCAACTGTACAAAAATATTTCGTGTGAAAGAAGGAACAATTACTTAAAATTTATTATTTCTTGTGAATGATGTTATAATTAATTTTTGGAATGAATGGGGGAGGGGTGGTTTTTTATTTTGAATATTTTGTTTTGTTCTACATGTTGTTTTGCGTAAATTAAAGGAATATTAAGACTTTTTTTTCAAATAAAAAAAAAAATGGAGTAAAATATTATTATATTTTTTATGGGGGTTGGGGGTGAGGTGTGAAAGTTTTTTCTTTTTCAAGTTTTTAAAAGGTATATGGGGAGTATATCTAGGTGAAAGTGATGTTTTTTGAGGAGGGAACACATAGAGAAAATTAAGAGATAGAGAGAAAAGGGGTTGTTTAGGGGGTTGAAAGGGGTTGAAAATTGCGTTTATTAATTCCAACCTCTAGAAGAGATTATGCTGAATGCTTTAGTGAAGAAATGAATGCAAAATGTTGATTTTTAAAGTTTTTATGATCTATTGGCGAAATCTATTGGTAACTTCACACCCGTATTTATGCGACCAGATGGTGTATGCATCCCGTTTTCAGGTCCTTGGTTTCTAATCTTAATCAGATGAATTCTATGGATCGATTTTAGGTCAAGTACTGTGGATGCAAAAACCATAGATGGATAATTCGTTGGGATGAGAGGATAATACTAGAGATGGACAAAGTCGATCTTTTTTGTCACTGAAAAATGAATAAGAATTTTCTTAATGTTTGTAAATAAAGTGTACTTTTTAGAACCATCACACAGAGCATTCCCATCCACGCTCGAACATTTTGGTCCTTCGAACCGGATTCCAGAAAGTCGGTCGCCGCAAGCGTTAAAATGATCTCAAATAAATTATTACTTGAATATCCATTCTAAATAAATTAGTCATATCACTTTTATTTTTATTTAAATAATTGTTGCCATAAAGTAAGTTTCATGTGTTCTTAGTTCTTAACAAATAACGATTAAGTTTAACAAACAGTTATTTTTTTTTTAGGCAAAACAATTTTCAATATAAATTAATGCTATTAACTAACTAAACATCTTTATTCAAATGTGTGTATATATATATATATATATATATATATATATATATATGTACAACAATATATAAAATTAGAATTATATACTGTAGATGAATCGGCTATTGTTCGTTTCACCCATTCACTCACTAACGACCGACGTTCAAGAGAATTAAATAATCCAGGCAGAAAGACCCCGGGTCGATGGCCATTTGACAATGACAGTTACATGACAAATTGAAATAATTCTATAAATATTGTAAACACACATACTACACATTGTAAAATATAACGTTATTTGTCAATAAAGATGTTAAATATATCGGCTATTGACCGTCTGTAATGCTATTATCTGTAAAATTCTGTAATGTATCTTATAAAAAGTTTTACTTATTTGACCGAAGAAATTTATTACAGTAATACTTCCTCTACAAACGCTTCAAAATACATCACCCATAAATTCTCGCCCCGGCGCGAGATGCCACACCCCCACCCCGGCCCCCTCAGAACGATGTCCCGGCTAATTTATGCTCCCCCTTTTTTCCCCGTTTCGTTCGTCTCTCGGGAGATTAGACCGAGAAAAGAGGAATTGTGCTGAGTAACGTCTGTCTGGCTGTCCTAAAGAGGGCGAGAATGGACGCGTCACATCGCGTGGACTACGTGCTGGCAGCAACGTACTTCCCTCCCCGCTAATTTCCGATTCAAATAGTGTTTTAGTCTCGTATTTGTTTTGTTCGTTTTCCTCTGGGCGATTCGTTCTAATATGGACACACACAAGAAACGCCGGTTGTTTTGGTAAAAGGAAAACCCGAGATGGTTTGTTGTTGAAGTTCGATTTGTTTAAAACTGGTACATCACAATTGACTTACTTATTTCGTAGAAGAATTACAATTTTAAATATAAAAGTGTGCTTGTACAGTTATATTATGTAGTCGAAATATTAATTTAGTAAATTAAATAAAAATAATTTATAAATTAATGTCTGGCGAGGTACATACTCGGAAAGTAGTTGTTTCAATAGAAGTTTGTCAAAAACTTACAGTGCATGGCAAATACATTAAACCAGTATGAGTGGTTTAATTTGTTTGGTTCTAGCAGATCTACTTTCAAAAATTGACTATTACGGTATAAATTTGATGATTAATTTTTGTGAATTTCAAATTAACTTATTGATTCAGCTAATAGTTAATTCTTATATGCGATATTGATATTTTTAATTTTAATTGTATCTTTTTGTGGATGTTTCTCTTTGATTATAATATTAACGTTCTTCTCGAATATTGTACTCATTTTAATAGCATAGCATTTCCATTTTTTACTTTCCCCGGACCCCTGTCCAAGGGAAAGTATTGTGATCGTGAAAATTTTCGAACCGCCAATTTCAACAAATATGCACGTTTTGAGGTCCCCTGAGTCCATTCCATCGAGTTTTGAAAAATGTCTGTGTGTTTCCGCGATAGCGCAAAAACGGCTAAATGGATTAAGCCCAAACTTTATATCTAAGCTTTATATAACAGTAGAATGATCTGAAAATCTTTTGGTTAGAATCAAAACTCATTAAGTGCAACTTTACTCTTAGCTATTTTTCATTTTTTAATTCGGATAGAAAAATGTTTCAAATAAAAGTTTTAGATCTTGGAAAATAAATAATTTCTGTTATAAAACTTTTATTGTAGGACCTCCGCTTTTCATTTTATAAGCGTTTACCTGATAAATTCCCTTAGAGATTTTAATTATTGAAATAATTATTTTAATGACAAATAAAACGTCAAAATGCCGTCATATTCAGCACATTCGGATAGTTTGAAAAAATGAAGAAGAGTTTCAAGACATTGTAAGGTAGGAAATAAGACATTTAATTATAATATTCTTCTAAATACTCGGTTTTAACTTTAAAAGACAACAATCATTTTTTTCTATTAATCATTTTGCTTTCCTATTAAATTTTCAATCAGAAACTTATTTGACCGTATTCACCGGGGATAGTACCATGATGGACACATCACCATTTTTTTATATTTAATGTAGATTTAATTCTGTTAGATGCGATTTTGTTTTATATTGACATATATTTTGTACTCGTAGAAAAAAAAATAACCTCGACACCCAATACGGGTAAAAGAGGATAAGATTACGAAAGAAAGAAAGAAATAAAGTAAGAAAGAAAGAAAGAAAGAAAAAATATGTAGCTTTATTTTATTTTTTCTCTTTTGTAATTATTATAATAATAAATCTAAATTAAACTGATTTATTTTTAGTTTAATCTGAATTTAATACCAATTTTATTATTAAATGTGCATGACTTAATTTACTCATGTTCATTATTTACTGTAATTAGGATTAACGTTTTTTGTATGGTAATTATTTTTAGATTATTTTTTTTGTAAATGGGGTACCCCGTTAATAAATAAATAAACTAATTTCATTGATCACTATCAGAAAATTTTTCTTATATAATTTCTAATAATTTCTTCTGCATCTATAGCATTTTGAATTACGTTAGGTAAGTCCTTTAAAACAAATGTAAATTAAAAGAACTACTTCTAGGACAAATACTCTGTTAGATATTGAATTACATAATGGACACTTGCTGCTGCATATCAGTAACACATTGCATAATGCAACAATTGTCAATTCAAGAATGTTTAATGTAAAGAACAAAAAGCGCTACGTAATGTAAAGCCATCTGTAGACACGCGTTTCGGGATCTATCCCTCATCAGAACAACTCTGCCTTATATAATTTTAAGATGTGTAATTAAAGTAATTAAATTAAATAAATTAAATTTACCGTCCCGACTGCGATCTCAGATAAAAATGACCTGGCGTTAAGGCTTTCAGCGTATTATTTTGTAACGTATTGAATATAATTGTGTAACGTGACTTCTGGTTTCATCAATTTAACTTTTGATGACAGAAGTCACTTGATTCCTTTTTTTATTCCCTTGACTGGGTTGTGAAGAACTTAAGTCAACTTTACACGATTTTTATGACTGTTGTTTATTAAATAATGATGAATACACTTTTTAGGCTTTAGCGCTGATATTTAGAACTGTACAATTTGAATGCCGGAGAATGTCTGTTACAAAAAGGTGAAGTTGGTCTCCTCGACACCAGAACAACCCCTCCCTTTTGGGGCGATAATAATATATTAAAATCTAATTAAGCACGCATAACATTGGGAAGCAAGATGTAAATAACAAAATGAAAAATATTTATATAAGGATAGAGATTTTGCGGATAGATAGATTTATGATATGATTTGAAAATGAACAATATTTGAATTTAGAGTTAATGACTTATTTGCTGTTCCAATGTTATCTGTGCGAATGAGTTCCTTAATTTAAAACAGCTAATATTATTTACATAAATAGATTACAATAATCGAATAATATATAAAATATATACACGAAATATTTATAATAATAATAATAGTAATAATAATAATGTATATTATTATTATAAAATGTACTGGGGTACATTACAATTGTACTATTTTCTGAATAAATATGTTTTTATAAAAATTATATAGCATTTTGAAGTAATAATTAATATGTAAAATAATTTAAAGAAAAGACACTTGGTTGTTTCAAAAATTAATAAATAATTTGTGAAACAATACCAAGTGTCTTTAAATTATTTTACATAGTGTAATATGTTTCACCAAGTGCCAGATGAGAAATTAATTCAAGAAAAAAAAAATAATATTATAAGTAACATTAAAAATAAAATCGTTTTCAGAGTAGGCCTTGATACCACACCTAGTGGGTCACAGATCGCAGCATTTGTATTTATGTAATGGCCACCGTTGAATAAGTAAACAAACATTCTCCGAGGAAATTGATTAAATAAAACCACTGCAACACACATTGGAATTTGACTTCATGTTTTTCCATTTTTTTGAAAAATAAATAATAAAAGCACATTTTAACAAACAATACATGCACGTAGATCAATTTGTTGTTGGTGACTAACGCGATTATTACGGCAGGTATGATTAAATATTTCTCCACGGTACATTGATGTATGTGTATGTATACAAATATGAATGTGTGTGTGTGTTTGTGTGTAACGTGAAACGAATAAGTGAAGCAATTTAGAGTGAGTCACATTTTGTTTTATATTATTTCCATTATTATTAAGCCACTTTTGGAATGAGCGGTTTACCGGTATGTACGATCCTTGAAACCAATTTGAGTGGACAATTGCGATTGAAAATGTTAATAAAACGCAGAGTTGTTATGAATTTAGAATTGAATGTGTGGAATTAGGAAAGTGATAAAGTTACGTTTTGTGGAAGTAGTCGGGCGAGGTGTGACGGAATTGAGAAGGCCATTAGAAAATGGCATCATTGAAAGAAACTCGTGTTTAGTGGATTGTTGATGTTGCAGTTTTATTGTTTCCTCAAATGAGGATTGTTTAAGGCTGCGACCCCCAATACGTTTCCGTTTTAAGGGATTAACAATTTTATACAGTCATAGCAATTCAACACTAAATACAGGCAGATAGCTTATTTACTGATGAATGACATCAGATAATTTTTATTTTTTAAAACAAAAAAATGTGAAAAATATTTTTTCAAAAATTAATTTAATTTACAAAAATACATTTAATCTATATTAAATATATCTGATTATATGTGGAAAGTATTCCTCTTAATATCCATATTTAATACAATCATATTATTATTTGTATACTCCTTAATCCTATAAAATAGTCAATGAGAACAAATTTAGTTCGACGCCATCATTTTTATTATGGAACAGTATCTAGTAGTTGCCGCTAGGTTGAAAAATCAAAGTTGGAATAAAATAAACTCACACATTTTGTAAAAACTTTGTTGTTAATCGTACCGTTTATTAGGCGTAAAATCGTAGCCTTAAGAAGAAATCGTTTTTGTTAGTAAAAAAGGAAATACAAGTATAATACAAACTTTCAAAGACAGAAATATCTACAGTCACAATATATTATGAAAATATTTAATATTTTTATATGAATATATATATATATATATATATATACAGAGAGCTTTTTTTATTAGTATACATTTTTCCTATGTATACCTGTAAAATACGCGAGTTAAACCCATTAGTGTATGCGTCTTTAATTGCTTATAACACCCAAGTGAACACACATATGTCAAATAATCAACAAAACATACACACATTAATCGGATCAATGCGTTTGACTCGAGTTTTTTGCAGGTATACCCTTCCTCTAATGTATACTCATAAAAAAACCTCTCTGTATATATATATATATAATGTTAGATTATATTAAATGTATTATTAATTTGATAATATATATATATATATATATATATATATATATTCAATGTCCCCTTTCTACCCACATGGGTGTAGGGTAAATTTGATAATAATAATAATTTTATTAATTCCGTAAATATCGTTTTACTAATGTTACATCAAGTGATAAATGAGGATGTAACTCATGATTTTTTTTTTAGTCAAGTAGTACAATATTTCAATACATTAAATATTGTATATTATATTTGTAGTTTGATTTACTTCCTTATATTTTCCTCTAAAAATGAGTTAACCAAAGTCTGGTTAAAAATAATCTACAAATAATTCAGGTTTACTTCTTTCTATTTTGTCTAAACTTTATTTTAGACAAAAATTGAAAGATGTATAAATCAAACAAAACGCAACTTCTAATCCCCTTCTACCGCCTAACAAATCCTCCTTATAACATCACCATCAACAACCAACTTGTTTCCCAGCCTAAAAATATAATTAGTTAAGCAGACCAGACCCCAAACTAGATTTGCAGATTGTTTTTTTTTGTCGCATTTTCCTATCATATGTTTACTATTCAGTTGTTTGTGTAGACAACAGTTGAAAATATAACTATATGTATGATTTTCATTTTGCATTTTTTAATTAATGTGAAAATGTAAAATGAAAATTATAAAATATTTTGCAGCAAGCTGAATTGAATTTAAAAAATATAAAATGAATTTTAAAAAATATATGAATCCTAAGTATACAATAGTTTATTACTGTAGCAGTCTGTCAGTCTTTGGAGACATGACACTAAAATTTTGAATCTCGCTAATGAAAAATACAACCACTGTAATATACAGTGGTTAAACACAGTTGTAAATAATAATAATAATTACTATTAAATATCCTATTTCTAGTGAATGTGTATTCATTGTTTTAAAATTAAAAAGAAATTCCATCTAGAGTATTCATAATAAATTAAAGACGACGCAAGCGCCACCTTTTGCCTAATTTCAAGTGGCATCGTAAACGATCTACAGTATTAATAACACTAAAATTACTTTACAAAACAAAAATGACAGAAATTCAAACCACAATCACCAAATTAGAGTGATATAAAAACATAAGTGTCATATTTGCGTCAACGTTTGAAACTAGTGCCATCTAGACTCATTTAACCGGAGGAATGCTGATGTAGGCTACAATTTGATTAATGGGAAAATTAATTGTTCCAATTTTCTTAGTCAAGTTAAGATCAACGTCCTTACTAAAACATGGAACAGATCAAAGGATTGCAAACCTTTGATCTGTTCCATGTGTCATATTGTAGGTTCGACTACTGCAAGAACTATGAGCAATAAATAAGAGATGGAATCTCATACAGCGGAAAGAGATGAATTTTTAGCGAATGGTTTCAGCCGGTCAAATTTTTAAAACAACAAACTAAATAACATGCACAAATGCTGCAATGTAACACATTTAAACAATTCCATTGTTTAAAATGTTATGGATTTATTTTCCGAACAGTACATATTTGTTTGCGGGCTCCTATGTAAACACACTTGGGCCGTAAAACCGCCGATCTTCTTGCCAAAATATATAAATTTCCGATGTTTTCGAGCGGATCCGAGATTCCGTAGTAAACATGCCGTAGTACGCGTAATGAAATTCATGCGAAAATAAAGTAACATTCGGCACGCATTCGTCAAAATTATATTTATTCACTGGCTGGATAGGTATGTAAATGCTGAAGTCTTCCAAAATATACGCCCACTAATATTAATCAATTGATTTAATAAAACACTTTAAACTTTGTTTGTATAACACTAAATTTCATTTATTGTGACTATAGTTTCAACAATTTACACTTGTCATTATCAAACTTGTTAATTACAAAACTAAAACTTTTAGTTTGATAATGACAAGTGTAAATTGTTAAAACTATAGTCACAATAAATATAATTTAGTGTTATACAAACAAAGTTTAAAGTGTTTTATTAAATTGATAAACAATGTAACAACAAAGTTGAAGCTTATTAAAGCGTGGCCTACCTGCCTCAAAGCAACACCCTCTTTAAGGATAAAAGGTTAACGTCACACTGAAGACAGAACTATTTCAACCGTCGAAAAATAAAGATTTCAAATTTGTAAATCCAAGTTGTTAAAGCAAAAATGCTGAAACAACTACAGTTCTTTTAATGGACTAATCCCGCTGTTCTTCCACAATTTTAATAGATGTAGCTGTATTAATCCACGAGTTATAATGCCATGATTGCTAATATTAGTTTTTACGATGGTTAGTTGGATGATCTAATTTTGATGTGAAATTAGTTCATATTAGACAATTTGAAAAATAGACTGTTTAATATTTGTGTTGCATATTGTATTATTCATGTAAATGGCATGCCGTTGAAATAAATAAATAAATAAATATTTCTACAGAAATCACTCTAACCAAACATTATCATACATCCATTCATTCATTACCATCTATTCATAACATACTTTAATCATAACTCATCTTCAAAGCTAAACAATAGCAGAAAAACTCTGGGGTCGATAGCCTATGAAAGGACAACCTCAAATTATATACCGTATTATACTATACAATACTGTACTTAATATACAGTAAAAGTCCCTTGAATAAAGATATTTTTATATATATTTCTACAGAATCGTTCGTAACTGAATAATATGCACAAATACTGCAATATAACACATTTAAACAATTCTATTGTTTAACATGTTATGGATTTATTTTCTGAACAGTACATATTTGTTTGCGGGCTCCTATGTACGTTCGTAAAGATCATTGCGTTTTAAATTATGAATAACAGATGGCATTGAATGCAACATTTCTTTAGTCGAGAATAGAGATGCGAGTTGGGACACGCGTGCGCTCGATAGTGCGCAACGCCTGTTAAAGTTGGCCCATTCGCATTTGTCGCCCGAAATTCTCCCACCGAAATGTGACAAGTTTCTGTTGTTTTTGCGCCAAGTCCATGCGCATGCATTTGTCACATTTCGTATGTCCCATAATCGGCTGTATTTTCGTTGCATTGCCTTAGCGCGAGTATGCGCGTGCCGCACAATGTTATTTTAATTGAGAAAAAATAATATGTACACAAACACTTATTCGTATTTTCATAAACAAACTGAGACTTCCACGATCGGCATAATTGATACATTTATGAATATACGGACCGAAGACGCGGCCGATCCATCCATGCGCATGGATTTGACGCAAAAACAACAGAAGCTTGTCACATTTCGGTGGGAGCATTGCGGGCGACAAATGCGAATGTGTCAACTTTAACAGGCGTTGCGCACCGTCGATCGCACGCGTGTCCCAACTCGCATCTCTAGTCGAGAACTGTAAAGGATGAAAATTACAGTTCTCGATTAAAGGACGAATGGCATTCAACGCCATCTATTGTTCATAATTTGAAACTGTATTCTAGATGGCGCTGATCAATTAAAACAATTCTTAGTATTCGTCTGTTATAATTCTTGATTAGATCCACCACAAGCTAATCAATCATACCTCGAGGGTTGAAATTGATTTTAGGAGTAAAAAAAAACGTGATTAAAAAACATAATTTAATAAATTGTTGACGATGCCTGTTAGATCAACGTCGTTTATAATAATTCTTCACTGGTAATGAATATCGTACGATCTGACATACGTTTAGTTTTTTGTTTAAATGTTTAAATGAATTAAAATAATAATAATAAAAAATCTTTATTAAAGGAAAAAAATAACATCGAGGACATTTGGCACTCCCCAAACGTATCCGTTCTTGTTGCCTGACGTATTTTATTATTTTATGACTTCTTTGTATTATTTTTATAAAAACCGACAGCTTTAAAAATCTCTGTACATTCCTCCCTGAAGATAACCAATGGTCGAAACTAGTCGGAGAGATAAAATATAAATAGTGAAACAAACCAAGAGTTTTATTTAAATAATATATATATATATATATCGGAAAAAATCCTTTGAACACAATTATATTACAAAATTACAAATAGTGTAGAAATACAAATACATAATGTAACTAACAAACATTGACAAAAAATCATTTCACAATAAATCAATAATTAGCGAGATCACTCTATATCAATAGTAAATAGTAAATTGATCATTAATAGAATACAGAATTTAAAAAAAATCAAAAAACGTTGATATCCATCGATATCAGAGAGTCAAATGCGGCGGAGACTATATTTAAACAATGACGTAGAAGAAGCAAATAATTTGAAATTGGTATTATTTTGCAAATTATTTGCGTAGCGCATAAGTCTATCAATAGGATTATGCATACCGTAATTTGTAGGGTGAAAAGACAAACAAAATAATGGCGGCTTGTATCTACAACTAATCCTTCGTGGAATATTAAAACTTAACCTACTTATTAATTCTTGGCTTACAATGAATCCATTAACTAGCTTATGCAGAAAACATAAATCAAGCAAAACTCTCCTGTCTCGCAGAGATTGAATGTTAAGCTGACTTAGCATGGAACTGTGGCTAAAGTTGACCCACCCAATCTACAATAAATAAGTCTTAAAAATCGACTTTGAACAGATTTTAGACGCTGAATTGAAGTTGCTTGATGTTTTCGCTTCGTTTACTACTGATTTCAAATACAAAGTTTTTAGGGTAGGAGGAAACACATTTTTCAAAATACAATAATGGCAGTTTCTGGAAAGGACCGTTAAACCGGACGTGCTTATACATAAATTTAGGGTAATTGGCGCGTTTACAAAAACCCAGAAAATTATGGTCACTACCCGGTTTCGGATTACAAGTCCCTAACAACGCCACTTGAAATTAGGCAATAGATGGCGCTTACGCTGCCTTTCCAAATAAATGTATATAATATTTAGCACCATCTATTGTTCATAATTGAAAACTATATTGTAGATTACGCTTTTTTTTCTCTTTTATCTCAAATATTTCACCTTTTTAGGTGCCTTCCTGTCAGCTTGCGATGGCGAGCAATGTATTGCATTGATCAATCATTGTATTCATTTATTACAGATCTTGATTAATATAACGTTCAACGTTATCTTTTTTTTTCATCGCTAGAGTCGACCACATGGGTTAATTTTTATTTTGGAGTTTCCGCTACTGATTTTAAAATATGTTATATATGTAAAATTGTATTATTCTGTTTATATGTGATTTACAGTCATGATATTTATCTAAATATTTTGAATATTGTTATTATTCTGTATAAAGGTGATTTACCGTAAATAAATGAATTGAATTGAATTATCTTGTATTCATAATTCAAAACTTTACTTCAGATGACACTGACTCAATTAAATCTTTAATCTGTTTCTCATTAATCACTTAATATCTGTTTCTCATTAATATTGTGATCATGTTGATGTAGGTTGAAAAAAAAACACTTGATTTATTTCACTGCTTAAGTGACTCAATTAATTAAAATAGTTTTTAATGTAAAACGAAATGTATATTTAAAAAAATCTACACAGTATTAAGATTGAATCTTGAAATGCGAAAACTATTCTTCGGTGCGTATTTTTAAACTTATCGGATGCATTTTTGCGTTTTTTTTTTTTCACGATTGATGTTTATTCATCGCATATCTGGAAGTGTATGCAAATGCCGAGGAGGCGTGAATCGCATTAGTATTAGCATTGAACACGGCGGAGTGTTTACTTTTGATAATTTTTTATTCGTTCTACGGCCTTGAATATGAATTACTCAGCCAGGATATGTTATTCTATTCAAATTGCTGCAGCGAGATGATTGAGAGATTGAAAGTGTTGATTAGTAATTAATTTTTCTTCCTAATTTAATTTTCCTGGAAATGAAATTGTTTGTCGAAATATTTTGATACATTATTACAAGTGGTTTGAAGTAGAAAATAATAAAGGACAAAATACAAGACAGCAGATAATTGTATTCAGCAACACAATAAAAAGAATAAATTAAAGCTTTATACATAAAGGTAGAAAAGGCAAAATATTATAAAATATATAATATTATAATTATATATATATAATCTTTATTGAGGCTTCGATGCAATTTAGTTATAATACAATATTTAATTTAATACGAACTAAATGGCTATCGACCATTAATATTAATAAATAATATTAGTTTTTTTAAATGTAAATATCAATAATAAATAAGACGAATTATATATAAAAAACTTAATGATACATTGAAACGTTACAATTTTTGTATTTTAATCAAACGCACCCTTAAATAATAGTGTGAATAAAGTATAACATTTCTGTCATGTTCTAGTTCAAGAAGCAGCTTGGATTCAGAATTATTTAAAAGTAAAAAAAAAATATTGGGCAGTCTCAAGTTTATGACGCTTATCCCAATTTTAAATATTAATAATCATCTCAATAGTCTGGGTGGACATGTTATAGTGGACAATTATTGGATTTTTCTGTGTCTCTCTGACACAGGCTACGATCGATGTACCGAAAATATCATAGCGACTTGTTCTTTAGTTACAAATAAGCCAAACCTGTCAATTTCACTGCGTTCACAGGAATTGAAAATCTCTCAGTCCACATTATGACCAATTTTACTTAAAGATCTTGACTTGCATCCGTACAATATAAAGTTAAGCGAACAACTGAAGCCTTTTGGTCATTTGAAGCGTAGACATATTTTGATTTGAGCTCTTTAAAGGTTGGAAGAAATTCATGAATTTAATTGAAAAATCATCTGCTATGAAGTGCATATTTGACTTAATAAGCACCTAACCTTCACGTGCTTCAAGAGATGCTCTTGTATCCAAAAAAGACCGCGTGCTATAAATTTCATGTCGAAAGTGTTATTTGAAAAGCAAAAAATTGTGAAGCAAAATATGGGCAATTGAACAAGTATGAACCCCCAAAGGCTTCAAGAGATTCTTTTATATCCATAAATATAACCGGGTGATAGGAACTTCAAGTTGGAGGTGGGATTGGACCCTATTATTTCTCGATGAAAATAATCACTGTTAAGGTCAATGAACTTCTGTATTATCTCATGTGGGATTTTTATTTTTGTATAGAATTGGATGGTCTTCACATCAGTGATATGTGTTTCAAATAAGATGGTACCGTATACAGCTGATTAAGCGATTGATCTATTAAAGGGAAAGTTTGAAAATCGTGCAATATCGAGAAATGGTCCAATAGAATGATAAACTTCGTTACATTTCTTGTTATATCGGTTATGTTAAGTCATTGCTTTGTCAACAAGCG
Source organism: Philonthus spinipes (assembly GCA_963082785.1). Classification (NCBI taxonomy): domain Eukaryota; kingdom Metazoa; phylum Arthropoda; class Insecta; order Coleoptera; family Staphylinidae; genus Philonthus; species Philonthus spinipes. The sequence goes on from OY720299.1 coordinate 22,598,358, forward strand.
AAGAGCCTTAGTGGAACTAACTAATCAAACGCGAAATTTTCAAAATTTCTACCGATAAGTACGCTAATTCCAGATATTCAGATATTTTTATGCCGGAAGTCTTTGTCTTTATGTTATGTCAGTCTGTCAGTCGTTGATGAGTTATGAGATGTATTGTGGATTTGGAATATTGAAATTTAGGAGGAACGTTTTGGTTTCGTTTGCTACAAAGTATGTTTAATAATTTCAATCATACTTCATGTTAAATTTTTGGGATAGTTGTGAGAATCTTTGGGATATTGGGATTGCGCCCGTTTTTTCGTACAGGATGGTATTGGAAGGTTTATGTAGGGGATTGGGTGGGTTAATATTATTTTAAATGTGTGCTATATTAATATTATTAAGCGAGAAAGAATTACGTTGATAATCTCTTTTATTTGAATGTGAACCATACTCAATAGAAGAATTCATAACAACATGTAGATGTAAGTTGTATTGTACATATGTTATTTTTTAGAAACTAAATAGATAGTGTTAAGCCCTAATTAAAACTAAATATAAGTTATATTAAAAATAGTTTGTAAATTTTGACGAAATTTTCATTTTGTACATGTATATGACACTTTGAAAATAAAGAGATATTTTATTATTATTATTATATTATTATTTAATATAATTTGTAAAGATCGGAGTTGCAGATTTTTTTTTTTAATATGAAGATAGGAATTATAGTCTTTTTTCAGGGATTACTAAATCCAACGACTTCAACGACTTCAAGGTTTGGTGTAATAAGAATACTTCTCCGTTTTATCCCATTTATCCTATGCTTCGAGCGTAGTTTATTTAATCTTCGAATATAAGGTGAAAATGTGGTTTCCTCCATCAAACACAAAAAGATAAGTTACCATTACCCTAACGATCGTAAAAGCGGACCTAAATTTGAAATTAGATAATATCCCAATTTCCAATGTGTGGTTGCCAGTTTTACTAATTTGCTGCAGATAACAAAAAATACAATTTCTTGCTCAATAGATGGCGCTTGTGCTGTCTTTCCAATTATTATGATTCTTGCTCTTTATTGAGTCAAATCAAACATCAGTATTATTTTTTATGTACAAACACTATAAAGGATATTAAAGATTAAAGTGTTTTTTATAAAAAGACTAAAGGATATTAAAGAATAGTGTTTTTTGTGAAAAAGACTAAAGAATATTAAAGAATAAATTGTTTTTCTTATATATACAGGGTGTTTCAAATTTGAGTCTCACCATGGGGGGATCTCGCTTATTATAAGAGATAGAAGGTAGGTTTAAATTCGGTACTTTTGCAGAATTTCATGCTGATTAATATCCCGTTGAGAAAACTGGGCTAAGTTTCTTTTTTTTTTTTTCAAGAAAAATGAAAGAAACTGAAAATTCGATTTTCTTTTTTATTTATATCTTCATCATTTGAAGCAATATTTCAATACAATGAAGACATTTTTATAGCACTTTTTTACAATCTAATCGACGGCGTACTAATTTTACTAATAGCATGTTTCGTTTCTTCTGGATCATCATCAACTTTCTTATTTCTTATGGGCGCCATATTGGTTTTTTATCAGATTAGAATCCTGTATTTTTTCTGATTACAATGATACCACATATGATATCTTTATTCTGATAAATAAACACAGTTTTAACAAAATATTTTTTTAATACTAATAAATCATGTATGCCATGAAATTAAAATATAATGTATTTGTATTTATTTGCGGAATTCACCTTTTTTACATAATAAAGTACAGTACTATAAGTATAAATAATAACAAAAAATAACAGTAGACTATTAATAAAAAAAAGAGCAAAAGCAAAATATAATTAACAATAATGTAACTTGTAGCTTTGTGAATACAATATTTATAAAAAAAGTTTTGCAATGGAACAAAAATTTACATAATGATTTTTTTTACAAACTAAAAATTATTTTAAAAAATAGTAATATGCTGAATATCAACATTAATATTAATAAAAATATTAACACAAAAAATATTTATTTAATTTATGTTCAAAAATCAGCTTTAGCAGCAACAGAAATTCAAAGGTGTTCCTTAAATTATTTATTGTAGTATACAAATTCCCTCTAGGAATTTTATTGAATTTCGAGACGAAATTATTAATGTTTTATAATCTCCTGATTTATGTTCTGACTATACATATTTGGCCAAACATTTATTCTAAAGGAACATTGCTGTCTCATATTCAAGCTTTGTTTTGCCTTTAAATCACTTAAAACCCTATAAAATTAGGTACATATTTATAAAAAGACACTCTTGGTAATAAAAATTGAACGATTGAAATATTTAATAAATGGTAATATTTAATTTTAGATTTTGACAGAATGACATCCATCTAGTTGCTAAAAATGAGTGCTTCTTTAGTGTCAATAAATAATTACAATAAAGATACGATATATTATATCATTGTAATCAAAAAAAATAGAGGATTTTAATCTGATATAAAACCAATATGGCACCCATAAGAAATAAGAAAGTTGATGATGGTCCAGAAGAAACGAAACATGCTATTAGTAAAATTAGTACGCCATCGATTAGATCATAAAAAAGTACTATAAGAATATCTTCATTGTATTGAAATATTGCTTCAAATGATGAAGATATAAATAAAAAAAGAAAATCGTATTTTTCGGTTTCTTTCATTTTTCTTGAAAAAAAAAAAAGAAACTTAGCCCAGTTTTCTCAACGGGATATTAATCAGCATGAAATTCTGCAAAAGTGCCGAATTTAAACCTATCCTCTATCTCTTATAATAAGCGAAATCCCCATGGTGAGACTCGAATTTGAAACACCGAAACACCCTGTATATATATATATAAAGACCTGGGGGTCTTTCTGCCCTGTCTGAATTTACGGTGATTTGCAATAAAAGTATCTGTGCTAGCTAGCTGAATTGTCTTGCAGTTTTCTGATGATTTCATGAAAGTTGATGAACGGATGGCTATATTTAAATTTCGATGGATACGTTTTTTCTTATTTTAATATTCTTTAGTCTTTTTGAATATTAAAGTGTAAAGTGGTTTTACAAAAAAGTTATACTGCGGTTTGATTTAACTCAATAAAGAGCAAGAAATCGTATTTTTTTAGCAGCCATCATTGGGAATGATAAGTCTTGTGGCCAGCCCGCAAACATTCGTCCTTATTTGTTGTTTTTTCGCTACAAAAAAAAAAAAAATAACGACAATTCGACACGGAATCAAATAATAAAATTTTACGGTTATAGTTTCCAGTCACGAATACACGTCCTGTCCTGTTGCGAGGATACATCGCCCTATCTTTTTCTGATTCGTTCATTCCCTTTCTGTCAACCCAAACGTAAATGCTTTGTGAGTATAAACTTATCATTGATCAAGTTTCTAATTAAATACAGCTAGAATTTATTTATTTATATTGAAATTTGTGTAATGGTTGTTTAATTTGTTGTTCCTAGTTGTCCCATGTCGGATATTTAATTATAATTAATTTTTATTAGTCCGCCTAGATGGCGCGCAGGAATCGTCAGGCTAGTAAGCTAGGGATCACTGGTTTGATTCCAGGATTAGAATTGGAAATTACAAATTATAAAGGTTTCTGAGTAAAATGGTTAAAATATGTGTGAGTGGAAGCAAAAAAAACATTTTTTTGGAAATTGGAAATTACAAATTATATAGGTTTCTAAATAAAATGGTTAAAATATGTGTGAGTGGAAGAAAAAAAAAACATTTTTTTTTATTTATTTACCAATGATAAATAGCCTGTTTTCATCAATAAAGTCGCAGTTTGCATTCGTCGTCTCCACTTGTTTGTGTGTGATTGCACTCAAGGCTGGAGAGATTACAAAAATAAAAACGCACACAAACACAAAGCGAAAACAACGGGAATATCTGTTGGAATTGGCAGAAATCGGGAGGCCTCGCGAATGGGCGACATGTGTCACCTAAAAATCGCACAGAATTATCGTATTTACACCGCTCGCTGTCCGTCTCATTTTTCTTGGCACCCTTCGAAAAGCCGACTTCCTCGTGCGTCTAAAATAATCGGCGCGCGCATTATTTTTTTTAAATGAATAAATCACTCCGCGCGGGAACAGAATGCATTTCGCGTTTCCGTTCGTTGCGAGAGAGCCTTGCGTTTAGAAAACGGAACAAATCTCGGACCTAATGCGGAGATCGGGTTTCAAGGTGATAGATCTGGAGAAAGGCGAAGATTAACTTTTATTTTAAGTTCGTTTTGTTTTAATTGGGTAGACCATATTCAAGATGTTTATTACTTTCTCAAACAAAACGTGTTCTTTTTCTATGTGAGAAATCACTCGACTCCCATTCTAGACACTCCCAATAATTTAGAGTCGAACTTTTGATCAATTCGCCCAAGTTCAATGCTAAGCAGCTGTACTACTTAAATACTAAAACAGCTACTTTTGGTCTGGGGCAAATACCTACGCCAGACACACGATAGATATTTGCAATTATATCGTTGTCTTTGTACTTACTTTAACTGATCCTTTGGTAGTCACGTTTTTACTAATTAGAGAAAAAAAATATTTTTTTCAATAGTTTATGCTATTGTTGGAACTTTATTAATTAGCGGTTGGGTTTCGATTTTTGAGGAATGTTCAAAATTGACCATACAAAATAAGAAATACACACAAAAACTGAATATTTAAATAAAAAGAAAAGGACATATATTTTTAATGAAACGTTCAGCCACCATTTATCTAGCGTATGGATAACACAACATATATTTTTATTTAAATAATTAAAGTCTCAACAACCAACATAAAGAAGATTACAAAAACTTAAATCAACCCGAAAGAATATTTCAACAAATTCTTCACAAATTTCGCGTTTTATCGCGAACACTTTTATTAATACAATTATTTTTATTTAGTATTTTGTCGTAATTTGTGATTGATAATTTGCCTTTTTTTATACATATGTTTTGTAATCTTTTTAGAGCGTCACACTTTTCTTACAAAATTTTTAATATGTAATTATAATTGTAATTTGGAAATGGAGATTCCGTTAATAAAGTAAATTGAAATTGAAATTATATTTATTACCTCGACACCCAATACGGGTAAAAGAGAATGACATTAAGAAAGAAAGAATTATATTTATTATAATTAAAATTGTTTTTTTTTTCAGGTTGAGCAAAGAGATGTCCCGGGGATCGACTGTGCCTACTTGGCGATGGACACCGAGGAGGGAGTGGAGGTGGTGTGGAACGAGGTGCAGTTCTCCGAGCGGAAAAATTTCAAAGCGCAAGAGGAGAAGATCCGGCTGGTCTTCGAGAACCTCACGCAGCTGGAGCACCCCAATATCGTCAAGTTCCACAGATATTGGACGGACACACACAACGATAAACCAAGGGTGAGTTAAGAAAAAAAATAACAACAATAAATAAAAACATTTATATAATTAATGGTTTTAATATTTAGACAATGATAGTTCATATTGTATGAAATAAATATGAATAAATTATTAAAAATCAACCAATAAAACACAGATTAGATTGAATAACTTTTAATTCTCGACTAGTTTCGGGTTATTAGCCCATTTACAAGAGAATTTAATAAAACAAATTTTAAATTCTCTTGAAAAAAATATAAAATTATGAAATGCTAAAAGTGTTTTTATCCATTATTTCAAAAGCGATTCTTGTTATGAAGTATAGAAGTAATAGTAATTGCGGTTTCTTAAAACTATGGAATGCAAGAAGTGATATTATTCTAATTTATAAAAGTGGTTCTAGTTGTGAAGGTAAGTAAAACTACGTTAAACAAATGCACATTTAACATCTTTAAATTATGTAAGGCATAGCTGAATTGACGAGGGATAGATCCCGAAATACGTGTCTGCAGATGGCATTATATTAAGTAACGTTCCTTTTGTTGTTTTTACATTAAAATTTTTCTCGGATCAAAATTTGTTGCATTATGCAATATTTTATGCAACAGCAGGTGTATATTATGTAATTCAATGTCCGGCGTGGGTATTTGCCCGGGAAGTAGTTATGCATTTGTTTAATGTACTTACGTAGCGTAAGTCAAAAGTCACAGAGCTAAATGTGGAAATAATTCATTAATTATTTTCAAATCATTTTTATTTAATATGGTTCTATGGATTTTTTTAAACGTATATTATCTTCTAAACCAAAGATTTTTTTTTTAATATTTTCAAATTGAATTCCGTTAATCCTGTGAAATTTAGAAGATAACTATTAATTCTGTGAAAATCATACCAATTTGCCACAGATAAACTGAACCTACAGGTTCAGTTTATCTGTGGCTATCCTCACGAAATCTTCATCTGCGGCTGTTAGGGTTGTGTTAGGTTAGTACCTTGGGGTTTCGTTTCGTATTCTTTCGCGTCCTTCAAATCTATAGCTGGAATTATAAGGTTGATAAAAATGAATGAACTCAACAATTACTTGTCGAATAAATAAAATATTTTCTTTCACCACTACATTGTTATAATAATAATAATAATTTATTTATTTACGGAAAATTCACCATTTTACAAAAATCGTAACAATTTTTTACTATAAGTAGTAAATAGGCTATTACATATAAATAAACAATAACTAAAAATACAAATTAACAAATAAATTAATCAATGATTGTTAACTCAATATGTAAAATTATTCGTATTTTCATTATAATTAAAATTCTAACTAATTAATATTTAATTTTTGAATGTTGATTAATTCATTATACCGAAAATAAACCGAAAATTATTTTCAATTCATTTGAAATTTATAAATATTGGCAATTTCTATATAAAGACAATTCTAACTAATTCTGGTTACAATAAATAAAACACTTCTACTTTAAATAAAAAAGATTATTCATTCACTTGGTTATTTAAAAAATTAAATAAAAATGATTTGAAAATAATTAACTTCTGCTTTGTATAACACAATTTATTTATTATTGTAATTGCAGTTTCGACAAATTAACTTGTTTGATAACTAACTATTGCATAATTGCAAGTTAATTTATGGAAACTGCAATTACAATAATAAATAATTTCTGTTATATGAAGTTGAAATGTTTTAATTATTTTAATCAACATTTATAACGAAGTAGTAGCCTCCACAGTTCTCAATTCTGGTTACGTTTATAAAAATTTGGTACTTTCGTTATAAAAAATAATTCTTGCTAAAACTACTGTAACGTACGATGGTGTTATTTGTCGTTACGGTTCTTTTTATACTTTGTATTTCCTGAGTTTGTTGTCGAAGACGCGATTTACTCAACTTTAGTCCAATCAAAGAGGTTTAAATTTAAAAGACTTGTATTTAATTTAAATCATACGAAAATACAATCGTTCAGCAATTTAGAATTTTAAGAAATAACCATTATATACAACATAAAAGCATTAAATCTACAGCCATTTAAATATATTAAATAAAAATGATTTGATTTAGTTTAATTTGATTTAATATAATTGATTTAATTTTGCGGATTGTATTTGAATTAATTTAATTAATTTATTTTAACATCTTTAAATTATGTAAGGCATAGCTGTACTGACGAGGGATAGATCCCGAAACACGTGTCTGCAGATGGCCTTAAATTAAGTAATCAACGTCCGGCGTGGGTATTTGCCCGGGAACTAGTTGTTTCAATAGATATTTGTATTTTTGTATACTTACTTTGTAAGTACTTAATTGCAGAGCAAATGGAAAGAAAGTGATTAAGTAATTAATTATTTTATTTTTTATTCTTTTAATTTAATTCTAACTAATTCAGATTACATTTGTAAAATTTGATACTTTCGTTACAAATAAAATTATATCTAATTCATTCTACATTTATAAATGTTGTCAATTTCGTTATAAAGATCATTTTGACTGTTTCAGTTTATAAATAGAAAAGAGTATTCATTCTCTTGGTCACAGTTATTTAAATATATTAAATAAAAATCAATTTTTCAAATCATTTTTTATTTAATATATTTCAGTTTATATTTATAAAAATTGGTACTTTCGTTATAACGAATATTCTTTTCAAATCATTTTATATTTATAAATATTGGTAATTTCGTTATAAAAATAATTCTAATTAATTTAGAGTACATTTATGAAAATTGGTATTTTCTTCGTAACGAAAATTCCTTTCAAATCATTTTTTATTTATAAACGTTGGCAATTTCGTTACAAAGATCATTCTGTCTATTTCAGTTTACATTTATGAAAATTGGTATTTTCTTCGTAACGAAAATTCCTTTCAAATCATTTTATATTTATAAACGTTGGCAATTTCGTTATAAAAATAATTCTAATTAATTCAGTTTACATTGATAAAGTTGGTACTTTCTTTGTAACGAAAATTATTTTCAAATCATTTTTTTATTTATAAACGTTGGCAATTTCGTTATAAAGATCATTCTGTCTATTTCAGTTTACATTTATAGAAGTTGATACTTTCGTTATAACGAAAATTCTTTCCAGTTCATCTTACAACATCAAAACTATCCTGAATGTAATTTTTCAAGTCGGTTCTAACACTGAAGTTCGCTTTTATAATCTTCAACATCAAAAATAAATATAAGTCACAGAGCTAAATGAAAGAATAATTTATTAATTATTTTCAAATCATTTTTATTTAATTTAACATCAAAGTTGTGTGAACGTATTTTTTTAACATTGGGCTTCTTTTGATTTTTTTCTTACATTTATAAACGTTGGCACTTTCTTTATAAAGATAATTCTACATAATTCAGTTTACATTTATAAAGTTTGTATTTTCGTTACAATGAAAATTCTAATTCATTTTTCAATTTATAGACTTTGGTAATTTCGTTGCGAGGAAATGGTTCATTTAGATATAAAGAAAATTCTGAATAATTGATTTTAGTTATTGAAATATTGACAATGTCATTATTTCGTACGAAGCTGTGTAAATGTAAACTGTCTTGGTGGATAAACAATTGATACGAATTCAATGTTACCAATGAAATAAGGCTACTACTGGCCAACAGAGCTGAACAATTCGGGCCAGAAATTTGGGCAAATGCTATGATTTTTTTAAAGTATAGATTATCTTTCAATTCATTTTTTATCTTTATAGTATTTTGATAAAATATTAGTTTTAATATACAGGATGTTGCAGTGAAACCGCACACTAAAAGAATATGGACTTCTAATTAATGTATTATATTGATATTTTCAGCATTATAGTAATAGTATGTATTCTTTTCAATTAAAATATTTTCAAGATTATACTTCTAGTTATACCGGAAGTAGACGGCAACTCTCTTATTTTAAATAAGATGCTATATTTTTTATTATGAATTTGGATACTACATAAAATGTAATGAAAAAAAAAATTATTGAATATTGTTATTATTCTGTATAAAGGTGATTTACCGTAAATAAATGAATGAAATGAAATTAAGTAACATAACCTTCAAGTTTAAATGATATTTGACATTTAGTTAAAATTTAGTGTTTTTCTTTCTAATTCATTTAAAAGTACGTATCTCCGAACAAACAAAAAAATCTAAGGGATTCCATGTTGGTTATAAACAGCCAATATCATAAGGTACCCAATGGTGATTTCGTTTTAGAAAAATTATATACAGAGTGTTTAAAATTTCACATCTTCTCAACTTTAAACGATTAAATCTCGATTATTTTATCTTCAAATCGAAACAAGATACTAGTATAGATCAATGCAGAATTCAATTCTGCATCAGAATATGTCAAAATATACAGGGTGTTCTATTTAAAAGAACTAAGATTTAATTGTTTAAAGTTTACTAAATGTGGCATGCAATTTTGAACACTCTGTTTTTTTTATTAAATCACCTTAGGATATTATTGTTTATAACCATTCAATATCTTTCTTTCTTTCTTAATCTTATCCTCTTTTACCCGTATTGGGTGTCGAGGTTCAATATCTTCAATTTTATTTTGTTCGGAGATACGTATAATGAATTAGAAAAAAGCATAAATTTTTATGCGAATGATAAATATCTCGAAAAAAAGTTAAATTTGGAGGTTATGCTAGTTAATAATTTAGTTCATAAAATTTTATACAGAATCTAAATTCCCAATAAAAAATATAGCATTTCATTTAAAATAAGGGAGTATAACCGAAAGTCGTATATTTTTGAAAATATTTTCATTGTAAAAAGCACACAGGATTACTTAATGTTAAAATTTTCATTAAAATTCATTAAATTGAAGTCCATATACTTTTGGTGTGCGGTTTCGCTGGAACACCCTGTATACGAATCCGAAACATACCCCAACTAAATCCCACTCTCTTTTTTTGTTTAATTACAGGTGATATTCATAACGGAATACATGTCCTCTGGTTCACTGAAACAGTTCCTGAAACGCACCAAGCGCAACGTGAAGCGTCTACCCCTGCTGGCCTGGCGCAGATGGTGCACACAAATTTTATCAGCTTTAAGGTAAGGACGACAGTTTCCCCACCCCCGAAAAACCGCAATGATAACTTAATCTTAACTCGCCATAAAAAAAACATTCTTCACGTCACAGCATTTTTTTAGTCCATCGCTCGTTCGTTCTTTTCTCTTTCCATGATTATTATTGTTACGATGATTGCAAAAAAAAATAAAAATTGTACAGGTGAGGACGATGGTGGATAAATTACGAACGCTTTAATAATTAAAGTTCAGTCTCACCATCTTCCTCACCCCCACTTTTTTTTATATAACATATGCTATATAATACATATTAATATATATAACTCCCTCATTTATATATTTATAATAATGATTATTCTTGAATTTTTGTTTCTTTTGTTTTTTTTCTTAATTATATTTATGTAAGTATTGTGTGACGGTCGTGATTTTCTTTTCACGCCGTTTCAGTATAGTATGATATTTAGTTTTTAAGTCGCACTTGAGATATAAAGTGAAACATATATATTTGATTTGAGTAAGAAATTTCTAATGTCACGCATTCACATGATTACACAAAATAATAATAATTATTATAAGAATTAATCATAATAAATGAAAGACGACGCAAGCGCCAATTAAAAATTATAAGAATATTTAGGAAAAAAACAACTTTATTTTAATTTTATTAGAGGATTTATAATTATGAATAAAATCAACACGCATTTTATGTCGTGTTTTTTTTAATTTTTGAAACTTTAAAAACAGATTTTGGAAGTACTTTTTTTTTATTTTATCGTTTTTTTTACACTAAAAAACTGAAGTTTGTCTGGTCTTTTCAAATGTGATACACCTTTATCACCAAAATTAAATTCCTTCGACGCAATTAAACCAGTTCTTACATTTGAGATTGTCTGATGCTTTCCAAATGTTTTGCATCTTCAACATCATTTTCTCCATTATATAAAATGATACGGAATTATCATGATATCCAATGTTTTGTCGACATTTTTACACCCTGTATAAAACAATTTATGTTTGATATTAGCGAATGTGTATTCTGAATTCATTATATACCTGTACAACTATATTTAGTTTAGTTTATACATATATATTTCTCTGTAATTAGGCTCTGCTTGTTGAGAAATAAATTATTATTATTATCAAATTATTCTGAATGTAATTTTTCAAGTCAGTTCTAACACTGATGTTCGCAAGGCTTTTATAATCTTCAACATAAAGAAAAACTTGAACATAATTTTTCTAACCAATTCTGAAATTGTAGTTCCTCTAAGATTTAAAAAATGTGGTGCATCTTCAATATCAAAATTGCCTGATCATAATTTTTGAAACCAGTTATAACTGGACAACTTTGTTGTCTGAACGTATTTTTTTAAAAGTGGGGTTCTTTTGATTTTTTTCCAAATTCCAAATCAGTTCTTAGCTTTGAGTTCGTTTGATGTTTTTCAAATCAAACATTCCTGAACGGAATTATTAAAACCATTTCCGACTTTCCTGAATGGAATTTTTCAAATCAGTTCTGACACTGAAAATGATCTGACTTTTTTAAACATAAAATTTATCGTGGTAAAGAATTACGCCCTTCGGATTAATCAGTACGGGTTATTTTTTTTTTCTCAAAGCTTGGTCTAACTTTTCCAATCGTGCATTATACATTTCTTTCTTAATCTTATCCGCCTTTACCCGTATTGGGTGTCGATGTATTATACATTTCACTTGTTTGTAATGGTTTGGTTGATTGGTAAGAGTTCATAATGAAGAATTTCTTTAAAATTCCACCAAACACACATCACTTTTTTTAGCATGCAAGTCTGGCTTTGGCGTGGGCGGCACTTCGTTTTTATCCAACGATTGTTGCTATTTTTCTAGATTAACATAATTAAAAACATTCAATCAACAATTTCCTCTAAAAACGGCAATCGATTTTGACGAGAGAACCGAACTACAGTTTGTTACTCTTTGATTATAGTTTTTTTTTTTCGATTTTGAAACTTTCCAAACCGAACTACAGCTTGTTACTCTTTGATTGTAGTTGTTTTCGGTACTTTTTTGGATCTTACCAAGCGACGGCATTTGATTGCAAAAGGTTGATTGAGGATTTCTATCGAAAAATAAGCGGAAAACAGGATTCTAAACGAACACTAAAAACGACACTAATTATTACTAGACTTGATAGTTTTTCAAGCTAGTTCTGGCATTGGAGTTCGCTTGGGGTTTCCAAATGTATTATAATCTTTAACATCAAAGTTGTGTGAACGTATTTTTTTAACAGTGGGGTTCTTTCCAATTGCCAAACCAGTTTTTACCTTTGTGTTCGTCTTATGATTTCCAAATGTTTTGCATCTTTAACATCAAACTTTCCTGAATGTAATATTTCAAATCAGCTCATCAAACATCAAAATTGTCTGAATATAATTTTTCGTTTGAGGTTTTAAATCTCCAACATCAAAATTCCTTGCTTCCCACAATGAAATTAATCTCATTCATGCTTTACAAAAATCTTCAACATCAAAATTGTCTGAACGTAATTTTTCAATCGAGTTCCCACATTGGCATTCATCTCATTCATGTTTTCTAAAAATCTTCAACATCAAAATTGTCTGAACGTAATTTTTCAATCGAGTTCCCACATTGGCATTCATCTCATTCATGCTTTCCAAAAATCTTCAACATCTAAATTACCTGCACATAATTTTCCAAACCAGTTCTAACATTGGAGTTCATCTGGCTCTTTTAAAATTAATGCATCTGCGAAATATTTTTTTTTCTGAACCACATCTTTAATATAAAAAAAAAACAATAATTTTCCTAACCAATCTGAAGTTGTAGTTCATGTAATGTTTTAAAATGTGTTGCATCTTCAATATCAAAATTTCCTGATCATAATTTTTCAAACCAGTTCTAACACCAGAAATTATATCGGATTCATCTTCAACTTCAAATTATATAGAACGTAATTTTTTTAACACTGGAGCAATCTAACTCTAGTTCTAATTTTCCAACCAATTCTGAAGTTTTAGTTCATGTAATGTTTTAAAATGAGTTGCATCTTCAATATGAAAATTGCCTGATTATAATTTTTCAAACCAGTTCTAACACCAGACATTATATCGGATTCATCTTCAACTTCAAATTATATTGAACGTATTTTTTTAACACTGGAGCAATCTAACTCTAGTTCTAATTTTCCAAACAATTCTGAAGTTTTAGTTCATGCAATGTTTTAAAATGTGGTGCATCTTTAATATTAAAATTGTATGATCATAATTTTTCAAACCAGTTCTAACACCAGAAATTATATCGGATTCATCTTCAACTTCAAATTGTATTGAACGTAATTTTTTTTAACACTGGAGCAATCTAACTCTAGTTCTAATTTTTCAACCAATTCTGAAGTTTTAGTTCATGTAATGTTTTAAAATGTGGTGCATCTTCAATATTAAAATTGCCTGATCATAATTTTTCAAACCAGTTTTAACACCAGAAATTATATCGGATTCATCTTCAACTTCAAATTATATTGAACGTAATTTTTTAACATTGGAGCAATCTAACTCCAGTTCTTCTAAATGCGGTGCACCTCCAACATCAAATTTGCTTAAACATACATTTTCAAACGCCCTTCTATACATATATATTAAATAAAAATGATTTGAAAATAATTAATAAATTATTTTCACATTTAGCTCTGTGACTTTTGACTTGCGTTACGTAAGTACGTTAAACACTATACACTTATTTCCTTCTAGTATATAGTTTTTAATTCAATTCACTTGGTTGTTTGTTTTATTTGTAAAACGTAGGTTAACAGTAACAGTTTAAGTTGACTGAATTTCGCCTACACTCATAAAATTTAATTTTGTATTTTTTTCTGTGATAAATAAAGGTATTATTATTATTATATATTAGTAGTATTTTACCAAGGGGTCAATAAGAAACAAGTTAATCATATATTAGTTCTTCCTTTTTGTGCAATAATCTTAATTTGAAACCAACGCAATGTTTAATAATCAGGCGAAAGATGGCGCTTTGTACTATTTTTTAATTAAATTAAACGACTCAACTTTGTTTAAAAAAATGTACTTGCATCTCTTAGAAATATTCATACATTTACTTCATTTGTAAAATTCCTTTCCATAAAAAAATCATTTCCGTGAATTCTTATTTGCGAATTCATTTCGATTCTCAGAATTTTTAAGGCAGTATTTCACTTTAATAAAACTTTGATTCCCACAAACACTTTCCAACCAACAGAGATTTATGATGTTTTAATGTCTCCAACAAATATTTTACAGCAAACAGACATTTATGATATTTTAACGTTTCCCAAAAAACATCTTCCAGCCAAGATAAAATTATATTTTAATGTTTTAATTCATTATTTCAGTGAAATTTAGAAATCTCTACAATTTCAGAGATACTTTAATAAAATATATTAATAATTAACTTCTCACTTAACCCGTGGTGAAACATTTTTGAACTAATTAAGGTATATTTTAATTAAAACACTTGGTTTGTTTCACAAAACAGTGAAACAAACCAAGTATTTTAATTAAAATATACCATAATTAGTTTAATAAAATATTTTTGATTTTCAACTATTTTGTATTTATTTTTAAATTACGCGAAGATGAACTATTTACTCAATTTCTCATTAAATAGTATTTTGTATTTACTTTTATTACAATTGTTTCGCTACGCTGTAGCTTCTTTAGGTGAAGAAACATGGTTTTTCAAAAATTACGTACCTCACTAAAAACTTTAAATGTATATTTTTAATAATTTTTATTCAATCGGCCGACGTTAACGCGTCTCTCGAATTAATGAAAATTAAAATATTAATGATGCTACTCAATTATATATATATATATATATATATATATATATAAAGAATCTTTATTGTCAGTACATTATACATATAAATGTGAAAGAAATTAAAAATAAATATTATTATTTTATTTACCGACAATCAGCTATCGGCCAACAGCCTTTCTGCCAAAGTTCGCGCATTTTATGGGTGTGTCTTATTGCTTGTTAAGGGAAGTGATGAATTGGAATAGGGTTTGTGAAGGATTTTTGAATTTAGGAATTATATTATCGTCTCTGGGGATGCAAAGTTGGGAGAGAATTGTGAAATTATATTGTTTTCTGGAGAATTTTTTGGATAGGTTGTGGAGGCGTTCGATAAAAGGGATAAATTCAGTTCGGTTGCAATAATACCCTCCGTATTAGATGGGTTGTAAAGTGGATTAAGGGGGTGTCTGATTTTTGTTAGGGACCTTAAGGATGAACGTTCGCTTACTTGTAGGTTTTGAAGTGTGGGATTGAGGGATGTGGTGAAGATGATGGATCCGTAGTCTAATAGGGGTCTACATATAATTTTGTAAATCTTAGTGGCATTTATTGTAGAAATGCCCATGTTTTTGTAAGTTAGACAGCGGAAGTGTTTGGCCCTAAAGGTAATTTTGTTTTTGATGGAGATTATTCCGTAAATTAATAAATAAAATAATCAGGAGCTTTATAAATTATATTCAAGAAAATTGACGCTTATTTTAATTATTATTATTATCACTAAAATTTGTTAAGAATTTCTATTAAACCTGTAACATTTCTCGCGGTAATCATGTGGATGTTGATTTCGTTGTATCGGATTTTGTACAGTAAGGGTTACAGGGTGTGTCGCAACTGCTTCGTTAAAGGTAAGTGGACTGTCAATGAAACAAAAATCGAAAAAAAAGCAACAAACAAAAAAATAATGAGGAAAGGAAGCGGACGAATGAAGTTTTCTTTTTCTCGCTGTCAATTACACTGATTGATAACGGCGATCGCTCCGGGAGTTTTCGCGATGCTTTTTGTGCTGATTGTACATTGTCAGGTTGATAGATTAAAATGATGATGGTGATGATAATAACAATTATATGCGGGGAGAGTTTTAAAAGAATAGTTTTTGGTTTAATTAACAAAAGGTTTCACCAGCTAATGTTTTTAGCAATTAATAAATATTGACAAAAACATGAATATGTTTTCATATATGAACATATTCTTTAAATATTTTTTATGTTTACATTGTTTTTTGATAAATATGTCATTAGGACTAGATTATTAAAAATCTCCCAATAAAATAAAAAAAAAACACAGAATAAATTGAATAATTTGATAAAGTCTAATTTAGAAAAAAAAAAAATAGTCAACATATTTTAATTGTTTATTATTTAGATCTATTCCATACGGAAAATGTTAAATTTATCGTGTACATCATTAATTAACTTCATATTCTATATATTATTTATTTATTTAATACAAAAGTTGTGCTTACACTGTGATGATAAAAGCAATTACACTTTAAATAGAAAAGTGTATTCATTCACTCGGTCACAGTTAATTAAATAAATTAAATAAAAATGATTTGAAAATAATTAATAAAGTATTCTCATATTTAGCTCTGTGACTTTTAACAAATGCAGATTAAAATTTTAATGTGCATTTGTTTAACGTACATAAGTACGTAACGTAAATAAAAATGTGAGAATAATTTATTAATTAATTCAGGATGATTTAATTGTAATTACAACACTTGGTTTGTTTCACTTCACAATAAATCATCCTGAATTAATTCAAAAAAGTTTCACCACGGGTTAAGTGAGAAATTAACTAAACATTTATTAATTATTTTCAAATCATTTCTATTTAATTTAATTACACGTTAAATTTAACATTTTCCTTGTAGAATAGCCCCGAATATCTCTGACTATTTTCACTTTGTTTGTAAATGATAATTTAAAAATTATCAATGACTTATTCTACTTACGCGTGCACTTTATGAATATTTTTGTCCTTCGGGAGGAAATTTTTTAAAGTCAGAGATATTGATATACATTTCCACTTACCGAAAAATGCGCAATGTGAAAAAAAAAAAAACAATAGAAATACGCAAAAAAGTAATGTATTAAAATGAAACACTTTTGCATTCCAATAATTATACGATGATGATTCACATTTAATGAAATGTGGCGCTTGCGTCGTCTTTAATTTTATTATAAATTATGATAATTATACAAATTATAATCTTTCTTAATTTGAGCAACAGATGGCGCTACATAGATTATGAGTGAAGGAGTCTGGGATCTTTTAAAACCTTCTCCGACTCTGAGGGTCGTGAAAACCTCGTCTGATTTTAAGGACAGTGAAAATCTTATCTGACCTTGAGGGTCGTGAACATTACTTCCGACCTAATGGATCGTAAAAACCACCTCTGACCTTGAAGGTTGTGAGGAGGTTCTAGAATAGCGCCATCTGCCGTTCAGTCTTGTTGATTATATTCATTTATAATGAATGATATAATTACAGCGTTGTTTTCAAAATTGCATAAAAAAATACGATTATTTGCAGTAAGTCAAAATGTCAGTAGCTAAAGAGGGAAAAATTTATTAACTATTTTCAAATTAATTTATTTAAATAAGTGACCAGGAGAATACATTCTTTTTTCTATTAATTAAATATAAAATCTTTCAGAAATATTTATGATGTAAATCTGAATTACATCGTATTAATATTGTATACTAAAAATTTTACTATTGGATAAATAAACTTATTATTACCATTATTATTTAAAAAATATGTATTTTTATAATAAAAATAATGCTAAATTGTTTTAAATTCAACAATTACTTAACTTATTTGTAAGTAATTCAAAAAATGATTCAGTTATTTCGACTAATGAATCAAGAATATCGATTGACTAAATAAATAGGATTTTAAATGTTGAAATTAAAAAAAACCAAACGTTGGTGAAACCTATTGTTAATTTTAGTAAAAAATATGCGATTTGATTGGACGGAAAAGTCATTTTAATTGGGTTGATAATTAAATAACATAGAAATATATACAAATTTAATGTAAAATTAACATTACTTAAAATACAATACATTTTGTATAATATACTTCAATTGCAATTGGTCTTTCAGTCAGCATAGAAATAATAATACTGGGAAAACAAAAAGAAGTACAAATCAATCGAAATGTTATAAATATTTTGAAAATTTTCAAAATTACGTACGTTATTTTTTTATCATCACAGTCTAAGCAGCTTTTGTATAGAATATGAATTTAATTAATAACTTACTTGTTAAATTTCTCGTATGAAATATCCCCTAATTTCGTTCTTTTTTAATTGAACAATAAGCTATTTACATTTTTCTAATGTAATTTTTAATATTTATAACAATAATAAAAAATCATTAAATAAATAAAAAATAACATATATTAAAATGTAAACACACACCTCATTGTACAAAATTCATAAATAAAGATATTTATATATATAGAAAAAAAAACTTTCAATATGAATTATTTGTTCTTGTATTTTTCAAATATCTCTGACGCTGTCCTCACTTTGTTTGTAAATGGCAATTTGAAAATATAGACTTATTATATTAAAGCGAGCATTTTTGTCTCTCGGGAGGTAATATTGATGTCAGAGATATTGATTTGCATTTCTACTTGTGCAAAAATGTACAATGTAAAAAAAAATTATAGAATGGACAAAAAAAAATAATGCATTAAAATGAAACACTTTAGCATTCCAATAATCATATTCAAAAATAGATTGTGATTATTAACTGATGTTTTAATTATACAAATGTATAGTTAGCAATTATTACCTATCAAGAGTATAATATAAAGGTAAACATTGTAAAATCTAATAAGCCATACATTTGCATAACTACAACATCAGTTAAATACACGCACACACTAAAAGCAAGGCTCTTATTAATTAATATGATTTAATTTTACCTACAAAAAGCTTCAAATTTACATACAGTTCTAATGTTCTTATTAAGATTTTATAAGAATTACGTTTTAAAATTTGAAGATCTTCATTTGTTTATGTAGTAAATCTAGCTTCAATTATTTTTTTTATATACAAAAAGCTTCAAATTGAGACTCGTTTTAATTTTCAATTAATAATATTATTAATACTCAATTTGAAATAAGAGAAGAGGCATAAAGAAAAGGGGAGAAATAAAGGAACTAACACAGGATAGAAAGAAATGGAGGGAATACTATCGTACACAATAAATCCAAATGAAAATATGATAATTATATTAATTTGTATTGTATGTTTATAAAATCCTACTTCTAAAGGTAAAAGGGTTAATGAATCCAAAAAAAATTGAAACGTTCACAGAAATGAATTAATTCCTTTCTGTGAACGTGAACGTTCTTAAATCTCAGAGTCGAAAATGTACCACGAAATGAATGAACATTCTTGAGTTTTGATATAAAGAAAACGACTTTTTTTATTTAATAATAATAATATATATATATATATATACAGAGAGCTTTTTTTAACAGTATACATTTGCCCTATGTATACCTATGCAAAATACGCGAGTCAAGCACATTGAGTTATGTGTGTTTAGTTGCCTATAACACGCAATTGAACACATATATGCCAAATAAGCAACTAAACATACACACATTGCGTTTGACTCGTGTTTTTTTAAGTTATACACTTCCCATAATGTATACTGATAATAAACCTCTGTGTGTATATATATATATATATATATATATATATATATATATATATATATATTCAATGACCCTTTCTACCCATATAGGTATAGGGTTAATAATAAAATAAAAGTGATATAAAGTAATATAAAAAAACGTAAGTACTTTTACATTAAAATTGAATTGAAAAATATACCACGAAGTAAAGCTTCAAATTGACATTTTTTTATTTTATCAAAACTCAGGAATTTTGTGCCACGGAAAATATTTACATTCATTGTAGTAATTATTATTTTTTATTTTGAAATATAAACATGATTTTTAATTAGCTTCTTGGTTCTCAATGAAATGAACCAAAACACACGATAAGAGTCTTATAAAGAGAATCATAACCTCGAATTATATAAAATTCAGAATAAAATGTGTATTTACATTTTTTATACTTAGATATCTTTTTACTATTTGGATACAATATTTATATTGAAGATGCAAATTAATTAAAAAGAAATACTTATTTCGCGAGAAGGACATAAATATGAAAAACCAGACTGAAAGACCACTGATTGATAGCCAGTTAACAGATATAAATTATATATTTGATTTTTTTCCCTTTTATTATTTATTTTGTATATTTTTTTTGTATGTCAGATTTATTCCTCAATTATGATTTTTCTGTACAAACTTGTAATTTAAGAAACTATGACTTTCAATTAATATATACCAATGAGTTCATTTTAAATTGAACTGCTATTTTTTTGTATATATTTCTTAATAAATATTATTATTATAAATAGAAATTTTAATAATTACACAATTGAATAATTAATTAATTAATTTTTCTTTGGCTATTATTTCTATAATTTTGTATTAAAAAATGTGTTTCCGTCCAATCTCAAATATATATAGTAATATATTTATTCCTGCTGAAAGACCTCGGTCGATGGCCTTTTGTAACTCTTGTGGGATAAATAAATGGATTTACTACTATTATATTTATTATTATTGTAGATACAAAAATCTAATAATGAAAAAATAAATCCATTATAGAGTGAATAATAGATAATGAATATCATAGAAATATTTAATTCGGATTAACATTTTCAAAATTAAAGTGAGTTTCAAACTACTCGACAATCGCTGTTTAAATTTTAAAATTCAAACGAAAAATTGAAAATCCAATAAAATATATTTTAGTTTGTAATTACTTAATTTTTGAAATGACTTTTTTTTAATAAATCGAAAAATGAAAGTGGTGATAAACTTTTTTATTCAGCAAAAAAAAAATGGTTGATGCTGTCACCTTCACATACAGAAATTAAATAAAAACTCAACATTTTTAGTAGTGTCACAAAATACAGTTTCGTAGTTTAACTTTTTTTGGCGCAGAAATACTGTTACACAATCGTTTCGCCAAAACAGTGGCACCATCAGGCAGATTAATTATCTATTTTGGCTGTCATTACTTGAACTGCCGGGCTGACTCTTACAATTGTTAGCCAACATAATGCCATCATCATTTATTTCTGAAATAAAAAAACTGAAACTGTAAATATTTTGTGTTTTTTTTACCGTTATTTTTTTTTTAATCAATATTTGTTGATTGCATTTGAGAAATGAAAACTTGGTATTTCTTAGTCTTCACAATATTTATTGTAGACGATCATCAGCTACTGCGTGCTGAAATAATTGTGATAGATTTTTTTTTTCACAACAAATATTGTGAAACTTGAACAAATTTATTTTCTTAGTTGCGATGGAATTTCAGATAACAACCTCTGCAATAGAATATTTGTTTAATGAATTATTTATTTGTTTCTCATTTCTCACATGGGATTTACATTTTTACAATAAATATGAATTGTTTGTAAATGAAAAGACTTTGTTTTGTGCCCAGAGACGATTTTATTTACAAACAATTTATGTTTATTGAGATTTTAAATTTTCTCGAGAATGGGTTAACAAACAACCCGAAATGGGCTGAGAATTTAAAATGTTTGTATTGGTTTTATTTGTCGATTTTTGATAATTCATTCATATTAATTATGAACAACTAATGTTTAGATATTATAAATCTTAACCTGAGAAAACGATTTTCAATTGATATCAGTTAAATTAAATGATTTTTTTTTATTCATTGGATTTAATAAAAAAAATGTAATACATATTAAATGTAATTAATTTTTCAAATTAAATTATTAATTTTTTTCTTCGATTAAATATTCTGTCGAATGAAAAAATGTTGCATCCGTATGAAGAGAGTAGTATAATACAAGCTATATTATTTCTCTCCGTGTGATTTTAAATAAACAATACAATAATAAATTAAATATATTTAATAATAAATATGAATTAAATATTAAATATCTAACAACAAAACAAAATTGTTGTTTATTAACCCATTTTAATTTATGAATAAACATATATTTATTATCACTGTTTATTAATCGAATTTATAATTTATGTTATCCCCTCGTATTTTACATTGGATTTTCAAGCAATCCTACAGACGCATTTTAACTTTCAGATCCTCATCAGTATACAATTCGTGCTTTACACACAACTAACAATTTTGTTGTATTTCTAATGATTCTATCAAGCAATAGTTTATTGTTATTATTATTATTTTTTAAATAATTCTCCAACTGATGATCAATTAATATTGTCTATTGTGGAGGCTTCTACTTCGTTATACATGTTTAAGTATGATAATCAAAAACACTTCTAAACTTTGTTTTGTATAACACATTATTTTTACTTGTGACTGCAGTTGCGGCAAATTCAGCTTGCCATTATCAAACATGACTGATAATGGCAATCAAACATTATTTGATAATGGCAAGCTGAATTTGCCGAAACTGTAGTCACAAGTAAAAATAAAGTGTTATACAAAACAAAGTTCAGAAGTGTTTTGGATTATCATAATTGATATTTTGTCATCAGTTTGCATTTTTTACTGTATATAAAAAAATATGTAATTGTAAGTTGTTTTCACTTTTTCTCATTTTTAATTAACTATAAATATTTTATATTATGGAGGACTATACTTCGTTATACATGCTTACGTTCAGTAATAATAAAAACGTATTTCTAAACTTTGTCTTGTATAGAAAATAAAGTTTTTTTAAACTATTTTTTTTATTTTTAATACCAGATGATATTAAATATTAAAAAAAGTGAAGAAAAATATTTCTTTATGTTTTCATAATATTTATTAACAAATTAATAATTGTAGACTATTAGGAGCTACGTGAAATAAAAAAATTTAACGTACACGTTATTCTTCGTCATCACAGTATTTATTTGTGTCTGCAGTTGCAGTTTCGTGTTTCATAATATTTATTAACAAATTGATAATTCTAGACTATTAGAAACTACGTGCAATATTAAATTTAACGTACACGTTATTCTTCATCATCGCAGTATTTATTTGTGTCTGCAGTTGCTTGCCATTTATTATTTTTTTTTTATTATTATTAAATGTAGGCATATCCCTTAAGTTCCTTTTGTTTCAACTCGCAAATCTCTAATTTGAAGTGCCTACAAAACTGGCTCCAATAAACGAAGTATTCACCTCTACAATTCTATATTGTATTATATTTTTTGTCTACATTTTTTTTGTATACCTACAAATTATACAAGATATTAATTGATATTGAAAATTAAGAAAACCTAATTTTATAAAACTTAAGATATTGGATTTTTTATTTTCATCACTTTTCTAGTCTCAAAAATTTTTTTATGTAATTTGACCCAAACAAAAACTTATTTCTTTTAAAGTTTCTCGAAATGATAAATGAGAAAGTTATCCAAGAAATTTAAAAATGATTGTGCCATCATTTTTCATTTCTAACTGTTCGGAATTTACTTCCTTTTGTAGAAATATTCATTTATTTCGTGATCGTATGAACAAATAAATAAAACTCATTTGCAAGTCCATAAACAATAATTTTGACACACACTGTGTATTCTATATCAACCACTATGAATCGCAAATTGTTATAAAAATTTTGTAAAATCTCGATTATTTTGTAAATAAACGAAATACTTAAATTAAAATTGTTTATTTGTATATGATAGCTTATTTATCTACTACTTATATTAAAAATGGTTATAATTTTGTTAAATGGTGAAATTTCCAGAAAAATAAATTTCAATTTCAATTTGCTTCATTAACGGAATCTCCATTTCCAAATTACAATTATAATTACATATTAAAAATTTTATAAGAAAAGTGTGACGCTCTAAAAAGATTACTAAACATATGTATAAAAAAAGACAAATTACGACAAAATACAAAATAAAAATAATACATATCAAAATATTTATTTATTTAAAAATAATAATAATAATATTAATAAAATAAATTTATTTAATAAGAAAAAAAAAATTAAAACGCCTTTTGGTAATTCATTGTGTCATACAGTGTACTAGTTGTTGACATTAGTATAGTGTGTGTTGAAATTGGCAAGCAAAATATAACAATTTTATTTATTTAAAAATAAAAAAGGAATTCAAAATTCATCAATGAAAGTCTTCCGGTAATGCATTATTGAAAAATTAGTTAATTACGATTATTTATTTATTTATTTATTAACGGTGGTCTGCCATAGAATATTACAATAAAAATACAATAAAATAGTTTATATTGTTCCAATGAGGATGTGCAAGTTAAAATCGAGTCTTTGGTATGTTAGGTCGCATTTTTAGTGTGTGAACACGATGTAAGATGCCATAAAAATGCTAATTATGGGTGCGCATACACATGCGTAATTAAAATGTATGTGCGCGTGCATTAAATATTACCTTCAAGGTATCATATAGCCTAAATGCCGGCTATGTGATACCTTGAAGGGTAATTCACTATAATAATTTGAATAAAAATATAATGCTTCAAATTAAGTCGAGGCATTTGAAACTATTTAGTCGAGTGATAAATGGATGAAAAGCAAATGACTCTCGATTATGCCAAGAATTGCTTTCTATAATTTGTCTTTTATTGCCTGTTTGATTTAAATGGAAGTTTTTTCTTAAAGCTAGTTATAGTCGAAATATAATTAATATACATGCCAATTAAATGTTCGCAAATTTACAAATTTATTTATTTAATTAATTTTTTTTATACAGCTTCGTTAATTAAATATCAATTAATATATATTTATCTACGTCGACACCTAATACGGGTAAAAGAGGATAAGATTAAGAAAGAAATACGTATATTTTGTATTTTATTTAAACACAGTATTACAGAAATAATTGTGATTAATGCTAGTATTACAATTTCATCATAGTTTCCTTTCTTAAAATAAAACAAACAGTGTCTTAGTATTTCATTCATAAATAAATAAATAAGGCAGAAAACACCTTTGTTCGATAGTTAACCGATAGTTAATAAATAAATTACATTTCATTAATTTTTAAAATAATTTGTTGATTGTGAAAGGTTATTAATTTTGAGTTTATTAAATTAAATAAAAATAATTTAAAATAATTATTATTTGATTTTTTAATAAAAAACTTTTTAACTTTGTTTGTATAACAATAATAAGTTTAAAATCTTTTAAGGTTTATAATAAGTTTAAAAGGGTTTTAACCCTTTTAAACTTATTATTGTTATACCAACAAAGTTAAAAAGTTTTTTTTATTTAAAAATCAAATAATAATTAATTATTTTAAATTATCGTTTGTTATAATGAAATCACTTGGTTTTGTTTTACTAAAATTATTTTAAATTATTTTTATTTAATTTATTTCATATAACTAATAAAATTGTGCCAGAACTACCGATCAAAGGTCTTTCTTCTGCCTTTTAGTATTTCAATTGTATATACAAAACTTTTCTCTTTGAATTGGGGAAGTTCTGTACGTGAAATGTTAAATTTAACGTTGAAGCTATTCTTTGCCGTCACAGTCTAAACGAGTTTTATAATCCTAAATTTAACATATACGTTATTATTTTAGCACACAACCTAAGTATACGATTTTTGATAATAAAATAATAACGTGTACATTAAATTCAACATTTCACGAATAGTACCGGATGTGCAATTAAAGAATAATATATAATTGGGTTTATTCCGTACGTGAAGTGTTAAATTTAAATTTTCTAATTTATTTGTAATTTAAGATTGTGTGGTTAAAAATAACGTTTACGTTAAACTTATCATTTCTTCAAAATTTTCCCGAATGTATATTTTTTTTATAAATATAATGAAAAAAAAAAAAATTTTTTAGCCCAGAATATATATGTTATAAAGATAATAATAATATAAAAAA
Organism: Philonthus spinipes; assembly: GCA_963082785.1. Lineage (NCBI taxonomy): Eukaryota > Metazoa > Arthropoda > Insecta > Coleoptera > Staphylinidae > Philonthus > Philonthus spinipes. The sequence goes on from OY720299.1 coordinate 22,624,560, forward strand.
AACTATTATAAATTATAATTATATATATATATATATATATATATATATATAGAGAGAGAGAGAGAGAGAGAGAGCTTTTTTTATCAGTATACATTTCTCCTATGTATACCTGCAAAATATGCGAGTCAAATGCATTAATATATGTGTGTTTAGTTGCCTATAACACACAACTGAACATATATATGCCAAATAGTCAACTAAACATACACACATTAATCGGTTCAATGTGGTTGGCTCACGTTTTTTGCAGGTATACACTTCCCCTAATGTATACTTTTAAAAAAATCTCTATATATGTAACTATTATAATAGTTTTTTTTTGCATAACTTTCAAGATATATTAAGATTTCTTTTATTTCACCCTGTATATTGATTTTGTTAAAGAAGCTGTTTAAAAAAATGATTAACAAAAAAAAACCGTTAATAATAAAATGGATTTTTTTGTTTCTAATAAAGTAGAATTATAAAATAAGTGTAATATTCATTTATTGAATAATTTTTAACAGAAAAAGTAAACCAACCTCACTGGAGCTTATTCCGTACGTAAAAATATTTAATTTAACGTGCATGTTAAATTATTATATTATAATATAATATTATATAAATGTTAAATTTAACATTAATAATTATATAATTAACCTAATCGTTACAATTTATGCGAATTTTCTAATTGATATGTATTCTTAAATTGTGAGGTTAAAATATAACGTTTCGGTTAATTTTTGTTGTACGGAAAAGCCGCGAATTTTTTTTTTAAGTTGGGAATGTATTTTTACGCAAGCCAATAGTTCATCTTTAAATAAGCCTTATTAAATTTCCAAAAATTATGACTCGCGGAAAAAAAAATATAATAAACTTTATTAAATGAAATTATTATTTTTAAAATATAATTTAATCAGCCATATGCAAGTTAGACTCCACTTAGTCTCGATTAGTCTGAGAACCGATGTATCTATGACAATACATTTTTAAACTTTCAGTGCTTCATTTTTTGCTGTCAAATTGCTGTTAAATTGTAAACAGCAAAGAGATGAAAAATTGACGCGCGGCTGAAGGTATAATAAATTTCTGATTTTGTCTGTACAAATTATACCATGTGATCGAGAATTTTTCTCCTCTAGTCTGCATTGATTTTTTTATTAAAAAATGATGTTTGCAATATTATTTTTATTGCCAATATGAATAGGTTTCATTATGAAGAATTTGATTTATTAAATAATAACACATGTGGCGTTTGATTTGTGTTTATTCACTGATGCTAACAAAATGTAAAATTATTGATAATAGAGGCTTCTACTTCGTTATATATTGTTTTAAGTTTTAATAAAAACGCTGATTCACTTTGTGACTAAAAACACTAAAATAAAATTAAAGTTATACAAACAAAGTGAATCAGCGTTTTTTATTAAAAAATGTAAAATATATAACAAAAATCGAAGTACTAGAAAAAAATTATCGATCATATGGTATAATATATAAATAAATGATACACCAGTTGCTATTTCATTAGCGCAAATTTCGAAAACCAAAATTTGACCTTCGAGAATAATTTTTAAATAATAATAAAAAACAATTTTGTACTTTCTGATTAATATTATAATGAACATTTATTAGCATTCCATATTTAATTATAAAAATTATTAACTTAAATTCCATTTTTTTTCACCTAAATTATGATGAGAGTAGTGTGGAAAGGAAATTATGATGAGTATTATGAGAGTAGTGTGAAATCCTTTCCACACTACTCTCATTATAATTTTTACGCTTACCCAGTGCCTACTAAATATACAGGCCGGAATGTCGGAGTGAGGAAATCGAAATCTCGGAGTCCGCGCAAGAGAATTACCCTGCAAACCATCGTGTTGGAAACATCTCCCGTTCACAATGATTTAATTACATAATTTTTATTTTCATTTAAATAAAATAATTTTAATTAATGATCATAAGTATTTTTTTAATAGAAAATTTAAATATTTATTATTATAACTACATGCAAAAATAATTTTTGCAATTTAACCCGCTTGCATTATAGCAGTGCGTGATACGAGCAGGCATTCCAAGGCCAAATATACGCATGCATTTCCCCACTCCCATATTCCGGCCTGTATATTTAGTAGGCTCTGGTCCCTTCCATTCTTTTCTTACCTTTCGTACATTCATCCTCCACCTTCTTACACTCCTCTATCAAATGCGTCCATCTATCTTTTCCCTTCCACACAACACACATCCCCACTTACCTTTACCACATTTCCTTTCTTTACCTTCAGTTGAGCCCAACTGACGTGCTCGCTTTAGCCCCCTTCCATTCAAACTCTTTTATTCTTTCCCTATCTTCCTCTATTCCTAAATCAATCTCATTTACTTCAGTCTACAACTCAATGCGAAAAAAGTACTCTACCAATTAAAATAAATTCTTAACACTTTTTATTTATGGCATTGCAATTACATTTTTCTGTTAAAAATTATTCAATGAATAACGTATTTTTTTATTGCCCGGCGCATTCACCAGAAATACAGCGGCGATTTTTATTACTAATTGATTAATGGTTTTGTTACCGATTTAAACAATCGGTATTAATTTCGCACGAGTTACAAAGAATACAGATAACATTATTATTTACAAATAAATAAATACATTTTAAATGTTGGTTAAAAACATTTTTATTGAGTCGTTAAAATAATATTTATTTATTACGGAATCTCCCATATTACAAAGCAATTACAAATATTACTTCAAATTGCACGCAAAAATAAATAACTTTTTTTATTTTACTCTTAATTGCTACACATTTTTTTAGATTTTATATTATAAGTTGTCTTATGTTTTCTGCACTTACATTTTTTGTATATTTCTTTGTTATGTAGATATTTTTTGTATAAAGGTATTTACCGTAAATAAAGGATTACATTACATTATCCTGTAAGAAGTGTTTTTAACTGTTGGATAATAAAGTGCTATTATTATTATTATATTAAATCAATTGTCACGCTGCTTTTATTTCACTGTTAAATAGTAATAAAGGATTGAAAACAAATGTAATGCTAAAGTAATCAAACTGTTTTATTTAGTTTGATTATTTTAGCACTTTTTTATTAAATTCATGATTATTATAAAAAGAGTAAAATAAAACTGTATTAGATAATTGATTTAATTTTGTAAAAAAAAACTTCACGTACACTCCAACAACTTTCTTCGATATTAATTTTGTTATATTTATTTTATTTATAGCCTACACCCATATGGGTAGAAAGAGTCATTGAATATATATATATATTTTATTTATAATAAATTAATTTTAAAATAAATGTAAAACAATAGAAAACACAACGGTTAGAAAATGTAAAGGGCTAGTTATCGTCTTATGAATACGACACGCTCTATCACTCTCTCCTTCTTTCTCCTCTCTCTCTCTCTCTCCTTCTTTCTCCTCTCTCTCTCTTTCTCTCTCTCTCTCTACAAGTCACTTTTTTTTATTATTTTGTATTGTCCTGTAACTGGGCTTCAGTTTCCTGTTTTCAGTTTTCGTCTTTGATCTTTGCACATTGTAAACATTTTTTTTTTTTGCTTTTTAGCTTATATCCCAATTATGACCAATGTACTATTTAAAACTAAATGACACTGTACACTTGAGTAATGGATTTATTGGATTACTAAAATGCAGTGAATTCATAAATCGAGCCGAAATTAAAGGATTATTTCTCTGCTGAATGCATGACAAATTATTGAATTTTCTCGTGGATTTTTGTGGAAAAATCAATGAATTTGTGGATCGTTCACAAATAGATACAAAAATAGACAAAGAGAAAAAAAAACGTAAGAATTTAAAAAAAATATATGTGATACGTACAGCAGAGAAATAATAAAAATGAATTATAAAAAAATAATAATTACGTTACGTTAATGACGTTTCAGTTTGACGTTTTATAATTACGTCAAACTAAAACGTCATTATAATCAGTCATAACCAGTGTATGAGAACACAAAATCAAATTGATAGTTTTTTAATGACGTTTAAGTTTGACGTTTTATAATTACGTCAAACTAAAACGTCATTATAATTAGTCATAACCAATATTTGAGTACACAAGATCAAATTTTTGGTTTTCTAATGACGATTAAGTTTTTTGATACAAAAATAGACAAAGAGAAAAAACGTAAGAAATTTAAAAAATATATATGTGATATATACAGTAGAGAAATAATAAAAAAGAATTATAAAAAAAATAAATACGTTGCAGTAAAATTTATAATTAATTAAACTGTATATTTTTTACCTCTTTTTTTTTGTTAAAATGAGGTAAGAAATATTTATTTTTTTAATCCTGACAAAAGCCTAAGTAAAACAATGTTTATGACGGTTGCAAAGCCAAAGACTCTTATAAATTCACAAGACTCATATTTTGTCTTCAAATTTTTGTTCTGTAATTGGGTCATCCTGTTGGACTAATGAAGATATTATTATTATTATTATTATTATAAAACGATTGACTGATTGATAAAATCTTAATTTTATTTATTTATTTAACGGATTCACCTTTTTATACAACAACATAAAATGTAAATACAGAAAAATATAAAATTATACTTAAAATTAAACAAAACATTGTACATAATCGATATAGATAAGATTTAAGTACAAATATCACAAATATTAACAACGCATGATTATCAACTAAGCATATATTAACAACACTGAGATATTTATTTTAACACATTTAACGAAAATGCGATATAACAAGTGATTTGAAAGAGGTAAAAGAATTATAGAAAATGTCAAACTTACAAGATAAATTAAGTGTATGAATACTTCTCATAATTATATCTATGGAAGAATTGAAATAAGTTAAAAAAATGTTTATAATGGTTGACAAAAATGCACGCTTATAAAATATTAAGCGACTCACAGGGAGAGAGAGAGAGAGAGAGAGAGCGTATCGTATTCATAAGACGTTTAATCAATTATTGATTTAACTATTTATAATACTTGTTTTCGGTGAGAAATGTAAAGTTGTGCTTTATATCTTTCAAAAGTTTAAAAAGTTTGCGATTTTGTACCAGGGAGATTTCAGTAAATAAATAAAATATGTATACTGTTTGTTATCTTAATAATTTTATTGTTTATGTTTTCTAAGGTACATTAATCGGGTAATTAAAATCGAAGTTGTGTTTTATTTTTTAAGCAGTTATTTTTGTGAACGTTTACTTCCATTTACAGAAAAAAAATCAGTGTGTTTCAATTCACCTACGGTAAGAAAGAATATTGAACTTTTAAACATATATTAAAATTTTATTGTAAGTTCTATATTAAAATATATATAGTATAAAACATTTTTTTTGACTATAAGTACATTAGTAATTACAACAATTTCAGTTCTTCAAAATTATTTTTAAAATAAAAATATACCCTATTAAATTTTACTCCATATTGACGCAAAAGTTGTATTTATCAATTCTATTGTTAAAAAATTTACCACAACGATTTGTTGTTTTTAATATTTACTTTATTTTTTTTATTTTTGGTGTACACATATGAGACAGATTATTATTTATCTTAAAAAGGTAGTGAGTGTAATATTTGTGTTCATCAATTATTAAAAATGAAGTGAATATTCAATATTACACAATTATTTGATCCACTGTTGCCAAATTTACATAAAACATAGTTTTCATAAATTCTTCAAATGGACTCATGACGAGTTATACAATACAATATTTTTATTTTTTCTACTTTTTCTACCTTTTCTGTTTTGTAAATATTAACATTAAAATATTTCAAAAATAGTTGATTTTAATAAGAAGGAGTATAGATAACATATTTTATTAAATAATACTAGAAAGAAAAATATAATAAGAATATGTTAAATTAGTGAAACAAACCTATTTGTTTTTTCTTTTCTTTTTAAAAATAATGAGAACACAACATAAAACTATCAGTTTTCAAATGACGTTTCAGTTTGACGTTTTATAAATACGTCAAACTGAAACGTTATTATAATCATTCATAACCAGTGTATGATAACACCAAATAAAACTGCCAGTTTTCTAATGACCTTTCAATTTGACGTTTTATAATTACATCAAACGAAAACGTCATTATAATCAATCATAACCATACACTGGTTATGATTGAACACAAAATCAAACTGCCAGTTTTCTAATGACGTTTCAGTTTGACGTTTTATAATTACGTCAAACTGAAACGTCATTATAATCAGTCATAACCAGTGTATGAGAACACAAAATCAAACTGCTAGTTTTCTAATGACGTTTCAGTTTGACGTTTTATAATTACATCAAACGAAAACGTCATTATAATCAACCATAACCAGTATTTGAGTACACAAGATCAAATTGTTGGTTTTCTAATGACGATTCAGTTTGACGTATTATAAGCTAAACTGAAACGTCATTAGAAAACCAACAATTTGATCTTGTGTTTTCATACACTGATAAGATATGAAGATCAAATTGTTAGTTTTTTTTAATGACGTTTCAGTTTGACGTCATTATAAAACATCAAACTAAAAGGTGAAAACGTCAATCATAACTAGTGTAAATATGGTTGAGAAAAAAATACAATTGGTTTGTTTCACAAATAAAAAGTTTAGTAATACAAAGTGTTTTCATTATTGTGGACAATTTTGTGGTAAATTTCTTCAAAAACGTTACTTTTTTTAAGAAAACAAATGGTTTGAAAATTTAAATAACGTAAAACAATATAATAATATTTTATTCCTTTCTTCACTTTTTTATTTTTATTACTACATGTACATTCCAAGCACAACGTGCTCTTTATCAATTGATAAATACATGTAGTAATAAAAATAAAAAAAAGTGAAGAAAGGAATAAAATATTATTATATTATATCAAGAAACTTCACGTATTCACCAACAAAAATCTACGTAAAATAATTCTTTTGAAGTTTGTTGTAGGAATTGAAACACACTCTTATTTTTACAGGCATGAAAGACAAATTAAGATTTAATTGTTTTATCTAAAGTAGAATCAGCACAGAAACCATCACGAATCCGTAAAAGCAAAAAAAAACATGAAATCATAATGGATTAAAAAAAAATCCAAACAAAAATCCTTTGCAGCAAGTTGGCCAGCCTGAGTCAGTACTATGATCTGCAGTGTGTTTTCTTTCCAGTTATTTGCATTCCTGTTCACCGCCGATCATCCACGGAAATCTGACCTGTGATACCATATTTATTCAACACAATGGACTCATCAAAATCGGATCAGGTAAAAAACAAACAAAAAATAAAAAAATAAAATAAAACAGAACGACATTTATTTTACCTCAAACGATAAAATCAATGTCTCTCTATATCTATTTCTATATACAAAAAAAGTTCCCACCCCGTAAAACTCCCCTTTTTAAATATTTCTCCCTGGTGTTAAGAGAGGGAGAAGTAATAATGCAAAAAAATTCGAATTTATTATTTTTCTTTTAAATCAAAATTGCGATTTTTTTGTGCGGCGCCGATCGCGCTTCGGCCTTTCGAAGCGGGCTGTTACGCTCGTCTCAGACTTTCTTTATTCTTGGATTAACGCACGCTTTAACGGTACTCTTAAAAAATACTAAAATTGTATTTTCCAATTAACACCGAACGAAAACGAGCATAAATCGTGCGTTAAAACAAAGCATCGAGGAACGCTTCTGATTCGGGCAGACAAAGGTCGAAATAGAACGCTTCTTGTTAATCCATCTTGGGGCATTTAATGCCGCTAAAACACTCCATGCGCTTGCAAAACAATCCCCGTCGCCTTTGATTTGCGCAACCGACAAAAGACTGGGTTGTTGAGGAAAAAAGCGCAGGGAGGAAAGGGATGTGCCTTTCGCGTTCTAGTCTCATATAAAATGCGCCAGGATCGATACTCTGTAAAACAAGATGATTTCTTGCTTGAGCTTTAACAATTTTCGACAGACTTTGCTTACGTTAACTTTTCCCTTCCCTTAATTTTCTTTGCGAAAAGAAAACCGATCGGGGAATATGAAACAACATCGCTTTCTTTTGTGTTGTGTTGTTGTTTTTTTCTTTGTTTGCATTAAATTGTTTGTGGTTAATCTGTCGAGGTTTGTTCGACAGTCCGGGCTACTTGAGTCCGTTCGCGATCGGCTTGTGTTTTGAGCGGAGCGTTGGATTTTGAAAATTTATAACGGCGGTTCTTTTCTTTTCTCGTTTCTCCTCTAGTTGCGCCCGATTCGATCCATCATCATGTAAAAACCTGTCAGGAGAACATCAAAAATATGCATTTTGTTGCACCAGAATATGGCTGTAAGTACTTAATTACCATAGTTTTAAGTTGGAGGCTGTTACCCAAATAATATTCACGAGGAATGTATTTTTATTTAGTTTTTAAGATTGTTTTGTATGAGCGCGTTTCTATTCGAACCACACAAACCTTTTTTTTTTGTTTAATCAAATTTTGTAGGTGTAAAACGTAGTTGATACTGTGTTCTATGTATATTTAATTCATTTTTATTATATGAAATAAATATGAATAAATTATTAAAAATCAACCAATTTTGGATTTTTAATAACTTATTCATATTTATTTCATACAATATGAACTACCAATGTCTAAATATTAAAACCATTATTCATTTTTATTATTTTTTTTCTTAAAGCGGAACTCTTAATGAATTTTGTAAAGGTGTTATTCAGGACAACAATGAGTAACAGGATAACTATTACTCATCGTGGCCAATAGATGACGTTGTCAATTTAAAAATATTACAACCACGAACAATGGGATTGGGATAGCCAAGACCTTTGCCGTCTTGCTCACGAGGCAGAAGACTATGGGATGGAATTTGTTTAAAAAGACAAATTTCATTCGGAATTCAAGGATGTATTGTAACGTCTTAAATTGATATTAAAGATAGATGAGGCTGGTCAAAAAGGTCTAGTAACCAAAAGACAATTTATTCTTAATTAATTTTCTTAGCCTTCTCTTCCTTTCATCATAAAAAAAAAACTATGAACATGAGAAAAGAAATGAAATTTTCTTTATAAAAAAGATTTTTATAAATTTTGTATCACACGCAAGGTGACATTGATTTTTTAATATAAAGTTTTGACTCTTACGGTTGTTTGTCTAAACCGTAAGAGTCAATAACTTATTTATATTATCGCTTAATGTTTCCGAAAAGAGGACATTTTTGTTCTCACTGTGGATAGCGGGACAGACTGCTTGAAAACGGAACGTATTGTCACATTATGGGGATAACATGAGTTATCCAACGAAATCAATAGGTATGCAATAAATTACATAAAAAATTCAATAAAGATAGCTTTATAATAAACAGCAATTGTGGTATTTTTTTTAAACACTTTAATAACAAACAAATTCTGCAGTTTCTGGCTTACAACAAAAATAAAGCAATATATAATGCACCATACGTCATGGGTCATTACCATGACGGCAGTTATAGTGTTGTTGTTACTGAAGTAATTGTGGATTACGGCTAATTTAAGACTATAATTGTAGCATTATGACATGTAGCAATGTCTTCAACAGTTGTAAAATGTTTTTTTTTTTTACAGAAACCTACTACAAACGTATGACAATAAATACAACTATGGCACATAGCAATAACTTAAACAGTAACGTGTTTTTTTTTCGGAAGTAATTGTGGCTTATGATAAACGTAAGCGCAAAGAAATAGCTGCAGTGTGGTTGCTAATGAAATAATTGTGACTTACAGTTAACGTAAGTCAATGAACATAGTCGAAAGTCACAGAGCTAAATGTGGAAATAATTTATTAATTATTTTCAAATCATTTTTATTTAATACATTTAAATAACTGTGACCAAGTGAGAATGAACACTCTTTTCTATTTATATTTAAATGAACATAGCATTATAACAGAGCAACTTCAGCAGTTATAGTGTTGTTGATACTGAAGAAATTGTAGCTTACGGCAAACGTAAGCCAAAAAATGTAGCATTGCCTTCAGCAATTGTATTATAGCTATTACAAAAATAATTGTGGTTTACGGGAAACGTAAATCAATAAACATAACATTATAACGCATAGCAGTCGTTGTTACATTGTTGTTACTGACATACATGTAGCATTATGAGATATAGCAATGACTTCAGTCGTTATTACGTGGTTTTTACATAAGTAATTGTGGCTTGTGGCAAACGCAAGGCAATAAACATAATAATATGATTTACAGTAATGACTTCAGCAGTTGCTATGTAGTTGTTACTGAAGTAATTGTGGCTTACGGCGAACGTAAATCAATAAATGTAGCGTTAAGATATGTAGCAACGACTTTAAAATTTTTAGCGTGGTTTTTTACTGAAGTAATTTTGATAAACGTAAGACAATAAAAAGTTAGTATTAGCAATGATTTCCGTAATTGTAACATGATTATTAGTAAAGTAATTGTTTATTGTTTATTAACGGTAAGTCCATTTAAATACATATTGCTTTATACTAACTATACATTAAAAGATAAAGGAGGGTTGCAATAATTCTGCGGCGATTTGGTCACCAATGTATTTCAAGTACATTAACATGGTAGAAAGTATTCAAAGAAAATTCCTACGCTACCTGTATTTCATCAGGTAACGGTTTGATATATCATGTGCTGAATTATTGTGTGAATTTATCTCAGTACATAATCTACTTATATATATAAACCTGTGCTTTCTTCATAAAATTGTACACAATCATGTTGACGATCCACAAATATTAGGACAAATTAAGTTTAAGATTCCGCGATCTTCAGTGCGTAATTCCGTAACATTCAGTTATAACTCAACACGATGTAATTATTATCTGAACTCCCCCATTCCAAGGATGTCTCGCCTTTACAACCAATACTCGAATTGTATAGATATATTTAATATGCCATTTGTTTACTATAAACGCGTTCTTTTAGGTTGTCTTAAACCGAATTTATGAACTTTGTACTCGCCATATAAAATAATTTTGTAAATATTGTAAACCCTGTCAATGGACTATGTCTGTTGGGTTTGTATAAATAAATAAAGCAATTGTGGCTTACGGAAAACGTAAACATTATGACATGTATTATTGCCTTCAGCAGTTGTACCATGGTTTTTATAAAATTAATTGTGGCTTACGGTAAATGTAAAGCAACAAACATAACATAATGACACTTAACAATGTAAGGCAATAAATGTAGCATTATGACATGTAGCATTGCAAAAATAATTGTGGCTTACAATAAACGACAAATAATAGTATTATGATACGTAGCAATGACATCAGCCGTTATTGCGAGATTGTTACTGAAATAAACATAGCTTTATGATACATACCAATGATTTCAGTCGTCGTAACATGGTTTTACTGAAGTAATTGTGACTTACGTCAAACGTAAGGCAATAAACGTAGCATTATGATACACTGCAACGACTTCAGCAGTTGCAACGAGGCTGTTACTGAAGAAATTGCTACTAACGGCAAATGTAAGTCAGTAAATGTAGCATTATGATATGTAGCGATGACTTCAACAGTTTTAGGGTGGTTATATACACGATATTATTCATAATAAATTAAAAACGACGCAAGCGCCACCTTTTGCCTAATTTCAAGTGGCATCGTCAACGTCTACAAAGTAGACGACCTAGATTCATTGTTTCGTCCACTAAAGGCCATCACTAGTTATCCATACGCTAGATGAATGATGGCTGAACATTTCTTTAAATGTGAATTTAGGGTGGTTGTTACAAAAGTAATTATGGTTTACGGTAAATGTAGCATTATGATATTTAATCACTGATTAACCAGACGACAAATTCAAATGGCAGGATTGACCCGAGAAACTATACTTTTGCTCGGTGGAGCTGTTATCGCCAAATTTTCTAATTTATTTCATGTTTTCTGCAGAAAACGCATATTACTATTATTATATGTATATACATACAGATACTTCGCACTTTTATTTGAATTACCAAATGTACACTTCGGAATTTGTACATGAATTTATTCATTAATTAAAGGCACATTATTATCATCTAGCGGCGCCAATTAGTTTTTTTTTGTTGTTGTTATTATTTCTTTATTTTTGTTCTACAATCCACTATACATAAATATTATTAATTATATTGTAGATTTGTAAAAAGGTAAATCCGATAAATAAATAAATTACAGATAATTTGTAGTAAACTTTAATTATATGAAATAAATATATTTTATTTGTATTAGTAACTTTATCTTTAAAAAAATCACAACGTATTTAACACATTGACAATTCTCTGTTAGGGATTCTTCATCAAAATTAGTTCTCTCAATATTCTGTAGTCCAAGTCCAATCTTTGGAAACTCAATTCTAGATTATGCAATATTGTGCTTTAAAACGAAGTAATAAGAGAGTTATAGAAATACAGTTACAAATATGAAACCGGTCCATAAATTTATTTCAAAAGTAATTTATTGTCAGCAAAATTATATTTGACATACTGAAAAAATAAATAACAAATGAACAGGCTTAAGATATATAAAAAAAAATTAAAACAAAAATCCAATAAAGGTAGGTTTATGACTGATAGCAATGATTTCAGCAACTGTTGTAAACCATAATTACTGTATGTATAAAAAATAAATAACAAATGAACAGGCTTAAGATATCAATATATATATATATATATATATATATATTGTAATACTAAGAACGCTTACATATTTCGATTGGACAATTGATTAATTTTTCCTATGAGCAATTGGAGTTATGCGTAGACATTCTTGCATTCTTTCACAATTTTAGTTTCTTCCATTATTTTAATTTTTATTTATTCAATAGAAATGGGAACATATCAGGACGAGCCCACTAAATGTTCACTTCGTACAATTCTACAAGCTTAACTTAAATTACATAGAACAAGTTATTATTATGTCTTAAAATGTATTAAATAACTGTGACCAAGTGAATGAATACTCTTTTCTATTTATATTAAAATGTATTGTGACACTTTTATTCACAAGTGATTTTTTCCTCAAATTTTACTTTGACAATCTTACATTCCTCCGTTATGTGCAATTTATATATATATAGAAAATCTTTATTTCTGAGAAATACGTTAAATTACATTACAATATTTACATTACAATCATAAACCTCTAGTTAAGCCTCAGAAAATGGCTATCGACCATCGGTCTTTCTGCGCAATTTATTTTACCTCAAATTGTACTTTGACAATCTTGCATTCCACTGTTACGCGCCAGATTAGTTCTTCATCTTAAATGTATATAACTCAATATCCTTGGTAGAATTTAATTACCACGATTGCCCACTTTGGATTTACTCAACACAAGGCATTATCCTAAATAAGAATCTTGGACACGTTGAGTAATGTAAGGTGTTCTATATTAGGATGATGTATATTCCAAGCTTTCTTAGCGTTTTAGATGCTTTTTTAAAGAAAATATTACACATGTACTTAAAAAGAATACTCAACTTTTTAAGGGCATTTGCAGCTCAGAACGATTCAAAATTCTCGATAAATGAAAAATAAAGTTGCCATTCGCCTCAACAAGAAGTAGTTGGGCGTGTTTCATACCATTTGATAGATTTTTCAAAAATATTGAATACATCGGATGTGTATTTTTAGAATTATTGGGTTTTCAATACATTATAGGTTTTGTTGTTTACAAGTAAATGTATGACGGACTGTAACCCAAGTGGCATCTGAATAAGGACGAGTCGATGTTGAAATGGAATGAAACAAGCTGTGTGTGAGGTGTAAACGAAATTTTATTGTTATTTTAAAGGCCCATGTATGCCATTTTGTATGACATATGATATCGTTCAAATATACGGCTTCTCATGATGGTACGGATTTAAGAGATCCAATTTTAAATGATTCTGCTGCATAGATCCGGCTGAATTTGAGCGATGGCCTGGATCATGTTGACTGAAGGCATTGATAGATTGCGGCTTATTGGGATAGACCTGTGACTTCATAAAATCCTACAAGAAAAAGTCTAGCGGGGTCAAATCGCATGATTTTGGTGGCCAATTTACGATAATCCATACCTTCAAATCGTTCATGCAAAATGTCTATCGTGGCGTTCGCTGTTTGGCACTTAGCGCCGTTCTGCTGACACCACATGTCGCGAACGTCCATATCGTTCAATTTAAGCCAAAAGAAATTGATTATCATTCATCTGTAGTGCTCTCCATTAATCGTGATGGCCTCAACAACTTTGTTTTTGAAAAAGTACGGATCAATGATGCCATGGCCCAAAATCTGCACAAAACCGTCATTTTTAATGGATGCCCTATCATCTGGTGAAACTAATGTGTATTGGCGTTGCTCCATATTTGTTAACATGTAACATATGCGCCTTGTGGCTAAAGATGATTTTTCACCCAAAATTTGGGTCCTCTTCCAAACAATCCAAAGCCCAGTCAGCGAACAAACGGCGTTTTCTATGGTAATTGCATTTTAGCTCCTTGTTCAATTGGATCTTGGTGCATGCCCAAATTCCGATGCAAATTTCGCCAAGTTGAAGTCCAGGAAGGGCCGAATTCTTGTGCATGGCGAGGAATTGACTGATTCGGGTTCTCCTGCACATTTTAATGGACAGCGGAGATGTTGACGGCCGATCTGGCTTTCTGTTGGCTGATTATCTACCGAATCGGTTTTCTCGAATTTGGCCACCAAACGTTGGAGAGTCGACCTTGAATAACTACCGCGTTTGCTGTAAAATAGGCGCTTCGCTCGCAAAATTTGCACAAATGAACAATCTGTTTGATAATAGAGTTGTATCATTTGCACGTGCGATGTAAAAACTGTAGTGTGTTTGTCACTGAAGTAATAGTGGCTTACGTAAAATGTAAGCCATTAAACGTAAGCAACGACTTTAGCAGTTGTAGTGTTGTTACTGAAGTAGCTTATGTCAAATGTAAGCCATTAAACGTAAGCAACGATTTTAGCAGTTGTAGTGTTGTTACTGAAGTAGCTAATAGCAAATGTAAGTGATTTCATTTTCTTTATCTCCTTAATTCTCTGTAATGTTTAAATCCCTTTCCAGCTTCGAAGCTGATTGAATTAACTCATGAATGTGCTAAAAAAACATAGCATTATGACATGTAGCATTACCTTCAACAGTTGTTGTACAATTTCTGATATGTATATCTTTATTGCTGCAGTAAGACTTTGCCTAACATGATAATATAGAATACAATTACTTGAAGAAGATGTATCGTTTTCGTGTATTAAGTTAAACGAAGTTGATTCAACGTCGAGTAATTCATCTTACCTTCGAATGAATTTATTTGGGTAAATGCCTCGAAGTAGATAGTTCAGCGCTGTATTGACGTGTTTCGGTGAAATGTAGCTATCATGGGTCCCGCCATCGATATTTACTCGTTCGGCATGTGCGCCCTGGAGATGGCCGCCCTCGAGATCCAGGGCAACGGCGACTCCGGCAACGTCGTCACCGACGAGAATATCAACAGGACGATCGACTCGCTGGAGGACGGCCAGCAGAAGGACTTCATCAGGACGTGCCTCAACAAGCACCCGACGATGAGACCAACCGCCCGCGAACTGCTCTTCCATCCGCTGCTCTTCGAGGTGCATCCGCTCAAACTACTGGCGGCTCACTATCTGGTCAAAAGTGCTGGTAAGAACAATACAAAAAAAATATATATAAAAATTATATTACAACCAAACTAAATTCTGTGTAAAATTAAATTGATACTTATTTCGCATTAAAATTGTTGTTACTTTATTATTAGAGCATTTATGTTTATTGATTTATTGGCAAATAATTAGTAATTACTGGTCATTTGATGTTGCAAAAATTGTTATTTATATATATATATATATATATATATATATATATATATATATATATTATCAAAAACCCTTGTACCCTTACGGGTGTTGGGCAATTGTTATTTATAAAAATACAATTACGTATTATTTATTTATTTAATCGGCCGACAAATGTCTAGCGCGTCTCTCGACCGCCTTAGCCGCAGGTATTCCACGGGTATTACCTATCAAAGTTACTTAAACTAGTTATTCCGTTACAGAATTACATTTTTAGACAAGTGGTTCACAACCTACTTTACTATCCCCGAAACCCTCACGAAGGGAAAGTACTGTAAAATAAAAATTTTGTAATCGGAAATTCAAACTAATATATCAGTTTTTTTTTAATCACGAACCACATTATTTTGACAATCTTGTTATGCGCAAGATTAGTTCTAAAGAGTGATCCCCAGTTTCCAGAAAGCATAACAATGGGGGAGGTGTTGCAGGTGAAAGCTACTATATCTTAATAACGTAGCACCAAATTTATCATTTACTTCTCCGTTAGCAATTTTTCACTAACAAAATTTGCAATGTTCTGTGGATCACCCTATTCTAGGTCATTCAATATTGAATTTTGAAAGCCAGGAACAGGGTTGCAGAATTACAATAACAAATGTGAAACCAATCAATAAATCTACTCCAAAAGTTTTAGTTTGCTAAAAAATTTATGAAATTATGACGTACTGAAACAATAAATAACAAATGGTATTAAAAGAAAATTGATTGTAATACGAAGACCATTTATATATTCGATTTGACAATAAATTTATTTTCCCTGTAGTTACATGCAAGCAAGCTTGCATTCCATGGTAATGCACAAGCGATTTTCGGCTCAGATTATACGTTTACATTATTTCGTTACGTACAAGCAATAAATGTCTTATATTGTATTTCAACACTTTAGCATGTCTTATTCACAAGTGATTTTTCAAAAAATCTGAGGCAAAAATCGTTTACGTATAATGGAGGAATATCAGACTGTTAAAGTACAGTTTAATACTTTAACAGTCTGACATTCCTGACTGACTGTTAAAGTACAGTTTAATATTTTAACAGTCTGACATTCCTGACTGACTGTTAACGTACAGTTTAATACTTTAACAGTCTGACATTCCTGACTTACTGTTAAAGTACAGTTTAATATTTTAACAGTCTGACATTCCTAACTGACTGTTAAAGTACAGTTTAATACTTTAACAGTCTGACATTCCTGACTGACTGTTAAAGTACAGTTTAATACTTTAACAGTCTGACATTCCTGACTGACTGTTAACGTACAGTTTAATACTTTAACAGTGACATTCCTGACTGACTGTTAAAGTACAGTTTAATATTTTAACAGTCTGACATTCCTTCATTATACGTAAACGATTTTTGCCTCAGATTACACATTGACATTTTTGCTTTCCTCTGTTGCGCATAATTAATCTTTGTCACAGATTATAAACTTGACCCTCTTACATTCCTTCGTTAAACGCAAGCGATTTTTGCATCAGTTGTACTTGGACACTCTTGTCACTGTTGTGCGCAAGCAATTTTTGCCTCAGATTGACTTTGACACTTTCAGAATATTCCATTATATGCAAGCAATTTTTGCCACAAAATACACATTATTGTATTCTACTTTTATGCACAAGTGATTTTTGTCTAAGATTGTGCTTTGACACTTTTACATTCTTCCTTTATACGCAAGCGATTTTTCCTCAGAGTGTACTTTGACTTGAGAATGTTCAAGTACAATCATTCATCACATATGCATAGATTCGACAGTTATGCACGTGTGATCTTTGTCTGAGATTGTACTCTGACGCTCTCATATTCTTCAATTATGCGCAAGCTTTTTTTGCCTGAAAGTGTATTTTGACATTCTTACATTCTGCTCTTATGCGCAAGCAATTTTTTCCTCAGAGTGTACTTTGACAATCTGATACCGTTATGCTCAAGCGATTTTTATCTCGCATTGTACTTGAACACTCACTGTTATTGCACACGATATTTGTCTCAGATTGTTCTTTTAAACGCTTATATTCCATTATGCACAAGAGTTTTAGTAGATTGTCAAAGTACACTCTAAGACAAAAATCGTTTGTGCATAACAGCAGAATGTAAGAATGTTAATCTTACATTCTGCTTGCGCATAACACCAGAATGTAAGAATGTTAATCTTACATTCTGCTGTTATGCGCAAGCGATTTTTGCTTCAGAGTGTACTTTGACAATCTGCTACCGTTATGCTCAAGCGATTTTTATCTCACATTGTACTTGAACACTCAATGTTATTGCACACGATCTTTGTCTCAGATTGTTCTTTGATACGCTTATATTCCATTATGCACCAGAGTTTTAGCAGATTGTCAAAGTACACTCTGAAGCAAAAATTGCTTGCGCATAACACCAGATTGTAAGAATATTAATCTTACATTCTGCTGTTATGCGCAAGCAATTTTTGCTTCAGAGTGTACATTGACAATCTACTACCGTTATGCTCAAGCGATTTTTATATCACATTGTACTTGAACACTCATATATTTCACTGATATTGCACACGACCTTTGTCTCAGACTGTTCTTTTATACGCTTATATTCCATTATGCACAAGAATTTTAGTAGATAATCAAAGTACATTCTGAAGCAAAAATCGCTTGCGCATAACAGCAGAATGTAAAATTAACATTCTCATAACAACAGAATGTAAGAATGTTGAATCTTACATTCTGCTGTTATGCGCAAACGATTTTTGCTTCAGACTGTACTTTGACATTCTTACATTCTGGTGTTCGCTTGCTCTTATTTTTGCTTCAGAGTGTACTTTGACAATCCACTACCGTTATGCACAAGCGATTTTTATCTCAGATTGTGCTTGAACATTCATATTTTAAACTGTCATCCACAAGTGATCTTTGTCTGGGATTGTACTTTGACACTCTTATATTCTTCCATTATGCGCAAGCATGTTTTTGCCTCAAAATGTACTTTTACATTTTTTTCTCAGATTGCACTTTCGCAACCTTACATTACCCCTTCATACACAAACGATTTGTTTGTCTCAGATTGTACTTTGACATTGTTTTAATAATAATAATAATAATAAAATGGGCTAATAACCCGAAATTAGTCGAGAATTTAAAGTTATTCAATCTAATCTGTGTTTTATTGGTTGATTTTTAATAATTTATTAATATTTATTTCAAATAATAATAACAATACAAAGAGCCACAATCCTTTCAACACTATCTAGAGTGAGAAGATTTTTACAATAATTAAGATTAACTTGTAAAAATACCGTTAATTATTAAAAAACAGAATCCAGTGTATAATCTGAGGAATAAATAAATAAGTAATACTAATAAATGCCTTTATTAATAAGAGGTATGATACAATTAAAAAAAAAGTGTAGACGAAGTTCAGTCAGCATTACCTGTTACTGTTCTTCCTGTAATTTTTTATTATTAAAAAATCAAATCTCAGATTTTTATCTAAGCTTAATCAGTGGCCAGATTTAGTTTGGTAAATTCCTTGTCGTAAGCATGCAAGTAATGAAAATAAACAAAAAGTACAACAAAGACTGATAAGTAAATCATTTTATTTTTCAGCGAATATATCTGAAACGATAACGGACGTGCTGATGCAGAGAGTGTACGGACCGGACGTGGTGATCGCGGAGATCCACCGGAAGGACAAGCCGGTTTTCCAGATGAAAATGGCCGACATAGCCGTCACGGAGAAGCTCGAGAAGTTCGTCGAGGATGTCAAGTAATTACTCTCGAGATTACTCGAAAAATCAACATTTCGTAATCGGTTCTGTTTTCTTGTTAGAAACGGCATTTACCCGTTGACGGCGTTCGGCGCGAAACACCCGCCGCCTCCTAGGTCGAGGGCGATCTCGCCGGAGATGGCCGAGTCGGAAAAATCGGTCACTCCGGAACCGACGGACGTCGAGAACAGGAAAATCGTAAATATGATTTGCCATGTGAAACCCGGCGACTTGAAAACTAAGGAAGATAATGAGGAAGTGACGGTAATAAGCGATACTTACACTTTGTTATTCCTCATTTAAACATTTTTTTAAATACTTTAATTTAATATTTGAGCCTATTCCCAATGTGAAATGTTATAATAATAATAATAATATTTATTAGTCCCAACTATTCAAAATATGTACATAGAATAAGTCAACAGAAAACCGAATACATTAATTTCTATTCGGAAATAAATATAATTAAATTTGAAATTACGCTAAATATTCATTAACACTATAAAACGATATAATAAGTCACGTTATTTTTTATTCTTACATCCCAAAGACTTTTAATTGCAGGCTCATTCAACACTTGATGAAACTCTGAATTTAAACTAGGTTTAAAAAATATAAATAAACACTTGGTTATTGTTTCACTGTTTGCTTTTAATTTTTAAAAACTGACTAGTTTTTAAAATAGTGGAATGTACTGAATTTAAACTTGGTTTAAAAAATATGAATGTTTTTATTTTTAAAAAAACTGACTAGTTACTGATTAGTTTTTAAAAATAAAAACAAACCAAGTGTTTTATTTATATTTTTTAAATCAAGTTTAAATTCAGTATCTTACATTCCACTGTTATGCATACGTGATTTTTACTTCAGATTGTACTTTGATATTCTAACGGTTTTACACAAGTGATTTTTACCTATTTGAGCTCACTTTAAAATTACAATTAATTATTTACAAAATCTTGGTTATTTCGTGCGTGAAATGTTAGGTTTTATAATTGATATGTATACTGAGATTATGACTTTAAAAATAACGTATACGTTATTTTTTACGTACGTTTATGTACAATTTATATCGGATATTTTGTTCTCGTGGTAAAACATTAAAAATTACATTAAGCCAAAACAAGTTGAAATTTAAAAAAAAGTTAAGTAAAAGTAAATCAAGTGAATTGAATTTACAAGCCCAATCTAATATAATTTATATCTGTTAATTAGTAATCGGCCAGTGCTCTTTACACTCTTAACTAATATTTGTTAAGGGTGTAAAGAGCACTGGTCTGTGGTATGTGCATTTTAAAGTTACTCATTCAATTTGTTTCTTAATGTTTACATTTTTTTAATATGCTCAGCTGTCGATAGTGCTGAGGATGGACGACAAGATGAACAGGGAACTGACAACAATACTGTCACGAGCCGACACCCCGATGACGCTGGCCCAGGATCTAGTTCACTATGGTTTCATAAACGAGGTTAGTAATTTTAGAAACAACTTTTACATTTCTTACTGGAAACTCAAAAACTCTTTATGTCCGGTTGTAATGTTTAATTGAGTAGAATGGGAATTCCAACTGTTTTGAAATACATTCAAAACAGTTGCCAATTGTTGTATTGAGCAGACCGTACCGGTGGAACTAATCTGTCGTAAAAACTCAGTTCCCTATGGGAAATGTAAAGTTTAGCGTATACGTTATTAATTAATTTCACATGCTATGAATAAATATCTATCACAAAAATTGCTTAGTTTGTAATGATAAAAAGGACGTACACGTTAAACATTTCCCTTACTGTATTATTTTTAAAGCCCACGCCCTCACCAGACGGGCATTGGGGCAATAAATCCCCCACCCGGGTTCTTAGATTAAGGGTAGGTTAGGTAGTAAGTAAGAAATTAGTTTTGTAGCAGAGTCGACAGCCATCAGTAGAATAAACTACAAGTGTGCACTTGCTCTTTAATTAATATCCCACGTTAACATACAATTATTTGCTAATAAGGCCCAATTTTACAATCCGCAAATAAGGCGTAAGTAACGTATTCACGGAATAAACGATTCTCTTCATTTGATTATCAATAAGACACTGCTGCTAACCGAATGAAAAAATCAAGAGTAATATTACTCGAAGTTTGTAAAATTGATTTAAATAA
Source organism: Philonthus spinipes (assembly GCA_963082785.1). Lineage (NCBI taxonomy): Eukaryota > Metazoa > Arthropoda > Insecta > Coleoptera > Staphylinidae > Philonthus > Philonthus spinipes. Next base: position 22,646,275 of record OY720299.1, read on the forward strand.
ATTAGTAGATACTGATCGAAAGGACTATTAATCAATAATAATAATAACAATAAGTTCACCCTGCAGTCAATAATACATTGTAAAAACGAGTTTCTCAAAGATACGTTTAGTTACAATTTAAAACGCGTTTTATGGAATTTGTATCTAGTGTATCAATCAAAGTCAATTCAATCGTGTGTTTTTTCTTCTTCATTATTTCAATTAAGTTCAACCTGATTGCTATGGGGAAGATCCGGTGTGTTAGAGTTGCACCGGATTTATGGCTTCTGTTCCTGGGATCGTGCAGCTAATCCTTAGATGGCTGAACCCCCTTTTCCAATTTTGGTGATTACTTGTGTTGAATATTTTCTTGGTAGTGTAGTGTTTTTTTTTTTTCATGACTTTGGTTGTGTCTACGTATTCCCCTTATGATTCTCTCCATAACTATGATAGCTACCCGTCGTTTTCCCGGAGTGAGGTACCGCCGGGATCAGCCCTTGTTGAGAGAGTGGACAGGTGTCCGACATCCGGCAGTTAACTATGTTATGTGTTTTTTTTTTCTTCCCTCAATTATTTTCACCTATTCTTGCAACGAATGATTGGGTTGCACCGAATTTATGGCTTATGTTCGCGGATAATCCTTAACCGGCTCGATCCTCTTTTTCGATTTGGCTATTTTTTTCTGTTCGATGTTTTCTTGGCAGTGTAATGAGTAATATCTCGCTGTGCTCTTTTGTCATAGGAACGTCCAGAAACTTGTAACTCCGTCTAGGAAACTTCTACGATTATCTAGGAACATCTAGGAATTTCTAGAAACGTCTAGGAACTTCTAAGAACGTTAAACACGATATTTAATCCTTGAAATATTTTTCTGTGATTTTATCCTAGGAACGTCTAGAAACTTCTAGCTACGTCTAGGAAACTCTAGAAACTTCTACGATCGTCTAGGAATTTCTAGGAACGATTAAGAACGTCTAGGAACATATAGAAATATCCAGGAAAATTTAGGAATCAATGACTCGATATTTAATCCTTGTAACATCTCGCTGTGATTATAAGTGCTCTTTTGTCCTAGGAACGTCCAGAAACTTCTTCTATCGTTCGATGACTTTTGTTGTGGACCGCGTATTCCCTATATAATTCTTTCCACAACCATGACAGTCCCCCCGCCGTCCATCGGCAATGCGACACCGCCGGGACAATTCCTTGCTGAATGCGCAAACGTCCGGCAGTTGACTGCTTTTTTTGTTGTTGTTTTTTGTTGTCCTTATTTTAACTAAATTCAGCTTTCCGGCTATGTTTAATTTTCTTGGGGCGGATCCAGTGGTTAAGGATAACCCCGATTTAGATCATCTTCTCGCCGCGAATCCCTTGAGTCGGTTGTCCATTTTTCGCCGGGAGCTGCGAATATCATTTTGGCCTTGTTTTCGGACGACTATGACTTCCCTATAGTTTCTTCTCAGAATCTGTAAACGCAGCTACCTCTGCTGACGCGTGACCGATCCCTCCCTGAAGGATCCACCACGTCTACTTCACTTGAAGCCGCCCGCAGTTACACACCAGCAAACTGCGGGTTTCGAAGGGCGGCTTCAAGTGAAGTAGACGTGGTGGATCCTTTGCTGAGCGCATGACTGTGAATCATTCGAGCTTCCACTGACGACTGTTTCGTTTAATTTTATTTGGGTTTGATTTAAATTGAATTTAATTTAATTTAAATCGATTTAGTTTAATTTGACTTTATATTTATATATTTATTTTAACATCTTTAAATTATGTAAGGCAAAGCTATACTGATGAGGGATAGATCCCGAAACATGTGTCTGCAGATGGCATTATATTATGTAGCGTCGTTTTACGTTTTTTTACAATTTAATTTTCTCAGATCAAAAATTTGTTGCATGATGCAATATTTTATTGATATGCAACAGCAGGTGTCCATAATTTAGTTCAATGTCCTGTGGGGTATTTGCCCGGGAAGTAGTTGTTTTAATGTGCATTTGTTTAAAGTACGTAACGTAAGTCAAAACGTCACAGAGCTATAAGTCGAAATATATATACACACATCTTTATTCACACAGCAGAATTACAATTCTTTACAAATATTTATATTTACAATACTTATTGGTGGGTTAGTAGTCTGTCATGGACTATCGATCGGAGGTCTTTCTGCTTATGTGGAAATAATTTATTAATAATTTTCAAATCATTTTTATTTAATTTAAAATACAAAAATGTTCGTTTTCCTTTTCAATCTAATTACCTTTTATTGCTACGCATTTTTCTGATCTGGGAATTAACTTAAATATCCCATCATAATAAGATATTTTATCTTTCGTGTCAAAATGCTGAATTATCGCTCTTAATCGTCCTTAAATTTCTTCTCTCGAAGATCTTTTTTTAAGTTTGGAAACAAATGATAGTCGAAGCGGGCAAAGTCTGCATTGTAAGGTGGGTGGTTCAAAGTTTGAAAGTCACAAATCTGCAGGGCAGCCATCGCAACTCGACTCGTGTGGAAAAACAATGTACCAACAACAAAGGCATACTAACTGTTTTTCTTGTTGTGTGTTAATTCGTAGATCAGAAAAATGTGTAGCAATTAAGGGTAATTATATTGAAAAAGAAAACGAACATTTTTGTATTTTAAATTAATCCCGGAATTCCCTTTCTTAACGACCAGGTTTACCTAATGTACACCTCTCTCTTCGAAGCCGTATAAATAGTTTTTAATATGTAATTTTTATTTACTTTTGTTTGAGAATGACTACTAGATAGTTGAAACTATAGTCACATAATTAAGTGTAAAATACAGTGGTTAAACAAAGTAAAAAGTGTTTTATTTACAAAGGCATACTATGTTATCTTATTTGAAAAAATAAAAGAAGCCGTGAAGGCAAAAACACGAGGAAAATGGGAAAAGGGTGTGTTACTCTTGCATAATAAAGTGCGCATTATTATGCAAGAGCAACACACCATTTTCCCATTTTCCTCGTATTTTGCCTTCACGGTTTTTTTATTTTTTTTTTCTAATAACAGTATGCCTTTGTTATTGGTACATTGTTTTCTTTATAATAAATCAGCAATATGCCAGAAAACAGTTGCCATAATCTTTCCTGCCGACTGCGCCACCCTAAACTTCTTGGAAGGAGGACATCTCTTTTGAGCCTTTGCATTGACTCTTGTTTTGATTCAGTTTCATCCCTAGTAATCATTTTGTCCGAAAAAGTGTCTGGGTCCTCGTAAAAAAAGAAAACTCACTTGAATACTGGATGCATCTGAAGCGGCGTGGGCCCTTGTAAAAAAAAACGCACTTGAATACTGGATGCATCTGAAGCGGCGTGGGCCCTTGTAAAAAAACGCACTTGAATACTGGATGCATCTGAAGCGGCGTGGGCATTCTGGGCAATTTTGCACTCACTTTTGATATACCCAAGGCTCCATGCAGAATATTTAACACAGTTGTAGCGGATTCTTCAACCACCTCGGCAATTTGCTTTTTTTTTCAAATTGGCATTTTCAATTTTTTTTATTTTTTCAACTGTGGAGGCATCAACAGATCTTCCTGGGCGAGGTTCATCAAACCATCTCTGCAGTTTGCTTTGTTTCAAACCGACATCTTCAAAAATATTTTTTTTAAACGTTTTTCTCTGTGGAGGCGTAAATAGATCTTCCTGGGCGAGGATTATCTTCTATCGATTCCCTGTCTTGACTCTCCATCTTGCAGAGGTTGTAGCAGGGAAGACGAGACTGCATGGCATTTTCTTGGCGGGTTTCCAGCATTCTCGTCAATGAGGGAGTCCATACTGGGCGATAAATGGCTTGCAATGGCTTACATTAGAGATCTATCTGTACTTACTATCTAGACAAGGTAGGCTGGCTGAACTGAGGATGGGTGATAGCAAAATGGGCCTAATGAGGCTTAAGTGCAGTGCAAAACTGCAAACTTCCAAATACAAGATTTCCTGCCTTGGTTGAAAAGTGCATGTCACTTATAAATCGTAGTGTTGCCAGGACAAGAATCGGTATAAATTGCAGCCATCTCGTCTTTGGTGTTGTGAGGTGATTTTTCCTGTTTTGTTAAAAATGTAATCACCGCACGAAATTTACTTTTTGCAAATTAGTCATTTTCTTTTGTTTCATCGCATCAATCAGATCAGGATGAAACTTAACACTAATGATCGCAAAGAGGTTGCTCAGTACAACCAAATTGGTGACGCCACCTTCTACGACTTTTCCGCGAATATCTCGACCCCCTCGCAGACTAGAAAATTTCCACTCAACTAAGTCAACTGCTATTATTCAGTTAAATGGTACATTAAACTCTTTCTCTCTCTCGCGCAAATAACTACAGTTATCTTTCACTCAAAGACTGCAAATTGCAATTAAAATAACAAAATTTGTTGCATTATGCAATATTTAATTGATATGCAACAGCAGGTGTGCATTATGTAATTCAATGTCCGGCGTGGGTATTTGCCCGGGAAGTAGTATTTTAAATGTGAATTTGTTTAACATACTTACGTAACGTAAGTCAAGAGTCACAGAGTTAAATATGGAAATAATTTATTAATTATTTTCAAATCATTTTTATTTAATTATATTTAACTCTGTAGGCACTTTCACGACCAGTGTGATTTGAATCGTTGATTTCGGGGCTATTAAATCAACAATTCTAACAACTATTTTGTAATTAAGGGACTGAATTGTTGATAGATGAAGTCGCGATTAAATGCTACAATTAGAACATAGGTTGCAGGTTCCAATTGTACACAAGGCTACTAATACTATATACAATAACAACTAGATTGTTATTTAGGCATTGAATTGTTGATTGATGAACTTAATTAGGTTGCAAGTTGTGACCAGATGTCGCAATATGTTCCTTAGTACACATGGATTGGATTAAAAATTTGTACATTCATATTTTATGCACTGCTATAACTACATTGTTGTATTAGGTAATTTTAAATTAAAACAGGTTGCAATTTATTTAAATAGAAATAGTAAGTAGGAGAAAGGGCAATTATTTTTATTTAAATAATTAAAGTTTCCACAACCAACAACCAACATAAAGAAGATTAGGTTGCAATTTGATGCATTACAACTTACTTTAGATTGTTATTGTTTGTTGTTTGATTTAGTATATAAGTTGCAGGTTGTATTTGTATACTGAATTGAGATTGGATACTAATTGAAAAGTAGCAATGTTGCAAGTTATCATTTGATGTGCTGCAATATTTTTTTATGAAATAAGCAATCTACTTTTTTGATAATAGAATAAGGTGTTTAAAAAGTCTTGTTATTAATTAAGTTTTTTCTATTATTAAAGTTTTATTATGTTCAATAATTTTATTTCCAGATAACTAGTATTAACTGTATTAATATTATTTGTTGCAGCTCGACCAAGAGAAGGTGGCGAGCGTCATCGAAGACGCGATCACGCGCAGCTCGGGCCACAGCAGCCCCGTGCACAACTTCACGCAACTTCCAATGTCTTCGGCGACGGTGGTGACGACGGCGCCGGTGGCAGCCGCAGCGGCGGCCGCCGCCACGGTCGCAGCCGCCGCCGCGGTGGCGGCAGCCGCGACCCCCGCGCCCCAGCAACTCTGCCAGCTGACGACGACGTCGACGCAGTCCGCGCTGGCCACCGCCGTCACCTCAACCCCCACGCAAGTGCCCATGCACTCCACTAGTTAGTAGATACTGCCACTTATTCCTTTTTTTATCATCATCAACAACATCAACAACCCACGGTTAATATTTAAGTTAAGCGCAGACAGTGTCTCCTGAACTATTTTTACAGGTTAAATCTGAACTGTTTTTAAGAAAATATACATGCATATATATATTTGTATAAAGAATTAAAAAAAATAATAAAGCGTGATAAAGAATTAGATTTAATCAAATCACACAACACACACACATAAATAAAAAACACACACTCAGCTTGTGCTAATTATACGAATATTACGAAAGTTAAAAATTTAACAAAATGAAAACAAGAAAAAAACACGTTGACTGATGAGATTCCTAATTATCTATTTAATTAATATTAATGAATTTAAAAGAAGCTTTTTAGGTCGATTCCTTCGGATTTAGTAAGTTTTAAATTTAAATAAATTAATAAAAAAAATAATGAAACAAAAAGTTGTATATATTTCTATGATTAAAAAAAAAGAAGTAATAAGAGGATGATGAAGAGTAAGCGAGTAAATTTAGTATTGTTATTTAGTGTTCAGATTTAACCTCGAGTAGTCATGATGAATTAGTCAAGAAATAAAAAAAAATAATATGAGTGTCGTTAGTCGGTTGGATTTTATTTTTTTTTAATTCCATTTCATTTCAAATTATTAACGTTTTTCATTACGTTTTCGTTCTCATCAAATTATCACCAACAGTTTAACTCACTCGCGGTGAAGCAATAGCGATTGACTCCGATTGAATCAAAGCTGGTGGTACAATTATAATAATTCTTTATTAGTGCTGCTTCAATAAGATGTTTTCGCTTGTCAAATAAGTGTAGCAGAAGTGTTAAAAATTAAAAATAATCAAGTGTTTTTATTGAAAAGTCAAACTTCATTAAGTGATTAATGAGAATTCACTAGTAGCATTCATCAGACTGCACCAGTGCGAACTAATCTAACGTTTCAATGTCTCCAATTGATCGCTTGATGAAACATAATTAAAATATATATATAAAATCATTTGATTTGATTCATTTATAACATATATTTATTCTGACTGTTTCAGCAACAAGCCACTATAATAATCTTCAATATGTTCAGTTAATGCTTGTGGCACTACATTCTTGATGGAACTTATTACTAATAGTGGGTAAAAAAAATCCCTCTTGTTATGTTCCATGGTTTTTATTTTTTCAGTTTCCTGACGTATGCATGTTTCGATTTTAACAGATCATTTTCGAAAATGATCTGAAACATATGTCAGGAAACTGAAAAAAAAGGAAATAGAACATGGATCGAATAAGTAAATCATTAACTGGTGTAAAAAAAATTATTAAGTGTTTTCTTTAACCAAATATTTAATTTTTCGTGTTTCAAAATTTCAAAACTAAAAAATCTCTTAATTTAAAAAAAAGCTTTGAGTAATATTAAAGTTTAATAAGTGACAATTTATTAAATGACTTTATTCAACCATCATTCATCTGTTTCGGATAACTGGTAACGGCCTTTTCGGTCTATGGGACACCAACAGGTAACAGATGGCGCCCTGTGCTATTGTTACAATTTGTGAATAATTCATTGTGCGGTAATAATTGGAACTAAAAAGATCGCCCGTTCCGTCGACGACGGTCGAGCTTCGCTTTTCGGCCTCTAACTATGGAACGGAGTGTCTGATGAACTTAGGGTAAAGTTTACGATAAAGTAGACACTTCAAAGAATTTTTTAAAGCAAAAAAAAACAAAGTTTTTTGTAACTTGCAGAGTGTACTACTCCTTAAGAACATTGTAAAGTAATTATTCTGAATAAATAATGAGTTACATGAGGAACTAATCGTAAAGTTATTGAATTCAATGTGGGTGTAGACATGTTTCAAACTCTCAGTCTCGTCAGTTGGTTCCGCTAGTAATTCACAAGCAAAAATTTATGTTGAACTTTCTGAATTACGGGAAATGTCAGTAATGAGTTACATGAATATATGATTAAATTATTCATATAACTCATTATTTCCCGTAATTTAGAAAGTTCATCATCAATTTCTGGCAGAACTTGCTTGTGAATTAATAAAGTAATTGAATTCAATATGAATGTAAACACGTTTCAAATTCTTAGTCTCATCAGTTGGTTCACTTCTATATCAGGGGCAAGAGCTAACAAAAAATGTTGCTGATTTTTTTAAATTAGTGTTTTCATTCAAAGTTTCGTTTAAATATTCACATAGCTCAGACAACCAGGTCCATATGATGAGAACAAGACGTTAGAAACGCTTCTACAAGGAACATCAAAATATTTTTTTTATAAAGGTTTATAGAAGTTACAACAGCTTAAATATAATACTGAATTTTGTATCAAACTGCACTGATAGGAACAAAATATTAGAAACACTTCTCTAATGAAGATTAGTTTTTTTATATATACTGATTTCACCTTGTAAATGGATTTATCTGTTGTGTAAAGATTTGTATTATTAAAACAGTAATAAAATAACTTGATGTAAAGACTTCTAGAAATTAAATTTACTTAATAAACTTAATCCTTAAACTTTTATCAAACTGTACTGGTGAAAAAACAAAAAAACAATGGAAACACTTTTGCAACAAACATATCTTGACCTAAGATCTAAACTAGCCAGAGTAAAAATAAATAATCACTGAAACAAACCAAGTGTTTTAATCAAAGTCTATATCAAATGACTTTGATTAAAACACTTGGTAAAAAATGTTTCTAAAAGTCACAACCACTTAAAAATAATTCTTAAACTTGTATCAAACTGCGCTGATGAGAATAAAAGGTTGGAAACACTTCTGCAACATTCATTATGATCATACTGATTTTACGTTTTAAATAGATTTATCTGTTAGGCAATTATTTTTATTGTTATAACAGTAATAAATTCGTTTGATGTAAAGAATTCTTTAAGTGAAATTTACGTAAACTTAATCCTTAAACTTGTATCAAACTACGCTGATGAGAACAAAAGGTCGGAAACACTTCTGCAACGAAGATTCATTATTATTGTACTGATTTTACCTTGTAAATACAGAAATAATGTCACTTCATGTAGCGATTCAGGAAGTCAAAAGAAGCTTGCATCAAACTGTAGTGATGAGCAGGGGTGGACACACAGGAAATTTCCCGATGGTGGCTTTTAATTGAGATCACTATATATATATAATATTTCCCAGGCCGCCACTATGCTGCCCATCCGGCCCTGGTGTTTCCATAATGCTGTGATGAGAACAAAACGTTTGGAAACTCTCGTGCAACGAAAATTCGTTATTATTTTATTTCGGGATTTTAATTAATTTCCATTATATATTCGAAGCCGAATGCTTTGCGATTAATTGAACACTCTAAAAAAAAAATGAAATCCAACCGACCCAAGCAAGAGTGAAAATAATTTAAAAAAATGTCCCAAGACCCGACCTTTAATTAATTCTCTGATAAAATATAGACTTTTAGGATCGAAGACTGTATAATTTAAAAAAAAAAAACATAATGATAAAAAAATTGAGGATACTAAGAAGAAGAGAAAAAGAGATATAATGCTGGACATTGAGAATAGATTAGATGTGCTAGTCATGTGACCATATGTTTATCTGTGATCAGAGCTTCAATGACACTGGACTGTTTTTATTTATATATATTATATATCTTATAGGTATCATGTTATGTATGTGATCTGTAATTATTATTATTATTATTATTACTATTATTATTATTATTAATATTATCGCCAACATCATTATTGTTGTGGTTTTCTTATGTATAAGTTAATATTTTTTTTTTGTATTTATTCTGCGAGCCTTCACCCGACGACGATTGTCTTTTTAACTTGAAAAGTTTTGAACATGATTGAACGAAGTTGAAAAAATTTTAAAACTGGAAGCAAAGCGAGGTTTTGCACTATTCTTATTTTGGTTGTTTTAAATCGATTATTCATTGAGTGTATTATGTAGAGTTGATATTAAGAAAAAAAAAATGTGTAACCATCAAAGAATTATTTAATACTACTAAAAGCTGTTACTTGAGGAAAATTCGAGTTTTCGTCGAGGATGAGTAAGTGAGAAATTAATTAGTTATTAAGTAAATGAATTCAGTATCGATTTAAATGTGTTTTCAGGCAAATTAATTTATTTAAATAACCGTGAGCAAGTGAATGAATACTCTTTTCTATTGATGTTTCAAACTCTTGATGCTGCATCTAATTCAGGAGTAAGGGCTCCTAAAAAATGGTGCTGAGCTCTTTGAATTACAAAAAATATCAACAATGAGTTAAATGGGAAATTAAATGGTTTTAAAATAATTGAATTCAATTTGGTTTGTTGAAAATTGATGCTGAACTTTCTAAATTACAGAAAATATCAATAATGAATTAAGTGATAAATTAAATAATTTATAAAGCAATTAATTCAATGTTGATTTAAACACGTTTCAAACACTTCGTCTCATCAATTGCTTCTGCTAAAAATTCACAAGGGATGTCAAACATTGATGCTAAACTTTTATTGATGCTGATTTTTTTTTATTGTAGAAAATATCAATAATGAATTGAGTGAGAGAAAATAGTCATAAAAAAATTAAATTTAATGTGGATGTAAACATGTTTCAAACTCTTAATCTCATCAGTTGGTTCTGCTTCTAATTCAGGAGCAAGAGCTGTTAAAAATTGATGCTGACTTTATGATCAACAATGAGTCGGGTAAGAAATTGAATAGTTATAAAGTAATTGAATTCAATGTGGATTTTAAACACGTTTCACAACTCTTAGTCTCGTTAGTTGATTCTCCTTCTAATTCAGGAGCAAGCTGTCGAAATTACTATCTTTGGTTATTCATAATATAAGTTATTAATGAGGGAAAAAAATAACAGAAACCCTAATATCCATCAGTGGGTTGTGTAGTAAAAAAATTGATGAGAATAAAAGGTCAGAAACTTTTTTCAAATCTAAGAAAATATTAAGTTATTAAAGTTATACAAACAAAGTGAATCAGCGTTTTTATTAAAAAAATATTAAGTGTAGAGAATTAAAAAAGCATTCTACAATATGGATTGTGGATTAATCAAACCACATTGATGAGAACAAAGAATCCGAAGCGTGTCACGTGTATCAAAATATTTATGAACGTTTATTTCAATGAGAATTGAATGGTGTGCTTTTTGCCTTCTTACATTTCATAAATTATTTGATGCTGAAGACAGGTTTCGGAATCTTTATTCTCATGAATATGGTTTTAATCTAAAGAGAATTGTGAGTGTAAGGCGGTTTCTAACTCCTTCAAAATAGTTATATTTCATTAATTATTTGTTACAGAAGACACGTTTCGGAATCTTTATTCTCATCAATATGGTTTGATTGATCTAACCAATTATTAATGTATGAAATGCAACCACTTTGGTTATGGCCTACGTGGGCGCGGCATACTTGCTGCCCTCCACTACATCCTTAATCATTTTGAAGGAATTAGAAATGTCTAAAACTCATTTACCAATGTAGTTTGGATTAATCAAACCATACTGATGAGGAAAAGTCTATGAAAAGTGTCTTTTATATAAAATAAATAATGAAATGTGGGGATTAAAAACCATCTAAGAAAATATTTAGCGATGAATATTAAAAACTCATTCTATCAATATGGTGTTTGGATTAACCAAACCACATTGATGAGAACAAAGAATTCGAAGCATGTCTACTATGTCAAATAATTTATGAAAGTTTATTACAATGAGAATTGAATGGTAGAGTTTTTTGCCTTCTTACATTTCATCAATTATTTGGTACGGAAGACACGTTTCGTAATCTTAATTCTCATCAATATGGTTTGGTTAACCCAAACCATGAGTAACCAATTATTGAAGATACGTTTCGGAATCTTAATTCTCATCAATATGGTTTGGTTAACCCAAACCATGAGTAACTAATTATTGAAGATACGTTTCGGAATCTTAATTCTCATCAATATGGTTTGGTTAACCCAAACCATGAGTAACCAATTATTGAAGCCGCGTTTCGGAATCCGTATTCTCATCAATATGGTTTGGTTAATCCAAACCATGAATAACCAATTATTTAAGACACGTTTCGGAATATTTAATCTCATTAATATGATTTGGTTAATCCAAACCATGATTATTCAGTTATTAATTTATGGAATGTAAGCATTTTGAAGAAGTTAGAAACGGTTTAAGTATTACAAACCATGATGAATCAATTGTTAATGTAACCATTATGGTTATGGCCTACGTGGGCGCTGCATACTTGCTGCCCTCCCTCCCCTACATCCTTAATCCTTAACTATTTTGAAGGACTTAGAAACTGTCTAAGTATTTAAAACTCATTCATTAATATAGTTTGGATTAATCAGACCATACTGATGAGGAAAAGACTATGAAATGTGTCTTTTATATAAAATAAATTATGAAATGTGGCGGTTTTGCGGGGATTAAAAAACATCTAACAAAATATTTAGCGATCAGTATTAAAAACGCATTCTATCAATATGGTTTTTAGATTAACCAAACCATATTGATGAGAACAAGGTTCCGAAACGCGTCTTTAATAATTGGTTATTCATGGTTTGGATTTTTGATAGCCCTTGCTATTAATTCAGAATGTAACAGAACCAATATATCAAATTATTTATGACGTATAACTATTTTGCGGGGGATTAAAAACGTGTATCAAATAATTTACAATGAGAATTTTTGCCTTTTTAATATGAAATAATTAATGGGATTTATGAAAAAATGTAAAATCCTGAATTCATTCTAAATAAAAAAAAATATTGATAATTTTCTATTACAATATATTGTTAAGGCTCAAGGACGGATCCACGTGGAGGGAAAGCGTTAGAAGTGATTTGCCACCACCTCCACTTCCCCCCAAAATAAACATTCATAGGCGATTTTTTCACGGTTATTAAAAACCGATTAAAAAGTAAAAAAGGGCGATTTTTTCACGGTTAAAAAAGCGGAAAGTTTTTAAAACGATTTTTAATAATAGTGATTTCTCGCGGTTAAAAAGTATATTTTTGTGATTGATTGTTAAAAACTGTTAAAAAAATAAAAAAAGGCGACTTTTTTTTTCATGATTATAAAAGTGAAAAAGCGCTTTTTTAACGGTTTTTTTTATAATAGCAACTTTTCAGGGTCAAAAAATCTAAAAAGTTAAACGATTAATAAAAACCGTTAAAAAATTAAAGAAGTCGATTTTTTCACGGATAAAAAAGCGAATAAACTTTTGATAAAGTTTAAAAAATTGCTTTTTAGCTTTTTTTACCGTGAAAAATAGTGATTATTAAAAACAGTTATAAACTCGTTAAAAAACAAACGATTTTTCGCTTGTTACCCGTGAAAAAAATCGCTTTATTTTAAATGGATATTGTTGTAAGTTTCTTCCCAAACAAAAAAATGATTAAGGAGGGGTTACTTTTTTGCTCCCCTTCTCCCCCCCCCCTCAAAAAAAAATCTTTCTGGATCCGCCCTTGTTGTGGCTTTTAATTCCTCATACGTTATGATTTCTTAATATTATTTTTAATTATCTATAACTTCTTTTTTTATATGAATAATTAATTTCTCACTTCCTCAAAAACATCTTCAATAAATATAACTTTATATTTATAATATTTAAATATTGGTAGTTTTTATTACAATAAAAACAAATGAATGAATTATTCAAAATCTACTAATAAAAAAATAAAATGAAATAAAAAGCACATAATAGCTTGAATAACTTTAAATTCTCGACTAGTTTCCGGTTGTTTATTGCCGCGTTCTTAAGAAAATTAATAATGTGTTTTTTTATTTATTTATTTTATTATTACATTTTTATCTCTACACCTAAGAGGGTATAACAGAGATTTAAATGATAATATATATTTATATTAGATTTTTAATAATGAATCCATATTTATTATTGTAATATAACTTTAAATAATAATATTTAGTTTACGTTTCATTAATTTTAATTATGTCATTTAAAAAAATATATTAACCTCGACACCCAATACGGGTAAAAGAGGATAAGATTAAGAAAGAAAGAAAAAAATATATTTATAATATTTTCTTGTTAGAACTTTATATAACATTTTTCTGCGCGCGTTTTATTTAATATTCGAATGTAAGAATAATTTGGTGTTATATAAAGTTGAAATGATTTTTCTTTATTTTAATGATTTGTAGAAATAATATTCCTAATAATCAAAGCATACCTTACAATTCGATTATTAAATTGCATCGTTATAAATAATAATAATTAGTGATCTTAGTTTTGTAAATGAGATTGCTATTTTTTTAATGTTTATATATTATTAAAACTCATCCATAAATATTTTTATTATTTGTAAACAATAATTTCTAGAATTTATTTATGTTAATGAGGAATTATTATTTTTTTAACTAATACTATCTCAATAATAAAATACAGGCCAAAAAAATAACAAACCTCGCTTTGTTTCCGCACATAAAAAAAAAACATAATTAATATTCTGTTTAAGCTTCCGTTTCTGTCTATATATATATTTTTTATTAAGTAAAAAACAATACTCGTGTCGCAAATATGTATTATCGTTTGCCCCTTTGAGACTGATGTAATTTTTAACAAGAAAAAAATCGTAGGCGTTTTGTTTTTTAGATATTAATTAGTAGCGATTGAAAGGAAAGAAAAGAGAAAAGAAAATTTCGGATTTTTTCTATTTGTTTGTTCTTATTATTATTATTTTTTTATATAAGAGAAAGTTATCCATCGGGAAATTGGTCAACACAGGGAAATGGAAAGATTATTTGAGATGTTGCGTGCGTGAGGGTGAGAGAGCGTGTGCAAGTGAGCCTCTGCAAACTGGAGGAGCGGGAGTAATGGTTTAAGAAAAATGTAAATCGGATGTAGGGAGGGTGTTTGATTTTTTTTCTTGGTGAGATTTCGAGCGGTCTGTGAACTATTCTGAACTGCGGAGGATGTTTCCTTTTTTTTCTTTCTTTCTTTCTTTCGTCGAGAGATAAATTCAGAAAGAATACACACTATACTTTTTTTTGAAATAAATATTATATATTTTAAATATTATGCTTGTTTGATTTCTTTTTTGAGCACGGGATTTGCTAAATGAGTGGATAGCGTTAGATCGAGTTTAAAGGCTATGAGAAAGGTGAGTTTGCAAAATGTTAATTTTTATTTATTTTTGAACGAAATAAATATATACTTGTGATAATAGGTTAAAAAAATATAACTATTTATTACTAGTTCACTATTTGTTTGCTAAATTTCAAAAGGATGTTTAATTAAAATTAATCACCGTAAAAAAAAATTAAGAACTTTTTTTTAGAGCATCATTATCAAAAATGATGCTCTATGCTTCGAAACTATAGTCAATAAAATAAAATAACAAGTCATACAAACAAAGTTAAATAATGAGTTTTATTTAATAAATTAAAGAAAAATTCATTTTTTTAAATACTAATAATCTTTGAAAGTTTACCTCAGAGTTCCTCAAAGTTAAGAATTGCGTTACAGGATAATTTATTTTTAACACAAAAAATAAAAATTTATGGTAATAAATTCAAAACTCAGTTTTTTTGTTATTTCACTATAAAGGTGTGGAGTAAAGTAAAACCTTAAAGTTAGAATAACAAAAAAAAACAAATGAACATTAAATAAACACGTGAAAAAAAAATAGTATAAAAATAAGAATTGTTTTTCATGTTTAAACAATTCTTATTTTTATACAATTTTTTTTTTGGAATTGACTAACTTAGCAAGGAGTGTTGCTTAGTAAAAATTGTTTAAACATGAAGTGATTTGAATTGAGTAACTAAACAAGGAGTGTTGCTTAGTTAGTCAATTCAAATCACTTCATGCTTAAACAATTCTAATTTTTATACAATATTTTTGTTTTGAAAATCGTGTAAAATTTATGTAACACACAAATAGTCTGTTATATAAAGTTTAAACATAATAAATGAAAGCCGACGCAAGCGTCATCTTTCCACATGAAATTAGGCAAAAGATGGCGCTAGCGTCGTTTTTAATTTATTACGTTTCATATTGCGTATTTAACTGCAACACGAGATCCGTTCAACCGCTTTCATCATTGTGCATATGGAAGACCAGAGTGTTTCATGTGCACGATCAATTATTTGTATTTGATGCATCAACAGCAATTTAGAAGTAAAAACTTTCGATCGACATTGATGCAACGATTTCAATTCTATTTTGCGCATTAAGAATGCAATTATTTGTATTTTATGAGTTTGATTTCCAAATTACAATTATAATTACATATTAAAAATTTTATAAGAAAAGTGTGGCGCTCTAAAAAGATTACAAAACATATGTATAAAGAAAGGCAAAGTACCAATCACAAATTACGACAAAATACAAAATAAAAATAATACGCATCAAAATATTTATTTATCAATCCCAAACAGTTCATTGTGAAAACAAAATGCAACCGGCTTATTCCTATCTTCAAATGATAATAAATAAATACATTTTATAAAAAAAAAGTTTAAACAAGTTTTCTAATAGAAATTAAATTGAACTATACTTGATTAACAGACTATTTTTGTCTACTACAGAAAGTTTAAAATTGTTTTCTTATTGAAATTAAAACTATTTATAATAAAACTATCAATAAACACTAAAGTTTTTCTTTTTATGTTTCAGTTATTACATGAAACACTATTTGATTTGGTTTTAATCACAATCAATCATTTTGTAGAATAATCATAATAAATTAAAGACGACGCAAGCGCCACCTTTTGCCTAATGAATAATAGAATAACGATTGGTTTTGAGTTTACGTAAAGTGACTCGAATAAAAATTAAAACTCGGTTTTATGGATTTCAATAAGTTTGTCTTGGTGTTTCAAAATCACCGGAAAGAAATTCTTAACAATTTGCAGGTACATACAAAAAAAATCAAATATTTGCTCGGATGTGTAAATATTATATAATATTTCAACTCAATTTTCTTCAACAGAAAACATTCTTAGGCATTGAAAACTTCTAGGAGATGGAGCAAACGTTTGTCTATAAATAAAATAATAATTACAAAAATATTGAACGCATTGGTCTTTTTAAAATTCAGTTTTTGATTGGATTTTAGACATAAATTCTACACAATGATTGGTTTTGATTTAATGGATTAAAGTAAAATTTCACGTACAGTGGCTCAAATAAAAAAAAATAGTGATGGACAAAGTCGATCTTTTATTACTGCTAAATTTAGTATATTATAATTTTATGAATGTTACTTTTTATAAAAATATCAAGAATAACTTCCCATTTATTAATTAATATTAATTTAAAATCCCTTTTTTTTTCATTTTAAATACTTAAAATGACACATTTAGTAATACACGAATACTAATATTAATCGATTTTGCCCAACACTAAAAAAAATAAAGCTGATTTTTCTCCTTATGAATTTCGATGAGCTTGTCGTGATTTTTCAAATTATATTATTCTTAACAATTGATGACTACGCGCAAAAATAACATCAGTCATTTGGCTCTGATGTGAAAATGTTGCTCTTTTAAATGAATTTTCAAGAGAAAACATTCTTAGAAATTGAAAACTTTATAAAGATGGAGCAACATTTAATTGCTTTAATAAAGAAATAAATTGCGAAAATTGATTGATCTTTAAAATTGAGCTGAAAACAATTCTTATCATTCAATCAAACCTTAAAAACTGTCGTTTTTTTTTTTTAAATGGCAGTTTTTAAGGTTCAGCTGAAAATAATTTTGAACAATTTACAAGCAGCAAACATTTAACCAAAATATGTAAATTCTACTCATTCCATTAAAATTGAAATTCTTAAGAATTCGAAATTACATAAAAATGGAGCAAACAATTGGCTTAAAAAAAGAACATGTTGCCAAAATAATTAATATGAAGTGGTCTTTAAAATTGAACTAAAAACAATTGACAACTGCATTAACAAAAACAACAGTCATTAAAATTCAATTCAAGAAAACAATTTTGAATAATTGACAACTGCACAAATAAAAACAGCAGTTTTTCCTTTTAAATTCATCTGAAGAAAACAATTCTGAACAATTGACAAATATATAAAAACAATCAAACTTTTTTGCCTTTGACGAATTAAAATAAATTTTGAATGGCTTAATAGATTCGGGAAAATAATCAATGAAAAATAAATTTTGTTTTCTCTTTTAATTGCAATCCATTGAAGAAAATAATCACATAAAAAAATTCATAAAATACAAATAATTGTATTTTTACTGCGCAAAATTGAATTAAAATCGTTGATGAATTAAATACAAATCAATTGACTTCCAATGGGAAATCAATTATTTGTATTTGATGCAGCAAATTAAAATTAAAAACGTTGCATCAACTTCCCATTGGGAACTCAATTATTTGTATTTGATGCAGCAAATTAGAATTAAAAACGTTGCATCAACTTCCCATTGGGAAGTCAATTATTTGTATTTGATGCAGCAAATTAGAATTAAAAACGTTACATCAACGTCAATGCAAATAATATACTTTCCATTAAGCAAATTAGAATTAAAAACGTTACATCAACGTTGATGCAAATAATATATTTCCCATTAAGCAAATTAGAATTAAAAACGTCGTAATGTTGTTTGAACGTTTTTATGTCTAATATGCTTCAACATTGATGTAATATTTTTATGAAAAAATCATCTGTATTTGATGTTTATTATTATTTTGCATAAAAAAATAACTAAAAACTTTTTAAACAATTGACAACTGCATTAAGAAAAAATAATAATAATAATAAAAATCAATTGGTCTTTAAAATTCAACAGAAAACAATTATCTGAATAAAAAAAACAATCAAATAACTTAGATTTATAAACCTTGCTCTTTCAATTCAAATTTCAAGATTTCTCAACAATTGATAAATGCATACAATCAAGAAACTTTTTTTTCTTTAACGAATTAAAATACATTTTGAATAGCTTAATAGACTGGGAAAAATAATCAATGAAAATTAATTTTTATTTTCTCTTTTAATTGCGATTAATGTTTTACAACCCATTGAGCAATATTATCAAAAGAAAAACAAAAATAATTGACTTCCCACTAAGCAAATTGGAATTAAAAATGTTGCATCGACGTTAATTGAACGATTTTATGTCTTGCGTAAAAATGTTGCATCAAGATTGTTACACCAATAAAATTATTTTTCTTTCATGTTTATTTTTTCATAACTAAAAACTTTTCAAAAACGTTTGAAACTTTGCACTTTTAAACCGTCTTTTGCATGATTGTTAGTTAGCGCACTGAATAAATTGTTCAGAAATAATATTACATTAACGTTAAAAACGAATGACAACTGCATTATGAAAAAAATAATAATGAAAATCAATTGGTCTTTAAAATTCAACAGAAAATAGTAATCTGAATTAAAAAAAAAAAAAAACACAATTACCCCAGATGTGTAAAACCTGCTCTTTAAATTCAAATTACAAAAGAAAACAATTGACAACTGCATAAAAATGAACCAAACTTGTTTGCCTTTAATGGATTAAAGTAAAATTTGAATGACTTAATGGATTGGGGGAAATAATCAACGATTTTTTTTTCTTGCAATTAATTACAAACTCATTTAACAAAACTAATACAAATAAAGTTGCATCAACATTAAAACAGCATTAAGGTTTATGCAACATTGATGCAGCAAAATAGTCAATAATAAATGTTGATGCAATAAAATTGTTATCAAAATAACATTGTATCAATATTAAATGTTTCGTAAACAACTTTGATGCAACAAAGTAGTCACAAATAAAAATGCATCAACATTAAGATAATCTTAAAGGTTTATGTTGATGCAACAAAATAATCACAAATAACAATGCATCAACATTAAACGTTTATGGAACGTTGACACAATAAAAATAGTCATCAATAACATTGTATCAACATTAAATGTTGCATAAAGAAGATTGATGCAACAAAGTAGTCATAAATAAAAATGCATTAACATTAAAATAATATTAAAGGTTTATGTTGATGCGACAAAATAATCACAAATAACAATGCATAAACATTAAACGTTTATGAAACGTTGACACAATAAAAATAGTCTCCAATAACATTATATCAACATTAAATGTTGCTTAAAGAAGATTGATGCAACAAAATAGTTATAAATAAAAATTCGTCAACATTAAAATAATATTAAAAGTTTATGTTAATGCAACAAAATAATCATAAATAACAATGCATCAACATTAAACGTTTATGAAACGTTGATACAATAAAAATAGTCACCAATAACATTGTATCAACATTAAATGTTGCATAAAGATTGTTGCAATAAAATAGTCATTAATAAAAATGCATCGACATTAAAATATTATTAACAGTTTATGTTGATGCAACAAAATAATTACAAATAATATTGCATTTTTTTAAATATTTTCAATAGTATGTGCAATTTTAATAAAACGAATAATAATGAAAATGTATGTGTACAAAACCTCAAAAAAACTAACACCCAGCTGTTTCAATTCTTATTCGCGTAAATTAAAGAGAGATTATCCATTGATTGAATTAGTGTCGCCGAAGCAACATTGCATAAACAACATTAAACGTTGATGCAAAAAAAAAATAGTGACAATTAAAATTACATCAACATTAAAACAATATTAAATGTATATGCAAAGTTGATTAAAAAAATAAACATTGCAATAACTTTTATACACAATTAAACTTGTATGCATGTAACAAAATGGTTAAAAATAACATTGCATCAACATTAAAACAATATTAAAAGAATATGCAACGTTGATTAAAAAATAAACATTGCAATAACTTCTAAACACAATTAAACTTGTACGCATGTAACCAATTGGTGAGAAATAACATTGCATCAACGCTAAAACAATATTAAACGTATATGCAACGTTGATTAAAAAAATAAACATTGCAATAACTTTTAAACACAATTAAATTTGTATGCATGTAATACAATAGTGAAAAATAACATTGCATCAAATTAAAACAATATTAAATTATACATTTAATATTGTTTTAATGTTGATGCAATGTTATTTTTCACTATCAACATTAAAATAATATTAAATGTATAATTTAATATTGTTTTGATGTTGATGCAATGTTATTTTTCACTATTAAACTTGTACGCATTTAACAACATGTGAAAAATAACATTGCATAAACATTAAAACTGTATTAAACGGTTAAGCAGCGTTGATTAAAAAAGCAATAGTCACAGTCACAAATAACATTGCATGAACATTTAAACAACAGTAAACGTTTATATAACATTGGTGCAGCGTTTTTGTGTCTATTTTTCTCAGTGGGAAGTCATTAATTTGCAATTAATGTTTTTTTTTTTTATTTCCGTTAAACATTTATTTATTTATTATTTATTAATTAATTTACGGATTTCTCCTTTTTCAATATTACAAAAAATATATAATAACAGATACAATATAAATAATTACAGTTAGTAGAACATTCCGCTTTACACTAAAGAGAGAGAGAAAAAATACAAAAATACGATAAGTGATTTAATTTATATATATATATATATATATATATATATATATATATAATCTAAAATCCCCATCTACCATAATGGTGGTGTAGGGGTAGTGATTTAATTTAAGCAATTTAATTGGGAACCTTTTTGGCAATTGAATAGAATACACTTATTTTTTTGTCACTAATATTTTTAATTGTTTCCGACTAGTTTCGACTTTTTGCCATATTCAAGAACTAGTAAATGTAATAATAATTGAATAAAAGCCAGTTTGTTTGTGTCTTTTATTCGATTATCAATATTGTAGAAATGAAAGTGATTAATGGGAAGAGCTCGAAGAGCTGAAGATGAGTCCCATTAAGATTCAACCTTTCAAACAATTGACAACTCAATTAAGAAAAAAAAAACAGCAAGCATTACGATCGTTGATCTTTAAAAACAGTAAAAATAATTATCCTATTCAATAAAATGAATATACAAAAATAAATATAAAAATTATCAATTAATATAAAATAAATGCGTCAATGTTAAAAGTTGATGCATCATGTTTTGTGGAACATTTTGGCAAGATGGACATCAAAACGGTTGCATCAATGTTGAACATTACGTTCTTTGGTCTTTTAAGCACTAAAAAAAACTTATCTCATTTAATAAAATGGATATAAAAATCGTTGCTTCATTGTTAAAAAGTTGATGCAGCACATTTTGTCAAAATAGATATAAAAATCAACAACATCAATCATCTTCAAAATAAACATCAATGATGTTTAATATTGACGCAATGACTGTTATGCCCATTTTGACAAAAAGCCAACGATGTATAACATTAATGCGGTAAATTTTATGTCAATTTTGACAAAATATTCAGAAAATATGTTTCGTCAATTTTTGACGATAATGCAACGATTTTTATTTTGTGATCATTTTGTTCAGTGGGAATATTTTATTGAATTTTATTAATATAAAAAGAACATTAAAAAAAATGAAAAATAGTGTGTGTGTATTGTTTCGATTATATCCGGCGAAGGCGAGAAAAAGAAGCGGGAGAAAATTTTAGGCCTATTATTACTCGTACATAAATGTGCACTTGAAAAAAAATCACATTCAGCAAAAATATTTTTTTATTATGATGATATAAAATGTTCGATGTTAAGAAAAAAAAAATACATGTTTGTATAATCATAAGTTTGTATCTTTATTTCATTTCATACGTACCAACAAAAAAAATATATATATATTATATTTAAAGCCTTGTTGATGGATGTTTAAAGAATGTTTCGTTACACAAAATAAAAATAGATTTTTTGTCACCGAAATATTAGAGTTTTTGTAAAGAATGTCATTATTTTGTTCAATTAAATAAAATGAAACAAAGATGATTCACACATTTGTAATTATTTAAATTACAATGAAATTAAAGAATGAACATTTCTGGCAATGATCAATAAAATTCGATCAAATCAAAAGGGATTGATCGAAGGAAAAATTTCTGGCAATGATAAATAAAATTCGATTGTAAAACTTACAGTGTAATTTTTACAGTGGGAAAAAGGATTGATCGAATTTCATTGATCATTGCCAGAAATTTTCCTTGCTTAATTTCATTGTAATTATTTTGTTCTATAATATTATTATTATCAGTTACATGATACGTGTTTGGATCTTGGCAAACCATTATCCAATTAATTCAGGAAAAAAAAAATGTTTCACCACGGGTTAAGTGAGAAATTAATTAAACATAGACCATTATCCAAGTTTATCGAGGGTATTCCGTATGGAAAATGTTAAATTTAACTTCTACGTTATTTATTGATTTCACATTCTATGACAAAATGAATTGCTTCGACTGTGAGGATACAAAATAACTTAACATTTCCCTTACAGAATAAGCTCGTATATTAATATCTGTTTCCATCAAGAGCGCAACGCAACAAGCTTCAACTTTATTAAGAGATACTAGAAGTTTAATTTCTTAGGATTTAAAACAAAGAAATTAAACCTCCAGTGATTAAAAATGAATCTAAAATTCATCTGATTTTAATAAATGCGTCGTGAAACGGGGAAACGTTTTAATTTCATTGAAAATTATAATAAACTGATTAATAGGAATTTGTTTGGTGGAAAGACCATAGGCAAGCAAGAAAGAAACAAATATACCATAATATATTGTAAATATATCTAAAACAAATAACTTTGAATGAAGATATTGTAGTAGTAGTAGGAATTTGTAATTCATATTAATCGGTTTATATTAGAAATATATGTAATAATTTGATTTTTTTTATTAATATACAAATATGCAATCTTTATTTGTGAAATTTAAAAAGGCACAAAATAATCCATTACAAAATTGTACTAATTTTCAGAAATTAGCTACCATTATTTTAAAAGTCATGATCGTGTAATGTAAATTTTCCATCAATCACTTTTCATTTGACATAAATTTAAAAATAAATAATAGAGATGGACAAAATCGATCTTTTTTGTTACTGCAAAAAATAAGCATAAGACAATTTTATTAATGCAAAATAATCTATTAATATCAGTAACTGTTTCCAATTTATTGGAAAACATGAATTTATTGTTAATTATTGATTTTATTTATTTAGAATTAATCAATTATTAATATCACTGGATTTTGCCCAACAATAAAAAATATTTAATAAAATTAGGCGAAAGATGGCGTTTGCGTCGTCTTTCATTTATTATGATTAATAAAAATTATATATATATATATATATATATATATATATATATATATATATATATATATAAATCTTTATTGGCAGATTATTTTTAACAAAGTAATAATACTAAATAAATACAATAAATAACTAACATAAAAATAAATTCTTCTGCCAATTGGCTATCGATAAAAATTATATTAATTAAGTTATTATTACATATATACAAATATGTTAATTTATGAATTTACAGCAATACATTTGTATATTAATTCTATAATACATAATTAATGTACAATTCACAAATTGGTTATTGACCAAAGATCATTCAGGCCGTTATTATTATTTTCAGTAAAATTAAAAATCACGGATTCACGACGCATTTATTTATTAAAAAAAGTCCAGGATAATCCGCTGAATAAATTGATTGCATTTTTTTTAAATTAATTCAATTGAAGCAATTAAATGAACAAAATAAATAATCAACATAAATTTTGATCAATACATTTTTTTTATTTTTTTCTTTCTTAATCTTATCCTCTTTCACCCGTATTGGGTGTCGAGGTTTCAATACATTTTTACCACGGTTAAATAATTATTTACAACGAATCCTTCTTCATTAACACCCATCAACAAGGCGATTATTGTGTGTATAGGTGAAATTTGTACATAGCGAAATTTAAAATTAAACGAAAACAAAAAAACTAATATTGGAGAAACCTGTTAAGAATGAGAAAAAAAGTTGTAGATAATAAATAATTTTTTACAAAAACGAAAAATTTGTGTACGAAATTTAGGGAATGTAAATCGAGATTTGATTCGGACTGTCGGTTGGGTTGTACTTTTTAAAATACAAGTAAGTGCTGTGTGTATTCGATGGAGAGGCGGTTGGCTTTTGTTTCGTTATTTTGTCTACACTGAAAATGTAATACATCTATTTTAATTGCATAAAAAAATTAAATTAAAGAAAATAATCATAAATGCTTCACCCAATTTAAAAACACTTTTTATTCCTTACTTAATTTTTTTTTAATTGTGATTAAAATCTCTTCATATAATGTTACTAATCACTGAGGCTTCTACTTCGTCTAATTCGTCAGATGTGATCTTTGGATTTTTAATTAATTGTGATTAAAATCTCTTCACATAATATTACTGATCACTGAAGCTTCTACTTTGTTATATTATAATCTCTTCACATAACTCAAAGTAAACAACTTCACCCAAAATATAATCGATTTTTCTACTTTGTTTGTTTAGGTAATATATGAATATAAAAATAATCGCAATAAATTCTTCACTGAAAGTACAGCCTTCATTTAGCTACCCTAAAAAAAAACGAAATCCAAAATCAAAGGTGGCGGTTTAGTAGGAGTTTAGTCAAGTATGTATTCAAGAAGTTTCGTTATTTTGTCTACATTGAAAATATAATCAATCGATATATAAAATATGAAATTAAAGAAAATAATGATTGAACCTGTTGAAAATAAAAAAAATCCATTTTCTTTTTCATTTACCTAAATTTATTTAATTATGCAATATTTTATTGATATTCAACAGCAGGTGTACATTATGTAATTCAATATTTGGCGGGGTATTTGCCCGATAAGTAGTTGTTTTAATGCGCATTTGTTTAACTTGCTTACGTACCGTAAGTAAAAATGTCATAGATGTCTAATCATTTTTATTTAATTTATTTAAATAACTGTGACCAAATGAATAAATGCTATTTATATTAATTCTATTTGAATTAAATTAACAGTTAAGGTCGATAACCAATTCGAAGATATAAATTGTATATTTTTATTTTGTAACTTTTCATTATTTATTTTATTTATTTTGTGTGTATCTCTTATTAAAGATTTATATAAATGTATTAAAATCTATTTGTATACATTTGTAATTAAATTAAATCTGAAGTGAAGATTAAAAAAATTGCGACGAAACATCGATATCCCGAAAAGTATTTACCAGCAACTCGTTTGTTTCGACATTTTCAAACAAAAGTTAATTTCGAACAATTTTTATCTGAAAAAAGTTCAATTCACAAGATGCGACCTTTGGATAATTAATTATAGTGATTTTTTATGAATACAATTTTTCAAATTAAAGTTGCTCGGAATTTAATTTCGAGCAATTTTTATGGAGTTTTTAGTCGAGTTATTTTCGAAATTCAGTAAAATTTGAGTAAATTCAATTGAAATCAAATTCTTGGTTAAAAATATTACCAAGAATTTGATTTCAATTGAATTTACTCCAATTTTGCTGATTTTCGAAAATAACTGGAATGAAATGTGGAGTTAAGAAAATATGATAATTTTTTTCTTCGGAAAAAATTGATTCAATCCAAATGAAATCAAATTCGTGGTTTATTTTGTCGTGGCGTTGAGAAAAAATCGTCATTTTTATTCACAAAAATTTGATTGAATCCAATTTAAGTCAAATTCGTGGTGAAAAATTAAGTGGAGTTAAGAAAAATCGATATTTTTATTCACAAAAATTTGATTGAATCGAATTTAAGTCAAATTTGTGGTGAAGAATTAAGTGAAGTTAAGAAAAATCGATATTCTTATTTAGCAAAATTTGATTGAATCCAATTTAAGTCAAACTCGTGATGAAAAATTAAGTGGAGTTAATAAAAATCGATATTCTTATTTAGCAAAATTTGATTGAATCCAATTTAAGTCAAGCTCGTGGTGAAGAATTAAGTGGAGTTAAGAAAAATCGATATTTTTATTCAGAAAAATTTGATTGAATCCAATTTAAGTTAAATTCGTGGTGAAAAATCGATATTTTTATTTAGCAAAATTTGATTGAATCCATTTTAAGTCAAATTTGTAGTGAAGAATTAAGTGGAGTTAAGAAAAATCGATATTTTTATTTAGCAAAATTTGATTGAATCCATTTTAAGTCAAATTTGTAGTGAAGAATTAAGTGGAGTTAAAAAAAATCGATATTTTTATTCAGAAAATTTGATTGAATCCAATTTAAGTCAAATTCATGGTGAAGAATTAAGTGGAGTTAAGAAAAATCGATATTTTTATTCAGCAAAATTGGATTGAATCCAATTTAAGTCAAATCCGTGATGAAAAATTAAGCGGATTTAATAAAAATTGATATTCTTATTTAGCAAAATTTGATTGAATCCAATTTAAGTTAAATTAGTGGTGAAGAATAAAATGGATTTAAAAAAATCGACATTTTTATTTATCAAAATGTATTAAACCCAAACCCTACACCCATATGGGTAGAAAGGGTCATTGAATATATATATATATATATATTCCAGTGAAGAATAAAACTTAATAAAGAAAAATCGATATTTTGTTTTAGCTAAATTTATTAAATCCAAACTATAAAAAAATAGAATCGAGTAATATATAATAATAAAGAAAAATCTATATTTTGTTTTATCTAAATTTATTTAATCCGAATAAAAAAAAATAGAATGGTGAAAATGGAATCAATTTAACGAAACAAATGCGAATCGTCGGTAGATAAAATTGTGATTAAGAAAAGTGATTCTTTCATACATTTCCAGTTTAAAAGGGGCTATTGCTGTTAAGAAGAAGTTAAGACGTATTTAGGAATTTATAGAATAAATAAAATCGAAACCACATCACAAGTAAAACGTTGAATCGGCTTTAAAAGGTTAATTAATTAAGATAATAAATCTAGAAGGTTGAGAGACAGACGGTCGTCAGCCTATCATGAATACATTGGAATTGAATCAGCTGCATCTAGAGATTTTTCAGCTATAATATTTATTTATTTATTTGAACGTATAAACTTTTTACAATTTTACAAAGTTATAATAATGCTAGATACATAATAATACAAAAATCGCAAAAGAATGAAACAATATCGCATGCATGCTGAAATTATTTATAAACTGTTTGGTTGCGGATAAGGTGCTGACTGTACCCACTCATATAGAATATTACTTTTCTCCAGCTTGACTTGACTCAGACTCATGCTTAAGATGAACATTATTATTATTATTGTTATCGACTGATTTTAATATCTTGACAAATAATATTATTATCAGTATTATTATTATCGAGAGATTTAAATCTTAAATATGAGACAGGGTCTTATTCGAAATTAAATTATGAGCAACAGTTTTTTTATCTCAAAAACAGTTAAATTCATCGGATAAATCCCTTGCGATTTTAATTATAATGCGGGAAATAAATTTTAAAATAAAAGTTGCTGAGAATTTATTTTCGCACAGTTTTTATTTGAAAATTTTAAATCCACTAGAAAAGGCCTTTGGGATTTGTGTATAGGAAACAATTATTCAAACAAAAATTGCTCAGAATTTGATTTTGAACAATTTTTTTAACTGAATTTAAACTAAAAAAAAACCTTTGGAACTTTAATTATAGTGCAGGTAAAAAGAATTTATGCAGGACCAACCACCATTCGCTGACCGATCGAGATTTGCCAACTATCCCTACGTTACTACATTACTGTTACATGTTTTAATGCTGCCTTGGTAATTTCCAAACGAGTGTAAATCACTCAATGCCAGAAATATATTTCGTATACCCGACAGTCAATATTGTATGTAGCAGGAAAAAATCCATTGAATAGAAACGAATCGCTGAACGTTGAACCAAAGAAGATATTATATTATATATTTTTATTATATAATATCCTCTTTGGTTGAACGAAACAGAAACAATGCTAGTTAAAGAATTAATAGTATTAATAAATCTTATTAATTATTATTATTTATTAATAAATTATATAGAAGAGGAGAACAAATTTGAAATTCTTGAATCAAACTTGTAAATTAAATCAATTAAAACCAAGTGAATTTAATTTACAAGTTTAATTCAATATTAACAATGTTTTACCAAGTGATTAATGAGAAAAAAGTGTCCGATATTGAAATTCTTGCGTAATTTCAAAATAGTTTGCTTTTTTCTATAGAAACGAATAACACTTCCTACTGCATACAATATTAAATATATATTATTAAGGGAAGTCCGAAATGGTTTGGGCAAAAAAGAGACAAAAGTGGAAACAATTACAATTAAAACACTTTTTATTCCTTACTTCACTTTTATAAAAGTGAAGTAAATAATAGAAAGTGTTTAATTGTGATTAACTAACTTCACATAACTCAAATTTAAACAATTAATGGAAACAATTAAATTAATTTATTGGGAAAATGAAAATATATTTCGGAATAGGAGTAAAAATAATATATTATTATTTATTAATAAATTACAATTAATCCTTTATCCATTTAACGTTCCATAGAAGTAACAGAATTATTAACATCACATGATTTTGTTATAGATAAAACATGATTATTTTCTTCTGAAATAGGCTATGAACAAGAGGTCTTTTCATTATATTTTATTTGTAAAACATTTTAAATTTCTCGATTCAGCTGATTCAGTTTCAATTATGAAACGAAATTGAATAAATAAATTATTAAATACAATTTCACCGATATTAGTTTAAAAATAAAACGATTTTTGTTTGTATCAAATTAAATAAATTAGGCTTGTATTTTAAAAAGAAATAGGAATTAAAAACTTGTATACTCTGGTGGGATTGTTAGAGGACCTCCCGTGTGATATTACGCTCAAACAAACAAAAGTTAAGTTGGTTGAGATTGCGAGGAAAACATCAAGGGCTGCTAAAAAAAACGGCGATCAGAGATTCACGCAAAAAAAAATATTAAATGATCACAAAATTATTTCATTATTATCAATTATTTGCATTATATATAAATATATCTTTATTCGTGTAATTTTACATAATTATTATTTATTTACAATGAATGATTCACAATTTATTAATTCTGAAATAAATATACTTATCAAGTTATAGTTTTTTAAAATACAAATTAGAAAATCTCAATTCGCATTTAATTAATTAATTTAGGCAAAAGGTGGCGCTTGCGTCGTCTTTAATTTATTATAATATCAGAATTGATTAATTCAGAACAAGAAATATATATTCTGAAGGTCATATCATTGTTCTTATTCTTAATGCATTTAATATTATTAACAAATTATAATTTCTAAAAATTGCAATTGGATGTGCAAAATAATATTCTCATTTTGGAACTTCTTAAATTTATTTCATTACTTTGAATAACCTGTTATTAATACTTATATGATTCTTATATACAAACATCTTTATTCAGACAATATGACAACAAAATTTTACATTTAATGACGATGCCACTTGAAATTAGGCAAAAGGTGGCGCTTGCGTCGTCTTTAATTTATTATGAACAAAATTTTATAAAAAATATTATAACAATATGTACAATTGTGTTAGTAGTCTCTCATGGGCTATCGACCATAGGTCTTTCTGCCCTATGATTCTTATTTTCTAAAATAATTTTTATACTTCATAAATTCAGTTCAGTTTATCTGGAAAACGTTTTATAATTGTAATTTTCAATTTATATTTTTTTCTAATGCAAAAATTAATGCAAAACACAATTGTACCGTGTGGTTGGTTATACATCTGAACATAGGGAAGTAGCATGAAAAATCACATTTTTGGATATTGCTGCTCGCCAAATTTACGAACAAGCATAAAAGTGATATAAATCGAAAGATAATATTAGTGGGATTTTTTTGATGCGAAATTCTTGCACATTTTTTGGAGATAAAATAGTATTTTAATTAATAAAATTCTTCTATAAAAATATAAGTAAGCTATGATAATAGCGACAACGAATAGAAAACTGCAAAATATAATTTTTCAATGAAAAAAATGATCTGTAAAGAACTAGTATTTATTGTAATATGGAATTTACCTATCAAAATAAATAAAATAAAACAATAAAGTAATTTTAAAACAGCATATATTTATAACAGGTATTCAAATAATCCTCCGTTTTCAACTAAACAATGCCCTAGCCTATTGTAGAAAGAATTTATAACATTTGCTAACTGACCATTTGTGATAAGTGCACATTCTGCAGTTATTTCAGCCCTCAAAGAATTTAAGTTTGGATGGCATTTTTCGTGAATTTAATTTTTACAGTTATTTCAGCCCTCAAAGAATTTAGGTTTGGATGGCATCTTTCGTGAATTTAATTTAAAATGACCCTCCAAAAAAGAATTCGTTCGATGCTAAATCTCGCTGATCGGTGAATTGCTCCAACGATTTGGAAATGCTTGGTTTAAATAAATTCCAACATCCAGTTCAAATGCTCTCGACATCCTGCTAATACCAAACTTCCTGATTTTATTTTTTTTTTTTCGCGCTGCATTGTCTAATACTGGGCTATCAATAGCTACAAATATGATTCCTAATTTAAATTTCCACTTATTTCAAATGATCTAATTATTGTGTTATTAAAAATCCCAGAGGAAGTATTATTTTTCAGCGTACTGAGTTCTGGTTGACAAGTTCATTTTTTGGATTTTCTTGAGATCTCAAGTATTTTAAACATTGGGTTCATTGTTCAGGATAATTGTTGATTCGTCCGTAAACAAAAAAATAATAATGAAAGAAAGTTACCATCCTGGTTTGATTTGAATTTCTTCGCATAATATACGCCTACTTACTTCTTTAAGCAGCAGCTTTATACGGTTTGTTTAGTATTTTTAATTAATGTATTTGAAACAAAACTAAGGGAATTTAATTTACAAAACAATATATTTTTGAAAATGTTTTACCAAGTGATCGATGAGAAAAAAAGTATATAAACTATTTCCCTATGATCAGATATAAAAAACAACAAAATGAAATAAATATGAATAAATTATTAAAAATCAACCAATAAAACACAGATTAGATTGAATAATTTTAAATTCTCGACTAGTTTCGGGTTATTAGCCCATTTTCAAGAGAATTTAAAATTTGTTTTATTAAAATTTCTATGAATATTTACATTAATGGATATATTGATTTTTAATTTTTTTAAATGAAAATAAAAATTAAAAAATAAATATATATATTAATGTAAATAGAAATTTTAATAAAACAAATTTTAAATTCTCTTGAAAATGAGCTAATAACCCGAAACTAGTCGAAAATTTAAAGTTATTCAATCTAATCTGTGTTTTATTGTTTGATTTTTAATAATTTATTCATATTTATTTCATACAATATGAACTACCAATATTAAAACTATTAATTATAAAAAAACAACAAAATCTAACTATGTATATCACAAAACAAATAAATAATTGTTAGATGGCTATTTAATATTTTTAGAAATAATGTTTATTCGGTTTTCCATAATAAATCTCTGAAAATTTAATGACAATTTTTCAATCTAAGTTTTTTGTCAATTTTATGTAAGAATAAAAAGTATTCCATTTGTCAATAAGTTAAAATGCTATTTTATGAAGCAACAGCCTTCATCAGGAAACTGTCTTTTCTTTATTTGTCAATAAGTTAAAATCAGGAAACTGCCTGTTTTCTTAAACCCCAACAACTACGTCGTTCAATTTGTTTTTTTGCGTGGGATTCTCTCTAATATTAATGAGATCTTGATCGCCTGTTTTGATTGCAGCCCCGGGAAATTTGTTAAGATTACATTAAAGTTGAAACAAAAAAATAATTAAATAAAACGAAAACCCGATCGCCTGAGTTTGTTCTAAAAAATAAATAAAAAAAAACATAGTCAATAATATTTGTCCGCATATTCATTAAAACTTAACTGATGATTTAAATTGTTTAAGCTCGTAGATTCGGTTGAAAGATTTATTAAAGAAATTAACTTCAACAGAGGAGAAACTGAATAAATAAATCTCTAAACTAAAATGAATAAATCTGTAATATGCATTACAGACGCATAAGGGCGCGTTTGTAGTGGAGTAACACGATTCAAGATGCCTAATAACACTATGGTCTACCTGCACCATACCTTGAAAGCAGCTATTTTTCGGTGTGCTCGCCACACTGCATTATAATTAAGATCGATTCATTATAATAACACTATGCTAGATTCTACCTGCATCATACCTTGAAAGAAGCTAATTTTCGGTGTGCTCGCCACACTGCATTGTAATTAAGATAGATTCATTATAATAACACTATGCTAGATTCTACCTGCATCATACCTCGAAAGAAGCTAATTTTCGGCGTGCTCGCTACACTGCATTCTAATTAAGATCGTTTCATTATCATCTAGAAACGAGAAGAGAACGGGAATGGGAAAGATTGACGTGGGATTTGTATGTATTGATATACAATCTCCCGGAAAGAAGCTCTACAGACAATCTGTTTACGTTCCTGGGCAGTGCCTACTAAATATACTGGCTGTAATATTGGAGTGATATCTTCGATTGTACTCGGAGTCAACGCGAGAGAATTCATTCGCCCATGAAACATCGTGACAGAAACATCTCCCGTCCACAATCATATATTTACCTAATTTGGAATTTTGTTTTCATTTAAATAAAATATTTTTGATGAATAAGTTTTTATTTTTTTAACAGAAAATTTAATTGTGTATCATTAACTAACTAACTTGCAAAAATAATTGTTACAATTTAACCCGCTTGCGTTATAACAGTGCGTGAGATGCAGCCGATCCAAGGCCAGGTGTACGTATGCATCTAGGAGTCTTCTCCACTCCGACATTCCGGCCTGTATATTTAGTAGGCACTGGGCTAATGCATGCTTGTGCGTTTGTGCAGGCGCTACAAGGCCAGGTATACGTATGCATCTCGGAGTCCTCCCACTCCGACATTTCGGCCTTTGACGTAAATTTTGTACATGTACATGACACTTTGAAAATAAAGAGATATTATTATTATTATATGTAGTAGGCACTGGACCTATGCAAACTTGTGCGTTTGTGCAGGCGCTACAAGGCCGGGTATACGTATGCATCTCGGAGTCCTCCCTACTCTGACATTTCGGCCTGTATATGTAGTAGGCACCGGACCTAAGCAATGTTGTGCGTTTGTGAAGGTTCTCCAAGATTAAATATACGTATGCATCTCGGAGTCCTCCCTATTCCGACATTTCGGCCTGTATATGTAGTAGGCACTGGTTTATGCAATGTTGTGCGTTTGTGAAGGTCCTCCAAGATTAAATATACGTATGCATCTCGGAGTTCACTCCACTCTGACATACCCGTCTATATATGTAGTAGGCACTGAGGCTATGCATGCTTATGCATTTGTGCAGGCGCTCCAAGATCAAGTATACGTATGCATCTCGAAGTCCTCCCCAGTCCGACATTCCGGCTTGTATATGTAGTAGGCGCTGGACCTATGCAATATTGTGCGTTTGCGCATACTTCTCACTAAACTGTAACCGTGTAACAATCTTCCCTGAAACGGAACGGAAACCCGTTTCAGGGGAGATTGTACACAGAAAAACTATAAAGGCGATTACGAATGAATACACGTAAGTCAAAATATCACAGAGGAAATAAAATTAATTATTTTCAAATAATTTTTTATTTTATTTATTTAAATAACTGTGATTAAGTGAATGAATACTCTTTTCTACTTATGAATTATCTTTCCCGTTTCCGTTCCTTTCTTAAGTGAAATTAAAGGTCCTGTATTACCTTGTAAGGAGATGAATGAGAAGATTTATAATTCAAAACTTGTGTTGTATTTTTACTTCTCAAAAGAATGACTGATTTTTTTTATTTCTATGGCGACGTTACTTTCCTAAAAACCTAATTAGTATTAAAAGAAGGTGTCCTGCAGTTATATTAATTGCGAGTCGTACTGCTAAAAGCGATTGTGAATCAATCCTGATTTATAATTGAGTGCGCGCGCCCCGAAAATCTAAGGTCGGATTCTAGTTTACTCGATCATGTAGATATCGACTCAAAACGAAGATAGAGCGATTCCAAACATCGGTTGATAGAGAGAGAACTCCGATTTGCTGTAACAATATCGTTTCATTTAGAATTCCATAGCTACTTCTTTCAAGATATGCTGCAGGTAGAATCTAGCATCGTGTTACTCTGCATCTTAAACCGTGGAGCTCCACTATAAACGCGGCCGAAATAATATAAACGCTCGTTCACTATTTTTAATTTCTCTCGTACAGCAAGCTTTATATATATATATTAAAGAAGTTGAATTAAGGAAATGAATTTATATATTTAATAAATAATAAAAAAGTAAATACGTAAACGTTGAATTTATACTAAAATTTACGTGAATTATTTAATTTTCCTTTATTTTTTTGTTTGTTTTTAGTAATTATGTACGGAAATAGATATATAAATACTTTAGATTAATTGAGTTTATTTAATTAATTACGTGACTGTATTTAATAAAATTAAAAATAATCAAATCAATGGAATCCAGTGTTGGTATAACAAATATTATATACATACAGAGTATTTGTTGATCTTCCTTAAATTCTTAATTCGAAACGGCCCAATTTGAAATAATGTAATGTTTTATGTTAGAACAAAAACAACATTGAGTTTGTTCTAAATAACAAATGAAAAAAAAAAGAAGATGAGTTTGTTTTAGTAATAAATGAAAATAAAATACACATCACAATATTAAGTTTGTTCTAAATAATTAATTTTAAAAAGTACACACATTTTCATGTATTTATTAAAAAAAATACACATCACAATATTACGGTTATTTCAAATAATAAATATAAAAAAACACATCACAACATTGATAACAAGAAGGATTTTTGTGAAAACGACAATGGAAAAAATAAATTAAATCAATATTTAAGGGGATTAATAAAAGAAATATAATTTCTGGGAGTTACATTAAATTTCATGACGATATTTAAATTGTTATAATTACTAAATAAATAGAAAAACGCCGCGCTAGGTTTTCACAACATATTGAGGCTTATCTTAAAATCCTCCATCCACAAATATATTATCCGTATCCTTAATTCCTTTAACAAATCACAAATATTTCCCGAGGAGTGGAAGCTTCGGGGATTGTAACATGCGTTAACAGTCCTAGATACAATCATCAAACATTATCAAGCTACAGACCGATTAACCTTCGGCTAACTTTTCGAAGCAATTAAGGTTGCGGTTTAGTAGAAAGAGATAGCTATATAGTAAAATGGAAATAATCGTTTGAAAAAAGTGCCATTCTTTTGGATTTAATAATATGAATGTGTATTTACATTTTTTATCTACCAAGTATAAAGTATCAGTCCAAATAAAAAAAATAAATCGTAAATTTTCATGTATTACGTTAATTTACTAGTTCAAATTAGAAAAGAAAATTGTAAGATATAATTAAATTAATAGGTCATGTCTGCTAAGTTATTTGAATGCAGAATTTAGTAAAATCCTTTAAATTTTCATTTAGCAAAAATATAATTTGACATTTGCTATAAATTTGATCAATTTTCATTGTTTTTCACACAGACTAAACATTAAAATAATTTTTAATTCATCTGATGAAATTCCTGCTTATTTTAAGATTACTATAATATATAATACAATATTGTTCATTGATCACAACTGCAACCTAACTTGAATTAGTGATTGCCAATATTTATATAGCTATCTTTTTCGTCTAAACCGCACCCTTAATCCAAAAATTAATTAATATCCTATGCAAAACCAAATTCGGTTTCACTCAAAATCGTTCCACACTCTTCACTCAGTAATTCTAACATCCAATTTCCAAACAGTATACATCGAAGGCAAAAAAATCCGCCATACACTTTTTTGGTGTTACAAAAGTCTAAGAATCTGTTTGGCTTTCTAGATGTTTCGAAAGCCTACGACCATGCTTGGCTTGCTAGATTTTACA
The DNA here is from genome assembly GCA_963082785.1 of Philonthus spinipes. Classification (NCBI taxonomy): domain Eukaryota; kingdom Metazoa; phylum Arthropoda; class Insecta; order Coleoptera; family Staphylinidae; genus Philonthus; species Philonthus spinipes. Next base: position 22,682,832 of record OY720299.1, read on the forward strand.
AAAGCCTAAAACTCTCCTTGGCTTTCTAGATGTTACTAAAGCCTGATTGAATTTCTAGATGTTACAAAAGCATACGGCTCGGTTTGGTTTTCTAGATGTTATGAAAACTTACGACTCTGTTTGACTTTCTAGATGTCACGAAAGCTTACGACTCTGTTGGACTTTCTAGATGTTTCGAAAGCCTACCACTCGGCTTAGCTTTCTAGATGTTGCAAAAACCTAGGGATATGATTGGGTTTTTAGATGTTACGAAAACCTACGACTCTGCTTGGCTTGCTAGATTTTACAAAAGCCTAGAACTCTGCTTGCCTTTCTAGATGTTACTAAAGCCTGAGACTGTTTGGCTTTCTAGATGTTTCGAAAGCAAAAACCTATGAATCTAATTGGCTTTCTAGATGTTACGAAAGCATACGACTCGGTTTGGTTTTCTAGATGTTATGAAAGCTTACGACTCTGTTGGGCTTTCTAGATGTTTCGAAAGCCTACCACTAGGCTTAGCTTTCTAGATGTTGCAAAAACCTAGGGATCTGATTGGCTTTCTTGATGTTACGAAAGCCTACGACTCTGCTTGGCTTGCTAGATTTTAAAAAAAGCCTAGAATTCTGCTTGCCTTTCTAGATGTTACTAAAGCCTGAGACTGTTTGGCTTTCTAGATGTTTCGAAAGCAAAAACCTATGAATCTAATTGGCTTTCTAGATGTTACGAAAGCCTACCACTCGGCTTTGCTTTCTAGATGTTGCAAAAACCTAGGAATTTGAATTGAAATACCCATGCCAAAAATGTCCCTCATTTCATCATTCCTTAACCTTAATATCCTTTCACTAATCCTTCGTTTAAAAAAATTAATAGTAATATCTGTTAACTCTACACAAGGCTTTCCTCAAGGATCAACTCTATCCCCTATAATTAACAATATCTTAGTCTAGGACATTTTCAACCCTGATCCGAAATAACCTAACCCCTTCATATTATATGCCAGCGATATTACCCGCATAGTCCACGCTCCACAGTTTTCAAAGCAGTTGATATTCTACAAAGGCTGATAGACAAAAATCTCATCATCAGCAGCAGCACTTGGTTTGCTAAATGGAGAATTTCAATGATTACCATCAAAACCCAACTTCTTATACATTCCACAACTACTCAATAGCCCTATCCTCCTCTTGAAAACATTTTAGATCCTAACCTTACCTTCACGAAACACTCCCAAAACCTTAAGAACAGGGATTAACATTTCAGATTACTTATTTATATAAAAAAAACAAAGCATCTCGATAATAACAGATGTTTATTAAAAATATAAATAAAAAAAAAAACATTACATTAAAACAGGATTTGTCGATCCTTGTCCGAATACTCGGCTATCCTTTTCTATAGTCCTCATCTTGATGTATTTTATTGAGAAATCCAACTCCTTATTCCTTACCGTCGTAAAAATCCTCCTTTCAACATATCCATACACCGCTCAATCATTCTTCCTTCCCATCAAAAAAATGTCTAGGAATAATTGTGGGCCAAAAATTAATTTCAGAAAATATACAGCATATAACAAACCAGAAAAATAACCACCAGATCTAGACATTTTAGATGTATCACACTTCAAAGCACATCTTTAATTTTAAATATAAAAAATGTAAATATATATTTTGAGCGGTTACAAAAAATTCTTACGAAAAACTATACGTTGATAAAAAATAATTTATCAACGTATCGTTTTTCGTAAGAATTTAACTTTAAAAATCCTTCTATGTTTATAAAATAAACACGCAATAACAATCAACGTTATTATGTTGAGTTTGTAATTCTGGGTTCTGAACTAGCGGGATCATGGTGTACTTAGTTTCTTCAAAATTTAAAGTTGAAAATATCCGTAGCAGCGAAAACACACTGTAGGCTAAGAGAAGATTAATTTAAACGTGTTATTTCAGGTTTGGCCGTTTCGTGAACTTGCTCATATTGAGCGTCACCTAATTAATGAAAACACAACAGACTTGAGTAAAGATGAGAATAAATTAATTTACATAGATTTTTATCTGTAAAGAACTATGCTGAAAACATAAAATAAAATACATAAGACTTGCATTTATGCTTCTGCCAAAACGCAATAGCTGTCTCTATAGTGGGTATTAGGAGTTGACTTATTTTCTAAAAAAACTGCTTAAACTGTTATTAAAACCAGATACCATATGGTAAAAGGGATTACTGATCATATATATATATATATATATATATATATATATACAGAGAGCTTTTTTTATCATCTTTTTTATCCCCTATACATTTCCCATAATATATACTAATATAAAAATCTCTAACCTCGACACCCAATACGGGTAAAAGAGGATAAGATTAAGAAAGAAAGAAGATAAAAATCTTTTTGTATATATAACTGTTATTATTTATTTATACACAATTTGATTATTGTAAATTGTTATTATTTTTTTCTAAACAATTTAATTTGTATATTTTTTTTTTCTAAAATGATGCTTAAACTGTTATTATTTATTTCTAAACAATTACATAATTTTGTTACAACTGTTACAGCCGTATAAAAATCGTAGCAAACCTTGATTTGATCAAGAATTGATGAATCTCGTTTTCGCGAATATAATTTATGGATCCAAGGATTCTTTATAATATAATCTAAGATAAAAAATGCATACAATTCAATGGTTGAGGCTGTCACTTGATAAAACTGCATGAATGAAATAAAAAACAACAGTTTTTTTGTTTAGTTAAACAGTTTTTATTGTATTGTTCAATTTATTTATTTACTTAATAACCCTCCAAGGGCGAATTAAGGATTACATAAATTACAAAAAAAACATAATTATACAATACAAAAACAATAATTAAATTTGTGAACAATTGAATTAATACACTTAATATGCATTATGTTTTTTTTAAATTTATTTATCCAATGTTATTCTAATTACCAGACTTAAGAATTAATAAATATAAATAAATAATAATAAATACGAACCACCAATGTTTAAATACTATTAAAGAAACAAATAAAAATAAGCAGTTTAAAAATAAATCAATACCTAATATTTCGTATACATAAGTTATGATAATTTATCGTGTTTCTGAATATTTTTTTGTTCTTGTTCTTTTTTTTAAATAATTTAATATGTATAGATAAGTTATATGAATATTGATTGTATTATATATTATAGTATCATAATATACAACAGGCTGTTTTACTGTATACCTAATTTTAAAAATAAATACGCAATATGGCCAACTTCGTAGTTGTTTATTCGAAAACCTTCATACAGTGCCAATCACGTTTCACCGAGTTTTAGATGAGTCAAAAGTTAATACTTTGTAATTGTTTCTTATTTCATACACTTTCAGGTGATATTTTGTAGATTTAAGGACGTTATTTTAATGTGATATTTAGGTATAGGTATATACGGGAATGTAGGGATTGGTTGCGAATTTTGTGAACAAGAATTCAATGGGAGGGATTTTGTGTCATATAGGAATGAATTCAAAGGATTATCAGGATGCTTTATTTTAGTTGATATTCTTAACACAGCGCGCTCTGCAACTGCGAGATTATTTAAAACTGCAGGACGAGGATGATGAAAGAGGATGGGTGTAAAGGTAAGTTATTTTTTACTATTTGTAAATAAAAAACATTTTTTTAAAATAAAATAAAACAGATATGTTTTTTATGGTCGTTGTTGGTTGTGAAGACTTTAATTATTTAAATAAAAATAGTTGTCCTTTGACATGTCAACTACTGAAGATGGAAACATAGTTTTCGAAATATATCTAGTTGAATAAAGAAATAAGTAGGAGAAAGGACAACTATTTTTATTTCAATATAACAGAGATGATTTACACTTTTGCCATTATTTAAATTACAAAAAAAATTAGACAAAGAAAATTACTGGGAATGCTCAATAAAATTTGATCATTGATATTAATAATTTGAAATCAATAACATGCTCTGTCAGACTCCGAAAGGGCAGATTAAACAAACTACGTAAAAACACTTAAAAAAATAATTGAACTGCCTGAACCGCCAAATAAAACTCCCAACTGCGAAACGCAGCTAGCAGTTTGTGCTTAACGCATTCCCCAATCATTCCACAGCCATCTACCGATGTGAAGATGGCCACGGATATTCTAGGCCCGGATTTTCGCATCCACCATGACCAAGAAAATTTTAATTATTAAAAATAATCTACGATTAACAGCAAAGATTTAATGATTTAACTTGCAACGTATCAACAATTTTATTTATCACATCGTTAAACAAATATATATATATATATATATATAAATAAATTGGTGAGTTCTCTCAAAACTGTTAACTGTTTATCAATTAGTAAGCATTTAGCAACATTATAATGCAAAAAGAACGAATCTAAAGTGCGGGCAACTTTGTGATATTCAATATTGAAAAAAAAAAAACCTTTTTCGTTCAGAATCCGTAGCTGGAGAAAAAAAAAATCATAAAAAAATAAATTGACAAGTTCTCTCAAAATTGTTAATTGTTTATAAATTAGTAAGCCTTTAACAACATTATAATGCAAAATTAATCTAAAGTGCGGGAAACTTTGTGATTTTCAATTTTGAAAAAAACCTTCTTCGTTTAGAATCCGTGGCTGGAGAAAAAAAAAAATAAATTGACGAATTCTCTCAAAACTGTTAATTCTTTATGAATTAGTAAGCCTTTAGCAACATTTTAATGCAAAAAGAACGAATCTAAAGTGCGGGCAACTTTGTGATTTTCAACATTGAAAAAAAAAACCTTCGTTCAGAATCCGTAGCTGGAGAAAAAAAAATCATAAAAAAATAAATTGACAAGTTCTCTTAAAACTGTTAATTGTTTATGAATTAGTAAGCCTTTAGCAACATTGTAATGCAAAAAGAACGAATCTAAAGTGCAGGCAACTTTGTGATTTTCAACATTGAAAAAAACCTTCTTCGTTTGGAATCCGTGGCTGGAGAAAAAAAAATCATAAAAAAATAAATTGACAAGTTCTCTCAAAACTGTTAATTGTCTGTGAATTAGTAAGCCTTTAGCAACATTATAATGTAAAAAGAACGAATCTAAAGTGCGGGCAACTTTGTGATTTTCAACATTGAAAAAAACCTTCTTCGTTTAGAATGCGTGGCTGGAGAAAAAAAAAACATAAAAAAATAAATTGATAAGTTCTCTCAAAATTGTTAATTTTTTATGAATTAGCAAGCCTTTAGCAACATTTTAATGCAAAAATAACGAATCCAAAGTGCGGGCAACTTTGTGATTTTCAACTTTGAAAAAAAACCTTTTTTGTTTAGAATGCGTGGCTGGAGAAAAAAATCATAAAAAAATAAATTGACGAATTCTCTTAAAACTGTTAATTGTTTATGAATTAGTAAGCCTTTAGCAACATTTTAATGCAAAAAGAACGAATCTAAAGTGCGGGCAACTTTGTGATTTTCAACATTGAACAAAAAACCTTCTTCGTTCAGAATCCGTAGCTGGAGGAAAAAAAAAATCATAAAAAAATAAATTGACGAATTCTCTCAAAACTGTTAATTGTTTATGAATTAGTAAGCCTTTAGTAACATTGTAATGCAAAAAGAACGAATCTAAAGTGCGGGCAACTTTGTGATTTTCAACATTGAAAAAAACCTTCTTCGTTTAGAATGCGTGGCTGGAGAAAAAAAAAACATAAAAAAATAAATTGATAAGTTCTCTCAAAATTGTTAATTGTTTATGAATTAGCAAGCCTTTAGCAACATTTTAATGCAAAAAGAACGAATCCAAAGTGCGGGCAACTTTGTGATTTTCAACTTTAAAAAAAAAACCTTTTTCGTTTAGAAACCGTGGCTGGAGAAAAAAAAAAATCATAAAAAAATAAATTGACAAGTTCTCTCAAAACTGTTAATTGTCTGTGAATTAGTAAGCCTTTAGCAACATTATAATGTAAAAAGAACGAATCTAAAGTGCGGGCAACTTTGTGATTTTCAACATTGAAAAAAAAAAACCTACTTCGTTCAGAATCCGTAGCTGGAGAAAAAAAAAATCACAAAAAAAAATAAATTGACAAGTTCTCTCAAAACTGTTAATTGTTTATGAATTAGTAAGTCTTTAGCAACATTGTAATGTAAAAAGAACGAATCTAAAGTGCGGGCAACTTTGTGATTTTTAACTTTGAATAAAAACCTTCTTCGTTTAGAATGCGTGGCTGAAGAAAAAAAATCATAAAAAAATAAATTGACAAGTTCTCTCAAAATTGTTAATTGTTTATGAATTAGCAAGCCTTTAGCAACATTTTAATGCAAAAAGAACGAATCCAAAGTGCGGGCAACTTTGTGATTTTCAATTTTGAAAAAAACCTTTTTCGTTTAGAATGCGTGGCTGGAGAAAAAAAAATCATAAAAAAATAAATTGACAAGTTCTCTCAAAACTGTTAATTGTTTATGAATTAGTAAGTCTTTAGCAAGATTGTAATGTAAAAAGAACGAATCTAAAGTACGGGCAACTTTGTGATTTTCAACTTTGAAAAAAAAACCTTCGTTTAGAATCCGTGGCTGGAGAAAAAAAAATCATAAAAAAATAAATTAACAAGTTCTCTCAAAAATGTTAATTGTTTATGAATTAGTAAGTCTTTAGCAATATTATAATGCAAAAAGAACGAATCAAAAGTGCGGGCAACTTTGTGATTTTCAACATTGAAAAAAAAAACCTTCTTCGTTCAGAATCCGTAGCTGGAGAAAAAAAAAATCATAAAAAAATAAATTGACAAGTTCTCTCAAAACTGTTAATTTTTTATGAATTAGTAAGCCTTTAGCAACATTGTAATGTAAAAAGAACGAATCTAAAGTGCGGACAATTTTGTGATTTTCAACATTGAAAAAAACCTTCTTCGTTTAGAATGCGTAGCTGGAGAAACAAAATCATAAAAAAATAAATTGACAAGTTCTCTCAAAATTGTTAATTGTTTATGAATTAGTAAGCCTTTAGCAACAGTATAATGCAAAAAGAATTAATCTAAAGTGCGGGCAACTTTGTGATTTTCAGCATTGAAAAAAAAACCTTCTTCGTTTAGAATTCGTGGCTGGAGAAAAAAAATCATAAAAAATAAATTGAGAAGTTCTCTCAAAACTGTTAATTGTTTATGAATTAGTAAGCCTTTAGCAACATTGTAATGTAAAAAGAACGAATCTAAAGTGCGGGCAACTTTGTGATTTTTAATTTTGAATAAAAACCTTCTTTGTTTAGAATGCGTGGCTGGAGAAAAAAAAACATAAAAAAATAAATTGACAAGTTCTCTCAAAACTGTTAATTGTCTGTGAATTAGTAAGCCTTTAGCAACATTATAATGTAAAAAGAACGAATTTAAAGTGCGGGCAACTTTGTGATTTTCAACATTGAAAAAAACCTTCTTCGTTTAGAATGCGTGGCTGGAGAAAAAAAATCATAAAAAAATAAATTGACAAATTCTCTCAAAACTGTTAATTGTTTATGAATTAGTAAACCTTTGGATGCGCCGGGAAAATCCGTGGCGATCTTCACATCGGTAGATTTGTTTTGTATTTTATTTTGATAGTTGTATTTGGAGGCAATTAAATAAATTGCGAAAAGAATTAAATGCAGAATTAATTCTGTTAACCTTCAACTTCGAAATGCATCCAGCAATTCTTTCACAGCCTTCTAAATTTTCGTAATGTTCGTGTGCTGGTCGTTAAATTTGGGGGCAATTAAATATATTGTGAAAGAGTATAAAAAAGTGCTGAAGGATTAATTCAACTGCCCGAACCGTCAATTTCGTCAGCCGCTTGTATTCAACGTATTCCCCAATTCTTCTGGATTTGCGTTATTTTAGTGGTGATCGTCGTTTTGGGGGCAATTAAAGAAATTACGCGAAAACAATAAAAAAACCCTCTATGCATTTTTTTATTGTTTTTTTTTTATTGTTAGGGTACTATCGTCACATCTATGGTTACTTCTAGTAGAATGAATAACAATTTCGTCATTAGCTTTAAGAAAATATTTGCACTAGACACCATAGGATATCAGACAAAAGCCTTTTTATTTAGATTATTTATCCTACGTTAATAACACTATCTAAAGACAATCACATCATTCACCGTCACTCAAAATATAAAATTGTCCTTTTTTTACTTTTATTTCATTTGTATTTATGTATGTTTTTCTATTGATATCTCGTATTGTTCTGTAATTGGGTTTCCAGTTGAACAATAAAGCTTATATTATTATTATTATTATTATTATTTGTAACCTTTAAAATAAAGTGATATAAAATGTAAGTATAAAATGTTTATTTTCCATAATCATTACAGTTTTGTTTATTTACTACATAAATAGGTACATATATACATATATTTTGGTTTTTTTTTACATATGCCTAATTAATAAATTTGTACACGAATGAGTATTTTTCCAATGTGAAATTATAATATCTATATTTATTTTTAAATAAAAATAATGTTTAACATAATTAAAGAAATGTATAATATATTTACATTTAAAATAAAGAAGTGAAGAAAGGAATATAATATAAATATTAATTCTTGGATCTTGAAGGCGTTCACTTCGTGGTACATTTTCAATTTTGATATCAAGAAAAAACTTAACTTTTAAAATAAAACTTTTTTAAAAAAAAGTTAAGTGTTTTCTTTATATCATAATATAAATATTACTATCATAAACCTGACGTACTTTCACCAAAAAAATATCTTCGATACTTACAAAATATAATACGGATCCGTTTTCTTTTTTCTTAGAAAAATATAAATAAAAACATTTTTTAATCATATTAAATAAATATATATTATATATATTTAAAACTAAAAATCAATTATAGTTTGCTAATATATTGATTATGAATTATTTACATTTAATATCCCCCCCTTTTTTTTCCTTTGTTGACATTTCAAGAATACAGTTCTGTATTTAGCATACACATTCGCCTCAAATCCCACAAACCGAAACCTTAATCAATCCCCTATGTATCCCCACGTAATAAAAATATAAACCCGAAACGTAAATTCTTCATGTGTGTGAAGCTGGCAATAATTCCAGCAATAACCCGGCGCTTCCACATATTTTTAAATAATTTAAATAATATTTGTTATAAATCAGGGACTAAAAGTAAACATTTTATAGCCATTTAAGTAAAAGAAACAAAATCTATAAAACGCGATAAGACACAATTTCATAATTGCACCCTAACCAATTTAATGGTGAATTAAAAAATCCCAAAAGTCAAATTTTTAAAATGTTTCTTTCTTCCAAGTTCACTAATTTAGATTCAATTTTCTTTCACTAAATGTTTATACAATTATTATACAATACATTTCCAATGTCAAAATGTTTACATTCTTATTAGTTTAATTTCTATGGGGCTTATTGCCAGCTCCATGCAGACCATACATTGTTAACTTGGAATTTTCCGTTATCATTTTTGAAATTCTGACAGTTGAATATTGTCATGGGATGATTGTGTTATTATAATTTTAAAGAAAATTGAATTTTAAATAGTGCCATTTCGAGATATGATATTTTTTATGAAAAAAATGTTTATAACAAATTAACCAAGTTATATATTTAGTTGTAATATTGATTTTTGTTGCATATGTTTTGTAAAAAGGAGATACCGTAAATAAATATATTATTATTAAAGTGGAATGTAAACATTCTGTCAATTGGCATTTGTTGATTTTGGCTTATTTGAGCATATACTGAAGAAAAATTACTCTTAAAGTAGTGCAATTTGAAAATATTAATTTTTGAATATGAAAATCAGATGGTAGCAGCGCTTTGTCAGCAATAAGTGTAATAACAAAGTAAATAAAACGAATGTAAACATTCTGAGAATTTATTACTGTGAATTAAGAATTGTTTTATCATAATTCTATATAAAAATGAATTTAAATATTGTTATTTCTCAAAAATCGATTATTGAGATATGCACCCTGATGGTGGCAGGGCGATTTGCCAGTAATAAGTGTAATAACTAGTTAAACAAAACGAATGTAAACATTCTGAGAATTGATTACTGCGAATTAAGAATTGTTCTATCATATTTCTATAGAAAAATTAATTTAAATAATGTTATTTCTCAAAAATGGATTATTGAGGAATGCACACTGATGGTGGCAGCGCGTTTTGCTAGCAATAAGTGTAATAACAAATTAAACAAAACGAATGTAAACATTCTGACTGTTTAATATTGTCATGTGTTATTATAATTTTAAAGAAAATTGAATTTAAAATAGTGCCATTTTGAAATATACCATTTTGAAAATTACACCGTTAAGGCGGTTGGTGAGACCCAACAAAATGTGTAATAACAATTTAAGAAAGTATAAAGTAAAGCCTTTGACAAGTGATATTTGTTCATTAGGAATATTTTAAAGAACTCTAGAAAGATGGTTGAATTTAAAGTATCGAATTTGAAAATATGATTATTTGAAAATGTCCCCGAAAGAGGAAAATATGGGAGCTGGCAATAAGCCCCGTAGAAATTAAACTAATAAGAATGTAAACATTTTCACATTGGAAATGTATTGTATAATAATTCTATAAATATTTAGTGAAAGAAAAGTGAAAGAAAATTGAATCTAAATTAGTGCACTTCGAAGAAAAAAAAACATTTTAAAAATTTGACTTTTGGAATTTTTTAATTCTCCATTAATTTGGTTAGGATGTAATTATAAAATTGTGTCTTATCGCGTTTTATAGATTTTGTTTCTTTTACTTAAATGGTTATAAAATGTTTAGCTTTAGTCGCTGATTTCTTGTAAAATATATTATTTAAATTATTTAATAGAAATGGTGAAAGCGCCGGGTTATTGCTGGAATTATTGCCACATAAATTCTTCGTAAATTCACTACATCAATAACAGTCAAGTTATGAACATACCCGGCAATGACTTCAAGGAGCAATTTGGATGAAGGTAGCAACTTCAGGGCGTAATTATAGTGGGGCAGCGCGATGCTAAATGCTAGCGTCATTATTCCTTTTGTTGAAATAGGTCTACAACACTAAGAAAACACATTTTAAGTAGTTACCATAAAAAATCCTCAATAATCTCAAGTATCTTTTGATTGCTGCCACTTTTATGCTTGTACATAGTTTTAGTGAGCTGGAATTTCCAAAAACTTGATTTCCCGTACGATTTGCTTATTTTGAAATTTTTGACTGTTATTTTTAATTAATTGATTGATGAAGCTGATAATTGTTGAAAGTTCATAATTACTTACATTAAATAACACTATTTAGTCTTTCAAAGTCTATTGTAATATCGCTACAATTGTTTCACCACATTGTGGCTTTTTCAGGCGAAGAAATGATTTTTATTTAAACAAAATTAATTAGTTCTTAAATGTATTTCGATTAAATTAACAATACTAATATATTTAATGAAATTTTCAACCATCAATTCATCTAGCGTATGGATAATTAGTAATTGAACTTCAAACCTTGTCAGATCAGTGTGTTCCATGTGATGAATTATTACGAATAATAATATAATCGGAACGATAGCACAAAGCGCCAACTATTGCTTAATTTATAAATCATCATTAAAAAATTGTTGTTTCATCAACAATAATAAAATCATAATTCCAAGATTCAAACAATCGTTTGTCATCCAGAATATTCAAGCGAAAACTTTTCCCCAGTCGAATTAATCTCGGAAGTGTTGCTCAGCTTAATCACCTTCAGCATATTACTGATCCTAGCGGCCTCCACATCGGCGCACTCATCGCCGGAGGACTTTTTGCAGGAATCGCAACCGGCGAAGAGCTGCACGAGGGCTGACCTAAATTCCTTGCTGCAGAAGAAGTAAACGTAAAAATTGAGCGCGAAGTTCGCCAATTCTAGATTGTTGGCGGCCGCTCGGAATATTTGAAACCCGAACGCGGGCTCCTTCAGTTCGGAATAGAGTAAGGATAAAACGGCGCTCGGAGTCATTGTGATGAAGAATAACACGACTATAGATCTGAGTAGGACCATTAAGCGTTTCTCTTCTTGGTATTTTTTATTGCGCAGCGCTTTTTTCAGCTTCGCAGCGCTCGACGCGTGGAATAAATCGCGGTTGCGCGTTTTTATTAAAGCTTCCCTGAATATCTTGCGTTTCGCAGTGATTTTCCGGAATTTCTTAATGATTAATATATTCAAAACCGCGAGGATCACGCAAGGGCCGATTCTTATGATGACTTCGGATAACCAAAGATAGGCCGTCCAGTAAATCGTATACGTAACTTTGTTGTTTTCCTTAAAATCCCATTCAGCGTCTTTTTTAAAGCAGACTTTCAAGACAGTCAACGGTGCTGAAACCAGCATGGCTATTATGTAGCACCCCACTAAAGCCATCTTCGCGTTTCTAACCCCGTGCACGCTCCTGAATTTCGTGGGCTGGCACACAGAAAAATACCTCTCGATCGTTAAACAAACAACTATGAAAATACTCCCCGCTATAAAAATATTATTTAGAAAAAGCTCGACGTGCGCGTGGTAAAAAGCAGTTTCGTATGTCTTCAGCTGCGATCGGTTCCACCTGATCACCATCGGAATCACCGTTAACATCACGGTGAAATCGGAAATGGCGAGCGCAGTCAGGTAAATGCGCGTGCCTCCTTTGAGGAAGGGCTTCGTCAGCAGGACTAGGAGGTTGAGGACGTTGCCTAGGAGGCCGATGCCGACGATGACGGGCGCGACGATCTGATAGGCCACCCATCGGATTTCCTCGGTGGCGTCTTGCAATTTGGTTTCGTTTAGGGTTGAGTCGTTGCTGGAAATGAATTCATCCGAGAACCTGCAATATAAAAAAAATAAATAAATAAAACATTTAGACATTGGTAGTTCATATTGTATGAAATAAATATGAATAAAATATTAAAAATCAACCAATAAAACACAGATTAGATTGAATACCTTTAAATTCTCGACTAGTTTCGGGTTATTAGCCCATTTTCAAGAAACTAGTCGAGAATTTAAAGTTATTCAATCTAATCTGTGTTTTATTGGTTGATTTTTAATAATTTATTCATATTTATTTATTACTATTATTTTTGTGATTAACTTTAATTTATCCTGTAATTGTCTTCTATGTCTGTTGGGTTTAAATAAACAATTACATAATGAATTTAACATGCAACTTTTGTGTTACAAATAAAAATTAATTAAAATAGCAACAATAAATAATTAAATTGTGTAAAATCTAAGCTCAGGTTTACATAATTTTAAAGATTTTATTTTAAAGAGAAGAAAGTTATGAAACAAACGAAACAATGTCCGGCGGGGTATATGCTCGGGAAGTAGTTGTTTCAATAGATGTTTATAAAACTTACAGTGGAAGTATTATTTTTTTGGGATTGATCGAATTTTATTGATCATTGCCAGAAATTTTCCTCGTTTAATTTTATTGTAATTTAAATAACGACAAATGCGTGAATCATCTTTGTTTCATTTAATTAAAAAAAATGTAGGTATGAAAAATAAAATTTGGTAATATATTTTTTGTTTTCTTTATTTCCTAGTTACATTTTTTTATTCCACACACCCAGAAATCCCAAAAGGATGGGAAAGCTCTACAATACTCCCATTCTTAGATTTACTAGTCATAAGAAATAATTATAAATTAGAATTCAACATTTATAGAAAATCAACTCACACCTTTAACTACATACACGCAAACTCACGCTCACCTTTCAAACACAAATTATCTGCATTTAATAGTATGATGTACAGAGCAACACATTTACCCATTTCAGAAGAAAATAGAAACATTGAATTTAACCTCATACAAAAATCGCGACCCCACTAGGATATAACACCCACACTATTAATAAAATCATAACATATAAGAAAACACCTAGTAGAAAATACGACAACATTACATTAAATTCCCAAAAAAGATAAGAATAAAACATTTATTAAAATAATCCACGTTCCACAAGTCAACCAGAAACTTAATAGCATTTTCAAAAACATTAATCTCACCCCAGCATATTACACAAATACAAAACTTAACAGATTATTGGGACCGATGAGAAGTTGCCCACTGATTTTCCAGCCATGGATTTGCCCGGCGCATTCACCATGGTGGAGGCGCCAGGTATTGTTAAGTAATTGTTTCTTGGAGTTGTAACTTGCTAAATATTTGTTTAATTAGAACATTTTGTTGGACTTTTTAGTATTTCATATTTGGATGTATTTTAATATGTTACTTTATTCTTAAAATCGCCTTCAATTTATTTTCGTTTTTTTTTCGATGTTAATTTGTTAATAACATCCTAATGAAGTAATTTAGAGAGTGTAAAAATAGTATGTCTGTGTTTATGAATTTTTAACTCCAGCCACGGATTCCACTCTAATAAGAAAAATTTTCAAAGTTCTGCAGAACACTGTTTGTCACTTTTATTTTCGGTTTTTCGATGTTAATTTGTTAATAACATCCTGATGAAATAATTTAAACATATTTCTTCATCAATCTTTATTTTTAAAGAAGCAGATTTGGTTTTATAAATATTACGAACATGTAACCTGTGTTAAGACATTACCTGGTTTTCTTATTTTAGATAAATATCTGGAAAATTTCTGATGCAATTTTTCGTTAAAAAATTGTTTTACTTAAACGAACAACAATTTTTAAATGAATGTGTTTCTGTCATTAAAATAAATCTGATTAATTTGGTACTGAAATCATATTGAAATGCAGTGTTTCATGAACAAATGAAACAACAATCATTCTAAACCACTACTTGAAAGTACATAATTACTATTCTAGAATGATTAGAATTTATTGTTTAATTATTAGAGAAAATGTTAACCAATGTTACTTTATATTTTTTAATTTGCAACACTGTGGTATTTTGTTGGACATTTGAAATAAATTAAATAAAAATAATAAATTTAATAAAGCTCTTATTTTCCTATTTATGATTTTGATATAATAAGTATGTATTTAATTATATTTTTTTTATTAAAATAAACATAATTCTTCGTTTAAATTACTCAATAATAAATATTAATCATATATTTCATTTAATTTTACATAAACTAAAATCGTCAATAAAAAAATGGTAATTAAAATGAATTTAGATTGGATCATATTGTGAAAACTGAGCCAGCTATACATGCATCATAATAAATTAAAAAAAACACATATTCCTCGATATGCGTTGTAAACAAAATAATATCATTTGAAATTGAAATTATTTAATTTAATGTTTCGGCAATTGTTTATATTATATCTAACTTTATTTTATAATTTATATTCATATTACTCTCTAAATTACTTCATTAGGATGTTATTAACATTTAACATCGAAAAAACGAAAATAAAAAGTGACAAACAGTGTTCTGCATATTATTAGACTGAAATCCGTGGCTGGAGTTAAAAATTCTTAAAAAAATAAATTTAAGACATACTATTTTTACACTCTCTAAATTACTTTATTAGGATGTTATTCACAAATTAACATCGAAAAACGAAAATAAAAAGTGACTAACAGGGTTCTGCAGGACTGAAGCAAGCGCATGTTAAAGACGATTTTAAGAATAAAGTAACATATTAAATCACATCCAAATATAAAATACTAAAGAGTCAAACAAAACGTTTTAATTAAACAAATATTTAGGAAGTTACAACTCCAAGAAACAATTATTTAACAATACCTGGCGCCTCCGCCGTGGTGGATGCGCCGGGCAAATCCGTGGCTGGAAAATCCTTAGGCAACTTCTCATCGGTATTATTAGGTAACACTTTTGAAAAACAAGACAAATTATCTTTATCGGGAATTTATTCAATTAAATGTTGCAACTGTAACAAAAAATATATAGGACAAACTAAAAGAGACGTCATTACTATATTCAAAGAACATTCATATCACATCAATAATCTAAATCTATATAAATCAGCCTTTGCCCACCACATTCTAAAAACAGGACACAAATTTAACAAAAATAATGTCGCGTTACTGAAACAATCTTCATCTTACAATTTAAATATGTTAGAGGCGATTGAAATGAAAAGGAACTTTTATAATCCATTAAATTGTGACTTAAGCCCATTAAATAATTCCCTGCTTGACTTAATTCAACACAGGGTTAACGCTAATGAAACTGTGGTATTCCCGACAAACGGCTAATTTTAAGAAATAGGGTCTTTTCATTACCATAATTACGTCTTATGATATAAATACACCGACACAGTTGTAATCGCTCTCATTGTCATAATTACTTTTAGGTTTTTCCGGTAATCCGCTCTATGATATAAATACACCGACACATTTGTAATTTTTGTTAGTTAACTATTGATAATGGACACATAGTGCCCGAAATGTACATATAGTGCTATAATAAAATCAGTGAAGAAAGGAATTTAACTGCTTTTTATTTCTATATAATAATCTTCACATAACTCACGAATACATATATAATTATTTTCAAATCATTTTCATTTCATTTATTAATTTTAGTTTGCTGTTTTCTACTATTCATTTTGTTAACGCACTTGATCATATTTAATATAGTAATATGAACCACCAATGTTTAAATATTAAATATATTAATCAAGTAAATATTTATTTAAATATTGATATAAATATGTACAAAAAATGAAAATTAAAAAGGATTTGTATGAAAGCCATAAGAAATGCTTAAGTTTTCGGAAACTCTTTGTGGGAGGCGGTGTTGTGGTTCAAATTTGTGAAATTAATCAATACATAAGAATATTATACATATTAAAAAATATCAAAATGCTAGATAGCATTTTATTTAATAAATTTTTCCGTTGATTATCCTTCTAACCATGGAATCTAGTTAAAAAATTATCATCTAGTTGTTGAAAATACATTTTCATTTTTTTTTTTTCATAAATTAATTTTAAATAAAATAATTTGATTTTGAAAATTTTGTTATCTTAATAAAGAAAATACTACACAATTTTAAACAGAATTTCAGAAAATGTAACTTGAATTTCATACTAATTATAGCTTTATCAGAATTATGGGACAGAAAGACCTATGGTCGATATTTTTATATTGTATTAGATTATATAGAATGTATTTTTTTCTCAGATAATAAAGATTTAGTAGTAGTATCAGAATTATGGATGCAATTTCTTTCTTAAAATCATTTAACTTAAAAACAACAATAAGTGATTACACTAGGGTTGTTAACAATTCTAAAAGCTGTCTGGATAATATTATAACCAACTATAATGGTGAGTATGCATCCGAAATAATTAACATGCGTATTTCTGACCATTTATGTCAGAGATGTGTAATTAAATTTCTTAGTGGGAGTCCACCGCGTGACAGCCAATTTCGAAGAATTTTTAGCGAAAACAATAAACAAAAATATAAAAATAAATTAAGATCATGCAATTGGGAATCTGTTTATAGGGTAAAATTAAATGAAGTGAATGAACAATGGAATAATTGTATAAATGAATATAAAATTATATTTAATAGCTGCTTTCCAAAAGTTTGCGTGCACGGAAATAAAAGAATCAAAAGGCGCGCTATATGCAGATTCGCCTGAGCTTAAGAAATGTAAGAATGAACTAGACACATTATTCGTGCTATCACAATACAATGAAAATTGTAACAATTTATATAGACGGAAAAAACAAGAATACGATAGGTTACTAAGATCCTTGAGACACATGAATTATGAAAGGAAGATCAAAAACGCCGATAATAAAACAAAATGTATGTGGGGAATCTATAAACAAATTACAAATAAAACGTGCGTTAAACAGACTATAGACGGAGATCCAAACACTATTGCTTGCGATTTCAATGAATTCATTCTTAATGCTGGAGATATAAATGCCCATCAACATGACATAGACAGTATGAACTTAAATCATATATCATACAATCAAAAGTCAATGTTCTTGCCTCCAATAACAATAACGGAGATAACAAATGTTTCAAAACGACTAAAAAGTAAGGTATGTAGCGGTGACGATGAAATCACTAATAATATCACAAAATATACCATTGACGTCATTGCGGAGGTATTAACGTTTATAGTGAATAACTCCTTTAAATATGGAATTTTTTCAGACAACTTAAAGCTTGCATTAATTAAGCCAATATACAAGAAATGAGACTCCGGGTTGTTGAATAATTATAGACCAATAAGTCTTTTGCCATCCTTTTCTAAATTATTTGAAATGTTGATGTGTGAAAGGCTAATTTCGTTTTTCAACAGCTGAAATATTCTATCTGAATCCCAGCATGCGTATATGAAAGGAAAATCGATCAATAGTGCAGTTTTCCAGTTCACTAATTTTATTAATGAGGCAATAGAAAATAAAGAAATGGCACTTGGGGTATTCCTGGACCTCTCTAAAGCATACGACACAGTCGACCACTCTCTCCTATTAAGGAAATTGGATCGTTAAGGTGTCACAGGAAATACACTATCATGGTTTAAATCTTACTTATCAATGTTCAGAGGGTTAGTATAGAGAAAGGTGGTTAAATCTTAAATACGTCACTCTGGAGGTGTAGGAATACCTCAAAGCAGCATTGTAGGGCCAATTGTCTTTATTACGTATATAAATGACATGCATAACATAGACATACAAGTTAATCATTATATCACTAATTACGCCGACGACACTAATTTTCTAATAACTGCCAAACTATACTCAGAGCTCCTAGAAATGTGTGATCAGGTGTATCGTGGAATAGATAATTGGTTTTCTGCAAATAGATTAAAACTAAATACGGAAAAAAACACAAACGGTACTATTTAAAACGAAACAATACAAATTCGAAACCCACGAAGAACTAATACTCTACAACAACACCGTAGAGTTAAAACCGGATATAAAATTCTTAGGCATCCATGTTGATGAATCTTTGGATTGGCGAGCACACGTGGACTCTTTAGTCACAAAAACTGCAAGAATGTACTATATTATAAACAACATAAAAGAGTATGTGAGCCCGGAATCATTAAAAACTATATATTATGAGAGTTTCGAATCCATTTTACGGTTTGGTATAATAGTTCTACAATTGGTGAAATATTTAAAATACAAAAAATATGCATACGATCCATATTCAAACTGAAATATAAAGACTCATGCCGAGGAATATTTAAGGCAAACAAAATATTAACTGTTTTTTCATTTTTTGTATACGAGTGCCTTATATTTTTATTCAAAAATAGACATGTTTTTTTAACGTAAATGATCACGCATATAGCACAAGAACTAAAAATATTACTTATCCATCACACAAATTAACTTTAACTGAACGCAATGCCCTTTACCGGTGCATTAAGTTCTACAACACTTTACCAGACAACATAAAGACAATAGACGTTTTAAAAAAATATAAAAGTGAAATACATAATTTCTTATTGGAATTGTATAGCATAAACGATTTCTTTGGTGTGAATTGAGAATGTTTATTTTGTTTATTTGCTACCTGACACAATTTCATTTATGTTCCTCAGAATTATTATTTTGTAAACATTTCCTGAAATAAGGTTGATTTATTATTATTATTATTATTATTATTATTATTAATGTTATTTCCGGTATATTTTACAGTAATAATAAAAACGTTATTGTCTAACCGAAAAAAAAACGGTACAAGGCAAAATTAATGCATAGAATTATAACTTTTGTTATAATATGCAGTGGGTATTGACCGGAATAATAAATAAATAATATGTTTAGAAATATTCCCACGATAGACCAAAGTTTATCGATTGACATTAAACAAAAATGTTATTTAAGTCGTTTCCAAATATCTAAAGGTCTATCAGTTTTGGGAGTATTAATAGTCGTGTTAACGGATTGCCACAACAAACCCGAAATTCGGAAAGACGAGCGAAACAAACTTTGACGATGCGCACACACGGAAAGTCGAATTATTTTTAATTCAAACGTGAATTGAATTATTTGCACGAAATATAAAAAAATGGTGATGTGTCCATCATGGTACTTTCCCCGGTGAATACGGTCAAATAAGTTTCTGATAAAATAAAATTAAAGTGTTTGTCTGTCCTAGGCTATCGACCAGAGTACACTCTTTCTTATTATTATTAACTTGTAATTCTCTATTATTATAATTCATTCAAATTTACGAAAAGAAATAAATCAAGGAATCATTAAACCCGAGCTAATTAATTCGCTTTGTTTTCTAAATTAAAAGCAAAAAAGAAAAGGGAGAGACAGAACTGAAACGGGGGATGGCAATTATCTTGTTTACACTCCCGCATATAACAAACATGAATGACTTCAGTTATATCCTCTAGTAATTGTCTCCATAGCTACCCCGATGTAATTGATTGCTCTCTCTCCTACGCGAGAAAAATACACTGGAAATGAAAACGATCGAAAAGCGTAGTAGCGTATCCAGTTACATTTTAATTACGTTTAATAATTCAATCCGTTGATAAAAATTAATGCTTGTTTGTGAATTTATAATTATTGGTAATTGTGATTAAGGTAAAGGCTGAACGAAATGATTTGTATTTTTTTTTTTATTTTATATACAGAGTGTCTTAACGTGCGCGCCGAGTAGTTTTACGGCTAAATGGTTAATTTTTTTAAATCGGCTTTTGCAAGCCAATTAGGACCACATTTTAAAATTAGTTTTAAATATACAGGCGTATCATAGTTATATTTTTTCTAATAGAATACCCTATATTTAATATTTTTTTCAGATTCTACAGCAAAAATAAAGTTGTATATAACATCTATATTTCTACAGACAATTTTATAACATTTTATGTATTTTTGTGTTGTATATTGTATTATTACCCCTACACCACCATTATGCATTATGGTAGATGGGGATTTTAGATTATATATATATATATATATATATTGTATTATTCATGTAAATGGCACGCCGTTGAAATAAATAAATAAAAAATAAAATTAAAAACAATATAATTCTTATAAATTAAATAAAAATGATTTGATCCCAGAAAAAATTATTGCAAAAAACAACAATAAGTTATGTAAGGCAGAGCTGTACTGACGAGGGATAGATCCCGAAACACGTGTCTGCAGATGGCCTTATATTAAGTAACGTTCTTCTTGTTGTTTTTGCATTAAATTTTCCTCGGATCAAAAATTTGTTGCATTATGCAATATTTTATTGATATGCAACAGCAGGTGTACTTTATGTAGTTCAATATCCGGAGGAGTAGTTTCCCGTCAAGTAGTTGTTTTAATGTGCATTTGTTTAACGTACTTACATAACGTAAGTCAAAATGACACAGAGCTAAATGTGGAAATAATTTATTAATTATTTTCAAATCATTTTTATTTAAAATAATTAAAATTACAACTTAATGAAATATAATTAATATCTCTTAATTGGCTATCGACATACGGTCTTTCCGCCTAAAGATTATCATTAATAATTATTAAAATAACCACATGGGTTTTTATTCATCATTCTCTCTGTCGTATTTCACGATTTTCACCATTCTATGGAAGATTTCCTGGACCACGTCGGACTCCCGAAAACCCATGTGGTTAAAATGTTAGTCACGGAGTGTAAACTCTATTAAAATAACCAACAAAAGTTTCATCCAGTAATTCCTGTTAAACCAACAAACATAATTAATGTTCAACAAACATAATAAAATAATTAAAATAATCAGCGAAAATTCCATCCGTTAATTCCGGTTTAAGTTTATTACACGCTGGGATTATCTATCGTGACGTTTGATTAATAGATAAAAAAACGTTATCTACACTAATCGCTAATAATCGGTTAAAACGATGCATATTTACCTTGATTTCCCGATTCGATAAATTCGCGTATCCCTCGTATTTTTTTGTCAAATAATTCAGGAAACATTTCAAACTGTATATAAATAAAAATATGCTGATGGTTATGAATGTTGTTGTATACTCACCCGCTGATATGCTCTATCATTATCGGATAATCTGTAATAACATGAAGAATAATTAGTTTATATTACATGTAATGGAAAGCAGGAAAAAATAATAAAGTTAAAATGTTTTAATAAAATTAATTGTTTATGGCGTCAATATTTTTGTTAAAGCTGTTTATACGATCACGAGCAAACTGATTTACAATTTTATGAGTGGAATTAATTATATTACGTAAAAAAACAGTGTTAAATAAAGTTAAAATAACAAATAGAAATATTTTTAAAATTAATTTTAAATATATATATATTTTTAATTTTCAAAATTGTGTTTATTTTTACACTATAATTATTTCGCAAGATTTGCTTGCTTCTTCTGGTGATTACAATTACTTGTAAAAGTGTAAAATCAGCAAACAAAAGTTGTTATACTATTAAGAATAATCCACTATATAAGCTATAGTGGTAGTGAAATCTGGAGTAATTTCTTATTTCCGCTTCTGGCTGAAAGACCGATGGTCAATAGCCATTTAGTAAGAATATTATATAAAATGTATTGTATTATACTTAATGTAAATTCTACAATAAAGATGATATTCCTTCTTTAACTACTAGTCACAGCAACTAACAGAAAATATAACAAATTGACTTACGTTACGTAAGCACTTTAAAACAATGTACGTAAGTTAGGTAAGTACTTTAAAACAAAGTACTTACGTAACGTAAGTCAATATGCCATGTTTTCTGTTAGCAGTTGCGTCCAGTAGCTAAAAGGGAATAATTTTAATAAATGAAAGACGTCAAGCGCCATCTTTCGCCTAATTTCAATAATGCATTTTAAGGGACGAATGCAAACGAAAACTTCGTCACAGTTATTTGAATACATTAAAATAAAAATTATCGTTGACGTGGGGGCGTCGTGAACGATTCGAGTAAAAAAGGAAAATAATTATTTTTACATAATTTTTATTTTAATGTATTCAAATAACTGTGACGAAGTTTTCGTTTGTATTCGTCCCTTAAAACGCATTATTGACTATGCTATATTTCACTAAAAAAAATGTAGGAAAAAACTTAACTTTGTATCGTATTTAAAAATAAAATAAAATTACCAGTAATAATTTTTCTATCCTTAATATAATTTATATTAATACAAAAATAAGTTTAATATAAAATTTAGTATACAACATATAATACACTTGACGTATTGATTTTAGAATCTACGCTTATAACTTTTATTACATTAAAAATTAGCCTAATAAACATTATATCAGAAATGATTGATTTTAATCGTAGAATCTAAAATCAACATAAAAAATATATTAATTTTTTAAATGGAATAAAAAATCATATGTTGAATAACTTTTTATTTGTATTTTTTGTTAAAAAGATACCATTTCATTATGCTTCTTCAGTAGTCAGGCAAGTTTTATTAATAAATTAATGCTGTATTTCTAAACACAAGGGATATATCGAAGACGGGCGCTTCGATGACTCACCCTGTATATTCAAAGAAAAAGTTGCTTTAACAATACATAGAATTTTATTTATAACATATTAAATATTTTAAATAGAGTCGAATATTATTTTATGTTTAAAAAAAATGTAAGTTGTTCCTTAAAAAAATAACTATTTCGATATTTAAACTCAATCAATTAATATTTCACAATTAATTTTTTATCTCTGAAATACCATTGAGTTAATAACATTAAATACTAATAACATCGTCACTTACAATGAAATGTGTGGTTTAATTGCAATCATATTCCATGCTATTCTATTTATTTGTGTTCGTAAATGCATTACAATTAATATTACATGATTTAATCGTAATTAAATCATCAAAATAAAATTTCAAAAATGCGAACGAACGAACATTACCTCGTGTAATGTAAAAAAAAACATGTGGCATTAGGGAGGGTGGTAGCAATGCAACTTCATCGTTTGGTGGTTTATTTCTGACCGTTTCGGAAAACCATAAATATTTTCTAAATTTTCTTTTTTTGCCAGGTTTTCGTTTGTGGCCTGAACCCGGCGGTAATTATATTTTCAAAAATTCAAATGGGGATGTTCTTCACCCTCCAGCGTTTTTAAACTTTAGGGGGTTGTTCACTGGTGGATTAGCTATGAAATATAAAAAAATTGTGGAGTACATATATTTTTTTTATTTATTTATGAGTTTTACATTAAAATGTAAGACTGAGAATTGGTTATTATATTTTAAAAAATTAAGATGGGGATGTTTTTCACCCTCCAGCATATTGAAACTGTAGGGGGTTATTCACTGATATATTAGCCATGAAATATAAAAAAAATGCGGGGTACATATTTTTGTTTTTCTATTTATGAGCTCAGCATTAAATTGTAACACTGAGAATTGGTAATTATATTTTCAAAAATTAAATAGGGATGTTCTTCACCCTCCAGCGTTTTGAAACTTTAGGGGGTTGTTCACTGGTGTATTAGCCATGAAATATAAAAAAAATGCGGGGTAAATATTTTTTTGTTTTTTATTTATGAGCTCAGTATTAAATTATAACACTGAGAATTCGTAATTATATTTTCAAAAATTCAAATGGGGATGTTCTTCACCCTCCAGCGTTTTGAAACTTTAGGGGGTTGTTCACTGGTGGATTAGCCATGAATTATAACAAAAATTGCGGGATAAATATTTTTAGTTTTTTATTTAAGAGCTTAG
The DNA here is from genome assembly GCA_963082785.1 of Philonthus spinipes. Lineage (NCBI taxonomy): Eukaryota > Metazoa > Arthropoda > Insecta > Coleoptera > Staphylinidae > Philonthus > Philonthus spinipes. The sequence goes on from OY720299.1 coordinate 22,707,396, forward strand.
CATTAAATTATAGCACTGAGAATTGGTAATTATATTTTCAAAAATTCAAATGAGGATGTTCTTCACCCACCAGTGTTTTGAAACTTTAGGGGATTGTTCACTGGTGTATTAGCCATGGAATATAAAAAAATGCGGGGTACATATATTTTGTTTTTTATTTATGAGCTCAGTATTAAATTATAACACTGAGAATTCGTAATTATATTTTCAAAAATTTAAATAGGGATGTTCTTCAACCTCCAGTGTTTTGAAACTTTAGGGGGTTGTTCACTGGTGGATTAGCTATGAAATATAAAAAAAATGCGAGGTACATATTTTTTGTTTTTAATTGATGAGCTCAGAATTAAATTATAACACTGAGAATTGGTAATTATATTTTCAAAAATTTAAATAGGGATGTTCTTCACCCTCCAGCGTTTTGAAACTTTAGGGGGTTGTTCACTGGTGTATTAGCCATGAAATATAAAAAAAATTCGGGGTAAATATTTTTTTGTTTTTTTATTTATGAGCTCAGCATTAAATTATAAGACTGAGAATTGGTAATTATATTTTCAAAAATTCAAATGGGGATATTCTTCACCCTCCAGCGTTTTTAAACTTTAGGGGATTGTTCACTGGTGGATTAGCCATGAAATATAACAAAAATTGCCGGATAAATATTTTTAGTTTTTTATTTAAGAGCTTAGCATTAAATTATAGCACTGAGAATTGGTAATTATATTTTCAAAAATTCAAATGGGGATGTTCTTCACCCTCCAGCGTTTTGAAACTTTAGGGGATTGTTCACTGGTGTATTAGCCATGGAATATAAAAAAATGCGGGATACATATATTTTGTTTTTTATTTATGAGCTCAGCATTAAATTATAACACTGAGAATTGGTAATTATATTTTCAAAAATTTAAATTAGGATGTTCTTCACCCTCCAGCATTTTGAAACTTTAGGGGGTTGTTCACTGGTAGATTAGCCATGAAATATAAAAAAAATTGCGGGGTAAATATTTTTTTTTTTTTTTTTTTTATTTATGAGCTCAGCATTAAATTATAAGACTGAGAATTGGTAATTATATTTTCAAAAATTCAAATGGGGATGTTCTTCACCCTCCAGCGTTTTGAAACTTTAGGGGGTAGTTCACTGATGGATTAGCCATGAAATATAACAAAAATTGCGGGATAAATATTTTTTGTTTTTTATTTAAGAGCTTAGCATTAAATTATAGCACTGAGAATTGGTAATTATATTTTCAAAAATTTAAATAGGGATGTCCTTCACCCTCCAGTGTTTTTAAACTTTAGGGGGTCGTTCACTGGTATATTAGCCATGAAATATAAAAAAAATGCGGGGTACATATTTTTTGTTTTTTTATTTATGAGCTCATTATTAAATTATAACACTGAGAATTGGTTATTATATATTCAAAAATTTAAATAGGGATGTTCTTCACCCTCCAGCGTTTTGAAACTTTAGGGGGTTGTTCACTGGTGGATTAGCCATAAAATATAAAAAAATTGCGGGGTACATATTTTTTGTTTTTAATTTATAAGCTCAGCATTAAATTATAACACTGAGAATTGGTTATTATATTTTCAGAAATTTAAATAGGGATGTTCTTCACCCTCCAGCGTTTTTAAACTTTAGTGGGTCGTTCACTGGTATATTAGCCATGAAATATAAAAAAATTGCGGGGTACATATTTTTTGTTTTTTATTTATGAGCTCATTATTAAATTATAACACTGAGAATTGGTTATTATATATTCAAAAAATTAAATAGGGATGTTCTTCACCCTCCAGCGTTTTGAAACTTTAGGGGGTTTTCAACTGGTGGATTAGCCATGAAATATTAAAAAATTACGGGGTACAAATTTTTTGTTTTTTATTTACGAGCTCAGTATTAAAATATAAGACTGAGAATTGGTAATTATATTTTCAAAAATGTAAATAGGGATGTTCTTCACCCTCCAGTGTTTTGAAACTTTAGGGGGTTGTTCACTGGTCGATTAGCCATGAAATATAAAAAAAATGCGGGGTAAATATTTTTTGTTTTTTAGCGTTATATTAGATCCAATTTCAAATAAGTCAAATATTTTTATTAATTTAATTTTATTTTTATTTTCTAAATCTTCTTGGGTAAACATTCAGTATTTAGATTGGCGTGAAACTCTCTGTTTTGTTTATTTTTTGTGTTATTATCCGAGGTGATTAATTCTTCAAAAAGATTGCGTTAATAAAACCCGATAATGAACGCGAAATTTCCGTTCGGTTTTTTTTTTTTGGATCGGCTCCAAACCGTTATTGGGTGTAATAATTGAGCGAATTTATTCAGCTATCACTTCGATAAATTGCTTGGAAGATGCACGCTACGCCGATCTAAATATATTTTCGAATGGCATTCGTAACGCCGGGGAAGTTCGAAATTCCGATGCAACGTTTAATTGCACGGACATGAAAAGGAAACGGGATTGTTGTTGAAAATCGTAAAGTGTTGGAAAATTTGTTAAAATTTTTAATGGCGTTTGTGATAATTAGTTTATCAATAAATCAAACTCTGTTAATTGTTTACTTCATTTTTTTTCTTTTGTTCACGTAAAACATTGATTTAGTATACTTCACGTAATACACGTAATTAGGCAGAATAAACTATCCATTTTAAAAATTAATTCATTTCATAATATAATCAGATATAAATTCGAATTAAGGTTGCGGTTTAGTAGAAAGAGATAGCTATATAGTAAAATGGAAATAATCGTTTGAAAAAAGAGTAATTCTTTTGGATTTAATAATATGAATATGCATTTACATTTTTTATCTATCAAGTATAAAGTATCAGTCTAAATAAAAAATAAATCGTAAATTTTCGTGTATTACCTCAACTTACTAGTTCAAGTTAGAAAAGAAAATTGTAAAATATAATGAAATTAATAGGTCATGTCTGCTAAGTTATTTGAATTTAGAATTTAATGAAATCCTTTAAATTTTCATTGCACAAGTTTTTATTAGCAAAAATATAATTTGAAATTTGCTATAAATTTGATCAATTTTCATTGTTTTTCATAATTGTTTTTCACACTAACTAAACATTAAAATAATTTTTAATTCATCTGATGAAATTCCTGCTTATTTTAAGATTACTTTAATGTATAATACAATATTGTTCATTGATCACAACAGCAATCTAACTCGAATTAGTGGTTGCCAATATTTATATAGCTATCTCTTTCATCTAAATCGCACCCTTAAGTCGCCATACATTCGCGATAAATGGAAATTTAGGATAGTCGTCAAAGCGTGTCAGTTATTTGTGAATGTGGAGTGTTGATTAAATCATTGCTGCTTGCTGATGTCAGACGAAGCTCATTTTCATCTTTCAAACAAAACTTTCGTTACTGGGCAGCGGAAAATCATCAGCAATTGCATGAATTTTAGAACATTTTTATTGCAGTAAATTTTAAGTAATTTTTTAATTAAAAAAAAACTCATAGCCATAAAGTCTTGCTGTGATATTTTAAATGCGTCCGAACTTTAAATTGAAATTAATTTAGATATGTTGAAATTATTTATTTTATTCCAAGGATTATACAATGGCATTAATGTTTGAAAACAAATTTTGGACATATGTCCGCCGTGGTTACTTCTGACGAAGCGCATTCTGTCAATCCAATTTCCTGCCACATTTTCAAGAAACTGGGGTTTTATGTTCAGATCGACGCAGCATGGCTTTGCTGGTACTTGAAATAATGAAAAGTTCAAAAATTAATAGATTGGATCGCTGCTAAACCAAAATCGTACTTTCACGATTAAGTCTTCGTGCAAGCCACTTTCAAACTTAATCGTGATTAACTATTTAATCAAGATTAAGTACTCGCTGTGCAAGTGGACATTAGCCTTCCTATTCCTATATATATATATATATATATATATATAAATATATAAAATTATTATTATTCTACATCATTAAAAAAAATTAATTAACAGAAATATATTTACTTCATTCTAAATAAGAATACTTTTTTAAAATGTTTGTTCAGGTTCGTCAATTAATATCATAATTTTACGTAAAAAACAACGTATGACTTTTGGTTTTTGTATAAATTAATGATTAATAATCCCGCGAATCCTTTTCCCTCCAGCCAGACAGGTGTTCGCGTTGTATGGAAACAATAAATCCGCTAACACGCTGTTCATTCTATTTTAATGAGAGTCTTACCCATGCCAGAATTGTAAATATTTAATTTCCACATTAACGTCTTTTGGATATTGGAAAATTGGCTGGAAATCGACGTGAATGTTTCACTTTCATCAATTATCAACCGATAACGTAATAAGATTGAAAATTGCATATTTTTTTAAAAGTTTTAATTGCGATTTTTTTAACAGTCTCCTGTAGAGTTACTCATTTACTCTTTTACTGTTGTCTTGCGGATTTTAAGTAGTATTTATATTTTACATTTTCAAGTTGTTAGTTGGGAATTATAGGGCGAATCGACATCTTTGGTCATTCATGTAAAAGTTGTTGTTTTTTTAGAAGCTGTGTGAAGATTTGAGACTGCTTGGCTTTGCTTTGAATTTAGTGAAGCTGCTAATTGTCGCATCCTCCAGTACTAAACACTTATTTTTTCAATAACATCTGCAGTAATCACGTCAAAAGAGCGCCCTGGACGGAGATCATCATCCAGTGATTCTCGACCATATTTAAACAATTTTTAACACTCGCAAATAGTTGACTTCGAAGAGCAATCATCCCGGTATACGGCCAAAACATATTCACGAATATTTTTTGGGGGTTTTCCTTGTTTTGTTAGGAATTTTATAACAGATTTTAGTCATTTCGATGCCCGCCTTACAAACTGACAGATAATAATGTTGCAATTGTTTTGTAAATTGTCAAACATGTTACCAAGGCATATGTGATTAAAAAACAACATAATCGAAAATTGTACTTGTTTCATTTTGCTGCATATTGCAAAACAGTTTTCTGTATAGTTTTTAGGCATTTGGGTATATTTTTATAACCCTTAGTCATTAATAACATACTATTTCAATTATTGTCTTTTTTGGTATTGTGAGCTAAATATACGTCGGTTTTAGCATAAAGGTGACCATAACTTTTAAAATATTCAATACACACTTAACACATCTTATATAAAATAGATTGAACCCGTAGTATGAAGCGTGTTATCCTTGTTTATTCCCTGCAAATATTTTATAGATTAATTCACTCAATAGACCTCATAATTACAATGGTTAATAAATGTGCCGCATGTGATCAGGCTGTTACTCCAAATACACAGTTTATTAAATGCTCGGGAAAATGTCGTAAAAGTATTCACTTAAAATGTACACACTTAAATGATAGATTAATAAGAATATTGAATGGTTTTGGGCTAAATGCATTAAATTCGACTCAACTATTGTTTCTGAATCCTAGCAATGTTTTTAATATTTATTTTTCAGAGAATAAAGATTTAATTATATATTAAAAATAATAATAAAAAGTTGTACAGCAAAATGTAAAACAATGAATGTGGGAAATTGAAAAATGAAACCAGTGAATATTCAAGAACTCCTATTTGCAGATGATATGGTACTAATAGCTGAGTCAGAGGAAAAACTATAACACAACATATCGGTATACCAAACGAAATTGAGGAAAATTAATATGGTTATAAACACAGACAAAACGAAAACTATGATTATATCAAATAAAGAAAAAAAAACATAAAATAGAATTAGAAGGCAGAAATCTGGAACAAGTAAAAAGTTACAACTACCTAGGAAAACTGATATAAGAAAATGGGAAAATAGACAAAGAAATAACAGAAAGAATAGGAAAAGTTGGAAGAATATACAACACAATAAATAACACTTTCCTGGGAAGAAAGGAAATAAAAACAGAAATATACAAAAAAAGTAGTAAGGCCAGCACTAATATATGAAAGTGAAATTTGGACAATAACAATAAAAAGCAAAGTAACAGCTTTAGAAATGCTCTTTCTAAAGAAAATAGAGGGGATTACAAGAAGAGATAGAATCAGAAATAATATTGTAATAGAACATAAAACCAATAGAAAAATTGATAGAAGAAAGACAGCTTGGATGGTTAGGGCGCATGTACCGTATGGAAAATGATAGAAAAGCAAAGGAAATATACGAAAAACAGAGTAGAGAGACCACGGCTAAAATGGGACCAACAAACTAGACAAGCAGCAGAGAAAAGAGGGATTATATGGAGAAATGCCAGAATGCTAGCACAAAATAGGGAGGATTGTAAAAGAAGGATCAAGAATGGAGAAGACAACATTAAAATTTAAATTATATTAAATATGTAATAATGTGTATTAGTTCGAAACTGAAAGGTTAAAGAATGTATAAATTAAATAATAAATAAATATAACATAAGTAAAAATGTCTAAAGAGGGAATAATTTAATAATCATTTTCAAATCGGTTATTTCAACGCTTTCTTGAACTCATATCGCCGTTCCAACAATTTTAAACCACTAGAAAACATGCACACGTGGAAATTTACGAGTATTACAATTTTGTTTTAGAAAAATTGATGGGGACGCGGCGTGGGGCAAAAAGTTCGACACCGAAAGGAAAAAAATGTATAGATTAAATTAAATAAATAAAAAAATATTATAAAACTGTCAAATAATTGAATTATATATGTATTTCATATTATCCCTATATATAGTTGTTAGGGTTTGCAAAATAAGTAAATAATTATTGAAGAAAAAAGTTACCGTTGTTTTTGAAAAACATATTTTTCTCGCATAATCAATTCATTCCCGTGAAATAAATCCAATTCAAACAAAACATTTACCAGCCATCAATTTCCAAACAATTCAATTAACCGACGAATTCCCGTTTCCTTTAATATCCTAATAGGACGTCGCTATCCCAGGCAAACACATACACGCGCGCATACATACACCGGGTTAAAAATACCCGATACGTTATCATTTGAAAAGTGTATCGGGTTTCCCGCGCCGAGGGAGAAATCTGGTTGCCGGCCGTGACGGAAATAAAACCGCCCTTATCTCCAGGCGGGCGCGCATTAATTTCGGAGCGCATATTTTCGCGATTAATATACGCGCTTGTTTGACTGTTTGAGCTTGATACCGGCGCGTGAATAAATATTGAAAGATGTAACCGAGATGTGAAAATTGTGTTTGTCCGCTTTTATTGCGATGGAAGATTGTTCGTCCGTATGTGTGTGTGTGTGTAAAGAGATTTTTATTATTTCTGTTTGCACATTCCATATGAGTGCGACTAAATAAAAAAAATATTAGAGGGTATTATTATTGTCCCAAAATGCCAAATGCAATATTACTTTTTGCGTAACTTTGATTATTCATCACAACTTATATATATGTATGTATATATATTTGTGCAATTTGAATTACTTTTCTGTTTGATGAAATGCCATCCAACTTTTTTCGCCAAACAGAAAACGAATTCAAATTGCAAAGAGTAATAAACATAAACTTAACTGCAAATTGCTTCATCTTCTTCTTGTGTGATTTTAATTTGCTAGTAGTTTTGCTCTGATGTCCAGTATTATTTCAGACTTAAGTATACCTGTAGTACAAATCAGAGAAAGAATTTCGTCGCGAAAAATTATAAAAAATAGTACCGAAAATTTTTAACTTTAATAGCGATTTACGAAAAAAATGGTAGGTTTCCTAAAGGAACGGATTTCAGATTCGATATTTTCAGGCAAAAGTACATATGTTTCAGAAAACAAAAATATGCGAAAATCGTGTTTACCTAATGTGGAGTCTTACTCAGAACTCTAATCAGAACTAAAAAAAATCCTCAAACTAAACCAAGAAAAAGTTTTATTATTCAGGACTATGTTAGTACTAAGAATTTAGAAAAATCCTTTAAAAATAATTCATCAAACTCTCTGAGTGGCAAACAGAACTCTAATCAGAACTAAAAAAAATACCTCTAATTAACCAGAAAAGGGTTGATTAATTTTTTAAAAAGTGTTATTTATTCATTTATTTACGGAAGTCTAATTACAACTGTATGATACAGATTCGTCTTATGGCTAGTTAATCTAAAACTAAAGTAAAAGTAAATTACAAATAATAAATAAAAAAAAACGCAACACAATTTACATAAAAAGCACTAACAAACGTTAACATTTAAATGTTGACTGCCCTGACAAAGTAATTTCCTCAGACCAGCGCGACTAATATTAAATCAAGGTTGAACTTATTACAGTTATTGGCGATTCTAACCAAACTATAGTTCCTACAGTAATCGGTTCTACAATATGGAACATGAAAGAGATCAAAGGAGCGCAAAGCTTTAGTAGGGACGTTGAATTGAATTTGATTAAGTAAAGAAGAACTCTTGATTTTGCCGTTAATCAAATCATATCCTAGTATTACATCAGCATTCCTCCGTCTCTATTCTAATGTGTCCATATTTAGAACTTGTAGTAAATTCATGTAAGAACCGATTAAAGCAAATTTTAATTAAACAAACTCTATAAATTTGGTTTGAACCTTCTCAACTATAAGTATATCCAAATTGTGCAACAGTATTCAAGATGGGGACGGACAAGTCTGACATATAATATTTTAACAGTATTGATGTTGAAAAATTGTTTAATATTTCTTTTTAGAATCCCTAGTGCACGGCTTCCCTTAGAAGTTATAAGGTGTAAATGTTTGCTGAAGTTCCAATTATAGGTCAGTAACCCTCCCATTTTTATTTCCGAGACTCGCGGTAATAGAACGTCGGAAATAAAGTAATTTCTTATTGACTTTTAATCATAAATATATTTTTATATCGTCAGCAAATAGTAAACACTGAGCGTGGTGGAAGCAGTCGACCACATCATTTATGAAGATATTAAACAACAGAGGGCCCAAGTGAGACCCTTGGGGAACCCCTGAAGTAACTGGAATTTTTGAAGATAAAACACTGCCAATACGCACGGTCTGTGATCTACCAGACAAATACGATTGCAGCCAATTCAACATGGCCCCACCAATTCCGATTCGTAATAGCTTTGAAAGAAGAATACTATGGTCAACCGTATCGAACGCCTTGGAAAAGTCGGTGTAGGAGTCCACATCATACCCAGCAAAATCGTAAATAATCCAAGGCTGACACGATATAGTTGCCATAAGAGAGCAAGTTAGATGAAGTGGAACTTCCCCTTTTGAAACCATGTTGCTTGTCAGATAATACACTAGATATGCATTCAGATAGAGGATCGGTTATTAATTTTTCAAATATTTTTGGAATAAATGATAAAAGAGAAATCGGCCGATGGTTAGAAACAATGTTCCTTTTTCCACTTTTAAAAATGGGCACAATTATAGCATTTTTTCATAGTGATGGAAAACAGCCCGCACTTAGAGATTGATTGAAAAGAAGACCACAGAGGGCGACTAAGGGAGAACATTGCTTCAATAGAATTTATGGCAAACCCTCTGGGCCAGTACAGTATGAATCTTTCAAACAGACTAATTGATTAAGGACGTTTGTAATTTTTAATGCCTCATTGCTGCTGTAATTAATATGTTTGAAGGAACAAATTGAAAATTTTGAAGCTAAGGTAACATTACTTGAGAGTACATTATAAACTGAACCAAAGTGATCAGCAAACAACTCAACAATTTCTTGAGCACTAGTAATGAAGGTGCCATTATTCTCTAATGAGTCTGGCACAGTGGAGATTGAACGATTCGAATTTATGTGGCTCCAAAAATAATCCACAAAAGATTCATCAACTGACTGAATATGATTCCTATAGAAAATCAGAGACAATTGCTTACACCGTATCTTTAAAAATATCGTAGTCGATTACTAGGCCAGAAATCTTAAAGTTACGGTGATGTTTTTTTTTTTTCATAGAAATAAATTCAATGAGATCTGAGGAATTGGGTCGAATATAAATACCACCGATTAGAAACTTTAAACTTTTCACTGAAACGAACACATATAGTTCTTCTTGTAAATCGGATACGCTCCGTACACAATATGAATTAAATCGAGCAGATACTGCAACCCAATGCTATGGGATTCCTGTCGCATCGATAAATATTGTAGCCATAAAAACCAAGTTCTCCATCACAAATTTCCGCAGATAACCAAGATTCGGTGAGTATAAAAATATCAAATTCTGCTAGAGAAACTGAAGAACGTAGTTCATCTAATTTTGTCCGAAGACCTCTCATATTCTGTTACTATTAGCAAACTTGATTATTATATTACTTCACTAGAATTGACTGTTGGCTCGTGTGAATTAGAATCCAGCTTTTTAGATGTAGCAAGAGAGCCGTTATTGATCAGTTTACGCTTATTGTCATAATAATAATAGTATATTTATAGGTGTTAATGCTGGCAGCAGCTTTCACAAGTCAACATGTTACAATAATTGAAATAATATATATATAAAACGTGCATTAATACAAAAGACATTACAATAATTTAAAACAAAACTATCACATTAATAAACAATTATTTAACATATCAAAATATTTAATAAAATCAAAACGGCAACACAGATTAAAAATTCTAAATATTAAAACATATTAAAATTAAAGGATAAAAACTTGTCCCAGCTATAAAATGCATTTTTCAGGAAGAATGATTTTATTTTAGTTTTGAATTTGTTTTTTTTTTTTCTAAATTTTAACAAACTGAGGTAAAGCGTTAAAAAAATGTATCCCAAAATAATTATAACCATTTGATGATCTTTTTAGCCGCATAGTTTGTGGGCATACATTGTCTTTAAATCTGGTATTATGATTATGAATTAAGCTATGGGTTGTGTAATTGCTAAAATGCCTTTTGGTGTATATTAAACATTCCAGTATATATAAACATGGAACTGTTAATATACTAAGTTCAATAAATTTGGATTTGCAATCTTCCCTAAATCCGATTCCAGACAAAATTCTAACAGCACATCTCTGTAGACTAAACAGGCGGTACCTTATGCTGGAATGACCCCAAATGATGATTCCATACTGCAAATATGCCTGGAAGTAAGAAAAATATGCCATCCTCAACATTTGCGTTGGAAGATTATTGTACAAATTTCGTAACAAATACAGCGTTTTCACATTTAATGAAACGTTCAGCCACCATTCATCTAGCGTATGGATAACTAATCGTATTTAATTTATTATGATAAATACAGCGTTTTGTTAAGTTTTTTTTGCTATAGAATCTCCCTGTCCATGCCATAATAATGACTGATCCATACAATTATTTAATGTAAATGTTTTAATTATTGTTTTTTTCAACATTTAGGCATAACTTATTAGTAGCAAACCAAGAAGAAGCTTTTTCCAATGCTATTTCATTTAATTCAATCCCCTTTTTAAAGTTCTTTTCAGACACTATAATGGTTGTGTCATCAGCAAACTGAACTACATTGACCTCTGTAATATAGCAAGGGAAATCATTAACAAATATTAAAAACAACAAAGGGCCTAGTGTAGACCCTTGAGGCACACCGTGATCAACCATCATAGTGTCTGATAACACATTATTGAATTGAACGACTTGCTTTCTACCTTCTAGATAACTTTTAATTAAATTACAGCTGTTATCATCGAAATTATACTGCTTACGTTTATTTAACAATTGACTATGGTTAACGCAGTCAAATGCTTTAGTTAAATCAATGAAAGCTGCAACGGCAAATTCTCCATTTTCATATGATTTTATAATTTCATTAGTCAAGTCTATAACGGCATCAATTGTCGATAAGCCTTTTCTAAAGCCGTACTGATGTGAGTTAAAAAGATTATTTGATTCAAAGAAATGTTTAATTTGATCAAATAGAATCTTTTCTATGATTTTAGATAGTACGGGTAGCAATGATATAGGCCTATAATCATTCGTGTCGCCCTTTTTAAAAATGGGTACAATTTTTGCAACTTTTAAAATATCTGGAAAAACATTATTTATTATTATCATGTTTATTAATTTAGTGAGAGGGACGATAATAACGTCAACTATGGCCTTAATAACATTCATTGCAGCCCATAAATATCTGTACTATTGTTCGACTTAAAACTATTAATCGCATTACGAACAGACACACAAGACACATTTACAAACGAGAATTTATTAAAATGTTTATTGCAATTTATCACAGATGTATTGATATCACAATCTTATATTGTTTTTAATAATAATGTAGCGATGCTTGAGAAATATATATTGAATTCATTCGCCTATATGTTACATTTATTTTCTTCAAATGAGTTTTATTTTATTTTATTTTCCACATAGCTCTATTGGGATTATTAGACGTGCGTACTAAATTAATATTTGCACACAATTTTGCTTCATTAATTGCAATTCTATATTCTTTTCTTAGTTTCCATCTTAGATTCAGCATGTCTTGATTATCATTTATTCTACATGCTTCATCCACAAGTTGAATAGTCTCTCTAATTTCTTTTAATTTAGGGTTAAACCACTGAATATTTTGTATCTGTTTGTTTAGTTACTTTATATTTTAATGGAAACGATTTATCAAAATGATTTAATAGTTTTTCATTAAATATTTTCCATGAATCGCCAACATTAATACTAAAACTCCATATTTCTCTTTCTAATAAATTATATAGTAGATATTAGTATTACTGAGCTCAACAGATTTGTTATTTAAATGATGCATTTGTATAGTATTTTGCTTTGCAAAAAGTAAATCACGTTGAAAAGACTTTAAATCGGTAATTTCATTGCAGAATTTCATCCTTCAAGGATAAAACGATATTATACAATGATTGCAAAAGATTCTGGTGAAGTATCGGCAGAAAAAAAAAAACATTATCATATTGATCAGTTTCGTCTATGGTTTCGCCCTCTACACCGTTAGTCGAACGCAATTTTTTGCAACGCGGACATTGAGTGATTACCCAAAACTCTGTAAATACTAAAAAAATAGAAAAATCTTATAAAAATAATTAACAAAACTCTCTGAGTGGCAAACGGACTCCTATCAGTAATTTATAAATTATTCGTATGATGTAAATATTGTGATTTAATTTAACATTCAGAAATAAAGAATTTATATATATATATATATATGTACTATTATGGTCGATTTATTTAGATTTTTTTATTTATTTGTAAAATTATAAGACATAATTATTTATTTCTTTTTTAGTACCAATTCAATTAAATTATATTTACTTCCTGTATTGGTTTTTCCGTTGGAAAATAAAGCTATTGTTATTATTTCTGTTTCAGAAAATGTGATTATTTAAATGAATGTCCATTATCTAATTAAATATATGGCGGGATATTTTCCCGAGAAGTAGTTGTTTGAATATACATTTGTTTAAATGTTTAAAAGTACGTAAAGTAAGTCAAAAATGTCACAGATTCAAAAGATGAAATAATTTATTTATTTCATTTCATTTCATTTCATTTCATTTTATTTTATTTCATTTCATTTCATTTCATTTCATTTCATTTCATTTCATTTCATTTCATTTCATTTCATTTCATCATTTCATTTCATTTCATTTCACTTCATTTCATTTCATTTCATTTCATTTCATTTCATTTCATTTCATTTCATTTCATTTCATTTCATTTCATTTCATTTCATTTCATTTCATTTCATTTCATTTCATTTCATTTCATTTCATTTCATTTCATTTCATTTCATTTCATTTCATTTCATTTCATTTCATTTCATTTCATTTCATTTCATTTCATTTCATTTCATTTCATTTCATTTCATTTCATTTCATTTCATTTCATTTCATTTCATTTCATTTCATTTCATTTTATTTTATTTTATTTTATTTTATTTTATTTTATTTTATTTTATTTTATTTTATTTTAATTTATTAATAATTACAAAATGATCCTAGCAGGCGAAAAACTAAAGGGTATGAATTGAACGCAAACGAAGTGCGGCTAATCTTCCATTCAACCTATAAATTACTAAAGCAAATGATGGGTTTAATATGATTAAAGATTTATAAATTATTTTCAAATTCTTTTTACTTAATTTATTGAAATGATTTTCAATTCATATCATGAAATTACTGCATGTTGTAGGATTACTTTATTGTATAATACAATATTGTCTATAGACCAGGACGTCAATGTAACATGAATTAGTGACCATTAATAACTATACAGCTATCTCTTTTTACTAAACCGCATTCTTAATACGAATAATCAGGACTGATTCTTCTTTGGTTTGTTTGCAAAACATTGGACGTTTTTGTTTTATTATAAAATTGTAATATGCATAACGGAATTTAAGCAGGCTTCTACATGAATACATACATATAATAATAATAAGTCTTTATTGCCCAACAGGAAATATACATCCCAATTACAAGACAATATACATAAATCCATATAATAATACATACTATAGAGACATTGTATATAAATCATAAATTATTTCTAATGTTTTAAATATTTTAAAATTTCATGTATGAAAGAGTAAAAAAACTATTTCGTTGATGGAAATGTTGGGAAACATTGCTGTTAACTGTGAAAAATACATAAACACGTTACCGACTCCATACATTTTCGATATGTGGAATCGTAACGAGTGAGATTAATGCCGGCAAGACGTTAATCCCGTGCCAAATGCGCGCGATTTATTTTTCTGTTTCTCCCCTCGCAATTTATTCGTTTCATACGGAATGTAAATCGCCCGAAGGAGATGGGACGGTTGCAACAAAGAGACACGCGAGTTAAAAATACGAAACATCATTTCGATGTCGGAATTAAGAAAGTCGAAAAAAAAAAACAAAAAACAGAATCCCAATCGTCAATCATATTTTAAAAATGTTTTTTTTTGTGGCTTTCATTCCATAACAATGTAATAATAAAAATAATATATAATATAATAATTTGATTTAATATAATTGATTGGCGGAAAGACCAACGGTCGATAGCTAATTGGCAGAAGAATATATTTTTATGTATATATTTTTTTATTGTATTTATTTATTATTATTACTTTGTTAAAAATAATCTGCCAATAAAAATTTATATATATATACAGGGTGAGTTTTTTTCGATGTTCTCTATGGGGATCTCAGAAACTAAAGGAGATAGAAAAACGGTTAAATGAGGAAAGAAGTGTAGTTTTATAAGACGAATAAAATGACACTTTCAAAATATTTGAAAAAGTCAAGGGTAACTAGATATTTTGAAAAAAGTAAAATGTGTCAATTTTTTGAAATCAATATATCTTTATTATTATCATAGATGGAAAAAAACTGTAAAGGACAAAGTTGTAGAAAATTTTACACAGATTAATAACAAAAAATCAAAAAAAAAAATTTCGCCCTTATTTTGGGAGATATGACACAAACTTACCTTTTTTTAAATGGAAACAGTAGTTGGCTATGACTTTATTAAAAGGGTTATTTTTTTCCCTTTAATCCGATATAACATATGCCATAGTTATTTTTAAAATAAAATAAGTTACAGTCGTTTTTAATTTTACCATACACCAAAAATTAGTTAGCCATGAAAAAGACAAAAGTAAAACAATTGCTGTTGTTTATAGCAACGAAATCAATATTTAATGTATTATCTTTCTTTAGATTTGTCAAAAGCAACATAAAATTTTGCAAAGCTATTGTAATGTAAGAAATGATAAACTAAATTGTAATATTCTTCCAAATTCTCGGATTTAACTTTAAAAGATAACACTCCATTTTTTTTATTCAATTAATAATTTTTCCTTTACTCATAATAAATTAAAGACGACGCAAGCGCCACCTTTTGCCTAATGAATGGTAGCTGAACGTTTCATTAAATGTGAATTTTCCTTTACTATTGAATGTTCATTCAAAAACGTATTTGACTGAATTAACCGGGGAAAGTACTATGATGGACACATCAGCATTTTCTTTTATTTTTTATTGAAAACAAAGAAATTTGGCCCAGTTTTTTTCAACAAAATATTAATCAGCATGGAATTGTATCAGAATTATATTTCTTATAGGTAGAAAAGATTTTTAGATCGGAGTGCCACTACGCCCTACAAATCAAATATGTGCAGGGTGTCCTAAATAGAGTAGGATTGCATGGGTATCTTTTCTAGTCTTAAAGTTAGAGATCTGGTTAAATGGGCAATGTTGTGCAGTTTTGTATGCTGGTTCAGATTATGTTGAGAAATTTTCAAAATTCAGAGCAGTTTAGAAATTATTAAAAAAAAAACAACTAAAAATCGTGTTTTTTTTTTTAATCAAATATCTCAATAATTATTTAAGATGCGAAAAAAAGTTTCAAATAAATGTTACTTGGTTTAATTAGGTAAACGTAAAAATCAAGCCAAAATAAAATTCAAGATGGCGATTTTCGCGATATTAATACCAACTTTCTTATTTCAAATTCAAGTAAATTGTAAATTGAAATTGAAATGACCTGGCGGTCATATTTGATTTTTACACGCCTAAATAGACTTTTTTTATTTTCAACGATGTATAACAACCTACGTCAAAATAAAAAAATAATGGAAATATTAAGTGTTGTATGTTTAAAACAAGTAGGCATGAATAAAAATAAACAAAATTTATTATAAAAACCAACTGTCAAGTTACATTAGTTTATCAATTATTGAGATATTTGATTTTTTTAGAAAAACACGATTTTTAGTTTTTTTTTAATAATTTCTAAACTGCTCTGAATTTTGAAAATCTCTTCCAATAAGCGAGACTCCTATGGTGGGGCTCGAAATTGAAACACCCTATATTTTTGATACTTTCAAATAGAGTACAGCATCAAAAACTACAAAAGGTAGCGTTGAAATTGAATCTCTGTTGCACAGGTACCCTGTTTAATATGAGAAAAATTATTGTTAGTTTTATAATCTAAGACAATATCAATGCTACTTTTTATAGTTTTTGATGCTGTACACTATTTGAAAATATTAAAAATATAGGGTGTTTCAATTTCGAGTCCCACCATAGGAGTCTCGCTTATTGGAAGAGATTTTCAAAATTCAGAACAGTTTAGAAATTATTAAAAAAAAACTAAAAATCGTGTTCTCGTTTATTAGAAAGAAAGTGAGTCATTCTAAATTGTTGATACGTATTTTTTTATGGTAATATGAGAATGATAACTCATTGTTGCCCTTGCTGTTGTTAGTATACTTAATTAATAATGCAAATGCAATAAATAATTTAGACTATAAGAAGTTTTCAATATTTGATAATGTTTTATATATGATAAATAAATTATGAATTTAAATTTAAATTTTTATATCTAAATTACAATTCAGTACTTTACATAAAAATACTGTAACATTTTAGATACTTTTTTTTATGATAAAAATCATATGTAAAATTTTAATAATATCATGAGAGTATATTTTCTCTATATTTATATTTAGATATTTTTATTGCCCCGATATAAAATTCCTTAAAGCAATAAATAAGTCGAGCCGGTATTATAAATAACACAAAACATACCTTTGCCGGAAATGTTGCGAGTCTTCTGATTTTGTTGTTATTTCGTGTAAATAAACATCGTTGTTGGTCGTACTAAACATCTACTTTTCTGCGAGTATCGCGGACTGATTGACTCGGGATCTGCAAGCGTTCCGCGGGGCGCGAACAACGGGAATGAAACACAAACGCTGAAAACGTGCGCGCTGAAAAATAACAGAGCGGCGATTTCGAGCGCCAGATGACGTTCTTTATCGCCAGCGCAAAGTGTCAACAGAATAAAATAAAAAAAAACAACCGGAATGGTGGTTTAAATTGTTGTAAATTTATAAATTCAGTAGCTTAAGTGGAAATAATTTATTAATTATTAAATTGAGTAAATTAATTATTTTTACTTAATTTAATATTAGTTGGGTAAAAAATGGTTATTGGATTCGCTTGTTTTACAATTGATACTCTACAGGGTGAGTTTTTTTTTTTTTTGATGTTCTCTATGGGGATCTCGAAAACTATAAGAGATAGAACAACGGTTAAATGGGGAAAGAAGCGTAGTTTTATAAGACGAATAAAATGACACTTTCAAAATATTTGAAAATGTCAAAAGTAACTAGATATTTCTATCCACACAACAGTTTTCTAAAACTACCCTTTTGGGATATAACCATAATAACATATTTTTATCTAATTGCATTTATGACTTATCATTGAAAAATTCTTTAGAAATGCCATTCAGTGGTGCAATTAAAAAAAATTGAAAAAAATTACTAAATAAGGGCAATCTGGTCGATAGCAGACTACTAATCCATTTATATGTATTGTAAATATAAATCCACTGAACAAAATGTTCACAAATAACGTTGCATCGACATTAAAAACTGTTGTTTTTAATGTTGATGATGTTTAACGTTAATGTAACATTAGATGTTTATATTCAATTGAAGATTTTTTGGTTTAACAGATTGTTTTAGGTTATTATCTTAATAATTAGTTATAAGTTACATTATTTATAGGATACGACGTTTTTCATTTGAATTTTCATATTATTAACTTTACTGTATGTATTTACAATTGAAAATAAACTTTATTATTATTATTATTATTGCAACATTAATATGTCCGTTTTGCTAAGTGGGAATATTTGTAAGGAATTGTAATTGTAAAATAAAGATTTTTGTATTTACTAAATAAAATATTCAAATTTTTGTTGCAGTTTTTGTTGAGATAACTTTATTGGCTTTGTATTATCTATTATCTGAATAAAGTTATACAGGGTGACCTATTTTAATTCATCCAGTGGAATATCTCGACAAATATGCATCGTACAAAAGTTTAATGGTGCTGAGGTGGACATCCGATTTTGTTTAAAAAAAATGCTGCCATCCCCCGGGGCGATCAAAGTTGATTGCCTCAACTTTGAAATCTTAAATAGTCACCCATATTTTTATTGCAGATTCGGATACAGCATTAAAAATTATGTGGATTTTATCCGAGGATTTCTTTTGAAATCGTGAGAGACGGCGTATTAGTCGCAAATGAAAAAGATAAATCTAAACAAAAGGCGGTTATGGAGCTCCTTATAAATTTAAAAATATAAAAATTGTTGAGAAATAAAAAACAATTTCTAAGTATATTGTTTTCGTATTTTTTAAATTTTATAAGGAGCCACCGTACTCTTTATACGCCTTTTGTAGTTTTTTTTTTTAATTTTGCGACTACTGCGCCATCTATCACGATTTAAAATAAAATCTTTGGATAAAACCTACATATTTAAGATTTTAAAATTGACCACATCACCCCCCCCCCACCCCGTGGTGATAACATTTTTTTACAGGATCGGGTCCCCCTCAGAACCTTTAAAATTTTTTCGAAACATTTTTTACACCATATAAAAACCATTTGTTTGGATTTAACATTGCGAATACCGCGCCATCTATCAATATTAAAAAAAACATGTATCATTTTCAGCGTAGAATCCGAATCTGCGATAAAAAAACATTGGTTCCCATTTAGAATTTCAAAGCTAACCACTTTCAAATTCTAAACAATTTCAAAGCTAACCACTTTCAAATCCTAAATGGGAACCAATGTTTTTTATTGCAGATTCGAATTCTACGCTGAAAATGATTCAAGATTTTTTTTTAATATTGATAGATGGCGCGGTACTCGCAAAGTTAAATCCAAACAAATGGCTTTTATATGTCGCCCCCTGGGGGTGACAGTGAACACTTTTTTATAGCATCAGATGTCCTCCTCGAAACTTTCGTCTGAAACTATTTTTTTGTATGATGCATATTTCTCGAGATATTCCACTGGATGAATTAAAATTGGTCACCCTGTATATAAAAATATAGGCTGTAATCCTATTTTTGCTCCTTGAACATTCCTGCAATATAATAATTTCATCAAATTCTATGGAAAAGCAGAAATAAAAATATCAATAGAAAAGAGTATTATTCATTCACTTGGTCACAGTTATTTAAATATATTATTTATTTAATATAATAAAAATATCCAGTTGCTGTAATATATTTGACAATACAAGTGAAACTTGGAAAAACGTTTTATTTACAAATAACATTGATTTTTTTAAGAGAAAAACTTTTAATAATAAATTCTAGAATGTAAATGTTGATTTAAAACCAATCAGCACTTATACCTGAAATTGATTGCATGTTTTGATTGTATGCAATTTTGTATGATAAATTCCTATCCAATGACAAACGCAGGTTAAATTTCAGGAATAAAGTCCAAATTGTAAATTGATGACAAATATATCTGTCATATTTACTAATCCTATAAGTGACTATGATGGACACATCATCAATATACAGTTTGGATCTGGGGCTTTATTCCTGAAATTTATCCTGTGTTTCAATCATATATTTTTCCATCGATTGACTGGAAGTAAAAAAAATGTAATTATTTCCATAGAATAAACAATAACACTGTGTCGATTAAAAAAATTACAATTTCTACATTATTTTTAAGGGAAGGGTATAAAGTAACAAACCAATTAATACTTCGTGCTTTACTCTTCTCTATAAATTGGAGATAATACAAAAATAATTGTGAATAAAAACGTAATAATATCACTTATTACACATCTTTAAAAACAATGTAGATATTAAACTAATAAAAACATGTATAATGTGTCAATAATTTAGACAGCCCACAAGCTGGATTTAACTGCAGCATGATTGCGGGTTGGGATCCTTTCCGGACCTCTTCGTGATGTTTATTCTTGTAAATTCCTCGGCGACTGTTGGATGGATTCCCACGGTGCTCATCAAAGCCGACATCGTTAATTTACATCTATAATAATTTTAATTTATTAAAAACTTCTTTATTCTATAGAAGAAACGTACATTTCCTAAATTGCATGCATTGTACTCATACAAGTGATTCTCAACAAGTTATCGATCAAAATAATGGTGCCCCAGTTTTGCCACAACTGTACCGAAAAAGAAAGGCCACTGGCTATATTTTAGGAACTATAAGTCCTAGAGATATCAAGTAAAAAAATAGTGATGTGTTTATCATGGTACTTTCCCCAGTGAATTGAATTTGTACAAATATGTTTTTAAATGAATATTTAATAATGAATGAAAAGTTATTAAATGTAAAGTTAAAGCCAAATATTTAGAAGAATTAATGTATTAGGTTTGATTATACGTGAAGTATTGGTTAATTCCGTTCTTCACACTTTACTGAGTCTGAAATAGTAAAAGGAGCTTCGATATATTCGAAACCTTGTAAGATTGAGAAATAAATTCCTAATATTATGGTTAGAATAAGACTTTGAGTAGTTTAACCTAAATATATTAATTCTTCGAAATACTACTTATTTCACACTTTAAAGTGTGAAGTAAGGAATTAACAAAGTGTTTGATTTATTGATTTAGAAGAATAACTTGTAACATTTTGTTATTTCTTACCTTACAACGATTACAAAATTTTCTACACTATATATAATTTTTAGAACACACACACATGCACACAATCGTACAGATATTTAAAAAAAATCAATGGAATGGATTCAGGAGATCTAAAAATGTGCATATTCGTTGTAATTGGCGATTCGAAAATGTTTACGATCACAATACTTTCCCTTGGACAGAGGTCCGGGGAAAGTAAAAATTGTTAATAAAATCGGTCATGAGAAAATGATAGAAATAATATTCAAGTTTGTATCTCTCCCACTAGGGGGCGTAATGTTCTAACAAAGGCATTTTAAAACTACACTTTTTGAAATCATAAGTTTATAAAACAAAAATGTTACTTTTTAATATTCCACTTGAAATAAAGGGTGGGGGAAGGTTCAAATTTGTAATGAGCAAATTATCACTTGTTTGTTTTTAAACCGATTTCAATATTTTTTGAGATATATTATTATAATCATTTATAATGTAGTAATATTTTATTCCTTTCTTCACTTTTTTATTTTTATCACTCTTTTTCAATAGTTTTTTTTGTTGAAAAAGAGCACGTTGTGTTTGAAATGTATATATAGTGATAAAAATAAAAAAGTGAAGAAAGGAATTAAATATTACTACATTATATCAAGAAACTTCACATACTCACCAACAAATATCTTAGATTATAATCATTTATTTAAAAAATATAAGATTGAATATTTAAATCTAAAATATACATAAATGTGATTTATTATTTTTTTAGTTTACTGCTTTTGAAACCACAAGCTTATAGCTAGTGACATTTCTTTTTTGGACATCCGATACATATACAACAAACATTCATGAATTATACACCAACAAACAATGAATTATACTTATACTTGTTAAAATATGGAAATTTCTTGCAACAAAGAATTCCTATTAGGAATTTCCTAGGTTTCTCATCAACTAGCATTCTTTTAAATTACTTACTTCATTGCTGCAGCAAATCCTTGAATAACTTCCCCGGCTTGCGGTCCAATGAAATGCATTCCCAAAACCTGTTGGTCACCTTCTAGGAGTGCAATGACCTTGAGGTAGCAGTGTGCGACGGGTTTTTGGGGAATGAAAAATTCGGTCGGTTTGTAGTAAGCGTGGTAAACTTCAATTTTGTCTTGACCGTATTGGCGAATGGCGGCTTCTTCGCTGAGTCCGACGCAACCGTATTCCATCGGTGAGAAAATGGTTGTAGCGACATTTTCGTAGTCCATCATTTGAGTGCCGTTGCCGAACAACCGTCTCGCCAGTAGTTTTCCGGCGTGGATGGCCACCGGTGTAAGTTCAGGTTTTTTCTAAATGAAATAACAAGGTTTAATTAATATTTAGAACATTTTAGATACCTAAATATTTTATTTTTATTTATTTAGTCTTATATAACATCGTTATATGTGCCTCTCTACTTCTCAGTGTGAGGTTTTAAGAAATATTTATTTTATTTAGTCTTATATAACATCGTTTTATGTTCCTCTGTACTTCTCACTGTGAGGTGTTTAAGAAATAAATGTTCTTAAAAATAGAAATAACCTCGACACCCAATACGGGTAAAAGAGGATAAAATTAAGAAAGAAAGAAAAATAGAAATAAATATTTCATTTTGAAAAGCTTAAATTTTAAAAATATAAAAAATATATATCAAGACTCAATTTTTTTTAAATGGTTAAATTATTAAAACGTAACGAAATAATCAACCTACATATAAGACATCTCCAACTGCGTAAATGTGAGGCACGTTTGTTTGCTCATTAACAGCATCAATTTTTTCGCCATCTCCAGCAACTTCCACGCCAGTTTTGCTCAAATGGAGCTCCCTTGTGAGGGCCCTGCGGCCAATTGCAAACAGCACAGTGTCGAAAACATCTGAAAACTCCTTGCCCTCGCTGTTCTTCCACTTGGCCACAATTTTGCCGTCTCCGTCTTTTTCGAGTGATAGAGGAACACACCTACACAATAAAATAAGTAAAGAGTTGTCTTTTGTGTGCGATTTGCGACATATTATTGTATTAATGGTTGTGGTTAGAGAATTTTTAGTGTGCAGCACTTCAGCAAAAAGTGCTTGATGTTGCCTGAATGAATAAATTTCAAATACTTTCATTCCAATTTATATGGCTATATTCACTTATATATATATTTCACTTTAATTAAAGTCAGTTAAAGCTATGGTTCCTTGACTGCGACCAATGTGATTAATTCATAAAAATCCACAATATTACAACTGAATTGAATAAAATATTATTTCCCATTTAATGTATTGATAAAATATTTATTAAATTAATTTTTTATGCAAATTTTATCTGCCATATTGCTCTGGAACTCATGCACTTATTCCCTGAGTCAGTGTCGTTTTCTTGCATTCAATCCACTTCAAATACTTATGTTAGCAGAAAACAATTTTAACAGAATGCATTAAAAAAGTGGAGAAACAGAAAACATCTAGTGCTCACTGGTGCATTAAACAGAAAACATTATTAATCATCAATAGCACAAGTTATTTCGGGCATTTGCCACAGCTAAGGTTATTTGGGAAATAATTTAATCATTTTAATTTCTCAATTACAAGATTTTTTTTAAATTATATTGATTGATTGAGTTACGTGAAGATCAAATTAAATTGATAAACAAAGCACTTTATTTGTTTAGTAAAACAAAAAATAGTGTGAAGAAAGGTTATTAGTGCTTTATTTATCAATACAAGATTTTTGTTAGAAAGTATGTAACTGAAATAATTACTTTCTAGGTAAATATCACTGGATTTGATTTGAGTACTCGCATTTTTGAATTAACACACATACTTACTTCAACAAAAATTTAACACCTTTCTGTGTCATGGATTCCTGAATGATTGAAGCCATCTGTTGATCGAACTCCCTGAGCACCACGGATCTTACCATCACCGTTGCGTCATAACCGAGACCATTCAAGAAACCAGCACACTCTAAGCCAATGTATCCCGCACCAATGACGAGTGTCTTGCCGGGTTCTTTTTCCAAACTGAAGATATCGTCACTGGTGATGCCGTACTCAGTAGCACCGGGGATTTCGTTGTAGCGAGGACGACCTCCCACGGCGATTAAAAAGTATTTTGACGTCAGTGTCCGCTCTCCCTGTTTTGTGACTGTGTGTACCGTGTACGGATCTTTGAAAATACCCAAGCCATTGATGTACTCTACTTTCCTAAATAAAATAATAGTTTGTAAGTTTTTAGCCGAACAAAACAAAATATTGAAGAATACATCGATAGTCCAGCCAATAAATATTCAAAGGAAAGGTAGACAAATTTTTGATTCTAGAAGTTTATTATGAGTAGTTGAATTTACTAAAAGTCTCTGACATTGAAAGTTGATTAAAGGTTTTTTTTTTAATTTAAGGTTTTACCATTAAGTCACGACCAATGTACTACTTAAGGGGAGTTCACCGCCTTAATTTCAAAAACTTTTTTATTTATGGTTGAAATTTTTCAGGTGTATACTAGATTTAATTTCAAAACTATTGTCGGATTGATTTTTTTTTATCATTTATAGTTTTTGTGCTACACATTTTACTTTTAGTAATTTTGCCTGAAAAAAATAATCCGTCCGACAAATTGTTCTTATTAAATTTAGAAATACAAATCAACTTAAAAACAAAAATATTTAAATAAATAACGGAGAAATAGCAATTTTAAAAATGTGTTATATTTACTAACATTTTAAGTTGATATGTGGTATACCAGTGTTTGCGCGCCGAGCGTAATAACCAATAGAATCGAAGAGGAGATGTATTGTGTGCAAGCGAGATAAAATGAAAAAAAAAAAAAATGTATGTGCATGCGCTTTTTTCCAACTATTAATTTCGATTATATATTTAAGAATTTGCCTACCTCAACTTCTGGTTTTAAATTGTATCAATATTATGATTACATAATCCTCAATGTAAACTAAATCAGCTAATTTATAAAACTAAACAAGTAATTGCGAGATGATTGATCCGAACTAGAGTATGTATTTTTTAATTGTCTATCATTGATATATACAGGGTGGTCGTTTTTTGAACAGCTCTATTAGAAACTCGCTTATTTAAAGAAATATTAAACTAGTTAAATGGAAGAGTTTTATATTTTAGTGTACACAATTGGTATTCTGGTTTCAGATTCAATTATTTAGATAATCCGCCCTTCAAGAACGTTCGTATTTCTTTTTTAGTTATTTTTTGTTTTGCTAATGAGCGTCTAAATAACGATTCCATAACTACCAAACAATATCGTATTGATATGCCAAAGATTAATTTTTGTTTCGGCCATATGTGTTTGTTGTCAGCGCAACTTATCATAAAAACAATATATTTTTTTAAAGATAAACTTGTGATACATCACTGAAATTAACACAAAACAATCATTTGTTCAATGATATATCTCTATATGTCCCAATGTAAATGGGTAAATAAATAACATTTAGTCGTAAAAATTTCCTCTAAGAATATTTTTACAAATAAGGAAACAAATAAAAATATGGGAGCTATGACCTACTTGAATTATTTTGTTATTGTTTCTTACATTACATTTGAACAATAAAATATATTTTAAATATGAAATGAAATTATTAATAGGCATTCAAATACCCAATTTTGTCATTTTTTCAATTCTGTATCTATTCAAATAAGCTATAGAACTCGTTGGGAGAGATATTTTGAAGATACTGTTTATTATTTTAAAAATGCATATGTTGTCTGTGTTTTATGTTTTCAATTAATTTATTTATTGATTTATAGATTAGTGTCACATCGCTGGCCGAAACCAAATATTGAGGTAAAGCAAGACGAAGTTTATCAGGAGGTTATTGAAAATGAAAATATTGTCGGTAGACGTATTATAAATATTCCATATTTTTTCGAACAATTAAAGGGAGCAAATGATCACAGTCCCTTTTCGTGCTATTTTACATTCATGGAAGTAGTCACGGGGACTACAAGCTGTTTCACATTTAAACACACATTTCCTGGGATCAGAATATTGTTAATAATACATTAATAGTGGACAATTTGCAATAAATAATAGAAACACCTGTTATTTAGTCGTCTAATTTTCGGCAAATATAATAAATAATAATAATAATAATGTAATAATAATATTTATAAACAGAGAATATTTTTTTTTTAAATTTTTGTGGCATTTCTGTTTTCATTTACATTTATTTTTTTACATGAAATATTTAAAACCCTTTCATTTATCAGTACATTCAAAAGATTAATGAATAATTGACCCTAAACATACTGTTTAATTTATTAAAAGATTATTTTAATGGTAACGTTTTAAATTCTGTTACATTAAATTTTGTTCTATTTTAATATGCACATTTCAAATGTATTAGAAAACCGGAATAAGTCCCATATTATTATTTTATTATTTTTCGATGTTTTTATCATGCTTATAAAAACACTATTCTATATCAATCGTCCGCTTTGTTTGTTTTCTTGCATGCAATACTCGATCCCCACCACTTTAACATCAGATAGAATCGAAAAGTAAGTGCACCGCCCACCAAAATCGACGTTTGGCTCGAAGCGGTAGAATCCCCTTAAAACTAAATGAAATATTAATGATTGGACACTGTATTTTCTTTCAGAGATTACTCGTCCTGGAAACCATGGGTGTTGCATCTTCCTTGTGTGCCTCTGAGTTAAATTAAATTACAATTTTCCTTGGAAGCTGGTCAAAGTATTTTAAAAAAGAAAAAGAAGATAAAGCTGATGAATTGTTTAATTTAATTGAAATAAAACCAAGGCCAAAGTTATATGATGATGTAGTCTTTAAACAAAGCTATTGTTTTATTAAAGAACAAGTAATATTTTATTCCAAACTTCGGTTTTGAAAGAAATCGGTGGTTAGAAGAGAGAAAAAGGGAAGTCAGCTATGAAAGGTGAAATGGCTTACGTTTTTTGCTTTGACACTGGTTAGTAACAACTCGCTGATGTCATGATGATTCCTGAGTCATAACTGATAATCATGCTGTCAGCGAGTTGTCATTAATCAGTATGAAAGCAAAAATTATAAGCATTTAATTTTTCATTTAAATTCACATAAATAATCATTTATCTTACATAAACTTTATTTTCTTATTATTTACTAAAATTCAAGTTATATTGTTGTAAAATACTTAGATATCAATACATTTTTCTTTTGCAACCATACGAAGTTTAAAGTTCATTCCCTGTTAAAAAGTCACGGCATTAAATGTGTACACAATGCAGCTGTAAATACGTTAAGTCAATCCTTTTTTTTTCAAATGTATTTCAAGAGCATGTCAATATTATCAATAATCATGCTGACGAATAATAGTACAAATTTAGCCAATAATAAGACGATCACACCATCCAATAACACAAGTAATTATTATTTAATAAATAATTGGGTAATTGGAACCAACTAATTAAAATAACGATGTTGATGCTTCATTTATTTACCCCTTAACTACTTCTATTGCAGTTCTGAAGGTA
Source organism: Philonthus spinipes (assembly GCA_963082785.1). NCBI lineage: Eukaryota > Metazoa > Arthropoda > Insecta > Coleoptera > Staphylinidae > Philonthus > Philonthus spinipes. Next base: position 22,735,242 of record OY720299.1, read on the forward strand.
AAAATTAAGGCTGGCAAAATTAATCGATTAAGTCGATTAAAAAAATTTCGATTAATCGATTAAATTGTTTGTTGGAAAAATTTTCTATCCGTTTTCGATTAACCGATTAGTTTCGATTAATAACTAATAACTATTTTTTTTGAATAATATAATTTGCTTGCTAAAAGTCAAAATAACAAAATGCAATTGTGTCCTTAAAGTTTATCATCTTTTCATTTTTTTGTTGTTTTAGTCGACTATTTTATCCGTTTTTGATTAGTCAGTTATTTTATACGACCGATTACTTTCGATTAATTGGATATTCTAATCATTTCGATTAGTCGACTATTTTATCTGTTTTCAATTAGTCGGTTATTTCAGTCGACCGATTATTTTCGATTAATCAATTAGTTTCGATTAATAATGGTTATTTTAGCCGACCGATTATTTTCGATTAAGCAATTAGTTTCGATTAATCGATTATTTTCGATTAATCAATTAATTTCGATTAATCGATTAGTTTCGATTAATTTCGATTAGTCGGTTATTTTCAATTAATTGTCGGATAAGTCGATTAATCGAATATTTTGAACTTCGATTAAACGATTAGCGCCGAAGTCAAAATTGTCAGCCTTAGTAAAAATGCACTCCATAATATATTTATTGACTGGATTACGTGCAAATGATTTTCTACTAAATATTTTCCTTACTTATCCCTAAGTTCTACCCTGGTGACCCAATTGACAGATTTGATGTGATTCTGTACAGCTTGTCTGAGGGTCGCCCAATCGTGCTTGATGTTGTCACCTTCTGGTAATTGCCAGCCGTAGGCACGGGCTTCCTGGAAAGAATAAGGAAAGTATGATCAGTTGCCAAAGTGTTGTCTTTAAATACCTGATATGAATCAAAATAAATGGAAGATGACGCAAGCGCTATCTTTTGCCTAATTTTATGTGGGTTGACATTTATGACTAATAAATAAGGTGATTATTTTTGATTAAATTATTTTGTAATGAACAAACTAACAGGACTATGGAAACTCCACTGTTGCAACTTGTACCACTTAAGAAAGGACCCTCAATCTTGTATTGTAAATATATATATATATAACAATCTTTATTAACAATTAAGTTTACAAAAATTAATTAATGGTTAAATGGCTATCGATATTGTAAATATTTTAAGGGATTTGTAAAAATGAGTGAATTCCATAAAACATCTGGATGCCAGTCGCAGGCCAAGTCACCCAAAACAGTTTGTGAAATACTGAGTTGTGTTAACACCACTCTCACTTCCCGTGCAAATCTACGAAGGCCCAAGAAGAAACTGCTGACAGAGAAGCAACAAAGACACAACACAGCCGCAATATTTTTGATAATTTTTTTTTAATTTATTTTTGTTAAGTTTTGAATATATTAGCAAAGACAAAATGTTTGTCTGTCTATTGAATAAAATAATAAATAATTTTGTTAGTTGAGGTTTCGTGAAATACTTTAAATGATTATTATAATTATACTTTAATTAAAAAAAAAAGTAAGGATTACTTTGCAATGTTCTTATGTAAAAAGTGAAGTAAGGAATAAAACTCGAAATTCAATTTGTTGTTGATTTAAAGTGACAATTAATTTATTTAAAACATACTTAAATGCACAAATAATAATTTAAATGAAGTATTTAATGTAAACTCATCTGTAGCTCCGTCGAATATAATGTAAAAATAAAGCAAAACAAAAATGAAATGTTCCAACTTACATGCACAGATTCTCCCAAGAGGGCGGCCTGATGCATGAGCTTCTTCGGGATGCAACCGACGTTGACACAGGTGCCGCCTAAGCCCCACTTTGTGCCGATCGGTGTTGGGGTCACGTAGTCCAAGACGGCGACTTTCGCTCCTAGGGCAGCGGCTTCTTTGGCAGCGGCCAGCCCACCGGAGCCGCCGCCCAGCACCACCAAATCGTATTCTGCATCACCTGCAATAAGCATTAATATATTAGAAATAAAGTAAAGGAAATGCTAAAATAGGCAGTCTTCCCTAACGATCCACAGTCTAACATTTCGGAGTTAAAATTCAATAATTGGTGACTGCTTAAAACTAAACGGAGATCATATTGAGCATCTGTTTCATTCATCAGGAATGCTGTCGTGAATAATGTTTCTAATGCTACATAATGTTAAAGTATCACTATATAATGTAAAGTAAATACATAAATAATATTTTATTTATTTACAGAAAACTATTTACTGTTTAATACAAGAAAAGCATACATAATAATAGTACAAAAATCACAGAATATATCACTAATCAATGTATTTGCGAAAGTAAATTATCACAGACGGAATATCAGTATAAGTCAAGATCAAAATTAATATGATTACACAATTTTTATGAGTCTGTAATTGTCATAAATATCATCTACAGAATAATATTACACCCCCAAAACCTACGTTTTCTTTCCCTTTCGATCCAAAGCCACAGGGCTTGGGTCAGACACACACAACAACTGTAGGCGCCTTTGTGGATTTCTGAAAACGTTCACTCGTTGGGGTTTTCTTTTCGGACAAACAAACAAAAAGTTCGAATTTACCATCGTGTGTCGCCATCCGCTTAAACCATACTTCTTTCACAGCGGGTCTCACAGAAAGTCTATCAAACCTTTTTCTTTGTTTCAAAGAGGGTGATTTTGACAGTTGAAGGAGAAATGACACATCTATTTACATTATGTCGTTATTAATCCAATATGAGTTTGAAATTACTAATTCAATACAAATAAAATAATTGACGGAAAGACCAACGGTCGATGGCCAATTGGCAGAAGAATTTATTTTTATGTTAGTTATTTATTGTATTTATTTATTATTATTACTTTGTTAAACATAATCTGCCAATAAAGATTTATATATATAAAAAATATTTGAGATGATTTAATTGAAATTAAAACACTTGGTTTGTTTCACTTATTTATAGTTTCTCAATGGTCGAAACTATTTGGAGAAAATATAAATAAGTGAAACAAACTAAGTGTTTTAATGTCAATTAAATCATCCTGAATTAATTCAAAAATGTTTCTCCACGGGTTAAATGAGAATTTAATTAAACATATAAATATTTAAGAAATTACATTAAATTCATACTTCATGTAATTAAAATAAAGTAATAATTACTTCTTTTATTTATTAATTAAACTGTTTAATGCCCATAAATGAAATTTTAATTAAAAAATAAACCCTGATACCAATTGGTAAAAGGGGACATCGATTATATATATATATATTAAAAAATAATGAGGACCTTGCCACTTAAAATCACGTGGCATCTCCTTTATTATCAATTCTCACCTGTTCTTCACCGAGTCGGTCTGGTCGAGCGATAAATAAGACGTAGTACGGCAAAAAGTGCGTCACACATAACACCATAGATTATTCCCACACCAGAAACACCGCATTCTGCCATCTATTCATGAACGCTTTAAATATTATCAACATTTGCGCCTCTAGTGGATTGGGATAAAACTACTTAGATCTGATTATAATAATAATAATCATGAAATAACGAAATCCCATGGAGTTGACAGGGCCTGCATAACACACCAAGGTTGTTTAAACAAAAGTTGATTACATTTTGTTTTGATAATGAAATGCCGAGGTTACCAAAACAAAAGTCTATTTTCTTTTATTTTGGTTATGACATGCCAAAATCGCTGAAACAACAGTTGGTTTTGGTATGTTATGACAACAAAACGCTAAAGTTGGTGAAACAAAAATTGGTTTTATTTTATTTTGATAAAGACAAGCTAAAGTTGTCGAAACAAAAGTCGATTTTGTTTTTATAATGACAAGCTAGAATTGTCAAAATTATAATCAATAAACAATCAATGCTATACAAACTAAATAAAATTTTAATTTTACATTATATTAAATACAGTATTGTATAGTATAATACGGTATATAATTTGAGGTTGTCATTTCATAGGCTATCGACCCGGGGTCTTTCTGCCAAAGTATTTTATTTATTAATAAAAATGTAAAAAAAACATATGCTTTCGTATTAATTTTAGACAAGAATTGTAAGAATTTAAAAAACATTTATTCAATCCATCTACTACAAAATGAATTGTAAATGACTATTTGAAATTCCACTAACAATTTATTGATCCTATCAATTTCAATTAACTTAATCAAGTTGTTTTGTTCATTCGACCATTCGATATATATATAAAAAAACTATTTATACATCCCCCGAGGGGACCAATAAGCAAGGACACAGGGTGCATTATACGAAATTAAAATTATTTCCCAGAAATCCCATCTTGCTAATTACACTTAAGTGAAATGTATGTGAATGTTAATTTCAATTAAATTTCAATAGATTTACATTAAACTAAGTGCCCGACGACCTAGAAAACTCGATTGTGTAAATATAATGGGATTCTGAATAAACGTCGCATTTCATTTAATGAAAGGGTTTTATCTGTATTTTCTAGTTGTGTTGATAAAATCTTATCAATAGTATCGATATTACAAAGCGTTTTAATAATTCGTTATCAATCTGGTTATTTTGTGTGCTATTTTTATTTATCCATAAATTTAATTCATACATCGTTCTACATATATTAGATACATGATGATTTTATTATTAATTATTGTAGCAACAAAATAAAGCTTTTGATTTTATTTTTATAATAATAATAATCATCTTTATTTAGCATCTTGCTATATGATAACATAGAATATATATGTATTTATAAAAAAATAAAACAATTTATTTAATGAAATGTTCAGCCAGCATTCATCTAGCATATGGATAACTAGTGATGGCCATTTCGGTTTTTCTAACCTCATCAGACTAGTGTGTTCCATGTGCAATGCCTTAATCACAGATTACTTTACCTAGATTGATAACTCCAATAGAAAGATTTGTTCAATGTTTCGTTTAGTATGCCCCGGAAACCACAAGCGTCGCTAGTGTCGAATCGAGCAACGGAATGCCATATACTTAATTTTACAGTAACAATAAAGATTGAATTTATAGTTGCATAAATTAAATAAAAATAATTTGAAAATAATTAATATTTAAATTTAATTTAAATAACTGCAAATGTGTGAATCATCTTTGTTTCATTTTATTTAATTAATAAATTATTTCCACATTTAACTCTTTTCTATTTATGGTTGCATATTTGTTTTGTAATCTTAGTAAACCGTTTGATAATGACCATATTAAGTCGAAACTTGTTATAGAATAAAAAAAAAACAATTTATGATAGAAGCAAGGTATTTTTATTAATATTTTGCCTTCATATTAATTTTATTTTTTTTCCAATGCGTTTTAATTTTAACTAAGAAGTCAAATAAGGTGGGTAAAATGATTTTTCCAATAATAACACTGATGACAAGACAGAAGTGCTCTTTATGATTCAAGATTCTTTTTACACTAGCGCTCAATGGAATTGAACCATACAATTCCATTGAGCGCTAGTGTAAAAGGAATTTTGAATCATACTAAAGGACACTTACAATAAGTAATTCATCATCATAAAATTAAAGGGATTTTTTTTTGCTCAAAAAGTAAGCAACATATCCCGAATTTGTTTTCACACATTCTTTTCCAATAGTATTTTCTTGCCTTTAAAGGTAAACATCACCCCCTTAATAAAATATTTATAATGATTTTAACCACATTTTATTTCAATTGAAATACTATTTTACGAAGAAGGATTCAATTGTAAGGCAAATGTTAAGTTTAACGTGTACATTACATTTATCATCATAGTTTAAGCAGCTTTTTAAATAGATATATATAGAATGTGTGTGAAAGAGAGAACAGGATTAATATGTGCAAGCAAAAATTGGAGAAGAGGTCAGAAGTCAGTTCACTTCTGCCCTCTTCTCCAATTTTGGTCCATGGTCCCCCTTACATAGGGGGGAGGGGGAAATGTGTACGATACAGGTTTTAAAGTTTTGTGTTAAATAAATGTATTTACTCTAAAAAAAAACGTTTTTTTATCAGTACACATTAGGGGAAGGGTACATCTGCAAAAAACTCGAGTCAAACTCATTGAACCGATTAATGTGTGTATGTTTTGTTGATCATTAGGCATATGTGTGTTCAGTTGCGTGTTATAAGCAACTAAACACACATACATTAATGGGTTTGACTCGCGTATTTTGCAGGTATACATAGGGTAAATGTATACTGATAAAAAAAGCTCTCTGTATATATTGTAATGTATTATTATATTTCATTTTCTCAGTCATTAGCTGGTTCCTGGAATTATCAGGGCTCTACCTGAGTCCTTAGATTTTATTATTTTAGTCTCCAATTTAAACTATTTTTCTAATTATATGAGCAGTGCCCAGTAGTGCAATTTTTGGGCCTGTACTGCGGAAACATCTCCGGGTAATTTGGTAATTATATTTTCAAAACCATTCCTTATTGTTCCTAGTGCTCCTATAATCACTGGTATGATTTCTATTTCAAGATGTTTCAAGTTTTTCACTATATTTCCCTTATAATTATTATTATCATCATCATTATTATTAATATATCATTACTATTATTAATATATATATTATATTTCAAGTTCTGTTAATCATATGAACCGTTGGTTTACTTTTTAATCTTTTCAACTTTGTGAAAATGTCATTACCAGAACTTTGTTTGTAAAAGAGGGCACAGATAACCCTGGGAAGAGCAAATAATTCACATTTCCAAATAATCAAAGTTCGCCCCGGCTTATGTGTCCCTCCACTTATCTAATATTTTTATCTTAAGATGATTATAGTAAACTGTATTTTTCTCTTCATTTTTAATCCTATTCTTACAAACGAAGCACGGTCGTCAATTCCGCTCTCAGTTGAATTTGTATTAATCGTTTATCATAAAAATAAAAGTAACAAGTTCAATAGTTAAACAATTTATATTATTAAAACATCACGGATCCCTGCTCGACCATTACAATATAAATATAGAATGTGAATTTAATTAATAATGTACACGTTAAACTTAACATTCCCTGTACGGAATAGCCCTCATTATTGTATTTAGAGCGTAAACGAATACCTTCAGAAAACTCACGCGGTCTCATTCACGAAACATTATTTCCCCAAATAACCGATCGGATTGCACAATCGGCGGAACAAATTTCTAATCTTTGCCATGACTTTGCGAATCGTGAACTCAAGGCCGGAACGTGCAACCGCAATTCCAGGGAAACAAAGTGTTACACAGGAAAGGACAGAGGTTCCTTGTATGAGAGGAACGACTTTCACTTACTTCTCGCGCCCGTCGAGTAGCTCAGGTTTTGCACCAGGGCGAAGTGTCTGTTGTTAAACCGGCAGGTACCGCGCAACACCAAATTTCTCAACGACAGACCGCGGAACACCATAATAATAATTACTCAATTTGATTTCTTTCGGGGATAACCTCACTTTTCGCGATCCGTCAAAAGTTGGGAAGAGGTTGGGTGCGAGTGTTGGACGGGAGTGACGACAGGTGTCGCCGCAAGGAGGGGAAATCATAGATGTTGATTTGAATGAATTGTGTATTTTAAATTATGAAAGTAATTTTTACTGCAATCAGGGCCCGTATTCCTGAAATTGTTCGAACGTTTCGGTTGTATGAAATCTGTCATTTAGATAGGAATTTACATGTGAATTTGACAGTTGCGTACAAACGATTTCATGCAGTCGATTTCAGGAATAAGGCCCCTGGGCCCGTATTCCTGAAATTGGTCGAACGTATCGGTCGTACAAAATCTGTTATTTAGATAGGAATTTACAAGTGACCGAAATGTGCAATCAATTTCAGGAATACTGCTCCTGGTCTTTTTCTAAAGGATTATAATTAAGGCTATTCCGCAAGGGAAAAGTTAAATTTAACGCAAAGTTATTAAATAAAATCACATTCTTTGTATATAACAATTTACAATCTGTCGATCCTTCGCTTGATATTTTTAATATGTCTAATGTGAAATTATATTTTAACCGTATTATTGAAATAATACACCGGTCTTAAAATTTAGAACTGTAATTATATTATTGTTAATGAGGCAATAGTCATTATTTAGTATATATTTAAATAGCATACAACTAGAGATATGAAATTTTGTAAAATAAATTTCTGTGGTTGTATTACAAATAAATAAATATATATATATTTAAAATGCAGCTTAGACTGTGAGGATAAAAAATAACGTTCACGTTAAACTTTACATTACCCTTACAGAATATCCCCGATTAAATTTATAGTGTACATTAATTTTTATCATCACAACAGCTAATTCAGAGAATGTGAAATTGTTTAGTACAGGTTTAAACTTAACATTTGCTATATCTCGATATTTAAATAATTATAACAAAAATACTATATACATTTACAAAAAAAACAACTCATATGATAATTAAAATATATTTAAAAATTAGATGACATTAATGAATTAAAGTTGTCTCAGTAATAATCCGGGCTAGTCTGTAAGGGGAATATTAAGTTTTACATGTGCAATTATTTTGTAATAGATTATTTAGGCGTTCATACTGTGAATGCAGATTTTTCAGATTTTAATTGTTTCTCAGTTACGATCATCAACCACCATATCATTCCATTAATTTACTTTTTCATAATTTCATTTCACCCCGACACCAATTGGTAAAAGGGGACATCGATTATATATTATATAATTTCATTTCTTTTCAGTGTAATCGTTCGCAAAAGTAAAATCCTTCTTTTGTTATAAAATATGTTGTTTGTTTGAGGCAATAAAATTTCAGTCATGGGTTTTTGAAATAGTTTTGCAAACACTGAAAATCCAAATCACCCAAAAATCCATGCCAGATAATTGCACACATGCTTGGAAAAAAAAATCATAACTTTCGAATGGGTGAATGAAAACAATTGAAATTTTGTGTCGGTACATTAGACTAATGGGTGAATATTATAAGCTATTTATAGGGATTTAAAATCATAAGATGTTTTGATAATTTTACGTAATTCATGGACAAATTGCGTGCTCATTTTAATACAGCTTGTAGCAAATTGTTTTGTCTTTCAAAAAAATAAAGGTATTCTACACTTAATACTAATAGTTTTCAAGATATATCCAGTAATCTTCTTTATGTTGGTTGTTGAGACTTTAATTATTTAAATAAAAATACTTGTCCTTTCTCCTACTTATTTTTTATTTTACTAGATATATTTCGGAAACTATGAAGATGGAAACATAGTTTCTGAAATATATATTGTCCTTTCTCCTACTTATTTTTTATTTTACTAGATATATTTCAGAAACTATGAAGATGGAAACATAGTTTCCGAAATATATCTAGTAAAATAAAAAATAAGTAGGAGAAAGGACAAGTATTTTTATTTAAATATATCCAGTAGCCGTAAAGCTACTCGGCACGTTGATATATATGTATATAAAAACTTGTAGTGAAATTGCAGAAGCAGATTTTTCCCGTAAATTAGCTTAGACTGTGATGATAAGAACAGTGTGTGCATTAATTTTAATATTTCACGTACATAATTAAGGCTATTCCTTATGGGAAATGTTGAGTTTAATATGTACGTTTTTAAATTACTTAAATTGTTAATAACTGAGGCTTCAACTTTGTTATGCATTGTTTATCAATTGAATAAAACACTTTAAACATTGTTTTTATAATACGAATTTTTATACAAATAAAATTTAAAGTTGATGCTAGCTTCGCTACACTTTTGATGGAAATGGATATTAATATTTGATAAAGAATGACACTTATTCTTTATCAAATATTAAAGTTTACAGTGTTTTATTCACTTTAAATTACTCCACATTCTATGTATTTATATATCTTTTACCCAAGATGTTTAAACTAGTGTTGGGCAAAATCTAGTGAATTTAGTAATCGAGTATTTCTGAATAACCAATTTTAAGTAGCTAAAGTTATTAAATAACAATAAAATTGAGTTTATTAATAAATAAGTGACACTTCCCAACATTAATAATATAATTAACATTAAGAAAATTGTCATAAACTTCATTTTGCAGTGACAAAAAAGATCGAAAAGATCGACTTTGTCCATCTCTAGTTTAAACTGCGATGATATAAAATTACGTTCACGTTAAAGTTAACATTTCCCTTACAGAATAACTAATCGGGGTTATTCTGTAAGGGAAATGTTAACTTTAACGTGAAAGTGCATTAATTAAAGAAACTGTGATGATATAAAATAACTTTCACGTTAAAGTTAATATTTCCCTTACAAAATAACCCCGATTAGTTATTCTGTTAACTTTAACGTGAAAGCTATTTTATATCATCACAGTTTCTGGGGTTATTCTGTAAGGGAAATGTTAACTTTAACGTGAAAGTTATTTTATATCAACACAGTTTCTTTAATTAATGCATTCATAGAGTGATAACTTTGTAGATGAAGAATAGTTTCGGAACTTTCCCGCAAACTCAAAACCGGCGCTGAATTCAACGATCCCATTTTTGATAACAACACTATCCGATCAAACATAACCCATCCATTGTTGCCATCAGACATTCGTCCTCGTATGAGATCACGCACGATTTAACACCAGAACAATCGTAGAGATAATGCGGAGCATTTTAATAACGGGCACGAACCGCGGCCTGGGTTTGGGCCTGGTGCGGAATCTAGTGAAACGCGCAGACCGTCCCGAAATAATCATCGCTACGTGCAGGAACCCGGAAAACGCACAGGTTCGTTTTGAATCGCTCAATAAACCTAATTCAGACTTACCAATAGGGGCCATTCTTAAGCAAAATCACCGTCTAAATGCGAAATGAATTTAAGTTAAAGCCGACTAATCCGGACGATGGTTTGTAAAGCACTGTTGTCGGTTGTTCGCTCGTGCGTGTTTTTTTTTTTACTGCCCTCGCCTAGTTTCCACGCCTGCCCAGATGCAGCGCTCGCGGACCGGCGCGCGGAAACAGTGGAATACGAAAACGGAGGTTGCGCGCGCGTTTTTTGTATCCGTTTCTAGAATTAATTATTAATCGGTGGATCGCGTGACTCAGATGTGTATTCTTATGTAATTGCTTTCGGCGTTTTTTTAATGATAATCTCTTGTGGGATTCTTGAATAATTAATCAGTTAATAATAAAAGTTTTCATGTGTTTTAATTGCAGAGGTTTTCAAATGCATTTCATTTTATATCAAATATCTTGAATATATTTCCAATTTAATTTTTTCGACTATAATTCGACAATCTGAAATATATTTGAGATCTAGTGAATCTAATTTGCAAATGACGATGATCCTATTGATTATGATCAATACGGCAATGCAAATAACAAACTGTATAAATTACTACAGATTTTTTTTTAAAATAAAGAGAATTTATTAAGCACTTTTGCTATATATATATAAAAATTATTAAAAATTAACAAGAATTATATACACAGGGTGAGTCTTTGATATCTCCCTTGTCGTTAGAAATTCAGCAATAATTTATTAATAAAACTTGCTTGACTACTGAAGACGTATAACATTATTTTCATATATACAAGGTGTCATATTTTTCCAGAATTGATATCAACTTTATTATTTCAAATAGAACACTATTGTTCTTTTAATTTTCCTTTAAATTACCTTAACATCAATATCATATAGTTAAATATTTGATTTGATTCTCATTAATCACTTGATGAAACATGATCATAATATTAATAGTTTGAAAAATACACTTGATTTGTTTCACTAATTGTTTTATTTAATCCGTCTAGTTTCGACTCACTTCATAGTTAGTAGTTTTGACTAGCCGTTACTGCAGAAAAAAAACATTTGCAGTGGTATAGTAAAAAAAATATTACATTTCGACGACTCACCCTGTATATATAGAATGTTTTTTTGTTATTAACTTAATTATTCAAAATTAATAATTAAAAATGCAATTTACGAAATATTCTATATTTATTATTTGTTCTGCATTATTCGTAATTTTGTTTAACTAAATATATTCAATCTTGATTTTTCTGCTCATTTGATTCAAAGATTATTTTATTATAACCTTGCAATGAAATCACTTCGTGATACATTTCCAATATTACGTTAATGGACATATTTGATAAACTTTTTTATATTACTTAAAACGTTATTTTACCATGAATGGTTTCGATTTCATGCTAATTACTCTAAAATTGAGTTTTACAGCGAATTCTTTTTCTACATAGAATAGAAAGGTATTAACACAGTTATAATATATATCTTTGATTCCAGGGTGTAAATACACCAGGGTTTCTGTTTTTTTTTTGTTTTTGACACAATTGAACATATATTCAAGGAATCCCCCTTCTTTAGCTAGTTTTAATAGTTTTATAATCGTTGAGGAAGGGGAGGTGGAAGTTGTTTGGTTTGTCTTTATATTTCCTTATATTTTTCGTTGATGAGTTTCAAAATTTAAATACTTCAAACCCTAAATTCATTGGAGTGGCTAAATTAATTTGTATTAAAAATTTTCAAAACTCTAATTTCAATAACCGTCACATTAAAAAAAAAACAAATTCTGAAATATTATTCAATATAAATATTTTGTATGATCATCTTAATGGAGGATAATTTTAATATTATGATACAAGTAGCTTCCATAAATTGTTTTAAAAGAAATTCAATATAATAATTTTAGTAATCATATAAGAATATTTAAAATATTTTTTCGACAATCAATTGAATAAATTCGTCTTTTATTGGTGTTTACGCTTGTTCGCTCATTTTTTGTTTGTTTTATTTTCAAATCTTGATTTTTAAATATGCGACGTTTACGAACAACGCAATAACATCCTAACTTTAAATTAAGCGCAGTTTTATAACATAATAAACTAATTAAGCACCTACGTCGAGTTTGTGTTTATTGTTTTAAAGCTGAAAAAACAGTTGAAGGTTGCGTAATTTTTTTTCTTTTTATTTCAATTTACAATGATTAATAAATGCAATTCCCAAATTGTGTTCCTTAAACGTGAGAAGCATACATCACAGATAACAAGTAAAGTTTTCGTTGTTATTGAAAAATTAATTTAAAGCTCGAAATGTTCGAAAGGCGATTATAAAAATCAGCATTGTAGTTTTTTTGTTTCGATTTCATTACATTATGTGTAACGCTGAAGCGCATTATCAAGCAGCAACTTATATGTGTTCGAGCCGTTTTGGAACATATTAAAATTTATAAAGTAAATCGAGACTTTTAAATGTGACGCCAAATAGTGCGCATACAAAAATGGCGGCTGCCCCATTTGCACGCATGCTGCGCCCTCCTACCGACCTTACGCTACATCCTGATACTCATAGGTCCATGATTATGTTATGAATATGTTATCCAGGGTCGTTTCACGCAGATGGGAGTTGTTTATACTGCATCGAAACTCGCCGCGACGTGATCGATAGAGGGCGCCTACGTATATTTTTAAATTTCCCTCCACAAACGACTAAGAAAAGGCGACAAATACGCGACAAATCCTTCCATTTTGGTTCTTTTGTTTTGTTTTGCTTAAGTGCGTTTTACTATTATTGTGAAAATAAGTGTCTATTTTGGTGGAAAAAGTGCTAAAACCGTAAGAGTATAATTGTTACTTAATTTAATTATAGTATGATACTGATTCTAACATTATATTATGCTATACAGGGTGAGTTTTTTTTTTCGATGTTCTCTATGGGGATCTCGAAAACTATAAGAGATAGAAAAACGGTTAAATGGGAAAGAAGTGTAGTTTTATAAGACGAATGAAATGACACTTTCAAAATATTTGAAAAAGTCAAGGGTAACTAGATATTTTGAAAAAAGTAAAATGTGTCATTTTTTTTGAAATCAATATATCTCTATTATTATCATAGATAGAAAAAAACTCTAAAGGACAAAGTTGTAGAAAATTTTACACAGATTGATAACAAAAAAAAAAAAAAAAAATCGCCCATATTTTGGGAGATATGATTGAAACATTTTATTCTATTGACAGAAGAAAAGTGTAAAAGCCACAAATTCGATTTTAAAAAGATGTACTTTATGCCATAATGATAACGGTGGACTTTTTGAGCATCTTATGTAATATTTAAAATTTTCTTCTATTATTATTTTGATAATTTCGGAATTATTTTACTTTATGTTGCTTTTGACAAATCTAAAGAAAGATAATAAATTAAATATTGATTTCGTTGCTATAAACAACCGCAATTGTTTTACTTTTGTCTTTTTAATGGCTAACTATTTTTTGGTGTATGGTAAAATTAAAAACGACTGTAACTTATTTTATTTTAAAAATAACTATGGCATATGTTATATCGGATTAAAGAAAAAAAAAATAGCCCTTTTAATAAAGTCATAGCCAACTATTGTTTTCATTTAAAAAAAGGTAAGTTTGTGTCATATATCCCAAAATATGGACGAAACATTTTTTTGATTTTTTGTTATTAATCTGTGTAAAATTTTCTACAACTTTGTCCTTTACAGTTTTTTTCTATCTATGATAATAATGGAGATATATTGATTTTAAAAAATTGACACTTTTTACTTTTTTCAAAATATCTAGTTACCCTTGACTTTTTCAAATTTTTGAAAGTGTCATTTTATTCGTCTTATAAAACTACACTTCTTTCCCCATTTAACCGCTTTTCTATCTCTTATCGTTTCCGAGATCCCCATAAAGAACATCAAAAAAAACTCACCCTGTATTATTGTAAATATAAATGAGTAAGGTTATGTTTACAATACAGGTATACGCTGTTCATATAATTACATTTTATTATATTTTGTAATAATAATTTCGTGTAAATCAGTTTAAAAATATGTACTGTGTATTTGGTTATTTGGTAATTAGTATGTATTTTTTCTTTAACAGAAATCCAGACTTTAGCAACACTTCACATCAATCAGGAGAAGTATTCAAATATTGAATTTTATATTCATGCAAATAAATAGTTTATTGTGTATAATTTTGTATTCCATTTATTTCTTTTCAAATTATAATTAAATCATAAATGAATAAAAAATATTCTAATTAAAAGTGATTAAATTTATATGTAAAAAGAGGTAAGTAATGTTTATAATCATGTATAGAATTGTAAATTAATTTTTTTTATTATGTATTCATTTTTTAATATAAGTACTTGTGAATATACTGTGCTTATACATTATTTTAAATCCGAGCGGCAAAATTTTATTTGGCGATATGGTTAAAAGAGGCGCTGGCCACAGTCACGGTCGGTACATGCGCGTGACGCTTCTATCCTGTTTATTATTCTAGGATGTCATCGACAATCGAAGCCTACGTGACTTTGGGCGTGAGAGCAATTCAGAAAGGACCGGAATGCGCAGGTGCCCAAAAAGATGCATGGAGGGGGAGAACGGGAACTCGCATAAAAGGGCGGTTGTCAGTGAGGAGCAGCAGACTTGTAGCACTAGTTCCGTAATAAAGTTGATTCTATTGTTTGCTCTTTTACTTTACGTTGAGTTAATTGTTTTTTTATTCATAACAATTATTATATATATTTAATTTATTCCAAATTATTGATAATGTTAGAGGGCAGCACTATACAGAGCGCACGCATTAGCGTGAAAAAGAAATCGTCGTTACTGTAAAATGTATTGTTTCTGGTCATCACTTGTTTCTGCTTTTAAGACAATTGCATCTAAGCAGCAACCGCTAACGTTTCCGAATGGTGTCACGGGATATATAAAATTTTGAAAACGGAATCTTGGGTAAACGTGCGTGGAATGAACGAATCCGAAGTCAAAATCTGTAGGAAACTTACCGTTTGGTCACAATTCGCATTTAAAGTCCCAATTTTGAGGTTATAATTGATCCGATTTTCGACTAAATAAGCACATTGCGAGTATAAATCGTACACATGATGAAATTACCTTCTAATTTATGACGAAAGTTAACAAATCTGTTGCGATTTTTTCATTTACTCAGCCAAAATCACGATTTTAATTTATACAGAAAGTGACGTTTATGTAAAAAAATCAATATATATTTTAGATCCATTTGTAAATAATAGATATTTTAATTTACGATATCAAACATAGATGGCGTAAAAAATAATAGAGAATTATCCATCGACTATTATAATTAATACATACATATTTAATTAATGATTTCTTAATGAAAATATTGGATAGATTGGTACAACTTACGATCTTTGGACGTTTTGTCAGAATACTTTCCAAACATGTTTGCACACTCACCTAACCTAACCTAACCTAAACTAATCCAAACTAACCTAACTTAAACTAACCTAACCTAAAGTAACCTAACCCAAACTAACCTAACCTAACCTAGACTTAAACTAACCTAACCTAAACTAACCCAAACTAACCTATACTAACCTAACCTAAACTAATCCAAACTAACCTAAAGTAACCTAACCTAACCTAGACTAACCCAAATTAACCTAACCTAAACTAACCTAACCCAAACTAACCTAACATAACCTAACCTAAGTCGACAAAACGTGCAAAAGATCGTAAGTTGTACCAATCTATCGAATATTTTCATTAAAAAATCATTAATTAAATATGTATGTATTATTTATAATAGTCGATGAATAATTCTCTATTATTTTTTATTATATTGTACAAAATACATTCGGTTTAGTGGAGCGGTGACGCCATCTATGTTTGATATCGTAAATTAAAATATCTATTATTTACAAATGGATCTAAAATATGTAAACGTCACTTTCTGTATAAAATTAAAATCGTGATTTTGGCTGAGTAAATGAAAAAATCGCAACAAATTTGTTAACTTTCGTCATAAATTAGAAGATTATTTCATCATTTGTACGATTTATACTCGCAATGTGCTTATT
The DNA here is from genome assembly GCA_963082785.1 of Philonthus spinipes. Lineage (NCBI taxonomy): Eukaryota > Metazoa > Arthropoda > Insecta > Coleoptera > Staphylinidae > Philonthus > Philonthus spinipes. The sequence continues at coordinate 22,752,028 of OY720299.1, forward strand.
TAGCCGAAAATCGGATCAATTATAACCTCAAAATTGGGACTTTAAATGCGAATTGTGACCAAACGGTAAGTTTCCTACAGATTTTGACTTTGGATTCGTTCATTTCACGTACGTTTACCCAAGATTCCGTTTTCAAAATTTTAAAAATCCCGTGACACGATTCGGAAACCTTTTCTTAACCCGAAACTAGTCGAGAATTTAAAGTTATTCAATCTAATCTGTGTTTTATTGGTTGATTTTTAATAATTTATTCATATTTATTTCGTACAAAAATAACATGTTTTTTTTTTGATATTTCAGTAACAACAACGAATATTTATATCAATACCTTTCAAATAATATCTACATAATTATTTATACGACTACAAATAAATTAATTAAACCACTCAATTTCTCTTTGTATTGCTCCCCCTCCTTCATTTTATGCTTCTATTGAGTGTAGCGCGGTTTCCTGTCGAAGTGTTTCACCTATTGATTCGAATAGTACGCCTCGAACATTTTTCTGAGCTCTTGGCATGGCCCATCCTAGCATTTTGTGAGTTCTTCGTTATTTGGGAATGACATTGTTTTTCGGCAAAACTATTTATCGTTTTAAAAAAATCACTATTGAAATTCGAACCAACCGATTATTCGTATCCACCACATCGTTCTCACGTTAAATTATAACCTAAAATTTTATTAATCTTGATTATTAAAGGATTGTTTTATTTCATTTTAGGATCTACAAAATATTGCCAACGAACATAAAAATATCCACATTTTATCACTGGGTAAATATAATTTTTGAAGGCGTCTACTTTTAAAGTACATTCCATTCTTTCTTGTAGATTTGACAAATTTCGGTACCTTTGAGAAATTCGCAGAGCAGGTTTCAAAAATCGTGGAAACCTCTGGACTGAATGTGCTGTTCAACAACGCTGGAATCTCCCAGCGGTTCTGCAGATTGCCCATGACGAACGCCGAGGATGTCGTCAAGACTTTCGCGACGAACACAGTGGCGCCCATAATGTTAACGAAGGTATCATCTCGCGACTATTTTCATAATTGATAATGTTAGGGGGCAGCATTATACAGAGCGCACGCATTAGCGTGAAAAAAAAAGTTGTCGCTACTGTAAATTGTATTGTTTCTGGTCATCACATGCTTCTGCTTTTAAGATAATTGCATCTAAGCAATAACCTGTATAAATATGAGTTTAATATTTTTTAAAAAGTAAGTGTGAATATTTATATTTGAGTAAGTTCATATTTATTTTTGAGTAAGTTCATTATCAGTTGTCATAATTGGAAGATATTCTGCCTTTTCTATGTAGACCTACTTTTTAAAAATCTTTTCTACATTAGTAGATAATCGGGGCTATTCCATACGTGAAAAGTTAAATTTAACATATTTTTTTATTTTTGTTTAACCACTGCTAGCTTACTTCGATGAGATGGGCTGGCTGTGCTGTGAACTGATTTTTTTTATCCCAAAGGGAGGAAGCCTAACGGGACCTATGCATGTCTATGCGTTTTTGCACACTTCCCACAAAATCGTAACCGTAACATAATTTTTTAACGTCACTATCTAAATATAAATTATGTTAACCTATTAATACTTGAGCTAACAAATCGCTTCGTCTACGACAATAAAGAATAGCGTTTCAGGTATGGAATAGGCCCGAATATTAATTATGGAAACTCAGCAGCTTCACCAAAATTTCGATTATAATAAAAATGTTTACTTTAATAATGCTATTGTTTGTTTGTTTTATGTTTCATTTCTTCGTAACATAGGCGATGCTTCCCCTGCTGAAAAGGGCTTCCGAGGCCAATTCTAATCTTTCAATAGGAACGTCCAGGGCGGCTGTTATTAATATGTCTTCGGTATTAGGTTCCATCGAATCTAATACCGACGGCGGATATTATTCCTACAGGTGTTCTAAGGTGAGGCGAAATTTTGACGTAACCATTTCTAACCAATATCATTGAATCATTCGTCATTCAACGCCAATATTTATTTTTCTTTGGTTTTTGGTAGTCACATATGTACAATGGCGGCCGACGAAATGTGAACGGTATTTTGTTATCATAGAGAAATTGTCTAATTTTGTACAGATTTATCAGAACTCTTAACAGTGGCGTAACTTAGGTTTTAAAGAACTATTATTCAATTGCTAATTACAATGCTAAATATATTTATTCTTAATACAAGTAGAAATTATGAAATTAATATTTTGTAGGACCACCATTTCCTGTGATAACTTTTGCCAAACGTGTACTCATGGATGAAATTGGATTCCTCATATTGTAGTTGTCAGCCAAATCCTCCCATGCATTTTCAACAATTTCGTGAAGTTCATCTGCATTCTTAGGTCTAAAATCTCTTGAGTAAATATTTTTTTGTAGGTATCCCCAAACATTCTCAATTGGATTGAGATCAGGGCTCTTCACAGGCCATGACTATTGTCCTGTTGAAATATAAAATTTTCCGGAAATGTTTGTGTTACTGAAGGCAACATTACATATTCTAAATTATCCCTGTATTTAATAGCATTTAAATGGCCATCTATTTTCCAAATTATTCCGGGTCCGTTTACACTGACCCAAGCCCAAAAATTAACAGAAAAACGACCATTATTTGTTATTGGATGGGTGAATCCTTCTTCATACCTTTGGTTTATTGGTCTATAAACTCGTAGGCTCCCATTACTACATGATTGAAATACTTTTTCGTCAGAAAAGACGACCGAGTTAAAAAAATCATCCCCGCGATACATAAATTCGTTGGCAAACTCCAATCTTCGTTGTTTATTGTTTTCTGAGAGAAAAACTTTCTTGGCTGCTTGAAAATTTTGTAGACCTGCAGCTTTAATACATCTCAGAGCAGTTCTAGTAGACCCCGCAAAACCCGTTACTTCTCGAGCATCTAAGGCACTATCAAATGGATTTTCTCTGAGATGATTCACCAATGCAACATCCTGTTCTTCTTCATTAGATACCCTTCCTATTCCAATTCGGGGTGGCCTTCTTAAATCTTGCCTTATTTCAAATCGCCTTTTCAAATTATGTATGCAGGTTTTGCTTACATTCAAATCAGCAGCCACTCGGCCAAGAGACCAGTTTTCTTCTAGTTTAGCTATTGCCCTGCTCTTCTCGTCTAAAGATAAATGTCTAGGCATATTTTTTGATGACTTTTATAAATCCGTCATTCAAATTTTGTTTTCGCACAAACGCGACGCTCCTGATTAAAAGTCATATTCACATAGCTAATAAACATCGTTCACATTTCGTCGGCCGCCATTGTACAATATAGGTTTTGTTGTTTACAAATAAATTACCCAATATAAACATAATTCTGAGAATTTTATTAATATTAAAATAAAACGAAAGAGATTCATGAAGGTTTATGAATTTATTTATTTATTAACGGGGACCCCATTTACAATAAAATATATAGAAATAATTACCATACAAATAACGTTAATCCTCAGATTAAACTAAAAATACATCTAAATTAATCTAAATGATAATTACAAAAGAGAAAAAATAAAATAAAGTTATATTTTTTTTCTACGAATTCAAAATATATGTCAATATAAAACATCCAAATCGCATGACAGAATTAAATCTACAATAATTATAAAAAATGGAAATGATATACTTTTAAAATGAGTACAATAGCACACAAAGCTACAACTAAAACTAAAAATGTCAATATCGCATATAAGAATCAACTATTAGCTGAATCAATAAGTTAATTTGAAATTCACAAAAATTAATCATCAAATTTATACCGTAATAGTCTATTTTTGAAAGTAGATCTGCTAGAACCAAACAAATTAAACCACTCATACTGATGTATTTGGCATGCGTAGCATACGGCCGATGGAATTGTTATAGGAATAATTCGATTTATAACTCTTTACTGAGAATAAATTTGTACGACGCTTCGCACTGCAGATGTAGATACATTTAAGTAGATTTCGCTTAATAATGGCGGACAATCAATATCATTACTTAGCAAGCCATGAAGGAAGCATAGATCAGACACATTCCTACGATCCTTAAGAGAATTAATATTTAGTAATTGCATTATAGATTCATAGCATAATTTAAATTCAATATGTCTTAAGAATTTATTTTGTATTGACTCAATTTTTTGGATATCAATAGCTAAATATGGCGACCACACAGGAGATGCGTATTTCAAATGACATCTTACTAAGGAACAATATAAAATTTTTAAACAGTTAATGTTTAAATCTCTTGATATGTGCCAAACAAATCCCCACAATCTTGCTGCCTTGCCACATATAGAAGATATATGGTTCTTGAATGACAAATGATTATCCATGAAAACACCAAAATTCACGCTGTCAACACTTACCAATGGAATATTAAATATTTTGTGGTGGAGGCGGTTACTTTGTGATACATTTTAAATATTTCAAATAATAACACTTATTTACTTTTTTGTATTCACTTTTTATTTTTACGGTGACTAGTTTCGACTCGTTAGCGAGCCATTATCAAACCAAGTACTTAAAATTAACATCGAAGTCCTTATATATACTTAAAAATTAGGAGTCAGGTAAAAACGCGTCAAACAGAGGGGTATACATCAGGTCGGTCTGGTCGTTTATTAGCGGAATTCCCGGATTGAACTTTGCTTTGTGAATTTCTAATGATTCGAGAAGGTTCATTTTATGGCCCTTTTCCGCAAAATGTAAAACCGAAAGTACATCCTTTCCAAAAAATGGAGTACTGACCTTTTTCGGTAATATAAGCTTTAAAATTAAAAATATTTTACAAAAACAAAATATAATAGTAGCATTTAAACCATACACTAAACTCAAATACGAAATTTTTAATCCCAAAACAAAAACCGATGTAAATAAAAAATCCGGTATATATAAGTTGACCTGTGAAACATGTAAAGGTGTATACATAGGACAGTCAGGACGAAATTTTGATATTAGACTTAAAGAACATCTCAGATCATATAAGTTGAAGCAGGATAAATCAACATTCTCCAATCACATAATCGAAGAAGGTCACATTTTTGGAAAGGATGTACTTTCGGTTTTACATTTTGCGGAAAAGGGCCATAAAATGAACCTTCTCGAATCATTAGAAATTCACAAAGCAAAGTTCAATCCGGGAATTCCGCTAATAAACGACCAGACCGACCTGATGTATACCCCTCTGTTTGACGCGTTTTTACCTGACTCCTAATTTTTAAGTATATATAAGGACTTCGATGTTAATTTTAAGTACTTGGTTTGATAATGGCTCGCTAACGAGTCGAAACTAGTCACCGTAAAAATAAAAAGTGAATACAAAAAAGTAAATAAGTGTTATTATTTGAAATGGAATATTATTTATAAAATATGTAAACTGTAATTTACTTATGTTTCTAGAAAAAGAAATTGAAGTACATTTATTTTCATTAAGATACAAATTATTATCTACACACCATTGAAAAACACGATCTAAGTCATTTTGCAACAATTCAGTCAGTTGGACATCTAACTACTTGTTACAATTTCATGTCGTCAGTATACATTAAACATTCTCCAAAATCAACAACATCAATCAGGTCATTAATAAATAGATTGAATAGAATCGGCCCAATGTGCGATCCTTGCGGAACACCAGAAGTAACAATTATCTCTTGTGATATAAAACTATAAATCTTAACTTTTTGAGTACGCCCCATTAAATAAGACTTGAGCCACAAAATCGTATTTGCATTGAATCCTATTATTTTAAGCTTTTTTGCAAGATAACATAGTTTACTCTGTCAAATGCCTTTGAGAAATCTATGTAAATACTATCCACCTGATAATTATTCTCAAAGGCACTAGAAATAAACTGTTTATATTGCATTAGGTTGCTTGTTGTAGATTTTTCACACTGGAATCCATGCTATCTATAGGAAATATATGAGCGCGACATCCAAGCAAGCTGTTCACTAATAATAGCATCTAATAGTTTTGGAACAGCCGACTGCTTGCATATGCCACGATAATTTAATATTTCATCCCGAGAGCCACTTTTGAAAACAGGAGTGATGTAACATTCTTTCAAGATCTTTGGAAACTGAGCGGTTGCTGTCGTTAAACAGTTTAAGTACTGACGGTTTACTTACTAACAGTGGTTAAACAGTTTAAGTACTGACGGTTTACTTACTAACAGTGGTTAAACAGTTTAACTACTGACAGTTAAACCTTTGATAACTGACATGTTATTCACTGGTAGAGATTAAACAGATTAACTACTCAGTTTAATCACTGACAGTGACCAAATAGTTTAACTACTGGTAGTTTAATCACTGATTGTGGTTAAATAGTTTAACCTTTGATAACTGACAGTTTAATCACCGACGGTCAATAAACGATTTAAGTACTGACAGTTTAATCACTGATGGTGGTTAAAAAGCTTAACCACTGACAGTTAAACCTTTGATAACTGACATTTTATTCACTGGTTGAGATTAAACAGTTTAATCACTGACAATGGTTAAACAGTTTAACCACTGGCAGTTTAATCTCTAATAACTTACAGTTTAATTACTGACAGTCGTTAAACAGTTTAAGTACCGACGGTTTACTCACTGATAGTGGTTAAAAAGATTAACTAATCACTGACAGTGGTTAAACAGTTTAACTACTGGCAGTTTAATTACTGATTGTGGTTAAACAGTTTAATAATAAATAGTTTAATCACAGACAGTTTAATATTTAATAACTGACAGTTTAATTACTGGCAGTTTAAATACTAACGGTTTTATCACTAATAGTGGTTAAACAACTTAACTACTGATTGTTAACTGACAGTTTAATCACCGGTAGGGATTAAACAGTGTTTAATCTCTTTGACAAAGATCTGTAAAGACCAAAATACGTTTCAGGAAACTGAAAGTAAAATAATAGAACATAACGAGTTTTTCTTCTTCACAAAATAAGAGTACAATCATTTACAAAATTATATTCTGTAATATGAATTGGCTATTGACGGGAGGTTTTTAGCTTATCTATGCCTTGTTCTTCTCGTAGTTTATTTAAACATCATGAGATGAAATAATATATGGTAGATGAAGGGTATTTTGGGGAAATGTGAGACAATTTCAAACCATTTTAATCATATTAATCAATTAGAGTGGAATTATTTATATTTTGTGTCTGTTTATTTTCCTTTTAGGCGGCTTTAAACATGGCTACGGTTTCGATGAGCGCCGATTTGAAAAAGGACGGCATAATGGCGACGGCGCTGCATCCGGGTTGGGTGAAGACCAGCATGGGAGGCTCAAAAGCACCTTTAGAAATTGACACGAGTACACAATCGCTCGTCGATCTCTTGTATAAAATGAACGAGAGTCACAACGGCGGGTTTTACCAATACGACGGTGAAAAATTACCGTGGTGAAAACGCACTTTGGTAGAACATTTTTAAATAGAACAAATAATGCACATTAACACAAAATCTGCATTTAATACTTCACTTTATTTAAAGTGAAGTAATGAATTAAATTTAATTGTTATTTTATGTTAATAAAAAAAAACTTTGCGTAAACTCAAACATTTGAAATAGTGTAAAATATGTATAGTTTAACTATAATAAGATTTATTTTCTTAGGCCCAATTTTACAATATATATAATATAATATAATATAATATAATATAATATAATATAATATAATATAATATAATATAATATAATATAATATAATATAATATAATATAATATAATATAATATAATATAATATAATATAATATAATATAATATAATATAATATAATATAATATAATATAATATAATATAATATAATATAATATAATATAATTTATATTCGCGGAATAAAAGTTAATATAGTCTCTCCATTTGATTATCAATGAGACAGTGCTGCCAACCGAAATTTGATTCCGTGAATACGTTACTTATGCCTTACTTGCGGATTGTAAAATTGAGCCTTAGTATAGTTAAACTGTACATGATAGTGTGTACATTTTGTATACATTAAGAAAATAATTATTGTGTACAGGTTTTCTACATTAAGCTAACAAATAATGTACAGTTTTTAAATATCGTTGAGTAATACGATTTTTGTAAGCACCTTTTTTAAATATCTTTTAAGTTTAAATTGAAAATATGAATATTGTGTTAAATCAAGACTGTATCTAAGATCCATGTGGCAAAAATAAAAAAAAATATTTAGTGTTGTGGATAAAAATAAATGAGCTTTTTTAAAATTTATAAACATTGAATTCCTTGCGATTTCAGAAATTGATCTTATTGTCATGCTCCCTTCTAGAGACGCGAAGAGTTAGAAGTATATAATGTGTTAAAATACACTAAACTGTTTTGTTTTAATAAAAAAGGGTATTCATTGTTTTTTTTTTTAAGTAATCGAAAACAAGTTTTTTCCAATAATTTAATATATTACACATTCCAAAACCTTTTTTTACTTAATTAAGAAACACCAGCTTCTTCTTAATCAATTACCATGCACTTAAGCTACCCATGAAAACATTTGATAAATTACGTAACTTGTTGATCAACGAATTTATTAAAATAAAGCGCATCTCCGGATGCGAATACAGAAAGTGCAGCTCCTCGATGATAAATCGTATCATACTTTAAGAGGATACTTTTTTTTGTTAATCTGAATTGCTTATGAGTAGCCGAATCTTTGTAGGGCTAGTTTGAGATAGAGCTCGTTGTCCGGCTCGCAGGCCTCCGTTTCCTCTTTGGGGCATCCGAGCAGGGTCTGGGCAATCGGCAAAGGGGACGATTCCCTTATTATCACCCAATCGTTGTCGAACTGCCAATAGCACTTATCTTTGAAGAAATACGTAACACCTGAAATTAAATAATATTATCAGTTATCAAATTCGGTATCTCGTAGTTTTGCATGTTGTTGATTTTTGTTCAAAGGAAATTCAGGATACAACTTGAATCACATTTGTTTTGTTAATAAATCGCAAATTTCAATTTAAATAAAATAAAACAAAAGTGATTCACACTTTTGCAGTTATTTAAATTATTAAAGTTTTTTCAAGAGATGACTCCAATAATAAATTCTGGTCGATTGTGACAACCAAAACGTCATGAACCAAGCTTAGACATATGGCAAACAAATAGTTTTGTCGCATTAGTGATTTTGTTGTTGCGTCATATTCTTTTGGTTGTGTGAAAATGTTTGATTTCGTGGCAAATAATAATAATTTGCGAAGTGTTGCTTTCCTTCTTTCATTCGAAGAAAACGGCGTCTGAAGCGCATCGTGAACTCCAAATGTCGATGTTGATGATAGTTCGCGCGAAGACGCTGATGATTATCTGTGCCATACGCAAAAAGAGCCATTTCCAAGAGATTACATGCGAAAAATTGATTCTACAATATGACAACGCTCGGCCTCACGTTGCCAAACCCGTTAAAACCTACTTAGAAACGCTCACATGGGAAGTCCTACTCCACCCGCCATATTCCCCAGATATTGCCGTCCGATTATTAGTTGTTCCGTTCGATGGCACACGGTCTGATTAATCAGCAGTTGCGCTCATAACAAGACTTCTCAAAATGGCTTGATTCGTGGATACCCTTAAGTGACGAACACTTCTACCGTGACGGTATTCGGGCTCTGTCAGAAAGAAGGGAAAAAGTTGTCACCAGCGATGGGAAATATTTTTAATCATTCATTTCTAATCATTTTTTCACAATAAAGTTGCAGAGTCATAAAATAAACAACGATAACTTAGTTGCGCATCTAATAAGTGGTTACTTTATCGATTTATTTGCTTTTACGTCTTCTCTTTAATAAGGTAATGCACATTATAAAACACGAATTCCCCAGATATTGTGCCGTCCGATTAGTAGTTGTTCCGTTCGATGGCACATGGTCTGGTTAATCAGCAGTTGCGCTCATATGAAGACTTCTCAAAATGTAAAGATAGTAATTCTAATTTATTCTTTGCATAAGATGGATTCAGCTTGGTTACGACTGAAGTTATGGCCGCTCAGAAATTTAGTTTTGATTGATACTAAATAACTAAAGTTACCATTTTCACACATTGTATGTATTCCAGGTGCCAGCACGAGACTCGTAGCAGTCAGATCGGGAGTACCAGTTTGGGACCTGTCGAAAATAGAGGGATAGCGAAAAAGTGCTAGATTATGTTCATCTGTGGATTAAGTCAGTCAATTATTTTCCTTACACTCTTTTGAATGAAAAAGAACTGTCATGCAAAAAAAAGTGTGAAGAAAGGATACAACAGTGTTAATTATTCATACCATGCCAAAAGAAACAGTAAGGGACAGTTTCCTGCGTAGTCCAAAAAAAAAAAACAAAATTAAATTGGAAAACGAATGTATCCTGTTTTGTAACGTTTTCCTGTTTCATGACTCGAAACTTCCAACGCCAACTTCATCGTCGATTTTTTGTTATACGCTCAATATATACAAGGTGTACGGAAAGTGAGTGAAAACCTTCAGTCAAAGAGTCACGCTGCCCGAAGCGTTTCATTCATTTTCTGTACAACTTGTATACAATCGTCCTTATTGAGAAGGAAAACTGGGAAGCCACCGCTTATGCCAAGAGAAGCAGGTCGATTTGCTCAAGATTCCGATACAGATCTTGAAGACGCGGAGGTCGATACAAAAGTGAATGTAGACAAAATCAGCATGAACAGTTCAGACTCCGATTCGGATTGCGAAAGATCGGATTACATGACCGTTGTAAGAGAGATGACCCGGAATAATTCAATAATCAACAGAAAAAGAAAGAGTTTATCATCAAGAGGAACTGCTGATGAGATTAAGAATGCAATAATTGAAGCTGAAACTGTTTTTATAAAAAAATACACCACAACTCAGAATTCATCTTTTCTCATCATTTTCGGCAAAAGCAAAGCAACGGCCAGGAAGATTTACGGCGACGCCAAGGAAATGTTGCAATTTCATTTTGAATTCAGGTCGCAAATTCTGAGTTCTTCGAGCCCATTGGAATTGGCGGAAATATTCACAAGTAATGAAGACAAGTTACGTATGCATATTTCTGATCAATGGAAGTTGAGTCAAAACGAGGACTCGGATGTAATCATGAATCTATACAATGCTGTTTATGGCGATGATTTTCCAAGTGCGTCCGAAAATTTAATTACTTCACACAAGGAGCAAGTTCAGCGCCTGTGCGATTTGGACAAAAATGGGAGTAATTTGGAAACATTGGAACACGCGAAACAGATAATAATTAATATATTTAAGCAAATTATTTATATAAATATAGCCTTGAAATCAGTTAAGGATTCCAGTATTAATTTATCGGATTGCGGTGATGTCCTGCACATGGGCAGATATCCTATGAAGCGACCGCGACGGACCATGATAAGATGGAAACAGATGGATATCTTCCTGATGGAAAGGTACATCATCTTGGTGAAGAAGAACAAGGATGATCTAAATTTTATCTCGTCTCTCCCGACGAATTCCATCAACTTCAATACCAAACAGAAAGATAACATCGTCAATATTTTCACGGGAGAGGAAAAGAAAATATGGGTGTCGATTAAGTTCAGCAAAGACATGGAAACCGATTTTTCGCAAATGATCGCGACGCTGCGCCGTTTAACAGTAAATTAGTAGTAGTATAATTAAAATACACAATTAATAACATTCATTACCTTTCCAAGTAGTTGCCGCATCCAAGCAAATAGGAACGCCCCTCCACCTTTCCATATGTTTCGGATAGCCGCCGTCCATGGCCATGCTCGTCTCGTTGTACCGCCAGAATTCGTTGCCGCGGTAAAAATACGTTTTGCCTGCAACAAAAAAGCAAGATTTTAGCACCATACATAACAATCCTTATTTCGTTTTCGAAACGATGGTTATAGAAAAAGAGAAAACATTAGTATTTAAACCTAAACTTTTTTCCAATCATTATGATTATATCATTTAAGAGCAACTCGCGGAATGATTTTTATCCAGTTAATATTTAATTGTTTAACCTATGTGCTTTTATTCACATAGATAAACGTAAAAATTCTCCAAATGTTTTCTGCTACGCATTTGATAATTTTGTAATTAAAAACATTAAATAAATGTTGCATAAACAAAGGACTGATTCACTATCGCCCGGGGACCAAAACGGAAAAGGAAACGATGAATCCAATAGGGGAAGCGGCTTTACGGATATTCTGCATATGATCCGTTTCCGTTCTCGTTCCCGAGCGATTGTGAATCGACCTAAATTTTAACAATAGCGCAAAGCGCCATCTGTTTCCTAATTTCTAAGTGGCATCGACAACGAATGTACAAGGTAGATAACCAAACCAATGTTGTTTCGTCCATTAAATCAACTACTTCTTGGGCAAATATCCCGCCGGACATTGAACTATACAATGTATGTTTGTTCTTTTTTTTAAGTTTTTTAAAGAACTTTTTTTATTGTTGAAATCATTGTTTTGGCTGGAATCAATCGGAACTAAATTTCCGATGAAACCAAAAGGTCAATCGTTATCAAGCAGACTTCATCTTCTGGTAAAAGCATTTATCGGTTGAGAACTTTTACCATCATATAATAGGAAAAATAACACAAAGCGCCATCTTTTGGCTAATTGTTCTAAAAAGAACATAATTATTTTATTTAATCTAAATAGGGACACCTCACACTGAGAAGTAGAGAGGAACATATAACGATGTTATATAAGACTAAATAAAATAAATAATCTAAATAACCGTGACCTAGTAAATCATTTTTTTAAACAATAAAAAGAGTATTTATTCACTTGGCCACAGTTATTTAAATAAATTTATTAAAAATAATTTGAAAATAATTAATAAATTATTATGTAATTTTTTTTCTATTATTATTAAAAATTAATACTTTTCATCGTCGCATTAATTTATTAATAGTACCAATTATAATATTGAATAAGATGAATATATGAAGAAAAGCAACCCATTTTCAGGTGATGACATCTGCTGTGCCGAATATAAATTAACTTTTTTTTATTATTATTGTAACTATCGGTGCGGAAGATGTTATCTGATTTTATATTTGCTTCTCCAAAATGTATTTCTTACTCTACTTTTTGATTTGATTTTCTATTTGTTTTTTTTTTACATTTCTAAAAGTATTCGGCTTGTCCAGAAAGTGACGAAAAAGGTTATAAATTTCAGCAAAGAAAATATATGTTTCACAGGCAGAAAGACCGATAGTCGATAGCCAGGCTTAACTAGAGGTTTATAATGTAATTTAACGTATTTCTCAGAAATAAAGATTTTCTATATATATATTTCAAGCACACACATTTCTGAAATTACTTTTTTTGAAAAAAAAAAAAATGTTTGCTTTAAACACAATTCTTTTGTGAAACAATTTAATTTCAAGCATACACATTTTCTTTCGAAAAATTACCTCTTTTTGTGATTTGTATGAAACACATATTTTCTTTTTTGAAATTATTTAACCTTTTTTTTGCCATTTACTGGACTGATAACCTTTTGAAATTAACAAATATATGATGAAATGAAATACATTATTTCCTCCACCTATTCAAAATTCTTATTAAATGAAGACAATTTTAAAATAAAAATTAATCCCAAGCGTAACATTTTTTTTTAACAAAAATAATGATAGTATTTAGAAAAATTATCAGTCTAAATAAAAAATAAATCGTTAATTTTTGTGTATTACTTCAATTTACTACTTTAAGTTAGAAAAGAAAATTGTAAGATATAATGAAATTAATAGGTCATGTCTGCTAAGTTATTTGAATGCAGAATTTAGTGAAATCCTTTAAATTTTCATTGCATAAGTTTTTATTAGCAAAAATTTAATTTGAATTTTCCTATAAATTTGATCAATTTTCATTGTTTTTCATAATTATTTTTCACAGAAACTAAACATTAAAATAATTTTTAATTTATCTGATGAAATTCCTGTAATTTTAAGATTATTTTAATGTATAAAACAATATTGTTCATTGATCACAACAACAATCTAACTCAAATTAGTGATTGCCCATATTTGTATAGCTATCTCTTTCTTCTAAACCGCACCCTTAAATCTAAACCGTTAATGTTTTTTTTTTATAATTCTAATTTCTATTAAATTTAAATAAGTATTATACGTTTTAGCAAAAATATTCATGATTAAAAAAAATAATTATTGTTTAAATATTTGATTAATTTTCAAATAAATATTTCTTATTAAAAGGCAAATAAAGTAAAATTAAAAATTTCACAAAAAATATACAAGGTGTACAGAAAATGAGTGAAAACCTTCAGCTAACTCAATTCATTAATTAATTTTTAATAGAAAATCCAAATAAAAAAATGAGGTATGGTTCTTCATTGAGGCTCACGTGGTCTTCGGAATTTTAAAATTTGTGACTATAAATTAGTATTGTTTTTTAAATATTTTTTAAAAAATCAATAGCATTAATAATCAATTAGACACGTGTATAATTCCATTGATGTAAATGATTAATAAATCGGATATTTTTACAATTTTATAACTTCATCAGAAGCATTCTTTTAATGAAAATAGATCTGACAACGACGCACGCTCGTTTGTAAAAGAAAAGGTGTATGCAACACCTCCAGCGGATGATGTAGCAGTTATAAACAGGATAAATGCACACTTGTTTGATCCAGCGTTGCCAAATGTATAGTTCTTTTAAGTGGCCCGTGAGGCTTAAGGAAGGACCGTGTGACTTATTTTCGTTAATATTTTTATCCAAAAATTAGTCAAAGAGTCACGCTACCTAAAGCTTTGCACCCATTTTCTGTACACCTTGTATATTGACTCAATTTTTAATTTTACTTAATTTACCTTTTGATATTCAAAATGTGCCATTAAGTGATAAGTGAGAAATTTATTCAAGAAAAATAAATATTTGTACTAAAAAAAAATCTGCTAATGTCAAAACAAAGAAGTATTATGTAAATATTTCTTATTCTAGTGCAAATTAAAAAAAAGTGTTTTTTTAATTAGTTTAAAATTAAAAATAACATTCACTTTGTTTTACTTAATTTTGCTTTTAGTGCAAACCAATTTCCAATCCTTGCTTTTTTTGAGAAAGGTGCTTTACAACATGCATGATTCAATTGTTTTTTTTTTGTGTGTTTATATTTTATAATTCATACATACCGTTTTTCGCCCACACTTGAACGGCGTCAATTTTATCAACGTAATTCGGAAATCCGTACCGTTTTATCGACAACGGGCTATTTTCAACGAAAAACGTACCATCGTGTACCCAATAAAACATCCCTAAAATTACCAACTCAGGTTAAACTCAGACTATTCAAAAATCTTGCATCGGTGAATATCTACCGGTGAACAAAACGATTTTCCCGTCGGATCTCTCGTAAGCGGCGTCGATTTTTTTGATGCCCTCGGGCAACGTCGGAAACATTTGTCGCAATGTGATCGGGTATCCTGGTACCATTTCATATTCATTTCTCAACCTCCATATATACTATAAATTATATAATTGTGATTATCGTTTACAAATTAAATTATTGTTAAATATACACGCAACAAAGTTGTGATGAAGAGAGGAAAATCTCGAAACGCGTCTACAGATTATTTATAATTTTCTTTTTTAATATTAATTCAATATTTTTTTTTAAGTTTCTATTGCATTATACATCGAATCATGAAAGCTCTTTTTAACTATGTATAAAAAATCTATTTACAAAGTTTAAACATATATTTGTAAACATTACTTGAATTCTGTTAATCCTCCATGTATTATAATCTTCAATTTTGTTATAATTTTTGGTATAAAAATTAGTTAGTCTGTAATAATCTCTTAGGAAAAGTTAGTTATCTCAACATATTTCGTTCTAAATCCAACCTAACACAACTTAATACTTAATAGGAAAAGGATTTATTCACTTGGTCACAATTATTTAAATAAATTAAATAAAAATGATTTCAAAATAATTAAATAATAAATTATTTTCCCTTTACCTTACTTAATACAATATAACTCAACCTAAACCAAACATAACCCAACTAAACAAAATCTAACTCATCCTAAATCCAACCTAACACATCTTAATACAATCTAACTTAACCTAAACCCAACATAACCTAATCTATCTAAAGCCAACATAAACACACATAACCCAATTAAACCAAATCTAACTCATCCTAAATCCAACCTAATACACCTCAATACAATCTAACTTAACCTAAACCAGATAGAACTAAACATAATCCAACCTAACACAACTTAATACAATACAACTAAACCAAACATAACCTAATCTATCTTAATCTAAACCCAACATAAACATACATAACCCAATTAAACCAAATCATACTCATCCTAAATCCAACCTAACACACCTTAATATAATCTAACTTAAATTAAACCCAACAAAACCTAATCTAACTTAATCTAAACCGTATAGAACTAAACATAATCTAACCTAACACAAATTGATACAATATAACTCAACCTAAACCAAACATAACCTAATCTAACTTAATCTAAACCCAACATAAACATACATAACCCAATTAAACCAAACATAACCTAATTTAACTTAATCTAAACCCAACATAAACATACATAACCCAATTAAACCAAATCTAACTCATCCTAAATCCAACCTAACACATCTTAATACAATCTAACTTAACTTAACCTAAACCAAACATAACCTAATCTAACTTAATCTAAACCCAACATAAAAATACATAACCCAATTAAACCAAATCTAACTCATCCTAAATCCAACCTAATACATCTTAATACAATCTAGCTCATCCTAAACCAAACATAACCTAATCTAACTTAATCTAAACCCAACATAAACATACATAACCCAATTAAACCAAATCTAACTCATCCTAAATCCAACCTAACACATCTTAATACAATCCAACTTAACCTAAACCAAACATAACCTAATCTAACTTAATCTAAACCCAACATAAACATACATAACCCAATTAAACCAAATCTAACTCATCCTAAATCCAACCTAACACATCTTAATACAATCTAACTTAACCTAAACCAAACATAACCTAATCTAACTTAATCTAAACCCAACATAAACATACATAACCCAATTAAACCAAATCTAACACATCCTAAATCCAACCTAACACACCTTAATATAATCTAACTTAACTTAAACCCAACAAAACCTAATCTAACTTAACTTAAACACGATAGAACCCAACCTAATACAACTTAATACTATCCAACTCAACCTAAACCAAACATAATTCAACCTAAACTTAACATAACCCAATTTAACCTAATCTAAATCATCCTATACCTAACTTAGCCCAATTTAATACAATCTTACTCAATTCAACTTAAACCCAGTTAGGTTAGATTGTATTATAATACAATCTAACTCAACTCAACATTAATCACATCTTTCTAATCTTTTTTATGTCGATTGTTGGTTGTGGAGAGTTTAATTATTTAAATAAAAATGTTTGTCCTTTCTCTTACTTATTTCTTATTGAACTATATATATTTCGGAAACTGAAGATGGAAACTTAGTTTTCGAAATATATTTAGTTCAATAAAAAGTAAGTAGCAGAAAGAACAAACATTTTTATTTAATTGATGATTTTTTTACAAAATTTTATCTATTGCCTTATAATGATTTTAAAGTCATCATGATTAAATTTTGACTATACTATTATTTTCATCGCCTGACTCTGATATTAAAGTTTTGTTTATTGCCTAATATGGCTTTGATGTATCTTTTATTGTCTGATTTTTTTCTTGCTTCCTAATGTTGATTTTATATACAGTTTCCGTCACTTTCATCTTCTCAATCCTAAAAGCAGATTTAGGCAGTGGCCTACTTCTGACTTTGAATACAGTTATCGTGTTTTCATTTAAAATATCCTTACATTGATTTCGTATGTTACACCAATGAGATCACAATTCAAAGTGTTAAAAATAGGCCAAAATTGGCAATTTATACAAACAAACAGGAAACATTATGATCTGTCGTATACTCAAGGCTACAATAGGCAATAATGGATTGCCAAATCATATGATAAATATAACAAATGAAAAAGAATAAAAAAAAAAACAAATTAAAATACTTGATTGACAAAGAATGTTATTCTATACACTATTTGTATACCACTATTTAGTCGATTTTTCTCTCTTTCTGACGTTTCAATTAGCAGGTGGCGGAGCATAAAATAATTTTATATGTATATATATGATATGTATAAGTTATTATAGACCTCATGCACCACTTCTACATTGAATAAACGTATTATTATTATATATTTTGTGATTTCAGCCAAAATAGTCTTTATTGTCTATTTCCGGCTGTAAAAGTACTTGTGTATATTTCCATTGCCTGATATTGACTTTACAGTCTAATATTGTCTTTAAAGTTACTTTGTTTTAATATATTGACTCAATATAATATTAATAAAAAAGAGAAGAGAGATATGACACCTTTTTGTTTTTACTAAACTTATTTAAATTGATAATCTTTTGAATTTTGATACTAGTTCCTAAAATAACTCCCTTTTAGATCTTATTATTTCATAAATTTTAGCACGTTATAATATGTTTGCTGTATATATTTGTTAATAAATATTCAATTCAATTATTTACGGTACCTTTATACAGAATAATATATAATTATATTTATATTAGTTTATAGACAACATGACTTGTAAATATTTTAATGTTATCACTATTGCGTTGTGAATACTATAAAAGCCTATTATTTATCAAAACTTCAACTACTGAAGATGGAAACATAGTTTCCGAAATATATCTGGTTTAATAAAAAAAATAAGTAGGAGAATGGATAACTATTTATTAAACTAAATTGTTATTCTTTTTAAATTATATTAATATCTATGAATTGTAGAAATTTTCAATGTACAACATTGAGGTATAATTTAAATTCAATTAAATTATAGATATTTCTTTTTCCATTTTATATTTAATTAAATTTAAATCATACCTCATTGTTGCACATTGATTTCTACAAATTATAGATACAACTATTTATTCATAATAAATTAAAGACGACGCAAGCGCCACCTTTTGCCTAATTTCAAGTGGCATCGTCAACGATTTGGGTCTACAAGGTAGACGACCGAGAATCATTGTTTCGTCCACTAAAGGAAAAATAAATTATTTAAATACAATTTAATTTATTTTAAACACTCAAACTTACCTGATCCTTAAAGATGAACAGCTCGTTCCTAAGCGTGACGGCGGAATCGAAACCACCTTGGCAAATATCGGGTAAGCTCGGGGTGTTAGTGGGTGGTATTCCGTGGGTGGTGTCGTGTTCTTTGTGGACGTCAACTGTTTCGTTGTCGCCTTCAAAGCTGACGGTGGATGTGTCCGTTGTACTCGTCGGGCGAGTTTGATGGGGCGTAGTTGGATCAACCGGAGTGGTTTCAGTGGTTGTTGATGGTGTGTTGGATTCGGTGGTAGAATAGCTGGTGGTTGAAGTCGTAGTCATAGTGGTGCGTTCTTCAGTTTGTGGAAACTCTGTCGTGCTGGTAGTGGGTTCCATCGGGTATTCTTCGTCATCACCTTCTAATCGTCTCTTTACTTAAAAAAAAACAGATTATTTTAATATACAAGAAAATTTTATTTAATCTATTTAGGATATTAAAAAAATACTTGGCACTATTTTACAATAAAACACTTTATTCCTAGTTCTAATCGAGCTACGCGAAGGTGATGTAATTAAATAAAACTTTATTGCTTATTAGTTGCGGAAAAACATCGTATACCTGTAATTCAATGTAACTGTAGCACTCCTTTGAAAATGGTATAAAAAAACCGAAACTAGCCAGGAATAAAGTGTTATATTATGAAACAGTGCCAAGTATTTTTCTTTAAAAATTCTTTACGTGTTTCACCAAGTGCTCAATGAATATATAATTATCCGTTTAAGGCTGCGATTTTACGTCTAATAGACGGTGCTATTAGTGCCAGAGCGTGCAGTGGTTTTTAAAAAATGTGTGTGTTTATTTTATTCCAACTTTGATTTTTCAATCTATCGGCAAATGTCTGAACTACTTGGAGCTGTTCTAAATAAAAATTACGGCGTCGTACTAAATTTGTTCTCGTTGACAATTTTATAGGATTAAGGAGCATTCAAATAATAATATCATGAATGTGTTAAATATGGATATTGAGAGGAAGACTTTCCACATATATTCAGATATATTTAATATAGATTAAATGTATATATATATATATATAATCTAAAATCCCCATCTACCATAATGGTGGTGTAGGGGTGGGTTGTCTTGGTTAATTATTATTCATATGTACAAATTTTGCCCATTCTTTTTTGTTTCTTGCGAGTCCTTTCGCTTCTGCCCACGTTTTTCCTCGTTTTTCCAGAAAATCCTGTATGATCTTATCCCAGGTCTGTCGTGGTCTTCCTCTCGTTTTTCTTTTTCCTACTCTTGCCTGCCATATTTGTTTCACTGGCTTTGTATTTCCCATTCGTTCTAGATGTCCCCACCAGCTGAGCTGTCTTCTTTCTATAAATTCATCCAGCGGTTCTATTTCTAAGTCCTTTCTAATTTCAGTGTTTCTCATTTTGTCCATTTTTGTGACTTTCCGTAGGTACTTCATCTCTATCGCCGGTATCTTGCTCTTTTCTCCTCTTGTTAGTGTCCACGTTTCACATCCGAATGTCAGTACTGGTCTAAATATTGCTTTGTATACTTTTATTTTGGTTTTACGTGATATTTCTTTCTTGTTGATAAATGTCTTATTCATTGCGTAGTAGAGTTTGATCGTTTTTTCTATTCTGCTGTTCAATTCTGTTTCCTGTTTTCCATTTCTTGTTATTTCTACTCCTAACTATTTGAAAGTATCTACTTGTTCTATGTGTATGTCCTCTATCTTTATATTCATATCTATTCGTTCTCCTATCATCATTACCTTTGTCTTTGTTTTGTTTATCTTCATTGCATATTCCTTCAGTGTGTCATTCCATATATTCAGGCTTTCTTGAAGTTCTCTCTCTTCACCAGCTATTATTACTATATCATCTGCGAATGCCCCTTCTGAGATTTCTATTCTTTGCATGTTTCTATGTCCGATTAGTAGTTTTTTAGTCTTGTTTGTGCACTTTTTTAGTAGTCTATGTATATGATGAACAATGTTGGGCTCAGTCCTCCCCCGTGTCTTAATCCTTCATTTGTTCTAAAAGCTTCTGACTGTTGGTTATTTCTAATTACAATGTTGGTATTTGTGTTGTATATTTCTTTTATTATGTTAATTAATTTGTTGTTAATTCCTCTCTTTCTTAGTATTTCCCATAATTCTTCTCGTTTCACCCTGTCAAACGCTTTTTCCATATCAATGAATCCAAGGTACACATTTTTCCTCTGTTGTTGACATTTTTCTGTTATTTGTTGTAGTGTAAAGATATGGTCTTGGATGCTCCTCCCCTTTCTGAAACCACTTTGAGCCTCATGTAGTGTTGGTTCTATGATTTTTCTGAGTTTTGTGTCAATAATTTGTTCAAATATTTTCATAGCTGTATTTAATAGTGTTATTCCTCTATAGTTTTGACACTCTTTTTTGTCTCCTTTCTTATATATCGGGACTAAAAGTGCTGTCTTCCACTCTTTTGGTATTTCTCTTTCTTTCCATGCTTTGTTATAGATGTCTAGTAGTACCTCCGTTCCCTTAATTCCCATTTTTTTAACATTTCTGCAGTAATTTTGTCAACTCCGGGTGCTTTTCCATTCTTAATATTTCTTATTACCTCCTGTAATTCTTCTATTTTAATTTTTTCGTTCGTTTCGTCCTCTTCCTCTTCAATTATTATTTATTGTTCTCTATCTGTTATTTTATCATTGGCCCCCAGTAGTTCCTCGAAATATTCCTTCCACCTCGCCATTATTTCCTTTTTTTCTGTTAGTAGTTTCCCTTCTTTGTTTTTTACCTGGATTGTATTGTATTTATTTGTATCTCTACAGGATTTAAGTACTTTATAGAAAAGTTTTTGGTTTCCTTTACTATCGTTTTCCATTTTCTCTCCAAATTCTTTCCATGATTTTCTCTTTTCTTTTATTATTAGTTCCTTCACTTGTTTCCTTTTTTCTTTATATAATTTGTAGCTGTTTTCTGTTTTTTGTGCTAGGTAGTTTTGCCATGCTGTTTTCTTTGCCTTTACTTCTGTCTTGATTTCTTCTGTCCACCAGGCAGTTTGTTTTCTGTTTTTACTTTTTTTTGTCCACCCACATACTGTTTTTGCGGTGTCTAGTATATCGTTCTTAAATGTATTCCAAATCTCTTCTATATTTCCATTTCTGTATTTTTCCTCGTTGGTTTCTAATCTGTTTTTTATTGCTTCTGTGTATTTCTTACTTATTTCTTCGTTTCTCAGTTTATATGCTTTTATGTATTCAAATGGTCTATTTTCTTCTAGGTATTTATGTAATTCTCTGTTTTTCTTTGGGGTTTTCAGCTTTGTTACTACCAGGTAGTGGTCACTCCCAATTTCTGGTCCTCTTCTCACTTTTGTGTCTATTACTGTATTTCTGTTGTGCTTTTCCACTAGTATGTAATCTATAACTGATCTTTCTTTTCTGCGCTTCATCTCTTTTGTGTATTTGTGTATGTCTTTGTGTTAAAAAAATGTATTTGTAATAATCATGTTCTGTGTTATACAAAAATCTAATAATATTTTGCCATTGTTATTTCTCGTGTTTTCACCATATACTCCTATTACTTTGTTGTACATTTTGTCTTGTTTACCTACTCTGCCATTAAAGTCTCCTACTACATATAAGTTTCCTTTTGCCCTTTCCGTTGTTGTTAGTTAATCCCAAAATACTTCTTTGTTTTCTGTTGTATCGTCGTCGTTTGGTCCATAAGCAATTATTATTGTTTTTCGATTATTGTTAACATCTTTTAACCCTACTGTAAGTGTTCTCCCTGACCATGCCTTCCAGTCCTCTATTTCTTTCTCTAGGTTCTTGTGTATGATGCATGCTACTCTAGTTGCTGCTCTCTCGTTCTCTTCCACACCACTATATATCGGCACATGCCCGTTTTTCGTCCTTATAATTCCTTTCCCTTTCTTTTTTGTTTCTGTAATTCCCAACACATCTACTTTGGTCTGCTCAAATTCTTCCTCAAATTCCAATTCTTTTCCTTGAATGCTTCTTATATTCCATGTCGCCAGTTTCCATTGTTGTTTCTCCTTATCTATATTATCGTTATCCATATTCATATCCGGTTTGTTATCTGTGGTTGTCCTTTGTTCTGATTGGTTTAGTTTTTTTGGCCTTTTTTTGTGATTTCGACTACTTCCACTCCTTTTTTTTCCTTTGTTCCATCTGTACTCTATTCCATTAATTTGTATTTTTCTCTAGCCCATTCTTACTTCATGGCCTTTCTCTTTTTCTTCCTTCGCTATGCTTCTAATTTCTCGTTGCACTATTCTTTCCTCCAGAGTTAAATCGTTTTCTATATATATATATTTTCGTATGTTTTATATTACTCTTGGCTTTCATGATTTGTTGTTTCATTTCCCAGGTTTCTACTTCTGCTAATACCATATTTTGGTTTAGATGTTTATTTATTTTGTATGCACTTTTTATTCTTGTTTCTACCTTCAGTTCTCTTGTTAAGAACTCTTCTATCTCTTCTCTCATGTTTTCTCCTTTATTACTTAGCTCTTTTATTATGATATTAGATTAAATGTACTTTTTTAAATTAAATTAATTAAAAAAATCACTTTTTTTGTTTTAAAAAAATAAAAATTATCTGATGTCGTTCATCAGTAAATAAGCTATCTGCCTGTATTTAATGATTATTTTTTTATGACTGTATAACATTGTTAATCTCTTAAATCGGACACGTATTGGGGATCGCAGACTTAATATATTTGACGGGGGGAGGGGGGGGGTTATTAGTTTGAGAGGGTTTTTGAGGTGGTTGAAATTTTCAGTGTTTATAGGTATCGGCCCTTAGGCGAATTTATTAACATTCGCTACTTAAAAAACACGTTCCTTGGCCATCTACCACGACAACAAAAAAAAACGAAAAACGGTTTCTCAAACATTTTGGGTCAGAGGCGTGAGCTAAAAATACAATAGGCTTAAATGAAATTTTGATCTATTGAGATTTTTTGAATTTCGATCCAAAACAGAACTTAAATATTTGTTTTAAATTTTCATTTTTTTTTGTTTGGATCACCGATAACTTGAAGAATCTGTAAATCGCGGTTTTCACTCATCAAAAAATGGATAGTTTTCGAGTTTGTGCGGACTTCTCTTGGAAAGCGGGCTTCAGAGTTCTAGCTCTATTCTAGTTAGAATACTGTTTGTTTTTTTTTAATTTTTACTGTAGATACAATAAATTGTGCGAATCTTTTATTAGCAAGGCTTTTACTTGATGAAGTTTCATCATGTAAAAGCCTTAACCATCGATTATTTTAATTGTTGGTGTATTTAAAAAGTATCATAACGTTATTATTATCTGATTAAGGTTATCTTATAAGGTTTTTTTTATTAAAAAACACGACTAATATTACTTACTGTATAACTCATACATGGCTAAAATATCGTCGTAATCCAAGGTCGGGTGCTTTCCGCTTCCTTTGTAATAAGGAAACATGACTGAGGTAGGGATGTGCGAATGCGCGATGCCCAAGGAATGGCCCAATTCGTGAATTGCCACTGTTAGAAAATCAACGCCTGGAATTATAAATTAAAATTGTTGCCTAAATTAATTTAAATTGCAGAATAAAGTATTATAAACAAATTACACAATTAAAGAACAATACAATAATGCAGAAATTTATTATCTTGTATAGTTAATCTGTAACTGTGGTGGATGGCTATCCTTTCTGTGTTATTATATTAAAGTTATATGCATCCGTTATTGTATGTATTAATTCAATGCAGAAATAAAGATATTTACTATTGAAGGACAAATTGCGAAAATGACAAATAAAACTATTCTCAAGAATATTTAATTATAATTCATAAATACATAATATTAATGAAATAAATATGAATAAATTATTAAAAATCAACCAATAAAACACAGATTAGATTGAATAACTTTAAATTCTCGACTAGTTTCGGGTTATTTATTTTAAATTCTCTTGAAAATGGGCTAATAACCCGAAACTAGTCGAGAATTTAAAGTTATTCAATCTAATCTGTGTTTTATTGGTTGATTTTTAATAATTTATTCATATTTATTTCATACAATATGAACTACCAATATCTAAATATTAAAACCATTAATTACATAATATTAAATTTCTTTTATTATTTACTTTAATTCTGTGTGATTATTTTGGAGTGTTGTGATTTGACATTTAAAAAAAATCAGGAAAAATCTAATATAATAAACACGATAGTCCTTTGTCTTGTGATATTGTTATGTGATCTACAATATTCACAAGTACACTAGCAAAGCTATTTTTTTTCCTAACACCTGATTGTGTAATAGAAAGTGAATCAATATGCAGATAAAAATTAATTTGTGGTTCAATCGCCTTCTCAAAGATTTTTGACAATGTGCAAAGCAAGCTTATTAAGGTCAGAGAAAAATAATCTTTGGCATAGGTAAAATAAGTTCAGTATTCCACGACTTAAGAAAGTAACTGGTGATAAGGCAACTATTAATAATATAAGTTTCGTGAGGTATAATACGATACTTACTTACGATGATACGATACTTAATCTCGGCAAAAAAAAACAGTGTTTTTCGATATTTTTTTTTAAAGAAGGCATAATAATAAATATTTATTGTAAAAAAATGTTTCACCAAGTGCCTGATGAAAAAATATAATTTAAAATATTACGGCCTAATGATTTTTTTCTCTACGTTATTTAGTCATGTTTGAAGAACCTTTGGGATTTTTTTCACATAAAAATAAGCTATGTAGACTAGCAGCTGTGAGGCGTCATGGTGCACACCGTGCATGGGTCATCGGTCGAGACGCTGCAGGGCTCCAGAGTAATTTGAAAATAATGCCCGAAAGATTATGAAATTATCTGAAACTAATTTTACGGCAAAATGTTTATTATTAACAAAATTGCCGATATATGAAAAAAAAGTGTTTTTCTGCCTATTATTTATGCTCTTTTGTGTCCTTCAAAAAATATTTACTTAAATTTACTTAAATTACATCTCCTTTGCGTTATTTACTAATATAAAGTGACACATTTAGTAATTAAACTTAACAAATATCTATATAAGATTGTGTTCTTAGGTACTTGGAATTGTTTCTTCGTCAAACACCATTCTATCTAAATCACCAAAGTAAACTTCCGAGGGTTATTTCCGGCATTCCAGGATCGGTACATTTTTGAAATCCCAAATAAAGCACGGTCGGGATGAAACCGTAATGGAACGCCGTTTTTGATAGGTTGATAACCATTGCAAGGCGGTCTTTCATACCTTCAGAGAGTAAAGCCATTTTTTCGGGACTTTGTTATTAAAATAGTCATTCTTCGGATCGTCTTCTATTTTTCATAAAAACAACTGATTTTAGTAGAAACTCGAGTAATTTTGGTCTATTTAAATAAAAATAGTTGTCTTTCACCAAAATATATCTAGTTTAATAAAAAAATAAGTAGGTGAAAGGACAACTATTTTTATATAATAATTAAAGTCTCCACAACCAACATAAATCAAATTCTGTCTACTTTAAATTGCTAAAGAATGAACAAGATTGAATTGGTGGTTTTCGCGCAATCTTCTCGCCCAGTTCACGATTTCAAGTAAAACGCGTTTAAAGTTTTACGAAAGTATAACTTAAAAAAAAAGCGAATGATAATGTGACGCTATAATAGCGTCACCTGGGCATTACAATGTGAACTAAATGGGACCTAGGTAGACTAAGGATCCTGCCGGTAACACAAGAAACAATGGGAGCGAGATAATCGAAATAGAATTTATAAAATGTTTCAAGCGCAGAGCTGCTTCGAAACGATATTAAACGGCCAGCGATTGCCGCGAAAACCTTGTAAGGGCATATCTACAAATTATATAGAATCAATTCAGACTATATGAAACATCGACTATTTAAAGTGAGTAATATATAGGGTGGGCCATATAGTGGTTTCTTTTTAAATCATAGGTTATTTTGACACTGACATCTTTTTCCCGCTCGAAATATTTAGAGAAATTCGGTATCATTCCTCCGCGGTACGAAATGAGTCGCTTTACGCTTGAACAACGTTGAGAAATATTGCAAACTTATTTTCAAAGTGAGTGCTGTGTAGCCCAAACAGTGCATTTGTTGAAAAAAGTTTTGGCCGAAAAGAATCACCCACCGCGCCTGCTGTACGCAAGTTTGTGCAAAAAGTTCGTGAGACTGGCATGCTAGTGGACAACACTCATGGTCCTCGTTCTCGTACGGTGCGCACAGACGAGAATATGGCTGCTGTGACCGAGAGAGTGAGACTCAATCCACGAGCATCAATTCGCCGTCGATCTCAACAGCTCAACATTGCACGCACCAGCCTGAGAAGAATTCTGTACAAAGATCTCGGATTATTCGCTTATAAGGTCCAATTGACTCAGCAATTAAAGGCGCATGACCATCCGCTACGTTATCGCTTTGCTGTTTGGGCCTTAGAACAGCCTGAATTGGACAACGATTTTGGGCGAAAAATCATCTTTTCTGACGAGGCGCATTTTCATCTTGGCGGCTACGTTAACAAACAAAAATGCCGCATCTGGGGCTCGGAAAACCCGCACGTTATTGCCGAGAAGCCAATGTATCCCCGGAGAGTGACAGTTTGGTGCGGATTGTGGAGTGGTGGCATCATTGGACCAATTTTTCTTCGAAAATGAGGCTGGGAACAGCGTTTCGGTCAACGGTGAGCGTTACAGAGCCATGTTATCCGACTTTTTTTAAATGAAATTGAAGACATGGATTTGGACGACCTCTGGTTCATGCAGGATGGCGCGCCATGCCACACAGCCCATGCCCCAATCGATCTTTTGCGCACCAAATTCCCAAATCGTGTTATCAGCCGTCTTGGCGATGCCAATTGGCCGCCTCGGAGCTGCGATTTAACCCCTTTGGATTTTTTTTTGTGGGAACCTTGAAGGACCGATGTTATGTCAACAATCCAGAAACGATTCAAGCACTTCAGGCCAATATCATCCAAGCAATCCGTGAGCTACAGCTCGAAACCATCAACAAGGTCTTGGAAAATTGGAGTGACGGAATGCGCTACTGCGAAGCCAGCCGAGGCAGCCACTTGAACGAAGTTATGTTCCATAATTAATGGGAATGTTTGCTCTCACTAATAAAGCCATAATACATGTAAAAAAAATAATTTTGTTCATTTTATTGCATTTTTAAAAAGAAACCACTAAATGGCCCACCCTTTATATATATATTAAATAAATGTCCCTTTAATGAATAAACTTATCGATAAACCCGGCGCATTCACCATAGATGGAACAAGTCGATCTTTTCGATTAATTTTGTTCATAAAGTATATGATTTTTTTTTTCTATAATAATAAAAAATAAACAAAAGGTGATTCTTGTGAAGTAAATTCGTGAACCGATTTTTAAGGATTGCTTAGCTGTAATAATAATTGCGACTCACCGTCTTCTTCTTCTTTCGTTTTCCACTTTTCGTCATTGTCAAAGTGAATGTCGCCTCCATAGCTATCCATTTCGTACGGAAAAAATGCGTGGGCTAAAACATTTCCCGGTCCATCAAAGGGATACCTAATTTAAAAAAAAAAACACTACAGCATTGAATGCGGATTTCTAGGTGTTTATTTAATTAATTGTTAGTTGATTTAATTAAATTTTCATCCACCAGCGTATGGATAACTAGTGATGGCCATTTCGGTTTATCGAACCTCATCAGACTAGTGTGTTCTGTGTGCAATGCCTTGATGAAGCCGGCTGAACGGATTTTGTATTGAGGTTATATACCTGATATTAATCATAATAAATGAAAGACGACGCAAGCGCCATTACGCGAAAGATGGCGCTTGCGTCGTCTTTCATTTATTATGATTAATTGTTAGTTGAGTAAAAAGTGTTATATTTTTATTCAACCGGCAATTAGTTTGGTTGTTATTACGTTTACTTATAGAGATCGATTCTAAATATTTACACAGTATATAAATTGTTTACCCCCACAGAACAACAATAATCTTATTGTTAATAAAGGATAATATGATGAGACAGAAGACACAAAGTGTATCCTATTCTTCATCCGCTTGATGATGGCACTGTGTACCGAAACAATTGTATCAGTGTTTCCACAATAAAGTTGTGAAACTTATTAAAAACGAATTGTGTTTTACTTCACAAATGTGTATCGGCAACAAGGCCTAATTTATGTGTGTAAACATCTGTATCTTTCGGAATAAAATACAAATCGGGGAAAATATGAATACTTTATGGGTTGGATAATTTTGTATTGTCTTTTCGACTTTGTCACTTGTAAGGCGACTAGTTATTACGACCATCGAATAATTTGTTCAACGAAATAAAACGAGTTACACTTGTCTGGATAACTTCTATTGAACCTTCTTCTACAGAGTTTTAAAACTTAATGAATGAAAATACATGAAAATGTTTACAAAATATATAAGTGGGGGTAAAGTGATTTCTACGCCGTTGGGGGTGGATTTTGCGCCGGGCAAAAAGCAGGTATCCAGCAATTCCTAGAAGAAAAGCAACATCTGGAACAACCCCTAGCTGGCAGCGTTGACCATCTCACGCGTGTTCACGCATAAATTAACTGCGACGGTTTAAAATTGCTTCGGTTCAAGGACACGAATTTTTGTAGATAACAAAAATTCTTCGTCTAACCCGAACATGGGTTATCTAATACATATATACAATAGAGTCATCTCGGACGTGGCGAATAATAAAAATCAACAAGCGGAAAGACCACAGGTCGATAGCAAATTAACAGATATTAATTAAATATTTGACTTTGTAACTTTCATTATTTTGTATATTTTTTTTTGTATATATCGGTTAATAAAAATTATATGTATGTATATATAAATCCTTTGCGGCGTGGGTTGTTTGTCCATAATAACCTGGGTGGATTAGCGACACTAGACTTATATCTTTAATGAATCCAGTTTGAATTATTTACACATTCGAGATTGAATTTTAAATATTTGACAAATTAGATTGTCAACGTACCGATCTCCGTGATATCCACTTCCAAATGCGACGATAATATCTGCATTGACGTCTTTGAGTTCGGTGAATTTCAAACGGCCGTATCGTCCCCACGAATCCAAAGCCAGCTTGATGTTTTTCGAGACGTCCGCTTCCGTAAGCGTTGTCGGCCAATTCGCAATGCTATATAACACACAGAATATATTAAATAAAAAGGAATATATTCATTTAGACTTTTTATAAACGAAAGAGATCAAATTAATAACAAGTTATAATAAATTAAATTAAATTAAGACGACGCAAGCGCCACCGTTTGCCTAATTTCAAGTGGCATCGTCAACGATTTGGGTCTACAAGGTAAACGACCGAGAATCATTGTTTTGTCCACTAAAGGAAGGCGCTAGATGAATGGTGGCTGAACGTTTCATTAAATGTAATAACAAGTTATTACAGAGGATACATGGAAAGTCCCGGGACGGTCAAATTCTAAAAATGCACATCTAATCGAAAAACAGAAAAATACGTGTTCAATATTAAAAAAAAAACTATCAAATGATGCGAAGCACGTGGCTTCAGTACCACTTCTCGTTCGAGGGGTAGCTTTGTACTTATAGAAATCCCAGCTTCTAATTCTACGCCAGAAAGAACTTAGTTTTATTTAAAATATATTTTTGTATTCGGCATAGATGGCGCTCTAATAGAAAAATAAGTTCTATGTAAATTCCGAAAGAATTAATTGATAACAATAATAATAATAAACCGTCTTTGTACACGCTCTAGTTTGAGCTCACTATTCACGTAACATGGATACCAAATAATCGAACCATATTCTAACTTACTGCGCACTAAGGAAAAATGCAAAGTTTTTTAAAAGCGAAACATTATTGAAACTGATAGAGGTGCGCATTAAAAAAAAAAACAATATTTTTATTGAAGATTGGGTGATACTATCAATATGATCGGTAAAGTTTAATCGGGAAAACAATAATTAATAGTTGCCTTATCAACAGTTACTTTCCTAAGTCTTGGAAGACTGAACTAATTTTACCAACACCAAGATCCATTACGCATGAACTTCTTGGAATTGTACAACCATCAATAATATAAGATACAATACTACATTTACTGACATTAAAGCGAAGTCTATTAACACAACACCATTGCGATATTATATTTAAAACATGTTGTAAAAGCAAACAGTCCTCGAATTACCTTATAGATTATAATAAATTAAAGACGACGCAAGCGCCACCTTTTGCCTAATTTCAAGTGGCATCGTCAACGATTTGGGTCTACAAGGTAGACGACCGAGAATCATTGTTTCGTCCACTAAAGGAAGGCGAACTTGTCCTGTTTAAGCAAACAAGGAAAACAAAATTCACATTTAATGAAACGTTCAGCCACCATTAATCTAGCGTATGGATAACTAGCAATGGCCATTTCGGTTTTTCGAACCTCATCAGACCAGTGTGTTCCAAGTGCAATGCCTTGATGAAGGCAAAAGGTGGCGCTTGCGTCGTCTTTAATTTATTATGATTAATATCGGGTATATAACCCCAACACAATTTCCGTTCAGTCGCCTTCATCAAGGCATTGCACATGGAACACACTAGTCTGATGAGGTTCGAAAAACCGAAATGGCCATCATTAGTTATCCATACGCTAGATGAATGGTGGCTGAATGTTTCATTAAATGTGACCTTATAGAAATATATATTTTAATATCATCAGCGTATGCAAGTGCTGGGGAAGATATAGACGTAATTAAATCGTTAATAAATGCTATAAAGAGGAGAGGACCTAAATTGGAACCTTGAGGAACACCCGAAGACGAATTGAACTCAATCCATTAAAACAAACATATTCTTTTCGTTGTTTTAGGTAAGACGACAAAAATTTAATGGTGTGCTCAGTAAGACCAAATTGACTAAGTTTATTAAGTAGAATATTATGATCGATTGTATCAAATGCACAGGACAGTTCTGTATAATGTGATCTTTCCCGCCATAAACATTACATTGAGAAACAAAAAGGCTTATTTTTACTAAATATTTTATTTCCACTAATATATTTTGAATTTTAATATTTTTCCGTTAACTTAAACCTAACTTAACTTATTCTAAATAGAAATTGATAGGGCAGAAAGATAATAATATAATAAATAATAAATAAATATAATAAAATATTATCTATATTGTTTTCACAATTGCAAAACCCATTTACGGTCTTTTCTCTGATTCCCTTAATTCTGGCGTATTTCCCGACTGCTGAAAAGAAAGCTTTTTAATGCCTGTATTTAAAAGTGGTTGTAGATCTGATATCAGTAATTACAGAGGTATTTGTATTCAGTCCGCGATACCGAAATTGCTGGATTATTTAATTTCTCAGCAAATTATCTGGTCGTGTAAAAACATTTTCATCAACGAACAACACAGTTTTACGAAAGGACGATCTACATCAACTAATCTTATTTCTTACCACAACTTCCTATCGAATGCCTTGGAAAATGGTCTGCAAGTTGATTCAATTTATACCGATTTTTCCAAGGCATTTGATCGTGTGCAGCATAATATTTTACTTAGCAAGATTAGAGCAATGGGAATCAGTGATATTGTTATTAAATGGCTTGCTAGTTACTTACAAAATAGGATTCAGTGCGTTCGTATTGGATCCTGCTATTCTAGGAAGATAAATGTTACTTCGGGTGTTCCACAGGGCTCTCATTGCGGACCAGTTTTATTCCTGCTATTTATTAATGACATTTATATGCGTATTAGATTTTTTAGCTTTCTTCTGTTTGCTGATGATCTCAAGTTATTTAAAGCTATTAGAACTACTGTTGATCAAGAACTACTTCAAAATGACCTTCAGAATATAGCTGAATTGTGTGATCTGAATGATTTGTACTTAAAATTGAACAAATGTTCCCATACATCCTTTAGTAGAGGCTCTCACATTTCGTTTCCTTATGCCATTAATGGCCATTTATTAACTGTAGTCTCTGAAGTTAAAGCTCTTGGTGGTTTATTTACTTCAAAATTATATTTTAACAAACATCTTAATAACATTTGCAACTCTGCTTTAAGAATGTTAGGTTTTGTTTCTAGATTTTCTAATGGCTTCAGTGTTGCGACAGTGAAATTGTTATATCTGTCTTTAGTTAGACCTCATTTGGAATATGCCTCTGTCTCCTTACACAGCAAATTCCATATAGCGGCTTGAGTTTGTACAAAGTCGGTTTCTAAGATTTATTCACTGTAGATTAGGAGGGTCGTACTTTAGCTTTAGTCGCGGTTACTGCTTGATTTATGTTTCCTGTACAAGTTGGTCAATGGTATTATTGATTGTCCTCAATTACTTAACTTACTCAGATTTAATATTCCTCGCGGTGTTAATTCTAGGCATACTCCATTTTTTAGATTGTCTTTTCATCACACGAACTATGGCATCTTCAATCCCATTGATCGACTTATGCGTCTTGCGAATGCGTTACAGGATAAGTCTAGTTTTAATTTGTTTTCGAATTCTTATAACAGCTTTAAGAGTAGTTTACGGTATATACGTTTGTCGGAAGCTATGAATTTGTGATCTATATATGCCCGTGTTCGTGTTATGCACATCACTGTATTCACATTTTGTATGTTTATTGTTATGTAGAAAATTGTTAAGCGAATTGTTATTTATTGTCATATTTGTATTTTTTTTTTTCTATTACTTTGTTTATTGATATTTTATACAATTTATATTTTTCTGCTAAAAAGGTTATATCCGTAAATATGAATAAAAAAAATAAATAAATATTGTTAAAATTATCTGTATAGTCTGAATAAAGATGTGCGTATATATAAAAATTAATAGGCGGATAAACCATTTGTCGTTAGCCATTTGGCAGACGTTCACAATAAATTTTGTAATATATGTACAAACATCTTTAGTTGTGAAATTCAAACAATATATTAGAAAGCCATTACGCTACATTATAAATTTCATAAATTCGCTATCGACCGTTGGTCTTTTAGCCTGTATTTTGTAATATTTTATGATATATCTAGATATTGTATCGTGTTTGTCAATAAAGATTATGTACCATATGATCGAGAAGTTTTGTTTTCTAGAGTGTTATGATTTTTTCTATTAAAAAAAATGATGTTGGCAATAAAACCATACGCTATAGTTTATGTTATTCTAACAAATTGAAGAATTTCATTTGATCAATATTGACACACGTGACGTTTTATTTGTTATAATTCGCTGGTTCCAATAAAATGTAAAATAAAGAAAAACAATCAAAGCACTCTAATGGAGAAAAGTTTTCGATCGTATGGTATATATAGAAATTAATTTAAAAATTAACTAAAAACAAAAATAATACAAAAAATACGTTATTTTGTAAGTCTCAGCTGTTTCGTTTCTCAATGTAATGCTTTTTTTGGTTACTATATTACCATTTCGGAATTTAAAAATAATTTATTTTTTCACGGTCTATTACGAATACAAAAAAATCAAATAAAAGCTACGTAGTTGGTGGCCAAGAATCAGAATTTGCAGTAAAAAATGGGGGTTTCCATTTAAAATATCAAACATTCCCTGCGCCTTTTCCTTTTCCAAGGAGTGCGGATGAGAGTGTTTTATATCGTTCGATAGATTTTTCAAAAATATTGAACACTTTTTTATTTTTCGATAGAATGTGTATTTTTTTTGTTGGATTTATTGTACCGGTCCGGAACTTTCTATACAGCTCATGTAGGTAATTCGGCCAGCTTCTGCACGATCATGACTCCGTAATTATAGTTGTGAAGATTTAATTAAGAAACCATTAGTGTAGCCAGAAAATATGTGAGATATTAAAAGAAGAACAGCAGAAGATACATAATCAGATAAAAAAATATTTAGAGAAACAATATATTCGTTACAAAACTTACAAAAACGATATATTCCTTTTATTCCAGCCTGATGGTCCCAATATGAACCGCTTACTCCTTTTCTCCCTAATGATATCAGGAACACCGCATCTTGGTCTCGACATTAGCTAAAACCAAAATTAGAAACTAGAAAATTTATTTAAGAACCCAACTAACCTTAAAAATACCCGGGAGTGCGATTCATTCAAACACTTCAAAAGAAACAATCTGTGCATTAAAGGAACCTATCAGTTCAATTGCGCAAATTAATTATTTTCAAATTTATTTTTATTTAATATAATTAATTTATTCTCCAAATTTCTTTATTATATGTAAAAATTAAATTTCATTTATTCGAAATTCCGTCTATAAAATTAAGCAATAAATTTAAATCGAATAGATTATTACACGTATATATCACTTTTTTTTGGTTTGTTTGTTTTAAAACATCAATAACATTTGAATGAACGATAAATCAAGCGGATTTCATTTCATGTTCGCGACTCCTAATTGATGCAATCAATAAATGTTTTTACGCTCATCGTCGCGTTGTCCAATCTCCCAGTCTGCTCGATGGCTCCGAATTTCTGAATTGACCTTATGACCTCCTCGAGACCTTCCTCGGTGAAGAGAGCTTCCGTCATCATGTCGCCTTCTTCTATGTAACCATAACGTTTCATGAATTTCAACTGAAACAAACAAAACACATTTTGAATGTAAGCAAAAAAAATGTGCGGTAATTTTAAGCAAAAATACAAGTTCGCACCAAAGCGATGGATTGTGACAAAGATTCGATGTAATTGAAAATGTAATTGTCTGAATAAAGATTTTTGTATGGATAAAACTTGGAAATGAGGACAATGGAAGAGTTTAAGTAGTACCACAGACTGTAATGTACCTCTCACTTGTGATTATATTTAATGTTTTTAAGAACCACCCTGTGTATAATAGTCATTATTGTGTAATTATCGCTTTGTATAGATAACATTGGAAATAGCAAATAATTCATAAATCAGATAGTTTTCACATTCCAAATCAATTATTATCAATTATAGTCTAGTTTTGTTATTCTATGTTATTCCATATTATCATCAAAGAAATGAAGTTGTTCTAGTGTTGAGGAGGACATTTCTATTTCGACAGTTGAGTAAGACAGTTTGCTAAACCAAAACTCTGAATCTCTATTTTCTAATTCTTATTTATTTCAAATTGTAAATTCGTTTATTAAGTATTAATTAAATATCAAGT
Organism: Philonthus spinipes; assembly: GCA_963082785.1. Taxonomy (NCBI): domain Eukaryota; kingdom Metazoa; phylum Arthropoda; class Insecta; order Coleoptera; family Staphylinidae; genus Philonthus; species Philonthus spinipes. The sequence goes on from OY720299.1 coordinate 22,788,309, forward strand.
AAGATTTTTAACTTTGACTATCATTGATAGAATCTAAGTTGATAAAATCGCGTCTTCGACAACAAACTCAGGAAATCCAAATAAAATAAATGAACCGTAACGACGAACAACATCATCGTACGTTACACAGACAAACATATATTTTATCTATGGTAGTACGAATAAGAAATCGGTCATCGATAGCAATCGCCAGCTTGATCCTCTGTGCATAATAACGAATGAACAGTAGTTAGTGAAGAACATCATATAACTTTAAATTTTATTTTGTCTTATTAACGTACATTAAATAAACTGATGAGCACCATATGTTGTTGTATTATTTTTTCTACATTTTGATAATCTTTTTGATTGTAAAACACTAGAAGTTTTAATCGAAAAAAAAAACGTTTTTTTACAAACAATTAAACAATGACCAGTTTTATTTTTTTTTGCATTTGAGTGTACATTTTGTCCAATAATTTTTCAGAACATCATTTTACAATTTACAAAAAAAAAATATGTCTTCATTTTATTTTCACACATTTTTAGGGGTTCGTATTGTTTGACCAATATTGTTTTTGAAGGACCTTATTTATTAAAAATACGTCGTTATAAGTTACTTTTACTGCCTGGAATTGACTTAAAAGTAATTTAAACTGATACTCATTGCCTAGAACTGTCTTTTTCGTTCGTGGAAACTGAAACGTATTGCATAATTTTGATTGTAAAGTAATTGTGGTTAACTGTTATTGCCCATAAGGTCGATGTAAGTTACTTTTCATTGACTTTAAAGTCATGAAAACTAAAATGTATTGCCTAACGTTGATTGTTAAGTCAATTTAGCTAACAATTGTTGCCTAGAATTACCTTTAAAGTCGTTAGAAATTATATTTACTGCCTTGAATTGACTTTGAAGTAATGTAAACTGACACATATTGCCTAGAACTAACTTTTAATTCAGTAAAACTGAAATGTATTGCCTAATTTTGTTTGTAAAATCAATATAGTTGTCGTTTTCTATAGTTGTCATTAAAGTCACTTGCATTGGCTGGAATTGACTCTAAAATAATGTAAACTGACATATATCACCTATAATTGACTTTAAATTGATGGAAACTTACATCTATTGCCTAATTCTGATTAAAAACTGAATATAAGTAACTATTCTTACCAATATTTGAGTTAAAAGTCATTGTAAATTACTATCACTGTTTGTAATTGACTCTAAAGTCATGAAAACTGATTTTTCGTTATGGGCGAATCTTTTGGATAGGTAAAGGATGCTTTCATTGATGGGAGTAACTTTGGTCCGGCTATAGGGAAGGGTATTTGACGGATTGTGAAGCGGATTAAGTGGGTCTCGGACTTTGGTAAGATGCACGTTCGTTGACTGCAATATTATGAAGTGTAGGTTTGGTCGTCTTTCATTTTTTAACAATTTAAAAGTTAAATAAATAATTGCTACAAAAGTGGAATAACATACACAATAGATTAAAAGAATACACACAAATAAATATGTAAGAATATTAATTTAAATAAAAAAATCACTTGGTTTGTTTCACAAAATATTTTATTCTAGCCGGAATAAAACAAATGTTTTGTGCAAGTGATTTTTATTTGAATTAATATTTTTACATATTTATTTAATCATGAATCACTGAAACATGATTAAATAAATATGTAAGAATATTAATTCAAATAAAAATCACTTGCACAAAATATTTGATTTATTTCGGCTATAATAAAATATTTAATGAGAAAATAGTCACACAAATAATTTAAAATTAAATAACTGATTGGTTGTAGAAGTAAGCAGTTGAACAGAAAAATGGTTGTAAAAGTAAAATGATAATAGTGGCATTTGATCCGATTATGACAAATTTAAATCTTTACGGCAGCAATGCATGAATTTAAACAATTTCCAATACAAAAAATACATTAATCGGATTGAAAACAAGATTAATAACAATTCAAAACATTTTTGGGATCACGTAAATGTTTGCCGTAAAACGAATGGATTTCCAAAACAAAAGTACCTTGGAAATGATAAAAGTGATTCAGCAGCGAAGAGTGTTGACTTATTTGCAGCTCATTTTGCGACAGTCTACAAAATGCCAAATAACTCTCTGACTAAGTTTCAGCGATATCATGGTTTATAATTATTTTTTGTTTTTTGTTGTTATTTTTTTAAATTAAAATTTCTTCTTTTTGTTTGCTTTATTTTCTTTTTAACTTTATTTATTTAATATCTAGGAGTTGCGTTGAGATTGATCGTAAGTTGGGATAGTTTGATTCACCATTTGGATTTGAACGGTTATATATATATATATGTATGTAGATACATTTTATGTTTGGTCTTATCTTTTTATCTTTTTTGCCATTATATTATAGTTTACATTATATTTAATAATTAATTGTATATTTATTTTTAATCTTCCATTGTACACACATGTACAATCTGCTTTGTATAAAGGAGTTTTCCGTAAATAAATAAATAAATAAATAATCACAACTGTATAAAGACAAAAAGTGACGTCTAAATATTTCGTTATCATTCTGACTAATGTTCACGTAAGGGTGGTTTCGCATCCCATCCCCACTTCTTGTCAAGAAGGATAATGCAAGTGAACTTTATAATTATACAATATCTTTCAAAATAAGCGGTATATATGAATTTTTACAGAACGATTTCAGAGATTATCGTAAAATTCCTACAATTGTTTCGCCAACACAGTGACTTCATTAGGCAGATGATTAATCATCAATTAATTAATTAATTAAATTAAAAATTAAAAAATCAATATATCCATCCATGTAAATATCCATATAAATTTTAATAAAACAAATTTTAAATTCTCTTGAAAATGGGCTAATCACCCAGAGAGAATTTAAAGTTATTCAATCTAATATTTGTTTTATTGGTTGATTTTTAATATTATATTCATATTTATTTCGTACAATTTTGTGAAACTTAATTTATTCATTTTTATTTAGAATTAATGTATTATGGAGTTTCATCAAATAAAAGTGTCAACCGATCATATTTATATTCATATTCTGTAATATTCAATAAATACTTTATCCACTCTATTATTAATGTAATTTAATAATTCTTTGACAAAATTGTGGTTCTATTAGCTTGACGAAAATGACAACATCGAACTAAAAAAAAATGAAATAAATTTATTTCGAACTAAAATAATTGTTATTAAATAATCGCAGTACTTTATAAAAGCTTTCAAATTTAGAAATTAAAATGTCGCGTTATGCCAACGACGAATGCATCCTTTTTTCGTCGAGAAGCCGGAATACTCTATAAAAAATGCCTCATAACAATATATTTTAAATTTTAATTGAAATATTTAAAATTAATAACTACTTAGTTAGTTTCTTTATTATACTATTTATATCTATAGATATAAAACTATTAGTATAAATGTATTTATTATAATTATATTTACCTGTTAATTAATTAATTCTTTATTATATGTTTAATTAATTTCTCACTTAACCCGTGGTGAAACTTTTTTGAATTAATTCAGGATGATTTAATTGAAATTAAAACCAAGTGTTTTAATCTCAATTAAATCATCTTGAATTAGTTCTTTATTTACGGAAAATCACCTTTTTACAATTAATGACAATCTATGATTAAAAAATACAACAATTTATTGAATTGATTCAATTCAGGACGATTTAATTGAAATTAAAACACTTGGTTTTAATCCTGAATTAATTCAAAAATGTTTCACCACGGGTTAAGTGAGAAATTAATTAAATCCTTGATTAAGTATAACCATTGAGTTTTCCAATCAGAATCTATAAACACAATAATAATAATGATGCGCACCGTGAATAAATATATAAGTAAATCAAATACGCATAAAATATTTTACAAAAAAGTTACAAAATGCAAAAAATTGAATTAAAATCACTGCAAAAGCAATACGTACAAATAAAAAAAAGTAATAAAAATTAAACCAGACAAAAATAATGAAAATAATTTAATTATACGCACGAATATTCGGTAGCAAAGCAATTGGTAAAAAAAATAATGTAAACCTAATTTTTAAGTAAAAGAAATATAATATGGTATGAGCTAATTAATCATGAAAAATTCAAACCATTTTTACGTTAATAAAAACAATTACAGTGACAGATGCAGCTCAAGAAATTTCTAACTGCAAATGAACTTATCAAAAAAAAAAAAATGTAATCAAAAGGATTATTCCATTAATAAAGAAATTATTATTATTATTATTAATGAATAATAATTAATTCAAGACATCTTCCTTCACCATATTATGAAATGTTAATTATTTCTAAATTCATTATTGTTGAAAAAGTATTATGTTGAAAAAAAAATGTTTCTATTATTATTATCATTGGAATTTTTACCAGTTTATGTTTTTTTTTCTTTTTTTTTTCTAATGATAATAATAATATTCCTTGGAAAAAAGAAAAAAAAAATTAATTAAATAAATAAAGGATTATTCCATTAATAAAGAAATTATTATTATTATTAATGAATTAATTAATTAAATAAATAAAGAATTATTCCATTAATAAAGAAAATATTATTATTATTATTAATGAATTAATTAATTAAATGAATAAAGGATTATTCCATTAATAAAGAAATTATTATTATTATTATTAATGAATTAATTAATTAAATAAATAAAGAATTATTCCATTAATAAAGAAATTATTATTATTATTATTATCAATGAATTAATTAATTAAATAAATAAAGGATTATTCCATTAATAAAGAAATTATTATTATTAATAATTAACTGATTGATTATATAAATTGAATCCTCGCAAACTCTTCACTTAATACAATCGGCACTTTCGCTTCTCAATCAATTAAATATTTCCTTCTCTTTCATTCTTCTCAAATCCTCTCATCTAAATTACAAAAGAAAATCCTCATGCGAAATTCAAATCGTGCTCCACGAATTACAAAATAAACGATATCAAATTTTTTGCGTGCATTCACGACTCTTCAGAAAATTTAATATGTAACACGCGATTTCAGAAATTATTGGATGATTATACAAATTTGTTAACGAGAACATTTTTTTCTCTCTTAGTCGGCGTTCTTCAAGAATTAGTAAGGTGTGTACGCGTGTAAATAGGATCGCTTTTTTATTATTTTGATTGCGCAACGGATTCCAAGATGTTTTCTTTCTTGAAACAACAGCACGAAATATATATATATATGTGTGTAATTATGTGCGTTGCATAAACGGATAGAATTTTGCAATTTTGTATCAATTAAGTTGTTAATGCAGGCGTGGTTTTTTTTATTTAGTTAATGCTAGGTTTAATTAATGTTTTATTATTGGTTAATCATTACGGTTACATAGATTTTATCAGTTAATTAATTTTATTGTAGATGTTGATTAAGATAAACGTCTTTAAAGTGTGGTGTAAGCATTATGAAGATATTTTTCTTTAACTTATACCTTTTTGTATTATTATTTTTCACAATTACTTCTCTATAATTATTAATTGTATTGTAATTAAGTTTTTTTATTGTATATTTTATAATAATCCACACACATAAACATCTTTATTTCTGAGATTGGAATATACAGTTACAATATAATATTTAACAATACACTAACGTTCACAGCATAATTCCAACTCTGAAACTGGCTATCGACCAGTGGTCTTTCAGCCTGTCTTTGTCCAGTCTATGTCTGCTTTTTAAAAATTGTGATCGCTAACGTCATTGTCAAGGTCCGGTTGATGTAATGAGATGAATTGATGAATGGTTGAAGTGGGATATTTGAATTTGGGTTGGGTGTTAGGGTTGCGGGGTATACACATGTGATTAAGAATAGTGGTGATATTAGGATTTGTGGCAAACTTTAAAGAGAGGTATTCCAGGCGTTGGTTTATAGGGGGGATATTGCACATTTCATAAAGGAGGATATTGGAAGGGTTGTGTAGGGGGTTATTGGGGTGTCTGATTTTCGTAAGTACCCTCAGGGCTGATCGTTCTGCGACTTCTATGTTTTTCAAAACGTTAGGACGAGGATTGTGGAAAAGAATCGGAGCATACTCAAGCAGGGGGCGGCATATAGTTTTATAAATATGCACTGCGGTATTTACTGTTATACCTTGTCTCTTATATGTCAGTGATCTAAAATAGCGCGCCCTGCTTTTTAATTTAATTTTGAGGTTTCGGGTGTGGTTAATGAAGGTTAATTTTGGATCTAGGACAATACCTAGGTATTTGCAGTTAGGGGACGGCGGGATATAATAATCCATTATTTTGTATTTTTATGTTCTAATTTGGGTAAACTGTTGGACAATAAAGATATTATTGTTATTATTATTATTATTATTATTATTATTTTTTTTTTTTTTTTTTTTTTTTTTTTTTTTTTTTTTTTTTTTTGGGCTGTGGAAGGGGAAATCCAGTTACGGACGGAGTGTGGGACTCCTTCCAGTCAAACTTTGGCTGAAAGCCTACCCACTAAAACCCCTCCCACTTTACCGGCTTCGACTGCTAAGGTCATTAGCCGGTCTCAAGATTTTTTAATGCTCTGACTTAATTTCGAATTGTATTAAACATTGAACAGTGATGTCAGGCATTGCCCTTTTATCCTTAAAACTAATATCACAAAGGGGATAGTGCCCGGGTTGTAAAAGGACCCTGACACTAGAGCCCCACAGACAATACAATTACACAAACTTAAAGCTAACATAAAACCTAAACCTAAAATAAATTAAATAAAACTTAAAACTAAACCATTAAAAGAACCTAACCTAAAACATATTAAAACCTAAACCTAAGACATATTAAAACCTAAACCTACTATCACAAAAGGAGACGGCACTGAGGTTGTAAACGGACCCCAAGTGCCGAAACCAATAAAAATCACCTAACCTAACACGACAAACAAAAGTGGTACCGAAGTTGTAAAGAGACTTCGATACCACCGACCACAGGACGACACAAAGAATAAATAATAATAAATTAACATAAAAAACAACGACAAACCCTAAATTCGCTTTAATAAATCTGTTTCCCGTAGGAACTTTATAAGTTTCTCTACGGACCCCTTTTCATTGTTTAATAAGTACGCCACATTACCACCCAGCCTCAGCCTATCGCGTTGAATTGCGTAGGCTGGACATTCTACTAATATATGCTCTACCGTTAATAGGTCGTGACAATATTGGCATTCTGGTTGGTCGTCGCCGGTAAGGAGGTATAGAGAGGTTATATTTGTGTGCCCTATGCGTAAACGACATAGGGCAACCTCTTCCCGCCTTGTAAGGACCACCGGCGACTTCCAGGATGTCACGGAGAGCTTAATAGATTTAAGTTTGCTCTCAGAGCGGTTCCAACTCTGTTGCCAATCATGCATTATAGCGCTTTTGATGTATTGCTTGACGTCATCTGGTCGCACAGGTATACTATCAACTGAATCCGCATCTGCTGCCTGACGGGCAGCTTCATCGGCCAGCTCATTCCCCTCGATACCCACATGTCCCGGAGTCCAGACGAAGACAATCGTCTTTTTGACTCGGAACAATTCGAATATCGAGGCTTGTATGAGCTGGACCAGCGGATCGACCGATAATAGAGACGTCAAGCTTTCTATGGCGCTAAGAGAGTCGGAACATATCACGAATGAGCTGTGGTGGTCATAGATGCAGTAACGAAGGGCTTGATAAATTCCATATAACTCTGCGGTGTACACGCTCGCCGACTCGTGCAGCGACCACGAATGCGGCGTTCCGTCAATAATGACGGAACAACCTACTCCGCGGTCGGTTCTCGAGCCGTCTGTGTACAACCGCGGGGAGTTAGGGTATTCGGCGATAATACTATAAAATTTGCCCCTAAGAAGGTAGGGGCTAGTATCGCTTTTCTTGTGTGAGGTCAGATCCAGTCGACAACACACGCTTGGCATTAGCCAAGGTGGTATCTCCAGGAATCCGACCTCGAATACCCGCGGGAGACTAAGATTTAAACTCCCCATAAGCTCCTTCGATCGGACACACACCGGCCTACTGACGGTAGGTCTTCTAGCGTATTTCCTCTGCTGCTCTGTGATGTTGACAAAATGACGTCGGTTTATGTGCCCCCTCCTCGCACGCATTGCCGCCGCGTACTGAAGCACGAAGCGGTTGCGGCGTGCATTCAGAGGAGGGATGCCCGACTCGCAGCAGAGGCTCGGTGAGGGACTTGTCCGAAATGCACCTGTGGCGTACCTAATGCCTGCATTATGGACCGCATCGAGGGGCTTCAACCAGGATTTTCGAGCCGAAGAGTACACTGCACATCCGTAGTCAACCCTGGATAGAACCAGGGCCGTGTACAGACGTAGCAGTACCTCTCTTCGGGCTCCCCAGTTGATGCTGGCCAAGCACTTGATAACGTTCAGTGCCTTCTTAGAGCGTTCTACCAGCTCTTCAATGTGGGCTCGATAAGACAGAGCTTTATCGAGCCTCAGCCCCAAAAACCTGATACTTTCAACGACCTGTATCGGGGTGCCCCGGAGTGACAGTCCGGGGTCGCGATGCGGTCGCCTGAGTCTACAAAAATGGATACATGAGGTTTTCGCAGTGGAAAAGCGAAAACCTCTAGACTCAGCGTCGTTGTTGACTCTGTCGATGACGGCCTGAAGTTGGCGTGTAATGGCAGGGATAGTATCTCCTGCCATATATAATACTAAGTCATCGACGTACAGGCATTTTCCAATAGGGGATTTGACAGACATTGCAATATCATTTATAGCAATAGCGAATAGGGTGACACTTATGGTTGAACCTTGGGGGATACCGTTCTCCAACACAAAGGGTGCGGATTCGGTTTCCCCCAACTTTACTCGAAACGACCGATCAGACATGAATGACTTAATAAAGAGGGGCAGACGGCCCCTCAGTCCCCATTCATGTATCTTCTGGAGAACTCCGTACCTCCAGGTCATGTCGTATGCCTTCTCCAGATCGAAAAACACCGCAACGAGGTGTTTCCTCTCTAGGAAGGCATCCTGAATGGAGTTCTCCAGATGGACCAACTGATCGATCGTGCTGTGGAATTTTCTGAATCCTGCCTGGTATTTCACCAAGAGACCGTGTTTTTCTAGGATCCATACCAGGCGATTATTTATCATTTTCTCCAAAACTTTCCCCAAGCAGCTGGTTATAGAAATTGGCCGGTAACTACTCGCGTTTGTGGGGTCCTTACCAGGTTTTAGAAGAGGCAAAATAGTGGCTATTTTCCAATTTGAGGGATATATTCCCCTATCCCATATCAGATTGTATAGATCCAACAAAGATTCCCTCATATTAGAGGGAAATTGTCGGATCATCTGATATGGGATTCCATCAGGTCCTGGCGCTTTGGATGCACCTGTTGAACTTATTGCCTCTTCTAATTCCTTAAGCGAGAAATTAATATTATAGGGTAAGGACTCCCTAGAGGAGAAATCCAGAGCAACCTCGAGACTACTTTTACTACCCAGGAATCTAGCGTTATAATTTTGAGAGCTACTGGCGGAGTGAAACTGAGACGCAATTGCGTTCGCAATCTCCGCCCTGTCAGTCACATCACGATTGTTTATTTTTAAGATGGGTGCTACTGCAGGGAATTTTTTCCCGGCTATTGCACCCACCTTCCTCCACACCTCGCTCATAGGTGTGGAGGCCGTGATTGATGACACGTAGCCCTCCCATGATAGCTTCTTACCTTCAAGAACTTTACGACGAGCAATTGCTCGCCGCTTCTTGAAGGCTATCAAGTTCTCCCGGGTAGAGTTATGTCTAAACTTATTTAAAGCTCGCTTTCTCTCCTCTATAGCCACCTTAATATCATGGCTCCACCAGGGAACCGGTGGACCGGCCAACTTTCCACTTGAAATTGGGATATTTTTGCCAGCTGCTTCTAAAACCCTTTGTGTAAATTCCTGCACGGCCGTTTCGACGTCGTCTGATAAGTTCATCGGGCGTGTGAGACTGGCTTGAAAACCAAGCCAGTCTGCCCTGTCGAAACACCATCTCTGGGGGATGGTATGTCTAACCCTTTTCGAGATGGTTTTAATTAATATTGGGAAATGATCACTACCGTGCAGGTCATTCAGGGTTTGCCACGTAAGATTCGTGGCAATACGGGGAGAAGAAAATGATAAGTCCACAGCAGAAAACTCTGAGCTTCTCGCACACAAATGAGTGGGGGATCCCGTGTTCAAAAGGACGGAGTCACGTTGATCGAGAAAATCCTCGATCATTCGACCCCGCGGATCCTTTCTGCGAGATCCCCATAGTGGGTGGTGGGCATTGAAATCGCCCACCAATAGGTATGGTGACGGAAGCTGGTTTTCTAGGTCGAGTAATTCTTGCGTTGTCCAATCGAATTCAGGAAGATATACGGTGCATATTGTTAACTTTAAGGGATGTGATATGTGTACCGCCAGTGCTTGGAGCCTTGTTCTGAGAGGGATTTCCCGAAATGGGAGACCTTCTCTCAGAAGGATGGCAGCACCGCCCCTGGCTCGCACGTTTGGTACCACATCCCTTCGCACTACCTCAAACCCCCTAAGCTGAAACTGTTCGTTTGGCTTGAAATGGGTCTCTTGGTATTATTATTATTATTATTATTATTATTATTATTATTATTATTATTATTATTATTATTATTATTATTATTATTATTATTATTATTATTATTATTATTATTATTATTATTATTATTATTATTATTATTATTATTATTATTATTAAATATTGATAAAGGTTCACGATCACGCTTTGAGATGTCGATTCTTTCAACAAAATGATGCGAGGAAAAAAAATGTGAGTGATCAATGATTGAGTGAACTTAATAAATTTGCGTTGATGGGATTTTTTTCATTAATGGATTTTATTATTAATAATAATAATAAATAAAGAAAAGTCTTTAGTTTTACCGGATAATTCGACGAATAAAGCACTAATTTACCGGATAACATTTAAATAAACAAATAAAATTATAATTTTGTATTTTTCCTTTTCTTTAACCATTATTAAAAGGTTTACTATGTTAGCTCTAAATATTAATAAATATAAAGGTGTTTCATTTCACCACAAATAAAATATTTATGCCTAATTCAATGGGCTTAAGGACCGTTAGATCGAACAACTTAGTGAATTCAGTTGAATTAATTTTTGTATTCTTCTGTTTCTTGATTGTGGAGAAAGTATTGTTCTTTTTATACTCTTTTTATTAAACTGTGTTTCAGTTGTGTGAATTGACTTTACATAGTAAACATTTTAATAATGTTAAGAAATGTTCAGCCACCATTCTTGGTCGTCTACTTTGTAAACCCAAATCGTTGACGATGCCACTTGAAATTAGGCAAAAGATGGCGCTCGCGTCGTTTTTAATTTATTATTTTAATAATGGTTAAAAAAGGAAAAATACAAAAATATAATTTTATTTATTTATTTAAATTTTATCCAGTAAAACTAAAGACTTTTCTTTATTTATTATTATTAATAAAATCCATTAATGAAAAATCCCATCAACGCGAATTTATTAAAGCGATGTTGATGTCTTAATACCAAATTAATCACCCAATTCGCAAACTAAATTTACGTGCGAAACACTTCTTCTGGAATGATAATCGCCGCGCAAAATTAATTTCTGTAAGTGTTATTCCGTGTAATCATTGCTATAATATTAATTAACACCGAGGATCGCATTTTTATTTATTAATCGTACGCTACCAGCGATGAAGTCACCTGGTTTACGTAAAGCAAATATTATTTGCGGAAAGCAATTAATCAAAATCGCATCCGCGAAACTGGGCTTATCGCTTAAATTGAAAGTACACAGCCGAAAAGTCGCTCTTATCTTCTATAATTAATTCATGAAGAATATTAATGATTCGTCGAGAAGAAACTGGATAGAAAAAAAAATGACGATTTATGCGCAATCAATCATCGTTGGATTATTATTATAAAAGTAATGATTTTTTTATTTAAAAAAATATGTTTTTTTATATAAAATAACCATTTGTCATGTCCATAATACCTTATCTTCTTTTATGACATATGTAAAAGAGTTTTCACTTCTTTTGTAATATAAGGAATATTTTAGAAAAAAAATTGTTTTTATTTCCAAATAAACAAACCTCCTTACATTCAAATATTGTTACCAAATTCATATTAAAAAAAAACTAGATGTTTATTTATTTTATTTACAAATTTTAATATATGTAGGTTTTTAAAATTTGATTCACTTGGTTTGTTTTACTAAAATTTGTTTATATTTCAACTAGTTTCGGCTCGATGCAATTTTCAAGAATAATTTACAAAAGAAACAGCATTGGGTATATATACAAGTTGTTGGCATTTCAGGATATAAGCGAATTTATTATCGGGGAAATCAAGCCGAATGTAGTTGAAATATAAACAAATTTTAGTAAAACAAACCAAGTGAACCAAATTTTAAAAACCTACATATATTAAAATATATATTTTTTAAAATAAAAAGCCACATATCAGTTAAAATGTGATTAATAAGAAACAAATTAATGACATATCGTTGATTAAAGAGGCACTTAATTTTTCAAAATCCATGGTTACTTTAATTAATTATTATTAATTAAAGTAACCATGGATGATTATGATTTTCAATACTTTTTTTATTTAATTTCACTACAATTGTTTCGCTACGTTGTTGTAGCTTCTTCAGGTTATTAACTTTCTTCACCTGAAGATAATTAATTACAGCGTAGCGAAACAATTGTAGTGAAATTAAATAAAAAAGTGTTGAAAATTAGAAATATTTTATTAATTAAAGTTAATGACAAATTTTAAGTTTCATATTACTGCGTTTCTTTAAATTGAAGTTTCAAATTTCTTTTTATTTACAGATTTTACCTTCCATATTACTGCGTTTCTCAAAATTAAATTTGTAAACTTTTTGTTAATTTTGTAAAATTTCTAATAAATAATCACTAGTTTTAACTTTTTTAGTTTTCTCAATGGAATTGTATTTAACAATTTTAAAGTCGAGAAACGTAATAATAAAGAAAAGAAAATTTATAAATTGAGTGATATTTATAGAAATATTTTAAACCATTCTTTAATGGTTTTAATATTTAAACATTGGTAGTTCATATTGTATGAAATAAATATGAATTAATTATTAAAAATCAACCAATAAAACACAGATTAGATCTAATAACTTTTAATTACCGAAACTAGTCGAGAATTTAAAGTTATTCAATCTAATCTGTGTTTTATTGGTTGATTTTTAATATTTTATTCATATTTATTTCATACATTTTTTTTGTTACCCAACCCATTAAATTATATCTATATTTTAGTATTTCCACACAAAATTAATTTATGTCCATTTTTTAGGTGATTTTAGTGAATCGATTATTAAAAAAAATATAATTTAAAAACCTCGTGACGAATTTTTAATTATTTTTATATTTTACATTAAGAAAATTCGTACCTTTTAGAAAACACTAAAATCTAATAATAATCCATTCATAGATTTCTCGAAATTTTCACTGAAAGTTGGACATATACTCATTTTTGAGCGATTTTAGTGAGTTCAGTGATTAAAAAATTCACAACTCAAAAATCCCGCGGCAGATTTCCAATTAAATTTGTTTTTTATATTAAGAAAATATATACATTTCGAAAAATATAATAATTTAAAAATACCCTACTCGTAGTTTTCCCGGAATTTTCACTCAAAGTTGGAATTATACACATTTTTGGTCGATTTTAGGTAGTTCAGTGAATAAAAAATTCACAACTAAAAAACCCCGCCACGGATTTCCAATTAATTTTGTTTTTTTATATTAAGAAAATCCTTGCCTTTCAAAAAAATATAATAATTTAATGATATCCTATTTGTAGTTTTCCCGGAATTTCCATTTAAAATTGGATTTATGCTCATTTTTGGGCAATTTTAGGGAGTTCAGTGATTAAAAAATTCATAACTCAAAAACCCCGCGACAGATTTTCAATTACTTTTGTTTTTTTGTATTAAAAAAAACCGAATCTTCCGAAAAATATAAAAATTTAAAAATACCCTATCCGTAGTTTTTCTAGAATTTCCAATCAAAGTTGGATTTAATGGCGATTTTTAGGGAGTTCAGTGATTAAAAAATCACAACTCAAAAATCTCAGGATGGATTTAAAATTAGTTATATTAAGAAAATCCTTACCTTTCAAAAAATACTAAAATTTAATAATACCCCATCCGTAGTTTTCCCGGAATTTCCACTCAAAGTTGGATTTATGCCCATATTTGGACGATTTTAAGGAGTTCATTGGTTAAAAAATTCACAACTCGAAAACCCCGCGACGGATTTTCAACTGATTTTGTTTTTTATATTAAGAAAATCCGTAGCTTTCAGAAAACACAAAATTCTAAAAATACACCATTCGTAGTTTTCCCGCAATTTCAACTCAAAGTTTGATTTATACCCATTTTTGGATGATTTTAGGGAGTTCAGTGATTAAAAAATTCACAACTCTAAAATCTCAGGACTGATTTCAAACTAATTTGGTTTTTTATAATGAGAAAATACATACCTTTTAGAAAACAAAAAAATGTAAAAACTAATTTGGTTTTTTATAATGAGAAAATACATACCTTTTAGAAAACAAAAAAATGTAAAAATACCCCATCGGTAGTTTTCTCGGAATTTCCACTCAAAGTTGGATTTATGCCCATATTTGGGCGATTTTAGGGAGTTCAGTGATTAAAAAATTCACAACTCGAAAACCACGCGACGGATTTTCAATTGATTTTGTTTTTTATATTAAGAAAATCCGTAGCTTATAGAAAAAAAAAATTCTAAAAATACTCCATTCGTAGTTTTTCCGGAATTTCCACTCAAAGTTTGATTTATGCCCATATTGGGACGATTTTAGGGAGTTCAGTGATTAAAAAATTCACAACTCAAAGACCCCGTGACGGATTTCGAATTAATTTGTTTTTTATATTGAGAAAATCCGAACCTTTCAGAAAACACAAAAATCTAAAAAATCCCATAAATACCATTCACCAAATTGAAATGGTACAGAGTATTTTTTTAAGTTAATAGCTTTTAGTATGGGAATGAATATTTAAAACGTTTATTCAAAGAATAAAAAAAACAGGACACACATTTTCGATAAACAATATGAAACTTTTATTTTTTGGAAATTTTGATCTCAGCCCCTTAGTTAATCCATTATTAGATTTGTTACCTAAAAGTAGCCCCGCTGATAATGTAATCCCACCGACAACCCTTCCAGCCCCCAAGCCGCCGTCTCAACCCACAGATAATATAATGACACCGACAACCATTTCAAACCTTTAGCCGCTGTATTACTAGATTTAATTACTTTTTGGTTTTTCCGTTAATCCGTAAGCTTTATATACCGCGCACATACTTTTTAGAATTTAGTTTGTTATTGATAATGAGCACTTTGTGTCTCGAAATGTACATCTAACATAAAAATAAAAAGTGAAGTAAGGAATAAGTCTTTCTATATTGTGATCAATCATTTCACGTAAACTCGAAAATGTACAGTTACAGATTTACAATATTTGTTTACAATATAAATATAAATGTATATATAAATAAATATATAGGTATAGCTATACAATGTGGATATATGTATATAAAAAATATAGCTGTATAAAAAAAAGTAATAATAATTATGAAGAAAAAAGAAAATATATATCACAATCAGCTGAAAGGCTTCCAGCCGATAGCCAATTCCTACAAGAACATTGTTTAAAGTTTAAATAAATTGTCAAAAATGTAAAAAGAAACTTGTAAGGAATAAAGATGATGAATATATATATATATATATATATATATATATATATACCACAATCATAAGATCGATATTGCACTTAAACATCCACTTGAAGACTAGAGGTATTGCCTTGATCCAGTAAGGTGTTCGACGTAGATGTCGCGGCTCCATTTAATCGTGTCTGATATACCATAAGTTTACGCATCAGTGAGGCGTATCGCTTGGATATTATAATTTTCTTACTTAACACTTGGCGAATGATACGTAAAAAAGTTATTCAAAATAAAAGTATTTATAAGAGAATATTTTTTTTTCTATTATTACTAGATGAGTAAATACAACAAAATTTTCAAACAAATCAAGTATAATTAAATAAAAAAAAACTGACTGAAAGACCTCCGTTGATATCCTTTTGTAACTCTTTTGAGTTCAATAAATGAATTAACTACTAAAAAAAAAACAACTTAATCGTCTAACATTATTCACCAAATGAATGTCAATAGCAAGAAAATTATTAAAAAAAAAACAATATTATTACACTTACAGCATCCAAAGTTGGAACCCCAGGATACTTCAACTGAACCTCATTCCTTCCGCTATCCTCGCCAACATTTCCACCCAGCGGAAAACTCGCAGCACTTTTAAAAACACCGAAAACCAGCAGCGCGACCAAGAAACAATCGGACGCGATCATGTCTGTTTGCGGCGCGAGTCAATCTTTGGACTAACGACACAATGAGGAATATCGTTAACATAGTTACCGTACTGTAAACGAATTTATAACGAAATCACCGCCCGATTAAAAAAAATAACAAAACCGAACATGTCATCACGTTTAAGCTTAAACAAGGAAATCCGTCCGCTTATGTACTTCACACACTAACAGATTGAAAATCAGTAAACGATTAGGAAACAGAGAAAACGCGTCGGTTATCTTGTAATGACTCAATTAATTGGTTAGGCGACTCAAAGAGATGATTCAGTTGTGCGAACACAGTGTTTGGTTTTGCATTGTTTTTGAATGAAATAATCTCGTTCCTTCGTTCGTGGATTTTAACTGAGAAAAGTAATGAAATACAGCTTTAAAATAACAGTGTCCTGAATGTAAAAAATAACATGAAAACTTATTTTCGTAATACAATTTTTAAATTACAATAACACATAATAAAAAGCGCGTTTATTCATTTTATATATTTATATTAATAATTAAATGTATTCTAATTTACTTGCACCAAATAATTTCAATTGTATTTAATTTTTTTATAATTTGTATTATTTATAATGTTTTAATAATTATTTTTATTTAATAATTAAATTTATTTTCATTTACTTGCACTAAATCATTTCAATTGTATTTAATTTTTTGTAATTTGTTTTACTTATAATTTTTTAATAATTATTTTTATTTAATAAATTAAATTTATTTTCATTTACTTGCACTAAATCATTTCAATTGTATTTAATTTTTTTATAATATGTTTTATTTATAATGTTTTAATAATTATTTTTATTTAATAATTAAGTTTATTTTCATTTACTTGCACTAAATCATTTCAATTGAATTGTTTTTTTTTTTAGTCTAATTCGTATTTTTTATAGTTAAACATTAACAGTTTATATTGTAATAATAAATATGAATAGATTGTGAAAAATCTACCAATAAATAAAAAAACACATATTAAATTAAATAACTTTAAATTTTTGACTAGTCGTATTTTTTATAATTAAATTTATTTAGTAATTAAATTTTTTCGACTGAAATATATATTTTTTTGGAAACCTACATTGTACTAACTTGTGCGAAAATTTATCTCTGAATGTAAAAAAATAACAAGAACACTTATTTTCTCACCAAAGTGTTTAAACTACAACACATAATAAAAAGGAATATAATAATAATATATTTTTTATAATATAATAAAAATATTAAATTTATTTATTTTATATATTTAACATTAATAATTAAATTATTTTTTATTTATCTGCACTAAATTATTTCAATTGCATTATTTTTTTATTTGTTTTATTTATCATTTTTTAAATAATTAATTTTATTTAATAATTAAATTTATTTTAATTTACTTGCACTAAATCATTTCAATTGTATTTACAATTTTTATAATTTGTTTTATTTATAATTTTTTAATAATTATTTGTATTTAATAATTAAATTTATTTTAATTTATTTGCACCAAATCATTTCAATTGTATTTAAAATTTTTGTAATTTGTTTTATTTATAATTTTTTAATAATTATTTGTATTTAATAATTAAATTTATTTTAATTTATTTGCACCAAATCATTTCAATTGTATTTAAAATTTTTGTAATTTGTTTTATTTATAATTTTTTTAATAATTATTTTTATTTAATAATTACATTTATTTTCATTTACTCGCATTATTTTTTTTTTCAATTGAAATATTTTTTTATAGAAATATACATTCTACTAAAAAAATGAAAAGTATGTTATATATATTTTTATTTTTATAATATTTTACTTTAGTTAGTATTATATTTATTTTCAATACAATTATTAATTCACTTGTTCACAGTTATTTAAATAAATTAAATAAAAGGGTTTGAAAATAACAAATTATTTCCTCGTTAGCTACTATATCGAAAATTAATTTTCATTTACCCGCACTAAATTCTTTCAATTGAAATCTTTTATTTTTTTTAGAAATCTGCATTCTATAACTCGTACGAAAAGTAATCCCACAACAAAACCAAACCGAATTATTTTCTCTTCTCTTTCCGACGACCAACACTTCAGTTCTGAGCGTCGTTTCTTACCAAAACATCCTCTTATAATTACAACCGTTTTCATGTTCAATCGCGTGTACGCTCGCTCCTTCCTCTTCTATCCCTCTGATCGCCGTCCTTTTTTTTTTTCATAGATTTCGCAATGATAGAAAGGAGCCGGCAAAAAATATAATGCACAGCGTTCGAGTAATGATAGAGCCTAGGTATGTAATGCGTGCAAATCACGATTTAAACTGCATCTCTCCGCCTTTGCTAGGGGGTTTTTAGAAAGTTTTTGCGCTTCACCTTTACCTTATTATTGTCTTGTTTGGGTCGTGATTGAATTTTAATTTATTGCAATGTCAGGATGAGTTGTTTAATTGTTGGAGGAATGAAATGTTGTAATAAGGAGATGAGGATGGAGGAGATAGAAAAAAAAAATCGTGATGGAATGTTGGTGTTTGGAGGATAATTGCTTGTTTTTGTTTTAATAAATATTTATGGTATTGTAATTAGTTATTAGAATTGTCTCAACAAGTAAAATATTTTTTATTAATAGAGATTAAATACTTTGTGAATGTTTATAATTGTCGATTTGTACCAACCCAAATACAGAATTTATTAAATAAAACATTTTTTGTATAAATTAGTATACAAAGTAAAAAAAAACTTTTTAACTTTGTATAAGGTGGAGGAGTTTTAATAGCTGTTAAGCGGAACATAAAGAGCGTTCAGTTAAATTGTAGTGATATCATGGAGCATCTGTTTGTTAAAGTGATGGATAAGTTTATCATCGGTGCGACATACATTCACCTGCTTCAAATTTTACTCATTATCTATCTCACGCTGATGATGTGGATTCAATATCTAAAGCTAATCTTGTGATCTTCTTCTATGCGGGGATTACAACATTTACAAATGCTAAATGGGATTTTAATCATAAGTCTATATTAAATGTTAACAATACCTGTGCTCTCGCTAGTGCTTTATCGAGCGTGTTCAGTTTTCTTAGTGTGTATCAAGTGAAACAAATCCCAAATAATCGACTTATTTTTTTCAAATATAGGCGGTGTGTATGTTAATGAAGCTAGCGACATCTTATGTGAGTCAAATAGGCATCATATACCTTATGCACTTCAATTGAATTTTCCAACCACAACGCTGAGTGGCATTACAATTTTAAAGCAGCTGATTATGTTTCAATAAACAACTACTTGTGCGGTATTGATTGGGATAAAATATTATCTAACAATTCCGTAGATATTAATATTTCCGCTTTATATGATATATTGTATTCTGTAATTAATAAATTTGTACCTTGTGAATATGTTAGGCAATCAAAATATCCAAAATGGTTTGATAATGAGCTAATTAAGTTAACGTGTAAACAAAAGAAAGCACACTTGATGTATAAAAGATACAGTCGCACTCAACATTATGAAGCATTTATAAAATTGAGGAGGCAATGCAAAGAACTAAACGAGCTGCTGTATGTTACCGGCGATTAATTTTAATCGTCGTCAACAAAATTAAAATTTTTAATTTTATTTTTTTTCTTTTATAAAATGAGTTTTTGGCCAGCACTTTACCTGCCGACCGCCGCGGATTAACCTACGGGTCAACATTTACCTGACCCGAGGTTAGAAGATCACCGCCCGGCCCTCCGGATTATCGTGCAGCAATTAGGGCCCGAGCAGCAGATTAAGACGCCCAGGGAGAGGACACGGGCCGCCGTTGCAATTTGAAAGAAGAGAGATTACAGATTAACGTAATTCTTTCAAATTGCATTTTGACGGTTGGATTTAAGAATTCGTTGGAAATAATTATCTTGTTTACGATAGTTATTTTCCAGTGAATTCTTTGCCAACGGCCACGTGGTCCTCGAAAATCATCCCTACTCCAGACGATTTTCGGCGATTAAATACGGGATGCATCCACCCAGATCTTCAGTCCACTCTGGTGCTGTACAGGGGGCAGCATGTGGATTCATGAGGAACTTTTGTTCCTCGAAATTTAACCTTCTCTCTGAGACAGGAAACTCTGACCGACGCAGACGACAGATGTTCCAGACGTCGTTCCTGCCAGAAGAAGTCGACTCCAGGACCAGTGCTTCCTGAAGTCCAACGACGCCGAGCTTCACGGTTATCGGTGTAACCGTTTCGACGCCACATCGACGCTGTCAGCGTAGTGTCCTATGCTGTTGCCGGATCCAGTCCAATCCAGGAACCTGCCGACTCCAGGAAACTCAGCCCGACGCCGACGTTAGCCGTTCCGCCGTCGTTCCTGCAGTCAACACCGACGCCAAGCACCTAGGTTGCCAGTACAACCGCTTCGACGTCAACACTACGAGGGTAGTGTTTGTTCCTGCCCCTGGATCCAACCCCTACGCAATAACCCACGGACATCGACGCCAAATCCCGACGCCGATCACAGGACGCCGAACTGCCGCCTGAACGCCGCCTCCATCCAGACGCCGACGCTACATCAGGTCTACCTACATGTACACTGTGTGACTGCTCTCTCTGTTTTGTTTTTTTTTTTTGCTAATTTTTTTGTAAATAAATTATTTAAAAACCAATTGTGTTTTAAAGGTTAGTTGCTTCGTCTTTAAATCAACCTGAGCTAGTTGATAATCAGCGTGAGGTACCTTCCCTCACGTTGACATGTATAAGAATTACATTAATTCAATTGAAAATAAAATTAATAATGATTCTAAATTATTTTGGGACCATGTCAATGTGTGTAGGAAATCCACTGGATTTCCTAAAGAAATGTTTTTAGGTAATATAATTACCGATACCGCAGCAGGATGTGCAGATTTGTTTGCTTCCCATTTTTCTAAATGTTACAATGATAGCAGCTGTCCCTTATCTAATCTTAATTTGCCTTCAATTTTTCATATAAATCGGCTCAGTGTTAATCTTCAAGATGTTTTTAACAATTTATGTTTACTTCCCGAGTCCTATAATTCAGGCCCTGATCAGATTCCACCGTACTTTTTAAGACAATGTGTTTACTCACTAAGTATGCCAATCCATAAAATATTTGAAGCATCATTATCTTCAGGTGTATTTCCTACGGTTTGGAAACATAGTTTTGTTATTCCCATTTTTAAAAATGGGAGTAGATCTAATGTATCTAATTATCGCGGGGTATCTATTCAGTCGGCACTACCTAAACTACTTGATAAATTTGTTTCAGTGCAATTGACCTGGTGATGTACACGATATATTGTAGAAGAGCAACATGGCTTCCTTTCAGGAAAATCAACCACCACAAATTTAATATTGTATCATTCTTATATATATAATGCTTTGGAGGAAGGTTTGCAAGTTGATTCTATTTACACCGATTTCTCCAAAGCTTTCGACCGGGTTCAACATGACTTATTAATTTATAAACTCAAATGTATGGGCTTTAGTGGGTTTCTGATTAAATGGCTTGAAAGTTACTTGGTGGGTAGATCGCAATGTGTTCGTGTTGGGAAATATCTGTCCAAAAACATATTAGTGTCGTCCGGTGTTCCTCAGGGCTCACACTGCGGGCCACTTCTCTTCTTACTCTTTATTAACAATATTATTATATTCCAGTATAAAATTTAAATTGTACGCGGTGAAGACGTGTCTGCGAACGCTCTTGTGAAATAGTGAAAATATTGTGTTTTCTTTTAATTTATATTAACTACAGATAAGTACTACTTGGTTTCTTTCAACAACGATTACAATGTTGTTAAAATTACATCTGTAAGTGATTTGTGTATTAAACTATTCTGTCAAAATCAGCTGGACGACCTCGCAAAACCCATTCATCAACAACGAGCAGATATTTTTTTTTTTGCTTTATCTGAATAAAATCAGCTGATTAAAGACCAAATTGGTACATAATTTTGCAAAAATATAATACTCACTATAAAACACTAAACATTTTTGCACATTCCTTTGTTTTCTTGTATTATCCATCCATCGGGATAGTCTGTATTGTTTAAGCCACCGTGAAAGCCCTCACAGGTGCAAAAGTTGTGTCCTTGTCCATCCCTCTCCTGATTTCTTACTTTTTTTTCAATATTGAAATTGTTTTATACATTGTATAATTCAGAATTTTATAATAAATAAAAATGGATATATGTTCATGCTGTAAAAAGGAATGTAGCACCCACGAAATTCTTTCTTGCATCCTTTGCAAAAAGAAATATAAATTTTCATGCATTAATATGTCCAAAAATGAGATTCGTGTAATCAACACAAAAATTAGCAATAAATCTGGATTGTCATGGACTTGCAATAATTGTCTTACAATGGGTGATGATATTATTAGTTAGAAGACAATTATTTTTTCTTTGCAAGAGGAAATTAAAAGTTTAAAAAACAATAGCCCTGACTCGCTTAACAATCTCTTAAACTCCGAAAGAATTATTCAGGAAGTCCAGGAGAGAGAAAAAAGAAAGCACAACATAATTATTTATGGGATACAAGAAACAGCGAATTCGAAGCCTGAACAACATCTAAATGATAATGAAATTTCTAAAGCAGTCCTTGCAACGTTGGGAATAACACAAGAGATGATTAGGCCTATCCGTCTCGGTAAATTTGCTCCAACTCGTTCCAATGCGCGACCACTCAAAATTAAACCATCTAAAGAGTCTGATGTTGGCACAGTATTTCGTAATATAACCAATTTAAAGAAATCTGTGGAATTTAAAAATGTTAATATATCTCGGGATCAAACTCCCATGCAACAAAAGTTGTATAAAGAAACCAAAAACGAGCTGTTAAGGCGTATTTCTTCTGGGGAAAATGATATTATTATCAAATACATACGAGGCGTTCCAACCATAATTGAGAAGAATACATCAAGCACTTCGGAAAACTAATTAGGAACGGAAAGATTCAACACTTTCAATTGTATTATCAAAATACCAGGGGCCTACGATCGAAAACTCACGATTTTTTCAATAACATATCTAGTTCTGCTTTTGATATTGTTTTACTAACGGAAACTTGGTTAAATAATTCAGTTTTAAATTCTGAACTTTTTACTTCAGATTACACCATTTTTCGATGCGATCGCGATTTTTCTGCTGTTAATAGATCCACCGGAGGAGGAGTATTAATAACATTTTCTAACTTCCACAAATTTTTACAAATCGATCTACCACACATACGTGACCAAGTTCCGTTAATAGATTTTGTTTTATGTAAATGTGTCTTAAATACATTTATATTTTATTTGCTTGTGATTTACGCTCCCCCCGATACATGTTGTGAAACTCTTGAGCAGTTCTTTAGTCTTCTTGAATATATACTACTAGATAAAAAAGTTCTTCTTGTAGGTGATTTTAATATACCATCGCTTAATTTCGAAGTTACACATGCTGCTAATTCTAAATCTTTAACTTTACTCCAATTTATAGAAATTTTGAACTTAAAACAACATAACACAGTCAACAACTTTTATAATAAGCAACTTGATTTGGTTTTGTCTAATCTAGATTGTGTATTTAATATAATAAGGGATTCTTTACCTTTAACGCCTGAAGACCCTTATCATTCAGCTCTCTCAATTTCATTGGGAATCACTGGCGGTAGTACACAAAATAATCTATTCCCGCCAAATAATAACCTGAGATATTATTTCAGAAGAGCCAATTATCTACAATTATATGAAGACTTATATTCTGCCGATTGGACTTTTTTGGAATCGTATTCTAATGTGGATGACGCATGTGATTCCTTTTATGATAAGTTATACAGTTTATTTAATAAGTCAGTTCCTCTTATTAAACAATTAAATAATAATGGTTATCCACCATGGTTTAATTATAAAATAAAACGTTATATTAAATTAAAAATACACTATCATAAAAAGTGGAAATCATCTGGTTCCACTTTTTTTTACAATGAATTTAAAAGATTGCGGCTACTACTTAAAAATCAAATATCAGAGTCATATAATATTTACATTAATACACTAGAGACTGAGCTTAAAACGAATCCAAAAGATATTTGGAAATTTATTAATCATAAAAAGAGAACAACGCGAATTCCGAATCATATAAGCGATGGTAACGAAGTCACCTATGACAAACCACAAGATATTGGTTATGTCTTTGCAAATCATTTCGCAAGTGTATTTTCTACTGAAGAGGCTGAACGAGTTGATGTATATTCTTACTGCGAAACCTTACTAAGTCCAAATATAAAAGATGAAGATATAATCCAAAGTATAAATCACACCAAAATATCTCATACTAGCGGCGATGACCTAATACCTATCTTTATCATAAAAGATTGTAAATTTGTGTTTGCATATCCCTTGCGCATACTGTATAACCTTGCATTGTATAGCAAGACATTCCCGCAAGTATGGAAAAAGGCTGTAATTATACCAGTATTCAAACGTGGTCATATTACTGGCGCTGCAAATTACAGACCTGTTTCCATTCTTTCCAATTTTTCAAAAATCTTTGAGCAAATAATCTATAAAATAATATATACACACTGCAAACCCTATATTTCTGATAACCAACATGGTTTCATGTCTGGGCGCTCAACAGTAACTAATTTAGCTGTTATAACGCAATACATTAGTGAAGCAATTGATATTCGTAAGCAAGTAGATGCTATTTATACCGACTTCAGTCACGCATTCGATTTAATCAATCACAATTTACTATTAAATAAATTGGATTCTTTTGGACTTAGTAATAACTTACTCAGTTTCATGTCATCATATCTTAATGCACGCACAAGTTATGTTTACTACAACGGGTTTAAGTCAAATATTTTTTATTCGCCATCAGGGGTTCCGCAAGGTTCAAACCTCGGACCCTTATTGTTTAACATTTACATTAATGACCTTATTATGTCGCTTTCTTGTCCTGTTCTGGCATATGCGGATGATTTGAAGATCTATAGCGTTATTAATGATTTCAATGACTGTATACTGCTTCAAACCAACCTGTATAATATAAGTAAATGGTGTTTAAAAAATAAGTTATCGTTAAATATCAATAAATGCGTATATCTATCGTATAATAGAATCAAAAACCCCATTATTTTTAATTATCACATTAACGACAATAACTTGACGCGTGTATATGTCTACAAAGACTTAGGAATAATATTCCACAATCAGTTATCATTTGTTGAACACTTTAATACCATTACTAAAGCCGCTTTTAATATGTTAGGATTTTTGATTAGAACATCAAAATTTTTTAATGATTCTGATCTGCTTAAGATATTATATTTTGCCTTAGTCAGGAGTCGACTAGAATATGGTTCATTAATTTTCTATCCCTACTATGCTAATCACATATTATTATTGGAAAAAGTACAAAGGAAGTTTGTAAAGTTTTTAGAGTTTAAATCAACTGGTACGTATCCAAACCGCTCTGTTGATAATACTTTTCTGTTGGCAAAATATAATATGTTATCATTAGCTGAAAGACGCCAAAATGCAAGTTGTAATTTTATGATAAAGGTTTTCAACAATATTATTGATTGTCCGCAATTACTTTGCATGGTAAAATTTAATATTCCGCGTATTGCATCGCGGCAAGAAATTACATTTCATTTACCTAATGCAAGAACAAATGCAATGCGTAAAGCACCCATCTATCATATGAGTGTTAATGCGAACAAAAAAGTTGCCGACATTTTTAAGTAATGTTGTATTTTATTTAGTTGTAATATGTTAATAACTATGTACAAATATAATTTAAGTTATGATGTTATCCTGTATTGGATCTTTCCGTTTGGATAATAAAGAATATTATTATTATTATTATTATTGTATCAGAAATTAAGAATAGCAGGGTTCTTCTTTTTGCTGACGATTTAAGAAAATTCGTAACATCGCCGACCAACAGCTACTTCAAGTCGACTTAAATAGCATAGGATTATGGTGTAAAAATAATAATCTTCATTTAAATTTGAATAAATGTTTTGCCATATCATTTTGCCGTAGTGGAAGGAAACATTTTGATTACTCATTATATGATAAAACTTTGACTCGGGTCACAAAAATTAAGGATTCGGTGGTCATATTTAATCAGAAGCTCGATTTTAAAGAGCACATTTTACAAATATGTAATAAATCATTAAATGTGTTGGGTTTTATTAATCGCTTCGGCAAACATTTTAAGCACACGACGATGAAATACCTCTACTTGTCCCTAGTACGGCCTCACGTCGAATATGCTTCTTCAGTTTGGTCATCCTATACGAAAAGCGCTATTCATCAAATTGAAATGGTTCAAGGTAAATTTTTGAAGATAATGGCTTTTAAGATGGGAATAGATTACAGTCATAGCGGGATGTTGTCTTTGTTGTGTCTGAGGTCGTTAGCTGGAAGAAGAATTTTGTTAGATATGTGTTTTTTATACAAAATAGTAAATGGATTTATTAACTGCAATGAACTGGTAGGTTTGTTGAATTACAATGTTCCCCGTGGGTTACATT
The DNA here is from genome assembly GCA_963082785.1 of Philonthus spinipes. Classification (NCBI taxonomy): domain Eukaryota; kingdom Metazoa; phylum Arthropoda; class Insecta; order Coleoptera; family Staphylinidae; genus Philonthus; species Philonthus spinipes. The sequence continues at coordinate 22,815,283 of OY720299.1, forward strand.
CGAGGCAAAGGTAATTTTTCCGCTTGTCCTTACATACCACTAACTATGGCATGAATAACCCTATCGACCGATTGATGAGGCAAGCAAATTTTATATCAAATTGTCCGAATTTCATGCTCTTTGCACCTACGTTTGCTATTTTCAAATCGCGTTTACGTTACGTTGATCTATCCAGTATCGTTGATATATCTTATTAGATATGTTTAATTTAAGAAATTTTGTGGTTTCGAATTTAATATATTTACAGTTTCATTCACATTGGTATCTAGAAGATAGGACTGAGCTGATTATTATTATTTTTATTTTATTTGTGAATGTTTCTATTTATTTTTTTGCCTGTCACTGTAATTGTTTTTATTAACGTAAAAATGATTTGAATTTTTCATGATTAATTAGTTCATACTATATTATATGTTATTATATATATATATTTTACTTTTAAGTGATGTGTACATTATCTTATTTTTATCATTTACTTTGCTACCGAATATTCATGTGTATAATTATATTATTTTCATTATTTTTTGTAAGGTTTACTTCTTTTTACTTGTTTATTTATATGTATTGCTTTTGCCTTTTGTAACTATTTTTTGTAAAATATTTTATGTGTATTTGATTTACTTATATATTTATTCACGGCACGCATTATTATTGTTATTGTGTGTATGGATTCTGATTGAAAAACTCAATAGTTATACTTGATCAAGGAGTTATTAGTCTAAATTTTATCAAATCAATTGAATATATTGTTGTATTTTCTAATTACAGATTGTCATTAATTGTAAAAAGGTGATTTTCCGTAAATAAAGAATTAATTAATTAATAAGTTTGTAGTGTTTTTTTTTTTAATTTTGTATAAATTAGTATACAAAGTTAAAAAAAACACATTTTAACTTTGTATAAATATTTATACAAAGTTAAAAAGTGTTTTATTTAATAAACTAAAAATGTATAAACAAGCAAAACTCTTAACAATTAACAAATAAATACAGAATATTTTCATCACATATCTCACCCAATGAAATATGGGTTTACATAAATCGTTTTTAAATAATGTTCCTTCAAAATCAGACCTGAATATTTCTGCTAGAAACTCTTGAATTAGTTTTTCACTTAACACTTGCTATACAGAGAACAAATGGGAATATCAATCAGGTTTTGGAGAAAATAGATCAGTTATGTACCAAATTTTACAGTAAAGCAAATCCAAAGGAACTGCTACAAATATATAATACCTTTACAGTATAAATAGAAAACAGTATTCATTCACTTGGTCACAGTTATTTAAATATATTAAATAAAAATGATTTGAAAATAATTAATAAATTATTTTCACATTTATCTCTGTGACTATAGACTTACCTACGTAAGTACGTTAAACAAATGCACATTAAAACAACTACTTCCCGGGCAAATACCCACGCCGGACATTGAATTACATAATGTACACCTGCTGCTGCATATCAAATATTGAATAATGCAACAAAATTTTTTTGATCCGAGAAAAATTTTATGTAAAAACAACAAAAGGAACGTTACATAATATAAGGCCATCTGTAGACACGTGTTTCGGGATCTATCCCTCGTCAGTACAGCTATGCCTTACATAATTTAAAGATGTTAAAATAAATCAATTAAATTAATTCAAATACAATCAGCATAATTAAATCAGTTATATTAAATCAAATTAAACTAAATCAATTTAAATCAAATTAAACCAAATTAATCCAATTTAAATCAAAACCGAATAAAATTGATTTAGTTTAATTTGATTTAATATAACTGATTTAATTATGCTGATTGTATTTGAATTAATTTAATTGATTTATTTTAACATCTTTAAATTATGTAAGGCATAGCTGTACTGACGAGGGATAGATCCCGAAACACGTGTCTACAGATGGCCTTATATTATGTAACGTTCCTTTTGTTGTTTTTACATAAAATTTTTCTCGGATCAAAAAAATTTTGTTGCATTATTCAATATTTGATATGCAGCAGCAGGTGTACATTATGTAATTCAATGTCCGGCGTGGGTATTTGCCCGGGAAGTAGTTGTTTTAATGTGCATTTGTTTAACGTACTTACGTAGGTAAGTCTATAGTCACAGAGATAAATGTGAAAATAATTTATTAATTATTTTCAAATCATTTTTATTTAATATATACCTTTACAGTTCTTGATTTCCGGGCTGTTAAGCCGTGGTCTGTTGGAGTTTAATCCAAACGTTTAGTTTTTTTTATCTTCATCATAAATTCACGACAGGGCAGAAAGACCTCTGGTTCATAGCCCAGACAGACTGTATTGTTGAAATTATCTATATACGTTCAAAAATCACGTTTTCATTTTCAATTTCCAAATATTTTTACAAGGCAGTCACGATTTAATCATAAACTACCGTAATATTACAATAGAAACCGCTTTACAACGTTAATCATGATAACGCTTGGCGATTTATTCTGTTATATCTCCTCCTAATTACACCTTTATAGCCAAATTGCGTCATTAGTTGAGTTTATTAGGTGCTATTCATATAATTAAAATACTTGAAACGTTTTCTTTCTATTTCCCGAGGCAGAACGTTTCATAAACCAGCAAGAATTTATTGAAATTAAGAATAATATAATCACGAGAGGAATTTGACAATGATGAGATTTTTTTTATTAATATTCGCATAATTTATTTAAAATAAAACTGCCTTGAGTTATAATAATTAAGCTTCTTTTTGAAAAGGTCAGCAATTTCCTCTCATTTAAAAATTATATTTTGCTCTTATTTTTTTTTCTGAAATCAAAAATAACGGTGAAATTTCGTTTAATAAAATTTGATTAAAAAAATAATGAACTGGTAATGAAAAATACGTTTAAGTTTTTTATTATTAAATTTAGCCCAATAACCGTAAGGGTACAAGGGTTTTTGATAATATATATATATTATTAAATTTAAACATGTCAAAAAATATATTTATTAAATAACCCCCATTAGTCGCGCGGTCTGCAGTTGTAGATCAGTCTTTTAAAAATGGTTGCAACTGGAACCATAAGTTATTTGCGCAAGCGAAATTTTTAGTAGCTATTGATAACATTCCCCTTTTATACCATTAGTACACAAAAGACAATATCAATAAACATAATATTTTAACTCGCGTAAAAAACAGGTCAAATTTTGTTATAATATTGCCAACTCGTCGCGACTAAACTCGTCTGAAAATGTGCGCGGTTAATGAGGGTTAAGTTTTTATTATTTCTAGCTTATTAAACGTGTTTTTCATTATTAAATCATTATTTTATTATTATCTTAAGTTTTTTAAAAGACTAAAATAATACAAACAATTTCCAACGTCTCAAATAATCTGTAATAGAAATCCCCTGCTGTTGAAGCGGGCCTAAAACCATTCGCAGCAAACACACTATAAATAAATTTTACAAATTGTAACAATAGCGCAAAGCTCCATCTGTTGCCTTATATTAGAAAATATAAGCAACAATATATGAGCAAACTTTTTGAGGAAAATTTTTGGGCCAAAAAGGAAAATCTCTGTTCGATGGGATTGACATTGGTTATTTCACATAGAAGTTGATTTAAAAGATTTTGCAAGGGTTTTCAAATTATTTGTCATATTTTCTAAAATTCTGTTGAAAATGGTGTAGAATTAAATATACAAAATAAGTATATATATATTCAATGACCCTTTCTACCCATATGGGTGTAGGGTTATATACAAAATAAATATGAGTTAAAATTAATAAAAACACTCAATTGTTTCAATGGATGTTTGTAAAACTTACAGTGTAAGTATTTTTTGCAGTTGGAAAAAGGGATTGATCGAATTTTATTGATCATTGCCAGAAATTTTCCTTGTTTAATTTCATTGTAAAAACACTCACCGTGTAATTGTTGCTAATAACGAAAAACCATCCTTCTTGTAGAAATTTGCAAATCGCCAATTATCACAACAAAAATCAATTGCACACACGGAAACAATTTAATACGTATATATCTGCCCGTGGCCGGACCAGGCACAACTAATCTTCTTATCTTAAGAATGCGAACGCAGAGCAAGTTGTTTTTTTTTGCTTTTTTTACGATAAGTGCGCTCGCAGATTTCAATCCAGTCGGACGAAATCGCGCGGTATGATCAATATTCCGGTTTAATTTTTAATGTTTGAAATTATTTGTAATTGTGCACGCAATTTCTATTTGTTTGTAATTAGTGATTAATAAAAGTGGGTTAATTTGTTAATTTTGATTCATCACAGATGGATTTTCAGTTATCTTTTGATTGAGGTATGTTAAGTGCTATATCTTTTTAAACGGGAAATAAAGTATTTCTTATTTATCGTTGCGTGAAAATGAATATTTTTTCCGCTTTAGTTTATTAAAAATATACAGGGTGGCGCAAGATTCCGATGAAGTCCAATATCTCAGTTATTTAGAATTTTTTTTCACTTACATCGTGAATCTCAGAGGTGACAGTGCGTTTTTAATTAATTATTTTTTAATTTTTAATTAATGCAATTAACAACTTTGCAATTACGTAAGGCACAGCTGTACTGACGAAGGATCAAATCCCGAAACACATGTCTGCAGATAGCCTTATATTACGTAACTTTTATTTTAATTAAAAAAAATGTGTTTGCATTAAATATTTTCGATTCAAAAATTGTTGCATTATACAATATCTTATTGTTATGCAACAGCAAATGTCTGTTATTAGACATTTGTTATAGTACTTATATCAAATTGTCACAGTAGTTAAAGAGGAAATAATTTATTAATTATTTTCAATTTCTTTTTATTTAATTTAATTTTTTTTTCTTTTACATAAAGTTATCATAATATGTTTTTAGATTTTTTTTAAAAGATTGATTTTGTCGCACTTTGTAATTTGTGGACGTTAAAAGTAACGGATACATTCTAAAAATCCTAAATAAAAATATTTCAGATAAATGCTCTGACACGTCACACCAATACACTTTTCAGACTCCCACCCCTTCGCCCCTGAGGAGAAGTAAATCCAACTTTAAAAATTCAAATAGCAAAATATCTCTTGCGAAAACGCAATTAATCGATTTTTTCATTCTACATGTTATATTTTTTTAATATTAAATTATTTACATAATTTGTGGTTTCATAAAATTCACACAAAAAAATTACATTTTTAAGCTTGTGGTTTTCATAAATTAACTGAACATATTTAGTACAAAAAATAAATTAAACCGAACTTAAATTATCCACCTTATTATTTCTAAAACAAAGCAAAACACTAGATTTCACGCGTCTTTCAGCCTCCTTTCTTTCGAGTTTCCGCAACTGTTCAGATTTCGCCCTTTTCGCATTACCAGCAACCATTTTCGACTTCGCCGATTCGACTTCCTTCACAAAAACAACTTCATCGCGCCGCGAATCCGAATTAAGTCCCGAAATACCGGCTTCCACGTACGTATCCACTTTTTCCAAAAACGGCGCGCTTCTACAACGCTGCCTCTTCTTCAATTCAAGCTCGAATTCCTCACTGTGCTTTTTGAACGATTCGCGAAAGCTGTAAACGGGATTGAATCGCGGGTAAGCAATGTCGGCATCGTGGTTTTCGTAGTTTTTCGCTTCCGATTCGTTCGCATCGAAATTCTCCTGAGATTTCCTCAGAAAGTAAAACAGTTTATTTTGAAACATAATACTCTCGCTTTCTTCACAAACTAGCTTAGCTTCACTGTTATTTACATAATTTCTTCCTGAGAAAATCACGCCTTCATGAATATTCGTGTTAGGATCAGAATTTTTCGATTTGCTTTCCTCCTCCGTGAAATGCGCGGTGTTTTGATAAATCATCGTCGCGTTTTTTGAATTAATCTCCTTTTCCGTGATGACTTCCCATTGTTTCAGACTAGTTCCAGATTTCACTAGAATCTGATCGCCTGATGATAATCTGCTCAAACCTAATCCGGATTTTGTTTCCTTGATGAATTCGTATTCTTCTTTAAGGTTTGATCTATTACCACCAGAACCCTCCGGATATATACTGGATCCAATAGCATTCACGTTTATTTTCATTAATTCTTCAATAATATCCTCTTCAGAAGGCAACGAGGGTCTGACTAGTGTAACATTAGAAATCATCTTGGAACCACCATGGGAAGAGTGAATAATATTCTCTTCAGAAGTTAGGGAAGGATTGTTTTGTTTATCAAGAGTGTTTATCTTGGAACCACTTTGGGATGGGTGAAAAATTTCCTTTTCAGGAAGTTCCACAAGTGTATCTTTAGTATTTATCGTGGAACATCCATGGGAAGAATTTATAATATCCTCTTCAGAAGTTACGGTAGGTTTATCTTGTTTATTGATAGTGTTCATCTTGAAGCCATCTTGGGATAAATAAAAAATATCCTCTTCAGAAGGTTCCACTAGTGTATCTTTAGTATTTATCTTGGAATCGCCATGAGAAAGGTGAATAATATCCATTTCCGAAGTTATCGAGGGTCTGGCTAGAGTAACATTAGTGTTAATTTTGGAACCACCATGGAAAGGTGGATTAATGTCTTCTTTAGAAGTTACAGAGCGTCTGACTTGTGTAACATTGGAATTTATCCTTGAACCACTTTGGGATGGGTGAAAAATACTTTTTTCAGAAAGTTCCACTAGTATATCGTTAGTATTTATCTTGGAACCACCATGAGAATCTCCAAGAATATCCTTTTCAGAAGGTAAAAAGTGTCCAACTTGTGTTCCTTTAGTGTTTATCTCAAAACTTGAAGTTGGTTTTGAAGATTCCACATTACCTCTCAATTGAGTTCCAATACTTGTGAAATTTGATTCCTTTTTAAAACCCTCATCAAATGCTTTCAAAGCAGCTCCCAAGTCGCTTTTCGCATGTTCTTTATTAATATAAGTCTCTGGAGAGGATTTCGTTGATTCAGTCCTAAAACGGGTCTTCTTACTTTCTTTAATAACATCCATGTTATGAGATAAGGCAGATTTTACTAAAGCAAATTTACTTTCCTTTTCCACATCAGAAATCTTTATAGATTCAACATTGCTTCCTTTAGCGGAATCATTTTCCAAATATTGAGTGCTTGCTTCAACCATATCTATTCCCAATGATGGTGATTCGGTATTGCTTACTTCACTGGCGTATTTCCTCAATAGTGCAGATTCTTCAATTACTATCTCTGCTCTCGTTTTTGAAGAATTTTCCTTCAATTCTTCCCCAGAGGAAATATTAGTGGTTTCCGGTGAAATTAAATTTAATACCATGTCTTCTCTGCTTTTCGACGCAGCCAGCTTTATTCCTTCCGTACATTCCATCCAGTTTTCAATACTGATATTGTTCTTTGATGATCCGAAATGCCATTTCTTGGCTTGATTTCCTGCAAAATTAATTTTATGATATAATAAAAATTTTTGTTTGTGTCAAGATATTAAATCGACTAATAACGTTTTCTGCTTACTGCACCAGTGTGTACTCACCCGGGTTTTTGCGTTTTCTGCTTGTGCACTCTTTTAGAGCAGCGCGAATTATCGCAATACCCACACAAGAATTCTGCTGAGTGAAGATCACCAGATGTTATAAATACGTTTTATCGCATTATGATGTCAATTACGCTGCGACGTTGAGCAGGTACAGTTAATTTCCGCTCCCATCAAAATAAAATCCTTTTTAAAAATTCAATCTTCGATCCACGAAAGATAACTCGCGCCCTATCAAAGTCGACTTCATAAAAATGTGCACTTGCCCCGACCAAGTGCAAGAAAATGACACTGTTGAGCGTGAGTGCACGAGTTCTAGTGCTTTATGGTGGAGTCATACAATAGTTTGTGATGAATTGTTGAGATATTTATTAAATATATTTACTAATTATGAAGGAATAACCTTTTTGTTATATTTATTATGTATGTATTTCTCTCATGTCACCTGGCATAATTGTAGACGGGTTATGTTTTGAAATCAGCTGCCAATTCATATTTCGCGCATTTTACTTCACGCTGTCAGTGCTGAATTGCAACAGAGAGGCCGTGCTATACGTCACAGCTCACACTGGTACTCCCCAATTCTGTGTAAGATTTAGTAATCTAATCTTTTTTTAAAGAAGGAAAGCATTTACGCACGTCTGTTCCACCGAAGAAGAGAGTTGGAGGGTACCCTCCATCAGGAAGTGCTACAAGCCCTCGGCAATATTTTTGGACCATCATCCGCGTTTGAGATCCCCTGTAAACCACGTGGCGGTAAGGTCATAACTAATTTCTCAAGCATCTTTGCTCAGATCGAGCAGAAAACTTTTGGGCTATCACCCCCGTAGGGTGATGACTAAAGTGCCAAATTTAAACTCTGATAACTCGGTAACATTTCATCGGATCTAGGTGTATTTTGGTGAGCGGCGAATCGAGACTCAACCTCGAATCGACAAGCAAAAATGGATTCGACCTCGGATAGGGCTGCCAAGGACAAGTCGGTGGAATCAGAAAGACTTAAGAGACTGTCGAATCTCAGCCTCAATTTGACGGAACTAAAAGGCACAAGAAGCACAAATACCCACTGCGAGATGAAACTCAGGGTAGCCAAAAGAGGAGAAGGAGCGAATCTATGTCTCCTCTGAAGGATGAAGTAACTATAATTGAAATGGACAAAATCTTTAACAACCACAGCCAATTGGACAGAGTAATTCGAGAACAATTAGTTCTCGAGAGTTATCGAATTACTTCTCAAGATCAATATTAATACCAATGTGGAAATAAAGGAACATATATACTTAGCCAGAAGTCTTGCAAGCCAATTTGCAACGGTGGATAATAAGAAAATTATTAGGGGGATAGAGGCCCGTTGTTATCCTCCTAACGTGAGGATCATGATGGACAAGGCTAACGAGTCTAACGACAGCGGAAAAAGATAAAAAGCAACCAGCGAAGCACTCAGGTCATCGAAGAAGCTGGGGAAACAAAAAAGACAAGACAAATGACCCAAGGATCGGCCATAAACGACAGAAAAGGACAAGACCTCTTAAAGACCATCGGCCGCATCGGCTAATCGAAGTGCGGTCCCCGATCCCAATTTTCCTCCCTTGCCTGGAAAAAAGGCAGACGACCAAGGAGCACTGAGAGAGGCAACAGGGCTATCACAGCTTAGAAAAAAGAAGTAAACCCAACGATGGGAAAAGCAGTTACCAACGGAGCAAGTACAAAGTTGGAAATTAGACCCACAAGACTGTCCCAAACGAATATTGTAGTAACCTTCTCCAACCTTAAGAAGGAGATGGTCTAGGGCGAACACGCCAACTCCATAAGCGGGGCCAGAATGAGCATTACGGGAGAATTAGTCCTTGAAGTCAGAAAGGTAACGAACGCCAATCCGCTTGTCGATGCAATAAACAGAACCCTGGGGCCCACCACCGACGCGTTACAGCAGGTATCTTGGAACGTGCGGAAGTCAAGGGGCTGGACGAAAACAGCACTACCGAGGAAGTTGAAGATCCAGTTCAGTGCGAGAAATGCAGAGTCTATGGTTACTCAATTAGGAACTGTAAGAGTCGGATGACTGCAAGTGCTGTAGAATGTTAGAGCATAAGGAAAATAATTACCAGGCTAACCCATAGTGCTTCACCTGTGCTGTCTGGGGCATGGTGTCAAACTACTATGCAGGCAGAGCCAGATATACTGCCTACAGAGTGGCGTGCGAAACGGTACGAGATAAAGAAACTGGAGGATTCAGCCATACGAAACGCAAACCTGACTAAATAAAGAACGAAGAAACGAACCAAAAAAAGGCGGAAAGGGGTCAAACCTTAATAGGTGCCATGCACCAGGGAGAACAACCTTGATATCCTACTCATCAACGAGCCGCCAAAAATCAATAGGCTGCCTAGAACCTTCTGGATGTGTACTCCAGGGAGAACAATCATCAACGAGCAAAATATCAAAGGCAAATGGCTGGTGGTTAAGGACGGTGATTAGAGAAAAGGCGAAGGACATCATAGGTGCCACGAAATCCTCGCTGTAATAGTCTGGGCAGAAGCAGAGCATGCTATGCTCCCCCCACATAAGACCGAAGAGGAATTCAGGGCATGGATCGCAAACTTTGAAACAGGCGAGCTTGAGCAGAAAAATAATTATCGCAGGCGACTTCAACGCCAAGACCCCGGAATGGAGGAAATCTAGAACGAACAGAAGAGATATTTTACTGGCCGAAGTGTTGACGAGACTAAACTTCGAGGTTTTCAACATTGTTACGGAGCTTATATTAGTCAGGAGCAACTCCTCTTCAACCTGGCGCACATGTCAATATTAAGCACGATCCAAGGCTGAAGGATTACAGCGACCACAGGTTCATCGCACTCGGAGTGTGGAATTGAAATACCAAGATGTACATTTTTATTTCTGAAAACAATTGCTTCTTCTCTACAATTGAATAAATTCTTTGATTTTCCTTTGGTTTTCTTGAATAAATTATTTGGTTTGTATAGATGTCATCTCCAAATGGCAGGGTAGGGAAAATACACGCGGGCAAACTTAGGAGTGCTATGTCAGGAAGAACATACATTATGAAGACCGCAGAGGAGACTTTCGCAAATCTTTCGAAAGTGCTCAAGAAGGCATCCAGGGTATTTTCTGGTCGCATTCGCAATACCCTGGATGCGCACAAGGAATAACCTAACCCAACCATTTTTGAGAGGCACCCCTGCTACGAAAAATAGAATAAATTAAATGTAGTAAATACTGACATTATCAAAAAATAAATTCGAACATCAAGATTATGATTAGTCTTGATATTCGAATTTATTTTTTGATAATGTCAATATTTTTTTCTTTCTTAATCTTATCCTCTTTTACCCGTATTGGGTGTCGAGGTTAATGTCAGTATTTAATACATTTAATTTATTAGTTGCACTACTTTCATTCATCAAAACAGAAAAACAATATCAGATATCAAACAGATATTTGATATTCGAGATTTATCAGATATGAAACAAAAAATGCATAACATATCTCAAAATTGATATCAGATCAATACTTGTGCTGCGTGTATATCAAATTTTCATTCTTACCAAATGACGATATCGTTTTCTCCGATGCTGGACGGCCTTTCAAACAATTCGAAGAAGTCTTGATATTCGCAGATTGCGACGGTCTCCTCTCATTAATCAAAGATATTTTTGTTTCTCCAGGCAAACGGTTTTCTTCTTTAAGCGAAGAAATTTTTGATCTTAAAGACGATTGGATCTTTTCAATAATTAAAGAAATATCCTCCTTTAACGAAGTCCTCTTGATTTCTGAAGACGATCGATTTATTTTAATAAATGAAGAAATTGCAAGGCTGTCTTCTTTGAATGAATGCTTCTTTGTTTCCAGGGGTGATTGCTTCTTCTCTAGGGTCGAAGGAATTGCTTGGCTTTCTTCTTTAAACAAAAGTTCTGATTCAGAAGACGATTCCTTCTTATCTACAGACGAAGAATTTATTTTGTTATGCTCTTTTAAAGAAAGCGGCTTCGCTTCTGAAGATTTCTTCTTTTTTACTATAGAGGAAATTAATTGGGTTTCCTCTTTAAACGGAAGCTTCTTTGCTTCAGAATAGGATTGAATCTTCTCTGTAGTTGAAGAAATTGTTTGTGTTTCTCCTTTTAACGAAAGCTTATTTGTTTTTGAAAACGGTTGCGTTGAAAAAAGTGTGTGGACATCATCTCCAATCAAATAAGACATTGCTTCTAAAGATTGATTTTTTTCTACATTTGAAGAAATTGCCTCTTTAAATAAAGTATTCTTTGCTTCTGAAAACGATTGCTCCTTCTGTAAGGTTGAAGAATTTGTTTGGTGTTCTTCTTCAAACCAAAAGCTTTTTGCTTCTGAAGACGATTGCTTCTTCTCTACGGCTGAAGAAATTGTTCGGTTTTCTTCTTCAAACCAAACGCTTTTTTCTTCTGAAGACGATTGCTTCCTCTTTATGGTTGAAGAAATTGTTTGGTTTTCCTCTTTAAATGAAGATTTATTTGCTTCAGAAGACGATTGTTTCTTCTCTGCGATTGAAGTAATTATGTGGATGTCATCTCCAAGCGAATGCACCTTTACTTCTGAAGACGATTGCTTCTTCTCTACAGTTGAAGAAATTCTTTGATTTTGTTCAGGTTTTCCTGAAGAAATTATTTTGTTAATATGGACGTCATCTCCAAACGAATGTTTCTTCTTCATTTCTGAAGACTGCTGTTTCTCCGCCACTATTGAAGACATTGTTTGGTTGACCTCCTTAAATAAAAGCTTCCTTACTTCTGGAGACGTTTGCTTCTTCTCTATATAAATTGCATCCTCTTCAAACGGAACATCCTTTTCTTCTGAAGACGATTGTTTCTTCTTTACTATTGAAGAAATTATTTGGTTTACCTCTTTAAATGAAAACCGATTTGCTTCCTGAGATGATTTTTCCTCCTCTACAGTTAAAGAAATTATCTGGCTTTCCTCTTTATGCGTTTCTGAAGATGATTCGTTCTTTTCTGGTTTTGAAGAGTTTGTATGATTTTCTTCTTTGTCTTCTTCTTCAAACATAGATATTTTTGATTGATTCTTATCTGCAGTTGAAGAAATTGCATTGTTTTCTTCATTAAACGAAGATTTACTCGTTTCCTTTGTTTGATCAATAGAAGAAATCTCGTTTACAGCTGATGAACGGATTTTCTCTACAATTGAAGAGGCCATAATTTTTGAATTGAAAATTCCATCATTATTGGATTTCGAAGCCGGTGACACTAAAATTGTATCATTACTTTTCTTCTCCAGCAGTGGTAAATTGTTAGGTTTTGGCGATGCCGTGGATGGTCGTATTTTTGTGGTAGTTTTCTTCTCTGAGGATGATTTGACGTTTTTTGCTGATAAACTCTTCGGATGCGATAAAAATGACTCTAAATTCTGACCTGAAAATTAAAAAAAAATGTTAATTAATAACTTGTATGGTTTCATTTACAAAACCTAATTATTAGAAAAATATCCCAATGAAAATTTGTTCTTTTACATCCATCTTGTAAATTAATACATATGACATAAACGTATGTCTTACAATAAATCGGGTAGAATTCAAGTTTTGTGAATCCATATTGTTTCATTTTGTTGATCATTGCTTGAACTGCTCGAATTATTTAAACGGTACTCTCTGTTTAACAATGCTTGATCTTTGCCTGAACTTTTGGAACGCCGCGGATTGTTCGAACGGTTCGAATTATTTGAACGGTTCTCTCTGTTGAATACTGTTCAATCTTTGCTCGTAGGAGTGACGTTGATGTTTGGAATGGTTCGATCGGTTGATCACTGTTTGATCGTTGCTCGAACTGTTTGAACGATGTGGAATGTTGAAACTGCTCGAAATATTTTAACGGTACTCTTTGTTGATCATTGTTCAATTTTCGCTCGAACTGTTCGAACAACGTGGATTTTTGGACCAGCTCTAATTATTTGAATGGTACTCTCTGTTGATCATTCATTGATCTTTACTCAAACTGTTCGAATGACATGGATTGCTGGAACGGTTAGAATTATTTGAACGGCACTATCTGTTGCTCACTGTTCATTATTTGCTCGAATTGTTCGAATGACGCGGATTGTTTAGATTATTTGAATGGTATTCTATGTACTGTATGATCCTTGCAATTTTGTGCTGTTATCGCATTTTTTACACCATCTACACTGATAGCAATGTAAACCTTATGGGTAATTCAGGCTTATTATGTAAAGTTATGATTGTTGTATTATTAAAAAAAAAATGTTACTGGAATATAATAATGAATTATCAACATTTTTAATACCTGAAGAAGAAGAAGAAGGCTGTAGTGCAATTCTTGAAGATTTTACAGAAATTATATTGTTGGAATCGTTTCGATTTTGAGTTGCATTTAATGACCCAAACTTTATGGAAGAAGCATCTTCATGCGACCTTAACAATATTTCCTTCTTCGAACAATCCTCATCTAATGATTTCGAGTCACATTTACTGCTCAAACACTGAACGTTTTCCAACTCTTTCTCCAAGTTAGTTTTCGACAACGAAACATCTGTATTATCTCCAGAATGAGCCAAGTCCTTAGTCCCAGATTTATTCCGTTGCTTATTGATTTTCGAAGATTTATCACCTCCGCTGAAGCAGGGCAGTTCATCCATGTTTAAACCGATGCAGTTGTTTATATCAACGCTCAGACTAGCTAAAGCCACCAGGCTATCATCAGCTTCGACGGGATCGAAAGAAGCCCGCTCGAATCTGTAAACTTTAACCTCGACCTCGCTGCTCCTCCTCTTCGCGCTTTCCTCTTTTTTCTCCAGCAATCTCTTATTCCTCGCGAACGCCTCGTAGATCTCCCCGCCGTTCTGTAAATCCGAGTCGCTTATTTCCTCGTCCTCGCCAGGAGCTCGGAAGGGCGGTAGAGGAAACTCCGGCATGTTCGCGAGGACCTCGGCGACGTTCCTTCTAGTCACCATCCATCTTAAAATTAACATCATGAAAACCAGAGAGCTGACGAATAGCGTGTAGGTCATGTAGGAGGTGTTGTAGTTTTCGTCGCTGCCATCTTTGCAGTCCTCCACGCCGTTGTTGACTAGACTGGTGTTGATGCAGAAGCCGTTGTTGCATTTGTAGTAGGGTTCCGATTTGAAGTGGTTGGTGCAGAATCTCCGGCCGCAGAGCCGTTCGTCGGAGGCGTCGGCGCAGTTTGGTTTCTTGTCGCAGATTTGGTCGAAGCTGTAGCAGCCTTGTCCGTTGCTGCAATTATACGTGCACTTATTGATCATTTGGTGATCGACTCTAACGTGTTGATTAATGTTGATTGTCAAATTGATTCGTTTGACAAAAAAAATCAATAATGTCAAAATTTTAAGGTTTTTTTTTTTGTTGTTGGAAGAATTATGTTCGTATCAAGCTGCGACTAGCTTAATCCTAGGAATCACAAATGGCGGATTCACGAATGTTATTGGTGGATCTATGGATTGTTTTCAATATAATTCAGGATTATGTCGACTAGTTGAATATCAGATAGCAGATGTGGCTATAGTTAGATGGTGCTCCAGCAATGTTAGAATTAATAAATTAAAGACGACGCAAGCGCCACCTTTTGCCTAATTTCAAGTGGCATCGTCAACGATTTTGGTCTACAAGGTAGACGACCGAGAATCATTGTTTCGTCCTCATTCATTCGCTAGATGAATGGTGGCTGAACGTTTCATTAAATGTGAATATTAGATTTTTTAACATGCATTTGTATTAAAAAATGCTTGTTTGCAAAAAAATATCATTGATGAGTTTGTATATGTGTACATTTTTTTCTAATTCAAATGTGCGAAGTAATTGAGTTCCTCAAACATTTCGGTCCCGAGTAGAAAGCGTTATGATATCCGTGAAGTATGCCGTGTCATCGCGTACTGTTCAAGCGCTTTCTACTCGTACAACGAATTTGGCCAAATTAATATAAACCAATTTACAAGACGAAAGGAGAGGAGAAAAAAATTACATTAAGCATTTGTCAAAAAACTATTCATGTCCCCTGGGGGAATATTCATGTCCTATATTCTGTATGCTAAATTAAATAAAAAGGATTTGAAAATGATTAATAATTTTCTTTTTTCTATTATTATTATTCTATATCCTATATTCATTCCGAACACATTTTTCACTTTAATCACATTAAATCGCCAGCGGTGAAACCTTGATTTCGCGGAGCCATTTTGTCATTCAATGTTAATCGTTATTTACTAATGAAGGCGGATGTTGACCCGCGTTTTAAACGTAGTGGATTTGTTGTTAAATGAGCATTGATGTCTGTTCGATTAATATTCATATTGGGGAATTGTTAAATCAGGAGTTTTTTTATTTTATTTTATTTTAAAAACAGACTTTTAAATTTGCTGTTAATTAATTGCAAATACTATTGCGTGAAATTTAAAGGAATAAGATAATTTCTCCTTACAATTTATGAATTAAATAAAATGAAACAAAGGGATTGATCGAATTTTATTAATCTTTGTCAGAAATTTTCCGTGTTTAATTTTATTGTAATTTATGAATTGTTTATGATAATAATAATAACAATAATAATAATAATATATATTTTTTATTGCCCCATCACCTCCTTCACACCTCTATATGACAAGTTTAAGAACACACGCAAAGGTAAGTAATATTACCATCACGTGTAGCCGCTCAAAATTGTCATACTTCCTTAGTTTCATTATTTATTTTAATTATTTCTAACCAAATATATAAATACACATTACAAGAAAATAATACAATATTGTAGGGAGATATTATAGGGATTTGATTGACTTAATTGCCACCAAGTCTGAGACTTTTATGTGGCATTCGCCTTTAACTGTTTTGTTTCCAGTTAGTATATTTATTTAACTGTTTAATTTATGACGCCGTTGTTTTCAACCATGTTTTTGTTAGCTTTTTTAACACATTTGATCTTTTTTCATTTATCATATTTGTTAGCAAGCGATTAAAAAGTTTACGTATGTAGACTTCTTTTCGCCTGAGTCCGACTTTATTATTGTGTCCTTCGATTATGAAATGTCCTGCTGTTTGTTGTCTGGTTAGTTTACAGTGTTGTATTTTCCTCCAATTATCTCTGTCGATAAAGTTGTTTAATATACATCTTAGTTCGGTTAGTTGTTTGATTGTGAAATTGTTACCATCTTTATATTTGTCAATTTTTTTGTTTTGTCTTTGTTCATGATAATACAGGTGTCTTGTTACGGTATTCTGTGTTCTTTGTAAGTCGTTAATTAGGTAATTTTTGACTTATTCCATAGTTTATTATGGATTCTGGCAATGCGTGGTAAATTTTGAGCATAACGTGGTCAGGTAAGAATTCTCTTAAATAGAAGAAACAATGCCCCAAGTGTCGTATTTTATTCTGAACATGGCGTATATGCGTCTTCCACGTCATATGTTGGTCAATCCAGAGTCCAAGATATTTATATTCGTCCACTGTCGTGATTGTATCAGTACATAAGCATTGTTGTGTATCATCGGTAGTGTGTAGGCAGTTCATTGTATGAAATATGAGTTTTGGTTTAGGGCCTCTAATTGTTTTCGGTGTTGTTATATGTAGTAGTTTTGTCTTCTCTTTATTTATCATTAGATCTTTATCATGTGCCCATTTTTGGAAGGATTTGAAGTCATGCTGTAAGTTTGCTAGTGCCTTCTCTGCATTTCTGTGGATGGAAATAATTAAGGTGTCATCAGCAAACATGAAGTATTCTGTGTTTTTACATGCCTCTCGAATGTCGTTTACATGTAGTAAAAAAAGTTTTGGCCCTAGTATACTCCCCTGTGCTACACCTTCCTCCGTATTCACATCTCGACCTTTTTGTCCTTCTATTTTTATGTGAAATGACCTATTATTCATGTAGTTTGATATCCAGTCCTGTAATATTCCTCGAAATCCAAAGTTGGGTAACGATCTTATTAGCTTTTGTCTGTTTATCTTGTCAAATGCTTTGGAAAAGTCCACAAAAAGACACATAACATGCATATTAGAATTAAGTTTCTCATATATTAGATTTGTAAAATCTTCAAGCAGTTATGAGTGTAGGCGAAGTTCACTCAGCTTAAACTGTTACTGATCTTCCACTTAACCTACGAAAAATGAAACTTAAGTTTAATTGTAACCTTTACCTTCTTGGTATGCATATTGTCTCTTATCGATGATTTTGTATTTTTGTAGATAACTTGCCAAGGCTACGTCAATATGTTTTTCTAGGACTTTTGATATAGCTGGTAAAATAGAGATGGGTCGGTGGTTTGTATATTGATCTTTTTTTCCTGATTTATAAATAGGTTTCACAGTTGCCTTTTTTTAATTGAGATGGTATAGTTTCGTTTTCTAAGGATATATTTATTATTCTAGATATAGGTTTATATATTTCAATTCCAATGTCTGCCAAATCTTCAGCACTGGATGGCGC
Source organism: Philonthus spinipes (assembly GCA_963082785.1). Lineage (NCBI taxonomy): Eukaryota > Metazoa > Arthropoda > Insecta > Coleoptera > Staphylinidae > Philonthus > Philonthus spinipes. The sequence goes on from OY720299.1 coordinate 22,833,205, forward strand.
TGCGCGCGTTTCCCGCTAAATACATGGATCTGGCCCATAGAGATGAAGTATAAGAGGGCCAGATCCATGTATTTAGCGGGAAACGCGCGCAACGCCATCCAGTGCTCAAATGGAGAACTATTTCCCAAGTTTCAAACCTTTATAAGGTTTTGGGGTTAGGTTCATATACCCACTACAATATAACTAATGGCGGGACTTTTGAACATTTTTCTATTTATAAATTTTTGTTCACTATTTTACTTGAAATTATTGATATAAAAGTTTTTTTTTATAAATGTGCTATTTTAGAGAAAAAAATATCAGTAGATCATGCAAATAAGAAATTGCAATTAATAAAATTATCTGAAAAAATACATAAAAAATAACATATAAAAACAACAATATTTTTAAGTAAAATATATTTAACTTATAAAAGTATCATTTAACCTGTTATTACATTCATATATTAATTAAAACATATTAACAACAGTTATAATTTGAATTAATTAATATTTCTCAGCTGGATAATTTTATGAACTCCTTTCCTTAAATAATCTAAAAAAATATGGATATAAGTATTACTTTAAAAACGTACATTTTCTTTTCTGATAGAAAATATTGTAAAAAGCATAAACTATATAATAAAAACTAAAGATTTATAGACCGAAAACATATTTTGAGAATCTGGGAAATAAATTATATTTATTAATAATTAATTATTGCTCGATTGGTTCATAATTTTAAGTTATGTATATTCTTTCAAAAATATACAATTCATAGAAATTAATAAGCAAACGTATTTTAAACTACAAATAATAACTTACCAGTTGTAGTTTTATAAGAAAAAGTGAAGAAATTTCTGACGAATACAAAAAAACTGTCAAAAACAATTCATATGATTTACATCAATCAAATTGAAATATGGCAAACTGATCCTTATTTAGAACATTTTTAATGTTTAATTAAAAGTATAAATATTTGAGAAATATACCTTATAGGGCGGCAAAAGTCACCAATAATAAATAAATCATTGTAAAAACCCAAAAATAAAGTATTTTATAATTTCCACTTGAGACTTCAGAGCCTTCAGTGCTCAAGGGGACAACTATAGCCGTGTTTCCCAATTTCAAATATTATCCGACCACCCCTGATATTATCCGACCCCCACTGATCTGGCCCTCTTATTCTCTATAGTCCTAACATACAAAATTTTTCTGAACTAAAATTGACAGTAATAAACATCAATCATATTAAAAACGCGTCGACTTAATTCAATCAAATTTATTTTTGACAACTGCTCCTGAACCGTAAACATGTCTGATAATGTTGAAGCCGCCGACGTCGCCTCGGTCATCATTTCCGATGTGGAGTTGAGCTTAGCCGAACTCACCGTGCTAGACGTGGTTGACGAAGATGAAACGAAAGAAAAAGAAAAGGCTTTCAAATCGGCGATGTCGACGATGGACACGAAAAAAGTATCGAAAGTAAGGGATTCTAGAAAACAATTTATGAATTAATTCTTATTTTCATTCTTCTTAAAATAAATATTTCCTTTATCTTAAGCTTTTTTCTTCTTATTCTTATTATGTGTACAATTGCTGAAATATTTTAAAATGCTAAACGATGAAACAATATAATTATAAAATTATCTACCTAAGGAAAATCATATTGTTACGAAATCGGGTTTAATCAGATACGGAAATAAGTAAAACAATGTCTATTTATTTATTTATTTATTTACTATACACTTAAACATTTACTAACACCACACTGTCACTATTTATTTATAACAAGATGTTGAGCACTCGGACGTTCGTGATAGAGTGACTGACTGCAGCGCCACTAGCACGCGTTTATATAGCGTGCTTGTTTCTTGAACTTTCCGGAACTTTCGATGAAGCCGCGTTTAGGGTCGCGCGCTCTGTGGAACATTCCAGAGTGATCTTTCCAGTTTCTTCTTTCACTTTCGTTTCAATATCTTAGAATTATAGAGAAAAGTTAATAAACTTAAACGTTTCTAATTATTTATGTTTTTTATATCTTGGCTAATTTTTAGAATATATTCCTCATCTGGTACTTATTGAAGCATACTGCATCAATTTGTTGTAAGGTTATTAAGAAAAATGCTTATAAATATTTCTTCTCTATTATTCGACGGACATCTCTAATTTTGATTAAATTACAAAATTTGAAACTTAATTTATTTCAAAGCAGTGAATTCAGTTAATAATTTAAAAGAATATTGAAATAAATATTGTTAAGAAAGGAGTATTTAATGATTTAGTTCATCTTCACGTAATTTAATAATCATATAATATATATATATATATATATATATAATCTAAAATCCCCATCTACCATAATGGTGGAGTAGGGATGAATAATCATGCATTCTGCATTCAAAACTTTCTAAACTTTGGGATTTAAATTTATTTTAAAACCAAATTTAATCCTTTACTTATTCTGATAACGATAAACATCAATTTCATGAAATTGTATTTAAATTTTTGTATTATTAACTTATTGCTTCTTTTTCAGCATATTTCCAAAGCGGTAAAAATCGAATCTATGGAAGCCGTCCTCGGCGATTCACAGGGTAAAACGTCTTCCACCTATGTGATACCCCCCGATTATACGGACTACGGGGAGGATTTGGCGGAATTTTCGGTGAACAGCGAAGAGACGTCCGAGCCGGGGTCCATCTGCAGGTGCGGCCAAGATTCGTCGACGACGATAGACAGCGACATTGGGCCAACCGCCTCCGAGGTTTTACACGCCAAGCTGGTCGATCACGAGTATTACGACAGTCATGAGAATAAGTCGATGTATGACGATTCACTGGGATCCGTCGGGAGCAGACTGAATTGGGACAACGTCGGTGATCGAATCGAGCCTTTTGTAAGATTTTTCATTTCAGTCCTCTATAATTTAATGGATTTAAAAAAAAAAACTAGTTATGTTATATCGTTGACGAGGCCACATAAAATTAGGCAAAAGATGGCGTTTGCATCGTCTTCCATGTTAATGTGTATTCATGTATTGAAATTAACCCTTTTAAGATTAACTCAATACATCAATGTAATATTGATGTTATAATGATAATAATAATAAATTAAAACACTTGTTTTTTATGATTCACAGATAATCTGTGTTTACATATTTTTTTATGTTTCACAGATAATCTGTGATTACATTATTTTTTATGTTTCACAGATAATCTGTGAAATATAAAAAAAACAATTGTTATAATTTTCTATCATTATTAATTAACAATTTTTCACCTCGGGCTAAGTGAGGAATATATTCAGAATGTAATATTGATGTATTGAAATTAACCTTTTTAATACATATTAGCATTTTTTTACAATACAATAAAGTAAACAGATTCAATCCTTACTTCACTTTTTAATTAATAATATTTTTTTGGTCGTGAATCGTTTTAGTTAGAGTGACATATTATAAAAATACAAAGAATAATAATTCTTTTTTTATTATATTTACGAAAATATGGCCTTAATAGGACAGAAAGATCTATAGCCCATGACAGACTACTAACACAACTGTTCACAAATTTTGTAAATTTTTGTTATATTATTGTCTGAATAAAGATGTTTGTAAAAAAAAACTTTATTTGACATAATTTTACGTCTTACAGAGTATATCCTATTGCTTCTATCGCTTCTTGTCCATTTCATCCTATTTCCAACCCCTCTGTCGCCTAGCTACGCCTCCCTTCCCTTATTCCACTCTCACATAACCATCTATTTACCGCTCCCTCTTCCCCTCCCGCAGCCACTACCTGTTTCATTACCTCGCACTCATTCATTCAGTGTTCCCATGTATCCATTCCTGCCTTACAACACACACACCTTCTGTAATCCTCTTCCATCCATACCTCACGTCCTCTTTCCTCATTCCCACATCTCAGCCATGCCATCAAACGTATTTCTCCATCTTTTAATTTTTGGAAATAACGGGGCTGACCAACGTGCACTTGTAGCTCCTTGTAGACTACTCTTATCAATTTTGCCCTGTCTTATCTGCAGCTCCACCTTCCAGCTTATTTGCCACCTCTACTTCTACATTTTGCCCTAACCCTATTTTCTCCTCACATATCTCCAATCACCATCCTGCTCTTTCATACAATTTACATCTATCTTTCATCCACTTGATACCTTCTCCCTGCTGTTTCCACTCCCAATAACACACCGCCCATACTTCTCTGACCAGTCTTCCATTCTCTAACCCCGCAATCTTCCTTTCAAACTTTACTACCCTCTTTGCCGCCTCCCACTCCACAGATATTCCTGCAGTACTACATAGTTTCTAAACCCATTATTCTTTTTAAGTACTGCAGTTGTATTCTTTCCACACTTTCATACCCTCTTACTCCCCATACTTCCGCCGCATATAACAAAATGGACCTTATACACGCATCCCATCACAACATTTGCATCTTTACATTACATCCTAACATACCTTCCCATGTATTCCTCAATCGCTCTATTGCCACCCTTGCCTTTTTATACATGAAGTCGGTATGCCTAGTCTTGCTCCCCGACTCGGCAAACACGAATCCTAAGTATTTGAACTCTTTTACTCTTTCGACCTCTTCTCCTTTCCACTCTAGCACTTTCTCTTTTATTCTACCACCTGCATTATTAAACAAGGTCCATTTTGTTATGCTCACATTCACTCTTAACTTTCTCCTATCAAAATATCTTTCAAGCCTATCTTTCATTTCTTTCAGTTCCCTGAACGTTTTCGCTAGCACCACTACGTCGTCTGCGTACGCAAGGCTCCACATCTTCATTCCTCCAATGACTACACCCCCTGCTTGACCTAGCTCGAAAACCTTCTCCATTTCAGATATATACAGGTTAAATAACAGAGGGCTTAATGGACATATCTGTATATACCGGAAAACGTTCAGAGACTGACCCACCCATTCTTATCTTGCACCACGTTTCTCTATATACTTCATTTATCCAATTAACCATCTGCACAGATACTGCCTTTCTTTTCAGGCACTCCACCAACATTTTTCTATTCACAGAATCATACGCTGCTTTCAGATCTACAAATAACGCATACACTCAACCTTTTTTTCTTAGTTCTCTCTCAATCACCCAGTTCAGCGTAGCTATTTGCTCAGTAGTTGACTGTTGCTTCCTAAGTCCGGCTTGAACTTCTGGTAATCACCCCTTTTCCTCTGCCTCTTCCTCCAATCTGTCCTTCACCATAGACATCGTTATCTTGTAAATGGTATCCATCAACGTAATGCCTCTGTAATTCTTTATCTCCCTTGTATTTCCTCCTTTATAGATCGGCACTATCACCACTTCTCTCCATTCATTAGAAAAATTGTCCTCTCCTTTCCATATTTTATTGATTAATTCCAACATTTTTTATTGTGGGAACACCTATTAGCTGCCACATTTCCGCTTTAATCCCGTCCGGTCCTGCTGCCTTTCCTTTTTTCATGTTCGTTATAGCCTTTTCAAATTCGCCGATTGTATAGTTTTTATCTGTGTTAAATTGTTGCCTACCGTTCAACTCAACTTGCTCCCTGTCCTTCAATCCCAGTAGTCCTTCGAAGTATCGCCTCCAATCGTCTATATTTATGACTTCCCCTCTGCTTTTGCTATTTGGACTCCTCTGTTTAATATAATTCTATAGTTGTGTTTCATTTATAAGATTCCTCACACTCTTCATTTCTTCTCCCAGCCACCTATCTTTTTGTTATTGCACTTAACAGTAAACATATCTTTTGCTGCTTCTATCTCCGTTTTACTTCCACTCCCCCTTTTCCAGTTGTTTACAGCTTCTCTAAACTTTTTCTTCGCCGCCATGCACCCTTCATCGAACCAGATTCTTCTCCCTCGTCCCACTCCTCCTCTCTTTATCACCACTGCCTTTTTGACCATCTCTTTTAGCTCTCTCACGGAGCCTGCTTCCTTAAAATTGGCAGCGTTTATTGCGTCAACGTACCTCTTCAATCTTACTGGAGAGCAGTCACATTTCAAAAACAAATCATTTTCTGGTATCTTCTCCCCACATGCTCCTAACTTCGCCGTCACGGGAAAATGGTCTGACCCACCTCTGTTTTCTACGGTAAACCTCGACACCTCATCCCTGTTTTCATTCCCTACTAAAATATAGTCCAAATCGAAGCTGCCCCTTGGTCCCATGTATGTTAGTTCACCCTCCCAGTCTCCTTCCACGCTCCCGTTCAAAATTTCAAATCCTTGTTCTTTTGCCCAATCCACGAATTCTATCTCTTCTTTGTTGGTAGTCGTGTCTTTTGATCTTCTTGCCCGTCTCTTTTCTCCAACTATATCTATGCTTCTTACCTCATGCTTCCCTGTCCTGATATTCCAATCATTCCAATCCCCACCGATTATTAGGTTTCTGGGATAATCTAGCTCTTCTTGGTATTTAGATATTACCTTCATAATCTCTTTCCCTCTTTTTTGGTCGTATACAGTAATTGTATTCTATTGTCTCGTTCCTTTCCAAAAAGTTCTTCCCATACTTCCGTTCTTTCAGTTCCGCTTTCACTCCCGTAATTATACCTCCCTTTGCTCTCCCCATTTTATTTTCCCTCACCGCCCCCATGCATTCCTATCTAAACTCCCCAGGAAGCTTGTTCTTTACTTCTTCCCAATCTATCTCTATTCTCTTCTATCCAAGTTTCAGTTAACCCCACCATATCTTTACCTACTGTCCATTGTTCTAACTTGCCATACTAAAATTCTTGCTCATTTTTTTTCTTTAAACCCCTGATGTTCCAAAATGATACTATTATTCCACTTCTGTTCCCACTCCTTTTTTTCTGCATCCCAGAACCACCATTCTCCGTTTACACACATCTTCTGATATCCCACGCGTACTGTTTTCCCTTTTGCCCTCTCATCCTTGGCGGCCTTGTTAAGCACGGTTTATATTTCTCGCTCCCTTTTTGTCAGATCATCGTCTATGAAAATCCTGCTCTTGATCTTCTTAAGTTGGCTCTAGGCTCTTGTTTGTATATGACTTTAATAAAGTAGCTGTATCATAGCAAAAATCATAGTATACAGGAATTGCAAATGATTTATTGTAATATCTAAACGAAATGAACATTATTTTCTGCGATAAGGAATAAAACTGAGTGTCGCATCATATTTGGAGTCAAATGAATTTTTTTTTTGTCTTGGCACCTTCGCTTTTTCTTTTTTTTTTTTCATAAATTTTCCTTGGTCATCATATTTTACACGAAATAAAACTTTCGTAAAAGAGGTTTTATTATGAAATAAAAAAATCAAACATGCTAAAAAGTCTATTGAATGTTAGGTATAATTAACGAGTAAATTCGCACAAATATCATTCGAAATCACACAGTATTACTTGATATTCTCGTCAAATTACGAGTAAATAAATTATTTTAAAAATATAAATAAGCACCAAAAAATGTATCTTTTTGTAATGCCCTATAAATTGAGCGCTGATTATCAACATTAGTTTTCTTCACTATTTAGGTTATATGAAGTATTAGTTACTAATAAAACACGAATTGATTTCTTTTTTTGCTATTTTTTATAATTAGTTTAAATTAAATGATAAATTAATAAAGAAAGGAAATCAAATCGTGTTTTATAACTTTGCCAGATATACGTATTTAAAGAAAAAAATGACGTTAATAATTTCAAAATATCGTTTTCATTTTTATCGTGGATTTCTAAAGTAAAGTTTAAGATTATTTCGTAAAAAAAGTTTCATATTGATTGGATTCAAATTGCCGAAGAAATGCGAGTTTATGCAAAGTTAGTAGAGACTAGTTAAAATTGAGTTTCACCAAGTAACCTCCTCAATCAGTTTGGTAGTAGTAATCCAAAATATGTAATAAATAATATGAACAGACGAGAAGTTTGTTACGCATTTTCAACCAGGGATTTTTTCATACCCGGAGCCTCCACCAAAGATACAAAATACTACCAAACTGATTGAAGAGGTTACTTGGCGAAACTCCGTTATAACTATTTGATTATTGAAACACTTCTAAGTTTTGAGTGTGTGCTGAAACAATTGTATTAGAGTCTTCTGGGTTTATACCAGAAAGGAATTACAAAACACACACATTTTAACAAGTTATTTCATCTTGAAAACAAAAGTTAGGATAATGACACGTTAAGGTTGTCGAAACTATAGTCAACAATAAAATCAATCCGAGTTATACAAACACAGTAAAAAAGTGTTTCATTTATTAAAATTGAATTACAATGTATAACAAAGTAGAAGCCTCAACAATCAACAAGTTATTTAATCTTAATTAAATGAAGCAAATTCTTATTTCAATTTAATGTTTAATCTTAGAAGAAAATTGACAATACATTTATGCGGAGCGTAATTTATTTGATTTAATTATTTTCTAATTTTTTTTTTTAGATATTAGAGAGGAATTACGGATACAACCTCTCTGTCCAGCCAATTTCCTTGATGACCCAAACTCGACATGAAATTTTTTTCGTGTCCTCCCACAAAGGAGTTATTTACAATTATAAGCATCAACAAGAGAGGTTTATTCATGGACATGTATGTATAATGTAGTAATATTTAATTCCTTTCTTCACTTTTTCATTTTTATCACTATATGTATATTTCAAGCACAACGTGCTCTTTTCAATAGTTTTATGTAAAATTAACAAATAAATAAATAAACATGTAAACAAAATTTAATATACAAATGTGATGTGTTATTAAAAAATCAGATAAAGGTAATTTATTGAATTAAATCAATTAATTTTAATAAATTGTTATTTAACGGAGTTAAGTCAAAATTTAAAAGTTTACTAGAAAAAATGTACATATAGTGATAAAAATAAAAATGTGAAGAAAGGAATAAAATATTACTACATTAAATCAAGAAACTTCACGTACTCACCAACAAATATCTTAGACATATGTATATATGTATATTATTCGTGATGTGTAGAATTTTATCTCGCACTATGTTAATTGTGAAAACAATGAAATTAATGGAAGCTAATACACAATTATTGATTGATGAATACACGGTATACTGTAGTGATTCTGATTGGGTAAACAGTCAGGTCGTTTGAATCAGATTGAAGGAACATCAAATGTGTCCCTTTGATGTTCCTTCAATCAAAACGATAAAAAGAACCACCGTTTTTCTACACATTATTTGAAGAAGATGATTGTTTCAAATCATCATTTTTCTTCAAATAACTTAAAAATTAAATAGTCAGGTAATCAGGGATTAAAGCTTAATAATCGTGTGGGCTTGGAAATTAAATGCCGGAAAAATGTGGTCAATAAAAATGAGGACCTTTGGAATTCCCCGATTTTAAGTGCCTTTATATACCAAAAATCATATTGATATAAATAGAAAAGAGTATTCATTCACTTGGTCACAGCTTTTTAAATATATTAAATAAAAATGATTTGAAAATAATTAATGAAGCTAATTGTGAAAATAATTTATTAATTATTTTCAAATAATTTTTATTTAACATATTGATATAATTATAAACATCAGAAAAAAAGGTATATAAATGGACATGTATGTATATTATTCGTGATGTTTTGTCTCGCTTCACAACTATAATAATAATAATAATAATAATAATATAAGCTTTATTGTTCAACAGGAGACTATAATGCAAATTAATTGTGAAATAATGAAAATAATAGATGCTAATAAACAATTATTGTTTGATGAATACATTGCCTACTAAATTAACAAGAGTCCTTATTTTAATCTTATTAGAAATTTTTATTTTTTTTTATTGCAGAATAATCCAATAGTTTCAGCATCGATAGAAAGCTGTGGAAAATATTTAGTAACATCTGATGTAGGTGAAAATAGCACAATAATGTTTACTGATACAACTACATGGTGAGATTCAATTAACTAATTAAATTTAATTTATACAGGGTGACACATTAAAAAAATTAAATAAAAAAGAACTTGAAAATAATTAATAAATTATTTCAACATTTATCTATCGTGGCATTTTGACTTACGTTACGCAAGTACGTTAACAAATGCACAATAATGGATGTTTGCTGTTGCATAACAATAACGTATTGCATAATGCAACAATTTTTGAATCGAAAATATTTAATGCAAAAAAAATACGCAGTGTAAGACTATCCGCAGACACGTGTTTCGGGATTTCATCCCTCGTCAGTACAGCTCTGCGTTATATAATGACAACGTTGTTAAATTAAATTAATCAAACGTACCGTCCCGGTTGCGATCTCCGTTGTAAGTAATTGATTCCGACGACGGACGTGAATGCTACGCGCATTCTTAATTATTTTTCTGTGGCTGCTCGACAAAAAATATTTTCAGCTATGATTCTTTTTCTATTATTCATAATGAATTTGTTTAATTTCTATTCTTGTCCATTGCGATATCCCTTGTACATGATCGATTCAGACGACGGACGTGATTGCTACGCGCATTCTTAATTGTTTTTTTTTTTCTGTTGCTGCTCGACACAATACAACAATTTTTGAATCAAAAATATTTAATGCAAAAAAATACGCAGTGCAAGGCTATCTGCAGACACGTGTTTCGGGATTTCATCCCTCGTCAGTACAGCTCTGCGTTATATAATTACAATGTTGTTAAATTAAATCAATCAAACGTACCGTCCCGGTTGCGATCTCCGTTGTAAATGATCGATTCCGAGGACGGACGTGAATGCTACGCGCATTTTGAATTTTTTTTTTTTCTGTTGCTCCTCGACAAAAAATATTTTCGAGTATGATTCCTTTTCTATTATTAATAATAAATAGTTTTGTCTACTCATTTATAAAAAAAAAACTTTTTTTATACCACAAGGTAAAAGTGGTATAAAATAGTAAGTGTTTTCTTTACAAAATTATAAATGTACCACGGAGTGAATGCCTCCAAAATCTAAAAAAATAATTCAGGTTATTTAAGTAATATTTTAGCCCAAATTACTTTATTGTAACCTTAACTAATTATTTAATTAAATGAATTATTTTAATACTCCTTGAGAAAGACTTAAAACTTGTTGGAAAATAAGAATATATAATTGTTTTAGTTACACAAAATAATTATAAAACTGTTTACCATTTCAAGAATTTTAAAACTGTTAATAATAAATTTGTTTAATTGCTATTCCTATTCATTACGATCTCTGTTGTAAATGATTTTTCCGATGACGGATGCGATCTTAATTGTTTTTTTTTTTGTATTTTGCTCCTCGAAAAAAAAATCGACAATAATATTTTTTCCATTACTAATAATGAATTTGTTTAATTACTATTCTTATTCATTGCGATCTCTGTTGTAAATGATCGATTCTGACGACGGAAGCGAATGCTACGCATAATCTTAAGGGTGCGGTTTAGAAGAAAGAGATAGCTATACAAATATGGGCAATCATTAATTTGAGTTAGATTGTTGTTGTGATCAATGAACAATATTGTATTATACATTAAAATAATCTTATAATAAGCAGGAATTTCATCAGATAAATTAAAAATTATTTTAATGTTTAGTTTCTGTGAAAAATACTTATGAAAAACAATGAAAATTGATCAAAATTATAGCAAATTTTAAATTAAACTTTTGCTAATAAAAACTTGTGTAATGAAAATTTAAAGGATTTCACTAATTTCTGCATTCAAATAACTTAGCAGACATGACCTATTAATTTCATTATATCTTACAATTTTCTTTTCTAACTTGAACTAGTAAATTGATGTAATACACGAAAATTAACGATTTATTTTTTATTTAGACTGATACCTTATACTTGGTAGATAAAAAATGTAAATACACATTCATATTATGAAATCCAAAAGAATAGCTCTATTTTCAAACGATTATTTCCATTTTACTATATAGTTATCTCTTTCCACTAAACCGCAACCTTAATTGTTTTTTTTTTATTTTGCTCCTCAGCAAGAAATATTTTCGATAATGATATTTTTCCATTACTAATTATAAATTTGTTTAATTACCATTCTTATTCATTATTATCTCTGTTGTAAATGATTTATTCCGATGACGAACGTGAATGCTACGCTCATTATTAATTGTTTTTTTTTTTTTGCTCCTCGACAAAAAAATATTTTCGACTCTCATTTTTTTAAATTATTATTAATGAATTTGTTTAATTTCTATTCTTGTTCATTAATTGCGTTTTGTTGTAGTGAAGCAGTGTTTACAATATACAACGAGGATCAAGACTTCGGCGCGCTTCTAGTTGGAATAAGTCCTAACGGCAAATATTTGATCAGCGTCCATCCCGATGAAAGTCCGGTGATTAAACTGTGGTTCTGGACATACGGTGACGATAAACCCGACGGTAACCGCAATTACTGATAAAACTCGGAACTGAATTGTTGCGCAATTTAAATGAATTGCAATTATTTATTTCAAGAATTATTTCTTAATTGAACAAAGCGAAAGCTGTAGAAATTGGATTAAATTAATTATGATTAATCGTGACCAAATTGGGTCAATTGTATATTTTAATTAAAAAAAATTCTGTGAATTGAAGATATTTCAATGTACAACATTGAGATATAATTTAAATTATTTAAATATATTAATAGGTTGATACACTTGATTTGTTTCACTACTTAATTTATTTTCTCCGACTAGTTTTGACTTTCGTTATTATCAAGGAGTGTAAGACGAGAGTCGAAACTAGTCAGAGGAAATAAATTAAGTAGTGAAACAAATCAAGTGTATTTTTCAATCTATTAATATTGTGATCATGTTTTATCAAGTGATAAATGAGAACCAAATAAAAGATCAATTAAATATAAGTGAAATTTTCCATCTCAGTGCTTCAAGTTCACTTAACTTGAAGACCTGAGTGGAGATTTGATATCACATATCTCGCTCGGTTAGATGTTTCTTTATTCATTTTTTCTTGGTATAAACTAGGAGCGACAAAAATCCCCATATTTTTCGACGGGAAATTTAACTTGTCTACAATCGTTATTGATCACTTCGTATCTATTTAAATTAAAGTCTTTTTTTAATAACCAAACTGCACTGTTGTACATTGAAAATTTCTTCAATTCCTATGTAAAGTAATTTAAATGAAAGACACTTCGTATTTTTTTCACAAATTAAACTTTATTCCAACTACATTCCAAATTATTTGCGAATAATCTCTATAATGAGTTGATTATAGATCTTTCAATTCCAAGCATCGCTCCTAAATACCTCTCACTCTCACCATTCATGAATTTCATTAATACGCGTTAAGACAGTTCAGCTAGCTAGCACAGAAATTTTTACTGCTCGTCACTATGTATTCGAGACAGGGCAGAAAGATCTCTGGTAGATGACCCAGAAGAAATACTTTAATTTTATTATGTATTGAGAAATAATATTTGTTAAACATCCCAACAGATATCTACATGTATCCCGGAAGGAAGACTTACGGCGATCCAAAGAGGATTAGTTTCCACCCCAACGTCCAAGAATTTGCCATGGTCGCATTTGAGAAGCAAGTGGTTTTTCTAAAACTGGTACGATATTCTTATGAAATCTCATTCAATTACCCCAATTATAGAATATGGTACATTCACTTGGTTGCAGTTATTTAAATAACTATAAAGGAAAAAATCAAAATAATTAATATAAATTTTCTCTTTTGTCGATTTAATAATCGGGGTTATTCCGTTTGTGAAATGTTAAATTTAACGTATTGTATTAACTGTCTACTAATCTAATATTAATTGAATGGTATTCAATATTTGTTATTTATAGTAAGTACGTGTATTGCTACACAATTTGTAATAATTTAATCTAAAAAGATTTTTTTGTTAAAAAACGTTCCACTAAATAATTTTCCTATGTTAAGACGCCAGCTCCACGATGTAATAGCGCCATGTTTATATGTATATACATTTACACCACTTCCGAAATACTCACAGATTTATGTCGGATAGGGCTTAATCGACGCGGAAAATTGTGAGGAATCTCTCGTGAGGTTTCGATAAAGTTTTGTACTCTAAATGAAGAAAATTATAAAAAAGTGGAGTGTATATTTTTAATCCACTTTTTAACAAATGAAGTCTAAGGAACCATAGCATAACTTACACATGTACCATAGAATTTTAGCTTTCTAAAGAGTCCAAATTTATTAAAATTGATTAAATATTTCTCGAATGGTGTATAAAAGTAGGGCATCTCACCGTTGCGGAGAACACTTCTCACGAACAGTCATCTTAACAAATTTAAATTAAATAAATAGAAGTTGAAGATAATTTTCAATCAATTATTTTTGACTTACGTTACATAAGTACTTTAAACGAAATGTACATAAAAAAACACTACTTATCGGGCCAATACCCCTACAGATAATATAATTATATAATAACACTTGATGATTGAAGCTTTTATTTGATGAAACTCCATAATAAAGTATTTGTAAATAAAACAACAGATTTTCAAGTTTCACAAAATGTATTGTAGAGACACTGCTACAATCATCATCACAAATAGTGAATTATATATTTCGTTTAGCTGCCGTGACTTATGACTTACGTTACGTAAGTACTGTTAAATTTAAGCTCAGTGATATGTACTGCCATCTATGTTCAACTATGTGAAGACACTTTAGTTTTAAGCAGTTGATAGCGATATATTTTATATGTCCTGTAAGGTTATAAATATTGTTAGTCTATTCTGAATACTCAGAGTCAGCAGGTTATTCCAAGACCTGTTTTCCCGCTCTGCTTTAACGCGTACTTTAAAAAAATGTACATTAAAAAAAAACTATTTATCGGGCCTATACCCCTCCAGATATTGAATTATATAATATAATGGATATTTCAATTTTAATAAATGAATTTACAAAGCGCGCGCTAATCCGGACATTCCCGTAATTAACGATCACCTTGATCTAATATATTCTCCCATCTTTAAAGCAATTCTGTAATGTACTTAAATACCTGTACTTGTATTTTTAAATTACTTTGTTTTGATAATGACATATTAAGGTTGTCGAAATAAAGGTTGTCAACAATAAAACAATCCGAGTTATACAAACAAAGTAAAAAAGTGTTTCATTTATTAAAATTGAATTACAATGTATAACAAAGTAGAAACCTCGACAATTAACAAGTTAATAGATACTTGCTATTATATAGCAATAACATATTGTATAATGCAACATTTTTTTTTGATTCGAGAATATTTACAGACACTTGCTTCAGGATTCATTCCTCGTCAGTACAGCTTGGCCTTATAAAGTTATTAAATTAAATTAATTATACGTACTAACGTTACTGACACATTCAGTTAGTCGCAATTCGTAGATTATGCATATGGAGTTTTGTAAATATTTGGTTTCAGGACGTTGAGAAGAAAATATTCGAAGAGCCGGTAATACCGAAATTGAACAGGAGATTCGGAACGATTGTGGATTGTACGATGGCACGTTCCTGCCACGAATGTTTCACTTGCACGTCGGAGGGCTACATCCAGGTGTTTGGAAACGCCATCTACATGGAGGACTACGCCGAGCACGAGGCCAGCAACGCGAAGTTTTTCGTGAAGGCGATCAAAGTTTCGACGCAGCCGCTCGTTTTTCTGCAATCAATCGACGGGTGAGAAAAAATATTTCAGGAGGTTTCTGAAATTGGTATGATTTTAGATTAGTATGCAAATTTCACAAAAAATAAAAATAGATATTTTACGTGAGTTTTACAACAATCACATTCTTTTTTTGCTTCTTCCTGATGATCCATATTTAGCCAAAGGCGTATTTATGGTGGAGCGTCTTTCCCCATTCTCTGGGTGAGAATGCGGGATGTATCCTTATGAAGTTTAAAAGTGAAGATTTCTACTACGGGAAATCGGCCCTATGCCGAGAAGGTTCCCTTCATAGAAATGATGTTCCTTGAGACGAAGAAAATCTTCGTTCAATTCTGTCGACGTAGATCGCAGATGTTCTTTTAGATGTTCGTTGGACGGATCTTCTACCAAACGGTTCTTCTGCGATTACGAATCATATTCTTGAAAAGTGTGAGTTATATGAAAACGCGTGGTTCCATCGCAACTTTATTTTAATAACCTTAAAAATAAAAAAAAAAACATGACTAGCTTTGGGCACTTGAGATCAACTAGCATACTGCCATTTCTATCATAATCGAAAAGATTATTAAAGAACAGATTAGTAATTTTCTAACTGATCATCTAATTCTTCCATATTACCAGTCAGGATTTCGTTAATTTCATAGCAGTGCTGTCAATAACATTAAGGAAGCATTTAGAGGAAATACCACCGGATTAATCCTATTCGATTACGATTGTGTTTTTGTAGAAGGCGTGCACAAACGCACAACCATGCATAGGCTACGTTAGGTCCCTAATGTTTTCTCCTTTCGGGATAACTACAATCAATCCTTAACGTATTTATTTATATAGGCCGATATCACTCCACCGGAGCCTATGAATTATGATGTGACGGACTTTAGGTGCTTAAATTAAATTAGAATCAATGAAAATAGAGTTACTCGTTCAAATAAACACAGTGCCCAACAGAAACTACTTTAGAGAAACACCTTCTCTCTACCGTGTTCGGGCACCAACTTTCCGATTCAACCAATTCCCTGGACTCCCTCGATCATCCTTAGTCAGCAAATATATTTTCCGATGATTGAGTAAATCTTTGAGACTAGCTGATCGAAGGAAAGTCGCATACACCGTTGTATGAATTGATCCGTTTCGCGATAGTATTAAAATTAGCATTACATTTAATTTTGTTAATTTATATATATTTTTAGATATTTAGTTGTAATAGATGAAGGAGGATTCATCCAATTTTACGACACCGGCATCAGACTTTTGTTCTGGATCCTGCACACGCACGAGATTTCTAAAATCCAAAGCGTGTCCTTCACGTTAACTCCTAGGATGTACGTATTTGATGATCCCTTCAATCTCAATAATGGTGAATATAATCTCATATTTATTATCTGCCACAATTGACAGAACTACACTACCTACAAAAGGTAGTAGTACTAAGGCATTAGTAGGATATCCAGCTAGTCCTGCTGGGGGTTGGCTTTTTTTTACACATTTTACACAAGCAGTTCTCCTGTGATTTGATCAAGAAATGATTGAAATGAGAATTTTTTAAAATATTAGTAACAAAAATAAAATTTTGTTATTAATATTTTAAAAATTTAATATCAGTTGATATCTGTTGATGTATTTTATAAATTTTAATTAAAATATGTTGTGTGTAAAATTCTCGAACAGAACACTCGAATCGAGTTTAGACTGATAAAATAGTCCACTTGATCCGAGTTCTTTGGCAAATGCATAAAAAATCTCGAGCTTTTGAATGAAAAATCGATTCATTTTTGCTCAGATAATACCATCACTATTTAGGCTATTCCTTTTCACCACTCTCTAAATTAAAAGCACATGCTCGTTGATAAACTTGGTTGCTTCTATACACTGTAGTTTTGAGTGAAGTAGTTGGTGCACGTAAAAAAAAAACACGCGCACAATAAATTCTGATTTTTTGTTTGTTTCGGGTTTTCGTGCAGAAATCTTCACAATGGCGAATCCTCTGGACTATTTGGAGCTACAACCTGAAGATAGGGTGCCGGAAATAGAAATCTTGTACAAAAACACAGTTCCCTCGGCAGCTTCTTTGGAACACCTCCCGTTTATAACCAGATGTCATATTTCGGGTTTGTCAAAAAAAAAAAAGAATTATGCGAGGCTAAGTTAAAAATTTCGAGCGTATAACAAAAATCGACGACGAAGTTGGCATTGGAAATTTAATAATAATAATAATAAGTCTTTATTACCCAACAGGAAATATACATCCCAATTACAAGACAGTATACAGAAATCCATAGCCGTGTGTGTATAATATAATATAATATAATATAATATAATATAATATAATATAATATAATATAATATAATATAATATAATATAATATAATATAATATAATATAATATAATATAATATAATATAATATAATATAATATAATATAATATAATATAATATATAAACCAACTTAATGCTAAAATATAAATGAATAGAATATTAAGTTGCTCTTTGGTATAATTGTGATAACAGAGATTTAATTGTATCATAAAATATATCGCAAGAGGAAGGTAAAGAAAGTCATGTCTGAACTAAAATCACACGCGCACTCGTAAAATACTGGTTGTCATGTTGACAAGTCACGCGTGTGATCTTAATACAGACATGACTCAAGACTTCCAACGCCAACTTCGTCGTCGATTTTTGTTATACGCTCGATATTTATTGGTTACGGTTATTTAATATTGAAATATTACAGCTGGTAGTGATGGAAAAATTTACCTGACTGATTTGGTGAGGAACGAAAGGGTGCAAATAACGGACGTGGCTGACTCACCTGTGGCTTCGATTGATTGTTGCGATGAACGGTAAGAATATCACAAATAAATGATTTTCAAGAATAAAGCAATTATAAACATTATAAACCGATATGTTTAATTAATTTCTCACTTAACCCGTGGTGAAACATTTTTGAATTAATTCAGGATGATTCAATTAAATCATCCTGAATTATAAACCGAATTTATGAACATTGTACTCGCCATATAAAATAATTTTGTAAATATTGTAAACCGTGTCAATGGACTATGTCTGTTGGGTTTGTATAAATAAATATAAAAAATATAAATATAAATATATTAATGTATTATACAAAATACGAGTTTATTTTATTCAGTTTTTTGTGAAGTTGTTACAAATATTAAAAGACGTATTCATTAAAAATCTAGAGAAATTAAACACTAATTGGACAGGTTTAGGTTCATTTTAAAATTTGTAATAGTAATAAGGAAAATTAATAAGAGAAGAATTATAATTGTGAAAACTGATTTATAAAACAAGCGCTTCAATTAAATGAAATATTAATAAACGATTAATATTGTCACATATACAGCGTCTTCCATCACAAGTCCCGTCTTCGATAGCTCAGTTACTAATTAAGTTAGGACTTTGATATTTTGGAAACTTTCCTTGGGTCCTAAGACGTATTTCAGGAAAATATTTTTGATTATACAGGGTGTCCCAAAAAAAAAGAGTTATGGCATGATGATATATTTTATTTAAAAAGTGCTTTTATTCATTATTTAGGTGCCTTTTATAATTACCTACATACATGATGTTATTGAAATCGGTTTAAAAATACCAACACAAAATATTAAAAAGTAAAAAGAATGTTTTGCACCATCAGTTTTATAATATAATAAAAAATGAAATAGGATCTTGTGAATAATATCAATTATTTTTTTCATCGCTAGAGTCGACCACTTGGGTTAATTTTTATTTTGCAGTTTCCGCTACTGACATTAAAATATGTCATGCTATTTATCTAAACATTTTGAATATTGTTATTATTCTGTATAAAAGTTATTTCTTTCTTTCTTAATCTTATCCTCTTTTACCCGTATTGGGTATCGAGGTTTGGTTCTATCGCTTATAAAATTGTATCCACTCGTTTCTATTCATTGATAGTTCCTTTGCCTGTGCCCAACTCATCTCTTTTTGTTTTAGTACTTTCTTAATTGTATCATTCCAGGTCTCTTGTGATCTTCCTCTTGTTCTCTTTCCATTTGCTCTTGCCTCCCACATTTGCTTCACTTGTCTCCTCACGCTCATTCTATTTATGTGCCCAAACCACCTTAGTTGTCCCTCTTCTATTTTCTTCTGTGTAGATATGCTTCCTAGATTTTTCCTTATGTCTACATTCCGTATTCTGTCTCTCTTTGTAACTCCTTACACTCTTCTCAGGTATTTCATTTCTGACGTCTTTACCTTGGATTTTTTTCTCGTGTTCATCACCCATGTTTCGCTTCCGTGCGTCAGTATTGGCATGTATATTGTTCTAAAGACTATCATATTTGTTTTTTTTTTTTTCGATACTTCTCTCTTATTTATGAAAGATCTTTTTAGAGCACTATACATTCTCCCCGCTGTCAAAACTCTGTTGTTGATATCGCTGTCATACTTTCCCTGGCTGTCTATTATTTATCCCAGATGTTTAAATTCCTGTACTTGTTCCAGTTTTTATCCATTTACTTGTATGTTTATTATCTTGTTCTCCTTGGATATTGCCATTACTTTAGTATTGTCTTTGTTTATTTTCAGCTTTCTTTTGTTTAGGGCCTCTTGCCAAATTTTTACATTCTCATTGAGATGTTTTTCCGTCCCTGCGAATATTACAATGTCATCTGCAAATGCACACTCCTTTATTTCTATCTTTCTCATATTTTTAAATCCAATTGTAATTCCTTTCGTTCTTGATTTTGTTTCATTTATTATGTCGTCCATGAGCGATATAAATAGCAGTGGGCTTAAAATTCCTCCCTGTCTTACCCCGTGGTTTGTCCAGAATTCTCCCGACTTCCTATTTGCGGTTCGTATGTAGTTCCTTGTTTCCTGGTACATTGACTGTATTGCCTTTATTAGTTCTTCTCCTACACCTTTTTCCTCTAGTCTTTTCCATACTTCCTCTGGTGGTATGCTATCAAACGCTTTTTCTAGGTCTATGAAGCATAGATATCCCTCCTTATTGTACTCTCGTGTTTTTTTCTGTTATTTGTCGTATCGTGAAGATTTGATCTTGTGCACTATGTCCCGGTCTGAACCCACTCTGGGAATCAAATAGCTTTCTTTCTATTTTCCCTCTTAGCTTCATCTCAAGGATTCGCTCATTCACTTTCCCGGGTACACTGAGTAGTGATATTCCTCTGTAATTGCTGCATTGTCTGCTGTCTCCTTTCTTATGTACTGGAATGATTACCGCTACTTCCCAGTCTTTGGGTATTTTTTTTTCTGTTTCCATGCTTGTATAAAGATCTATAATAGTAGTTGTTAGCCTTTTTGTCCCATATATTTTATTTCTTCGGGAGTTATTCCATCATGTCCTGCCCCCTTTCCTATCTTGATGTTTTTTATTGCTTTTATTAATCCTGTTTCAGTTATTATTTCACCATTTATTTTTTCTAGTAGCTCTTTAAAGTGCTCTTTCCATCTGGCCGTTATTTCCTCTTCTTCCGTAAATATCTCACCTTTTTTGTCTTTTAGTTGTTTCAGTTGGCTTTTCTTTTCTGTTCTTAGATTTTTTAGTACTTTAAAGAAAAGTTTCTTCCATCTTTTCTCCAAATTCTTCCCATGATTTTGATTTGGCACTTTGTATTTCTTCTTTTGCTTTCTTCCTCTGTTTTCTGTATAGCTCATAATTCTGTTCCGTTTCTGTTTGCAGATATTGTTTCCATTTTTCTTTCTTTTTAGCCACTTCTTCTTTGACCTTTTGATTCCACCATTTTGTTTGTTTTCTACCTATTGCTGAATATGTTGCCCCACATGCTTCTTTTGCTGCTTTTTTTTAAATGTTAGTTTTAAAATAATTCACCCGGAATGTAACTATGTATATAGAAATAGAGGAAATCAAATTATTAATTTGTTAATTGTTGATGCTTCTACTTTGTTATTCATTGTAGTTCAATTTTAATATATGAAACATGTACGCACTCTGAGCTTATCGATACTAACAATAAGCAATCCAAGTTATACAAACAAAGTATACAAAATTGCATCATTTATTAAAATTATTTGTTAGCAATCATTACATCAGCTGCCTAATGATGATATTATGTATCGAAACAATTATTGCGTTTTCTGCAACAAATCTGTGAAATTTAAAAACAAAAGTATTTTATAAATAGAAAAGAGTATTCATTCTATTGGTCACAGTTATTTAAATAAATTAAATAAAAATGATTTGAAAATAACTAATAAATTATTTCCACATTTAGCTCTGTGACATTTTTACTTACGTTACGTAATTCAATTTCGGTGTGGGTATTTGCCCGGGAAGTAGTTTGTTTTAATGTGCATTTTTTAACGTACTTACGTAACGTAAGTTAAAAGTCACAGAGATAAATGTGAAAATAATTTATTAGTTATTTTCAAATAATTTTTATTTATATTAAATAAAAATGATTTGAAAATAATTAATAAATCATTTTCACATTTAATTAATTATTTTCAAATCATTTTTATTTAATATATTTAAATAGATGTGACCAAGTGAATGAATAATACTCTTTTCTATTTAATTTTTATTTAATTTATTCAAACGCATTTTAATTATCAACAAGTTTATAATGAAGTTTCATCAAGTATCTAGCTCTGCCATACAAGATACACATTGCTATTTAAAAACCATTATTACATTTTTAATAAAATTAGTAACTAAATAAAAAGAGAAACATAATGTTAGTTAAGAAAACGGAAATCTTTTTTTTGCATTATTCTTATCATTTATTTTCACACTCATAATATATTTATATTGTTTTATTTTTCTCTTCTTTATTTCATTACCGGAAGAATTGTCATTGCTTTTTCAACACTACTTTTATTTTTCACATAAAAGAAATTGTTAGAGCTTGCGCGCCCTTATCGTATTTGTAGGGACCGCGTGTGAGTCGTACCCTCGAACCGATAAGAGAATCAGATCTAATGCAGTGTTTCACTTGGTACTACGGGACCAAGATTTACGTTTATAATTGTAAATAAAGTGTTAAACGACTTTTGGAACCACCACACGGAGCATCCCATCTAAGCTCAAACAGAAATATCATAGTTATTATTGTAATTTTATTAGTGAACAATATATTTAGCTTGTTAATTGTTGAGGGTTCTACTTTGTTATAAATTGTAATTCAATTTTAATCAATGAATCATTGTTTTACTTTGCTTGAGTTATACAATCCGAATCTGAGTGATACGAGTGTTTCATTTATTAAAATTGATATATTTATTTAATCAAGTATGTGTTCATTTTTCCTAATAAATGATTCAAATCCTTCGGAATTCCAATCTTATGGATTCCAAGAATATCTTTTTATTAGCAATCGATTTCTATTTACGCCATTACCATTTTTATGTTTCAGATCCTATTTAATCATCGCTTATATCAACGGGAGAGTGTCGCTATACAATTTCGAAACGTACCAACTGATCGTGTCATCAATGGTTTTCAAAGAAAAAACGTTGTGTTACACTAAGATGTCCCCTCTAGGTCTGTGAATAATACTTATTATATTTATTTAACGGTGGGCCATTACATAATAAAATAATAAACAGTTTTAAACAAATAGAAATAATAACAAACACAATCAGAAATCTTAAAAAATGCGCTTCAAAGTAGTATATAGTACTACTTTCAAGCGCATTTTTACAATCACGCTTGAAACATTGCAAGCTCACGCCAAAAACATCTATGAATTTACAGTATTTATTAATATTATCAATCAATGTATTTCTAGAGCTGTTGGGTGCATAATTTGTTGCGTGATACTTGCTAGCAAGAAGTTGTTGATGCCTAGTTAAGCGAGTCGGTACATGTAATGAAATTGACGAAAGTATCACAGAACAATTTATTCTGCCATTTAATATGCGGTACGCAAAACACAAAGAAAAGTACACTCTTCGTTGAATTAATGGAAGAAGTCCAAGATATTTAAGTATCATATTATAGTCATGATAAAATAAGTGACAGCGAAAACAAATTAATTTTATCATTTTTCGTTGCACATTTTCTAAACGATCTACATGACATTTATAATGGGGTGACCATATAATTGCGCAATAATCTACAGCCTTAAAATAGAGATATACAGAGATATAAAAGTTCTAATAGAATTAAAATGTGAATTAAACCTTCGTATAAAACCAAACAGCTGTAAAGCTTTTGCAGAGATTTTATTGATGTGATTATTAAACTGCAGTTTAGCATCCAACAAAAAATCCAAATCATTAATTGAATCAACTCTCTCAAGGATACGATTGTTTAATGAATAATCAAAAGGTAATATTGAATCTTTTTTACGGGAAAATCGAATGGACTTGCATTTATTTATATTTAAATAGAGATTATTATCATTACACCAAACCATAATCTCATTTAAATCATTTTTAAGAGTATTACAGTCGTGTATGGACTTTATATTCCGAAATTCTTTCATATCATCTGCATATAGAAGAATATTTACCGATATCATTCACAAATATAAGAAAAAGTAACGGTCCTAAGTGAGAGCCCTGTGGTACCCCTGAGGTTGCATCAATTGTGATATCAGATGTGATGTTATTTACTCTGACCAACAATTTCCTATTACAAATATAAGACCGTAGCCATTCAAGCATGAGTCCCGAAACGCCATATGAGCAAAGTTTATACAAGAGCCTCGTATGATTAACCATGTCGAAAGCTTTGGAGAAGTCGGTGTAGATAGAATCAATGAGCCTTCTTCCAAAGCATCTGATATAAAGTTTGAATAAATAAATAGATTCGATTCTGTAGATCTTGATGGAAAGAATTCATGTTGTTGATCAATGATTGTAGATGAAAAGTGCAGTATCTTATATTTATATACAATCTTGTCAAACAGTTTCGGAATACAAGATTGAATGACTATAGGTCGATAATTTTGAACATCATTTTTGATACCCGACTTAAAAACAGGAACGACATAGCAACGTTTCCAAATAGTAGGAAACTTACCATCTTGAAGAGATTTGTTAAATAGCAAGGTTAAAGGATGACATAACACATTGGAACATGCTTTAATTATTGAATTCCATCCGGACCAGAAGAACTGTTCATCTTGATATCAGAACTTGATTCTACGATATCAGATTCAGTAAGCTGGAGGTAATTGGAAATTATATTAGATTCCGCAGTAAAATTAGGACCCACCCTTGAATTATCAGAGTGTGACTCTTGAAAAGAATAGGCGAATAAATTGGCTATATCTATATTAGAAGTAGCCATCGCTGTTCCATTGTGCATATATGATGGAAAGGTTGTAGTTTTTAATACATCCAGTATTCTTGAATTTTATATGTGCAAGACGTTTATTTTTAATTAAATCAATTAACGATGGCGAAAACCATTTAGGGAAATGTGATTTTAATTTTCTCCTAAGTGGAACATGTTTATGCAAGATATTGTATAATATTTCATAGAAAATATCAACAGCACTATCAATACAATGAGATTCTAAATAGTATACCCAATTTACACTGCTTATTTCATTACAAATAGCATTATGATTACAGTTCGTAAAGTCCAGATAAAATTCCTCATTAGAAGCATCATTAGCATTTGCAGCATCAAAGTCGATATGCAACGGCGGGTGATAACCATCAGGTTTACATATAGGGTCGCTCATGACGCAACTTATATTAGGATTATTAGAAAATATTAGATTTAAAACATTACAAGTACTATTTATGTTGTTATTAAATTGATATAACCCATTGCTCATAATACCATCAGACTAAAATTTGAACATGATATTTAAATATTATTTGTGCTCCAGATGTGATATTGATTATTAACTAAAATAAGATATCCCCTAAATCCACTATATAATTCTTCTAATATTTTCCTATAAGAAATAACTGATGTTTCCGAAATAGATCTTCACCTAAAACTTATATTCCAGAAATGTTTATTAAATCGTACCAACTATAACCTTCTCCACACTGCGTGCATCCCTCGCAACACTAATATAATTCCCAAATGAACATTTTCTTCGACAACAATTTTCCTAAACATAACCTCCTTTATTATAACGGATGTATTATTTAACTTGACAAATTAAAATAACTCTATAAATACGCAGTGTACGATAAAGTTACGGGACTAAAAACTAATTCTTTCCTAAGGGACATCATCTTGTTCTAAATTCAGCCCCCTACTGCACCCTGAATCGGATTCAAAAATTATTTTTAATTTAATTTTAATTTAAATACGAATAATTTTTCTTCTCAATATGTTAATTTAACATATTTGTGGATCATAATAAATTAAAGACGACGCAAGCGCCATCTTTTGCCTAATTTCAAGTGGCATCGTCAACGATTTGGGTCTACAAGGTAGACGACCGAGAATCATTGCTTTGTCCACTAAAGCATGGCGAACTAATAAATGTGAATAATTGTGGATAGCTGGTAAGCTAGCTTAGTACAATTATTCAACGTCACATATTGTCACAGTCATTCTCTTCTATCTTTTTCATCATAGATGTATCTGTGCAAGTAAACATTGAAATATTTTTTATTTATGACGCCGACAATGCTGTCAATTTATATGCTGAGCTTTTTCCTTAAAAGGTATTCTTAATTTTCTTTCATTAAAGTTGTTAATCAGTTTTCTACTAACCAAAGAAAATAATGCGAATAAGCAAATAACAGTACTAGCTACAGTGGCCATTCCCAAATTTACATTTATTTAAAAGAAAATCATCGCACCTTTTCTGACCACCTATTATTGAATCAAATTTTAAAATCTCTTGAAAATGGGTTGATAACCTGCAACGAGTCAAGAATTTAAAGTTATTCAATTTGATTCTGTTTACTTTATTGTCAGATTTTTTTAAAATATCCATTTATTATAACATTTCCAAATATTTTGATTTGTTGCTCATCAATCACTTCGTGGAACATTACTAATATTTTTTTGCAAATAAGTAAAACAACTTGTTTTTTTTTTTCACTGTTTTGATTTTATTACAACTGACTAGTTATCAAAGTAATAAAAAGAAATTAATGGAGATTTACAAATTACCTTGCTTACATTATTTATTTATTTTTATTATAACAAGAAGTTTATTCGAAAATCAAAATAATCATAAATATAATACATATACATAAAACATTCACGACTATGTACAGCGGTTCCATCCCTCTTTCTTCACCTCGAGTTCCTGGATTAACTCCCGCCCGGGCTAATGGTATTGGGGGATGGTCTGTTGGATTATTTAATGATGTGACATATTCAATTTACCTAATTTCATTTTTTTGAATTAAGTTTTTAATTTTCAATTTAAAGGGAATTAATTTTAAGTTTTTTATATATGTTGGTAGTGCATTGTATTGATTTATCGTGGTCGTTGATAGATATTGTGCGTATTTTTGTGTTGCGTATTTCTGGGTTAGTTTGCGGCAATGGTATTAATCAGAAATCATTCGGGGCTATTCGATAAGGGAAATGTTAGATTTAACGTGTATGTTATTTTTTATCATCACAATCTAAGCAGCTTTTATAATAAATATACATTAATAGAATAATGACGCATACGTTAAATTTAATATTTCCCGTGCGGAATAGCCCCGATTAACTCCCCGACTTCCAGGTTGTCGTTTGTGGCATTTAATCCCTTGTTCATCGCTTCTTTGATGAAGTAACTTTACCAATAATTAAGTCTTTTGGATTTGTAAGGAGATCAATGAGACGAGTTATAATTCAAAACTTGTGTTGTATTTTACTTCTCAAAGGAATGACTGATTTTTAACTTTTCTATGGCGACGTTCATTTCCTAAAAACGCGGCCGCCTTAGATTTATTGGTACAGATTTTAATCTTAAACTTATTTTTTATACATGCCGCTATTTTCGCCCTTAACTATCTTATCTTTCATATTATTAAAATAGTTTCTTAAATTAGTTTTATTTACCGCGATGCAATTAATATTGAGTTTTTTTTTTCTTAATAATAATAACGTTTATTGTCCAACAGGAGAACATTCCCAATTACAAGACAATTATATAAATCATATATAAATTAATTACAATTTCATTTAAACAATAACAATATTATGCGATTTTACTTAATGAAAGTACAGATTTAATTTAGCCATAATTTAAAAAAAAAGTTAACAATGCATGATTAAAGATGATAAAGGATCTGCAAAAATATCACACGTTAACGATAGTTGATTAAAAAGATCACAGGCTATGCTAATAGGTGACTTGGAGCCATACAATGTACGATTAGAAGCAATATAAAATGAGCTTCTGTTTCTACTGTTAAAAGTTGGAATACGTAATGTAATCAATTTTAAAATATCCGGACAATCAATTCCGTTATGAAGTACTTTATACAAAAACGTAATTCCAAATGTCCTTCTCCGTCGTTCAAGCGAGTCAACATTGAATTTTTCCAGTAACAACTCTTGGCTATAACCTCTAACTGGATAAGTTCCATAAACTTTCAAATGTAAATATTTGAGGAATTTTCGTTTGACACTTTCTATAAGACTAATTTGTTATTGAGTTAGAGGATGCCAAACCAAAGAAGCGTATTCCAGCTTTGACCTAACAAAGGCATTAAAGAGAGATTTCAACGCTGTGATATTTTGAAGATCCAAAGAGTTTCGTAGTATAAAACCTAATGCCTTAAAGGAACCGCTGACCATTTCATGAATATGCATATTAAATGTAAAGGTATCATCAAACCATACGCCAAAGACTTTAAATACACTAACTTGTTCTAAGGGATTATTACAAACAGTGTAATCAAACTTAATAGTATTAATCTTTCTAGTGAATGACATAAACTTGCACTTGTTGCTATTTAGAGTTAAGTTATTTAAAGAACACCAATTAGATACTATATCAAGCTGATCTTGCAACTGCTGACAGTCCTCAAGTGATGAAACAGATGAATATAATTTCAAATCATCAGCATATAAAAGGTGTTTACAATTAAGTGCAGCTGAAAGATCATTAATAAACAGATTGAAGAACAAAGGGCCCAAAATGGATCCTTGTGGAACCCCGGAGGTTGGGAAATAGGATTTTGATTTAAAATTGTTAACAGAGACATAAGTTTCGCGATTATAAAGATAAGATTGCAAAAGCAATAAAGGACCAGCGTTAAATCCAAAGTATTCCAATTTTGCTAATAGTAAAGTGTGATCGACTCTATCAAACGCCCTAGACATATCACTATATATGACATCCATCTGTCCGGAAGCATCCAAAACTCTAGAAATGTCATGTGCAATAATTGTTAAATTCGTAACAGTGGAGCGGCCAGGAATGAATCCATGTTGCTGCAAAGATAGATATGGAGCCACGTGAACATACATTTGATCGTAGATAGCCTTTTCAAAAACTTTTGCTAGATGTGATAGGATAGCTACCGGACGGTAGTTGGTGATATTACGGGTATTTACCGAGGTCTTTGGTATAGGGCAAATTGAAGCAATCTTCAGTTTATTAGGGAAAGAAGAAGTTTGAATTGATAAATTAAAAATAATTGAAAGTGGGTAGCAAAAAATACGAGCACAATCCTTAAGAAAAAAAGCTGGTAAGTTGTCATCACCTGCGGATAACTTATTAGGCAGATTCTTTAAAAGTTTGAAGATAGTTTCAGAGGAGATATGTGAAAAAGAAAAAGAAGGTAAATTAGAGAATATTTCAAGACCGGTATTGTCCGATGAAGGGATAAAAACAGATTCAAAGTGCTTACGAAAACCATTTGAGATATCATCAGGCGTTTCATAGGTTTCACCATCACAAGTCATTCGGGCAGGTATACATGAAAAATTTGACTTTTTTGTGTTAACATAGGTCCAAAATTGCTTTGGATTAGCAGAAAGTTGGTTTTCGGTGGTATTTATATAGGACTTATAAGCAATTTTGATTTTTGATTTAATAACTAACCTGAGTTTCTTCAATATATAATCAGAATGGGGATCTTTTTTTCTAGATTTACCTATACGCGCTTTTTCTTTAATTAGACCTATGATTTCACCAGAAAACCACTTTGGATACTTACGTCTCTGTTTGAATATACATTTAGGAATAAATTGATAAAGTGCACAATTAATGACATCATAAAATGAATCAAGTGCTGAATTCACATCTGAATGATTTAAAAGAAAGTTCCAATCAAGAGAAGCTAGGTATAAATACAGGCCCAAGTAGTCACCTTTTTTAAAGTTTAATTTTGTGGCACTTTCATTAATTGCAGCCATATTAAAATTACATGATATCGAGATATTAAGCGCAGGATGATAATTGTCCTCGTCAACCAAAGGATCATGTTCATGTTCAATTTTACAGTCCAAATTTGAATAGACTAAATCCAGTGTATTATTTAAATGATTATTAATTTTATTAAATTGGGATAAGCCGAGGAAGGCACATGTATTAAATATAATCATTGCTTTTTCGGACTTGGTCCCACTAGTTAAACGAGGACAATTAAAATCTCCCGCTAGGATAACGGGGCAATTATTAAAATTAATTAGCCTAATTAGGTCAAAAAATTACTCAACTATAAAAGCTGGTACGTCGGGAGGAATATATACGATAACAAGATAAATATAAGTAGTATTAATATTAATTTTACAAACTAAGTGATCAATAAGTGGGATTGCAGATTTAATATTATCCGTGGGTAAAACATCAAGATTATAACAGTGTTTTGCAGCAATTAATACGCCACCGCCTTTAGAACGGCCAGATAATACAAAATCACGATCACAACGAATTATATTATATTGACTACTACTAAGAATTTCACTGTCACATACACTCGCGGAAAGCCATGTCTCTGTAAGAAGAATGATATCATAGTCATGAGCTGCGATGTTAATGTATAATTCGCTTAACTTGGTGTTGAGACCGCGTACATTCTGGTAGTAGGCACGAATAACTCCTGCGGACAATTTATCTCAGATGCGACGTACAGAGGTGATATAAGGAACTCCATTGCGATATCCCATTTTTAAATTAGTTTCACCATTCAATTTCCGATCATCCAATTCACGTTTAATTTTATTGTGATAATCAATTTGCATTCTAGTTCTATCAGAATGAAATACAAATTTATCTTTACTGGATTTCCCATTACCTCTAAGTACCGACGTTGCAACTTCACGGCTATCAAAAATGATTTTTACTGGTCGTGGTTTTTTTTCGGAATCTTTTTTACCTAATCTTATTACTTTCTGTGGTCTAGTCGATATCTTTCGATTATATATTACTTACTTGCGTTATTTTCCAAATATATATACAATTTTGTATTTTATTAAATTCTTAATTATTATAACCGTACATCTAAAAAAATTATATGTTCTAGGTTTGTTCTTCTCTGTTGCGACTGTGAATGGCGAAATTTGGTTTTTGAATATGGTTTTGGAGCCGGATCCTCCGAAGCCCCATCACATAACGAATCGCCAAATTATGAAAATTTGCTTCAGCTCTGATTCTCTCTATTGTGCTTATTATGTAAGTACGCGTAGTAATAATTTTAACTGAAAAATATCCACTAAATTTTCATGTAATACACACGGTTATTATAAAATCAAGAAAGTTATGGATCCATTGAGTGAAGCCTATTTTATATATATATATATATATATATCTTTATTCAGACTATATAGATAATTTTTAACAATATAACAATATAAATAATAACAATACATGTAGGTGTTAGTCTATCGACCAGAGGTCTTTTTGCCCAACCTATTTTTTTATAATTATAAAATTAATAATCATAAAATAAATTTTATAATAGAAAATACATAAACAAATGCTCTTTAACGCATATTTATATCATACTTAACCCAATTTATACGTCAGTTAACTTCATGTTTTAATCAACCAAATATTTTATTGTGAACCGTTGAAAATTTTCATTATCGCCGTTTTTATGTAATCTTTTCTTGATTCATTTTCACTGTCCAAATATACATTTCAATCACAAGATCAACTTATTTTATACATTACTACGTCTAGAGTAATTGTAATATACATTTGATCATTGACAATAAATCAATGCAGAAAAGTTTTTATATGTATAGTAATTTTAATTATTCCATATTTACTTAAATCTTATCACTTTAATAAAACACTTAACTATTTTAAATTTAAAATATTGTTTATTGTACTACAACAATTGTTTCACCACAAAGACTTCACCAGGTGTGATGTAGCAATAAACAATATTTGAAACTTAAACAAACTAAGTGTTTTATTACGATGGAGTTTCAATAACTAACAGTCTTAACGATATAATATTACCTAAATCTTGTCATTATATTTTTATAATTAATAACGTTTATTTTTTATGATTTAGTAAATTAAATTATGTACAAATAAATTATTATATAAAGTTCTATTAATTTCATAAAATTTTGCTTTTATATTTTCAGGATATTTCCAATGTGGTATACCTTATACGTTACGCCAATTTGCGATGGAATTACGTCGGAAAAATGCGCACCCATCACAAGCAAATAAAGGACATCATGTTTGTAGGTTCGGATCGAACCAAATTATTCACAATCGGCGAAGATCGATATCTGATTGAGTACACCGTTGACGATTCGTAATTACTTTTTTTTTAATTTTATTCCTCTTCCAAATGATTCGATCACGTTTATTTTGACTAAGAACTAAGTTGAAGTGAATCTGAACCAAAGTTAATAGAGAGGCTGACACAAAGTAGTCGATCTCGACTAAAAATTATGTTGGAGCGTTCCTGAACTATGGTTGATAGAGAGAGAAGTCCGAGTCGCAATCGCAATAGAGAATATTTTTGAACATTATATGTGATGCAATATAACTTTATATCATATTACAGCACATCGAGTGTTCAAAAATCGTTCTGCTACATGACTCCGAATGAGACTTTATTGCAACTGCGACTCTATCATGCGTTTTTCTTTTCTTCGCAGCGTGGATGACATAATCATAAAATCCCGACATAGGGTGGAACAAACGGCACTGCCTTCGTGCTTTATGTACTACAAGTCGCCTGAAAAGGTGAATTATTTTCTTGTCGCAAACACTGAGGTAAATATTAATGCTCATAAGTAACCAGAATAAACTCAACAATATAAATTTCTTAAACAGAATAGTGGTATTTCGCTTAAGGAATTTATATTATTGAGTTTCAATAGTCATTCGACAAATTAAGCATTCTTGAATTTATGAGAAAGGAATAATGATTATTTTATTTTATAAATTAATTAATAACAAGATATTTTGTTTAGAGTTACGTGAAGATTAATTTAATTAAATGAAATAATTAGATATATTAAATAAAAATTAGTTCCTTTTGTTGTTTTTACATTAAATTTTTCTCGGATCAAAAATTTGTTGCATTATGCAATATTTTATTGATATGCAACAGCACGTGTACATTATGTAATTCAATGTCCGGCGTGGGTATTTGCCTGGGAAGTAATTGTTTTAATGTGCATTTGTTTAACGTTACGTAGCGTAAGTCAAAAGTCACAGAGCTAAATGTGGAAATAATTTATTAATTATTTTCAAATAATTTTTATTTAATATATTTAAATAACTGTGACCAAGTGAATGAATACTCTTCTATATATTTCTATACCAATTACTATATATATTTCTGTAAATTTATATAAAAAGATGTTTGTATATAAACATTATTCACAAAATTATTTTATGAAATCGTATCGATTAATTACCAGACTGAAATTAATATTCCGTAATAATTTAATTAATAATTTTTCTTAATCGTCTTCCTTTTCCTATGCATAATTAGCAAAAGTATAAACTCATACAAGAGAGCAACATGATGTGCAGATCGGTGACTTTGGGCCCGTCGCATGGATGCTACGGCGATCTGGCTTTAGAAAAGCTGATGGTGATTTTATTTATCCTTAAACAATTCATTTTATTTATATTTATCATATATTTTGCAGTTTTTGCCCCAATCTAATGATAAATATTTGCTGTTCATGAATTCTTGTCATATCGGCATCCAGAAGCTGCCTTTAGATGGGAACCCTTATAAATACATAGGACTTATCGGAAATCCAAATGTAATGTTTATTAATATAAGCAAACATTTTAACGTTTAATGAAATGTTCAGCTAGACATTTCATTAAATTTGAATTTCGTTTCCTGTTCTCATAAACAGGACAAGTTCGCCTTCATTTAGCGGACGAAACAACGATTCTCGGTTGTCTACCTTGTAGACCCAAATCGTTGACGATACCACTTGAAATTAGACAAAAGATGGCGCTTGCGTCGTCGTTCATTTATTATTTTAACATTAGGGGAGTCAACTAAAAAAAAATGTTAAATGAGAACCCCTTTTTTATTGCAGATTCTGAAAGAACGTTGAAAATATGTAGGGTTTATACGGATATTTTTTTATTTTCCAACAGGTGGCGCTGTAATCGTGAAAGAATTAATTTTCCGTAAAATTTTCGTGAATTAATATCGTCTTAATAACTTTACAAAAAATAACATTTGGTGTTTCGAAAAGTTATGATGCCGCAAAAAGACCAAAAAAAATCAGTTCATCTCGGCATACTGTCATTGAAAGACCATTCGATTTTTGTATCTGAGTGGTTTCAGTGACAACTGTTAACGTAATTCGCAATGGTCGAGACCCCTTATTCGGTCAACGAGGTAGTGGACATACTGCTGATTCTTGAAGAAGCTCGGAAAAATTACGCTGCGTCCAACGTTATTCAACGATATCCTGATCGCGATCATCCAACACCGGCCAAAATTCGCTACATCGAGGCAAGGGCACGAGAAGGTCACCTGATAAGGCATCACAAGAAGGTTCATAGTATGGATGTTGACAATGCCGATCCAAGAACTGTGGCTGTTTTGCGACTGGTGCACATGGATCCACACATCACTCTGCGCAGCATCGAACAAGAACTGGGAATTTCGAAGACTACAGCACAACGCATCTTAAAAGCTGCGAATTTTCACCCATATCATATTACACCGGTGTAAGCGTTTACAGAAAATGACTCAGGCTTGAGTTCTGCAATTGGGCTGAACAGGAAAAGACCAGGGATCCAGTTTTTTTTCGCCGTGTGATGTTTTCGGATGAAGCGACATTCCACAACACAGGGATGGTGAACAGGCACACCTGTCATTATTAGAAGACGTCGAGTTGCAGTTTAGGACGACCATGTGGGTTCAGCAGGACGGAGTACCGGCGCATTATGCCAATCAAGTTCGTGCTCATCTCAACGACATTTTCCCGGAACGCTGGATTGGTCGTGGAGGACCAGTGAATTGGCCGGCCCGGTCTCCGGATTTGACGTCCTTGGATTTTTTCTTGTAGGATATCTGAAGGATATCGTTTTCCGCGATCGACCAACCACACGAATCAGCCATGCCATTTTGCGTAAAACGATAAGGAACCTAGAGAAAAAAGTCACAACAGCAATGGACATCACTTCGAGCAGTTGCTGTGGGTTGTAGGCGAGAAGAAATCGGTCCTTTTCAGGACCAAGTGATGTGCAAAGTCCCAACGCGCGTCCTCCTTGTGAATATTGCACATTGGGAAACGCTAATTCCGACGACACGCTTACTCTTAAGTGAAAAAAAAAGAGTTTTCGGCATTTCGAATCAAACGGAATAATTTGATTTAAAATGGCTTTTGTTTTAGCAAAATTTAAAAGTATTGCACAAAATAACCCTATTAAAACAGTTAATTTACAATGAAATTAATTAACAATCAGTAAACATAACATGAAAATAATCCTTGATAAAATCGAATCATTTATAATTAGTTTTTTTATATCCCGTTTTAGTTCCCTCCAGTGTTTGGGAATAATATTTTCAGAAATTTAGGTATTGATTGAAACACCAAATGTTATTTTTATAAAGTTATTGAGACAATCAATATTAATTCACGAAAATTGTACAGAAAATCTATAGTTTCACGATTACAGCGCCATCTGTTGAAAATTAAAAAAGTATCCGTATAAACTCCATATATTTTATAACGCTCTTTCATAATCTGCAATAAAAAATAGGGGTTCCCATTTATTTATTTTTTTTTTTTTTTTTTTGTTGACCCCTCCGGGCCTCTCCCTATGGGGCTAGGGGGGCTATTTTGTCAAAATCCGATTTCCCCCTCAAAACCATGACGATTATGATTCGGCATACTTTCGGTAAAATGCTTTAATTTCAAAATATTCAAGAAAATAAAGTAAAATGGGACACCCTGTATTTGAAATAAGACATTTTTTAAATACGATTGAATTGAAATTATGTAAAATATAATTAATTGCGAGATAATGTAGATTAATGATTAGTGAGTGTCAAGAAAATTTTTTCAAACAAATCCAAAAATTTGTTCACGATTTTAAATTATATTTTAAAATAATATAAATTTGTATAAAATTCATAAACTTGTAGATGAAAGATTTTTGTGTGAGTGGTGACGGATCCTACATTTTCACGTGCGGCTACAACGACTCATCAGTTTTAATGTGGAAGATAAATAAGAGGTACATCAATTCATCATATACCTTTAGATTTAAATATATATCTTAATAACCACAGAATTGTAGTTAATATTGTTTAATCTTTCTTTCTTAATCTTATCCTCTTTTACCCGTATTGGGTGTCGAGGATTTTTTTATACTACTGTTGTATATTTCTGTATAATAAAACATGTAAAATTTGAAACTGTCTTGATGATTTTCTTATTTACAAAAATAATACGCGCATAATATTATTATCAAGTAATGCCAATTTATCGCTTATCGTTTATTTATTACTATAAACGATGTTTATAGTAATAACGTAAACGATGTAATATTCGGGGCTATTCTATAAGGAAAATGTTGAGTTTAACGTATGTGTTATTAAATATCTAATCGCCATCTCTATGTTTCAATCAATGGTTTCTCATCTAAAATATTTGTTGCTTGTTCAGGGGTACCTCAAGGATCCAATTTGAGCCCATTATTGTTCCTTCTCTTTGTTAATGACCTAAGTGCTTTACTGGATTGTAACCATTTACTGTTTGCCGATGATCTTAAAATATTTTCTAACGTTGACACAGTTTCTTGTTGTCTACATTTACAAAATATGCTTGATTTAATTACTGAATGGTGTGTTAATTATTTAACTCTAAACATAGCTAAATGTAAAGTAGTTACTTATTCACGCAAAATTAAACCAATATTATTCACTTCTAATATTGGAAATCAACCTTTAGAGAAACTAACAACTTTTAAAGACCTTGGTTTCACTTTTGATTCTCACTTTAATTTCAAAAATCACTATAATTCAATAATTTGCAAAGCCAACAGAACTCTCGGGTTTATCATTCGTAACACTAGGTCTTTTAAAAATATTGAAGCTTAGAACTTTTAGAGCTTCAATATTTTTAAAAGACTATGATCTATGTATGACTATGTATGATCTATACTGGAATACGGTTCGATTATCTGGAATCCAATATATCACACTCATAAGCAATCACTTGAGAACATTCAACGTAAATTCTACAAGTACTTGTGGTATAAAAAGCATGGAATATATCCTCCGCAGGGTTTTAATAATGACTTGCTTTTGAATGAGTTTGATGCTGTCTCACTACTAACACGGAGAAATGCACTAGGTCAAGTATTTCTATTCAAAATTCTCCATAATATGATAGATTGTTCCGATCCGAACACTTTATTAGTATAAATTATGATATACTAAAACTTAAAATCATGTCAATGTGTGTTTCACTTGTTTTAATCTTTCCATGCTCTCACTTTATTATTTTACATGTTTACTATTGTAATGAAATTATAACGTTTTTTTTTTTAAGTTTTTATATTTTTACAGCGCCGTTGATATTCTTCATCGTTTGGGAGGCAGCGATCTGGAGCCGTACTTTTGTTTAATCGACGGCGGCTTAAAGGGTTGGTACTTCAAAGAGATCAGGGATTTATTCGTCTACATGCAAATTCTACACCAGGGCGACTTTTACCAGCCCCAGACGTTCGGTGAATATCTGGATATATCGGAATTGCCTGATCTTTTGAGGGCCTGTGGATTTTATCCAAGCGATAGTGAGGTAATTTTGAAAAACAAAAATATATCATTAACCTATTAATTAATAAAATATTTATGATTTTCAACACTTTTTTATTTAATTTCACTACAATTGTTTCGCTACGCTGTAGCTTCTTCAGGTGAAGAAAGTTAATAAAGACCTCACCTGAAGAAGCTACGGCGTAGCGAAACAATTGTAGTGAAATTAAATAAAAAAGTGTTGAAAATCATAAATATTTTATTAATTAAAGTAACCATCGATTTTAAAAAATTAAATGCCTCATTAATCAACGATATATATAATTTAGTAAAATTCTTTCATTAGAATGAGATGGAGACATGGCTTTTTAAATTTTATATGCTGCAAAATCAGTTCCGAAGTTGTTAATATATTTATTTATATATATATACGTAGAATATGAATATGTTTAATAACATACGTTAAACTCAACATTTTTCTTATAGAATAATAATATTTAAAAATATTCTTGGATCTTTTTTCTTGGCATTTACTTCGTGGTACGTTTCGATATTTAAAACTAAGTTTTATAATGATTTATACGATAATCAAACAGTAAAAAATCTTCTTCATGTCTCATAAAGTTTAAACCATCAATCGTGTTCTTTAGTTCCACAGGAATTGTATCATTATTAATTTTAATCTGTCGATACGAAGTCGTTAATATATATATATATATATACATACGTAGAATATGAATATGTTTAATAACATACGTTAAACTCAACATTTTTCTTATAGAATAATAATATTTAAAAATATTCTTATTAATTTTAATCTGTCGATACCGTCTTACGTTGCGTTTAATACACTCAATTTTTGGAATCGTAGTTTGTGAAACCGAATCCAGATTTGCCATAACAGATTGTCCAATTTTAATAAATGAAACACTTTTTTACTTTGTACTTTTAAGTAAAAAATGTTTCATTTATTAAAATTGAATTACAATGTATAACAAAGTAGAAGTCTCAACAATTAACAAGGTAACAGATTGTACTATCGTTCTTTTTTGTTCCTGAGATTCAGTGGTACGCCGTTTAATGGCTGATTGTATTTTGATTGTGTTTTCGTTACCTGCAGAATTTGCATGCGAATGTTCTAATGGCATTTTTACAAAATTTGCATTTGCTGTGTGGCAACGACTATTGTAAGATCAAAAACTCCATTTCACATATAAATTTGAAAATTATAAATTCATAGTACAATCGTTTTTTTTTAATTATAATTTTTTACAATATCTGAATTTAGAAGGAAATTCGCCTTTTTCCGCATAAAATCGAAAATAACACAAAAACTGTGGATAGGGTAACTTTTTTTTTCTGTATTCTGAAAGAGGAAGGTTTAGATAATACCCTCACAAAATTTCATGAAGTTTCCTCGCAGAAAAAATAAATTATGATTTTTTACATTTCCTACATATCTAAAATTAAATGGAAATTCGTCCTTTTTCACATAAAATCAAAAATAACTCAAAAACTGTGGATGGGGTTATTTTTGTTTTTTCCATATTATGATAGAGGGAGGTTTAGGTAATACCCTCACAAAATTTCATAGAGTTTCCACGCAGAAAAAATAAATTATGATTTTTTACAATTCCAACATATCCGAAATTATATGGAAATTCATCCTTTTTCGCATAAAATCGAAAATAACTCAAAAACTGTGGATGGGGTATTTTTTGTTTTTTCCATATTATGAAAAAGTGAGGTTTCGATAATATCCTCACAAAATTTCATGGAGTTTCCTCGGAGAAAAAATAAATTACGATTTTTTAGAATTCCAACATATCTTAAATTATATGGAAATTCGTCCTTTTTCGCATAAAATCGAAAATAACTCAAAAACTGTGGATGGGGTAATTTTTGTTTTTTTCCATATTATGATAGAGGGAGGTTTAGATAATACCCTCACAAAATTTCATGGAGTTTTCTCGCAGAAAAAATAAATTATGATTTTTTACAATTCCAACATATCCGAAATTATATGGAAATTCATCCTTTTTCGCATAAAATCGAAAATAATTCAAAAACTGTGGATGGGATAATTTTTGTTTTTCCATATTATGATAGACGGAGGTTTAGGTAATACCCTCACAAAATTTCATAGACTTTCCACGCAGAAAAAATAAATTATGATTTTTTACAATTCCAACATATCCGAAATTATATGGAAATTCATCCTTTTTCGCATAAAATCGAAAATAACTCAAAAACTGTGGATGGGGTAATTTTTGTTTTTTCCATATTATGAAAGAGGGATATTTAAATAATACCCTCACAAAATTTCATGGAGTTTCCTCGGAGAAAAATTTAATTACGATTTTTTAGAATTCCAACATATCTGAAATTATATGGAAATTCGTTCTTTTTCGCATAAACTCGAAAATAACTCAAAAACTGTGGATGGGGTAATTTTTGTTTTTTCTATATTCTGAAAGAGGGAGGTTTAGGAAATACCCTCACAAAATTTCTTGGAGTTTCCTCGGAGAAAAAACAAATTATGATTTTTTACAATTCCAACTTATCCGAAATTATATTGAAATTCATCTTTTTTCGCATAAAATCGAAAATAACTCAAAAACTGTGGATGGGGTAATTTTTGTTTTTTACATATTATGAAAGAGTGATGTTTAGATAATACCCTCACAAAATTTTATAGAGTTTGCTCGGTGAAAAAATAAATTATGATTTTTTACAATTCCAACTTATCCGAAATTATATTGAAATTCATCCTTTTTCGCATAAAATCGAAAATAACTCAAAAACTGTGAATGGGGTAATTTTTGTTTTTTCCATATTCTGAAAGAGGGAGGTTTAGATAATACCCTCACAAAATTTCATGGAGTTTACTCGCAGAAAAAATAAATTATGTTTTTTTACAATTCCAACATATCCGAAATTATATGGAAATTCGTCCTTTTTTCGCATAAAATCGAAAATAACTCAAAAACTGTGAATGCGGTAATTTTTGTTTTTTCTATATTCTGAAAGAGGAAGGTTTAGTTAATACCCTCACAAAATTAGTTTAAAGGGGTATAAAAAAGTGAAGATGTTTTCTGTATTTAAAAACATGTATATATAGAAAATCTTTATTTTCTGAAAGTTACATTAAATTACATCTCAATATTCACATCACAATTCAATCATTTACAAATTTTTAAACTTCAAAAAATTGCTTTCAACCGTTCCGTCTGTCTTTTTGCCTGTCTCTGTCCAGTTCTTGTCTTTTCATTTAATCATCTTAATAATATATATATTATAGTGAAACTATTACTTGTCAATCCGAGAAAAGCAATCAATTAAGATTTAACTCTATACAGCTAAAATAATTTTACAAAATCAATCAATGAATGAAAGAAGTGAACATTTTTTTATTTTCAAAAATTGAAATTTACAGTTGTCGATCTCTTACAGATCCAGGATATTCTGAATGATATAAAATATAGAGATTACGAAAGCACGGGCGCTCTGAGGAAAGAAATTCGATTCTCGGAGTTTGTCAAATTGTACGTCAACTACAAACCGACGCACGGGATCTCTCGCGAAGATCTCCACGAGCATTTCAAGAGGCTAGCGAAGCACCTCGACAAACGGAAGAAAAGCAGCATCAACAAGGACTTCTTCGTCGAAGCGATGTGTCAATATGGTGAGTTTGATTCAATAAGTATCTTCACCTTTTATTAGTGTTTTCTTCTTCTAGTGATTAATACAAATTTCGCTCATATTTCCTGATTATTTTTTTTTTTTTTAATTATACACTAATAAAATGTGAGGATAATTATTACTTCTCGAATCTCGTAATTTAAAAAAATATTCTGTCAATGTTAAATTGGAGATAATTTGAATTATTAAATTACTGGTTACACCCTGGAATATAAATATTGTACTTTTTTTTCTAAAGGTGAACCGTTTACAACGACGAGCTTGGAGAAAACTCTAACGACCCTAATTAAACACGATTCGCAGCCAGCAGGAGGAAAATCAGACGATCATTTCAGCTATCTACCCCATGTAAGTAACAATGTTAACAGGGAAAGTTCGACCTCCTTTTAGTGGACGAGGAGCATTCGGTTGTGTCTATATTGTAGAATAAAATTGTTGATGATTTTATTTAAAAATTAGACAATATATCGCACTGTGTTGCCGAATGATGCATTCGCGGACACGGGTATGCTAAAATTTGACCACCATACCCTCCACAACAACCAGATTTTTCAATCATAAACTACTGATAGTATTTCGCAGTTCTGGGCCTAATTGAGCGATTAGCGTATCTAAATTAACACTGCAGCTTTTTTTATAATTTTTATTTAATTCGAATCTAATTTTAGAAAACACTTGAAAGTAAACACAAATTCTGCTTGCTGTGCGGGTGTGAGAACCAATTCAGATTGCTGTGGGGGGTGCATCAGCCACAAACTACTCGCAGTATTTCGCAATATGGAGTCTAATTAAGCGATTAGCCTGATTAAATTAACACTGCGTGTTTTTTATTAATTTTTTTATATATATATATATACAATCATCTTTATTGAGGTATTTTTTTAATATACATTGTTAAATACAATATAGTTTATTTTATTATTTCTAAAATGGCTATCGACCATCGGTCTTTGAGCCACATTTATTTATATTTTACTTAATTTGAATCAAATCTGAGGAAAAAATTGAATGTAAGCATCGATTCTAATTGCTGTGGGGGGTGCATCAAGTGCAAACTCTTGACGGTATTTCACACTACGGAGTCTAATAAAGCAAAGAGCAAAGCTAAATTAATCCTATCGCAGATTTATTTTTAATTTCTCTACATTTTATTTAATTCCAACAAAATCTGAAGAAACACCTAAAAAAAGGCAAAAATTCTGGTTACTCTGGTAATTTTTTGGGAGGATGAGGGTGGTACATCAACAATTCATAATTGATAATATTTCGCAGATTTCCAATTGAGCTAAGCTAAACTTTAATTTAACCTTTTTTTTTATTTCTTTATATTTTATTTATTTCGAATAAAATCTTAAGAAATACCTGAAAGTAAGTACAAATTTTGGTTACCCGGGGAGGGGGGAGGACGAGGTTCTTTGTCGGTTTGGTGGTGCATCAACCACAGACTATTGACAGTATTTCGTAGTTTGGAGTCTATTGAGCGATTAGCGTAAGTAAATTAACCCTACAGCTGGATTTTTCTTAATATTTTTTTATATTTTATATAATTCGATCAAATCTGAGGAAATCCATGAAAATAAGCAAGATTTCAGATTGATGTGCATTAACCCCGAACTACTGACAGTATTTCGTAGTATAGAGTCTAACTGATCGATTAACTTAGCTAACTTAACCTTACCACATTTTTTATATTTTATTTGATTCGAATTAAATTTCGAAAAAAAAACATGAAAATAAGCATAAACTTTGGTTGCTCTGGGTTGGGTTTTAGGGATGCATCAACCACGAACTACTGACAGTATTTCGTAGTAAGGGTTCTAGCTGATCGATTAACATAACTAAATTAATCTTGCAACATTTTTTATATTTTATTTGATTCGAATTAAATTTGAGGAAACCCATGAAAATAAGCATAAATTCTAGTTGCTCTGGGGTAGGTTTTAGGGGTGCATCAACCACGAACTACTGACAGTATTTCGTAGTAAGGGTTCTAGCTGATCGATTAACATAACTAAATTAATCTTGCAACATTTTTTATATTTTATTTGATTCGAATTAAATTTGAGGAAACCTATGAAAATAAGCAGTAATTCTGGTTGCTCTGGGGTAGGTTTGAGGGGTGCATCAACCACGAACTACTGACAGTATTTCGTAGTAAGGGTTCTAGCTGATCGATTAACATAACTAAATTAATCTTGCAACATTTTTTATATTTTAGTTCATTCGAATTAAATTTGAGGAAACCCATGAAAATAAGAATAAATTCTGGTTGCTCTGGGGTGGATTTGAGGGATTCATCAACCACAAACTACTGACAGTATTTCGTAGTAAGGGTTCTAACTGATCGATTAACATAACTAAATTAATCTTGCAACATTTTTTATATTTTATTTGATTCGAATTAAATTTGAGGAAACCTATGAAAATAAGCATAAATTCTGGTTGCTCTGGGGTAGGTTTGAGGGGTGCATCAACCACGAACTATTGACAGTATTTCGTAGTAAGGGTTCTAGCTGATCGATTAACATAACTAAATTAATCTTGCAACATTTTTTATATTTTATTTGATTCGAATTAAATTTGAGGAAACCCATGAAAATAAGAATAAATTCTGGTTGCTCTCGGGTGGATTTCAGGGGTGCATCAACCACGAACTACTCACAGTATTTCGAAGTAAGGGTTCTAGCTGATCGATTAACATAACTAAATTAATCTTGCAACATTTTTTATATTTTATTTGATTCGAATTAAATTTGAGGAAACCCATGAAAATAAGAATAAATTCTGGTTGCTCACGGGTGGATTTCAGGGGTGCATCAACCACG
This sequence comes from Philonthus spinipes, assembly GCA_963082785.1. Classification (NCBI taxonomy): domain Eukaryota; kingdom Metazoa; phylum Arthropoda; class Insecta; order Coleoptera; family Staphylinidae; genus Philonthus; species Philonthus spinipes. Next base: position 22,877,383 of record OY720299.1, read on the forward strand.
AACTACTCACAGTATTTCGTAATAAGGGTTCTAGCTGATCGATTAACATAACTAAATTAATCTTGCAACATTTTTTATATTTTATTTGATTCGAATTAAATTTGAGGAAACCCATGAAAATAAGCATAAATTCTGGTTGCTCTGGGGTAGGTTTAAGGGGTGCATCAACCACGAACTACTGACAGTATTTCGTAGTAAGGGTTCTAGCTGATCGATTAGCATAACTAAATTAATCTTGCAACATTTTTTATATTTTATTTGATTCGAATTAAATTTGAGGAAACCCATGAAAATAAGCATAAATTCTGGTTGCTCTGGGGTGGATTTGAGGGGTGTATCAACCACGAACTACTGACAGTATTTTGAAGTAAGGGTTCTAGCTGATCGATTAACATAACTAAATTAATCTTGCAATATTTTTTATGTTTTATTTGATTCGAATTAAATTTAAGGAAACCCATGAAAATAAGCATAAATTCTGGTTGCTCTGGGGAGAGTTTTAGGGTTGCATCAACGACGAACTACTGACAGTATTACGAAGTAAGGGTTCTAGCTGATCGATTAACATAACTAAATTAATCTTGCAACATTTTTTATATTTTATTTGATTCGAATTAAATTTGAGGAAACTCATGAAAATAAGCATAAATTCTGGTTGCTCTCGGGTGGGTTTCAGGGGTGCATCAACCACGAACTACTGACAGTATTTCGCAGTAAGGGTTCTTGCTGATCGATTAACATAGCTAAATTAATCTTGCAACATTTTTTATATTTTATATGATTCGAATTAAATTTGAGGAAACCCATGAAAATAAGCATAAATTCTGGTTGCTCTAGGGTGGGTTTGAGGGGTGCATCAACCACGAACTACTGATAGTATTTGATAGTTCGAAGTTTAATTGAACGAGTAGTGTAGCTAAATTAAGCATGAAGCAATTGTTTCTATTTCTTTATATTTTATTTAATACGAATAAAATCTGAGGAAACACCTGAAAGTAAGCACAAATTCTGGTTACCCTGGAAGAGATTTGGAAGGTGCACTAGGGACAGTATTTCATAGTACGAAGTCTATTTAAGCGATTAGCGTAGCTAAATCAACCCTGCAGCAGCTTTTTTTTATTTCTTTATATTTTATTTAATTCAAATTAAGTCTGATGAAACCCATAAAAATAAGCACAAATTCTGATTGCTGTGGATGGTTCTATAAACTAATGACAGTATTTTGCACTAGGGGATTCTAATTAAACGATTAGCGTGGCTAAATTAACCGTGAATCAGTTTTTTTTTATTATTTTTTTTTTTATAATTCAATTAATTCGAATCAACTCTGAGGGTTGCTGTGGTGTGAAGTATTTGCGCGGAAAGTCAACTAAAAATACTATATTATAATAAAAGAAAAAGGATCTATTCACTTAATCACACTTATTTAAATAAATTAAATAAATGAATTTGAAAACAATTAATTAATAATAGCAAAAAGGAAATAATTTATTAATTAATTGTTTTCAAATTCTTTTATTTAATTTATACTATATTATAATGATTTTAAAACATAAAAAATATTGTCTTTCTATTTACAAATGAAACTCTTTATTACTTTGTCGTGTTTTAATTATTCGTTCACGTATGATTATCAATCCACAACTAATGGTTGCATATGTTTATATGTATATACATTTTTATACAACACTTCCGAAATACTGCACAGATTTATGTCGGATAGGGCTTAATCGACGCAGAAAATTGTGAGGAATCTCCTGAGATTTTAATAAAATTTTGTACTCTAAATAAAAAAAAAATATAAAAAATGGGGTATTTATTTTTAATCAATTTTTTAATAGATGATATTTAAGAAATCATAGCATAAATTACTTTCGAAAGTTCAGCACATGTATTAGCTTTCTGAAGAGCCCAAATTTATTAAAATTGATAAAGTATTTCTCAAATGGTATAAAAGTAAAAGGACATCTCAGCGTTGCGGAGAACGCCAAGCCAGGCGGCCACCTTAATAGTGATTTTATTTGAAATTATAGTCACTCAATTAACAAATTCAAGTACACCGTTGAATAAAAAATACTTTAATTTAATACTTATTTAATTTTAATTCAATGTTTACACACAACAAAGTAATAAAGAGTGTTTAATTGTGATTAATGTAGAATAAAATAATAACAATAATAGTAATTAATAATAATAATTTATTTCTCAACAAGCAGAGCCTAATTACAGAGAAATATATATGTATAAATTAAACTAAATCTTTAATTAATGAAATTTCTTAATGTTATAGAATATCGATATGGATAAATTAATGAGGAACATCCTCGGAGTAACGCAGGATTCTGTTTACGAAGTTATTCAGGAGCAAGAGGTTGAAAAAAGTTTGGAATTCCAGCCACTGTTTTTATAAAAATCCTTCACTTAAACATTTATTTTATTTATACACCTTTTATTTGATATTATTGTAGATAAATTCTCAACGCATTAAAATATTAGTCATTTAATTTTTTTAGTTAATATTGTAGCCATTTTTTTTAATTAAAGTGAAAATAATAAAAAAAAAACAATAACAAAAAATTAAAAAACGAAATTCACGTATGCATGTAGAAAAAAATTACCTATTCCATTCAAATTTTAGTTTATTTTTAAAACGTACCGTTTGGATTTGTAAATAATAATAATATTTATAGCCCAACAGAAAATGTTCCCAATAACAAGACAATTATGTAAATACAAATTGATGAATACAAATTATTTTTAAAAACATAATAAAATATACAATAAATACATTAAAATATAAAGAATAGTAGACTTACGTTAACATAGAGTAACGAAGGAACACAAAGAATCACAAAATATATCAAGGTTTGCGGGCACTTGATTACAGATGTTACAAATAATACCTACAGGGTATTTAGAGCCGTATACAGTTTTATTAAATTCAACACGAAAAGTAACCTTATTTCTAGAATTGAAAGTTGGAGTATGCAAATCTATAAGTTTTAGTAAACAAATATACTGACAACGGTTTCAAGGATCCTGCCCTTAATAGTTTCATTTAAAGGTATTAATAATAATTTAATAAAACGTTCAACCACCATTCAAATTAGGCTACAGATGGCGCTTGCGTCGTTTTCCATTAATTATTAATAATGAGTTTTGGCTGTGATGTAAATCTATGTTAGGATCATCAAACCAAAAAAAAAAATACAATTTTGATGATTATAATTTTATTGGAATAAGTTTCCCACAACAATATTTTGTAGCAAGATTAGAGTGTGCAAAAAAATGAAATCAAGTCTCAAGAAAAATAAATAATAATAAATGACTCTCTTAAACAATAGCACATACTTAATATATAGTCGGGATCTAAGCGAGTTTTCTAATAAATTGTAGGGTTAAAATTAACGTTTACCTAAAATTTTAAATTTTTCGAATGGAATAGTTCTGAATATCTGTAGTAATATAAATTAGAAAAAGAAAAAACATAGAATGTTCACAAATATTTTCTAGAGAAACGAAATGATATTTCAAAGACCGCTTTTACAACATAGAGATAAAGTATAATAGGGCCAGATTCACGTATTTAGCGGGAAACGCGCCCAACGACATCCAGTGCTCAAGTGGACAACTGTTTCCCAAGTTTCAAACCTTTATAAGGTTTTTGAGGTTAGGTTCATATACACACTATAATATAACTAATGGCGGGACTTTTGAACATTTTTCTATTTATAATTTTTTGTTCACTATTTTACTTCAAGATATTGATATAAAAGTTTTTTTATAAATTTGCTATTTTACAGAAAAAAATATCAGTATATCATACAAATAAGAAATTGCAATTAATAAAATTATCTGAAAAAATACTTAAAAAATAACATAAAAACAACAATATTTTTAAGTAAAATATATTAAACGTATAAAAGTATGTTATTACATTCATATATTAATTAAAACATATTAACAACAGTTATAATTTGAATTAATTGATATCTCTCAGCTGGATAATTTTATGAACTCCTTTTCTTAAAGAATCTAGAAAAATATGGATGTAAATATTACTTAAAAAACGTCTATGTTAAATACATTTTTTTCTGATAGAAAATATTGTAAAAAGCATAAACTATATAATAAAAATGAAGATTTATAGACCGAAAACATATTTTGAGAATGTGTGAAATAAATTATATTTATTAATAATTAATTATTGCTCGTATGGTTCATAATTTTAAGTTATATATATTCTTTCCAAAATATACAATTCATAGAAATTAATAAGCAAACGTATTTTAAACTACAAATAATAACTTACCAGTTGTAGTTTTATAAGAAAAGGTGAAGAAACTTCTGACGAATACAAAAAAAAACTGTCAGAAACACTTCATATGATTTACATCAATCAAATTGAAATATGGCAAACTGATCCTGGCGACAAAAGTCACCAATAATAAATAAATCATTATAAAAACCCAAAAATAAGGTATTTTAAATTTTCCACTTGAGACTTCAGCGCCTCCAGTGCTCAAGTAGACAATTATAGCCGTGTTTCCCAATTTCAAATATTATCCGACCCCCCTGGGCTGAACACATAAATAGATAGATGTCAGGTCATTTAATATAATAATAATAAATACTCTTTTCTATTTAATAATAATACATTATTATTTTACAATTATGTGTTTATAATGTAGGCAAAATAAAATACGGTTGAATTTGTGTGAATTCTTTTGCATACAATACAAATTTATTTCAGCATATAATCTGAGATTTTTCGTAAAAAAACGTTTTCTTACATTTTTTTTTTTCATATCACATTAAAAAAAATAAAATTTCCGTGTTATTAATTCTTATTCATTAGGATAGAAAAAGAAAAAAGACAGAATGTTCACAAATATTTTCTAGAGAAACGAAATGATATTTCAAAAACCGCTTTTACAATTAATAATAATTAAAACTTATTTATTTCAGCATATAATCTGAGATTTTTCGTAAAAAAACGTTTTCTTACATTTGTTTTTTTCATAACACATTAAAAAATAAATTTTCCTTGTTATTAATTCTTATTCATTAGGATAGAAAAAGAAAAAAAGATAGAATGTTCACAAATATTTTCTAGAGAAACGAAATAATATTTCAAAGACCGCTTTTACAATTAATAATAATTAAAACATTACAATTAATAAAATAAAAACCACTGAATGATGTAATCCAGTCGAAATAATATTATCACCAAAATAAAATTTCGAGAATGCAAACGGAAGAGAGAAACTAGATATTAAAAAACAGCTTAAACTATTGATTTTATTATAATTATAAATATCAATAAATATTTAAAGTCTATTAATAAAATATAAACAAAGGTATTATAATTGATCGAATAACTTTAAATTCTCGATTAATTTATTTATTAGCAAATTATTAAATAAGAAAAATCTAGCAATATAAATACTCGACTGGTTTCTATTAGTAATTTATTTATTAGCACATTACTAATAGAAACCAGCCGAGTATTTATATTGCTAGATTTTATTTTATTTAATAATTTCTTATTATTTATTATTGTAATATGAAATATAAATGTTAAAATAATGTAAATATTAAAAATAAAATATTGGAAATATTAATACCTTTTACGCCAAATGGAGAATCTCAATCAATCGCAACAAAATCCAACTACTTATTATTCCTTTCCGTAGACTCGATAATTCCCCATTCCAAATTACAATTAATAACCACCCCATATCAACCACCCCCTCCGCCCTAAATTGTTTCATGTATTGATATTAAATTACATATGTATGTATTCTTTGGGAATAAAGATATTTGTATATATATATATAGAAAAATTAATCTATTATAATTGTTATTCCTTACAAATAAAATATCAAACTATTATTTTTAATTTGTTTCAATTGTAAATCAAATTTTGTTTTGAAGCTTACATATCAAAATGTAATTTAAATCTAATTCTTGGAGTGGTGTATATACCTCCCAGCTCACCGTCAGCCAAATATTTGGATCATTGTAAAACTTTTGAAATCATTGCTGATAAATATCCTAATTATAAATATCTTGTCGGTGGGGATTATAATATACCCTCGGCTATATGGTTAAACAATGAGCTTGGTGTTATAAATACTAATACTGCTGAGCGCTCTGCTCAAATTGTTTCAAGAGACATTCAGTTTTTATAATCTTAGACAGATTTGTAATATACCAAATGAGAATAATACCTTTCTTGATTTAGTGTTTGCAAACGATTGTTTCAATGTTATACAGACATGTGACGTATTATTTAATATCAAACATCATCATATACCTTATTCGATGTCATATACCATTACGCAACCTAATCAGTCACTCACTCCATTTTGATGTGTTTACCTATGATTTCGTCCGTGCTAACTACACGGCTATTAACGACTATTTGTTATCTATCGACTGGCACAAAACTCTAAGAGGCACTGTTGATTCAATGGTTGAGTATTTTTATAAGATTTTGTATGAAGCTTTAGATTTGTTTGTTCCTATAAAACGAGTAAAATCGTCTAACTATCCCGTTTGGTTTAATGTTGAACTTATTAATTTAATAAAACAAAAACGAACTGCTCATAAAAACTATAAAGAATGCCAAAATTCTATAAATTATAGGAAATTTCATGATTTACGTTCAAAATGTACACATTTAAGAAACATTTTATATGGTCAATACATACAATCGGTCAATAATAATATATCTAGAAATCCAAACAAGTTTTGGAATTTTGTTAATGCTAAAGAGTCTCACTCAATGTTTCCAAATATCTACAACAACGATCGTAGCACTAATGGTGAAAAGTGCATTGATCTATTTGCGGATTACTTTTCGACTGTCTATTGTGCTGACTAACCTTCGCATATTCCAACCTACAAGTATAACTCAAATGTAGCTCATTTTCCATTTACTTTTTCTCAAAGTGAAATATTTGATGCAGTTGCTAAATTGAAAAATTCCAATATTACAGGTCCTGATGGTATACCATCAAGTTTCCTAAGAAACTGTATATATTCCATTACCATACCGCTTCATTTATTATTTGATGCTTCCATATCTCAGGGTATATTTCCGATATTCTGGAAGGGAAATTATATTACACCGCTTTTTAAATCCGACAAGAAGGACAACATAACGAATCATCGCAGCATTTCAATACAATCATCTATACCAAAGCTATTGGACGAACTTGTTTCTATTAAATTAAGGTGGGTTTGCAAAAATGTACTTCTTGAAGAGCAGCATGGTTTTCAACCAGGCAAATCAACAGCCACAAATATGTTATCATTTACCACTTACATAATGAATGCTTTTGAATGCAATCAATTTGTGGATGTTATCTACACAGATTTTGCCAAGACATTCGATCGTGTAAATCATGATATATTAATTGCCAAACTATCAGCTTATGGATTTCATAAAAATATCGTGAAATGGTTTAATAATTTTCTAACTAATCGAACGCAATGTGTGAAAGTGAAGAATTTCTTATCAATAATAACTTCTGTGCTATCCGGTGTACCCCAAGGATCACACTGTGGTCCATTACTATTCTTGTTATTTATAAATGACATCTCATAAGTCATAAGATGTTCTTCATTTTTACTCTTTGCCGACGATCTTAAGATATATAAACGAATATCAACAATCGACGACTGCGACCTGCTGCAATGCGACCTCTCTTCAGTCCATAAGTGGTGTTGCGATAACTACCTACTCTTCAACATTCAAAAGTGTAAGGCAATTTCATTTTCTAGAAAATCAAATATTATTAACTTCAAGTACAGCATCAATAATAGTCAACTTGAACAATTGTGTGAAATTAAAGATCTGGGTGTGTTACTGGATACAAAATTATCTTTTGATAGCCATATAAATTCAATTTGCAACAAAGCATCAAAAATGTTGGGTTACATAAGTAGGATGGCTAAAGATTTGTCAGCTCAATCATTCAAACTTGTTTATTTTACTTATGTACGCTCTAATATGGAATACATGTCTTGTGTCTGGTCTCCTAATACCATTACTCATAGTAATGCTCTGGAGAGAATTCAGAATAAGTTTTTAAAAATTCTTGCGTTTAAGTCTTATTTAGATGTTGACAGAGTTATGTCGGTATTTTGCATTGATACGCTTAAGAGACGCAGGATTCTCTTGGACTTGTCAATGTTTTATAAACTTCTGAATGGCCAAATGCAATGTCCATATTTATTGGCACAAGTTGATTTTTACGTAAACTTATCAGATCGTACTACTCGTCATAGACTACTTTTTCGCATTCCCTTACATAGGTCAAACTACGCCTACAACAATACTCTCTCTGGGTGCATGCGAATTGCCAATTCACTATCTTTGGATCCACATTTTGATTTGTTTTCAGAATCCCATACGCAATTTATGTCTAAATTAAAGCATGTATTGTTCTGAATATAATATTTAGTTAATTATCATTATAAGTTCATTGCAGTAATACCAATTGTATTTCTATTTTTATTATAAGTCACTTTTTTTTATCCAATATGCACGTAGCTTTAGTTTTATATATTATTTGTTATTGTAATATTTATGTTATTCTGTTTATAAAATGGTTTTTTTGCCGTTAATAAATGAAATAAATGAATTTGAATGAAACAATATAAACTTTTCTTCGCGGGATATAAATGTTACAGTATTTTATTTAATCAAATCATCTACACGTACCTCGTTTACAACTATTACAAAAATGTAAGTTTTATGTATTAAATTTTACAATTAAAACAATTCAATCATGATTTATTATTATTTCTTCATTATTCTCTACGAATCTATAAATGATATCAATTTGGTATGCAAACAATGTACAATACGCGAAACCAGAAACACAACGCGTATGAAATATTTGATAAATTAGTCAGACGAAGCGGCGCAATCGATAAATACCGCAATAATTTAAGTACTGTTAGTAAATACGTATTGTGCGTTTCTTTTATGGATCCTTATTACGTTAAATATTCAATCTGTATGTATATGCATTACTTTCTATGCACAGTGAAATCGATTCTGAATAGCAATGCAAACTTCCTAACAGCACAATTTCGTATTCGAAAAAATTACGTAACCGCATTAATTAACAATCATTTTATCGGAGGTGATTTTCAAATGGGAACGAAATGGAAATTATTGGATGAAATGAAAGGTATGCGAAAATCGGTGAATATTTATTCTAGAAAAAAAAAAATATATCGATAATGTAATAATTATACTTTTTCTTTATATTCAAAATGTTATTTACTTATACAAAATGAAATAGTGTCAGATTTTATGAAATATTCTTAACTTATACTACATTTAACAATTATTAATATCTAATCTACTATACTTTATTACTGCTGTTTATTTTTATTTTTCAAAATAATAGAAGCGAGATAATTTCCTCTTCGAGGATTCACCAGGAATGGATTTTCAGTTATTTTTTATTAAGGTAATATTATTAACAATTAATAATGATTTAATAAAATGTTCAACCAAAGCAAATATTGAGTGAGCCCTCGCCATAACGTATTTTTTTAAGCGTTATTTATTTTTAAATGTATGTATACAGTCAAATCATCTACACGTAACTCATTTACAACTATTACAAAAATGTAAGTTTTATGTATTAAATTTTAGAATTAAAACAATTCAATCATGATTTATTTTTATTTCTTCATTATATTCTACGAATCTTTATTTTAATTTAAAAATAAATAACACCTAAAAAAATGTGTTTTTTATTTCAATTAGAACAAATAAGACAGCATTAAGTAGTTTCACGACTTAGGGAAATCTTCTGTTAGATAAGTCGGAGCCCAGTCAACTTTGGGAACCACTAATGCAGAGTATGAATAACTGGTATAATGAAATATCTAATATATATAAAAAATATGTTAGTTATTAATTGCAAATCAATATTTAAAATAACTCATAATTAAGCATTGATTAATTATCAATAAGTAAATTATATAACCTGATCCTCATAAGCTTCGCGCAGAAATTGATGGCCTTCAGTTTGTTCAGATAGAAGGAAAAAAAAAATATTGATTGATAGGCTCTTCTTGATTGACAAATATATAATGTAATCTTTTTGTAATTGAATTATTAAATACGTGTTTTTACTTCTAGATTTTTCAAACGGATATTTCAACATTAAGTCGTTTGAAAAAAAATGATTAATTGATTTTTTGTATAAACAGGACGAGTCGTTTTGAACGTGGAGGAAATCATACTCAATCCCCGATATTAAATTTTCATATATTTAGGATTTTCTACAATCTATAGAGCAAAAGAATGGACCACAGTTGAAAACATGGGAGTATGGCATTAGCAAAATACTAATGATAATAAAATCCAACTATAGGAAGCAAGACAAATAGCTAGAAGTACTATTTGTCTTGCTTCCTATAGTTGGATTTTATTGTCAGTAGCATTTTGCTGATGCCATACTCCCATGTCTTCAACTGTTTGTCTTGCTTCCTATAGTTGGATTTTATTATCATTAGTATTTTGCTAATACTAGAATAATAAAAATTCAATGGTTGAGGCAGTCACTTGATGAAACTGCATATTCACAAATAAATAGAAACGCAATAGTATTTTAGTTTCACTGTTATTTATTGTAGAAACACTTCGTTTCGCCAACACAGTGACATCATCACGCAGATTATTATAAGAATAATTTCCTAACAGGGAGAAGGGATGATATTTGAAAATCTGCGAGAAAATACTAACGAGAAATAACATCCAACTACAGAGGGCAAGACGATTGGTTAGAGAAATAATTTCCACTTATTCCTATCTCTAGCTCTTCGTCTTGAGTTAATTTTCAACATAAAATAATACATAATTTCAACACCTGTAATGGTACCAACTTAGATCTAAATGATTATATATATATATATATATATATATATATATTCAATATTAATTATTGTATCCTCGAATAATCTTCATAAATAATTCCGTTTAAATTAATTCCATTGAAATCCTCGGTATTGCGAAACGCGCAGAGGAAATCCATAATTTGTTCCTTGTTTGCGGCAATTAACGGCTTCAATGGAGAATTAAGGACGTGCCGCTGCTACGCAAAATTATTTATTTCCGCCGATATTGCCAAACCCCGCGCATTTAGAGACGACAATAATAAATATCTTTATGCAAATTGCATCTTGTACACAAGGTTGGCTTAATTGCAGTGTTTATAATTTCTACTGCAAATGGTGGAAGATTAGTAATTATCTTGGAAATTACAAGTAGATGAAAATCTAGGTGTGTAGGATTCAGCTTATATAAGTAAAATATGTGCTATTTATAAAGATTTATTCAGGACATTTTTGAAATTCAAATTATATAAGGAAAAATTACTGATAATAATCAATAAAATTGAATCATTTGCATTTTCAACATTGCAATAAGTAAGTTTTTGACAAACATCTATTGAAACAACTACTTCCCGGGCGTATACCCCGCCAGATATTAGATTACTCAATAGATGTTTGTGTAATCTCATCTTATTTAAAATATATTTTTATGTCGTTCTGTTGTAGGATCCAGAAAAATAGTTTTCAATTTAATAAGATTTACAAATTGTTAATAACTAAAACATGATTAATAAATACAACATTTTATACTTTGACTATATAACAAAGTTTAAAGTTCTTTAATATTATCAGCGTTAAATTGGTGGTACATTTTCAATATCGAATTTAAAGAAAACAATATTGTTTAAGAATGATTAACTTGTAATCGAAACTAGTCATGTTTAATAAAATTCAAGTGGTATAAATAAGTTATACTGTTTTTTTTTATATCCGAAAGTTTAAAGTGTTTTATTTAATAGATTTACAAACTATGACTAACTTTCTCATTTGTGACTTGGTAAAACATGATGAATATGTTTAAGAATTAAAGGGGAGCAAACAAAAGTACTTGTTTTATTACATAAATAATATTTTTGAAAAAAATCATTTGAATATATTACTATTATTGAACATTAAAAGCCTAATTTACCATTAATTATTATTAGGTAAATAAAAATAAATATTAGCCACCAAAAATTAAAAATTGGTAATAATTAAGCGCAGTAGTAATAATTAATAATTAGTGTATATAAACTAAAATTTCCGGAAAATCCATCGTTGAATAACCAGCTCATATATTTCCATCGACTTAATAGCCACCGTGTTGCAATATAGACATGTTTCATAGATTAATGGAGCTTCGACGTAATTTCAATCTTCGATCGACGGCGAATTCAGCCGATTCTTTTTTCGAAAATGTTACGCTCTTATAAAACCACCGCTCAAATTTACGCATCCATTAATCCACTTTCGGTTTCACTCCGATCGGCATTTTACGGGCCATCACTTTCAAAAGTAATAATAAAAGTTTTGAAAAACACCGATTCGTAAATATTTTAATGAAATTCAATTAATTAGGAAAATTAAAAATATGATTTAATTAAATTTTATTTTGGTGAATTTTGATTAATTAAATATTATTTATAAATAAAAATCTGTATTAATTAAATCAAATCCAAGTATATAATCAAACCAGTTTGTAGGCGCTATTTTTGAATTACCCGCCTGCGCGCGCCATCTAACGCCAGGGAAAGGAAATGTATTTTATGTTGGCTAGATTTATGAGATTTTAGGGGAGCTATGTTCAGGTTGAAAAATCATGGAGAATGATTAGAAGATTAAGGTTACGTGAAATTATTGTTAGCGATTATTGAAATTTTAAACAAATACAGTCCGTCTAATTTCCATCCCCACGAAGAGGCCATCTCCGACTACAAGTTAATGGATGTTAGCTAACCAATTTTTAATTTCATAAATGCTTAAACTAGTATGCGATTATTTTTTTTTTCAATTTGCCACAGGAAAATAATAATTTGTTATCTTATTTTTATATATTTTTTCTCACTTTTTAAATTTATGACAGGTAATTTTCGAAGCAATATTTGAAAAAAAAATGCAAATTCTTAATTAAGTTTGATTAGTACTGGTTGCCATTGCGTACTTGCACAAAAATCTGAAAATACGGTCAAAATTTAATTTTGAACACTTTTTTTACTAATCATAATAAATTAAAGACGACGCATGCGCCATCTTTTGCTTAATTTCAAGAGGACCAAGAATCATTGTTTCGTCCACTAAAGGAAAGCGAAGTTGTCCCGTTTATGAGAACAGGAAACGAAATTCACATTTAATGAAATGTTCAGCCACCATTTATCTAGCGTATGGATAACTAGTAATAATAATAATAATAATAATAATTTATTTCCAACAAGTAAAACTTTATAATGAAAATATCATATGTAGGTAACTTACAAACAATGTGCTAAAGTGTACAGCCTAAATAATTACACAAATTTATTCCAAAGTCTACTAGTAGTTTATAATACACTAAATATGAAATGAGACGAAAAAATTAATTGAAAGGGTACTTACAATAACATAAAGAGTACATAACAAACAAAATATCAAAGGGCAACGCAATTTAAGACATTTTCTTTATATCTCTCAAACACATCAAAAATATCTACAGAGTGTTGTATATTATGATAGGACTTTAACAGTTTTAATAATGGTGAATTAGTTTAATGGCAAGTGTGGGGTGTTGTGTATTGAAAAGTTCTAGGGTTTCGAATGTGTGTAGTAGGGACATGATATTTTATTTCTGACACCAGCATCATGTCATCAAACTCATTATGAATTAGTTTATATAAACTAATCATGTTTAAATATATGTGGTGATTTCTGACAGATATCATGCTAAATTCATCTAGAAGATATTGGTAGGGATATCCTCTCAGCGGATACTGCCCAGTATTTTTATAGTGCAGATATGTACAGCGCAGACTGTACATTTTCTATTTGATTTAGGAGCATTTGCGAAGAGGGTTCCCAAACCAAGACGCAATAATCCAACCTACTCAAGAATAGAGATTTATATATAATAATTAATGTATTTACGTTTCTAAATTCTTTTGTAGATCTGATTATAAATCCTAGCACACTTGAACAATCCTTTACGATCTTATCAACATGGGGTTTAAATGTTAATTTTTGATCAAATACAATGCCTAGATCTTTGATTTTCGCAGTCCTTTCAATGGATTGGCCACTTATGTCATAATTATATGCAATATAATTCAGTTTGTTCGTAAACGAAATTACGGAACATTTTTTAATATTTAGTTCTAGTCCATTTTCACAACGCCATTTATTAAAACGACATAAATTTTCTTGTAAAACATCACAGTCACTGGCAGATTTTATGCACTGAAAAAGCTTTAGATCATCCGCATACATTAAAAAATCACTGTCAAAAATATCACAGACATTATTCATAAACAACAGGAACAACAGTGGGCCTAGGTTGGATCCTTGGGGCACCACGCTTGTAACTAGGTATTCCTTGGAGACGTGGTTTTCATGCTCCACATACTGAACACGATCCCTTAGGTATGAATCAATAACAGATATAATATTGTCATTAACGTCGTACTTTTTAAGCTCTTCGATTATGGTTTTATGCGGCAAACGATCGAAAGCTTTAGTTAAGTCTGTATAGATTACATCGGTTTGAAGATGCTGTTCCATGTTTGTATAGAGTTCTTGGATGAATCTAAACAGATTTGTAAGAGTTGATCGCTTATTCATGAACCCATGTTGCCTGATGTTAATTTTAGTATAAGTTTTGTTGTATATATGATCTGCAATAATGCTTTCAAATACTTTACTATATATACAAAGGAATGATATCCGCCTATAATTTAGTATATTTGATTTGTCATCTTTTTTATAAATCGGTGTAACTTTTGCCTTTTTCCATATTGACGGAAAAATACCAGTACTTAATATTAGATTAAAAATATGGGTTAACGGCTTAGCAATCAAAATCCCAGTATCTTAACACAAGAACTCCGGTATACAGTCTGGACCCATAATTTGTCTAGATTTTAGTTGTTTCAATTTATTAAGTACAGCGTCTTCGGAGGTTGTGAAATTTCCCATTTTTGTTTGAAATGATAATATATTTTTAGTACCAGATATACTGGGTTATGTAAATAAGTTACTGAAGTGGGTTGCAAATTCTTCAACAATTTCTTGCTCATGTTTTAGTATATTTGTCCCTGATTTCATGACTCCAGGAATTCTGTTTTTATTATTCTTGCTATTAATGAAGGACCATAGTTTCTTTTTTTCGGTTTTCTTTATAAGTCTCGCTCGGCCTCTTCGATGTAACATCTGTACATAGTAGTGGCCATTTCGGCTTTTCGAACCTCATCAGACTAGTTAATTGTTAAGGCTTTGACATAGTTGTAGATGGTCTATTAGAAATTAATAAAACACATTAAATTTGTACAACTTATATTTTATTTAGTGAGTATAGTTTCGACATTAGCGTGTCATTAGGTGTTAGTCTGTCTGAGCTATCGGCCAGAGGTCTTTCTGCCCTGAATTTATAATGAAGTTAAAGAAAAAGCTAACTGAACTGTCCTGATGAATCGCGCAAATGAATGGTGATGGTAGGATGTTTGTATTTAGGAAAGATATTAGAGTTACGGAGAATACAGAATTTTGTCACAAAACAAGTGCACATACAAAGTGTAATAATTTAAAAGCGACGACTGCTTTCTCTCTTCTTGGTGGTAATTGGACGCTAGAAAATGGCTGCAGGCCGTTGGTAATGGTAAACAAATCGTCAGTTGGTAGTCTCGTGTTTACCATTCGCCGGTAACACACGCGCGTTTCCGCCGCGCTCTCAAAACAATTTCTCCTCGCGAAAATACACACCAGAAAAATAAATACCACTGTTTGTGCCTCTTTTAAAATAAAGTGCAATTTAACAAGAACGAAAACGAACAAAACATTCGGTAAGAAAATTTTTTTTCTTTTATTTAATAAATAAATGTTCATTTAAATACATATACAAAAAAAAAACTCTTCACATATTTGATTAGATTATAAATTTTTCCTTTAACTTAAAAAATAAATACCACTGTTTGTTCCTCTTTTAAAACAAAGTGCAATTTAAGAAGAACGAAAACGAACAAAATATTCGGTAAGAATATTTTGTCTTTTATTTAATAAAGAAATGTTCATTTAAATACATATAAAAAAATTCTTCATTATATTTAATGAAAACACTTTTTGACTTTAAATAGAAAAGAGTATTCATTCACTAAATGTGGAAATAATTTATTAATTATTTTCAAATCATTTTTATTTAATATACTTTTTGACTTTGTTTGTATAACTGAAATTTATTTAGTGAATATAGTTTCGACATTAATGACGCGTCATTAAAACGTGTTTTAATTAATCAAATGCATTTCCTTTAAGTTAAGTAAACATAATTCAATTAACTGTCTTTAAATTAAGGAAAAACAATTCATTTGAACGAATACAAACAAAATATTCGACACAGATTAATTTTGTTTGAACTATAGAAAGTTTAAATTAATTAGATATTAAAAAATGCTCGTCATTTATATATATAACAATCTTTATTACCAATTAAGTTTACAATAAGGTAATAAACTATGTGTATATCACACAAAAAATAATTAATTGTGCCTGCCTACTCGTCATTTATTTTGTTAAATTTTTTAACTTAATTTGATTTAATATAAAAATGAAAGGCATAAAGACCTTTGGTCGATAGCCATTTATCAATAATAATAATAATAATAATATCTTTATTTACGGAATTCACCATTATTTACAAATGTTTACACTGTAGTAATATAAATTGCACGTATATAAATTAGAGAATAAAATAATAATAACAATAATTATAATAGTAAAAAATTAAAGATAAATCTAAAGAAAAGAAAACAACGATTAACAAAAATACCGCATTGAATAACATAAGTTACGTAAGAATTCAAATATTTAATTTATTTCATTTACCACATCGGGGTATATATGATTTCATGGCAAAGGCATACGTTGAATGTACCAGTAAACCAAGATGAAAAATGATGTAAAAAAAAAACAAAACAAATACGTAACAAGCAAAGATCATATGATGGTTATAAAATTGCACGCAAAAAAATAAAAGATTGACAAAATGATGGCATATAATGAAATAACTTATATTGCACTATTGAAGCTAAAATATCACAGATATAAAGGTATATGACAAACTAAATTGAACCGCATAATGACAAACAACATTAAAGAATTACATTAAACATATAATGATAAAACATTGGATTTTAACATTTCACAACAGTTAATGTATATTCACGAGACTTTTCCTAATTAATGCTAGCGACGTATTTAAAAAGTCAATTTGGCCACAAATATTATTTGCCGTACGCGTTAACCTAGCCATAGGGCAGTTCATACCGCAAGTCGTTCTGAAAAATTCATTGTGTAGTAGCATGTGGCTACGTGCATGTCTAGGTGGTACGCAATAATTGATCATACTGGTGATTTGGTTACAATCAATTTTGCAATTTAGAATTTTATAAAGGAAGCACATATCCAATTCCATGCCACGATGGTGTAAAGTTGTCAGACCTAAGTATGCTACGGTTGCATCAAAAGTTAAGCTAACGACTAATTGGAAAAATCCAATATCAAAAAGAATTGATTGCTTAAAATTAACAGAAATTGTGGATATTTTTAAAAATATCTAGGAGGGAATGAAATTACTTTCAAATTAACAGAAATTGTTGTTTTTTTAAAAAAGATCTAAGAGGGAATGAAACTAGTGTAAAATCTCATTTGTATTATTATTCTGTTTGTTACGTTTCTTGAAAATAAACGCATATTTCACACCGTTTTCTTTTTCTGTGCGCGTTGAAAAGGCCCCCAGATTATAATTCACATTTTTTTAAGCCGGTTTCTCACGCAATTAATATTGTCTCAAAGAAGAACATATATACGTCAAAACGTAACAATCGTATTATTATAAAGTTGTAACGACAGTTTTCACAACGTATTTAAGTTGTTTATAATTAATGGATAAAACTGGACATGTATAAAAGAGATATTTTATATGGTTGAAGCTATTAATTTATGGTACATTTTTTCAACAAACTAAAGTAAACAAATATAAAGAGAAATGTGGAAATGTGGAAATAATTTATTAATTATTAATTAAAGCAAAATTATTCACGTAACAGTGCATTGAATAGAATAATAAGATGTATTAACCTACTCAACTGTTATATTAAATTTGATATATTTGGGAGTTCGTTCATTACATTTAAGCATCAACTTAAGAAATTACTTTGATTTTGTACTTTTTTTTGTACTTGCATATACATTGATTGATTGTAACACTGATATATAAAATATCTATAAAAAAAACATAAATAAACTAAATAGGGACAGAAATCCAGAAGCAAGAAGAGAAAATCCTTGTTGCAATGTCACCCTACCTTACATAAAAGGAACAACAGATAAAATCGGAAGAGTTCTCTCAAAACACAACATTAGAACTTGTTTCGATACCTATAAAAAAATTCAACACCGGATTCGAACTCCAAAAGAAATTATACCACTTGAGGCTCAAGGAGTTTATGAAATCCCATGCGGTACATGTGAGAAAAGCTATATAGGACAAACGAACCGAAAAATCATCACCCGTCGAGACGAACACATTCTGGCAATTAAAAAATCCGATCCACAATCATCTTTATTTCAACATGTCAAAATTTCAAATCATACAATTAATTTCGAAAAAAACAAGATTTTAAAAAAGACTGATTTCTTCCATACAAGGATAATTAGAGAAGCAATTGAAATTGAAAAGAGGCCAAATAGTTTAAACAAAAGGGATGATGCCAAAAGACTACCACCAATTTTGAAAACATGTTTAAATTACAGTCAAAATTCACTATCTTCAGACAATCAAGAAATTCAAAACAAGTTCTCTTCAGATAATAATGTCGAAATTGAAACAGAGGGCACGAACACGTCTTCAGGATCAGAAAACAGAAGAATCACCAGAAGCCAAACAAGAAACACGAATATCTAGTAGCAATGCGTAGAAATCTAACAAGTGGTTGCTAGAGTAATATAATTAAATAGTTTATTCCTGAAGAAGATGACTGCGACGTCATCGAAACGTCGATCAGAAAATTTAACTGGCCCATTAAATTTTCCAAAGAAATACGCGGAATCAAACCCGAATAAATGCGTCAACATATATATATATATATATATATATTGTTTTTGTAAAAAGGAGAAATATATATATATATATATATGTTGACGCATTTATTCGGGTTTGTTCCCGCGTGATTTCTTGGAACTGGTCCATTGAATTTTCTGATCGACGTTTCGATGACGTCGCAGTCATCTTCGTCAGGAGTAAACTATTAGATTATATTGCTCTAGCAACCACTTGTTAGATTTTTACGCATTGCAACTAGATGTTCGTGTTTCTTGTTTGGCTTCTGGTGATTCTTCTATTTTCTGATCTTGAAGATGTGTTCGTGCCCTCTGTTTCAATTTCGACATTATTATCTGAAGGGAACTGGTTCTGAATGTCTTGATTTTGTGAAGATCCTGAATTTTGACTGTAATTTAAACATGTTTTCCAAATTGGTGGTAGTCTTTTGGCATCATCCCTTTTGTTTAAACTATTTGGCCTCTTTTCAATTTCAAAATTTTGAACTTATCTTGTAATTATTCGTTTTATAATCCCATGCACAACGGAATATTTTCCGGGAGGTAAAAGTTTGTTTTAAACTAATTACATTTTTAATCAATTTTATTTAAATTTAATTGATGCGTTTATGCAAACTTTTGGGTAACAACGGAACTAATATGTTATTTCAGCCTTCATTTTTCATTTTAAAAGATGTTTGTATGGCCTTGATCTGTCCAATATTGGTTAATATCAATATGTATCGTAATTTAAATATTAGTATTGTTCACTGTTATTTTATTTTATATTTATATATCACTTAGAATATTATTTATATATATATATATATATATATATATATATATATATATATTGTAGCATATGTTTTGTAAAAAGGTGATTTCGTAAATAAATGTATTATTAATGTATGTTTTGTGTCTCAATATTTTTCAAATTGTGTTTAAATTGAATTAAATTAAGTAAATAATTATTAATTTTTAAATGTATTAAGGGATTGATGGAAAAAAAAATGAAATTCCATGCACAATGTAATTACGTGTTTTTTTTGCAACCATTTTCACAAGGTTTAATATAAGTAATAGATTTTCTTCTCCGTGCAATCGATATTTTCTGTACATTATTCCTTGAAAATAGTGATAAGTTGAAACTATTTGTAAAAAAAAAGAAGTTTGTGAATTAAACTAAGTGATTTTATGAAATAAATATGAATAAATTATTTAAAATCAACCAACATCTCTTGAAATAAAAATAAGTAGGAGAAAGGACAAGTATTTTTATTTAAATAATTAAAGTCTCCACAACCAACAACCAACATAAAGAAGATTACAATAAAACATAGACTAGATTTTCAAGAGAATTTAAAATTAGTTTTAAATTCTCTTGAAAATGGGCTGATAACCCGAAACTAGTTGAGAATTTAAAGTTATTCAATCTAATCTGTGTTTTATTGGTTGTTTTTTTAATAATTTATTCATATTTATTTCATACATATAAACTACCAATGTCTAAATATTAAAACCATTAAGTGATTTTAATTTGAGAAATAATTATTAATTAATATTTTTGTCATAAATGAGAATTAAAAGATGGTCTTAGGCATGATTTAATTAATTTTAAACTTAGATAATCAGTTTAAAATTAATTAAATCATGCGTAAGACCATCTTTTAAGTCTTATTTATGATAAAAATATTAATTAATAATGATTGTTTTTTTTTTTTTTGCACGAGCAATAAGTCGTCATTAACGATGTTTGCATGTACAGAAAAAAATATATTTATTTTCACGTTAATGAACGTCCTTCGCCTAAAAAAATCGACGTCTTCACGTATTTATTATTAATTTTATGTAAATTGAAATTACACTCGCGATAATATTTTGCTTTTTTACAAAACAGGAAGGAGATAAAATCCGAAAAGAAAAAGAGCTTCGCAATTTCTAATTATTCTAACGCATCAAGATCGACAATTCTCATTAATTTACGCGAGCTTTTTTTTTATTTTTATGTGAAAAATACCTTTGCGTGTAAATGTATCGAGGGTAAATTAATTTTTTATTGATTTATTTTAAGAGCGTATAAAATGAAAATATACAAAAAAAAACGAAATTATGATCGTTTTTAATAAAGTTAATAACAACAGTTAATAGTTTTGTTTGTGGGAATTATTTTGTGGTGTTTTCTTTTTATGACTCTTAGTTACATATCTTGATTATTCAAATTTAATTTTCAGAAATAGTTTCGTAGTCTGAAATTATTTCGATGTATCTAAATGTCTATCAAATTGTTTGTTTAAAACTGACGGGTTTTATAATTTAAGTCTCCAAAAATATAACCCGCTACATTAAATTAATACATAATATTAAATAATAAAATTAATAAATAATATTAATTTAATATAGCGGGTTATATTTTTGGAGACTTAAGGGTGCGGTTTAGAAGAAAGAGATAGCTATACAAATATGGGCAATCACTAATTTGAGTTAGATTGTTGTTGTGATCAATGAACAATATTGTATTATACATGAAAATAATCTTAAAATAAGCAGGAATTTCATCAGATGAATTAAAAATTATTTTAATGCTTAGTTTCTGTGAAAAGTAATTATGAAAAACAATGAAAATTAATCAAATTTATAGCAAATTTTAAATTAAATTTTTGCTAATAAAAACTTGTTCAATAAAAATTTAAAGGATTTCACTAAATTCTGCATTCAAATAACTTAGCAGACATGACCTATTAATTTCATTATATCTTACAATTTTCTTTTCTAACTTGAACTAGTAAATTGACTTAATACACGAAAATTAACGATTTAGTTTTTATTTAGACTGATACTTTATACTTGGTAGATAAAAAATGTAAATACACATTCATATTATGAAATCCAAAAGAATAGCTTAGCATTTTATTTCATAGTGTCTGAAATTAATTCGATACGAAAAGTGCGCAATATGTAATTTTCTTTTAGTAAAAACAATTTATTAATAAACAATTATTTAATTAAATTTAATACACTGAAATTTAAAAAATATTAAATTTAATTAAATTATTTTTTTTATTAAATTGTTTTTTACTAGAAGAAAATTACATGTTTAATTAATTTCTCACTTAACCCGTGGTGAAACATTTTTGAATTAATTCAGGATGATTTAATTGAAATTAAAACACTTGGTTTGTTTCACTTATTTAAAAAAACAAACCAAGTGTTTTAATTTCGATTAAATCATCCTGCATTAAGAAAATTACATATCTACCGGAAAGTATTGTCTGTTTAAAAAAAAAAAAATAGGTTTTTTTTCTTACCACCAATTAACTTTATTAAATAACATAATTGTCATTATTATCAATGACTTCTTGCCAGCGTGAGGGACAGTTTAATTATTCCATTTTTGATAAATGTTTCATCTTTTGTTGCGAATAAATGAACGAGTGCTTCTTTCATATCTTCTTCATTCTTTTAATTTTATGTTCGTCAAAAAAAAAATGTCTAAGGACAAAAATAATCGTAGTCGGAGGGTGCTATTTTCGGGGAATATAGTGGATGCGACAGAATTTCCCGTGCTAGTCAAACAATTTTTTGACTACCCCCCAAAGCAGCATGTATTTAATGCATAACATTAATGCAAAACATTAATAACAATGCAATTATCAAAAACATGACGCGTGTACACAAAAATGATTTGGACACGGTGAGCCGGCGGCCTTAAAAATTCACTTGAACAGCGTCTCCTTCGCATAAATGAATTTTAATTGTCTTTTTAGCAGACGCCGTGAAACGAGCCGCGCCATTTCTCCCGAGCGTGATTAACTTTAAATTTTTGGGCGGTAATTACGCTCCTTCCTACATTTCGAAATTGTTCGCAAGGCGAGCGTTATCTCTAATGGCATCTGTAATTAGTAATTACCGCAAAAATATTCGTATAAATGGGGAAACCGGCCAATGTTAATCAGAATTTCGTAAATATGCATACATTTCACTTTACTTGTATATACCTTATTGTTCCAATGATTTATTTTATTACTTGTAATATGTTAGGTTATTGATCATTGCGACTTATACTTTATTAAAAAATAAAACGCTTTTTCTCACTTTGTATAAGACAATTTCATATTTAGTTTGATAAAGTATATATTGTCGAAATTAATTTGTTGATGGTTAAGGCTTTCACTTGGTTATACATTTTGAGTTTATTAAATAAAACATTTAACAAATTATACAAATAGTTATAATAATAGTTAAGGATAGTTAGCGTTGATTGTTCTTTGACGTCATCATACATTCATGAAAGGTCGAAAAGAGCTTTGCTCGATAGCTCAGACAAACACATACATGTGTTGTAATTAAATATGTTATATTGTTTTGTTTTAATATTCGCTAGAATTATTGAAATGACTGCCCATTTTAGCATAAAATAGTCACAAATATTACTTACTTTTGGCTTATGTGCCTAAAATTTCCAAAAATGGTTGAAATATACGGTATTCTGTTTAGAATAGTTTTAAAAATTATTTCTATTTCTCCTGATAATAAAAAATGTTCCATATTTGATCTAAAAATATTTTCCTTAGCAATAAATGAGAAAAGAATTGTCAGACTACATTGAAATACAATTTTGAGATAACATAATATAATAGCTAATTTCGTGTATTCTTTCCTTCGGATGATAATTACTTCTACCGTGCAATATTAATCGGTAACATCTCGAAACTTTCTATCGACCGCAAAACGGCGGCGAGTCCGAAACGGATCGAGAAAATTGGAGGAGCGGATAATCGCCTATCGACCTGTCTCTTACGCGATGCTTAAATCCAACCGGAACACGAGAACACGATTGAGTAATAATTGCCAGTTGATTACGATCCCTCAATCATCCATATCTAAGACAAACAGAACAGAAAGAAAACAATTGGAAATGCATTCAGTTGAAAATAGAAAAGGAAAATCTTGTTGATTCAAGGACAATGTTCTTCAGCTAATTAGGCGTTCGGAATGCTATGGAAAAATCTAAGTAAGCGCTTTTCCTTCGAAATCAAGTATTCTAGCGGTTGTTTATAATAACAATTGAGAAGCAATGATTCAAAAAAAAAGTTCATAGCATTCATACTTGTGAAAATATACAGGGTGTTCCATTTGAAAACAACAAGTTTACTAAATTATCTCAATAAATTAAACACCCTGAATCATTGCTTGTTTATCTCCAAGAAACTTTTATTTGAAACTTTTTTTTACACAGTTGGAATATTATGTAAGTATTCCAGTAATTTTAACTAATTTACTAATTGTTAAGGCTTCTACTTCGTTATACATCGTTGTTCGATTAATTCGATTAATGAAAACACTTTTTGTAAATAGAAAAGAGTATTCATTCACTTGGTCACAGTTATTTAAATATATTAAATAAAAATGATTTGAAAATAATTAATAAATAATTTCCACATTTAGCTCTGTGACTATTGACTTACCTACGTAAGTACGTTAAACAAATGCACATTAAAACAATTACTTCCCGGGCAAATATCCACGCCGGACATTGAATTACATAATATACACCTTTTTTTGACTTTGTATAACTGAAATTTATTTAGTGCGTCAGTTTAATGCGTCATTAACAAACTAACAGTCTTGAAGAATTTTAACTAACCCTATGTAGAAAACAAAATAGACAAAAAAGTCTTGGTAAATCAAAGTCTTTGAATGATGTAGTTTTTTTTTTATTGATATTGAAAAGTTGAGAATTAATACCAAAAAAAAGTTTTTTTCCTTGTTTATTATCAACGCCAGTGTTTCTTACTGTAAAAATCCAGGTGATAATTTGACTTTTGATGCTAAAGGAACTTGAATCCGTTGGGCCCAATAAGAAGACAACTACTGTTATAGAAGAGTTTTATTACCGAAATTTAAATTAAGGCTGGAAAATTGGTCAACTTTGGGATTTTTTTTTCGAAGTCGAATGAATATTTTGAAATGCGGTTTTGTCAATACAATTGGCCATACAATAGACTACACAATTTCCAACACATCCAAAATGGCGGCTCTAGTCTCCAACCGGACACATGTTTATTCTCTATCTCTTGCATTCTCAAATCGCGTGGAAATGCAGATTCGAAGAGAATTCCAAATTTTGCCACCAGATCGCGTTTTGCCTCGGTCCGCCGTCTCACGGTTGCGAGCCGGATTATGCACTCGGCCTACTTTGATTACACTCCCAAGCCCCGGAATAATTAACCTATCGCTTATGTTGTATCTCCAATAATCATAACACTCGGAGAATGCCTGTGTGATTTTTTAGAGTTGTAGCTAAAAAGAAGCTAGATCTTCTGAGAAAAGAGGGTGATGATTATTTTTGAAAGTATTCTCAGTGTCTATTGGAGATATAACATAAGCAATCCTCTGGTGGCAAATTTGGAACTCTTTTCGAATTTTTCATTTGCATGTGATTTAAGAATGCAAGAGATAGAGAATAAACATGTGAGACTTCGATTATGCGCTTTCATGAGATTTTAAAATGACAAATATAAAGACCAAAACTATACCTCATCAATAACTTTTGAAACTAGCTACGGGGAAGAGGCTGTAATTGCATGGATTAATGTTCTAGTTTTGGCAATCGCCTCCTAAAAACTATTGAAATTTAGAGATTAAGGAAGTTCTAAACTTTCTGCGCATCTGTGTTTCCATGCGATTTAACAATGAAAAATAAAAAGAGCAACAACATTCCGTTTTGTTTTCCTCTTTACTTGTTAATGGGATGGGGTGTGAAAATATAATTAGATAGCTATGTTACAAAATAGAGTAACTAAGTTGTTGACACTTAATTATTATGTCAGTGTAGTGTATTGTAAAATAAAACTGTTATAAATAATTACGGAGTAAAACTTAAATATCTAACATGGGGGAGGTGAAATTTAGAGATTTTATTTTTGACAAAAATAAAAAATTAATAAAATCTCTAAATTTCACCTACCCCAACCCATTAATAAGTTAAAAAAAATAAACAAAAGGGAATATTGTTGGTCTTTTTATTTTTCATTATCAAATCGCATAGAAACGCAGATTCGAAAAAAGTTCCACATTTTATCGTTTATGTTATATCTCTAATAGATATAACACTCAAAGAGTGCTTTCAAAGTTTTAGTGTCATGTCCCCCTTCCCCCAGAAGAACTGGCTGGATTTGCTACTGGGTTTTCACTATAATTCTAAATCACGTAAGCATTCTCAGTGTGTTATACCTAATGGAAAAACAACATAAGTGATACTCCATCTGGTGGCAAAATTTGGAACTCTTAAAATCTGCATTTTCATGTTTTGTCTTTAAACAAAAACGTAATCTGTCATATCTTCGAAACTAATGTTCATAGTAAAAAATGATAATATCTTATAATTCCTCCTAAAATAGCTTTCTTCCATTTCACTTAATAAGCGAGAAAAAACGTAATTTTTGATATTTTTCAAAATATCTAAAGGCCGATCTTCCTGCGATTTGTATATTTTCTAGGGACTTGACTTAATCATCATGATGGTTGCGACAGTAGCAAGGTGGTAATTCATAATATAATACGTGGTTATCCATAGAATAGATTCAATGAACTTGACTCAACTTATAATTTTGAAAATGTTTTAGTAATTGTCTTCAATCAATTTACAATCTTGAAACTTTGTGAAAATTGAATTGTCCGCGTCGCTCTGGTTTCGGCGTCGTTTTTCCATCCGCATGAAAGTGAAACCGAAAAGCAAGGGAACGAACATAAAATGAGCGTTTTGCCACGGTCCGCCGTCTCACGGTTGCGAGCCGGATTATGCACTCGGCCTACTTTGATTACACTCCCAAGCCCCAGAATAATTAACCGTTCTTTTCCTAGACCGGTATTGTTCTGGATTGCTAATCCACTGGTATCTCCGAATTAGACATCGAGGAAATATTTGGTTCGAACACATCGAAAATATTCAAGACAAGAATTATTTATTCATAGTTGTACAGGGTGTTCTATATATATAAATCTTTATTGACAGATTGTTTTTAACAAAGTATTAATAATAAACTAATACAATAAATAACTAACATAAAAATAAATTCTTCTGCCAATTGGCTATTGACCGTTGGTCTTTCCGCCCAGGGTGTTCTATTTTTGATGGATTCTTCAAGTAAAGTACCATTAATATTAAAGATACAGAAAAAAACAATATATGCTTTCAGGGTTAAATTTTAGTACTAATGTCATATTTAAATAGACAAATTTTGATAAGGTATCAAAATTTGTCTATTTAAATATGTTAAAAAGAATTTTTATAATTCACCTCCTTAATTTCGATGTAAGTAAATGTAATTGGTTCGAGGCATTATAATTCGGTTCAAGTCAACGTAAGCTATTCAGGATCATTTCTTTGCTCAAGAAGTTGTATCAAAGCATCACGAACTATCAAATTATTAATCACGATGCATTAAAAAATAAAGAATACATTTTTTGTTTTGTTCAGAAACATCATACGCAATTGCATGTCTTCAGAGCTTTGGATGCCCGAAAACGATATCCGATTGAGTAGCTTAGTTTTTGTAGAACAATACCATAGCTTAGGGTGTTGAGTCGATCTTGAGAAAATTTCATTTTAAATCACATTGTGGAATTCGGGAATAAGAAGCTTAAGATGCTTCTAAAAGTAGTATTCTCATTTTTTTTTCAAATTGTATCTTAAGAAGCAATCATTATGTATTATTAATAAAAAAATATTAATAATAATAGAAAAAAATGTTTTATTCACTTGGTCACAGTTATTTAAATTAATTAAATAAAAACAATTTGAAAATAATTAATTAATTAATAAATTATTTTCTCTACCCCGACACCAATTGGTAAAAGGGGACATCGATTATATATATATTATTTTCTCTTTAGCTACGGTGACATTATTACATGTCTAATAATAGACATTTGCTAAAAAAAATATTAAGAACTAAATTCTATCCAATTAACAATTTTTTTCTGACCTCTTTTCAGCAGAGAAGTTTTCAGACTGCGTTGATCTCACGAATCAAATCCGATCGTGATATTGAGATGAAATTTAATTGTTTTCCTTCCGTTTCGGTTTGCGGTAAATTGTGCGTGAAATATTCACGACAGACTACCTCCGAGACAAAAGCGCATCCGCCCAAAAACCAAAATGAAAAATAAAAACAGGTCGGCGTATTCATCAGCTTGACGGTTAATTAAGTATGCAAGCCGAAAGAATTTGAACGTATTTCACTTTCATGCCGGAATTTACCAGGCCGGCACGAAAAATAATCTCGGAAGAGGAAAGTGCGGAATAATGAAATTCGCAAATTTGAAATCGAAAGTGCACAATAATGGACTGATGTTATTTAAAATTAATTTGCGGAAATGGGGAAAGTTGGATTTGAGGGTTGGGTTCTGTTGAATAATATTGCTGTTTGTATAAAAAAAAGTAACGTTATTAAATTAGCGTCTTAAATCTCTGATACACGATTGTTATGACGGTTATTACGTGGTAATCTTTCAATGAAAATATTACTATGTTTTTTACCACTTTACATAATATCATTATACATTCACATTTAAAGAAATGTTCAGCCACTTGAAATTATGCAAAAGGTGGCGCTTGCGTCGTCTTTAATGTATTATCATTATACATAATTAATAAAAAGTGTTAAAAAAAAACATTGTAATAGTTTCATTGAATCATAGAGTTGCGAATAAGGATTTCCATATTCACCCATTTCCATCAATTCGGGTCTTTCGTGATTACCAGAATTCATACAAAAAGTCGATACTACTGACCTGTATGAAAAAGAGTGTCTCTATTTTTACATTATTTCCTCCATGCTTGATGATTACGCTTTAAATAAATATCTTTGACAGCATCATCGACCTCTAAACATGTAAAGATTAAATAAATAAATAAATTCTAGAGATTTAAAGTTTAAAATAAACCAATTAACTATGTTTACAAATATTGTAATTTTTTACGAAGAAACAAATAAAACAGGCTGTTTAAGCCCCACAGCTTTAGTCGCCAAGCTGTAGGGCTTAAGGCTGGCGTTTATCGTATATAAAATGAAGCGATTTTGTACCAATTGAATTCTTACAATAATTCCTGAATAATGAATTTCATCATATTATATATCAAAATAATCCTAAAACTCCACAGATTTCGAACGATTTATTTAAAAATTAATCTGATTAATAGTTTAGAAGAAAATTACGTCCATAGGTATATTTTTACTTATTAATATAATTATTGAAAGAAAATGAAATATGTCGTAATAATCTGCATTTAATGTAGTTATGGTTCAATACAATTTTTCGTCAGAAAACAATGCTGTTTATTTAGGAAGGTCGTTCCGAAAATATCATCAATTCCCTTGAAATTCGGTCATATTGAATAAAACCGGCAAGTTACATATAGTTTTCTGCATTTGACTAGATAAATAACAGTTCATTAAGTTCATATAGATAGCGGTAAATAGTGTACTATATTTTAATAAATGTTATTTGCGTTTATCACCTTTAAATTATTTATAAAATTAACGTTATGAGTAATCGTTTAAATAATTAATACCGTGGAAAAATACAAACAAAGATTTTTAATTAATTTTCAAGAGATACTCAATAGATGTTTCTCCCCTATTCTTGATAATATTTGTGTATGTGTGCATGTGTATATGTGTCTGAATGTGTGTGTGTAGAACCGCTTAGTGTTATTTCTCATTCAATGAATATGAGAAAGAAATATCCAGTTATCTCCGCGCCACGATTCTATAACACAGATGATTCGCATGCCATTCTAAAATAATAAACATTTTAAATAGTGTTCAGTAAGCAGTATACAAATATGAATGAATATTTTTGCAAAAGTTTGCACGGTGAAAATGTATTATTATGTTTTTTTTAGATTTATAAAAAAATGTAATGTTTCAAATAATTTTATTTGGAAGGATTGTAATAAAAGACATATGATGATCATAAATAAATCAATATAATTGTAAAATTTACGGATAAAAATAATAGCATGACTGTAAAGTAAGCAGAAATTCCAAAAAAATGTATATATGTTTCCTCTAAAATGATTAATAATCTCATGAACCGTTGTATTCCACTATTATTGTTCTACACTTTGTGTAGAACAACATCTCAAATAAAGATAATTTTAATTTTTGGTTTATTTATAGTAAATGAAAATATATGAAAATTGACATTGATGACTCCTATTTTTTATAGGAATTTTAAAATAAAATGGAATCCCGACCAGGGAAAGTTCTTGGAAGCTGGAATTGATCCAACATCTATATAGTTTTACATAATCAAATTCTCTATCGATTCATACTAGCATTACATACGATTATCAACTTTAGTTTCTTTATATTAGAATACTATCTTCCTTGGTCATTTTAGTTTTCGATCTGGGGTATATGTGCCGTCAACTTCCTCGATTAATTATTGTTTTAAGATAATAGCAACCATTACTCTCGCTTACAATTTTAAGCAGAAATGTTTATTTACATGTTTTTCTTTCTTTCTAAAAACACCAAGGAAGATATTATTCCAATATAAATAAATCAATATTGATAATGGAAAATAGGACATGTCCCGTTTTGTTTATATTGTTGTAAACATTTCTTAGAATTTCATTGTATTATTCGATATTATTATATTTATCAGATAAAATTATCTATCAGTAATTCTTGTTTTGAACAATATTGAAAAGTAAATATTTTGAAGAGAAGTAATTAGATTTTTGATATCCGAGAAATGTTTTCAACTGATGGCTGTGTAAATATTTTCATACAAAAAGACAAAAGGGCTTATTTTGTACACGTCTCGTCCTCTCATTATAATCACTGTGTTTAAGTTTTAAGTTTGTAATTGTTTTTAAAACGAGAACTGTTTCGGCCTTCGGGCTGATCAGATGTCTTTGCCTTTTCGTTAATAGTGAAAAAATGTAATAATTGTGTAAAGTTTGAATACAAGTATAAGTTAAAGTTTGAGCTCAGAGTTATTGTTGTTGACTTCTTGTCAAGGTGTTATCAAAAGCTCCACATAAGGAGTGATAACAATATTTTATTTCAAATACATTTCACGAAAACAAATTAATTTATGGGAAATATCTAATGTCATTTCTGTTACACAAATATAAAAGTTTCTTCAAAATTAAAAACAACGATGCATGTAAAAAAATAAAAACTATATGGTGCAATTAAAAAAAAAAACGTTTTAAGTCACATATATAAAATTATTATTCGGGCACCAAGTATATAAATATTTCATATTTAAAATAACCATTGCATAGAATAGTATTATCTTAGTATGCATATAAAATAATGATTTTAGATTTTTAGAAACAGCAACTACATCTAATCAAAACTACTAACTGTATTATATTGTTGTAAAGATAATGTGAAGAGGAATCTAATAAAAAATAATATATAGGGTGTTCAATTTAAAATAATAAAGTTGGTATCAATTCTTAGAAAAGGAGACGGCTTGCATATATGAAAACAATTTTATATTATGCACGTTTAGTAAAAAAATAAAAAAATAATAAATAAATATTTGAGGATCATTTCTGTAAAAAAGGTAAATTTTATGAATATTCACATATCTATAAAAACTGTTACAAACTTATAGTAAAAATTATTACGTTTAATTTAAAATTTGG
Source organism: Philonthus spinipes (assembly GCA_963082785.1). Classification (NCBI taxonomy): domain Eukaryota; kingdom Metazoa; phylum Arthropoda; class Insecta; order Coleoptera; family Staphylinidae; genus Philonthus; species Philonthus spinipes. The sequence goes on from OY720299.1 coordinate 22,909,241, forward strand.
AAGTTAATAACGACTTTAGGTATCAGAAAAAATGTAAGTATGAAAATATTTTAGTTTGAAAAATCAAGCTCGATTACATATACAGTCAAAGTTCGAGTAGGTATAAAGCGCATACATATTTAATGAATCGTTTGCCACTCGGTGCTTTGCAATAATTCTGTGATTTCTTTTTTTTTCTCTAAAAATGAGAATAAAAACATTATCTATTGAGTAATTCGATGATACGACAAAATTCATCAAATATATTTATACACTGTCTCTTTATACACTAAAAAAATAACAAACAGCATATTCAATAAAATAATTCAATAAAAAATTAGAACGCGTCAGCGTCGGTTGTAGAATACACACACATACACATATGTAAATTAAATAAAAAACAAACTACAGTGTTCTACATATTTCTTAATTAGTTCGCTATTAAAATCTAGAGGCATCACCTCCTTGACGATTCGCAACTATCTCTGCCATCGCATCATTCCTTTTCTAGTAAACGCCAGCCTTAAACGGCATTCTCCATTCCTTTCTGTTTTCAGTTTTAATCTTCCAGTCCCTTATTTCGTTTTTCCAGGTCCGTCATTACTACATCTCACCATCGTTTCCTTAGTCTTCCTTCCTTTTTCTAATAGTTTGGCCTTTTTTAGGCTATACTCTTTGAGATTCTTTCCTCAGACATTCTTTCTATGTCACAGTGACTTATCGCTTCTATTTCTATTGTTTGTTCTCTGAACGTTTCATAATTTTCACTATTAATTCTTCTGTTCTTCTTCATAAGATTCTTATGAGTCTTAGCATATATATTCTAAATTTTGCTTTTATTGATAACTGCTTTAATTTGCAAATATAGTTTACAGATCCGTCACTTTCATTTACTTTTATAATCCTTGAATCCATTTCTTTTTCCTCTTCCAAAATATTTGTTATTCCAGCACCAAACTAAATGAATTCCGTAACTTCTTCAAATATCATATTTCCAGGTCCTGTCTCGCACTCGAAAATGTTGTTCTGCTGTTTGTGCCTTATCCTCATTAATTTGCTTTTATATTTTCTCTTTTGTGGATGCAGCTCAAAAAAATAAGACGATCCTTAAATGACAATTACAGTAAAATGTGTCTTATTTGAGATAAAAATTGAACGTTTTGGAGGATTTTTTTAAACGATTACTAAAGAATTTATTGCGATAGTTTCAGACTTTACATTCTTATATAAATAATAAGATTCATTAATTCCGTTAAAACCATTTTTATAATACATAACACAAATCATTTTTTATATGTTTTCATTTTTTAGCTTTAAAATTAAAGAAAACTCGTCAGTTGTTAAAAATCATTTCAAAGTTTCTAAAATCTGACATAAATTCATGACATTTATTTATTTAACGAGATTTAATATACAATTAGGCGGAAAGACCTTCGGTCGATAGCCAATTTATATACAAAATTTAGTTAATAATTGTAAATATATGTTAAATGTTAAATATTGTAACTCTGTAAATAAAGATGATATTATTATTATACAATTAGCAATAATAACTAAATTATACCATTTTTAATAAATGAAACGCTTTTTTTTGTTTGTATGACTAGGATCCGAAGTGTTTCATTTATTAAAATTACAATGTATAACAAAGTAGAAGCCTCAACAATTAACAAATTTAATTAACACTAATGTAACTATGAAGACCAAAGAGTATTTTAAGTTATACCATAATTATATCCCTTAATAACTAAAATGTAATAAACAAAAAATAGTAATTGCAACCTAAAAAGTTATATCCAGATTAATCTCTACCAAAGCTCTCCGAATTGGTAACAAATTAATAGCAAAAAGGTCGAAATTGGGTGAAGAAAGCAAGCAACTTGCAGAGTGCATTGATCTGGATATAAATAAATCGGGGAATATCTCTAACAATTTATTTTAAACCGAATGCAAATATTCATTTCAATTAAGCCAAATGATGTTTACAAATTAATTTAATTAACGCTTTCCATTCATAACTAAGAACTTTATTATTAGCATCAACAAATAAACTCTAAATTGAATTCCAACTCATTCAATTTTAATTAACTATTAAATTAAATTAACCTCAATCGAATGGAACTGAACAAGGAGATATTTTTTTATTGGTCTGCCGAGCCGTATTTGCTGTAAATTGGTGCAAAAGCGTCCGTAAAAGGAAATCTCGGGAAAACTGCACTTTGCGCGAGCGAACATTCAAACGGCGAGCGTCTGTTTATTTTCTGTGTTTGTCGTAAATTCGAAACACTTTCGCTCGTTAATCAATTAAAGGCGACTTTCGTAATAAATTAATAGTGTCTTTTTCTTTCGTTTAATGTGCCGTTTGGATACGCGCCGGTTTATAAAGAATGTCCATCGAGTAAAAGTTGTAAAATTTAAGTTATAGTCAGATGTATTTTTGTGAATTATACGAAGAGATAAAAAAAATAGTTGTACAAATGAGTATGAGGACTAGGTGATTTTTTTTATATTTTTTTGCGTAAAGTTAAAAGTAAAGTTTCTTTTAATTTAATTAAAACTGCAATGTGAAACATTTCAACCATCTAGTTAGTATGATGGTAGAAATGTTTCGCATTGCAGTTTTAATTAATTTTTTTTAAAGTTTCTTTTAATTTAATTAAAACTGCAATGCGAAACATTTCTACCATCATAATAGCTAGATGGTTGAAATGTTTCACATTGCAGATTTAATTAAATTAAAAGTGTAATTAATGAATTCATTATTCTCTTTTAACTACTTCTTGGACAAATACCCACGCCGTACATTAAATTTTACAATAGATATTGATGGAGATGTTTTAACTACTTCTTGGACAAATGCCCACGCCGGATATTGAATTTTACAATAGATATTGATAGAGAAGAGAATTCATTAACTTATTAAAATAAATTAAATATAGATTTTGGTCGTTGTATCTTGGAAATATTGATGAAGCATATTTTTTTTAATCAAGAATTTGTTCAAAAACAAAAATATAATTTAATCACTGAATCATTTGTTTCTTTAACCATAATTATTTATTGTGCGCAACCATAAATTAATACACAAAATCACGACTTAAGTTTCGACGTTTGATTGTCATTACCAAGTGACATAAATTACAAAAAAGTTATATTTATACAGGTAAAAATTAGTCTCCGACTTTCCAACCTGTATAGTTTACAATAACATAACAAACATTTATTATGAATATCACACAAAAATTAATTAATTGTTAAATGGCTATCGACCAGAGGTCTTTCTGCCCAACCTGTATATTTAGTAGGCTTTGATTTATTGCGAAATTTCCAGACTATACACTTGTACTATATATATAATCGTTTGCCTTGTCTACCATTGTTTCCTTTTATTTATTTGTTGTAATTATTATTATTTCAGATAATGCCAGCTGATGATCTCTATTGGAACCCAATGGATCTAGACAGCGACGAATCCATCCCCTACCCGAAACAGTACATCGACCCGTGGGATTTGGAAAACTACGCCTACATCCGCCAGCATTTGGATTCCGTCGACCTGAACTCGGACCCCAGCAGTCTGGGCGAACCACAGGAAACCAACGCCTTCTACTACATCCCGACCAAACCAATCCAGTTCCCGCGTTTCCAGCACGAGCATTACAACAAAAACGACGACTATTACCACCCCAGCAGCAGCAGCGTCAAAGGCAGATATGACACGCTGGAACCATCAGAACATGGCACAGCGAACTACGTCGCCATCGACGAGCTGACGGTGAAGAACGGCATGCCCGGGACGATGAAAAAGAGGAGGGCGAGCTTCGTTTTCGGGAGTTCCAGGGGGAAGAGCCAGACCTCGGTGCAGCCTGATAGTATTGAAGAATATGATGGTGGTAAGTTAAAATTGTCAAGTTTTTGAAAAGTAAAGTATTTTTTTATACATGAAAGCCACACCTTAGTCTTGATTGATTATGATACTACATAGTGTTTTTTTTAATGAAGTATAATTATATTAAATAAAAATGATTTGAAAATAATTAATAAATTATTTTCACATTTAGCTCTGTGACTTTTGACTTACGTTACGTGAGTACGTTAAACAAATGCACATTAAAACAACTACTTCCCGGGCAAATACCCACACCGGACATTGAATTACATAATGTACACCTGCTGTTGCACATCAATAAAATATTGCATAATGCAACAAATTTTGATCCGAGAAAAATTTAATGTAAAAACAACAAAAGGAACGTTACTTAATTTAAGGCCATCTGCAGACACGTATTTCGGGATCTATTCCTCGTCAGTATAGCTATGCTTTACATAATTTAAAGATGTTAAAATAAATTAATTAAATTAATTCAAATACAATCAGCAAAATTAAATCAAGTATAATTATTATGAAGCTGCAGAAAGGTGGAACTCCGTAAATAAAAAAAATATATTATTTTTATAACGACGTATTTTTTAGCAAAATCGAACATGGCTTAATTTTTTTTGAATCCGTCCACATTCGCTTTCATAAGCCTTTAAAAAAATGCATTCAAGAAAAGTATCCGACTTTCATGTGAAATCGATAAACAAATATTTTGTAATATTTTCTTTATTTCTTACGTCTTTTATTCGCATTGTGAAACTTAGCGCAAACAAGTGTTGAACAAGTGGTAGGTAGAAGGCAAACAGAATCCACTGGAATATTTCCCATAGCGTGCAATTTCTGTTGGGAAACGTTTATGCGTTAATGCATAAAAAGAAGATAAAAATCGTGTAATTAAGTCATTGAATGTTTTTACCGTTCGTATTAGCATAATAAAGAATTTGTTACACACATAAAAGCAAACATACTGTAAATATTTTTAATGTTTTTTTTTATATAGGATTCTCTTTTTATAATAAATGTATATTACATAAATTCATTAGCAGATTAAGTTTTTTTTATCACAAAAAAACTGTATGAAATTTTTGTTTGGGATATTAATTGTTTCAGAGCGTACATAATTTTTTTTTTCACTTTTATTTAAAACAGACTGTACTCAAGTTTCATAATAATAACAAAAATGTATTTACCGACATCAAGGTCCTTTTATTTTTAAATAATAATTAGAAACAAAAAAATAATAACCTATATCTATAATAATTAAATAAAATAGTAATGAAACTAAATAGCCTATTCTATCAAAATAAACCTATGTAAATATAATAAATCTAACATAGTTTATTTTTAAATAGAATGAATACTAAATTTAAAACACAACACTAATTAATTATAAATGAAACTAATAAAAGCTAATCTTTACCAATCTAACAAAACCTATTTTATGAAACACAAATAACTAAACCTATACTTAAAAAAAATTCTAAATACGATGTACACTAACAATATAAAATATATTAAATAAAAATGATTTGAAGATAATTAATAAATTATTTAACTCCTTGACATTTTGACTTACGTTACGTAAATACTTTAAACAAAGGCATATTAAAACTACTACTTCCCAGGCAAATATCCCGCCGGAATTACATAATGTACACCTGCTGTTGCATATCAAAAAAATATTGCATCATGCAACAAATTTTTGACCCGAGAAAAATGGAAGTAATTGTTTTCATGTGCATTTATTTAAAGTACTTACGTAACGTAAATCAAAATGTCACAAAGCTAAATGTGGAAATAATTTATTAATTATTTTCAAATCATTTTTATCTGAATATTGTTATTATTCTGTACAAAGGTGAATTACCGAAAATAAATGAATTGAAATTGAAATTTGTTTCATTTTGTTTAATTTAATTTATTTAAATTAAATTCTCAGATAGTCCATTAAGATTGGATTTTTAATTAAATACGCTACCAGTACCATTACTTTTAATACAGATTTTTTTATAATCGAATTTTAATTCTGGTGATATTTCCTGTATAATACATAACGAACATTTTATTATAAATCTAAAATTGTTTTGCGTAACTTAATTAGTCCCGCTGAAGTATTTAATGATTTATCTATTACGTACACTTAACGATTTTTATTGAGTTTTATTATTATTGCCATCAAAGGCGTGTTGTTGGAAAGAATATGCGGGATCTGGGTTAATTGGAAACATTAAAGAAATTAATTAGAGACAGAAGAAATTTATGAAATGTTTTTATACGGTATTTCATTTAAAAAATTAAAATTGCTGATACCTCATTCTTTTACATCCTGAATTCAAAAAAAAAATCATAATCGGTTGATATATAACGACGCCTTGTTTACAATATAATCCAGGATTATAAATAGAAAAGAGTATTTTCAGTCATTTAAATAAAATTATTTGAAAATAATTAATGAATTATTATTTGCACATTTAGCAATGTGTAATTCAATGTCTGGCGGGGAATTTTCCCGAGAAGTAGATGTTTTAATGGGCATTTATTTAAAGTACTTACGTAACGTATGTCAAAATGTCACAGAGCTAAATATGGAAATATTTTATCAATTTTTTAAAATCATTTATATTTAATTTATAATCGAGGATTATGTCGATTATTTTATAAAATTTGACTTAAACTGAGAATTATTACTCAATAGTAGACTATTACTACGAGCATAAATCTATCATTCCTTCGCTTCCTAGACACGAGATTGTAAAAAAAAATAAAATAACGTAAAATAATTGAATACTTTGAAATAATTTATGCTACTGAATTATATAAAATATTTGATACAATTAATAATCTGTTAGATTTAATAATAAATCAATTATCCTTCATGATTAATAATATCACATTTATAAACGTTATGTTACGAAAGAAATGATGGTTACAATGTCGCAATAACGGATGGATAAACAGTCGATGGGCGTCGTACGCATCCTTAAAAGTCCTCACTTTTTTATAAATAATAACAACAAATTAGCACACTCAAGGACAATGACAAATATGTATAAACAATATAAATAGACCCGCGTATGGGTGTATGTGTGTTTACATAATTTGTGTGCAATTCAACCAACGGATGTTCTTCCTTGATCTGAAGATAGGTTGAATCACCTTCCTAAAAGTAGTTATTTTTAATTACGCCTTGTATTGTTTCCATAATAAGCTTCCCATTTTTGTTATTAATTTTTTTTACATTAGGTGTTAATGTATTTAACATCTTTAAGAGTGTACATATCAGTCCACTTTGGTGATTAATAATAATAATAATAATCTTTATTTTCAAAATGTCATTTACATGTTACAGAATGAAAATAGTGTCAGAATAAAAGCATTTAATTTAATATAATATATTATTTTTCTTCTATTTATTTGTATACTATTAACATTATTATATTGACGAGTGTAAACATTATTTATATTGTATGAGCACTAAAATAATAAATAAATAAATAAATAATATAAATGCGTTAATACTTAATGTGTTTAAAAATTTTGAAGAATTTAATTTGATAGAAAAAAATAACTTGTGCATTAATTCAATAGTTTAAATTGTACTATTTCTTGAATAGTTTTCTCACTTATCACTCGGAGAAACATTTTGAACAATTACTGATGAAGGTTTAAATTAAATTACAAATGGTTTGTTTCACAATTTCTCTCGATTAGTTTGGCTTTTTAAGAAGAGATAAATTGCGAAACAAACCTAGTGTAATTCATTGTAAACCTTCATCAGTAATTGTACTATTTTAAATTATATATATATATATATATATATATATATATATATATATATATACAGGGTGAGTGGCTAACTATTTTTTGGTGTATGGTAAAATTAAAAACGACTGTAACTTATTTTATGTTAAAAATAACTATGGCATATGTTATGTCGGATTAAAGGGAAAAAATAGCCCTTTTAATAAAGTCATAGCCAACTATTGTTTCCATTTAAAAAAAGGTAAGTTTGTGTCATTTCTCCCAAAATATGGGCGAAAAATTTTTTTGATTTTTTGTTATTAATCTGTGTAAAATTTACTACAACTTTGTCCTTTACAGTTTTTTTCTATCTATGATAATAACAGAGATATATTGATTTCAAAAAATTGACACATTTTACTTTTTTCAAAATATCTAGTTACCCTTGACTTTTTCAAATAATTTGAAAGTGTCATTTTATTCGTCTTATAAAACTACACTTCTTTCCCCATTTAACCGTTTTTCTATCTCTTATAGTTTCCGAGATCCCCATAGAGAACATCGAAAAAAACTCACCCTGTATACATTTCTTTATTCAGTCATTAAATATAACACATGTAACATATATTGTTACAAACATTAATAATAAGTACACAAAATTAAATGAAAGGTTCGTCTGTTCTGGGTTAAGTCTTTCTGTCCTGTAGTGAATTTATGATGATGTGCAATGAAAAATGCCTGTCTGTGCTATCTGAACTTATCTAAAGCGTATTAATGATTTCATGAATAATGAGAGGAGGATGTATGTATTTTAGAGGGATGTTTGGATTTTGAAGGATAAAGAATTTAAAATTGTCTACAATTTATTTTAAAAAATAGTTAAATTAGTTAGTAAAAAAATAATAGTTTCATGATTTTTTCCCTTAAAATACAACTTATAAAAACGGACTGCTGTTATAAGTAATGATTAATTGCATCATTAAGTGAACGCAAATTAATAAATATTTAATTTTATATTTGTTGATTTGCCTTCATTTTACTGCAATTAATCTCATCAATAAAGTAACTCGGACAAAAATTGGAGCAGGAGGATAAAAGTTTACAACTAACTTTCCCTTGTGGGTCTAAAAACTGTGCTAAATTTCATCTCTTTCGTATTTATAGAAGAGAATTTGAATAAAAAAACAGTATTCTACGATCACACATTTGAAGCAGGAAAAATATTAAATTTTGACTCAAAATAGGTATAGTGAGCGACGAAGTCTCATGTTAAATACATGGAAAATATTACAATATTCATAACTCAAGCGTAAATGAGGGCAGGAGGATGAAATTTTGTCAATACATTGTCCATGTGATTCTAAAGCTGTATACAAATTTCACTACTTAGATATTTACAGAAAAGAATTTCACCCACTTGCAAAACAAACAAAATAAATATTATTATAAAATAAATAGAAAAAGAATAATGTGGAAATAATTTATTAATTATTTTCAAATCTTATTTTTAATTTATTATTATAAAATAATACTAAATCAACATACATAAATAAATAACATAAAACAACATATATATATATATATATATATATAATCTAAAATCCCCATATACTATAGCGATGGTATAGGGGTATTAATAAATATTTGATTTCGTATTTGGTGATTTGTGTTCACTTTACTGCAATTTGCAATTAATCTTCACTTATAAGCGCTGTCCTTTTTATGATAATCAAAAGTTGACACACACACGCATCCTCAATAACATAAGAGCCATCATCATTACCAACACCATTAGAGAATAAAAATAGTAAAGGTAGAAGGTTAAAGTATTTTAAATTGTCTATGAAGCAACGTACTTTAAAATTTCTCTTGATGACATAATTTCAATTTCTTCCTAAATTAAGGGATTATCATTCCTTAAAAAAATATTACAAATGTTTTCTAGTTCCAATGTATGAATTACAACAAACAATAAAAAAATATATGTTCTGGGCTAATTTTCATACGGAATCAAGACGAACATCAATCAGATTTTCTAATTAATTTAATAATAATATTTTTTCGTCTCGTTTTCTGAAGAAACAAAACATTTCAAAAGATAAATACATACAAATAAAGGAAATTTTTTATGTGTAAATGGAGAAAAAAATGAGTTATAAAAAATGCGAAATATGAATCGATGAATGAAAATTATACAAAAAATGGTGATGTGTCCATCATGGTAGTTTCCCCGGTGAATACAGTCAAATAAGTTTCTGATTGAAAATTTAATAGGAAAGCAAAATGATTAATAGAAAAAATTGATTGTTGTCTTTCAAAGTTAAAACCGAGTATTTAGAAGAATATTATAATTAAGTGTGTTATTTCTTACCTTACAATGTGTTAAAATCATTTCTCCACACTCTTCTTCATTTTTTCAAACTTTGCGAATGTGCTGAATATGACGGCACTTTGACGTTTTATTTGTCATTAAAATAATTATTTCAATAATTAAAATCTCTAAAGGAATTTATTAGGTAAACGCTTATAAAATGAAAACCGGAGGTCCTACAATAAAAGTTTTATAACAGAAATTATTTATTTTCCAAGATCTAAAACTATTACTTGAAACATTTTTCTATCCGAATTAAAAAATGAAAAATTGCTAAGAGTAAAGTTGCATTTAATGAGTTTTGATTCTAACCAAAAGCTTTTCAGATCATTCCACTGTTATATAAAGCTTACATATAAAGTTTGGGCTTAATCCATTTAGCCGTTTAGGCGCTATCGCGGAAACACACAGACACACACACAGACATTTTTCAAAACTCGATGGAATGGACTCAGGGGACCTCAAAGCGTGCATATTTATTGAAATTGGCGGTTCAAAAATTTTCACCATCACAATACTTTCCCTTGGACAGGGGTCCGGGGAAAGTAAAAAGAATATAAAAAAATGCGAAATATGAATCGATTAATGAAAATTATACAAAAAAATTGAAACAATTATCAAACATTAACATTGGATGTTGCTGTATAAATGCCACGCGTTAGGTATACCACAAAATCCAATACAGTTAGTTTCCTGTCCAATCGATCCATTAGCATTAAAATTCGCAATACTCAATAGCTGTGAATAACGTTTACCTCAAGGATCTCTTCTATCCCCAATCCTATACAACATTTACATATATGATATTTACAACCCCAATCTCAAATATCTTAACCCTACCTTGTACCCCTTGTACCCTTAGTATACGCTGACGACACAGCCCTTACATTCCACGCTGCCACAATTACTAAAGTAAGAACTCTACAAGGGCTGATAGACGACTAAGTGAAGAATCTTGTTAGATGGAGAATCTATCAATTTTAACAAAACCTAACTCCTTATCACTAACCATCGATATGCCGATTTCCCATACCCAATATTCCGCCATCCAGAACCTGTAAGTACCTTGGAATAACCCTATATCCGAAATTAACTTTCATCAATCAATCTCAAAACCTCAAAGCAAGTCTAACGTTTGCAAGATTCGACAGTTTAGATCGCTCACGTATAAAAATAAAGGAAACAAAAAAAAACAGCAGTACACGTGATGGTGCATAATAGCCGCGTATTTAAGGGTCGACACCTTAAATACGCGGCTATTATGCACCACAATTCTCGTCCTAATGCCCTAAGAAACTTGTAAGTCGGTGAACGCTCAGACCTTAGAGTGCTTACAAAAATTAGACAGCGTAATAACGCTCTCCACAACCCTTCCAATACTTTCCTCGACGAAACATGCAAAATTGCTACTATTAAACATCCTTTCCTTAAAATTTGCTACCAATCCTCATACAACTCCTATTATAAAACACCTACGACATTTCATAAATTCATCTCAAGAACTGGACAGAGACAGGCAGAAAGACCGATGGTTGATAGATATTTTCTGGGACCTTTGTTATTAATAAATAATTTTTTTTTAATAGCTCGCACATCCTGATAATATTTCGTATATTATTTGAAAACATTTTTTTTATAAATTGGATAATAATGGAGAAATCTGGCGACAAAATTTAAGCATTGTAGTCTTCCCTCTTAACAAGTTGTTAATTCACATGTTTGCTTAAACAGGACAAGTTCGCCTTCCTTTAGTGGACGAAACAATGATTCTCGGTCGTCTACCGTGTAGACCCAAATCATTGATCTTTAATTTATTATAATGTTTGTAATGTTGTAAATATTATCCTTCAGAAATATATATTTTCTATACCGATCTACTATAATGTTTATGTATTGGAGAGTATTACTTACACAAACAATAGGAGGAAGCGGGATAGATAATAAACAATAAATTGATTCCATGGTTACTTGTAATACTTTCAGCTATTAATTGCGAATGACAGATATCTTTATATTTCGATTGATTGTTTAAGAAATTGATTTAATACAAATAAATTTACAAATAATTATTGCAAGATTTCAACAGCACATTCGAAACTAGCATGAGTAAAATTCACATATTATATAATAACTGGTTTTTGAACCAACAAACAATACAAATGAATACATGGATAAGCTAATTCAGAATAAATGTTCAAATACAGATCCTTGCACCGCTAAACAGTGCCTTAATCTGTCATAGAAGTTCCTTCTCACGTTTTGAAGCATTAGAGGTGTAATGGCTCCAAACACATTGATAATCCTTTGGCGAAGCTGTTCTAAATTTGCAGGTCATTCATGATTATACACATTCTGCTTCACGTATGGCCAAACGAAAAAGTCAATTACAGCTAAATCGGGAGACCTGGCGGCCCACCTGATATCACCTCTTCTGCCAATTAAACGATTCGGAAAAGTAGTGTTTAGAAATTCACGCACATTAAGCATGTCGTATGCAGGACATCCATCCTGCTGATACCATATTTGGTTAAATTCTACTCCTGGAAGTTGCCTCATTGCTGGAATTATTTGATCACGGAGAAGATTCAAATACTTAACTCCATTCAAATTACCCTCAATGAAGAAGGGTCCAACAATATGATTTCCGATGACACCAGCCCATACATTCAACTTTTGTGGGTATTGAGTTCGGAAATCCATTCGGTGATGTGGATTTTCCCTACTCCAAAACCTAATAACGTTAGGATTGTGCCTTCCTAATAGTGGAAAGGTTGATTCATCCGTAAAACAAATATTCTTCAAAAAAAATAGGAATTTCATTTGTACTTTCCATCATCGTTTCACAGAACACCATTCTTTCAATCTTATCTTCAGGAAATATCTCATGACCTGTTGAAATTTTGTAAGATTTGTATCCATTTCGTTTCAAAACTTTTCGAACCGTTTCCCTGTTAGAATCCACTTCTGTAGCAATCCGAAGGCTGGATTTTGACGAATCTTCTTCTGCAACAGCGGAAATCATTACGTCCCGTCATTCCTGGTCTTCTGCAGCGTTTTGTTCTCTTCTATGGCATTTCTTGTTGGCCACACATCCAGTCTGTTCAAAACCACGAACAATTCTTGAAATTGTTGAAACGTGTGGAATTGGACGGTTCTCAAAATTTGCCAGAAATAAATGAACGGTATTCCTCATCGAATTGCTACCATATACCCATTTAATAATTTGTATTCTCTCTTCCAGAGTATAAGACATCGCGGCACTTGACAATTCCAAATTTGAAGCAAAATTTGATAAACAGGATAATATTTATTTTCGAATACGTAGTCATGGTAACAACAACTATTACGATTCGTCTGCTATATATTTTATCTTTCTCTCACTTCAGAAAATCCTATTGTACTGTATTAACCTATGGATTTTGCTATGATGCGTGAATAAATTGTTGTACTGTATATTAAAGTCGAAAATAACATACAAAAAGTTCCCAAACCGAACCTAGTGAGATACCTTGCCCTGGAAAATTTCTGATGTGATATTTTGAAGGATCCTTTAAAAAAAAATGTATTTTGTATATTAAAAAAACTGCAATAAAGCAATTATAAGCAGTGAAAACGATAAATAACGGATCGAAGAAATTTATAGCCCGTGTCGTGTATTAATACATATTTTTTTGTTTCGAATTTGCATTTTAATTCAGCGCATTCACTTTCGCCGGCTACGCGTATATGCTTGGGGCATTTAAACGATTCCATCTTATTACAAAATTAGAAAGCATTCGCCGGCGAGGAAAATTATAACATATCTTAAGTGAAGATAGAAGCAAAACAACACATTTTTTCTTACAAAGTTGCATTTAAATATATACCAGTTTAGCTATTGAAACAAAACATGCGAATTTACTATTAAAATGGTATTTACTAGGAAATTCGCATATTTTAGTAAAGTTTATTGATTATTTGTATTCGGTAGTTTGGATAATCGCAATAAAATGAAAAGTATAACTTAATTTAAAGGATATTTAAATAAATAACTTTGTTTGTATAACACACAGTATATTTATAAATACAATTGCAGTTTCGGCAAATCAGCTTGCCATTATCAAGTATAATGTTCTTAAATTACAAATGATGCGGTATATATAAGATAAAATATGGGAAAAGGATTATTTACAAGTATACAAAAACAAGGGATTACAAAATAGGAGAATACCTAGTGTATTCTCCTATTAAATCCTATTTAATCAATCTGAACGTGATTATCGGATTAGCGCGGGTCTTCTAAATTTCTAATGACTAATAATGAATTCATTTTAAGGGCCTTGTCGGCTAAATGGAGTACCTGAAGTACATCTTCTCGAAACGAATGATTTTCTTCTATCAGATGTTTTGCAAAAATGTTATCTATTTGGTTTAGTCGGTAGGTAGTATTTAAGTCGAGTACCGAAACTACAGCCAGATTGACCTTTATAATCGGGGCATGTATGTTTAAAAATTCCAGATTTATTTAAATTATGATTTTTTGTTTTATTATTATAAATATAATTTCAATTACAGAGAGGTTTAAATTCAATGTTAATATTATGTTTATAAATATATTTCTAATTTGGTTACTAAATTTGCCAAAGTAAGTAAGGGTTTTAAATGATATGAGTTATTTTGTTTTTATAGTGTATTTTGTTTTTTTTTGTATTTGTTTAAATGAGTGTTTTCTAAATAAGTTTTCTATAAAAGTAGTTACTGTATTCGTTATTAAGTGCAATATTTTTAATTGTAGTGTTCTGTATTTAGTTAAAGGGAAACTGAGTAAAGAAGTTATATATTAAGCACACATTAAAATAATTGACGATTAATTATTTTTAATAAACCAAAACTAATACATTAAAAAATCTGGTTATTTAAATTGAAAATCTCATCCTTAAACAATAGAGCTATCTAATGAATTGCCGAGATTGTGCAAATATTAATAAACCCCCATTTTTTTCTTTCTAAATACAGTTGCCATATACAGTCCATAAATTCATAATTATATATATACACACATCTCATACTGAGAAGTAGAGAGGCACATATAACGATGTTATATAAGACTAAATAAAATAAAAATATATACATATATTATCAAAAAAAAAAAACTTCTCAATACCCTTAAGGGTTAAGGTCATTATTACGAGCTTTAAATATCTGGAAAATGATTAATCGTAACGAACCATAATTAACGAATCCAAGGAGCATTTTATTTTACTATCAACATTGAGTGGAAATTTATCACTTTAGCCGATTAATTAAATTACAAAAACCAATAAAAATGTTAATAACTCCCAAATTTCTCTTTCTAACTGCACTTAAACAGTCCATAAATTTACAATTCCTAGGCGATTAATCAAACAGCGTCCGATCCATCAAAAGCGTGAAAGCCTCTAAAATGGGATTCCAGCAGATGATTCGTGAAAGCCGCTACGAAAAAAAAACGACTGGTTCAAGTTTACTTCACCGCGTTTTACGAGAATCGAGGGAATCCGTGAAAGCAAATCCGAGGATTGTTTGTTTGTGTGGTAAACGTCCTGCCGAGCAGGTGGAATGTTTAATTTTCAATGTCACGACCGAAACATTGGATTAATAATAATAATAGAAAAGAGTTTATTCACTCGGTTGTAGTTTTTTTAATAATTAAATCCGAAGATGCGGGTTCGATTTTAGGTTTCTGTTATCAAAATCGGTACCCCAAGGCTCTACTGTTTCATCTAAGTAAATGTAAGCATCATTATTGACAAATGTGTAACTTTACACCAAACCGATTTTTTTAATAATTAAACCCGTAAATGCGGGTTTTATTTGAGGTTTCGGTTATTACAACAGATACTGCAAGGCTCTACTATTTCACCTCTTCACATCTTTATTGACAAATATGTAATTTTACAACAAGCAGTTTTTTAATACTAATATTCTAATGAAATACGTAAATGAGGGTTTTATTTGAGGTTTAGTTAAACCCGTAAATGCGGGTTTTATTTTATATTTCGGTTATTACAACAGGTACTGCAAGGCTCTACTATTTCACCTCTGCACATCTTTATTGACAAATTTTACAAGCAGTTTTTTTTTTCTAATACTAATATTCTAATGAAATACGTAAATGAGGATTTTATTTGAGGTTTTGATTAACACAATAAATACCCCAAGGCTCTGCTGTTTCATTTCTGTAAATATAAGTTTTAGAGCATTGATTATTTTCAAATTTCTTTAATTTATTTTCACATTATTCAATGTAGGCTAATAACCCTAGTTCTTCCGGATTTAATTAATTTTTCCACACAATAGCAATCAATTAACGGTTTCAGTGAATCGCGAATTGAATTTTCCTCCAAACAATAACTGACAACCAAACGTATTTGTTCCGGAAGTCGAATTGAAGCGGGCGCGCGCGTTTTTGTCCTGTCAACTGCACAATATAATAATAAACTTTCGAGGCAAAATCCGAAATGACCAGGAAACGTCGTCGCCGCGACTGTAATCAATTGCACGTTTTGTACCGTTCCGGAGAGCTTTGCGCAACAAAATCGGGTTTCCCTTTTCCGTGTTTTTGCATAATTTTCAAACGCCAAAAAAAAAAACGTTGCAGCGATTTCGAGATAATGGATTGTTGAAGATTTCTGTAAAGTGAAATGTGGAACAAGTAAATGCGGAATTACACAAAAAAAAAGAATGGGAAATAGAAGTTGTTTTAAATTTGTTTGCGTTAGATTTTAATTAATTGCCTAAATACAATTTTTTGTTGGTTAATTATTTGGTTTCCAAACAAAGTAAGTTGCGTTTCAAAAATGTTACTGATTCTGTTACTATACAATATATGCAAATTTCATTTGAAGTACTGTACGACCTGTATGTTGTAATATCATTAAAATTGATATTCTACAAAAGACAAATATCAGCAACGAAGATTCAAAGGCTTTTTATATTAAATCAAATAAGAAATTATTGCTATGTTTTCAGCATTCAATGTTCAGTCAAGATTCACTCTAAGTTCTCTTTGAACAGCCGCAGATATTAATCGGCTGATCTTTCATTCGGATACCAAAGGGTTTCCTTGAATAGTCTGCAGACTATTGTGACATTATTATAAATCAATGTATTATAAAGAAATATAGGGGATTCTTACATTTCTTTATAATAATCTCTCATAAAGGTGTGTACCGGACGTGTGAATGATCATTTGGATTACAGCACCAGCTAATTCGTCAGTCTTCCTGTTCCCATTGTCAGTACTGAGCCTTTACACCAAGAAGATAACGATTTACAAAAATAAAAATGCATTAATGAAAAGATGAAAAACTTTTACTCTTTCATTGTTAAAATTAATTAATTATTGAAATTGGTCAATAAAATTCCCATTTTTTTACAGTGTTGAAAAATGCACCTCTGTAAATGTAAAAAAAAATTTATAGTGTTGAAAAATGGAAATATTCGAATTTTATTAACTAATTTCAGTATTTTATCCCTAATTTAATTTTAATATAAATTATTGCAAAAGTCTAAATCATTTCCGTTTTTCTTTCATTATTGTTCTTTTATTGCATAATTTTCATGTATCATCTAATTTCTCTTCTCTATTTGCAGGTATGTGTATGTGTGTATAACGTATTACGTATATTTTCCTTTTAGTTGTTTTGTTTTGTTTACTTATTCAAGGAGAAAGTGTGAAAATGAAATGGACTAAGAATCGTGTATTTTTGTTTTGCGCTTAATTACGGTAAATGGACGCGAGCAAGTCCACTTTCGGTTTCACTTTAGACCACTTATTACCCTTTTTTTCCTACTTAAAATGCCGACATGGATTACAGTTAAAATCGCTGAATAATTAAAAGTAAAACGGAAAAAGTGGAAAGTCTGTTTATCGTTTCGGAAATGATCAGCAAAACTTGTTTTCGGGGATTGTTACTTCGATTAATTGCTGGTTGAATATATATTTAAGAATAAAAATGTATTTAATTAATTATGTTTTTTTTTTTTATTTTGCTAAAGAGTATGATGTTTTTTCCCTTAGAAATAATGAGTTTTTAGGCCTCAGGAAGCTTCGTATGTACCCCCTTAAATACATCTAGATTGAGAAATCAGTTATTTAGCTCATAGCTTAATATTTCCTGTATCCAAAAGTCAGGTAACAGATTTTCTAAAGAGCATAATGTTCTTTCCCTTATAATTCCTGAGTTTCTTGATTTTTTTTATCATAATCAATCTTTTTTTCACCACAAGATTAATACATACATTACATTCTAACTTTACTTTCCACTTTTTTATCACCAAACTACACAAAATATTTTTAAAATTCGCACTTAATATTTTTATTTTGAGCAAATATTAGTATTAAATGAAAAACTGAGTACAATTAATCGATCGATTTAAAAATTATATCGAGTATGTTGGAAATTAAGCAAAAGGTGGCGCTTGCGTCGTCTTTAATTTATTATGTTGGAGAAACTGAAAAAAAAAACATATAAATGCTTTCCAAGAAGAATTTTTATGTTCTTTCACTGTAGTTTTAAAATTACGTCCGGTTTGTCAAACATACCTTCTTTATAACATAATGAATCACGCAAATTGCCATCTAATGTCTGTTTTTTTTTTATTTAGTGTAACCCCACTGAGTAAAACGGAGATAATAACGTTGCACCAATGTTATATTAACGTTTAATGTTGTTTTTAATGTTGATACAATGTTATTTGTGAATATTTTGTTTAGTGGGATTATTAATAAATTTATTCTAGAAGATAGATATAAGTGGTTGTGATTTGTGTGAAGATTTGAATGATTAATATAGAAAAACACTTGTAAAAGCTTTTCTTCGCAAATATTTATTTTTACTAAATACGTATTTCGACTATGATATAGTCATCTTCAATAGTTTACAATTAATGGTTACATCTAGTGGCGGTAATTATATATAAAAAGTGACAAGATAGACACAACCAACTACTATTCGTCACTAAAAAGAAGGCGAACTTATCTTATATATCAATTTAATTCTTGGACAAATTGCAATTCGTTCTCTAAAAGGAAGAAGAACTTATCCTGTTTATAAAAAAAACAGAGAAATCTCTTAATTGAATATTTTAGTTCAATAACCAACATCTTTAGATAACTTATGATGGTCATTTCAATCCTTCATTTGTCGAAGATTTATCCGAAGACAATCATGGGTTTAACGATAAATTTAAAATCCCTCATTTAATAATATTTCTTATTACAAGACGAAACTTCTTTAATTTGCTAAATAAAAAAATATTCGTGTTGTGTTTGTATAGCTGGGATTTCAATTACTTCTTCATAGCTGTTACAAAACAACAGAAGCTAATCGATCCATGTCATTCAATTACTATTCCGCGTGTAACACAAAATCGTAAAAGGCCATCAACTTATTTCGCTAGGTGTATCTGTGCTTGGATGTGTAACCGGTATAAACTTCATGTGTGTGAGTGTGTGTTGTGTGTAAATTGTGCACACGCATAACACAATAAATAGTACAGTTCGTTGGCGATTTTTGCGATTTCGTCGCGTTGATTGAATTAATTGCAGTGAATTACGTGAAGTGATTTCATAAAATCGCAATGTATTGTTTATACATACATGTAAGGTGGCTAAAAAAAATGGCAACTACTTTATTGAAGGTTTTTTTTTCTACATAGTTAAATATAGACAATTCGATATTTTCAATAATTTATAAAATAGAAATGTGTTGTGTTTAGCGCGTGCCCCTTTGGGCATGATTGTAGAGTTGTTGATTGGGTGTACCGCGAGACTCGAGGATTAGCTCCTTGACCGTTGCAAGAACATCTTACTGTAAATTAGTGTAAAATAAACGTATGTACTTGTATTCTTCTGAAGAAAGTTAAATGCTGGTCCTTCGAACCGGATTAACTAATATCAATTTTTTATGACCTTCGGAGACGGGCCACAGGCAAAAAAAAGAACATCGATGTTTACCCCAACACTCGGTGGGAGGTGTCATTTAAGTTGTCATCGCGAAGCAAGCCTGCGAAATTTATGACTTTCCGAATAGACCGCTACTAGGTACCTGCGTTCGACCCTTTTTCGTTTGCGTTCGTCCCTAGAAATGCATTACTGAATTAAAAGTGTCTATTTTTTTAAATTATACGCATTTATATTAGCAGCATTCAAATCACATAAATATTTATTTCAAAATCTTAATAAAATTTAGTGAAAACCAGCATTTTGTCCATATTTGTATATGTAAAATAAATGCGAAAAACATCTCAACTTTTTTTAACTGTGCATCTTCTTCACTAAATATATTTTGTAAATGGAACACCCTATATATTATTTAATTTTTTGATTCCTTTAATGGATTTTAAATATATGTTATTTGTGTAGACAGCTTTGTTTATTTTTTTAATTTTTTTTTATTTATCTTTTTTTGTCAGGAAAAAAATACCCTTAAAACTTTTATATTGCTTTTATTTACAATGAGAAAATTTCTGGCGAGCCTTGTACTTACTCAATTCGTTAGTATAATACATCAATAAAAAAGGTTTATATTTATTAATTAACTGACATACAGAGAAAATAAATTCTCATTATTTTTCGATTTTTTTTATAGTAACTCGATTATACTCAAAACTAAATAATTACATGCGTATAACTTTTTTATTTGTGTTTTTTGTGATAGCGTATAATAATTTTTTTCTTAAAAATTATCTTCTCTATCAAATTACAATAAAATATAAAGGGTGTTTCAATTAAAATGTGATTGTTTTGTAAATATTTCAAGTCTAATTGATAATTGGAAAAGTAATGATTGCTTCAAAATAAATATTTAAAAATTTGTTTTGCATTTCTTATATACTTATAATATTTCGTGCATTTTAAAAGAACAAAAATATCTTCTTTTAACACTCATTCATAAGTGACCGATGCACATTTTATTTACTGAATTGTAATTAATCCTTTATAACAGGTAATACGTTTCATATACAAAATGTAATAAAAATAAAAATAATATGAAATCGTTATATAAAAGTGTGGACAGTGAGCAACGAAAATGTTATGCACCCCCAGTGATAACAAACCTCCTTTTTGTGTTACGCGCGTGCGCTACCCTTGGATCGTAGAGTGGCTGAACTTCAGCCGCTGAAGGGGTATACCGAGAGATTCGAGGATTAGCTCATTGACCGTTGCAAGAACAACATCTTGCTGTAAATTAGTGTAAAATTAACGTGTGAACTTGTATTCTTCTGGAGTACAACCAGAGCGTTTACAATTTGGTCCTTCGAACCGGATTAACCGGAATCATTTTTTGGAATCTTCATTAAGTCACGATTAAAAGCCTTCATTTAATCGGGTGCAGTATGTTACGCGCGTGCGCTACCCTTGGCACTCGTTGATTGTAGAGTGTAGTGGGGGTGTGCCGCGAGATTCGAGAATTAGTTCCATTGACCATTGCAAGAATAACGTCTTGCTGTAAATTAGTAAATTAGTTTAAAATAAACGTATTAGTTATACCGAATTGAAACAATCATATTTAATTTACTACCAAGTAAAGAGTTCGTATTTTCCGATGCGGGACGGCCTTTCACACAATTTGAAGAAGTCGGATTGAAACCATCTGCTCTCGTTAATCAAAAATATTTTTGTTTCTCCGATCAAAACGATCCAATTCTTTTAAATCACAAAAATATCTTCGCTCGAAAAAGGATAACGTTTATTCTTTTTCGAGCGAAGATATTTTTGTGCTTTAAAAGGATTGGATCGGAGAAACAAAAATATCTTTGATTGGCCAGAGCAGATCGTCTGTATTTTTGTGCTTTAAAATGATTGGATCGTTTCAATAATTGAAGAAATATCCTCTTTTAACGAAATTTTCTTTATTATAAGCTTGTCTTTTTTAAATGAATACTTCTTTGCATCCAAAGATGGGCATACTTAGGATTAATGTTAAAATTACGAGAGATACGTCTTTTTTTAAATAAATACTTCTTTGCATCCAAAGATGGGCATACTTAGGATTAATGTTAAAATTACGAGAGATACGTCTTTTTTTTAATAAATACTTCTTTGCATCCAAGGGTGATTGTTTCTTCTCTAAATTCGAAGGAATTGTTTGGTTTTCTTTAAAGGAAGACTGTTTTGTTTCAGAAGACGATTCCGTCCTCTCTAAAGTTGAAGCAATTGTTGATAAAAAGGGAAGAATATTGCTTCTTTTCCACAATTGAAGAAATTAATCGGGATTTTTCTTTAAACAAAAGCTTCTTTGCTTCAGAACACAATTGATTCCTCTCTATAGTTTAAGGAATTGTTTGGGTTTACCCTTTTAACGAAAGCTTATTTTCTTATAAAGTCTGCGTCTTCCCTACAGTGGAAAAATGTGTAATGATGTCATCTTCAAATAAATATGACTTTGCTTTTAAAAGTAATTACCCTTTTTCTACAGTTGAAGGAAATATTTGTTTTTGAAACGAAGGTTTTCTTTACTTTACTTTTTTGCATTAAATATTTTCGATTCAAAAATTGTGTTGTTATGCAACAGCAAATGTCCATTATTGAACATTTGTTTAAAGTACTAATGTAGATAATATATTCACTCTTTGTTTTGAGTTATGTGAAATAATAATCACTAATAAAACACTATTTTATTTCCTTTCTTCAGTAATTTATTTTTCTGTTAGATGTACATTTCGAGCACCATGTGCTCATTTTCAATAACTGAATGCTTTAAAACTAATTACATCTGTTTATATACGGTAAAGGGATTAGTGAGAAAAACTAAGTCTAATTATGTCGGGCATCTATTGGTGGATGGGGATTAGTATTACTGGGAGAGGTGTCGGTAGGTTTATAATTCTTTTTTGGAATGAGATTTAACAGTGGGTTTTCCAATCGAAATTTAATAATAGGTCTTTACATTTATACATTTCTATTGATTCTAACATGTTTAATCTGAAACTACTTGATTGTTTTAATAATTTTACATTGTGAAGTGAGAATTGATGTCCGGTTTGGAAATTGTGGAAAGCTATTGCTGATTTATCTGCGTTTTGACTTTTAATATGATAATTGTGTTCTTTGAACCTCTTAATTAAATTTCTTTGGGTTTGACCAATGTATCGCAATTATTACAATTAATTGAATATATACCGGATTTGTGAAGATTATTAATTTTACTAAAGGTGTTTTTTAAGTAAGATTTTAATTTTGATTCACTGTAATACGCAGCTGTTAAATTGAATTTATTGAACACTTTATTTATTCTGTGGCAAATGGACGGATTGTATATGAATTTCACATATATTCTGGTATTGGTTTCTTCTGACGTATTGAGATTCGTGTTAGATTTAAGTTTGTGATTCATTTTATGTCTATTAATAAGTTTATTTATTGTGTTTTTATTGTAACCTAGTGATTGTGCAATATTGTTTATGAAATTCAATTCTTTTGTCCTGTTTTCATTTGATAAAGGTAAGTTTATTGCTTTATAAATCATACTGTTAAATGCTGCTAGTTTATGTTTAATGGGTGATGTTGATGATGAATGAATGTAGTTGAATGTGTGTGTTGGTTTTCGGTATATGTTTTGTTATTTGTATTTTTAATTATTTGCAAATCTAAAAAGGGAAGTTGATTATTATTTTCCATTTCATGAGTGAATGAGATGCTAGGGTACAAGATAAGTCAAAATACCACAGTAGCTAAATTTGGAAATAATTTATTAATTATTCCTAAATTCTTTTTTATTTTATTTATTGCTTCCTCTCTACGGTTGCAAAAATTGTTTGTGTTTGGTTTTCCTCTTCAAACCAAAATCCATTTATTAATAAAAGATGGGCCTACTTAGGATTAATATTAAAATTACGAGAGATACAGGGTTACTTGATAATAGGAGTTATGTAAGGATTGGTAGCTTCTTTACTTTTGAAAAAAAAAATGCTTCTTCTCACTACGATTGAGAAAATTATTTGGTTTTCATCTTCAAACCAAAATTCCTTTGTTAATGATGGGTGGGCATGTTTAGGGTTAATGTTAGAATTACTAGAGATACATGGGTTGATAATGTGAGCTATATAGGGATTTGTGGCGAATTTTAAGGAAAGGATTTCAAGTCAAATGTGTGTGATAATTTTGCATTTTTTTGTAGAGGGAAGTATTTGTGAAGAAAATTATTAGGATTATTGTGTATAATTTTTGTAAGCATTCTAAGGGCTGAGTCCTAGCCGATATCCAAATTTCTTAGCACCTTCGGTCGAAGGTTGTGGCGTATTCAAGCAGAGATCGGCGTATTTACGTGGGCTGCTGCATTTCTCGAAATGCGTTCGTTTTCGTACGTGAATGAATGATCAAATATATTCCTGCTCTTAACGTTGGCTTTGAGATTTTGAAAGTGATTAACGGAAGTTAATTTCGGATCTAGGATTATTCCAAGGTACCTACAGGAGAAAGATACATAGGTGTAAAATATTTGCTTAGGATATACTAATTAATACAACTGTACATGTGTGAGTTAAATTATTGGCAGATAATATTACTTTACAATAAATTAAATAAAAATAATTAAATTCCTCTTTAATTTTTTTTATCTTTTTCCTTTCTACCGTTAGGTGTAAGGAGTTTTTGTTTAGTGTCTGTTTCTATATTTTTCTCTCAATGTCTTTCTGTCCTTGGTTAATTGTTTAATGTCCTTCCAGTCTATGTCCTTTTTTTATGCTTCTTCTCTAATTATGTCATTCCATGTTTTTTCTCGATCTTCCCCGGTAATTTCTTCCTTGCGCTCTTGTTTCATATATTCTTCTTGCTGTTCTATCTTCTTTCATGCGGCACACATGTCCGAAACATCTCAGCTGTTCTTCAACAATGGTATCATTAACAGTTCCTATCTGTAAGTTTTGTCTGTATGTCTCATTCCTTATTCTATCTCGTCTGGTCTTATTTTCAATTTTCCTTAAGAATCTCATGTCTATTGCATTAATTTTCGTTTTGTGTTTTTCCGTCATGGTCCATGTTTCACTGCTATATATTATTGTATGTCTTATAATCTTTTTTACCATTTCCGCTTTTATGTTTTTAGTTATTTCTTTCCTTCCAAAAAACGTTGTCTTCATCATATTAAATATTTTTCCCGCTCTTTCCAATCTATCATTTATCTCTTTATCTATATTCCCATTATTTTATATTATTGTTCTTAAATACTTGTAATTACCCTACACCCATATGGGTAGAAGCGGGTCATTGAATATATATATATATATATATAAATACTTGTAATTTTCTTTAAATTACTGTGACCAAAAGAATAAATACTCTTTTCTATTGATGTTATATAAGGATTAGATTACAGATTATCTTATATAGTAATAAAATTAATAAAATAAACAAATAAAACT
The DNA here is from genome assembly GCA_963082785.1 of Philonthus spinipes. NCBI lineage: Eukaryota > Metazoa > Arthropoda > Insecta > Coleoptera > Staphylinidae > Philonthus > Philonthus spinipes. Next base: position 22,934,599 of record OY720299.1, read on the forward strand.
ATTGATTAATTAATTAATAAAGATGTTAGCTAATTAATTAATTAATTAATTACCGAGATGTAATAAATTTAGGTCGGATTCGAATTTATTACATGGAATCCATTTACATAACGCACGTGCAATTTGCAGAGATGCACTCGAGCGCGTTCGGGAATTTAATAACGCGTTCGTTTCGTTGGTTTCATGATGAATGTGTTGAAGTGCACGCAAAAAAACGGCAGAAAGAAAAAAATGTTGCGTTTTCCACTCATGGCCAATGAGTTTTCTAGCACAGATGAAAGTAGCGCCCGCTCGGAGAGAAGAAATAAATTTTCATTGATTTCCAATAAGCGTTTAACCCACATTTGTAACTGTATTTTTTTTCTGTTTGTTCAATTTTCTTGCATCTGTTGCTTGCGTTATTTCGATTGATTCAATTTTTCATTGAAAATTATTATTTCATATTGAGTAAACATACATTTATCGAAAATTATTATTTTTATTTATATATACAAACATCTTTATTCAGACAACACAATTACAATTATTTACAGATATTTATATTTACAATACATATAGATGAGTTAGTAGTCTGTCATGAGCTATCGACAAAGAGGTCTTTCTGCCTTTTTATTTATATTATAAATTTTCATTGAAAATAAAATAATAATTTTCAATGGAAAACGGAATCTCAGAGCATTGAATCAAAAAGAAATGGAGAAAAATAATTAAAACTTAAATTACATATTTCAGAATCATTAAATTACAATAAAAGCACCATACTTAAAATCATTAATAAATATAAAGGACAATTATATATCCAGTCTGTAACAAGTTTAAAAAAACATTCCTGAATTAAATGATAATTCATAAAAAAAATATGTAAAGTTAATTTATGAGCCGAAAATTAACCACCAATTAAATAAATTATTTAAGAAATTTAATCTCATACGAGCAGTTTATACAAAAAATAAATTGAAAACATTATTAGGTAAGACGTATGAAAAAAAAAAAACACGAGCCAGGAATTTATGCAATTAAGGTCCAACCTGAAGTGACGTTACTCTCGATTCTTTCATTCGGTGGGCAGCACTGTCTTATTGATAATCAAATGGAGAGAATCACAGGCATCAAATCTTATTCTGCGAATACGTTGCTTACGCCTTATTTGCGGATTATAAAATTGGGACTAATTGTAACATATACAATATACTTTTTATTGGTCAAACCAAAAGGAACATCAACTTTAGATTCAAAGAACATTTATATCATACAAAAACCTCAATCCCGAAAAATCCACAGTGACCCATCACACATTGACCACCGGCCATAAGTTTTCTGTAAATAATGTACAGTTGTGAAAATGAAATAATCATATTTTTATCATTTACAAGGCAATAGAAATAAAAAAAATAAACGGGAATAAAATTTCTTAAATTTTGACCTGAACCCGATAAATAACGCTTCAGTAGGTCTATCACATGCACTATAGTTAATCCTGTTATCAACACACCACGAAAAAAAGATCACTGGATCCCTAATCTCCTAAATTTCCATTTCACTAATTACATTTCGATTTCAGCATTTTATATATACACCGATTTATTAAATTTAGGATCATACTTTGTTGGCTATTGATAATGGACACATACTGCCCGAAATGTACATATAGTATAAAACTAAACAAGTGAAGAAAGGAATACTAACTGTTATTTTTAATTGTTCGAATCTCTTCACGTATCTCAACAACACATCGAATAATTTTGAATGATTTACTTTTTGCTATAGACAGAAGCAACGTGCATATAACGAAAAGCAATAGAATTAGGAATAATTCAACAATGAAATTCGCAATAATTTCCGGTATTTACATAAATAAATTGCTTTCCTGTTTGTTTTGGCCAATTAACAGAAAATCGTTTCTGTTTGTTTCAGCCAATTTTGTTTAGCCGGAACAATAAACCAATTACTTGCACATGTTGGGAAACAACACGGCGACGCTGTTTATTTTCTTTGTTCCTAAAATAAAATTGAATTGATTTGTGTTATTTACGCAATTTGAATTTACTCGAAAATATTTCTAACTAACAACACCGAATGTTTCTAATAATAAAAAAAAATCAAATATTTTTTTATTTACACATTACAAAAGATTAAAAGCAAAATAAATAAAACAATCAAAGTTAACACAGGATTAATAACTACCATATGATCGAGAACTTTTCTCCTCTAGTGCGCTTTGATTTTTTTGCTTTATTTAATATTTTGTTGGCACCAGTGAATAAAAACAAATAATACATCACTTGTGTCATTATTTATAATATATATATATATATAATCTGAAATCCCCATCTACCATAATGGTGGTGTAGGGGTCATTATTTATAATAATAAGTATATTCCAATTACAGAGAAATATCAAGTTTGCTTAGTCGTAAATAAGAAAAGTAAAATATAATAATAATGCGATTAAAAATAAGAAACTAACATAAATGGTAATTCATAAAAATTCTATAATTTTTTAGTATTATTTTTATTACCAACATCATTTTTAATTTAAAAACTCTATAGGAGAAAGCGTACCGGGGATTCATGAAATCGACACGACAGCCCTGATGAAGAAAATCCACGAAATGGGGACGATGCTGGAAAAGATCGTTTACACTCTGCCTATTGAATGACGTAAAAATCGCTGCTGATTCTAATCAGAGGAATTTTTGGTCGAGAATGTTTCCATTAAGGTGTTTATCGTTAAACTACTAGTAAGGATATATTTTTGGATGAATGAAGTAGATCTGAAGAATTCTTTCCATTTTTTTTTTAATTTTATTTCCGCAATTTGTAATTAAATAAAAACATAATAATTATTCATGAAAATTCTTGTGGATGTTAATGAAAGCTTGCTTTTTCAGAATATACAAAAACAAAAAATACCCCATCCTTAGTTTTCGAAATATTTTTATATAAACGCAAAAATAGAGAGATTTTATTGTCATTTTCCGCAATTTTCGATTTTCAAAATTCACAATAATTATTTTTTCTGAGATAACTTCATGAAACTTCTTGGGAATGTTAATGAAAGCTTCCTTTTTCAGAAAATGCAAAAAAAAACACCCCATTATAAGTTTTCGAGATATTTTTAATTAAATGCAAAAATCGAGCGATTTCTTAGCAATTTTCTGCAATTCACGATTTAAAAAAAATCATAATAATTATTATTTCTGAGATTTCTTGGCGAAACTTCTTGAGAATGTTAATAAAAGCTTGCTGTTTCAGAAAATGCAAATAACAAAAAATACCCCATCCTTAGTTTTCGAGCTATTTTCAATTAATCGCAAAAATCGAGGGATTTTATTGCAATTTTCCGCAATTTTCGATTTTAAAAAATCACAATAATTATTATTTCTAAGATAACTTCATGAAACTTCTTGGGAATGTTAATGAAAGCTTGCCTTTTCAGAAAATGCAAAAAGCAAAAAATACCCCATCCTTAGTTTTCGAGCTATTTTCAATTAATCGCAAAAATCGAGGGATTTTATTGTCATTTTCCGCAATTTTCGATTTTAAAAAATCACAATAATTATTATTTCTGAGATAACTTCATGAAACTTCTTGGGAATGTTAATGAAAGCTTGCTTTTTCAGAAAATGCAAAAAACAAAAAATACCCCATCCTTAGTTTTCGAGATATTTTTAATTATACGCAAAAATCGAGGGATTTTATTACAATTTTCCGCAATTTTCGATTTTAAAAGATCACAATAATTATTATTTCTGAGATATCTTGCTGAAACTTCTTGGGGGTGTTAATCGAAGCTTGCTTTTTAGAAAATGCAAAAAGCAAAAAATACCCCATCCTTAGTTTTCGAGTTATTTTCAATTAAACGCAAAAATTGAGGGATTTTATTGCAATTTTCCGCAATTTTCGATTTTAAAAAATCACAATAATTATTATTTCTGAGATAACTTCATGAAACTTCTTGGGAATGTTAATGAAAGCTTGCTCTTTCAGAATATGCAAAAAAAACAAAAAATACCCCATCCTTAGTTTTCGAGATATTTTCAATTAAACGCAAATATCGAGGGATTTTATTGACATTTTCCGCAATTTTCGATTTTAAAAAATCACAATAATTATTATTTCTAAGATAACTTCATGAAACTTCTTGGAAATGTTAATGAAAGCTTGCCTTTTCAGAAAATGCAAAAAACAAAAAATACCCCATCCTTAGTTTTCGAGCTATTTTCAATTAATCGCAAAAATCGAGGGATTTTATTGTAATTTTCCGCAAATTTCGATTTTAAAAAATCACAATAATTATTATTTCTGAGATAACTTCATGAAACTTCTTGGGAATGTTAATGAAAGCTTGCTCTTTCAGAATATGCAAAAAAAACAAAAAATACCCCATCCTTAGTTTTCGAGATATTTTCAATTAAACGCAAATATCGAGGGATTTTATTGACATTTTCCGCAATTTTCGATTTTAAAAAATCACAATAATTATTATTTCTAAGATAACTTCATGAAACTTCTTGGAAATGTTAATGAAAGCTTGCCTTTTCAGAAAATGCAAAAAACAAAAAATACCCCATCCTTAGTTTTCGAGCTATTTTCAATTAATCGCAAAAATCGAGGGATTTTATTGTAATTTTCCGCAAATTTCGATTTTAAAAAATCACAATAATTATTATTTCTGAGATAACTTCATGAAACTTCTTGGGAATGTTAATGAAAAATATCTAGTTTTCGAGATATTTTCAATTAAACGCAAACATCGAGGGATTTTATTGACATTTTCCGCAATTTTCGATTTTAAAAAATCACAATAATTATTATTTCTAAGATAACTTCATGAAACTTCTTGGAAATGTTAATGAAAGCTTGCCTTTTCAGAAAATGCAAAAAACAAAAAATACCCCATCCTTAGTTTTCGAGCTATTTTCAATTAATCGCAAAAATCGAGGGATTTTATTGTAATTTTCCGCAAATTTCGATTTTAAAAAATCACAATAATTATTATTTCTGAGATAACTTCATGAAACTTCTTGGGAATGTTAATGAAAGCTTGCTCTTTCAGAATATGCAAAAAAAACAAAAAATACCCCATCCTTAGTTTTCGAGATATTTTCAATTAAACGCAAATATCGAGGGATTTTATTGACATTTTCCGCAATTTTCGATTTTAAAAAATCACAATAATTATTATTTCTAAGATAACTTCATGAAACTTCTTGGAAATGTTAATGAAAGCTTGCCTTTTCAGAAAATGCAAAAAACAAAAAATACCCCATCCTTAGTTTTCGAGCTATTTTCAATTAATCGCAAAAATCGAGGGATTTTATTGTAATTTTCCGCAAATTTCGATTTTAAAAAATCACAATAATTATTATTTCTGAGATAACTTCATGAAACTTCTTGGGAATGTTAATGAAAAATATCTAGTTTTCGAGATATTTTCAATTAAACGCAAACATCGAGGGATTTTATTGACATTTTCCGCAATTTTCGATTTTAAAAAATCACAATAATTATTATTTCTAAGATAACTTCATGAAACTTCTTGGAAATGTTAATGAAAGCTTGCCTTTTCAGAAAATGCAAAAAACAAAAAATACCCCATCCTTAGTTTTCGAGCTATTTTCAATTAATCGCAAAAATCGAGGGATTTTATTGTAATTTTCCGCAAATTTCGATTTTAAAAAATCACAATAATTATTATTTCTGAGATAACTTCATGAAACTTCTTGGGAATGTTAATGAAAAATATCTAGTTTTCGAGATATTTTCAATTAAACGCAAACATCGAGGGATTTTATTGACATTTTCCGCAATTTTCGATTTTAAAAAATCACAATAATTACTATTTCTGAGATATCTTGGTGAAACTTCTTGAGAGTGTTAATGAAAGCTGGCTGTTTCAGAAAATGCAAAAAAACAAAAAATACCCCATCCTTAGTTTTCGAGATATTTTCAATTAAACGCAAATATCGAGGGATTTTATTGACATTTTCCGCAATTTTCGATTTTAAAAAATCACAATAATTATTATTTCTAAGATAACTTCATGAAACTTCTTGGAAATGTTAATGAAAGCTTGCCTTTTCAGAAAATGCAAAAAACAAAAAATACCCCATCCTTAGTTTTCGAGCTATTTTCAATTAATCGCAAAAATCGAGGGATTTTATTGTAATTTTCCGCAAATTTCGATTTTAAAAAATCACAATAATTATTATTTCTGAGATAACTTCATGAAACTTCTTGGGAATGTTAATGAAAAATATCTAGTTTTCGAGATATTTTCAATTAAACGCAAACATCGAGGGATTTTATTGACATTTTCCGCAATTTTCGATTTTAAAAAATCACAATAATTACTATTTCTGAGATATCTTGGTGAAACTTCTTGAGAGTGTTAATGAAAGCTGGCTGTTTCAGAAAATGCAAAAAAACAAAAAATACCCCATCCTTAGTTTTCGAGATATTTTTAATTAAACGCAAAAATCGTGCGATATTTTTGCAATTTTCCGCAATTCACGATTTTAAAAAAAATCACAATAATTACTATTTCTGAGATATCTTGGTGAAACTTCTTGGGAGTATTAATGAAACCTTGCTGTTTCAGAAAATGCAAAAATCCAAAAATACCCCATCCTTAGTTTTCGAGATATTTTCAATTAAACGCAAAAATCGAGGGATTTTATTGCAGTTTCCGCAATTCACGATTTAAAAAAAACACAATAATTACTATTTCTGAGATATCTTGGTGAAACTTCTTGAGAGTGTTAATGAAAGCTTGCTGTTTCAGAAAATGCAAAAAACAAAAAATACCCCATCCTTAGTTTTCGAGATATTTTCAATTAAACGCAAACATCGAGAGATTTTATTGTCATTTTCCGCAATTTTCGATTTTCAAAAATCACAATAATTATTATTTCTGAGATATCTTGCTAAAACTTCTTGGGGGTGTTAATCGAAGCTTGCTTTTTCAGAATATGCAAAAAAACAAGAATACCCCATCCTTAGTTTTCGAGTTATTTTCAATTAAACTCAAAAATCGTGGGATTTTATTGCAATGTTCCGCAATTCACGATTTAAAAAAAATCTCAATAATTACTATTTTGAGATATCTTGGTAAAATTTCTTGGGGATGTTAATCAAATCCAAACTCGAAACTTAAAATGTATTCTTCCGTAGAAATCCACTTATTCGCATTTCCTTATTCTCTGAAAGATTAACATTTCCGCATAATACCCATTTCTTACAATATTTGCATTCGCATTATTCAATCTGTGCGTTTATGTGCACTTGCATTCAGGAAATGGATATCCTGGTCGTGTGTGCAGTTCTTAACGAAAGCGGACAATTATCGTGACGTAAGAATGAAGAGCTATTGTCTTCGGGTTTCGTAATAACATAATAATAAAATCGTGTCAATTCAATCAAAATGTTGTCGTTGATAATTACAAGCCGTGTTAAAGAAAAAACAATAAAGTAAAATAATTAATAAATGTAGGTGTGAGTTCCTTTATTCTGGGTGTGAGTACTTGTTTTAATTAATAAGTCGTTTTTGAGGTTTTTATATTCAATTAGGATGAAGTTTACTTACTGAAATTCAAAATTCAGAAGTTAGCAAGAAATGCATTTTTAAAATAATGAAAATATGAAATGAAATGGGCAGAAAGACTTATGATCCATAGCCCATGACAGACTACTAACACAATTGTACATATTGTTATAATAAGTTTTGTAAATTTTTGTTGTCATATTGTCTTAATAAAGATGTTTGTGTATATTAATTAAATTAAATATTAAATAATTCATTGATGAGGCTAATAATTGTTGAAAGTTCATAATTACTTATATTAAATAACACTATTTAGTCCTTCAAAGTCTATTGTAATATCGCTACAATTGTTTCACCACACTGAAGCCACAGGCGAAGAAATGATACACTACAGTATTCTGTCCACAAGAAGCCACAGTGTGGTGAAACAATTGTAGCGATATTACAATAGACTTTGAAAGACTAAATAGTGTTATTTAATATAAGAAATTAAATATTATATAGTTTAATAAAAAATATATAGGGCAGAAAGATCCCTAATCGATTGCCAGGACAGACTAACACAATATTTATTCTTGTTAAGTAAATATAAATGTATGTCTGAATAAAGATGTTTGTATATATAAAAAAAATATGTAGGAGAAAGGACAACAATTTTTATTTAAATAATTAAAATTTCCACAACCAACATAAAGAAAATTCACTTTAGCTACTGTAACATTTTGACTTAGGTTACGTAAGCACTTTAAATATTTGTCTTTTTTTTTCTTAAATATCAAAATAAAAAAAATTTGTAAACATTAAAAAAAAATTATCAGAATTAAAAGCCAACCGAAATCCAAGACTTAAATTGTTATTGTTATATTTAAGAAGACATTTCAGTGTTTGCTTTGGGAGTCAATTTTCGTAGGTTTCAATTAATCTTTAATAATTATTCTCCTATTTAAAAACTTAATAAACCTACAGAGAGGAGTAAAAAAAATCATTGAATATAAAACAACCAGGATTTGAATTTTAATTAAGCAATTGATGAAATATGATCATAAAATTTATAATTGCAAAATTTTGTAATAAAGTAAATGTGTTACAAAGAAAACCTCCGCTAAGAGACATCATTACATTCACATTCCTGATGCTGTAATTTTTAATGGTTATTAAAATCTAATAGCGAATTAAATGAAGATTAAGAAATATAAGTGCTCTGTTATTTCATTGGACTCGTATGGCTTTAAGGTTTTCAAAACTCAAACAGTAGAAATTAGTTATGTAAAGATAAAATATCAATAATTTACAACACAGCTTTGTATTCCCCATATTATATAAATAAATAATATTTATTTATTTAATATACCGAATTCATTTAATACATACACATAAAAACTAAATATTCGGAACTAGGGGGAATTGTTAAGTTTATCGTGTATGTTATTAATTAAATTCACACTCAATGAATAAACGCAAAAATCGATGGATTTTTTGCAATTTTGCGCAATATACGATTTAAAAAAACGCAATAATTATTATTTCTGAGATATCTTGCTGAAACTTCTTGGGGGTGTTAATCGAACCTTGCTTTTTCAGAAAATGCAAAAAACGAAAAATACCCCATCCTTAGTTTTCGAGTTATTTTCAATTAAACGCAAAAATCGAGGGATTTTATTGCAAGTTTCCGCAATTTACGATTTTTAAAAATTACAATAATTATTATTTCTGAGATAACTTCATGAAACTTCTTGGGAGTGCTAATGAAAGATTGCTGTTTCAGAAAATACAAAAAACAAAAAATACTCCATCCTTAGTTTTCGAGATATTTTAAATTAAACGCAATAATCGAGGGATTTTATTGTCATTTTCCGCAATTTTCGATTTAAAAAAAATCCTAATAATTACTATTTCTGAGATATCCTGTTGAAACGTCTTGGGAGTGTTAATGAAAGCTTGCTGTTTCAGAAAACGCAAAAAACAAAAAATACCCCATCCTTAGTTTTCGAGATATTTTCAATTAAACGCAAAAATCGAGGGATTTTATTACAATTTTCCGCAATTTTAGATTTTAAAAAATCACAATAATTATTATTTCTAAGATAACTTCATGAAACTTCTTGGAAATGTTAATGAAAGCTCGCTTTTTCAGAAAATGCAAAAAGCAAAAAATACCCCATCCTTAGTTTTCGAGATATTTTTAATTAAACGCAAAAATCGAGAGATTTTATTGTAATTTTCCGCAATTTTCGATTTTAAAAAATCACAATAATTATTATTTCTAAGATAACTTCATGAAACTTCTTGGGAATGTTAATGAAAGCTTGCTTTTTAAGAAAATGCAAAAAAATACCCCATCCTTAGTTTTCGAGACATTTTCAATTAAACGCAAAAATCGAGGGATTTTATTGCAATTTTCCGCAATTTACGATTTTAAAAAATCACAATAATTATTATTTCTGAGATATCTTAATGAAACTTCTTGGGGGGTGTTAATCGAAGCTTGCTTTTTCAGAAAATGCAAAAAACAAAAAATAACCTATCCTTAGTTTTCGAGTTATTTTCAATTAAACGCAAAATTCGAGGGATTTTATTGTAATTTTCCGCAATTTTCAATTTTAAAAAATCACAATAATTATTATTTCTGAGAAAACTTCATGAAACTTTTTGGGAGTGTTAATGAAAGCTTGCCGTTTCAGAAAATGCAAAATACAAATAATATCCCATCCTTAGTTTTTGAGATATTTTTAATTAAACGCAAAAATAGTGAGATTTTATTACAATTTTCCGCAATTTTCGATTTTAAATAATCACAATAATTATTATTTCTGCGATAACTTCATGAAACTTCTTGGGAATGTTAATGAAAGCTTGCTCTTTTAGAAAATGCAAAAAACGAAAAATATCCAATGCTTAGTTTTCGAGTTATTTACAATTAAATGCAAAAATCGTGGGATTTTATTCCAATTTTTCGCAATTCTAAATTTTAAAAAATCGCAATAATTATTATTTCTGAGATATCTTGCTGAAACTTCTTAGGGGTGTTAATCGAAGCTTGCTCTTTTAGAAAATGCAAAAAACGAAAAATACCCCATTCTTAGTTTTCGAATTATTTACAATTAAATGCAAAAATCGTGGGATTTTATCGTTTAAAAAATCACAATAATTATTATTTCTGAGATAACTCCATGAAACTTCTTGGCAATATTAATGAAAGTTTGCTTTTTTAGAAAATGCAAAAAACAAAAAATACCCCATCCTTAGTTTTCGAGTTATTTTCAATTAAACGCAAAAATCTAGCGATTTTATTGCAATTTTCCGGATTTCTCGATTTTATAAAATCACAATAATTATTATTTCTGAAATATTGTGATGAAACTTCTTGGGGATGTTAATCAAAGCTTGCTTTTTCAGAAAATGCAAAAAGATGCTATATATATCTATTAAAATAGCTGCTTAGACTGTGATGTTACTAAATAATGTACACGTTAAACTTAACATTTTGCTAACCCCGAATAATACAGTAGAAATATATAAAAATGAAACAACACAACATTTCGAAAAAATGCCGTAATTTAATATTCTGTACAACTTGTTAGAGAAGTTATCAAAAGTCTCACATAATTTTATTAGCATTTCTTAGAATTATAGTTGCCGCAGAGTTTTGAGCGTATTTAGTTCGATAAAACGGTACATGGAAGAAAGCGTAAAGACCCTTTTAAGAAAAATGAATATAAAAACAAAAAAGAAGAAATAAAAAAAATAAGAAGAATAAAAACATTAATTCATTAATTAACTGCAAAGTATTTTAAATCATTTATTTATTTTAAATTGAAAAGAAAAAACAATAAAATCGTTTTGTTAATAAATAATAATTCTTCTTCATCAACAATTTATTATTTCATCTCATCAAATAATACGGACTTTAACAATGATGTTAGCTATCATGACGAAAATATAGACAATGACAAGAACTGGATATACACAATAGGAAAGACTTTCGGTCGTTTGCCGTTTCACGTATCATATATTATACATTGTATAATTTTATGATGATTCAAGAAAAAAATATAAAAGTATAGGGCGCTACTTTAAAAAAGTGAAATTACTTCCGTTTGAAAAATCACATAATTAAAATTATTTTTCGAGCACTCTGTATAAAAATATTTCACATTTAAAATTATTATTGAATAGAATGGTATTACCTTAGTATGTATAAAAAATATATTTCTCCATCTCAAAATACAAAAAAAGTAATGTTTTTTTTTAAGTATACCACTGCAACCGTCAAAATGTTTAGAAAATATTTTTTCTGCAGTAACGATTAGTCAAAATTAATAGCTATATTATAATTACGTAAAGATAATTTAAAGGGAAATCAAATAAAAAATAATATATTTGAAATAACAAAGTTTTTATGAATTCTGGGATAATGGAACACCCTGTATATATCTTTCTTTCTTAATCTTATCCTCTTTTACCTGTATTGGGTGTCTAGGTTTCCTGTATATATAAAAATAATTTTACATAATTCGTTTTATTAATAAATTAATGCTGAATTTCTGACAACAAGGGAGATATTAAAGATTAAAGACGGGCACTTCGGCGACTCACCCTGTATATATTATCAATATATATATATATATATACCAATGTTGTGTTATTGTTAAACTGATGTTACCCTTTTATTGGATGTACTGTATCTGTTGGGTAATAAATTAATTAATAATAAATAAAAGAAATACAGATATTTTATTATACAAAGTGGTAAAAAAAGTGTGACAATCTTCGTGTTGAGTAATATTTTATTATTGATAAAGTTATTTGCATTATTTTATATCAAAAAAGAACATAATTTCCATATTTTATTTTTAGGGACCCTACAATCCAATTCCGAACGACGTCCATTAATAAGATATGTAATCAAAGCTTTAATGTTTTAAAGCACGTACGCTATTATTAAAGCCTGCACTTTCATATTGGGCATTCTGTTTATCAACATATAATCAGAAATTCTGGAGCAATATCTAATCTGAGCATGTCTCGCGAGTTATAATTAAATTATGAAGAGAAAGTTGGGCAGACAGACACGATTCATTTGTTCCTGCATTCGCATTCGAGTACGCCTAAGCATTAGTTGTTTTTTTTTTTTTTCACATTTGATAATCGTGTATTGGCAATAGGAAACGCTTGCTTGTGTAAATTAATTGCATCGTAATTAAAGCGGCGATAAACAGGGTTTTCCTTTAATATTGCATAAAATTGAAGTTTTTTTTTTGAATTATAAATAAATATAAATAGATGTTTATTAAGGGGAGTCCGACGTGGCCCAGGAAGTCTTCCTTCCAATACCGATTATCGTGACAACGAAAGTAGTACAAACCTATATTGTTAAAATGTTAGTCACGGGGTTAAATCCTTGCAAGTCAATCTGCCTGTTTATTAAGGGTAATGTCATTTACATAATACTAAAAACAATACATAATAAAATAAAAAAACATAATTCTATCACTTTACATTTACTTACGTACTTATGTAATGTAAGACAAAAGACACAGAGCTAAATGTGAAAATAATTTATTATTTTCAAATCATTTTTATTTAATTTATTTAAATAACTGTGACCAAGTGAATGAATACTCTTTTCTATTTCTATTCTATGTATCTCAATATCAACTAATTATCAAATTAATTAACAGCACGAGTGAAAACATTTTTTTTCTTTGTATCAAACTTACTTAATTGATTCCCGATAATTTATTCAAAAGAACACGCTCATTATTTTCAACGGCATTCATAACTCACCGATCCGTTCCCGTTAATTGATTTACGCGTACGCTAATTAAGGCTGTTTAGCACGTTTAATTGGAATACCCGATGGGGTAATTGCGCGAGGAGCAAAGATTTCCAGCTGTAAAGATATGTATCTGCGGATTCAATCAAAATTCCAGCTCGATTATGAAGCCCGGCCACAACAAACGGTATCTGGGTTAATTCGAACGGAGTTTCTTTCGTCATTAAGAATGCATAAATGCAATAAATAATCGCAAAAGGTTTAATTAACTATTCGTAACCGTATTATTTCAATCTAGAGCAGTTATAGAAATAGGGGCAGGAAGTAGTTCGGAAAAATTTTGTTTAAAACAATAACAATCGTTTAATAAATTAAATAGATGCGTACCTGTATATTGGATAAAATTTGTTCTTTCACTGCGCGAATTATTGGACTCCAGCTTGTGATCTATCTCATCTTGTGCATGGATAACTGGTGATGGAAATTTCGATTTTTCAATCCTCGTCAGAACATACTGGTCTGATGCAACGACGGTTGGGTATTGTATAACAAGGACGGACCATCACGATTTGGCTCCTAAAGCCTCCAGCTGCTCACCCTAAGGAGCCACCGAAAACCCCAGGATGCTATCCACCACTCAACCGTATCGAATTTCAGAATGGCAAAAAAGGAAATTTAGGAATGAAAGATGAGGCTTTGATCGGCTACCTGCAATACCATTACATTTTACGCATACTGAAATAATAAACAAAAGAAAGTAAGAAATAATTAAATCAATGTGAAGTTAACATCAGAAAGTTAGCAACAAAATTTCCAAAGATACCCGAAAAATATAATTTTGAGAAATGATTCATTTCTGCACTGTTTAGAAACTAATTGCATCTGTAACTGATAAATAGGTGATATGTTACACAATTAAACTTTTTTTATTCAATTAAGGACTTTATTCTGCATTGATGGTATATGTGAAATTAATTGCCACCCTACAGGAAGGTGTGAACAAAAAAAATATTTATTTTCCATCAATTTTCAAAATCGAGACTATAATTGCTGTAACGGTTATATGTTTTAAAAAGAAACCTTCACTGGTTTATAAAGGACTTCAGTCTGCATGCAATTGTGTATGTGAAGTTGATTGCCACCCCGTAGTGAAAAGTTTGCATCGTTTTAAATTTGTTTCTTACATCGTTTCAAATATATTCGCAAAATTCAGATTTACCATCATGCGGTTAAATCGGACAATCTATTTCTAAATATTCAAAAATCTAAATTCAAAAATCCTTCACAAACCCTATTCCAATTCATCACTTCTCTTAACCGGCAATAAGACACACCCACGCGAACTTTGGCAGAAAGGCTGTTGGCCGATAGCCGATTGTCGGTAAATAAAATAATAATATTTATTGCTAATTTCTTTCACATTTATATGTATATTGTACTGACAATAAAGATTCTTTATATATATCGGACAATATAATATTAATAAATTTAATAATAAGCAGTAACCATTTCTCATATAATAATAAGTTTTACAGCGAACATAAAAGTATAACATAGCACCATTGTTGGCTGGAATATTTATATATAAGTTGCAAAATCAAAAACATTCTTGAAAAAAAAAAACGTAACCCTCAAGCAAGATCCGATATTTATAAAATAAATTGCGAAAATTATAAATTTATTTGGCAATTTAACCACAAAATAGTAACAAGATTAAAATAACACAAACCAGCTTTTAGATTAAGACAATATATGTCCACATATGCGTAGCATTTAAAAAAAATACACGTTCGGTAACTTTCAGTAATTCATTAATGGTTTTAATATTTAGACATTGGTAGTTCATATTGTATGAAATAAATATGAATAAAATATTAAAAATCAACCAATAAAACACAGATTAGATTGAATAACTAGTCGAGAATTTAAAGTTATTCAATCTAATCTGTGTTTTATTGGTTGATTTTTAATAATTTATTCATATTTATTTCATTCAGTAATTCATTTTGGCGAAAAAGGTCTGAAAATGAATTTATTGTACAGAAAGTCAAAACTAGCAGGTTGTTTATTGAACACCCTGTATATATTTTTTTAGTACGAAAATTTCAGTGAAAAAGATGAGCAATTAAAAACACCCTATATATTTTTTATTCGATTCCCCTTAAAATAATAAAATATAACATAATAATTACTGCTGTACTAAAAAAATGATTACATTTTTGTGTTTTGAGATAAAGAAATGATTTTTTTATACATACTAAAGTAATACCATTCTATTCAATAATAACTTTAAATGTGGAATAATTTCATACAGGGTGCTCGCAAAATAATTTTAAATATGTACCTTTTCAATGGACGCATTTTTTTTTAATGGCAATACAAATATTTCATTAAGCATACTATATGCCTGTCTTCTGTAGTTCTTGAAATATTTCATATTTTATAGTATTATATGATATTTTAACAATGAATTTAATAGTTGGATTTGAGAAACAATACAAATGACAATAATCAAGCGTCAAAAATGAAGGACATTGAAAACCAAATTCTAGATAAAAACTATTTTCTATTTAAATTAGAGTTATGAAAAATCTATATGTGAATACGAAATAATGGTTAATCTTATAAATAAGACAAAATCATCCGCAATTTTAATTGTCACAACAATGCAATATGTTATTGTTTATTTATTTACTGACATTTTTCTGTTTCCATTGTCAACCATTTAATATACATATATATATATATATATATAATCGATGTCCCCTTTTACCAATTGGTGTCGGGGTTTTAATTAATTTTATTAATTTTATTAAATGCATTTCGTTTCTTGTTTTCTTCCTTTAGTGGACGAAAGAGCGATTTTCGGTCGTCTACCTTGTAGACCCAAATTGATGCCATATGAAATTAGGCAATAGATGGCGCTTGCGTTATCTTTAATTTATTACTAACAATCGTAGTTTATATCATAGAATTTAGTCGTCATTGGGAATTCGAATGGAGTACTAGTCATTCGCTCAGCAAGCAAAGGATGCTGGCCCGACTTCGGGTTTCGGAGAGCGGCTACAATTGAGGCAAACGTGGCAGATCCTTCAGGGAGGGCATCGGTCGCACATCAGCAGAGGTAGCTGGCCCAGCAGATGTCTGTACCCTGGGGGACCGACCATGTCTGTAGGATTTATTTATTTGACGGATAAACCATTTTACAAATTAAAAACACATTAAAATATGCATTTTGAAAAGAAAACGATATTGAAGTTGTTCACGCCGTACCCGCAGGCCGCGTGAATATTTAATTTTCAAAAAACTGATAAAGTTCAGTTTTTGGAATTCTTAGTGTAATCCGTTATTCAGATTTTAACAACTGTAGAAAGGGATCCAGGCTGCATTTACGATGGAAGTACCCATCGGTACCCCAATAACTGGGCTGTAAAACTCAATTGTTGAAATTTCCTCAAGAATCTTTTGTGCTCGACGAGGACGTGCCCTCACCGGGGTTGTAAACAGTTTTACAGCCTAGCTTGAAGAAATGCAGTGCTATCTTTTCTTTTCCTATAACTGTCTTCATATTTCACCCACACACACCAAGTCCCTCTTCTTCATCTCATCTCTTATCTCTCAACCACGGCACAAGTAAGTTATCTCAAATTCTGTTCAAGTGAAATTTGCAATATTTTTTCTAAGTCCTTTTTAAACTGTTAACTGTGGAGGCTTCTACTTTGTTATACATCGTTATTAACATAAATAAAAACACTTAAACTTTGTTTGTATAACTGAGTTTTTTTAATGTGACTAAGAGTACTCTTAGTTTGATAATGACAAGTTAAAGTTGTCGAAACTATAGTCACATTAAAAAAACTCAGTTATACAAACAAAGTTTAAGTGTTTTTATTTATGTTAAGTCCTTTTTATTCATTTCTTATTTTATATTTTCATTTTTTAATCAATTCTTTACCTTTTTCTGAATTTATTTCATCACCTATTTTATATTATTTCTTTTAATTTAATTTATTTTTATATTTATTAAAGATGTTACGAATAAATTTATTTTATTTTAATATTACGTGTCTAAGTAATTTTTAAACCCAAATCGTCGATAGGCATAAACAGAAGTCATCGTAGTCAGACCATCAAAGAGAATCTGATTAGAATGAAATTAATTATATTTCGTATTAATTTATCAAAGCTCACTGCTCATTTAACATCATGTTACATGTTAAATAAAACATACAATTTTCAGATTACCCTAGATGTGGTTGTACCAATAACCATATCTAGCGTAATCTAGACACCAACTACGCTACTTCATGTTTTCACTTAAGTTCATCATACTTTTTTCTTTTAGTTTTTAAGTTATGTTAATATCATTGTAAGTATATCCAGTGCTACATTACGTACTTATTGTGACTATATAATATTGCGTTATCATTGTACTTTACTACTTTACCTGTAATTAAATCTTATGAATCTGTTGGATAATAAATAAATTATAAGTAGTATATTAATTAATAAATTTGAACAATAACACTAAATGTCATCTGTTGACTAATTTTTAAGTAGTATCGTTATCATCGTTAAAGTACATAGAACACGCTGGTCTGACAAGGTCCGAAAGTCCGAAATGGCCATCACCAGTTATCCATATGCTAGATGAATGGTAGTTGAGTATTTTATTAAAAAATATTTTTTGTTTTAGAAGAAAACATTTACGAGTCTGGTTTCAAAGACGAGTCCATTCCACTATACGGCGTTGAAGCACAGCAGCAGCGCACGCGGACCTACATCAAAAATCCGAAAGCAAAATCGTCGAGCAGGAATCGCAGCTACAGTTTCTCAGTCGGCGATTACGAGTGAGTACATTAAAACACTAAGAGTATTGTAAAGGTTTTAAATAATGGATTTCCGACAACAACACTAAGAGTATTGTAAGGGTTTTAAATACTATCAACAACTATCTATCAATCAATTAATAATGTTTAGTTGTGAATTAAACCTTACACCCATATGGGTAGAAAGGGTCATTGAATATACAGAGAGCTTTTCTTATCAGTATACTTTTTCCCTATGTATACCTGCAAAATAGGCGAGTCACGAGTCAAACGCATTGATGTATGTATGTTTGGTTGCCTATAACATGCAACTGAACACACATATGCCAAATAATCAACTAAACATACACACATTAATCGGTTCAATGCGTTTGACTCGCATTTTTGCAGGTATACACTTTCCCTAATGTATACTGATATATATATATAATATATATATATATATATATATATATATATATATATATATATATATATACAGGGAGGTTTTTTTATACAGAGTGGTTTTTTAACAGTATACATATCCCCTATGTATACATGTAAAGTACCCAAGTCAAACGCATCGATGTGTGTGTTTAGTTGCCTATAATACGCAACCCGAACGATCGATTCCTTCAACTAGGATAATTCAAAAAAACAATTTTCTATTTCTGTTTGTGACAATATCGAAATGCACAATGTGGAAGAATTTTCGCGATCGTTTGAGTTACTATCTTGCAGTTTCTGGTGGTCATTTCCAGCACTTATTCCAATTATTTATTTCAAGTTTATTGTTCTTCACTGTTACTTTTCTTTCAAATTGTCTTAATAAAATCTCTTAATATTTTTTACCTGTAATTTCTCCACAATAATAAGTGACTTACTTTTGAAAAAAAAAAGGAAATTGCTTGTGACCATAACGCATGCAGTCTTAGTCATGATTTATTTTGTTGGGTTTTTCAATAGAATAAAGACAACGAAACATACAACCTTCCAAAGAAAATGTTTTAGTTTAATTATTTTTAGAATCATCCTCACAGAGGTATTCGGCCACTTTGGATTCATTGAAAACATGTCTTATCCTCCTCTAGTACTGTTGAAATTGTAACATATGCTTGAAATTCGACTTTTTCTTCATTTATATACATTTTCGATCAAATATTTCACACAATTTGAAGTTTAGCGTTTGACGTTTAGTTGTCTGTTATAGGCAACACATTAATCGGTTCAATGCGTTTGACTTGGATTTTTTGCAGGTATACAGTTCGCCTAATGTATACTGATAAAAAAAACCTCTCTGTATATATATATATATATATATTTGTGAATTAAATTACTTCTTGATTACATTTATTTTATTATTTTTAATAATTGTTGTATTTTTTTTTATACAATAATAAGAGCAATTAAATTCAAGTAATCGGTAACATATTATATATTGTCATAAACTGAATAATTCTCTAAAATTGCATGGAGAATACCAATATTTCTCAAAATACAAGTTTTCATCAATTACCACATATCATTTTTTTTTTTTCAATATAGTATATAAAGAAAACAAAATTACTTTTTTTGTATCAATTGGATTTTGTTTTCTTTATATACTATATTGAAAATTTACCACCAAGTTAACGCAGACAGAATTAAGTATTTTTTTTTTTCAATTGAATCATCGTATTTTTTTATATATATATATAAATGGATAGGTAAATGATAGGATATTGAGGAATAGGTGATGAAATGAGAATGAATACATACATTGGCCTTGGCAACTCGGTCATTTCAGCCATCATCTAATTTATATATATTTAACTAATTCCAAAAACATCGTATTTTGTTAAATGATGTATCTTAGAATCATTTTGTTATAAGTTAAGTTATTTGTTATTAATAAATAATGTAACTTATAACTAAATTATTATAAGTTACATTATTTAACAGACTTTTCCATATCGGATAAGAACATAAATCAATCTATTGAACAAAAAAATCTTTAATTGTATATAAAATATCTTTCTGCCTTCAATTGTTTGAGGTAGACAATAAAAAATTTTGTAGCCATTATAGCCAGATATGTCCAAGGAAAAGCAAGGAAGGCATGGACTGTAATAAAAGAAAATGAGGAAAGTGGCTTAGAAATTTCCAAAGTGTAGGATGTGTGTGTGAAGGCAATAATGATGTATGGTGTATGAGTGCTTAGAGAGAGAGAAAGCTGCACGTTTTCTTGAGGAGTTTTTGGGAGTAGAAAAGTCCACCCCGAAATACATTCTGCTTCAAGAAACGAGTAGGACGAGTATAAATAGAGAGAGTATGGAAAGGGCAGTGAGGTATAAAATAAAAGGGAGTGCATTAGAAAATGATAGGTTAGTTAAAAATGTATGGTGTACGGGTATAAAGGATGGGGAGAAAGGATAGAAGGAAAATATACGAGAAAGCAGGAATGTCGGTGTATACGCACGAGAGCGATATCGCGTACACAAAGAAATGGGTAATAAAAAAGTAATTTTTCGTTTAAATTAATAAACTTAATAAACAAATGAAATAAGCGGATTGTATAAATTATTTGATTTGCTGGTCGTGTGCACCCTTATTTTATGGAATTTCTTGGCACGTGTTAAATAATATAAGGGACTGATGAAAACAGGAACTCGCCATTAATTGTAGACTCCCTCCATCTCTTCACGCTGATAATACTATACACCTCGGCCGAAGATAACGCGTGTATTTTACATAAATTAACTAATAGACATGTAACGACAAAATCCATATGCCATCGCCGGAGTCAGTTGGATTGACTAAAGCCGGTGAAGGTAAATTTGGACATGCGTATTGGTCAAAGGGACATTATTCACATGCGCCAAGACTTAAATAAACTAAATCAAATTGAAAAGAAAATTACTCCAACAGTCGGAAATTGCAGTAAATGAGTGGAAAAGGGAATAGATGTAGTTGGATGGGTGAAAGAGAAGTGGAAGTACAAGAGAGAGACAGGAAGCGATAGAGGAAAAGTAATTATAACCCCTTGTATGAAAGATGGCAGGTGCATGTAACAATTATTTCTTGATTATTACAAGAAATCTAACGCTTCTTATAACCCAATTAATCCCCTCATAATTAATCCGTTTATGCAAAACCAAAATATGCCTGGGTATTTGCAAGACTGTAGATTAAGTAAGGAAGAAAAGAGAACGATAGCTAATGCGAGATGTGGATCGGATGAAAGAGGTAGAAAAGTATGGATGCGACAGAGATATGTCAGCTGTGTGTTATGAGGGAATGGAAGACATACGTGGGATTTTGTAGAGGTATGTAAGGGTATATGTGAGGAATGGAACATTAATGAATGGATGAGAAAGAATGGAGCTGGAGTAAAAATCCTGACGAGACTGGGGTGGGAAAGAAGAAGAAAAAGAAGAAAAATAAGTTATGTTTTTATTTGGTTTTGTTAAGTATATGCCAATGAAGGCTATTTTATAGCTGATTCCCTTTTCAAATTGAGTCGTTTTATGAACTGGTAGCAGAAGAATTGTCATCTCATCAAACAATTGGCAATAACGCTAGCGATTTTGACGATTACATAGACAATAATAAGAAGGCTTATTAATTGTTAAGGCTTCCACTTGGTTGTACAAGGTTTATTATAACTTAATAAAACACTTTTAAATTTGTTTGCACAACTATTTTTTATTATTTGGTGACTATAGTTTCGACAAGTTTCATAATGACACGCTAATGTTGTCGAAACTATAGTCACTAAATAATAAAAAATAGTTGTGCAAACAAAGTTAAAAGTGCTTTATTAAGTAATAATAAGAAGGAGTCATAGACAGACTAAATATGTAGCATATGTTTTGTAAAAAGATGATTCCGTAAATATGTGTATTATTATTAAAAGACTTTCAGTCGATAGCCGAATCATATTTCAATTTCAGAATATAATTCACAGACTAAAAGACTTCCAGACAGTATTACATGGCTTATATATATATATATATATATATATATATATATATATTATTCATTGTCCCTTTTACCTTTCGGTGTAAGATTACATGGCTTATATATAAATTAAAAAAAAATGTGTTGCTTAACAATTGTCATAAAACAATTCTCTCGTCATTTCATTTTTCGTTTCAGTTACGATCCTTACAAATCGCACACCCCACATCACCATCCGCAACAGCAGCTATACAACATCGACGAGGACATCTACGTGAAGCCCGACTATTACGACTCGACGGGCTCCTCGCCGATCTACGACGACATCAAGTTCCACCGGCCCAAGCCCAACAACTTCAAACTCTCAAACTACGGACATCTCCAGATTGATTATTCCTGCAGTTGGAATAACCTCAATAAATACATATACAATTAATAACAAGAACAGCTGTACTCTTACGTATCTGACAACCCATAGATATTTGTTAACGAGTATGTTTATATTTTTTTTGTAAATATGCTTCGGAGATTCATTGTTGTTTATTTTTTAATGTTAACTAGTAGTTTGGCTGAAATAAAATTAAACGAATAATAAATGTTAATTGTTGAAACGTCTGCTTCATACACAAAAACGAAATAATATTAGCTATTTGTAAATAAAACAACAATTTTTTTTTAATTTCAGGTAGATGATTAAGGTTGCCGTTTAGTAGAAAGAGATGTCTATATAGTAAAATGGAATTAATCGTTTGAAAAAAGAGCCATTCTTTTGGATTTAATAATATGAATGTGTATTTACATTTTTTATCTAGTATTAGTCTAAATAAAAAATAAATCGTTAATTTTCGTGTATTACGTCAATTTACTAGTTCGAGTTAGAAAAGAAAATTGTAAGATATAATGAAATTAATAGGTCATGTCTGCTAAGTTATTTGAATGCAGAATTTAGTGAAATCCTTTAAATTTTCATTCCACAAGTTTTTATAAGCAAAAATATAATTTGAAATTTGCTATAAATTTGAACAAATTTCATTGTTTTTCATAATTATTTTTCACACAAACTAAACATTAAAATAATTTTTAATTCACCTGATGAAATTCCTGCTTATTTTAAGATTACTTTAATGTATAAAAAAATATTGTTCATTGATCACATCAGCAATCTAACTTGAATTAGAGATTGCCAATATTTATATAGATATCTCTTTCATCTAAATCGTACCCTTAATGAGTTGCTGAGACACTTTTTTTTAAAAAATCAATAATTACTTTTTATTAAAAACACATTTGTTAATGATTTTTAACTTTATATTAATTTCACTACGATTGTTTCGCTACGTTTTTAATATAAAAATAATTAATTATTATTAAAAAAAAAACTTCAAATAAGCCGAGCTATATCGTACGAGAAATGTTATGTTTAACTTACACATTATTTTTTATCATTATAAATTAAGTGAGTTTTGTAATACTTAGATTTTAAAAGTAGATTTTTTTATTTAACTTAAAGTCCCATGTTATAGAAGATGTAACACTGTATCTTCCCAGATCTTTAAATTTAACATTGCTTGTACGAAATAGCCTTAAATATCAGTTATAAAAACGAATAGCCAAAGATAAAATAAGTAATTAATTATTCGGTTAAATAAAATATTTTTTTTCTATTTGATTAACTATAAAAGAGATTGGAAAATAATTTAAATAAAAATAAAACTGCCACACTAAAATCAACTGAAAATCACCAACTCCACTGCGATATTATTTTACTGTTATTTAATCGTTCGTAAAGTGTTGTGTTAACATTCAGAATTAATCTTAAGCCACTACTAGATAATGTATAAAAGAAACAACTGTATATTTTTACTACAATAGTAACTAATTTTTAACAATCTATGTAGACTAATAATATTTAATTATTATTCACGAGTTGAAATGTTTTTTTTAATTGTAGATAGATTACGTAAATAGCTGATTTTTAAATGTACACAAATAACGAATAATAAACTTATATTCTTCTGTAGATATATTTTTTATTTTTGTTTTAATTAGTTTATTTTCTAAGTTAAATTATAATTATCTATTCTTTTTTTCATATCATTCATATCATTTGTTATTTCAGTATAGTTTTAAGAAGAATTTGTATTTCGTTCGTTGTCTTGTTTTATTCTTTTCTTATACTCCTCATCTAATAACAAAAAAAAGTTGATTGAAAGTACAAAAAAAAGTGTTTCTTGTATGATGGCGAGTTCTGCGAGAGACAGACACAAAACTTGCAATTTGGATTTTATTAACACTTTGATATGTACACTTTGATAAATTAAATTATTATTAAATAATTTTCAGTTATTTGATTAAACTAAAAACTTTGTAGTTTTTGGAGATGTAAATATTAATTTATTAGAGAACAGCAACACCGCTATAAAATATGAAAATACAATGTTTGAACGGGGATTTATGAAACGCATCAACAATGCCACTCGAGAAGAAAATAGAAATGATATTTTTGTTAGCTCATGTATTGACCACATTTTTTATAAAGGCCAATCCAATAATTTATCAACTACTATATTTAAGACAAAAATTTCTGATCATTATATGATTGGAGGTTCTTTTAATTTCTCAAAAAAATGTCCACCTGATATAACGGAATATGTTTCAAAATTAGACAAAAAAACCTTTCAAACTATTATTTTAAAACAATATCAGAAACATGTAATTGATTCATATAATTGCCCTGAAAAACTGCTAGAATATATACAACAGACTTACACAAATACCAAAGAAGCATGTTCATACACATTCAAAAAACGAAAACGTGAATTACCATGTAATCCTTGGATAACGAGAATAATATTAAAAGAAATGAAAAATAGGGATAAACTTTATCAAGCGTGGAAAAGAAGCACGGCAGACGAGATTAGAAGAGATAATTTAAAAGAAAAAGTACAAACTGAGTCGAAATAAAGTAAATAATTTAATTAAGAAAGAAAAACAAAATTATTATAAGGAATTTTTTTAAAGAAATAAAGGAAATATGAAAGAAACTTGGAAGAACATAAATATAGTTATGAAGGAAAATAAAACAGTAAGTAATAGCAACATCAATCATCACTTTACACTACCTGATAGAGACATAGCCAACAAGTTTGCTGAATCATTTTCATTATCTGTAAAAACAATAATACATAAACGCGATAAAATTATTTACAAGGAACAGCAAAACAGACACATGCAATCAATATTTATCCCGGAAGCGACGCAAGAAGAAATAGAGCATATTATTAAAAACAATTTCATGATATTTTCAGTTATCCAATTACACGTTTTATTAATTTATCTATAAAAACTGGATATGTACCACCAAATATAAAGAAATATTTCAATACTTACATCCGCAGATAAAATACTGGAACGCTACATGGAACAAGAATTGGGTTCACGATAGACAGCTTGTTATTAATCAACAGAACACAAAATTGATGCATATTACTTCACCAAATAGAGAACGATTCCCAGATAAATCCATAAAATTTTCTTGCAGTCTATGCATTCATAATGAAAGACTAGTTGACAAGTCTTATATATGCGACTGTAAAGTTATTGATTTAACGTCTACACAAACATATTTAGGTGTAACTATTGATGACAAGTTTTAATGGTGTGAGCATATATTATCATTAGAAAAAAAAACTGAAATATTTGTCATACAAGTTCTTCTATTTAAAAGACTTGATACCTAAAGACACTCTAAGAATAATATACCACTCGTTAGTGCAGTCAATTATGCAATAACTGTATGGGGACTTGCATCAAAACATTTAACGGATAAAATATCTAAACCCCATGACAAAATAGTCAAACAAATTGAACCTACGAGAGCAACATATGGTAATATAGCATCACACCCAAAAATTTTATCATGGGAAGAACTTTTCAAATTTAGGTTTCTCGTGAATAACTACAAATACATTCAAGACTTAACACCGCTCCCTCACGAACGTCAAACTAGAAGTAAATCAGCGGAAGAATTCTATGTATCGCCTCAAAACAATAAGTATGGACAAAGAAGTAAAAAAGTGCAACTTTCAACACTATTCAATTCCTTACCATGTGAATTAGCAACACAATTATCCTTAAGTGCATTTAAAAATAAATTAAAAGTGTTACTAAACTCTAGTGAAAATTAAAAACAAAATCTATCTAGAACTATTTCTAAAAATTGTGAAATCGACATGTTTAAGAACACCACAAGCTACTAAAAGACTGACTTCTAATCATAAAGTCGCTGACAAGCCATTGGCTTAGCGACTATTATTGGTATATTCAAGACATCTTCCTTCACCATATTATGAAATGTTAATTATTTCTAAATTCATTATTGTTAAAAAAGTATTATGTTGAAAAAAAATGTTTCTATTATTATTATGATTGGAATGTTTACTAGTTTATGCTTTTTTTTGTTTTTTTTTTTTTGCTAATGATAATAATATTCCTTGGACGTGCGATTGGTCCTCGCGGTTATCTGCACACAGTATATACTGAGGGTAGGTGAGTGCTTCGGTCAGTGGCACAGATGGTGTGACGGAGGTGATGGGGCATAAAAAAAAATATTATTATTATTATATTAAGTAGGATTAAAGTTGTTTTTTATTGCTAATAAAACGCCACCTCCTCTGCGTACGGTTCTATCTGCCCTATATATACAATAATTATTAGAAAACAATTCAGCATCGTATACACCCTCCTTCAACCAGTAATAGCAATCACATCGAAGTTATTTATACATACGTTGTTGTAAAATTCTTTAGTCTTCGTGTTTAATCCACGAACGTTCTGATAGAAGATAGAGAATTTTGAAGATTTCGTGTTATTTGCTTTTAATGAACGATGTTTTAGTTTTTTTGATCGACAATTTTGGGTACACCTCTGAAGTATTTTATTGTCAAATTATTTTCGCGCCGCTTGTTTAACTCAGATTTTAGCGATTTTAAAATTGTTTGCTGCAGTGGTGTTAGATAAGATTTAATAACAACGTTGTGTTTAACAGATTTATTTTTTAACAAAATTTGTTTTGCGGAATCATCGTTAAATATTACTTTTATTGGGCGAGGTTTAGTACTACGCTTTTCCAAGCGAAATACTTTCGAGGGTGTTGTATTGACTATGTCTCTAATTATAGTAGATACTGCCTCACCACCATCATTTGCTTGTTCCTGAACGTTTGGCTTAAGAGACTCGGGATGATTATAAATAATTATATTTTTAGACCGAATTTTCTGTTCTTTGATTTCAGATAAAATATTCATAGTATGGCAGAAAGACCTCGGGTCGATAGCCTCAAATTATATACCGTATTATACTATACAATACTGTACTTAATATAATTTAAAAGTCCCTTGAATAAAGATATTTGTATATACAAGGTGTACAGAAAATGAGTGAAAACCTTCAGGTAACTCAATTCATTAATTAATTTTTAATAGAAAATCCAAATAAAAAAATGTTGTATGGTTCTTCATTGAGACTCACGAGGTCTTCGGAATTTTAAATATGTGACTATAAATTAGTATTGTTTTTCAAATATTTTGTAAAAAATCAATAGCATTAACAATCAATTAGACACGTGTATAATTCCATTGATGTAAATAATTAATAAATCGGATATTTTTACAATTTTATAACTTCATCAGAAGCATTCTTTTAATCAAAATAGATCTGGCAACGACGCACGCTCGTTTGTAAAAGAAAAGGTGTATGCAACACCTCCAGCGGATGATGTAGCAGTTATAAACAGGATAAATGCACACTTGTTTGATCCACCGTTGCCAAATGTATAGTTCTTTTAAATGGCCCGTGAGGCTTAAGGAAGGACCGTGTGACTTATTTTCGTTAATATTTTTATCTAAAAATTAGTCACGCTACCTAAAGCTTTTCACTCATTTTCTGTACACCTTGTATATATTCATAGTATCATCGGTGGTCATTTTTTATTTTAGTGATGTAAATTCTTTTTATTTGATTTTATTAATGTTTGTTACATTCATTGAATGTTCAAAGGGGATGTGATATTAATAGCATTTAAAATTTGTTTAAAATATTAAAAATGTCACAAATCAATATTAGTTTTATTTTCTACCTATGTATAAATCCATCATGCGGTGAAACAAATATGATTGCCTATATTAAAAGTCCGCTTTAATTATAAAAGCAAGACTGATTATTATAAATATACCACAGATATTTATGATAAATTTGTCGTGCTTAAACAAATGTAGGGAAAGATAATATGGCTTAACGCAGAACTAAATTCAAAGTCAGACTGTGTGAAAGTATACAGTTTGTTCCATTTTCAATAATAATCTAGTTTTGACCATATGATATTCACTCCACTGCACAATTAGTTTCAAACACACTGTATAACATTATTCATTATTTTTTTTTAGAATTACATAGTCTAGGGGTTTTACGATAAATGCTAAAAATACCAAATCAATGGCTTACTTCTATCTCGTAATATAATTTTTCGAAGTGACCTCTTAAAAAGTGATATTTGTTTTATAAATATGCAGATACTTCAAAAATGTATTAAATAAAAATGATTTGAAAATAAGTTATTAATTATTTTCAAATCATTTTTATTTAATATATTTAAATAACTGTGACCAAGTGAATGAATACTGTTTTCTATTTATATTTCAAAAATGGTTTAGGTATAGTAAAAGCTAATAGTTTTTGTTATAAAATCATATGAAGAATTCAAATCTAGAAAAAAAAATATATAAAACCAAAATGGCCATCACTAGTACGCTAGATGATTTTTTTTTTTTTTTTCATTAAAAAAATATAGGGTTCGATTTAAAATAAGGAAGTTGGTATCGACTTCCGGTATAACCGGAAGTGTTAGAATTTTGAAAATATTTTCATTAAAAAGAAAGTACTGGTTTACATGAGTGGTAAAAATTTCTATATAATCTATTTATTGAATGTTCATAAACTTTTAATGTGATTTCTCGATGGGACACCTCTTGTATATACAAAGAAAAAAAAATAATAAAAATATAATATTTATAGTAAATATCCAATAAATATTACTTTAAAATTAATGTCATCGCTTAAAATTGAATCATACTCGCGCAAATACATTTCTCTTACAACAACACCGAATAAATATTCCAATCAGGTTAATTAATAGCTATGTGATGCCCCGTCATTCATATTATCAACGGGTTTCTTTAAATAATTCATATTGCGCCGATGTTAAATGACGACAAATGTTTCACCCACTTAAATGATTAATGCAACGACTTCCTGTACCATGTTTGCACGGACAGCCAAGGACGAAAATTTCAGAGGAAGAAAGAAAAAAGAACAGAAGCGTTTCGAAGCGAAATTTCCCGCAACGCACATACGCAAAAAAAGGCAATAAATTAAATGAATCAACACGGGTTTATTACGCAAATTTATTTAGAATTCTGTTGTTTGTGGTCGGTGATTGGTGGATGCGATCATTGTGTTGAAATTGTTTTAAATTGAGCAGCAATTAAATAATGAGATATATTTAAAACTCAGCTTATTAATTTTTAATTTATTTCCTTAAATAAATCTTCGTTATATTTTTATTTTATTAAGAAACATGACATTTTCTTAAATATTAGAAAAAATAAAAAATGATTTATAACGAAGATTTATTTAATAAAATAAATTATGAGAGGCAGAAAAACCTTTGAATGATAGTCCAGGATAGACAAACAATATCATTAAAAAATATTAACAAGGTCCTATGCTGAGATGCAGGACCCTGTAATTAATAAATTTTAGGGATATGTAGGTAATTATAAAAAGACACCCCTAATGTAGATAATTATAAAAGGCACCTAAATAATGAATAACATGTATATCAAGCAATTAAAAAACATATCATCATGACGTAACTTTTTTTGGGACACCCTGTATAACTGAAAATATTTTCCTGAAATACGTCATAAGGTCCAAGTAAAGTCTCCAAAATTTCAAATTCCTAACTTTAATAATAACTGAGATATCGAAGACGGAAAAAATAGAATATTCTAAGTCGAAGATCTTTATATATGATTGCATGTTTGTAATTCTATAAATACAGATGTTTTTGTATATATATATATATATATATACGTTTTCGATAGCTCAATTACTATTTAAGTTAGGAAATTGAAATTTTGGAGACTTTACTTGTATCTTATGAGAATATATTATTTAAATATAAATGATTGTCCTTTCTCCTGCGAGGAAAAGAGTAGAACAAAGGACAATGATTTTTATTTAAATAACTTAAAGTCTCCACAGCCAACTTGCAGAATATTATGAGAATACATAATAGAATAGAAATAATAGAATAAAATTTCTGAAAACTTCAATCTGTGATATGTTTTGCAAATTGTCAGTGTTATTTGCCTCTGTTATTTAAGACCATTTTAATGTGTTATTATTATGTCTATCTATAAGGTTCAGTCTTATATATATATATATAATCCACTATACATAAATATTATTAATTATATTCTAGATTTGTAAAAAGGTAAATCCGTTAAATAAATAAATAAGATGTTAAAGGGGATTATAGGAAGAATATTATAAGTTTTTTGCATTATTTTTTTTTTTAAATAAGATGTACTACATAATGAAGTTTTTTTAGATATTACTATTAATAGAAAACAGTATTCATTCACTTGGTCACAGTTATTTAAATATATTAAATAAAAATGATTTGAAAATAATTAATAAATTATTTTCACATTTATCTCTGTGACTATAGACTTACCTACGTAAGTACGTTAAACAAATGCACATTAAAACAACTACTTCCCGGGCAAATACCCACGCCGGACATTGAATTACATAATGTACACCTGCTGCTGCATATCAAATATTGAATAATGCAACAAAATTTTTTTTTTTTGATCCGAGAAAAATTTTATGTAAAAACAACAAAAGGAACGTTACATAATATAAGGCCATCTGCAGACACGTGTTTCGGGATCTATCCCTCGTCAGTACAGCTATGCCTTACATAATTTAAAGATGTTAAAATAAATCAATTAAATTAATTCAAATACAATCAGCACAATTAAATCAGTTATATTAAATCAAATTAAACTAAATCAATTTAAATTAAATTAAACCAAATTAATTCAATTTAAACCAAAACCGAATAAAATTAAACGAAAAGAATTGAATCAAATTAATTAAAAAGAGCGACCCTCACCTACCGCGCGCTGAGATAGTAATAACTGTGACCAAGTGAATGAATACTGTTTTCTATTTATATTAATAGCCAGCGAGGCATTTATTCAAATCCGAACCGAGAGAAGTTTTTTGTGAATTTGCGATAACAACAATACACGAGCGCACGTCCTCCTTCGCCGGTCATTACTATCTCAGCGCGCGGCAGGTGAGGGTCGCTCTTTTTAATTAATTTGATTCAATTCTTTTCGTTTAATTTTATTCGGTTTTGGTTTAAATTGAATTAATTTGGTTTAATTTAATTTAAATTGATTTAGTTTAATTTGATTTAATATAACTGATTTAATTGTGCTGATTGTATTTGAATTAATTTAATTGATTTATTTTAACATCTTTAAATTATGTAAGGCATAGCTGTACTGACGAGGGATAGATCCCGAAACACGTGTCTGCAGATGGCCTTATATTATGTAACGTTCCTTTTGTTGTTTTTACATAAAATTTTTCTCGGATCAAAAAAAAAAAATTTTGTTGCATTATTCAATATTTGATATGCAGCAGCAGGTGTACATTATGTAATTCAATGTCCGGCGTGGGTATTTGCCCGGGAAGTAGTTGTTTTAATGTGCATTTGTTTAACGTACTTACGTAGGTAAGTCTATAGTCACAGAGATAAATGTGAAAATAATTTATTAATTATTTTCAAATCATTTTTATTTAATATATTACTATTAAGTTGCATTATGTATTGAATGAGTCAATGATTGACTGTTCTTCACATTATTTTTAAATGTAAATCAATGCCAAGGAAAAGGTTATTTTAATGATTTCTTCGTAAGGAAATATTACACTTGACACACTCATAAAAGAAACCTGTTTACGTTGGTATTATTACTATATATTTCTTCTTTTTCCTTATTTTTATTATTATTTTCTCCTTATTTCTCTGATCGAAATTATTTAGCTCAATACCATCCTTGAAACAAAAAATAAACCGCAATGTGAACGACTCCGCGCTGAAAGTTATTTCGCAATTTCTTTTTTTTGCAATTTTATGCCGCATTTTCTTCGATACCCACTGCACAATAAATACTTCTGTAAAACATAAAAACCCTTGTTTTATTTACAAATAGTGTGTTATGGAGTTTCATCAAGTGAAAACATTGATTGATCACGATTGATGCAACATTATTTATTAGAAGAAGAACGAAACTTCTAATATAGATGAACGAAATTTCTTCAAATCTATAAGAACATTTTTTTAATCTAGAAGATATAAATTCCTATCTAGAAAAAGTACGAAACTTCAAATCTATAAGAACGATTTTTTTTAATCTAGAAGAACTAAAGAAGAACGAAATTTCTTCAAATTTTGGAAGAACTTCTAATCTATAAGAACAAAACTTTTTTTAATCTCGAAGATTTAAACTTGTCCTAATCTAAAAGAACGAAGCTTTTTTATTCTAGAATAACTGAAGAAGAACGAAATTTCTTCGAAATTTGGAAGAACAAAACATTTTCTAATCTAAACGAAAAACGAAAAATAAAAACATTTTTTATTAATCTAGAAGATGTAAACTTCTTCTAATCTAAAATAATAATGTCTTCTAATCTAAAAGAACGAAACTTTTTTTAATCTAGAAGAACTAAAGAAGAACGAAATTTCTTCAAAATTTAAAAGAACAAAACATTTTCTAATTTAAACGAAGAACGAAACTTCTCTCTAGAAGAAGAATGAAATTTCTTCAAATCTAGAAGAACAAAACTTTTTCTTATCTAAACGAAGAACGGAGCTTCTAATCTAGAAGAAGAACGAAACTTCTTGTAATTTAGGAAAACAAAACTTTTTCTAATCTATAAGAAATAAACTTCTTCTAATCTAAAAGAATAACGAAATGTCTTCTAATCTAGAAGAAGAATTTCTTCAAAAGTTGAAAGAACAAAACATTTTCTAATTTAAACGAAGAACGAAACTTCTCTCTAGAAGAAGAATGAAATTTCTTCAAATCTAGAAGAACAAAACTTTTTCTAATCTAAACGAAGAATGGAGCTTCTAATCTAGAAGAAGAACGAAACTTTTTTTATTATAGAAAAACTGAAAAAGAACGAAATTTCTTCAAAATTTGAAAGAAAAAAACATTTTCTAATCTAAACGAAGAACTATACTTCTTGTAATTTAGGAAAACGAAACTTTTTCTAATCTATAAGAAATAAACTTCTTCTAATCTAAAAGAATAAGGAAATGTCTTCTAATCTAGAAGAAGAATTTCTTCAAAATTTGAA
Source organism: Philonthus spinipes (assembly GCA_963082785.1). Taxonomy (NCBI): domain Eukaryota; kingdom Metazoa; phylum Arthropoda; class Insecta; order Coleoptera; family Staphylinidae; genus Philonthus; species Philonthus spinipes. Next base: position 22,968,170 of record OY720299.1, read on the forward strand.
AGAACAAAACATTTTCTAATTTAAACGAAAAACGAAACTTCTCTCTAGAAGAAGAATGAAATTTCTTCAAATCTAGAAGAACAAAACTTTTTCTAATCTAAACGAAGAACGGAGCTTCTAATCTAGAAGAAGAACGAAACTTTTTTTATTCTAGAAAAACTGAAAAAGAAGGAATTTTCTTCAAAATTTGAAAGAAAAAAACATTTTCTAATCTAAACGAAGAACTATACTTCTTGTAATTTAGGAAAACAAAACTTTTTCTAATCTATAAGAAATAAACTTCTTCTAATCTAAAAGAATAACGAAATGTCTTCTAATCTAGAAGAAGAATTTCTTCAAAATTTGAAAGAACAAAACATTTTCTAATTTGAACGAAGAACGAAACTTCTCTCTAGAAGAAGAATGACATTTCTTCAAGATTTTAAAGAACAAAACTTTTTGTAGTCTAAACGAAGAACTAAACTTCTTGCAATTTATAAGAACGAAACTTTTTATAATTTAAAAGAAGAACAGAACTTCTAATCCAGAAGAGGAAAGAAACTCTTTTTAATCTAGAAAAACTGAAAAAGAACGAAATTTCTTCAAAATTTGAAAGAAAAAAACATTTTCTTATCTAAACGAAGATCTATACTTCTTGTAATTTAGGAAAACAAAACTTTTTCTAATCTATAAGAAATAAACTTCTTCTAATCTAAAAGAATAAGGAAATGTCTTCTAATCTAGAAGAACGAAATTTCTTCAAAATTTGAAAGAACAAAACATTTTCTAATTTAAACGAAAAACGAAACTTCTCTCTAGAAGAAGAATGAAATTTCTTCAAATCTAGAAGAACAAAACTTTTTCTAATCTAAACGAAGAACGAAGCTTTTAATCTAGAAGAAAAACGAAACTTTTTTATTCTAGAAAAACTGAAAAAGAAGGAATTTTCTTCAAAATTTGAAAGAACAAAACTTTTTCTAATCTAAACGAAGAACGAAGCTTCTTGTAATTTAGGATACCGAAACTATTTCTAATCTATAAGAAATAAACTTCTTCTAATTTAAAAAAATAACGAAATGTCTTCTCATCTAGAAGAAGAACAACGAAATTTCTTCAAAATTTGAAAGAACAAAACATTTTCTAATTTAAACGAAGAACGAAACTTCTCTCTAGAAGAAGAATAACATTTGTTCAAGATTTTAAAGAACAAAACTTTTTGTAGTCTAAACGAAGAACTAAACTTCTTGCAATTTATAAGAACGAAACTTTTTATAATTTAAAAGAACGGAACTTCTAATCTAGAAGAAGAACGAAACTTTTTTATTCTAGAAAAACTGAAAAAGAAAGAAATTTCTTCAAAATTTGAAAGAAAAAAACATTTTCTAATCTAAACGAAGAACTATACTTCTTGTAATTTAGAAAAACGAAACTTTTTCTAATCTATAAGAAATAAACTTCTTCTAATCTAAAAGAGCAACGAAATGTCTTCTAATCTAGAAGAAGAATTTCTTAAAAATTTGAAAGAACAAAACATTTTCTAATTTAGACGAAAAACGAAACTTCTCTCTAGAAGAAGAATGAAATTTCTTCAAATCTAGAAGAACAAAACTTTTTCTAATCTAAACGAAGGACGGAGCTTCTAATCTAGAAGAAGAACGAAATTTTTTTTTTCTAGAAAAACTGAAAAGGAACGAATTTTCTACAAAATTTGAAAGAACAAAACTTTTTCTAATCTAAACGAAGAACGAAGCTTCTTGTAATTTAGGAGATCGAAACTATTTTTAATCTAGAAGAAATAATCTTCTATTCCAAAAGAATAAAGAAATATCTTCTAATCTAGAACAACGAAACTATTTTTAATCTAGTTTAATCTAGAAGAACTAAAGAACAACGAATTTTCTTCAAATCTAGAACAAAACTTTTTCTAATCTAAACGAAGAACGAAGCTTCTTATAATTTAGGAGATCGAAACTATTTCTAATCTAGAAGAAATAATCTTCTTCTAATCCAGAAGAATAAAGAAATATCTTCTAATAATAGAAGAACTAAAGAAGAACGAAATTTCTTCAAATCTAGAACAAAACTTTTTCTAATCTAAACGAAGAACTAAACTTCTTGTAACCTAGAAGAACGAAACTTTTTATAATTTAAGAGAAGAACGAAACTTCTAATCTACAAGAACGAAACTTTTTTTAATCTAGAAAAACTAAAGAAAAACGAAATTTCTTCAAAATTTCGAACACCGTTACAATTGTTTCACCAACACAGTCGCATCATCAGGCAGACGGTTTGCTTGATTATTAAAAACCGTTTCTTTTTCATTTCAAAATAGTGTATTAATTTGTCCATATGGCTAACTAGATATGCGCGTTAAAATCCGGAGGCAATATTGGAAAATTGAACGCAGCGCACTTTTCCAATAAAATAAAACCTGCGCGGGTTCGAATTGCGCTCAGTAACACGTCGAATTATAATTAGAAAATGGAGCGATAGTGAAAAAGTCGGCAAATTCATGTCAACTGTGTGGAAACGAACGCGCTCACACACAGAAAATTGAGTATGAAATATAATTGTATGGAGGATGACTTGCGTTATATTTTAATTGTTTTTTTATGTTATTTAGACTATAAATTAATTTTGATTGTTTTTATAACTTTGGGATATTTTCACGTGAACAAAAAGAGAGAATGTGTTTGATAATGACAAGCTGAATTTTTGAAACTTGTAAATTAAAAAAAAAATAGAATAATCAATTATTTTTGAATTAAATTCTCACTTAACTCGTAGTGAAATATTTTTTATGTAATAATTATGAATATGAAGTATTTTAATTAATACTCTTGGTTTTTCGTTTCACTAAACTTTTATTTTTATGTTCCGACTAGTTTCGACTAGTGGACATTTTCAAAGAACAACAAATATACTCTTTTGTATGTTTTTTTTTTAATTTTGGAGAGTTGATGTGAATTGTTTGAGAATTATCCTATAGATTTTCCATTTTGTATAAAAAAATATTGCATAGTATAAATTAAAATTAATGCCATAAATTATATCATATTAAATTTTGTATATCTTTACGTAATTGAAGAGAGTGTAAAATATTGTATCATAAGTTACCAATAAATGTTATACATAATTTGAAAAACAGGACTAAGCGTCATCTTTTGTCTAATGGCAAAGTGCACCAATAAATTGTATTTTGATGCAAATAATTGCTGATAAATTTAATTTCAATGTCCATTACTAATATTTTGTACACTTAACTGAAATAATGATCGAATAAAGAATCCATTTCTCATTGATCTCCCTGTCATATCTGTAATTTTCTAATCATTCATATTTTATTTAGTTTTAAGAAGTACATTGGTCGTATCTGCAAGGTAAAAGCAAATATATCTTAAGCAATGAATGTTACCCCAACTTTAAATTATAAAAAAAAATCAATTTTTAAGAAGCAAAATGGATTATCTATAATTTTTGTGAAGGGAGTCACCAGAAATAATTCAGCAGCGAAATGGTTTGAACTTTATTTTAGTTTTGTTTTTTTAAACGAACAATATTGCAAAGTACAATGTATGAATTAAAATTCAGTGAATGTTTTTTTTTTATTTCACATTTTTTAAGTTGCACTAATATAAAAAGAAATTAAATATTTATTCAACCCCGCCTTTAAGTTGCTACCTCAGTTTTTTTTGCATTAAATATATACAGTGCTTCCCAAAAGTAACGGATAAATTCTATAAAATTGTAAATAAAAGCATTTCAGAAAAATCCTGTGACACCTCGATTTTTATTTTTAAATTACATTCTTTTCAATACCCAAAAAAATCAAATAGTAAAGTATACTTTGTTCAGTGACGTTACTACAATGGCGCATTGCGGGGTGAAGGGATCGGGGTTGAAAAGTGTATCTCACAATAGCAATTTAAAAATAAAAATCGACGTGTCAGAGTATTTTTCTGAAACATTTTTATTTACGATTTTATACAATTTATCCGATACTTTTAGGAAGCACTGTATAAATATTTAATAAAGCAATACAAAATTCCGCACAGCATTATAATTTAGTCGCAAACGAAAATTTTGAATATAGAATAACGCAAATTATTTGTATTAAAATGCGACCTGAATGTTCAACGATCGTAAAATCGCACCACGCTGAATAAATAACTTTTTTTTGTTTATTATTAAATAAATTATATCGTACTTTCCCGAATGGCTCAGGCATTTTCGGGCGTTCTGCATTATTCAATTCGCTACCTGGCATTTCGGTCTGACATTTGCGAAAAAATCCCCCTTGATGTTTAAAATTCGCTCTCTGCACAGACGCACGTACTAATCGCACAAGGACGTACCTACCACAGACCACAGGAAAAAAGATAAGTGCGTTTGCGTATAAAATAAGAAGAGTAGTGTGTAAAAAGCAACAGTTTGGTGTGTTGTTGCACGAGTGGAGTGATTTTTTATTGCCGAAAATTGTTAAAGTAAGAATTTTGAATAGAAAGGGAATATATTTTTTAGTGCTTTTAAAAAGTTCGACTTTTATTTCTTCGTTTTGCCTTAAAATTAATATACTCTTTTAAAGTGTGGAACTAAAGGCAGCATCCCTTCGTTTTAATATAATTTTTGTATATTTCTTTATATATATTATATATACTGTGTTAGTTCTAATTAAAAAAGTGTCTACTTGAAAAAAATAAATCAATTTTTGGAATATAATCAATGTAAGAACTATCAAACAAAAAATAACCATAAGGGCCATTACTATGGATGTATACTCTTCCCCAACGACTACAAACCACAATATCCAAGTCGGTGAACGTTCTGCCCTCAGATCCCTCACTAAAATTCGACACCCTCTTAATCCCCTGTACAACCCATCCAATGAACTCCTTAAAATCTCACACAAATTACCCCTATAAATGTAAGATTATTAAAATTAAAAGAAAAATTTGCTAAAAATGACAATAATTTTGAAATTCTTTCCGAACTCTGCATTCCTAGAAATCCAAACATACCTTAAAAATTCCATAATCCTACTCCAACTCTGTTTAAAATGTATGTAATCGCCCGGAAAATTAAAACAATACATTTTCTCTATCTGTGGCTGAAAGGCAGATAGAGAAAATGTATTCCTACAAGAACATTTGTTTAAAGTTTAAATAAATTGTTAAAAATGTTAAACATATTTTTTTGTTAAACCACACTTGTACATTTATAGGTAACATGAATAATTAAAAGTTAAAATATTATTATTTTTTTTTAGGTGACGATGAAGTTAATCGTGTTGGCGCTTCTCTTGACTTTGGCCGTGGGAGTTTTGTCCAAACCATCGCCCCTATTCAATCTATTCTATTCCGGAGCGAGGAGAAGTTATGGAAGGAATTTCCGAGGGGATGGTGGCGGGGACAGGTACGCCTCGATCTGCAGGGTCCACGGGATTGACTCCTACGCCTTTCCCGGGAGAATCGGGAGACCGGTGTGTCCATAAGAAGAGATGGGGAGTTTTTGTTCAAGCGTAACAGTATTCTTACCTTCAGTGTTCAAAATGTTCATACATGTGCCATAGAATTAATAAATTAGCTTTACTTGTAGCATTTCATTTTGTTCGTAATAAAATTATTAACTAGAATGTCTTGAATTATTAAATTGATTGCATACTTTAAAAGTTTAATAAATATAGCAACCAGAATTATTGTTGGTTACCTTTAATTATCAAATCAAGTATTTACTTGTAAATAAATACTTCATTTGAGCTTTAATTAATATCGCGAATCGAATGTCTTAGAATCTTAATTGGGTTGCATGCATTAAACAATTTAATGAAATTACAGGGGTTGGGGCTAATTAATTTGACCAAGATTGGAACATTGAATGTGAGATGTATCCAGTTGCGGGCAGGAGTAAATGTGCGAAACTAGTGCTGCTTCTTGCGGTGGCATTTGTAACTATTGCGCGCGTTTACACCTCATTTACACATATGAATTAGCGAATTGAATTAGCAGTTGTTTCGCGTAAACCGAGACTGCTTAACTGGATTTTAAATTTGGCGCCAATTAGTTCGCATACAAAAATGGCGAAACGTCATTTTTTCCAAAATTATTTAAATTATTCAAAAATTATTTGGTTTAGGCATATGAATATATTATAAAAGTATAACTATGATACGCGATACTTTTATGGGACACCCTGTATATTTGAAACAATTTTTTAAATATGGTCCTAATAGACCTACATACGCCTGCTTAAGCCGATTTAGCTGTAAAGCTTGACGCTCATGCCGAGACACCCTGTATATAGATGTATAATTACATCAAACCAAGCGAAGTTTGCTTCAATTATTTGAATAGGTGAAACAAACCAAGTGGTCGTCTTTACCAAAATTTCTTTAGATTTTTTTAATTATTCAAATGGGTGAAACAACCTGAGAATTCTTATTTACTAAAAATTCTTGAAATTGTATTTTTATGTTAATTTATTCTTCAGGTGATAAGTGATAGAATTATTGAAGAAATATATATAAAAAAACAATATATTTTATTTTATAAATTGTACTAAATATATATAAATAAACCAAAATGTGCCATTAGAGTATATTTTGTATATTTATTTTTACTAATAAATAATAAATTTCATACAATACATAACAAATATTAAGTAGTGCATTAATAAATGATCACATAACACTCATAAAGTTAACCAATCTCTAATCCATTTTACATCCAGCATAAAGTTAATTACAAAAATATATACAGATATTGAATCGGAATTTATGCAGACTTCTAATAGGATTATTTAAAAATCTTTCTTAATTCAATAATATTTTCCCTTTAAAGCTAAACTTAAATTAATGCACTAATTATTAACTTCTCAAGATTTCCATATTATTTAGTACATTTCCATATTATTTTAGTACAAATTGCAAACAAAACAGAAACACAAATCTTTCTAAATAAAGGAGGGATTGTACAGTTCATTGATTTAATGCAAATAACAAAAAAATAACATATTTTCATAAAGGAAAAATTATATTGCAGTTTTTGAATATTCTAATTAAACATTGCAATATAATTTTTATTATTTTTGTAATATTATCATAATATTAACAAGGTTTTATTGGAGCAGTTTGGGATTCAATACACCAATTACATTTAGGATTTCATTCATTATTTTTTTGTAAATGAAATGTATATTGTAAAATGGAAATTCCGTAAATAAATAAATAATTAAGGGTAGAAAGACCTTCGGTTGATGGCCCATGACATACTACTAACCCATCAATATGTATTGTAAATATAAATATTTGTAAAGAATTGTAATTTTGCTGTCTGAATAAAAATGTTTGTATATAAATAATTATTTTTATATTAATTAAGAAAATAATTAATATAAACTCTACAAAATACTTATTATTTTTACAATTAACATATAATAATTACAAAAATAATAATAAAAATGATATATAACAGTACTTCATAAAAATATTTAAAGCTGCAATATATTTTTTCCTTTATGAAAATGTGTAATTTATTATACAGAGAGGTTTCTTTATCAGTATACATTAGGCGAACTGTATACCTGCAAAAAAATCAAGTCAAACGCATTGAACCGATTAATGTGTGTATGTTTAGTTGACTATTGTTTAGTTGCGTGTTATAGGCAACTAAACACACATACATTAATGCATTTGACTCGCGTATTTTGCAGGTATACATAGGAGAAATGTATACTGATAAATAAAGTTCTCTGTATATACAAACAACTTTATTCCCAAAAAATACATACATATTTAATTTAATATACGATACATGAAACAATTTAAAACAAATATATATTCTTAAGAGAAACGGGTATCGACCGGAGGTTTTTCGGCCTGTCTTTGTCCAGTTCCTGTAGTTGATTAAACCGTCATGATTACTAACTGTCAATGTCTCGTACAACCTCGCTTTAATTTTTTCAGTGTTAACTTGGTGGTACATTTTCAATAAAGAAAAGAAAATTACTTTTTTATACCACTTGGATTTTTATTAATCGTGACTAGTTTCGATTTTTTGTTTTTTTTCGCCTTCTTAGCCACACTGACATCAATGATGATTACCATGTAATCGAAACTTGTCACAATTAATAAAAATCCAAGTGGTACAAAAAAGTAATTTTGTTCTCTTTATATACTATAGTATAACTTTCCCTTTTTTTTTTTTCATTAAACGATTGCAACTAAAAAATCACTAATGCAAAAACGAACTAAAATAACCTGGTTCCATATACATCCATTTGATTCTCTTAATCGCAGATTTAAAAAAATGAACGGATTGTTGGTTATTATTTAATTCGATTCATTAAAGAAAATTATAAAAATAATTGTTCATAATTGTTGGGAAATCTTTAATGGAAACCAAGAAAAACTAAATGAGACCGAATTGTTTAATTTCATTTTGATGTTCTGAAGTAGTGAGCATTTTTGTTATTCTTAGTTGTCACTATTTAACAGAAATATTTTCATAACTATAAATAATAATGAAATTAAAAAAAACATATAATATTTAAATTATTATCTATAATTAACCATTTAAATTATGTATTTGCAAAAATTAGTCATTTTAAAAGAACAAAAAAAAATTAACAAAAATAATTTAATATTTGTTTTAAAAACCTTTGGTTCCCTTCAGTAGTTCTTAGCAAACTGCCTAACAAAATTACCATTGTTAAATTAGAGCAGCCTTTATTGTTTCCACAGTGATTGAAATGATCAACGAAACAAGAAGAGGTTCCTCTTGTTAATAATAATAACACTTATAAGCAGTGATAGGAAGAATTGGCATATAAATTAATTATTTAAATAATTAATTAGAAATTATATAAACTTATTATATAATACAAATAAAAATAGTTTAGTTACACAGCAGTTATGAATGCAGTATCATTCATAACTGCTGCTTAATCGAATAATATATATATATATATAATCGATGTCCCCTTTTACCAATTGGTATCGGGGTCGAATAATATAAGAATTTAACAATTGTATTTTTGTTATATGTATATATTAATGTATTTATTACTTTAATACAGAAATGAAGATATTTACTGTTGAAAAGCAGATTGCGAATCAATATAAATATTCTTAAAACTGTTTTTCTTTTTTTTATGTTACATGCATAAGATATATATATATATATTTATATTCGATGTCCCCTTTTACCAATTGGTGTCGGGGTCGAATAATATAATAGCTATTATATTATTCAATAGGGTTTAATTTAATAAAATAAAACTTGAAAATAATCTTGAGCTGTTCTAGGAAAATGAATCTGAGCACCTGAAAATACTTGTAATAACCCATAAATTAAGAAGAAGAAAAAACACATTTGATTTTAGCATAACATTAAATATTACAAAATTCAAACCATTTAAATCTTTAGACTTGTTCCGAAAATTTGAACCTTGTCAGTTTGACTTAAGCATAATATCCTAAAATACATTAATTCACTGTAGAAATAAAGAAAAATCGCTCTACATTTATATCACATTCAAATTCATCTACTTCCATACTTTAATAACCCCATCTCTTGAGGAAGTCAAGAGCAGACACTGCGAGGTTTTGCATAAAGTAACATCGGTTATGCAATCTCGATGCCCCGATGGGGGCGGTTCAGGCCCGGCTCTTGGGGTTTCATCCGATTTGCTGCCGCTGCCCGGGCCTAGAGTGCTTCCCTGTTCGGAGACTTCGTGGATCACGCATGTGCCGTCGATGAGACGGCTCTTGTAGCTTATGGTGCAGTGCGTGTCGTTCGGAGCTTGAATCGCGACGTAGGAATCGCCGGGACTATCCAGGTCCCAGAATCTCAAGCGCTGGTCAGTGCCACCGGCCAATAGGAAGCCAGAACGATCTATACAACCCGCCTGCATAGCGCAGACTCCATGATTAGTTACCTGCAAGATTACAAAAAATATTTAGCACATTTAAAATAATTATTTAATTAATAATGTTCACAATTGTTTAATTTAGTATCAACGGTAATTACACAAGTGCATTGGAAATTATTGGTATCAAGTTTGCAAGATTTCGGCAAACAAAGTCGTATTAACTTGTTAATTGTTGAGGCTTCTACTTTGTTATACATTGTAATTCAATTTTAATAAATGAAACACTTTTTTACTTTGTTTGTATAACTCGGATTGATTTTATTGTTGACTATAGGTTGTCGAAACAAACAAAGTAAAAAAGTGTTTCATTTATTAAATTTGAATTACAATGTATAACAAAGTAGAAGCCTTATTGTTGACTATAGGTTGTCGAAACTATAGTCAACAATAAAATCAATTCAAGTTATACAAACAAAGTAAAAAAGTGTTTCATTTATTAAAAAAGTCGTATTACTTGTTCGATGTTAATGAATTTTTGTTATAACCTCCTATCTACGTCACTTTTAGTATTCTAAATTGACTAGTAATGTGTATTTCTGTGATAATAGAACGCAGCTTACCTGTGTTTTCGACAAAGGCGGGTTAGTGCTTGCCCACAGTACCTTCTGTCGGAAACCAGTCTCGAGATTCCACATCGAAATCTCATTGTTGCCTTGCACACTGGATAAAATCCAAGAGTGCTCTGTTGGATGGCTTATTACCTTCCTTACCCGACTTCCTGCAACACGAAGAAACAAAAATCATGCCTAAAATAAACTTTTTTTTTTTCTTTAACTCCAATATTAAAACAAGGATTTCTATTGTGTTGAAGCAATATGAATCAGGGATGCAGGCTGGGCTATCTCCATTGGAAATCTGTCCACTAAAATGTAAGAGAGAGACAGATTTTAGTGGAGAGATTTCCAATGGAGATAGCCCAGCCTGCATCCCTGATTCATATTGCTTCAACACAATATTCTCTGTTTTACTTATTGATCATATCAACATAGATCGTTATTTTCGTGACACAGGTGGCGCTAGTTGACACATCTTCATTTGTATCAAGTTGTTTTGGTGAATTTGTTCTGTCAAAGTTATTTTGTAAAATAATTAAAATGTTTTTAATACTATAAGTTCTTGTTAAATTGCTGGCCATAACAAGATTAATATGTGAAAATCTGAAGTAGTCGTCCGCATCTTTTCTTTAGTAGACAAATAATTGTATATAAGTAAAATTTAATTTTAATTTTTAAGTAATAATATAATATATATAACCCCGACACCAATTGGTAAAAGGGGACATCGATTATATATATATATATATATATATATATATAAAAATTTTTTTTTCGATGTTCTCTATGGGGATCTCGAAAACTACAAGAGATAGAAAAACGGTTAAATGGGGAAAGAAGTGTAGTTTTATAAGACGAATAAAATGACACTTTCAAAATATTTGAAAAAGTCAAGGGTAACTAGATATTTTGAAAAAAGTAAAATGTGTCAAATCAATATATCTCTATTATTATCATAGATAGTAAAAAACTGTAAAGGACAAAGTTGTAGAAAATTTTAATTATTTTTTGGTGTATGGTAAAATTAAAAACGACTGTAACTTATTTTATTTTAAAAATAACTATGGCATATGTTATATCGAATTAAAGGGAAAAAAATAGCCCTTTTAATAAAGTCATAGCCAACCATTGTTTCCTTTTAAAAAAAGGTAAGATTGTGTCATATCTCCCAAAATATGGGCGAAATTTTTTTTTTTATTTTTTGTTATTAATCTAAGGAAAATTTTCTACAACTTTATCCTTTACAGTTTTTTTCTATCTATGATAATAATAGAGATATATTGATTTCAAAAAATTGACACATTTTACTTTTTTCAAAATATCTAGTTACCCTTGACTTTTTCAAATATTTTGAAAGTGTCATTTTATTCGTTTTATAAAACTACACTTCTTTCCCCATTTAACCGTTTTTCTATATCTTATAGTTTCCGAGATCCCCATAAAGAACATCGAAAAAAACTCATCCTGTATATAGTATCATGATGATAATATATATTTCAATATATTTATTTAATTTAATTCTATTGTTATATACGGATAGTGTGTTGATTTATTTTACAACTGTCGCAAAAATCAGATAACATTAAACCTATCCTATAAAAATATTTCATTTTTAAAAGAATAATTAGCTGTGTGGAATATATTGTTAACATAAAATAAAACCACACACTAATGAAAGCATCTCTCTGATTAGATTAATTACAAAAGAGGAACAAATTCCTGTAAATTATTTTATTTTCAACAGGGCCACCTGGAGTAGGGAAACACTGTTGAGTGAAAGGAAAATAGTTTTCTGCGAGATAAAGAAAATGCTACTTTTGGCGTTAAAGCGAGTTAGCTGTCGTAATCTGTACAAGGGTGACTCACGGATCAAAATATTGAAAATTATATAAATCATTTGTATTCACAATCTGTTATAACATATGATTTCACCTTAGTGTTAAATTCCCCCTAATCTGCAAAGCCTCATATGAAGTTAGAATCATTGTGCGAAAGCTGTATATTTTCTAAAAAACAAAACTTTACCATTAGTTGTCATATGCGACGGATGTTCAATTGTGGCAATCGGCAGTTGAAATCTCAAATCCCAGGCGTTATGAACTCCGCTGCTGGTGCCCAAAGTTAGCCAGCTTTGGTGTGAATCCAGGCAGAAACTCGTGATTACGCCCTGTTTGAGATCATTGTGCAGTTTCCAGGCGTATCCCGGAGCCCTTAAATCCCACCCGATCAGAGAGCCGTAGAGAGTCGCGTAAACGACTACGCTCTGCGGGCCAGAGTCGAGATATTGGATGTCCACAGCGCATCCGTCTTCGACGGGATCCAATTGTCGCGTTTGAATAGGAGTCATCCTAAATAAAAATGTTAATATGGATTATATTGTAAAACTGTTTTTAATCTTTAACGTGTAGGTAGATACAACATGGGCTGAAAATTTTTGATAAGAACAAGCGTTATATTTATTACTGAATATGATTGTCTTCAATTATAATACCATATAATCGAGAACTTTTATTTTTCACCAAACCAGAATGACTTTATTAATAATTTGCAAGCGCCTTTATTTTAATTTTAATTTACACCAATTAGTATGTAATATTTGTGTTTAGCTTATAAATGAATTTGTATTTTCCTTTGTAATTAGACTTAGGTCTGTTAAGGAAATAAAAATATAATTGCTATTATTAAAAAAACTTTTCTCCTCCATAGTGCTCTTTTATTTTTTACATTTTATTGGCACCAGTGAATAAAAACAAATAAAATATCACATATGTCATTATTTATCAAATAAAATCAATTATAATTATAAAAAATTCAGAGCACTTTAGAGGAAGAAACTTCTCGATCATATAATATAATGCAGCTATTTGAAGTGGGCATGCAAATTTACACATAAATTACTGCCTATGTGCCTCCTTTTTGTCTTGTTTCTGGGAAACGTGCCCCAACAAAGAACCCTCCTTCCCGCTTTAACAAGCCGCCCCCGATCGTGTTCTAGGAGGACCTGTTCAAATTGAAACCAGGCTTATTCCTAAGCAACTAATTCGAATCGCAATTGATCCAATTTGGTCATTGTTTTCAAAAAAGTATACGACGGTTATCGTGATGATCAAAAACTTTTCAGGTTTTACCGATTTGTCTTCAGTGTTTAATTTGTCGAACAACACTGAGGAATATTCTCCAGCAACTACTCCACAGGTAATTGATAAAGATTATATAATGCGGTTCCCAAAAAAAAAAAAACGTAGGTTGTAACCTTCAAGATGCGGTAATCGTTTTTATTTTTTTTACAAAGGCAAAAGTAGCGTCTCTTTAATGACTGTAGCTTATAAATGAAAGAGGGAAATGTCATCAAACTTTGTGTATTAAGTTTTTGTGACAAGTGAGATTCTCAAAATAAGTCGTGTTTATTTTCCAGTGTAAGCCATTATTAAAAAATCCTGGGATATTTCAACGCATTTAGTAATTCTCTTATTTAAATCTAGCAAACACCAACAATTACAATCATATCTATGTACGTTCTTAATATTGTAACCCGATAGTGATAAAAGTGGTTAACGATTAATAATGAACTCAAAGTGTTTAAAATTTACTTCTACGGCTCAATAAACAAGTGAAGTAAATTCTCACCGATTTTTTTTTACTATTATCACAGACAAACATATTTTCTCTGTGCTTCATATATACATATATTTATAATCCGATACCAAGCTAGATTTAAAGGTAAAATAATGCAACTGTCCGCATGCCTATAATGAAAATATGTTTCGTAATCATACCTGTTACTACCTGTATCAACTCTCAACACGTGAATGTGCCCGTCTTGAGAAGCCGCAGCCAACGATTGGCCGTTTTCGCAGACGGCCACACCGATCACTCCCGAATTCCCCGGCAGCTTGTAATTCATCTTGGAGCGGTTCGCTATGTTTTTGCCTTCCATTTTCGAACAGTCCCAAAGTCTGACGCATCCGTCTAATGAGGAGCTGGCGAAAAACGGTGTTTCCGGAATGGTGGCCAAACGCGTCACTGAACTACGATGTTCGTGCAGGTGGGCCACCAACAAGCCGGAGATTCTCCAACCGGGAGGCGGCAGTTGCGGTTGCCAAGCAGCTTGTTCCGCCCAATCTTTGCTCCTAATAAATGTAAAAAAATACAAATTGATTTTATTTTTCTGCACTTTAAGTCCACACAGCTTTCGGATTCTGTGCAATGTTAAAGAAAATATCATCACCTGACAGCTTCCAAATAATGATCCTGTTGTCTCGCAATCAGAGTCCTCAGTTCCATACTGCAATTCGCGGTGCGATCTAAACAACGAAACAAAATCAATTCAAACACTTGACTTGAAAATGTACAAACCGATAATTTTACATTGTATATAAGATCTTTCGTGTAGACTCATGTTGGGCAGAGACTCATTGGTAAACCGATTCGAGTGCGAGCTGGATTCCAAGGTTGGAGAGGACGGCCGGCTGGAGGTGGACCTCGAAGGCGGACCGCCAGAATTGGTGCTTTCCGATTGCCGCCTGAAAATATCATTGCTGAAAAATGTGAAACAGCAACGGACTCGTATTCGATACGATATTTTTTAGAAAATTAGAATTATTTCAATTCAATCATAACTTTTTTTATAATAATATATCTTTAGTGTTATTTAGATTATATGATTTTTATATTATGAACTCTTACCAACCAATCAAACCATTACAAGTGAAGTGTATAACAATTGGAAAAGTTAGACCGAGCTTTAAGAGAGGAAAAAAAATAGCACTGATTAATTGGAAGGGCATAATTCTTCATCGCGATAATGGTGGGAAGTTCTCCCACAATCTTCATATTTTCCAGATATGGCCCCATCTGATTACCATTTGTTTCCCTTCTTGCAAATTTTATTTCTTGGAAAACATTTCAATAATGAAGAAAACGCTTTGGGCAAATTTTTTAAATATTTTTTTTTTATATCAAAAATTATTTCAACTCAATTGTTGTGCAATCATCGAATTGTCAAAAATAATTTCAATTCAATAGTTACACTCTCATCCACAAATGACATTTACCTTGACTGGATGTTAAAATCAGCTTTAGCACGAGTGTCGCTCAAATTAAAAACATGACCACGAACAGTGCTTTTTAAGGATTTAATCTCGATCTTTCCATTCTCGCATTCCGATTCCTTGTTTTTGTTTTCCGCATGGTGGCGGTGTTTGTTGATTTTCCTCAAATGCGGCCCCATGCTCAGCAGATAATCCTCGATTATTTCGGTCATGCCGTTCGCTTCTAATCTTATCAATAACTAAAAGAAAAGACACAGCAAATTAATTTATTTGAGAAGGCTCAACTCCGGCTGATAGCTCAGGATAAACAAACACATTCATTTAATTATATATACCATATGATCGATAACTTTTTTCCTGTAGATACCAATAGATGGCGCTTGCGTTATATTTCCAATTATTATGATGTTCATTATTATTTCATATGTTTTATAATATTTTGACCCTACACCCATATGGGTAGAAAGGGTCATTGAATATATATATATATAATATTTTGAATACTTGGTGGAACTTAACACATGGTGAAACATTTAAAAGCACATGGTTTCTTTCACAAAGTAGAAGCTCGTTTATGCACGACGCATGAACTTATTTGAGAAACACCTACATTTTTAACAGTCTTATCCACCTCCATGGAGAAATCGATGTTGGGAATTTTTCCCGTGATCACATCCCTTCCTTTTTTCCGCATCTGCAAGGCCTCGAGCAGCAACTCGATTTTCTCACATTTAACGACGCTATCATAGACGCTCCTAGGCACAGGATTTTGTAGGGATTCCAAAAGAATTTCAGGCCTGCAACATGAAATTTACATAATTTAAACAGCCATATTTTTTTTTGCATTGGATTTTCTTCAATCAGCCAGTAAATGAAATATTCGACGATTTATACTTTTTGTTCTAATCTTAGATGCACACACAAGGGACGATACAACACCCATGGTTTCCAGAACGAGTAATCTCCGAAAGAAGACACTCGCCCTGGCTGGGACTCATGCATAGCCACTACCAGCAACTTGACCGCTCAGCCACCACGGCCCCCAACAAATTTAATATTTTTTTCAAATTGGAAAATTAGCAGCTTACTTACTTTTCGACTTGTATAATTGAATACTTCATGTACGGTTGCAAAACGGGCATTAGTTTACACTGCACATCAAGGATGCTCAGGGAAATGGCAGTCGTACAAACGAAACCTGCCACTGCTTGTCTTATCCACAAACTAGGATGGACGAGGAAGGGGGCGCATTCCGAAACCAGCTCACATAAGCCCGGTTTCGTTATCAAACCTAATTCTGTTAAAGAGGCCATGGCATGGATCGCTTTTGTTGTCACAAATTCTGAACTGTCAGTTAGACCCTAAAAATAATTAGCAGAATGTTCAATTACATGAATTTGAAAAAATAGACCAAAGCCCCATCTTTTTTCTAATTTATAAGTGATATCCTCAACAATTTTTGTCTACAACGCTCAACGATTTAGTAAATGAAATAATGATTTAATCGTATTTAATGATTTGTTGTTTCATCAAATGTGAAAAGGATAATAATAATATAATAATAAATTGTCTTTATTGAAAGAAAAAAGTTACAAATGAAAAATAACATATAATGTAGAACAGGAGAAGTTCAATTAGTCAGTATGACTATATTGCTCTTCCACTTAACCTGAATTAGCCTTTGTCCTGTTTATGAAACCAGAAAACGAAATTGATTTAATAAATTGCAAAAATATCTCTAATCTCTATTATATAGTGGAATTTATTAAATGAGTTTCGTCTTATGTAGAAATGATATCCTCAATAATTTGTCTACAAGGCTCAACGATTTAATAGATGAAACAAAGATCGAATCGTGTTTAATGAATTAAACAAATTGTTAATTCATCCACTAAATGAAGGCAAGCTTGTTCTGTTTATGAAACGAGAAAACGATAAATTGTTTCACCACTAACAATAGTTACCCAAACACTAGATGTTAGTGGTTGAACAATTCATTAAATGTA
Organism: Philonthus spinipes; assembly: GCA_963082785.1. Taxonomy (NCBI): domain Eukaryota; kingdom Metazoa; phylum Arthropoda; class Insecta; order Coleoptera; family Staphylinidae; genus Philonthus; species Philonthus spinipes. Next base: position 22,985,687 of record OY720299.1, read on the forward strand.
ACAATAATATTTGTTTTACGTATATATTTCAAAGTGATTAAAAGTAATTTATGACTTCAATTTTCACCTGTAAGAGTAAAGGTGTTAAAATCGGAGAACAATGCCATCCAATATATGCAGCGACGCCGATTATGCAATCGAAAAATGTCCCTCGCAATTCTTTATCCTCTTTATCATTAAGAAATGTTATAATATGTGATAATAATATATCATTAGCTGAAACAAATAAATCATTTCAATGAAATGCAGAACAAACACAAAAGTGTATAACATGGTAAAGTGATTGCGATTTATCCTCACCTTTTTGCTTCCCAAAGAACACGCATAACTTAGTGATCCCGCTGTCCATCAACGTCTGCTTCACTAAAGCTTGCGGATCCGTCAGCAGAGAACTAACGGTCTGCTGGACCATGTCGTGCAGAGTTTGAAGCTCGACTTCGTAGTTCAGACGCGAGTTGTGCTTCGTGACAGTCTTATCGCAGTAATCGGTCTGGGCGTGCTCGAGGTACCTTAAAGCGATTTCCGCTAAATTTGCGATGTTTTTGGAATAAGCCGCCCTTACGCAGGTACTGCTGTCCGACGCTAGGGGTGCCAGACCGGGTAAAATGTATTCCGGAAAAATGTTAGCGTCTGAACGGGGAACGCGCTTCACGACGCTCAGGCATTTCGTGATTGTATTAATCGCGGCGACTTTAACCCTCGCATTTTGATCGTGAACTAAATACATCTGAAAATTTTAAATAAATTTAATCACACAAATTAAATAAAAACGATTGGAAAATAATTAATTATTAATCAATCATTTTCTCTTTTGCTACTGTGAATTTTTTACTTACCTTATGTAAGTACTTTAAATTATTATTTAGTCTTATATAACATCGTTATATACTACTTCTCAGTGTGAGGTGAAGTACTTTAAAACAAATGTATATTACAGAGCTGTACAGGCGAGGGATGAATCCCAAAACACGTATCTGCAGATTACGTATTTTTTTGTTGTTCTTTGCATTAAATATTCTCAAATAAAAAAATGCTGCATTATACAATATATTATTACTATGCAACAGCAAGTGTTCATTATGTAATTCAATGCCTGAATGGATATAGGCCCGAGAAGTAGTTTTTTAATGAACATTTGTTTGAAAGTACTGATGTAATATTAGTCAAAAAAGTCACAGTAGCAAAAGAGGAAATTTTTGATTAATAATTAATTATTTTCAAATTATTTTTATTTAATTTATTTTAAAAAGCCCCGGCCAAGTGAATAAATCCTTTTTCTATTGTTAAATCAAACAATATGGACTCACAATATATGGTAATATCCTGTCCAAAATAGTCTCTTCGTTGGCGTGCATCGCTAATTCGTAAAGTATGTCCAAGCTTTGGAGTTTCGAGGTACAATCATGCAAACCACGGATACTGGAAGTTACCAACGATACAATTATCACCAGCCCGTCATTCTCTTTTTTAATCTCGGAATCTTTCTCTTCGTTGCTGTTTAAAAATTTGAAAATGTTTCCTAAAGTAACGAAAATTATAACAATTATCACATTGTAAACACAATAATAAGCAAATTTAGTATGAATACAAGTATTTCTTATTTAATCATTATCATAAAAATAAATCAATTGAGTGCTGATTTACAATCACCCGGAAACTGGAATAAAACAGAAATGGGAAACATGTCTCATAGAATTGCATGAGGACAGGGGAAACTTTATTTTCCAACAAGATGGAGCACCTCCTCACTAGCACCGTGTCGTTAGAAATTATCTGGAGGAAACATTTAGGTGTATCGATTCACAAGCATCCTAGGAGCCTATCAGACTCTCTGTATACAATACATTTCCGTTCTCATTTTCAAGTGATTGTGAATCGGTCCCGAGTTATGTTTCCCTTCACATAACCAACAAATTAAAAGCACGAATTACAATATATCACTTCGGCAATCTTGCCCTAACTTTAAATACACAGCTTGTATTACAAACACTAAATTCATGAAATGTCAAGTTTGAATGGTCACATCAGTGGGGGTCGGATAATTTTGAAATTGGAAAACATTACAATAGTTTTCTACTTGAGCACTGGAGGCGCTGTAGTCTCAAGTAGAAAATTTTAAATATTTTAATCTAGAGTTTTTACTAAGATTTATTAATTATGCATGCGTTTTGTCGGATTCTAAGGTGTATATCTTAAATATTGATGAAATAAATATGAATAAATTATTAAAAATCAACCAATAAAACACAGATTAGATTGAATAACTTTAAATTCTCGACTAGTTTCGGGTTATTAGCCCATTTTCAAGAGAATTTAAAATTTGTTTAAAAATTGATGTTACATGAATTATAATTGTCAGTTATTTTATATTCCTCAGAAATTACTCCGTTTCACTACCAATACAGCTTGTAAGACTCCCATACAGCGCAGAATATTTCAGCAATATTGCTCTACCATTACAATGTTGCAGATTGCATTGCACGATTGACTCAACGTTGATGTTATGATACATTGCAATGTTGCTACACCACTACAGTTTAGTATTGTAGCAATATTGCATTACTGTTGAAAGTGCATGAAAGTGCGCGTAACCCCTAGCATAAGGAACTTCGGCAGTATTATTGGAGGGATGGTTCCGGCAACCTTTTTAAAGGACGCGCGGAAAATCTAAGTTCAGTTCTATACAATCTTCACAGATGCTACACCACTGCGATGCAATTACCATGATTTGAAATTGGTTCGTATCCCTTCATGGATATATTGAACCAGAGATGACTGTTTAAGACCTGATGTCCGCTATCTTAGCAAAGTTACCAATAGTTGGCCATATTTACAAGAACACTCTACATTAGTGATGGGCAAGATCGATCATTTCAAAGATCGATCAATTAATGATCGATCAGTCGAAATATCGAGCAGCTCGAGCTTATCAGAAAGATCTATCCGATAGCGCTGATCAGGAGGATCAAACAGATCGAGTCGATTAAGTTGATCATAAAATCTTTAAAAAACCCATGCATAATCACTTCCTTAGAAAACTACGCTGTACATCTTAAAAACATAAAGAAATCAGCAAGGCTGCAAAAAAATGTAGACGTCGACAAATCGTCAATTACGCTCTCTCAATGAAAGTAAATTACGAAAGAATTAAGATGATCGCTTTTATTACAATAATTGCTAGAAAAAATAACATACTGAATTTGTCATTTTCTACATATTATTTATTTTTACTGTATTTCTGTTTTTTAAATTACAATTGTATTTAGTAAATAAAATAAATAAATGGTGATCGATTTTGCCTAGACCGACCGATTCGCTCAATCATTGCTCGACCCGAGCTGCATTACATGACATAATATTAATTCCGGAAAGTAGTCCGAAAAGATCGAGCCGATCAAAAAGATCAAAAAAATCGAGCCGACCAAAAAGATTGAGCCGATCAAAAATATCGACCTGCTCGAGCAGATCAAAAAAATCGAGCCGCTCATGAAGATCGAGCGACTCGATCACCTGCAAGGATCGAGTAGTCGATCTTTTTTGATCGATCTTACCCATCACTACTCTACATATCTTGCAGTAATCATATAATGCAATCTTGCAGTAATTACACAATACAATCTTGCCGCAATGGCAATGCAATATTACCAAAGGCGGACATTTTAATCTTGTAGCAACATTGCATCCATCTTGCTGCAATAATTTGCAACTAAACTGCAATATTGCAATCTTACAGTGCAATAATTTATGCAAACTTTTTGCAATCTGTCTGTGCTGTATGGGCTACAACTGGTAAGTTATTCTTTATAGTTCAACAATTTTTGCTTACTCATTTTATAAAATTGTTTTTTATTTAAAATACTCTTATCTTAAAAATATTTATGAAAAAAATCAATAATAATTATTAATAAATATAATAATAATTTTTGAGAATTAAGGAATTTATTAATTCTCAAAAAATATTTTAGAAGTATACTTTTTTATTTTTGTACTGTATAACTAAACATTGTGAATTGTTCAAATTGTTTCTTCTTCTTCTGCTATCCCTTGTAGCTCCTGGGTGTCAAATTGTTTCAAACTTCACAAACTTTCAATAATATATTTTTATTTTTGTACTGTATAACTTATAATTGTGAATTGTTCAAATTGTTTCTTCTTTTTCTCTGCTATCCCTTGTAGCCCCTGGGTGTTAAATTGTTTCAAACTTCACAATATTTAAATTTATGAAATATAATATGATAATTTTTTTCAACTAATATTTATGTATATATTTCCTTAGAATCTCTATGAAAAAAAGCTTATAAGACTATCCTGCTGAAAGAAATTCATCAATTTAATTTAAAACTGTTATATGATTTTATTATTATATAAATGTACTAATAGCTTAAGTTAAATATATTGTACTTAAGAATATTGTTGTTTTTTATGTGTTATTTTTAATTTTTCAGACTATTTTAATTGTATTTTTTGCATGATTTAAAGAAAAACTTTTTTTTTGAAAATATATATATATACACATTTATTGAATTAGTTTAATTAAAAAAATAGTGAATTTGAAATAATGAATGCAACAATTTTCAAAAATCCCGCCGTTGGTTTGTCTGTAGTTTGTACACGAACCTAACCTCAAAAACCTCGTAAAGGTTGGAAACTCAGGAAATAGTTGTCTACTTGAGCAGTGGATAGCGCTGCGCGCGTTTCCCGCCACATACATGAATCTGGCCCTCTTATTCTCTATCTCTGTGGGCGACATCAAAATAAAACACACTCTTGTTGTTCATAAATAATGAACGAGGTAGAATGTACTTATAAATAATGTTCATTTCTCATGGACTTAATCAGCTAGAATGTGCTTTAAACTGATGTTACCCTTTTATTGGATGTACTGTATCTGTTGGGTAATAAATAAATAAAGAGCTGATTCGAATCACCTGGAAACAGAAAAGAGAACAAAACAGAGATCATAAATCATATGATTTACGTGTATCGATTCAAAGTCGATACTCCCTGTATACCATCCGTTTCTGTTCCTGGATGATTGTGAATCAACCCTAAATAATGCTCACTTATCAAGAACTACCTTAAAGGTGAGATTTTACACTTAATAAATACTACATATAATTTTAACTATAGAATAAGTTGCATACATTAAATTGCCAATAATTTGTAAATTAGCAAAAAAAAACCCCGTTTTGGCGCATTTTACAACCAAGTCAAAAATAATATAATTTCAACCTATCGGCAAACGTCTGAACTACTAGGTGCTGTTCCACAATAAAAATGATGGCATCAAACTAAATTCGTTCTTATTGAATCTTTAATAGGTATTGTGAATGTATTAAATTGGAATATTTAAGAGGAAAACTTTCCACGTGCAGTAGAGTTTGTTTGATATAGATTAAATCTACTTTTCTAAATTAAATTAATTTCTGAAAAAAAAAAAATTGTTTTTACTTTTTTTGTTTTTAAGTAATAAAAATAATCTGATGTCAATCGCCAGTAAATAAACTATCCGTCTCTATTTTTTGATTATTTTTTTATGAACCTATAACACTGTTAATCCTATAAAACGGAAACGTTTTGGAGCGATCGCAGCCTTAACAAGCTAGAATATACTTGTAAATATTGTGCTTACTTATAAAGTTGGTTCTTGAAAAGTGATCAATTTTTATAAGTAGATTCTATTCATTATTTATAAAGATAACTAAAGTCTGTTTTCCTTTACTGCGACCTTTCAAATATGAAAGCAATTTTATTTCATTACCTATATCATTTTTCAATCTCGAGATTTTCTCATCACAGGAAAGTATGGGACTTGCGGAGAACATCAGCATGTAGCTCTGCAGGAACGTGTAAAAGTATTCCGGGAAAAGCCGTCCACGTTCCTGGGACAAATACAATTCGGCTGTGAGCCGTTGAGACGGGTCTCTTTGTATCATACTCGACAATAGATTCTTCAATGCCGGATCTTCTAGGCGATCTAAATGTTTTTGTGGTGAATATTCTCCCGATCTATACGCCAGCAATTGTGATAACTCGAACGGGGGATGACCTTCATTCCATAATTCCAATAAAGCACACCTAAATAAAAATTAAATCTTGACCATTGTGATTATAAAGGAATGAGACATTTTTTAAATACACGTATATATTTAACATTTCTGTAAATAATAATATATATTATTTACAGAAATGTTAAATTTTGATTTAAATGTTAGATTGAAAAAAATTGTAAATACTTACGTACATTACATTTTGACTTATTACATTGTTATAAATAATGAGCAAAAACCGCACAACTTGGAAGGAATTTACGAAGAGATAAAAAAAATAATAAAAAAAGACAAAACCGTAAACCCATATGAGCAGAAAGTGCTATTGAACATATATATATATTTTTATTGATTATTGAGTATGTATGATGAAACTTACCCAGCAGAAAAAATATCCATCGGTGGCTTCAACTCACCAGAATTACACGGGTTCTCATTAAACATCGCATTACTATCCATAGACAACGTCTTAATAAACCTCTCCGGTGCTATATAGCAAGTCCTCCTTCTGGACGTATCGAAAAAATACGAATAATCGGCCGGATTATCCTCCGGCAGAAAAGTCGGCTTGAACGACGCGAAATCCACCAGCAGCACCCAATTCCACGAAGTCACCGTTATATTCTCCAACTTGATATCCCCGTGACAGACCCCCACCTTATGCGCTTGATACAGAGCGTACAAAACCTGGAAGGTTATCCACCTTTTCTCGATGTTTGTTAAAAATGGTCGGGTGCTTATACGATCGTACAAACTGTACTTGACGTATTCGCGCATTATCAGGCCTGCTTTTTCCATTACGACGATTTTTTGGAAGGGCAGGCAATTGACGGCCGAGGAAAGCTTGACGCGGATTTCATCGAGTCGGTCTTTGTAAGGGGATAACGGTAAAGATGGGTCGTGTATCGCGAATACTTTAACGACGATCAGACCTTCTTGCGAGTCAGCTCTAGCTACTTTTAAAAATCTTGTACTACCCAAACTAAAAATAAAAAAAGCTCCCTTAATTACACACTCACAATAATAGAAAAAAGTTCTTAATTTCTGAAACAAGTAGGTTGAAGTATTATCTAAATTAAAATATATCTACCCAAAATTTAGTCAGGAAATTTTCCATTCCCAGCCGATTGTAAATCGGCTCGATATACAATTTCTAAAAAGCAGTGGCTACTTTATAGCTCTGATTTGCAGTTATGCTTTGTTTCTATTAATTGTATTTTTTTAACAGAACAAATAATTTAAGACCAATAATACCTTATATCGAATTTAAGCTCGGTTAAATCCGTTAAGTAATGTTCGACTGGAAATATCTGAGATGGGGCGATGCCCACCAATTGATTACCCATTTTTGTCTGGATCGAAAACTTTCGACGTTTGAAGCAGATGAACGCGGTTTACATTACTTTTCGTACCAGAATTCGCGAAACGGAAATTTTCATTGTTGTCAAAACAACAGCTGATTGAGTATAACCTCAATTTCTAATCGGTGAAATTTCGATGTATGGAAGTTTCTGCGTAACGAATTGTATTAAGTAGGTGACATATTCCAGAGATGCCGCTGTACACACTGTCAAAGTGTTCCAAAACGGTATACTTGAATTGAAAATCATAGATGATTATTTTGGAAATAATGATTTTCGTGTTATTCCGTATGAAAATATGTTAAAATTTATCATATACGTTATATTTCAGTCTCACAATCTAAGTACACGCATCAATTATAATATTTTTTTACAAATTGTTGCGTTTTTTTATTTATTATATAATTACTTTTATAATTTACTTTTAGTTTAGTTTTAGATTAACTAGCCATAAGTCGAATCTATTATATTATTGTAAATGGACTTCCGTAAATAAATAAATAAATATTCAATGTTATCAAATTGCAAGATGCTAAATAAAGATTACTATTATTATAATTATAAACCTCGCTTAGACCGTTGATTGAAAAATTATCTATATACTTTTTCAATCAACGCTTAGACTATAACAATAAGAATAACATGCAACGTTAAATTTAATGTACGAAATAGCCCCTATTCAGTATGATTACATGCTAATTTTACTTATTTCTTTAAGTTTAACATATACATATTATTTTATTTGCTTCACAGTCTAAGTAATATATCATTTATAGAACTCACCGTTTCTAGAAACATTTTCTTGTTCTCCCTATTTATGACTTTCAATTTTAAGAAATTAGAATTCTCAAATTATTTGAAAAGTTATAATTTATACATATATGAGAAATAATATACACCTTTAAAGCAAATACTTTATTTTTAAATTAATTGAAACCTTTTTTAACTTTATATAACTGAAATTTCAGTATCTAATTTTTTATTTATTTATTTATTTATTTTTTGCTGAAAGAATGTAGTATTATTTTTGTTTAATTACTAGCTAGGGGCTCAATGGTGAACACTTTGCTAGATCTTCTGTTTGCTGATAAAATTTATTTTCAAAGGATAAGAAATTATTATTTAAAATTAATTCTAAAATATTCAAAAATTCTATTTTTATTTTGTCAACGTTAATATTTGATTTATCAAATAAAGTTTTTACTAGTTCAATGCATCTGAGGGTGGGATTTTCGCATTGAACTAGTAATTTTTTTGCATTTTAATAAACAAAACTATTTAATATATAAACCATTGCTTGCATTTATACAGAATAATTTATCATGAGCAGTTTAAAAGTGATTCAAGTTCTGATTTTTAGTTGGTCATTCTCTTTTTCATAATCATTATGAAGATTGTTCTCAGATTGTTCAATTATTATACTATTATGGGTAAATGAAAATAGTGTTGTACTCAACCCACCATTTTTTTTTTCATAAATACCATATATACAAAAAAAAATCCAACAAAAATCATTATTGTATATCCATCACTTTATCAATATTGAAAATTTCCTCCTTCAAAGCCAGTTTCTCCTCTTCAGTCTGTAATTTCAGGCAGGCTTCATCGAATTTCCTCTGTTGGTGGGCGATTAGAAAGTTGAGGCACTGCTTAATCGTGGCCCCGACGTAAAGAGTCCGTATTGAGGCTTTCCACTTATCTATAAAGTCAACAAAAGGCAGGGCACTGGCTACTAGTTTGTGCGGCCCATGCCGCGCCCTTATTATGGCTACCCGAGTTTGATCATTGCAATATTTCGCAACGAAGCCGGCTCTGGTTGCCGCCAAACCAAAATCACCATGGAGTTCGGTGATTGCTTCCATTACGGCTTGGAAAATGCTATTCGGTTGCAGGAGGAACGGTTCGTCGTTCGGTTTGTTGTCCTGGTTTACTTCGATTAGGAAATATCTTGTAAAAAAAATAATAATTAAATTACTCAAAAATATCATGGTGCGTAATAACAATTTGAGAAAAATTACAAGAAAAAAAATTATTTTAAAAATTAATGTTATTTTTATTTTTTTTTGTTTTCCAGAATTGCTCCAACTTAAGGCCAACTCACAATCACACGGGAACGGGAACAAAAAAGAAACGATAAATCATAGGATTTAAATATATCCATTCACAAACACCTGGAGAATGTCTATATATAATCCGCTTTCATTTTTTTCCTGAGCCATTCCCGAGCAATTATGAATTTTTAGTCGCATTAGATATATTAATTGTTGATGCTTCTACTTTGTTATACATTGTAATTCAATTTAAATAAATGAAACACTTTTTTACTTTGTTTGTATAGCTCGGATTGTTTTATTGTTGACTATAGTTTCAACAAAAGTGTTTCATTTATTAAAATTGCCATTAGATATGATCGACTCAATAGGAATTCATCCCCAGTAAAGAGAGGCTTACAATATTAATTAAATTGCTTATAAATTATTTATTTATTTAGTCTTATATAACATATGTTCCTCTTTTCAGTGTGAGGTGTGCTTATAAATAAAAAGTGTAAATTGACTACTGAAATGCATATAAAAACGTTGCATAAATGTTACATTAACGTTTATTATTGATGCAACGATATTTACTTCAATATATATAGACTTTAAGTAAATTTACTTGAGAAATTAAAAGAACCCATTAATTTCTCAAGTAAATTTACTTAAAGTCTATATATATACATATATCTTTATTCAGACTATATGGATAATTTCAACAATATAAATAGTTATCCATACGCTAGATGAAAGGTGACTGAACGTTTCATTAAATTTAAATAATTACAATACATGTAGGTGTTAGTCTGTCTATCGGGGCTACCAACCAGACGTCTTTCTGCCCTTCTTAAACTCTATTTCCTTTAATTTGACCAAATTTAGGTTGTGTTTACTTTGAACAGTTGTAGCCCTGTTTCAGAAGCAGGGGATTTTTATCACTGAATTTTTGAGTAGTTGGCAATTTGACATATAAATCTCAACTTGTCAAATTAATTTAGGATATTCTCAAAATTTGAATACAAAAATTGAGTCCATCATATTCTTCATTTGTGTAAACGCAAGTATAGATTATTTAATAACTGTCTATTATATAAAAATAAGCCAATTTTATTGTTTTATTACTGCTAATTTTCACGTAACCAACAAATTATAAGCCCGGTTTACAAGATGATACAAAAAAAATCTTGCCCTAACCTAAAACAAACAGATTGAATTACACGCACTAAATTCTTTAAATGTCAAATTTGAAAGGTCTCGTTAAAAAAGGACTGTTTGTATTAACCGAAGTTTTATTAAAAATGCGTTTAAAATTACCTGTTTTTATGACGAACCATGTTAATTCACGTGGTGTCTTTTGGTTTGTTTAGTTTTCTATGAGTTTGTTCCAAGATGGGTTATCTCCTTAAAAAATAATAGATGGGCAACTCCTTGGTGCTGCTGATTGCTGTTTCTTGAAAAAGAAACTCGTATATACTTATTAAAAAAATAATTGTTGAGGCTGTTATTTTTTTAAAGTCCATAATTAAATTAATTGATAATTAAATTGTTTTTAATTTTGTTAATAATAAATTTAATTTTTCAAATTATAATAATAAATGAACAATTAACAGTATTGTATCTTTTCCTCACACTTTATTTTCTAATGGTTATATATATATATTTCAAATGCTCAGTTGTTAATGGGTGCTTAGCACTTGAAATATATATCTAAAAATTAGAAAATAAAGTATGTAGAAAGGACATAACAGTGTTCTTATTATAATACTCTTCAGGAAACTCAAAAACATCGATAGTAATAAATAATATATTTTGAAAGTGTGTTTAATTAAAATAAAATAAAAAACTTAAAATGTTAATATTAATTTAAAAAAATCTGAGTTGAATTGATTTGTATGTTTTATATAAATTTTAGATTAATTTGCAATATAAAAAATAAATTTAGCAATTATTTTATTATCTTTTTTCCATAGAGTTAGAGTTTATTGTATGCCTTAGAAAATTCTTTTCAATGATTTGTTTTTTGAAATTGGCGATACTGCATTTTGACAGCTCAAAATCATAGATTGCATATTTTATTTTACAGAAATTAACCTCAAATTACAAAATAAATTTAAGTTTTATGGTATTAAGTATTAATTGTGATATAAATGGTTAAATTACATTCACGTTAATTAATAGTATACCACAATTCTGTAATAAACGTGAGTAATCAAACGAATTTTAAAATTGTCACATAAAAACATAATCATAGAAAATTAAAAAACAGAAAATAAGAAACTTAAATCAATTTATCATATAAAACCTTCATAGGGTGCTATTCTGTAAGGGAAATGTTTGAAGTTTAATCTTACGTTATTTGTTATCTTCACAGTCTAAGCAACTTTTGTAGTAGATATTTATTCATAGAACGTGAATTAATTAATTAACATACACGTTAAATGTAACATTTCCCATAGGAAATAACCCCGAATATCTGATTCACAATCACCCAAGACTGAAAACATAATGGAGATAAGAAAGAAGAATAGTAGAACTTACGTGTATCAATGCAGAATTGTCTGAGAAGGGGCATTACAGTCTTTCTGTATACAATCTGTTTCCGTTCTTGGAATAGAAATGGAAAATAGAAAGACGATTCATAGGATTTATATGTATTGATTCACAATCTTCTGTTTATTTATATTTTGTTTACAACAACACATCGGATAATTGTAATCATCAATCACTCTTTCACTCAATTCAGAGTCAGAACTCTCGGGGCTCACTTGCTCACAATTGAGCTATGTAATTCTTTTGAGCTGGCTCACTGAGTCGATTTTTTTTAAGTGAGCTGGATCTTGTGAATCAGTTCAGTGAAATGAGCCATTTCATCCATTTCTAGTATACGATCCGTTTCCATTCTTGTTCTCAGACGATAGTGAATCGGCCCTTAGATTGTGACTACAAATAATTACATATTTGTTAAATTTAACACCCGACGCCCTAAGGGGCAATAAGGGAGGGCAGAGGAAGTTAAATTTAACATTTCACGTGCAGAATAGCTTCAAATAACAACTTAATGTAACTTTGAATATATTGATAATTTAGACATTGCTTTAATTTTTTTTTTTTTTAATTTTAGAGTAAAAATTAAAGTATAAAATTCAAATTTGTCCTCAAAGATGAGGAGAAGGGCGGGCTTGGGCGCGATCCAAAAGCAGAAACTCGAGCAAGAAAAGTACAAGGACAAAGGCAATGAAATCCAGGAAAACCAGTTCGAGCAGATGACGAAGCAGCTCGAGGTGTTTAGGGTTAATCTGGAGGAGTTCGCCTCGAAGCACAAAAGCGAGATCAAGAAAAACGCCGAATTCCGTCGACAGTTCCAGGAAATGTGTGCGTCTATTGGGGTGGATCCGTTGGCGACTGGGAAAGGTTTCTGGTCGGTGCTAGGAATGGGAGACTTTTATTACGAACTCGCTGTGCAGATAGTCGAGGTGTGTTTGGCGACGAATGATAAAAACGGGGGACTGATTAGTTTGAGCGAGCTGCGGACGAGGCTGATTAAAGCGAGGGGACAGGGGAAACAGCACCAGGAGATTAGTCAGGACGACTTGTTGAGGGCTACGAAGAAATTGAAGGTTTTAGGTAATACGCCAAGAATTGCCCAAAAAAAATTGTTATAGCTATAAAATTCCTTATAACAAAATTTGTTTTCTTTAAATAATAAATACCATACTTAACGTTGTAAACAAATGCGGTATAAATATAAATAATGGTTAATTTATGAAGAAGAAACCAAGCACTCTTTATTTATACTTACGTCAAAGTATTAATTATTGAATCCTTTATTCTTATTGAATATGTTTTTAATGTTCTATAATTGTTAAAAAATATTTTATAAATCAGTTATTGTATAATTAATTTTGCAATACTTAAAAATATTTTTGTTTATTTATTCAAACAGGTAATGGTTTTACCGTTGTTCCAATTGGTAAGGGCCAATACATGGTACAGTCAGTTCCGGTTGAATTAAGCATGGACCACACTGCCGTACTACAGCAAGTGTCCAACACATCACAAGCTTTCGCTTCGGTTTCCATATTGAGGGAAGCTTTAGGGTGGGAGGACGATCGGTCCAAGAGAGCTTTGGATCACATGTTGAAGGAAGGATTGGCTTGGATCGATACGCAAGCGCCAGACGAGCATTTGTATTACTTCCCCAGCATGTTTACAGCTTGTGTGGAAGCCTGATGATGGATTTTACTAATGTTGTATTTATGTATATATATTTTATTATGTATTAAGAGCTATGATGAAAAGAGAGGGCTGTTTTAAAAAGCGCATAAAGTTTGTGGGAAATTTTAACACAATTATCAATTGTTTATTGTATTTCGTTACAATTGTTTCAGTAGACTCTAGCTTATTCCCCTTCAGCTTGTATTTAACTACAATTATTCCCCTTCATTGTAACTTTTTCATATGAAGAAAAAGTATAGCGTAGAGAAAAAACGTAGTGAAATACGAGAAATAGTTGAAGGGGAAGAATAAGCCACTCATATGAAGAATAAGTTACAATGTAGCAAAACAATTGCCCTTCAGATGTTTCTAGTATTTTACTTCAATTATTCCTCTACACTGTAGTTTCTTTATATTCATAAAAAATAAGTTCTAGCATAGGGAAACGATTGTAGTGAAATGCAAGAAATAGTTGAAGGGGAAGTAAAAGCTACAGTGTAGCAAAACACTTCCCCTTCAACTAATTTTTATATAATCAAAGATGTTAAATAATTATAATGTTTTACAAAGTGATAAATGAGAAAAAGGTAACAGAAATAATTTTTACATTTCTCTTCAATTAATTTTATCAATTATTTCCCGAACTATGGGTCGCGACCCATAAATATTGAGTAAACCCTTGCCACTATACATGAATTAAAAATATAACTCATATTTTTTTTTTATTTCAATTAGAACAAATAAAACAGCATTAAGTAGTTCCAAGACTCGCCACTAGGGAATTTTTTGCTAGATGGGACAGAGTCCAGTCAACTTTGAAAATCACTGCTCTATACACTTATAGTGAAACACAAGAAATATTAGAAGGGGAATAAGCTACAGTGTACTGAAACTATCACAATGAAATAGAATGAATAGTTAAAAATCATATTCTGTTTCCGATTTTCAGCAATTTAAAAGTTGAAAACATTTAATTAATAGTTTTAATATTTAAATATTGGTAATTCGTATTGTGTAAAATAAATATTAATAGATTATTAAAAATCAACCAATAAAACACAGAGTAGATTGGTTGATTTTTAATAATTAATATTTATTTTATACAATGAAAACACTTATTAAATGTGTTGCAAATTTTAAAACTATTTTAAAATGATTAATAAAACAATTATACAATTGTCATATTTATTAAAAATATAGTCATTTTATTTCAATGTATTGTATGCAGCTTTTTTGCTCCAAACTTCATCGTCCTCACTAAAGAACCTATCAGGAACAGCACTGGCCGATCCTAAAGCCAAAACCGCCCCCGCAAACCCGACAGCAACACAAGTCTCCTCAGTCAACCCCTTCAACATAGCCGTAATCATCCCAGCCGTAAAACAATCCCCAGCCCCGCTCACATTTACCAAATCATCGATTTTCAAAGCCGGATAATGTCTGACTTGAACGTCCCCATTCGGAATGTAATTGTAAAGAGGATCCACAGCCGAGTTTCTCCTTGCTATAATCACCCCTCTGCTTCCGATGGTTAAAATCACGTTTTCTATTAAGTTAGCCACTTCTTCGGCTAGTGAGCCGATATCGGGGATTTCAGATGAGTCTGGAATGTTTGTTATGTTTAAAGATTTTGCTATCATTTTTAATTCATTGAGGTTCGGTGTGATGTATTTGATGCTCCTCCAGTGTTTCGTTTGGAATGGTTTCACTGCGACCGGTTTGTCCGTTGGCTCAAAGAATACTGAAACAAAAAGACAATCTTTATTAATTTTAGAAATAGAAAAAGGATTTATTCACATTTCATAGTTATTTAAATACATTAAATAAATAGAATTTGAAAATAATAAAATATTCTTCAGCTACTGTGACATTTTGACTTACATAAGTACTTATACTAATTAAAACAACTACCTCTCGGGGAAATACCCCGCCAGACATTGAATTACATAATGTGCACCTGTTGTTGCATATAGGATTATTTATTTATATTTATTTAGTCTTATATAACATCGTTATATGTTCCTCTCTACTTCTCAGAGTGAGGTGATATAGGATTATAAATTTGTAATTTATTTTTAGTGTAATTAATGTTAGAAGGAAATGAGTATAAATATTAATAATCAATTTTCTAAATCCTGCAAATTACCAATTTACAACGAAAATAATTCATTCGAATATACTTAAAAACCGTTAATGATTAACGTACTTAACCCAGCAATCCCGCAAAACTTAATGATTAATTAAAATCGGTAATTTTAAACTCATTAAAGCGCAACGTGCAATTTGAGTTGCCTAGAGCGTACGAGCATCAACCAAAGAAACACCACCGACAGTTATTTCACTTTCTTGTTTATTTGGTGATGTAAACATGGCGACGAAAAACCGTACGGGCCTGTGCGCTATAACCCTAACGGCTATTAGTTTTATTTTGATCTTAATAGCCTTCTGCACCCCGTGCTGGTTGGAAACTGACGGTAAACTGCAAAATCCGAAATTCGTTAGAATAGGTGAGTACGCGGACTTTTCGAATGTGGTGCATGAACTAGGAGTGGCACACGGTTGGTGTTTTGTTTTGAGTCATCCAAACATCAATTTAAATGGTGTTCGGAATGTGTTGGTTTTAGAAATAGTGTTCGATAATAACTTGATATTTAAAAAATTCGAGTTGTATTAGTAAGGATAATCAGGAAATAGTTATAATTTTTGTGCGAATACTTTTGTAAATGTAAACTTTACATTAGCGTTTTCTTATTTGTTTTATCAACCTTTTTAATTATGAGACAAACTTAAACGGGGTTATTCCGTATGGCAAATGTTAAGTTTAAAATGTACATTATTAATTAATTATAAAAGCTGCCTAGACTGTGATGGTAAAAATTAACGTACAAGTCAAACTCAACATTTCTCTTACAGAATCGGCCCTAATGTTAGTGCAGATTCACAATCACCCACGAAGAAGAACGGAAACGGATCGTTCACAAAACGTCACCTTCCCGGGAATTGATACAAGTGAATCTTATGATTTATCTTTTCCGTTCTTATTCCCAGGCGATTGCGAATCAGCTCTACCATTTATGCAATGTTTTTATGTACATTTCGCTCAGTGGGTAAATTTTAAGGTTTGTGGTAAAATTAATGGGGGCTATTCCATAAGGGATATATTAAGTTTATCATGTACGTAACTAAATAACCTCAGATTCTATGTATACATATATTTATAATAGATATATATATATATATAATAATAATAAATATAATTGATGTTTAGATTGTGATGATAAAAAATAACATACACGTTACTCTTAATAATCCCCTTGTAGAATAACACCGATTTTATTAAAAAAAAACATTACACCTTTGACCTAGTTTGTACCACCCCCGAAGCATGATTTATACAAACACAGTATTAAATATTCCACTCAGTTCTTGGTACCCGAAGTGCGAGACATGTAAAAGCTTAAAAAAAAAAAACAATTTATCCCCAATTGGAATATTTTCATCTCAGGGAACATCCTTGTTCAAGTTGAATTCTCCATACTCTAATTGATCATTTTCAACAAAAATATTTTTCACACAGGACTTCCCCCACCCCTTATAAATTAAAAATCAGAAAAATCACATGTTTTTTGATGAATAATTAATTTTGACTAATTGTCGCTTCCTTTGGAGGAAATATTTTTATAGAGTTGAATTCCCCATGCTCTAATTGATCATTTTCAACAAAATTATTTTTCACACTGGTCTTCCCCCACCCCCTATATATTAAAAATAAGAAAAATCACATGTTTTTTGATGAATAATTAATTTTGACCAATTGTTGCTTCCTTAGGAGGAAATATTTTTATACAGTTGAATTCCCCGTACACTAATTGATCATTTTCAACAAAATTATTTTTCACACTGGACTTCCCCCACCCCCTATAAATTAAAAATCAGAAAAATCACATGTTTTTTGAATAATAATTAATTTTGATCAATTTTTGCTTCCTTCAGAGAAAATATTTTTATACGGTTGAATTCCCCGTACCCTAGTTGATCATTTTCAACAAAATTATTTTTCACACTGGACTTTTCCCTCCCCCTATAAATTAAAAATTTGAAAAATCGCATGTTTTTTGATGAATAATTAATTTTGACCAATTGTTGCTTCCTTTGGAGTAAATATTTTTATACAATTGAATTCCCCATACCCTAATTGATCATTTTCAACAAAAATATTTTTCAAACTGGATTTCTCCCACCCCCTATAAATTAAAAATAAGAAAAATCACATATTTTTTGATGAATAATTAATTTTGACCAATTGTCGCTTCCTTTGGAGGAAATATTTTTATAGAGTTGAATTCTCCATACTCTAATTGATCATTTTCAACAAAAATATTTTTCACACTGGACTTCCCCCACCCCCTATTTATTAAAAATAAGAAAAATCACATTTTTTTTTGATTAATAATTAATTTTGACCAATTGTCGCTTCCTTCGGAGGAAATATTTTTATAGAGTTGAATTCTCCATACTCTAATTGATCATTTTCAACAAAATTACACTGGACTTCCCTCACCCCCTATAAATTAAAAATAAGAAAAATCACATGTTTTTTGATTAATAATTGATTTTGACCAATTGTCGCTTCCTTCGGAGAAAATATTTTTTAACATTTGAATTCCCCATACCATAATTGAGTTTTTTTTTAACAAAATTATTTTTCACACTGGACTTCCCCCACTCCTATAAAATAAAAATAAGTAAAATCACATGTTGTTTGATGAATAATTAATTTTGACCAATTGTCACTTCCTTCAAAGAAAATATTTTTATACAGTTGAATTCCTCGTACCCTAATTGATCATTTTAAACAAAAATATTTTTCACACTGGACTTCCCCCACCCAATATAAATTAAAAATCAGAAAAATTACATGTTTTTTGATAAATAATTAATTTTTACCAATTGTCGCTTCCTCCAGAGAAAAAAATGTTATACATTTGAATTCCCCATACCCTAATTGATCATTTTCAACAAAATTGTTTTCCACACTGGATTTCCCCCACCCCCTATAAATTAAAAATCAGAAAAATCACATGTTTTTTGATGAATAATTAATTTTTCCCAATTGTCGCTTCTTTCGGAGGAAATATTTTTATACAGTTGAATTCCCCATACCCTAATTGATCATTTTCAATAAAAATATTTTTCACACTGGATTTCCCCTACCCCCCTATAAATTAAAAATCAGAAAAATCACACGTTTTTCAATAAATAATTAGTTTTGACCAATTGTCGCTTACTTCAGAGAAAATATTTGTATACAGTTGAATTCCCCATACCCTAATTGATCATTTTCAACAAAATTATTTTTCACACTGGACTTCCCTCACCCCACATATATTAAAAATCAGAAAAATCACATGTTTTTTGTTAAATAATTAATTTTGACCAATTGTCACTTCCTTTAATGAAAATATTTTTATACAGTTGAATTCGCTATATCCTAATTGATCATTTTCAACAAAAATATTTTTCACACTGGATTCCCCCTACTCCCTATAAATTAAAAATCCGAAAAATAACACATTTTTTGATAAATAATTAATTTTTACCAATTGTTCCTTACTCCATAGAAAATATTTTTATACAGTTGAAATCCTCATACATTAATTTATTATTTTCAACAAAAATCTATTGGTAATTGTAATATTGTAATAATTAATAAAATCATAATTGCATGATAGTGGAAAAATAATAATTATTCTATAGGTGGAATAGCGCTATATTAAGTGGTTAAGTTTTTCATGTCGCCATCTAAAAAAAAAGAGTAAACTTTGTAAATGGGATTTAAATCCATTGCACTAATCTGCCATGTTAGAACTTTGAAATTATATACATAAGTGTTTCTTATGTTTAAAGTTAATTCGATCAGAATATTTGACTCATTTCAAACTTACGCGACCTTAAAATGTGACATCGAAAAAAAAAAATGGTAAAATATCTTTTATGTATTCGATACTTTTTTGATGGAACCATATTTTATGGTTGGTTTAGTTTAAATTTATTTTACTTGAATATATTTATCGAAAACCTTGGTATTAAATTATAGGAAATATTGAATATCTATGTTCAGCAGGAAGTATAAGTTAGTTACATTTTAATTATAGCACTATTTTGTAGTAAAAAAATGATTTTTTTATAATAATTATGAACATTTTAATTTAGGATTATGGCAAGTATGTTTTAACAACTTCGAAGACTTCCGTCACCACTACGACTACAAATTCACCGGCTGCTGGTGGGTGTTCGAAGAGGAATACTACATAATCCACGACTTCCTCCTCCCCGGCTTCTTCCTCCTCACCCAATTCTTCTACACGCTCTGCATGACCCTTCTTCTAGTCGCTGCTTTTCTAACCTGGATGTACTGCTTCTGTAGCCGCGATCACGACAAGTACATCCTGCTCCTACTAACAACAGGCACCGACCTCATAATCGCCGGCTTCTGCGGCCTGATCGCCGTGCTGATCTTCGGCAACAACGGCGACCGCAGGGACTGGATGCCCAACTGGGAGCACAACGATCTGAGCTGGTCGTTCGCTTTCGCCGCCATCGGCTCCCTGCTGCTGTTCCCCTCCGGAGCTCTCTTCCTCGTGGAGGCTAGACGGGCGAAATACAGGAGGCTGAACGCTTCGAGGCCGTCGTCGCATTACGACATGGAGGTGCGCAAGTCCTCGCATACCGATATTTGAATTTTCATGAAGAAATAACCGATGTTTATGCTTTTTTTTTGTAGATTTATTAGAGGATGACAAAAATTATGAAAGGTTAACGTAAGGTATTAACTCATTCCGTCCGAAAAAAGAGAAACAAATCTTAATCGAAATAATTTTAGTGATAGTTAATTTTAAGTCGTTTTTATTTTGTTTCATTTTAAATAATTTAATTTTTATTATTGACAAAAGTATTTTTCAAATCTTTGTACCAAATGTCCTTTTTTTTATATAAATGTGTATTTATTCTATTGTTTTGTTCGTAACAAATCTACTGACATTTATAGAGCACACATATTTTGTATATCTATTTTTACTTGTAAATAATTAGTGCAATGTTTGTGCCTTGTATTTAATACAGTTTTTACTTTTTATAAATAACTTTTATTTTAAACCACTCAATTTATTCAACACTTTTAACTTTGTATAACTGATTTTTTTTAAATAAGCCTTATTATCAAACTAACCCTACACCCATATGGGTTGAAAGGGTCATTGAATATATGTATATATATATATATATTATCAAACTGACAGTTTCCACTTTTTGCCTCTTTTTAACTACTTCAGGCTTCCTTTTGACTGGTCGTTAAACACCAACCTACAGTCAGTGTCACTGACTGTCAGTATCACTAAATATCAGTTATACAAAGTTATTTATCAAATAATAGGAAAATAATAATCTTGTTCAACTTTTTACAGTTTTGTGATAGTAAATATTGATTTGAATTGAGTCGACCTGTCAAAAATAATATCCTTGACCAACAATAAAAATACAAAAAATTAACTTATTATAAATTACTTCCCAGGCAAATTTGTTGTTAATTGTCCCCCATAAAATCCTTCTGGATACGTCCCTGGTCTTAACTGATATTGATCAGAACAAATTTGGTCACAATGGATGCATACAGCAGATTCACCGATGTGAAGTTACCCACGGATTTCCAGCCACGGATTTGTCCGGCTCCTCCACCATGGCGGAGGCGCCGAGCAAATCATTTATTTTAAAAGTGAAATTAACCCATTTATACAAGAACTTAATTTAAAATAATTTTTACTTTCAATTATTAGGCTCCAATAAAGACTTAGACATATCAGATTCAATGTCCAAAACGAAGGTGTTTGTCACAATTCAAAAATTTGTTTTTCTTCTTAGATTGTTGCTAAAGGTCTAAATAATCATTTAAAACAATAAAGTCAGGGGTATGTATTTCTAAACTTTTTTTATAAATTTGTAAAGCTCAGCCACGGATTCCCTGCTAAGAGACGAACTTTTCTAAGTCCAAAACGAAGGTGTTTGTCACAATTCATAAATTTGTTTTTACTCTTGGATTGTTGCTAAAGTTACGAAATATATACCCCAGATTTTATTGCTTTAAATGATTACTTACACTTTTAGCAACAATTCAAGAATAAAAATTTCTGAATTGTGACAAAACGAAGGTGTTTTGGACTTAGAAAAGTTCGTCTCTAACCCGATTAAATTAGTTATAGTGTTAATTTTTAATCTGTATCACATGACCTGTGTAAAACTCTCGTTCTTCTGGCACCAATAAATTGAAATTGATATTAATACTACAATAAGACAATCGATTTATGTCACTGAAATATGTTTCACTAATTACGGTCATACATTGCAAAGCACAAATAAAACACTGTTTTTTTATAATAAAAAAAGTGTTTTATTCACATGATCACTTATATTTAAATTAAATCAAATAAAATGAATTTGAAAATAATTAATTTACTCAATTGATCAATTAATTAATCAAGTTTCCTTTAGCTTCTGCAACTTTTTGAGTTACTTTACGTAAGTACTTTAAAACAAATATCCATTGAAACAATTACTCATCGCCAGACATTGAACTACACAATGGATATTTGCTGTTGCATAACAATAACACAACATAATGCAACATTTTTTTATTCTAGAATAATGGATTTTTTTATTACTTTGCATAAATAAAAATGTTTACTCATTCAAAAAAAAAACAGAGTTGTATTTGTAAAATGTGTCCAATAAATAATAATAATGATTTATTTATGCCCAGCAACCAGGATCCAAACATACAGACAAAATTAACAAACAAAAATAAATTCGAGTGCATATTTAGGATTTAAGTACTTTAATAAAAAATAATATATATATATATATATATATATATACAGGGTGAGTTTTTTTTTTTCGATGTTCTCTATGGGGATCTCGAAAACTATAAGAGATAGACAAACGGTTAAATATAATATAACATTACTCTATCTGGTGGCAAAATTTGGAACACTCAAGAATTATATACCATCTGATCGAGAATTTTTCTCCTCCAGAGTGCTTTATTTTTCTTATTAAGAAAAATGATGTTGCTAATAAAAGTAAGCACATGCAATAGGTAATGTTATTATAACAAATTGAAGAATTCGATTTGATAAATAATGACACATGTGACGTTTTATTTGTTTTTATTCGCTGGTGCCAACAAAAGCACATCCTTCATATTAATCCGGAGAACACTTTTGAAATCACAAAAGTATTTGCTTTAGGAGATAAATTACGTGGAATCGAAGATTTTGGTCACGAAGAGTGTTCCAAATTATTCCATCAGATGGAGTACCGCTTATATTTTATCTACAATAATCTTAACGTGTATACATTTGGTTATTTTTTTAATTAAATAATTATAACAGATTCAAATACATCATTTAAAATTATTCAATTAAAAAAAAAAATAAACAACAAGATGTACATCAGTTAAGATTATTAAAGAAACTTTATTATATATTTTGTCTCTAATAATCGTAAATGATATTCAACATTCAGTTGATTTTTTTTAATTGAATATTATTATCTAATTCTATATATCATTCCAATAATCTTAAATCAATTGATTTTTTTTTAATCGAATAATTTTTATTAGAATCTATATATATTGGCCGCAGTGTCCAAGACCACAGATAATACACAAATTAATGACAGAAAAACGAAATATCTATATTACAGCCATCGATTTAGAAAAGGTTTTTCCGCATTCTGATTAATATTTTGTTTCAAATTGGCATCTACGGTAACGTTGTTAATTTTAAAAAAACCTTATCTCTGAAACAAATGAAAATCGGAACATGCGTGTATTTTTGCTTCCTGGATTTATCTTTAAAATATTTCAATTTTCTCCCGAATCACCTTGTATACTAATCTTAACTAATGTATGCTTCGCCAACCTTTTAAGTTACTTAAATTAAGGTTGACGATTAGATAAAGTAATTTTACTTCATATTTTAACATCTTTAAATTATGTAAGGCATAGCTGTACGGACGAGGAATAGATCCCGAAACACGTGTCTGCAGATGGCCTTATATTAAGTAACGTTCCTTTTGTTGTTTTTACATTAAATTTTTCTCGGATAAAAAAAAAGTTGCATTATGCAATATTTTATTGATGTGCAACAGCAGGTGTACATTATGTAATTCAATGCCCGGAGTGAGTATTTGCCCGGGAAGTAGTTGTTTTAATGTGCATTTGTTTAACGTACTTACGTAGCGCAAGTCAAAATGTCACAGAGCTAAATGTGAAAATAATTTATTAATTATTTTCAAATCATTTTTATTTAATAACTTTACTTCATGGGCTATTCCGTACGGAATATTAAGTTATTAAGTATAACGTGTACGTTATTTTTATCAGCACAGTCTAAGCAGCTTTACTAATAGAATGTGAAAATAATAACGTACACTAAACATTTTCTATACGGAATAGACCCAATAGTTTGTTCAATTGTCATATGTGACATTTTAAGTTTATTAACCTTAATTAATACATATTTAGCGGTCTTTCGTGTTTGATAACATTAACTGATCTAAATTCGGCTGACCTTTCAGGTATAATAACCCGATTAAATTAGTTATAGTGTTAATTTTTAATCTGTATCACATGACCTGTGTAAAACTCTCGTTCTTCTGGCACCAATAAATTGAAATTGATATTAATACTACAATAAGACATTCGATTTATGTCACTAAAATATGTTTCAGTAATTTCGGTGGCTTCTACTTTGTCATACATTGCAAAGCACAAATAAAACTGTTTTTTTATAATAAAAAAAACGTTTTATTCACTTGATCACTTATATTTAAATTAAATCAAATAAAAAGAATTTGAAAATAATTAATTTACTCAATTGAGCAATTAATTAATCAAGTTCCCTTTAGCTTCCGCAACTTTTTGAGTTACTTTACGTAAGTACTTTAAAACAAATATCCATTGAAACAATTACTCATCGCCAGACATTGAACTACACAATGGATATTTGCTGTTGCATAACAATAACATAACATAATGCAACATTTTTTTTATTCTAGAATATTTAATGGATTTTTTTTATTACTTTGCATAAATAAAAATGTTTACTCATTCAAAATAAAAAAAACAGAGTTGTATTTGTAAAATGTGTCCAATAAATAATAATAATGATTTATTTATGCCCAGCAACCAGGATCCAAACATACAGACAAAATTAACAAACAAAAATAAATTCGAGTGCATATTTAGGCTTTAAGTACTTTAATAAAAATATATATATATATATATATATATATATACAGGGTGAGTTTTTTTTTTCGATGTTCTCTATGGGGATCTCGAAAACTATAAGAGATAGAAAAACGGTTAAATGGGGAAAGAAGTGTAGTTTTATAAGACGAATCAAATGACACTTTCAAAATATTTGAAAAAGTCAAGGGTAACTAGATGTTTTGAAAAAAGTAAAATGTATCAATTTTTTGAAATCAATATATCTCTATTATTATCATAGATAGAGAAAAACTGTAAAGGACAAAGTTGTAGAAAAAAAAAATTCGCCCATATTTTAGAAGATATGACACAAACTTACCTTTTTTTAAAATGGAAACAATAGTTGGCTATGACTTTATTAAAAGGGCTATTTTTTTCCTTTAATCCGATATAACATATGCCATAGTTATTTTTAAAATAAAATAAGTTACAGTCGTTTTTAATTTTACCATACACCAAAAAATAGTTCGCCATGAAAAAGACAAAAGTAAAACAATTGCGGTTGTTTATAGCAACGAAATCAATATTTAATTTATTATATTTCTTTAGATTTGTCAAAAGCAACATAAAGTAAAATAATTAAGAAATTATCAAAATAATAATAGAAGAAATTATTAAAAATCAACGAATAAAACACAGATTAGATTGGATAACTTTAAATTCTCGACTAGTTTCGGGTGATTAGCCCATTTTCAAGAGATATTTTAATTCATTACTTCCTGCCAAGCCATAGACATGAATTGGCGATTTCAAAAGACAGTTTAACAATGACGAAATAATTTGCAAAAAAGACAAAGACAAAAAATTT
Organism: Philonthus spinipes; assembly: GCA_963082785.1. Classification (NCBI taxonomy): domain Eukaryota; kingdom Metazoa; phylum Arthropoda; class Insecta; order Coleoptera; family Staphylinidae; genus Philonthus; species Philonthus spinipes. The sequence continues at coordinate 23,011,480 of OY720299.1, forward strand.
AAAAGATAGACAGAAAGAACAATGGTCGATAGCCGATTGACAAGTTAACCTTTACATTTCTAAAATATTTTTATTATTCTCATTGTAAAAAAAAACAATTTTTCAATAAAGATATGGCAAGAACCTTTACATTTTTAAAATATTTTTATTATTCTCATTGTAAAAAAAACAATTTTTCAATAAAGATATGGCAAGAACCTTTACATTTTTAAAATATTTTTATTATTCTCATTGTAAAAAAAAATAATTTTTTAAATAAAGATATGGCAAGAACCTTTACATTTTTAAAATATTTTTATTATTCTCATTGTAAACAAAAACAATTTTTCAATAAAGATATGGCAAGAACCTTTACATTTTTAAAATATTTTTATTATTCTCATTGTAAAAAAAAAAACAATTTTTTAATAAAGATATGACAAGAACCTTTACATTTTTAAAATATTTTTATTATTCTCATTATTGTAAATAAAAAACAACTTGTCAATAAAGATATATGTTATTATAAAATTAATCGTTTCAAATAATACAGAAATATCGTCTTGATTAAATTACGTGCTGACTACAAGAGATCAATAACAATATGAAACTAAATATTACACCACATAAAATAATCGATGTGAAATAAATAATCTCGCCCTCATTCATTTCACTTTATTCGATGCAAACTTCTACTATAACTGGGTCGGGAAAACTGAACCGAAATCGAACGTGTGTGTGTGGAAAAAAATCAATACTAAACCCTTTAGTTTCAAAAGTAGCGTGCTATTTAATAGTTTTCGATTTTTTTTATTTTCTTGTCAATGAAAAGTATTAATTGAATTTAATAGACTTTGATTAAAACACTTGGTTTGTTTCACTGATTTTTTTAATTTTACTCCGACTAGTTTCGACCTTAAGTCATTCTCAGGGAGACATATCTCCATGAGAATGAGTAAAAATAAAAAATCAGTGAAAGAAACCAAGTGTTTTATTAAAAGTCTCTTAATTAAATATGTTCACCACGGGTTAAGTGAGAAATTACTTCAAAATAATTAATTGAATTTACCTGGAACGAAAATTTGTTTAAAAATGTGTCTGAAAATCGCCAGTTTGTTGGGAAAAAATCAATTCCGCTCCCTTAAACTCTGAAAGTGAGCTTACTAAATCTGGATAATTAATTAAAATTAAAACTCTTGGTTATCCAATTATCCAGATTGATGTAAAAATGTTTCACCACGGGTTAAGTGAGAAATTAATTAAACATAGAGCTTACTAAAAGTATAAACAATTTTGAAAATCAATTATTTTTATGTTCAACTTTTTTTGATGATACATTCTTTATTCGTTTACAAATATTTCTAACACAATACATATATTATATAATAATTACCCAACAGACAAACTTAATATAATATATCGTTAAATTTGACAATGACAGTTATTCAATTCAACTTACTTTATTAACGGAATCTCCATTTCCAAATTACAATTATAATTACATATTAAATATTTTATAAGAAAAGTGTGACGCTCTAAAAAAATTACAAAACATATGTATAAAAAAAGGCAAACTACCAATCACAAATTACGACAAAATACAAAATAAAAATAATACGCAACAAAATATTTATCAATCCCAAACAGTTCATTGTGAAAACAAAATGCAACCGGCTTATTCCTATCTTCAAGTAATAATGAATAAATATAGATAAAAAAAATAAAGATGTTAAATATATATATATATATATGCCATTTAAAAAGACGTATATAAAATAAACACTTGCAGAAGTCGTTGCTTTCCCTGTCCTCGCTTCAGGAATTTTGGATCGTATTCGTTCCATTTTGGGCTAACGGTTTTATTTTTTAATTTTATCTTCCATTTATTTATTTTTCTTGTATTTAATTGTTGATTAGAATATGTTTTATTTTTAATTTAAATGCTTGGTATTTCATGTTACATCTGCATTCCTGAAGATTATTCTATAATAATCTTCATGATCTATATCTGTGTTGCTTCTTTTGTTAGGTAGTAGTAGTGTTTAAAATTTATTTATAAAAATAATTGAATACGGATTTCAACGTCAACCAATCAACTAAAAGTATAAATTGAATTTACGATAATTTTTATGGGCGCGTAATAAATTCACTTAGAATTGAATACGTTTGTTTATAAAAAAATCAATACCACTTCCTCAAATCCGAAAGTGAGCGTGTTGTTTATTCGATTTTTAAGTTTCTTGCCGCCTTTTGTTTTATTTTCCATCAAAAGTACAAATTGAATTTTCCTGGAAAGAAAATTGTTATGGGCGCGTAATAAATAGTCTGAGAATCGCGTGCGTTGTACGGAAATCGATGTAATTGCCTTTTTGGAACATATATATTCATATGTTCATTTGTTTTTTTTCCCATTCCGCTTTGTCTTGTTTCTGCGTATCCTAGTTATAGCTAATTACTACTTATGAGACATTTTCTAGACTATTTCTTAAAGTTACGACTTATAATTATGGTGTTTTCAAATTACAACTCATTTTCAGGCGAAAATAAAATACGTTGTATTTAAATAATTGAGCATTTCACTGTTTTATTTCAATAATATCTTTTATATATTGAAAATCTTTATTTCTGAGCATTACATTATACAAGGTGTACAGAAAATGAGTGAAAAGCTTTAGGTAGCGTGACTCTTTGACTAATTTTTAGATAAAAATATTAACGAAAATAAGTCACACGGTCCTTCCTTAAGCCTCACGGGCCACTTAAAAGAACTATACATTTGGCAACGCTAGATCAAACAAGTGTGCATTTATCCTGTTTATAACTGCTACATCATCCGCTGGAGGTGTTGCATACACCTTTTCTTTTACAAACGAGCGTACGTCGTTGCCAGATCTATTTTCATTAAAAGAATGCTTCTGATGAAGTTATAAAATTGTAAAAATATCCGATTTATTAATCATTTACATCAATGGAATTATACACGTGTATAATTGATTGTTAATGCTATTGATTTTTTACAAAATATTTAAAAAACAATACTAATTTATAGTCACATATTTAAAATTCCGAAGACCTCGTGAGCCTCAATGAAGAACCATACAACATTTTTTTATTTGGATTTTTTATTAAAAATTAATTAATGAATTGAGTTACCTGAAGGTTTTCACTCATTTTATGTACACCTTGTATAATACATATAAATACAATCATTTAAAAATTGTTAAACCTGACAAAATTGCATCGAATAGATAATTTTTTTCTACATGCAGTAGTGAATTTCGTTTTTTAATTTTTTTGTTATTGTTGTTATTTCAATATATTTTCATTTTTATATTTTGTGTTACATTCAGTTAAAAAAATATCAGCTACATTTTGAAAATACTCTTCTTTTCGAAGAACTGTTAAAATTGCTGTTCTAAAGTTGGCTTAAACGTAATTTGCGACGTGATATAAACCGAGTGTTGTTCATTTACTTCATTTCATAACGATTTTTATGATTGCTTTTGTCTTGTGGTGTGAACCCGAATTACGGCCGATACAGCAGTTTTGTTGTCTCGTTTAATTAAGAAAGGTCATCGGGAACGTTTGCAATTAACCGTGCGCACACAATGGATGATAATATGCATGCGTTCACATGTGACAAAATTGCGGTTGCACAACAAAAGCTGGACTCAGATCCACGGGGGGAAACCTCGAGATAAAGGCTCGAAAGTGTCCTCTAAGTTTGTTTTATGTGGTAACTCGAAATATTGAATAAATCAACTCGCGTATGTCTGTCTGCATCAAGGATTTTATTTATTAGAAGAAGAAAATTATATATGCAGGGAATATTTTTTCACGCATGCAAATAAATGTGTAATGTACACAAAATAATAACATTACAGAATATTAAATTAAATTAAATCTAGAGACAGTTACAAAGGCTAAAAAAATATAGATTTTCTAATCTGTATGCATCAAGGATTTTATTAATTAGAAGAAGAAAATTATACATGCAGGGAATATTTTTTTACGCATGCAAATAAATGTGTAATGTACACAATATAATAACATTACAGAATTTTAAATTAAATAAAATCTAGAGACAGTTACGAAGGTTAAAAAAATATAGTTTTTCTAACTGCTATCGGTGTGTGCATAAATGAATGTGCGAAATTTGTATTAAAAAAAACACTATTTTCAGATTACTTAATCAACAGTAGGCATATAATCAGACATAACACCACTTTTGCATACCCAATAAACAGGTTAAAAATGTTTGAACAAGGCCCGTTATACCGGGTGTACCATTTAAACAGACAAATCCAAAAATAACCATAGTACGAAAAAACGTCACGAGACCAAAAATTAATGTTTCCTAAGGGGACATCATCGTGTTCTAAAGTCAGCCCTACGCTACCCCCTTAGTGGGTGGGACGGGGTGCAACTTTGAAATTTCAAATTGGAACCCCCACTTTTTATTCAAGAATCGGAATTTTAAGGATAAAAGTACATAAGATGTTATTAATTAAAACATTATTTTTATTCATAGCAGAAGGCGATGTCATCACAAAAATTAAATTTAAAATAAATAAAAGGTTAGTGTTTTTTCACGCATTATTTTCTTCGGTTGTACACTTCTGTCAGTAGAAAACTGATAAACAACTTTAACGAATGAAGAACGTGATCCTACTTTATCAGGGAAATGTTTAGCATACAAATTAACAAAATTTCTCCTACATTCGCCACAAATAAAAATAATTTCATTTCTTTCTCGCATTATGTATCCGGGCAATCCATGATGAAAAGTTAGAAGAGAATGACAATATGTGATGTAAAATAATTGTACTAAGCTGACTTGCTATCCACAGTCATTCTAAATTATAAATTTAAAAAATTATTAATTTCAGTTTATAAATATAACATAATTGTGGATGGCAAACCAGCTTAGTACAATTATTTTACGTCACATATTGTCATTCTCTTCATCATTCATTATGTATTCGTGCAGGAGAAAATTTAAATGATTTTTATTTATGGCGAATGCAGGAGAACTTTCGAAGATGCTGTCAATTTGTATGCTGAGCGTTTTCCTGAAAAAGAAAGATCATGTTCTTAATTCTTGCTAATAAGTTCTCCACAGGCAGAAGATTACAACCGAAAAAAGCCCCAAACCTATTATTTATTTTAAATATAGTTTTTGCGATTACAGCGACATTTTCTTTGAATTAAAAATAATGTTTTAACGAAATCTTATGTATTTGTATCCCCAGAATACGATTCTTGATTAAAAAGTAGGGCTTCCAATTTGAAATTTGTTGTTCTTGCCCACTGACGGGGCAGCGGGGGGCTGAATTTAGAACAGAATGATGTCCTCTTAGGAAACATTAATTTTTTGTCTCGTAACGTTTCTTCGTACGATGCGTATTTGCCGAAATGCATAAAAATAGTTAATATTTTACCTGTAGAAATTAAAAACATCATACCACGTTGTTGTACAATACACTACTCTGTTCATTGGAGTCATACAATTTCGGAGATTTTTTTTAATATGGACGGTTATGGGGTGGTTGATTTATGTAGGGGGTTTTGTCATGCAAATTTGCTTAAGGTTGCGGTTTAGTGAAAAGAGATAGCTATATAGTAAAATGGAAATAATCGTTTGAAAATAGAGCTATTCATTTGGATTTTATAATATGAATGTGTATTTACATTTTTTATCTACCAAGTATAAAGTATCAGTCTAAATAAAAAATAAATCGTTAATTTTCGTGTATTACGTCAATTTACTAGTTCAAGTTAGAAAAGAAAATTGTAAGATATAATGAAATTAATAGGTCATGTCTGCTAAGTTATTTGAATGCAGAATTTAGTGAAATCCTTTAAATTTTAATTCCACAAGTTTTTATTAGCAAAAATTTAATTTAAAATTTGCTATAAATTTGATCAATTTTCATTGTTTTTCATAATTATTTTTTATCTGATGAAATTCCTGCTTATTTTAAGATTACTTTAATGTATAATACAATATTGTTCATTGATCACAACAACAATCTAACTCAAATTAGTGATTGCCCATATTTGTATAGCTATCTCTTTCTTCTAAACCGCACCCTTAACGCATATATGTAAAATGTGAAAATAATACGTTTATTTACGCAAATGTAAAAACAAAATATCTTCTCTATTAAAATTTATGGTGTATTTAATTATTTATTAAATCATTTTAAAATGTATTCTTTTTCCTTGAATCATTACATTATTTATTTCTGAGTAATGAACAGAGAGCGGACAAATTGTTGCACTTGAATTAATTGTTCTTTCTCAGAAGACGGCAGCTTTATTGATGATTTCCACGAATGTCTACGTTTTCTGCTCAGGATGGACATACGAACTTACCCAGTAATGCTACTTTAGAAATTATAAATTCTGAAGCGTCAAATTCGAAACAGCATATTTTTTTTTCTTTTGCTCTGCCATTATTTATTCAAGCAAAACTAGTTAAGTGCCAATATGTGGTGATTAGAACTACCTTTAATAATGCAGGATGTGATTTATTTAATACTTAAAAAGCAATAGAGTTGCTAAGAAGTTATGTTATCCCAGCGACAACAAAAACGTCTACTGAGGATAAATATTTACTAATCTTCTAAATGAATTCTTGGAAAGAAAAATGAAGGTTTCACAAATTTAGATAAATAAGAAGTTATATTAAAGGTGCGGTTTAGACGAAAGAGATAGCTATATAAATATTGGCAATCACTAGTTCGAATTAGATTACCTTTGTGATCAATGAACAATGTTGTATTATACATTAAAGTAATCTTAAAATAAGCAGGAATTTCGTCAGATAAATTTAAAATTATTTTAATGTTTAGTTTCTGTGAAAAATAATTATGGAAAAAATTGGAAATTGATCAAATTTATAGCAAATTTCAAATTATATTTTTGCTAATAAAAACTTGTGCAATGAAAATTTAAAGGATTTCACTAAATTCTGCATTTTAATAACTTAGTAGACATGACCTATTAATCTCATTATATCTTACAATTTTCTTTTCTAACTTGAACTAGTAAATTGACGTAATACACGAAAATTAACGATTTATTTTTTATTTAGACTGATATTTTACACTTGGTAGATAAAAAATGTAAATACATATTCATATTATTATATCCAAAAGAATGGCTATTTTCTCAAACGATTATTTCTATTTTACTATACAAGGTGTACAGAAAATGAGTGAAAAGCTTTAGGTAGCGTGACTCTTTGACTAATTTTTAGATAAAAATATTAACGAAAATAAGTCACACGGTCCTTCTTTAAGCCTCACAGGCCACTTAAAAGAACTATACATTTGGCAATGCTGGATCAAACAAGTGTGTATTTATCCTGTTTATAACTGCTACATCATCCGCTGGAGGTGTTGCATACACCTTTTCTTTTACAAACGAGCGTACGTCGTTGCCAGATCTATTTTCATTAAAAGAATGTTTCTGATGAAGTTATAAAATTGTAAAAATATCCGATTTATTAATCATTTACATCAATGGAATTATACACGTGTCTAATTGATTGTTAATGCTATTGATTTTTTACAAAATATTTAAAAAACAATACTAATTTATAGTCACATATTTAAAATTCCGAAGACCTCGTGAGCCTCAATGAAGAACCATACAACATTTTTTTATTTGGATTTTCTATTAAAAATTAATTAATGAATTGAGTTACCTGAAGGTTTTCACTCATTTTCTGTACACCTTGTATAGCTATCTCTTTCTACTAAATCGCAACCTTAAGATCACTGGATCCGGAATTGCACTTGCTTTTCTTCCCTCCTAATTTCATATCTGCCTTAGAAGAGTAATTGCCGTGCGGAGAAAGAATTATGTGAAAAATAAATCAGAGAATTACAACCAGCCAAAGTCAATCTAGGGGAAACTATATGTAAAAACGCAGGAGTGCAGAAATTAAGATTACAAAAACTGAAATCTTGTAAAAAAATAATAATAATAATTTTGAAATAATTTATTTAAGGGTTGAGACTTTAGGCGAAGTTCGTTGTATAGAATTTTGAAATAATTTATTTAAGGGTTGAGACTTTAGACGAAGTGCATTTATCATTTAATAAAATGTTCATCCAACATTCATCTAGCATATAGATAACTGGTGGTCATTTCGGTCTTTCGGATCTCGCCAGACCAGTGTGTTTCATTTGCAATGCCTCGATGAACATTTTATTAAATGAACTTCGTTTCTTCGACAAAAACAGGACAAGTTCGTGGACGAAACTACGATTCTCAGTCACTACCTTGTGGACAAATAATTGTTGATATGCTACTTATAATTAGGCAATAGATGGCGCTTTGTGCTATTTTTTCAAATAATATTTCAGTGATGTTTGAATTTTTATTAACATTCCATTATAATTATAGAATTAACAACATTTATACAATACAAGTATACAATAATTCATAAATCAATTATTGTAATTATAGGAAGAACAGTAATAGATAACTGAGTGAACTTACATTTAATGAAACATTCAATCACCATTCATCTAGCGTATGGATAACTAGTGATGAATGGTGATTGAACGTTTCATTAAATGTGAATTTCGTTTTCCTTGTTTGTTTAAACAGAACAAGTTCGCCTTCCTTTAGTGGACGAAACAATGATTCTCGGTCGTCTACCTTGTAGACCCAAATCGTTGACGATGCCACTTGAAATTAGGCAAAAGGTGGCGCTTGCGTCGTCTTTAATTTATTATGAGTGAACTTACTTTTATACATGTTTCCATTGTAAAACTACTCTTTAAATTTAATGAATACTTTTATTATTATTATATTGTTAATTTTCTAAATCAACATATAATTTATATCTCATGTACCGTTTGAAGACGCATCCTAGGAAATTCCCATGTAACATCTGAAATGTTTTTTATATCTCTATTACTTGACAAGCAGAATAAAATTAATAATTATGTATTTCTTATTTCCAAATATTTGAGATCTTTGAGAATTTTCTTTTCTCAATTATTTGTAAATAGAACAATTAATTAGTTTCACAATTTTTAAATAAAATGAAACAAAGATGATTCACACATTTGCAGCTATTTAAATTACAATGAAATTAAACAAGGAAAATTTCTGGCAAAGATCAATAAAATTCGATCAATCCCTTTTTCCAACTGCAAAAAATACTTACACTGTAAGTTTAAAACTTACAGTGTAAGTATTTACTTAAGTTTGATTGATCAATTTTATTGATCATTGCCAGAAATTTTCCTTGTTTAATTTCACAATTATTAATTAATTATCTGCCTGATGATGCCGTTGATGATTAATCATCATCCTGATGATACCATTGATGTTTAATCATCTGTCTGATGATGCCACTGTGTTAGCGAAACAATTGTAGCAGTGACTCTACAATAACATTTTTTCGTGAAACTTAAAAAAACGTCGTTTTATTTAAAAATAGTGTTTTATAGATTCTTGAAGCTTTGAAGCGTTTATTTCGTGGTACATTTTCAATATTAGGATAAAGAAAACACTTAATAACTTTTTTATACTACTTAAAGATTTAATTCACTGCGACTAGTTTTGAATACACGGTAATCATTCTCAAACTGACTCAGTACAGTTTGTATACACGAAACACGTGTCTGCAGATAGCCTTATATTGCATAAGTTTTATTTTATTTTTGTTTGTTTTTTGCATTAAATATTTTCGATTAAAAAATTGTTGCATTATACAATTGTTATTGTTATGCAACAGCAAATGTCTATTATTAGACATTTGTTAAAGTACTTATGTAACATAATTCATAGTGTCACAGTAGCAAAAGAGAAAATAATTTATTAATTAATTATTTTCAAATTCTTTTTATTTAATTTATTGTATACTATGATTTCACGTACGCAATAGCCCTTATTACGCTGTATAATAAAGTAGAAGCATCAATAAGTTAAAAATGTGATGACTTATTTTCCAACCAAAACACAATTTGAAATTTCCAACAACAGGCAGGACGAATCCAGTCTAAATGATATTAATTAAAGAACGGATACGGTTTGATTCACAATAAAAAAATATGTTTATGAAACGTGCACTAAAAAAAACATTATCCCGCATCTGAAATGATTTTACACGAAATGACTCACGTTTCGCAGTTAGTCATTCATTTGAATCTCCTCTTTAATTACATAACTAATTCAAGTCGGCATGCAAGGTCAGCAAACTTGTAACTTTAATTAAACCTAACAGGGTGTTATTATCGAGAAGTGTAATTGTCGTCGAGTTCGTCGCGGTTTTCACAATAAATAGATACATAGGTGTAGTTCGCATAAATAACAAATCTAGTTTCGAAATTCAGTAGCGATATTAGGGATCTTAAATTTAACGTATACGTTATTTTTAACTTTATAATATAACTAAATTATTATAATATAAATTTGATAACTATTCGATTTTTTTGTTACCCACTCATTTGATATAACTAAAAAAAAAATAAGCGCAAAATCGCATACAATACAATAAGTGTTAATATTTCAATTAATAACGGGTCTGGAATGGATCCTTGAGGCACACATGATGTTGACAAAACTTTAAAACTAAAAGTTATTCCTTGCGACACAATGTTTAGTTTACGTGAAACTAAAGCACCCAAGCTTATTTATTATTAATAAATATTATATTAAATAAAAATGATTTGAAAATAATTAATAAATCATTTTCACATTTAGCTGTGTGACCTTTGACTTACGTTACGTAAGTACGTTGAACAAATGCACATTAAAACAACTACTTTCCGGGCAAATACCCACGCCGGACATTAAATTACATAATGTACACCTGCTGTTGCATATCAATAAAATATTGCATAATGCAACAAATTTTGATCCGAGAAAAATTTCCCTAATGCGAAAACAACAAAAGGAACGTTACATAATTTAAGGCCATCTGCAGACATGTGTTTCGGGATCTATCCCTCGTCAGTACAGCTATGCCTTACATAATTTAAAGATGTTAAAATAAATTAATTAAATTAATTCAAATACAATCAGCAAAATTAAATCAATTATATTAAATCAAATTAAACTAAATCAATTTAAATTAAATTAAACCAAATTAATTCAATTTAAATCAAAACCGAATAAAATTAAACGAAAAATAATTGAATCAAATTAATTAAAAAGAGCGACCCTCACCTGCCGCGCGCTGTGATAGTAATGACGGGCAGAGAGGTCGTGCGTTCTTGCATTGTTGTTATCGCAAATTCACAAAAAACTTCTCTCGGTTCGGATTTGAATAAATGCCTCGCTGGCTATTAATATAAATAGAAAACAGTATTATTCATTCACTTGGTCACAGCCATTTAAATATATTAAATAAAAATGATTTGAAAATAATTAATATTTGCCCGGGAAGTAGTTGTTTTAATGTGCATTTGTTCAACGTACTTACGTAACGTAAGTCAAAGGTCACACAGCTAAATGTGAAAATGATTTATTAATTATTTTCAAATCATTTTTATTTAATATATTTAAATGGCTGTGACCAAGTGAATGAATAATACTCTTTTCTATTTATAATAAATATTAATTTCCCTTGTCAGACGTATTTGAGATGTCGGTATAAATTACATAAATTTTGCCAGCAGAGTCCAATGATTTGGATGTTTCATCCGTAATTATGACCAAATTGGTTACAGTTTTGTTGTTTGAGAAACATGTAGAAAAAAATGATCATAGATTGCTAGGTTATGGCTTCTTACTGTTCATCTATGGAATTCTAAATGAAACGATAGTGCGACATTGAATTGAACAACTGTTGTTTGGAATCGCTCCATCTTATTTTTAATTTGTAATAACTTTAATTAACTACCTCAAAATTATGATATCTTTTTTGAATCACTAAAATCCATAGTTACTGTATGTGAATCAAATAATTAGGTTTTTATTATATTCTTTATAATGTTAAAATACGCTATACTGTTGTTATCTTGTATATTGTCTTGTAATTGGGAAATCTTTGTTTCCTGTTGGGCAATAAATATTATTACTATTATTATTATTAAGTCGCTATCGACTAAACTAGAATCTTCGATAGCTCACATGCGTTATTATTTGTCAATTCAATTTCTTAAAAAAAAACGCGACTTATAGCGTGTCGTTACTTTTATTGCCAACATCTTTTTTTTAATAAAAAAAATCAAAACATTTTAGAGCGGAAAACTTCTCGATCATATGGTATTTATTATTACTAAATAATCTTCATAAGAAGTGACATACAAAAGTTAAAAAAAGTGATTCGAAATGATAACTGAGATCATTATAAAGGTAATTTGATTACGAATACGTATCTTAATATACAGGGTCTTGCATCTTAGCTCCCGTTTTCGATAGCTCAGTTACTAATTAAATTATGACTTTAAAATTTTGGAGACTACTTGAATGCTAGGATCATAGAGTAACTAGTACTAGTATATTTCGTCCCCTTTGCTAGAACGTACTTCAGGAAAATATTTTTGATTATACAGGGTGTCCCCAAAAAGACTTACGGCATGATGACATTTTTTTTTAATTGCTTGATATACATTTTATTCATTATTTAGGTGCCTTTTATGATTACCTAAACACCCCTAAAATTTTATTGAAATCGGTTCAGTAAAACCAACCAAAAAATTAAAAAAGTAAAAAAAAATGGTTTTGCGCCATTGGTTTAAAAAATTAATAAAAAATAAATTAGGATCTTCTGAATAAAATTATACAGGGTACTTGTTAAATAAGCTCTAACAATCCTAATAGTCAAATTTTATTGATATGAATTATACAGGGTGTCCAAAATTTAATGTCAAACTTTTCAACTTTGAATGTATTTTATTTTTCTTATTTTAAATAGGAACCATTGTATATTTTTATATCCATGCAGAATTAAAAAACAAACATTTTTTTTTCTACCTTACAACCCTACCAAAATTCCTAACAGATTAAAAGTTATTGGCAAAAAACTGTTTTTTCCATCATTTCAGTAGGCATTTTGATGAATAAAAATCGAAGGTTGCTTTGAAAAAACATTCAATTGACAGGCATGTCATCTAACTACAATTATTACGACAGTTCTAAAGGTTTCACAAATCGTTGTTTAAATCTCACATTATGAAAGTATTTTGATGAATAAAAATCGAAGGATGCTTTGAAAAAATATTCTATTGACAGGCATGTCATCTAACTACAATTATTATAACGACAGTTCTAAAGGTTTCACAAATCTTTGTCTAATTCTCACATTATGAAAGTATTCAACTTTGCATAAAACATTGTTTAGTTATAACATTAAAAGGATAGAACAAAAATGTTTTCAAAAATAAATTACATAGTAGAAGTTATGTTTGACATGTTTTCAATTGTTTTGGAGGCACAAATGAAGACGAACATGAAATTACCTTGCCGGTCTTTGTAATAAGTCGGGTGTAATATTTTGAAATACGTCTTTGATTGTTTTCTTTTGTAATTGGAGGTGAAAAACGAGTTCTTTCTTTATTATAGAAATACGAGAAATCTGGATTAAATTCGTTGTCAAAAAAATATTGTTTATAAAAAGTAGTGTTGGGCAAAATCGAATATTATTAGTAATCGAATATTACTAAATGTGTAATTTTAAGTATTTAAAACGAAAAATTGATTTAAAATGTATGTTTATTAATATGTGGGAAGTTATTCTTGATATTGTTATAATAAGTAACATTCATAAACTTATAATATACTTTATTTAGCAGTAATAAAAGATCGACTTTGCTCATCACTAATAAAAAGCTTAAGCAAACAATTATTTATACTTTTAATATCACTAAAGCTAATGTAGACTCATGTCACTTTGACAGTTGAAGTTTACAATGCTAAAAAATGTTTTTTCAAAGCAACCTTGGATTTTTATACATCAAAATGGCTATTGAAATAGTCGAGAAAAACAGTTTTTTTGTAAATAACGTTTCACCTATTGGGAATTGAGGTAGGGTTGATAGGAAGAAAAATGTTTATTTTCTAATTCTGCATATAATGATGTAAAAATATATATGGAACCCCCATATATTTTTACATCATTATATGCAGAATTAGAAAATAAACATTTTTTTTTAAAATAAGGAAAATAAAATACATTCAAATTTGAAAAGTTTGACACTAAATTTTTAACACCCGGTATAATTCATATCAATAAAATTTAACTGTTAGGATTGTTAGACCTTATTCAACAAGCACCCTGTATAATTTTATTCACAAGATCCTAATTATTTTTTTTAAACAAATGGCGCAAAAACATTTTTTTCTACTTTTTAAATTTTTTTGGTTGGTATTACTGAACCGATTTTAATAAAATTTTAGGGGTGTGTAGGTAATCATAAAAGGTACCTAAATAAAGAATAAAATGTATATCAAGCATTTAAAAAAACATATCATCATGCCGTAAGTCTTTTTTGGGAAACCCAGTATAATCAAAAATATTTTCTTGAAGTACGTCCCGAAACCCAAGTAAAGTTTACAAAATTTCAAAGTCCTAACTTAATTAGTAACTGAGCTATCGAAGACAGGAGCTGTGATGCAGGACCCTGTATAATGTAATGAAATAAAATTAAGAAAAAGAAATAAACAACGCGCTGAGCATCACATTTTAGTAATGTTTCGCCAACAAGAAAATAACGTTTAATGTAATAGCGTTATTTGTTTGCCTTTTTAATCAATTATTCACATTTCGGAAAGAGGAGTTGTCTATGCCAATGTCTCTGACTAATACATTTCACGTAGAAAATTAGAAAGTATGCTCAAATCCAAAAAAAAAAAACATTTACACCTAAAAAACAAGATATTACACCTTCATTCTGACTAATAGCTAAAGTCACATAATAAAATGTGTAAATAATAATCAATATACTTTTTATCATTTCACATTATGCAATTTATTATAACAATATGTACCGGGTGTCCAGATAAGAAAGGTCACCGGCTATATCACAGGAACTATGAGTGCTAGAGCTTTCAAATAAAAAAAATGTTGATAAAAGTGGTCATGAGAAAATGCTAGAAATAAATTTCAAGTACGTAACTCTTCCGGTAGGGGGCGCAATGAACAGTCGAAAAGTAATATTGCGATTACCTCAAAAAAATGTTTAATAATGACATCATAAAACTATACTTTTTGAAATCATGATAAGTTCGTGAAACAAAAATGTCACAGAAATTGTTTTTCTTACTCTTGAAATAAAGGGTGGGGGAAGGATAGAATTTATAAAGAGCAAATGTCAAATAACTCTTTTGTTTTTTAACCGATTTTAATGGTTTTAATGTCATGCGAAAGAACTTATCATGCTGATTAAATTTATTGGCAACAATAAAAAAAATAACTAACTTTATCGCCGCTAGGTGGCGCCAACTTAAAATTTAGATTATTTTCCTATTTTTCTCAGAAATTTTAAATGGGATGACATATTTTTCTTAATGTTAGTAGAAAGAGGATTAAAAAGTAAGAAATTTAGTGAAAACCGGAAGTCTATATCTAAATCCTATCAGAAGTTATAATTAAAAGAATTTTTATAATTAAAAATTATTAATGTAAATTTTAAAAATTTTGTGTTAATTTAAAATAAATGAAATTATAACTAAAATAACAAAATTACATTATTTTGACACCGGTAGGGGGCGCATTTTAATTTTAATAATAATTTTCTATTTTTTTTTTAATAAATAAATATTTCTTATAATGCAGGTGAAAAGAGTATCAAAACCAAATGGAAAAACATTTTTAATGCCAAATTTATATCAAAATTTTGTCTTTTAAATTGTCAAATGACTCCACCGTCATATATAATACAATCACATAATTTTATACAATTAAATAAGCAGCGACATCCACTCTAGCAGTAGCAGTATATTTCTGAAGTTTTTGCATTTCAGATCCAAAAAATATGTCTTTCCTCGTTCTGGGTCTGAATTGATTAAAAATATTTTTTAATTTGCCCCAAAAATAAAAATCTGAACATTCGGCAAATCGTGGTGACCAAAAAAATAAGCATCCCCATCTATTGACCTCTCAAGAAAGAGTATATTCAAATAATTAGGACGCTTTAGAAAATGCCCCCTAGTGTTGATAAACTAATTCAGTTTTGTTGTTTTTGTTATAAATTTTATTAACCTCAAAAAGTTTTCCAATGACATTTAAAATTTTTAATTTGAAATTTTCTTTTATATATAACTTGTGATAGAATAAAGGTATTGAGATGCGGTTTTCACCAAATTTCTTACAATTTCACGCACTTTCTATTGATACTAAGAAAAATATAACATTCCATTTGAAATTTGTAAGAAAAATGGAAAAATTATATTTTTTTAACTTGGCGCCACCTAGCGGCGACTGAATTACTTATTTTTATAATTGTTGTCAATTGTTTTAATCAGGATGATAAATTCTTTCGTATGAAATTAAAATCATTAAGATCGGTTAAAAAAATGAGTTATTTGACATTTACTCTTTATAAATTCTGGCCTTCCCTCACCCTTTATTTCAAGAGTAAGGGAAAAATTTCTGTAACATTTTATTTTTATAAACTCATCATGATTTCAAAAAGTGTAGTTTTATAATGCCTTTATTTGAACTTTTTTTGAGATAATCGCATAATTATTTTTCGACTATTCATTGCGCCCTCTACTGGAAGAGATACGAACTTGAAATATATTTCCAACATTTTCTCATGGTCACTTTTATTAACATATTTTTTATTTGAAAGCTCTAGGAGTCTTAGTTCCTGAGATATAGGCGGTGACCTTTTTTATTTGGACACCCGGTACAATTGTGTTAGCAGTATATCATGGGCTGTCGACCATAGGTCTTTCTGCCCTTATCTTACAATTTTTCCTTACAATTTCCTATTAAGAAAATATTAAATTCCAGAAATAACTATTTCTCTGGTTAATATATTTTACACGGAAAATTGGAAAGTATGCTCAAAAATTGTGAACAAAAAAATGTTTTTCCAGTGAAAGTTTGCGTGTTGTAAAATTTATCATTTGTAAATTGTTTCGTTTTTTTGTAGCATAATTGCAAAAGCGCAATGAACTAAATATTTATTACTTATTTAAAAAAATGTATGTATAAATTAACGAGTACTCATTTTACGGAAATGATAAGAAAATATTATGTATATTTTTTTTGTAACGAAACTTTTGCGTGTTTATAAATATTACGATTTCCACATAGTTGCATCGTAGCGCGCGCACTTTCGCTCTGGTCACCGCCATCGGTTCAAAACTCCCATACCTCCTTCACCTACCTCCCGTCGCCGTCTTCCCCCACTTGACCACACCATGCACACCACATCCACCTGTTTTGGAACCACTGTGTGCACACCCAGGTGTGGTCACGCACAAACAAAACAACTATACATTTTCTGCGTGCTTCTTCCCCCAAGAAAATGCCCCGCGCGTGTTTCTGAAACCCAAACCAGTCGACAATCAAACACCACCGTGAAACGGTATTACCTCTTTAAAACACACCCACGAAAAGGTAAGGCGAAAATTGGGACACGGCGCGTTACATACAAACAAATCGTCGGGGCCCCAGTTTTGTGATTCCTGTTATCGCATACCCTGTTTGTTTCATTACTGGTTGTAGCGAGTGAAGCAGAAGTGGTGTGGTTGCATTTGTTTAAAACAGTTGAGATCCTTATCGTAATCGTGATTCGTTTGTTTCTAGTGTGCATACGTATTTTGTAATGGAATACAGTGTGGATGATCATAGGACGTCAAAGGTGAGATTTTTTTAAATGGAAGAAACTCGTTTTTTTTATTAATTTATTTTTCACTTGGTGTGATCGACTGTGCGTGGTGTGATCAATTAAATTAGGTTGATTGATCGTATCTAGGTGAGGTTATTCAAGTGCAATTAATGAATACAAAAAAAAACAACACTTTTAAAATAGCATAAATAAAAAACATACAACCTTTAAATTTATTGAATATTTAAATTAATTAAATATATAATTATATAATAGAAAAATATCAATTTATTGTGACTTATTAACTTTATTTATTTAAAATCGCTCAAATAGAAATACTCGATTACTAATATTACTCAATTTTACCAAACACTAATATTTGATAATTATATATTTAATTAATTCAAATATCCAATAAATTTAAAGATCGTATATTTTCTATTATTGCTATTTTAAAAGCAAAAAATTGGGCAAATTGAGTAATATTAGTAATCGAGTATTTCTAATACTATAATAAGTAACAATAAATTCATATTTCTCTATGAATAGGGAACAGTTATTGATAGTAATAGAATATGTTGCATTAATAAAATTGTTTTACAGTAACAAAAAAGATCAAAAACATTGATTTTGCCCATCTCTATCAAATATTTTAAAATGTCTTCAAATGAATGAAAACAAAAAACGCTTTTAAAATAGCAATAATAAAAAATATACGATCTTTAAATTTATTGGATAAATAATTAATTAAATATATAATTATCAAATATTAGTGTTTGGTAAAATTGAGTAATATTAGTAATCGAGTATTTCTAATTGAGCGATTTTAAATAAATAAAGTCAATAAGTAACAATAAATTGATATTTTTCTATGAATAGGGAACAGTTATTAGAAGTAATAGAGTATGTTGCAATTGTTTTACAGTAACAAAAAAGATCGAAAAAAAATGATTTTGCCTATCTCTATCAAATATTTTAAAATGTCTTCAAATGAATGAATACAAAAAATCACTTTTAAAATAGCAATAATAAAAAATATATGATCTCTAAATTTATTGGATATTTGAATTAATTAAATATATAAATATCAAATATTGGCTGAAAGACCTCCGGTCGATAGCCAATTCATCTACAGAATATAATTCTAATTTTTGTATATTATTGTACATACATATACACATTTGAATAAAGATGGTTAGTTAGTTATAAAATATTTTTAATTTTCCTCAATTTAGTTCTCGTTAATCACTTCATGAAACATGTTTACAATATTGATCTTTCCAGAAGAGATTAAAAAAATAGTAGTGGAACAAACCAAGCGACTTTTATTTAATTATCAATATTTTAAAATCATTTATTTATAATTTGATTGAAAGACTACTGGTCGGTAGCCAATTTTCTGCAAGCTCAATTTGTGCAAATGCAGTATTAAAAATATTTTAATGTAAAGAAAAGTATTAAATTTCCAAAACTGTCGCGCAATTCTGACTGTTTATATTACTTCTAGAAGCATTGTTCGAAATACGACTCAGCAATGGATTTGTTTATAGACAAGCCATAAATGGGCACGCATTTCTGACTATTTATATTTCTTCTAAAAGCATTGTTTAAACTATTTCAGAAAGAACATTAGAAAAAAAGTGCGCCGTTTGGGAAATTTGACATTTTGAAAATCGCCGTCTGATGTTGAAAATACGACCCAGCAATGAATTTGTTTATAGACAAACCATAAATGGGCACGCATTTCTGACTGTTTGTATTTCTTCTAGAAGCATTGTTTAAACTATTTCTGAAAGAAAATTAGAAGAAAAAAGTGCGCCGTTTGGGAAATTTGACATTTTGAAAATCGCCGTCTGGTGTTGAAAATACGACCCAGCAATGAATTTGTTTGTAGACAAACCATAAATGGGCACGCATTTCTGACTGTTTATTTTTCTTCTAGAAGCATTGTTTAAACTATTTCTGAAAGAAAATTAGAAAAAAAAGTGCGCCGTTTGAGAAATTTGACATTTTGAAAATGGCCGTCTGGTGTTGGAATTGCGACCCAGCAATGAATTTGTTGATAGACAAACCATAAATGGGCACACATTTCTGACTGTTTATAATATTTTTAGAAGCATTGTTTAGACTATTTCTGAAAGAAAATTTGAAAAAAAGTGCGCCGTTTGGGAAATTTGATATTTTGAAAATCGCCGTCTGGTGTTGAAAATACGACCCAGCAATGAATTTGTTCATAGACAAACCATAAATAGGCACGCATTTTTGATTGTTTATATTTCTTCTAGAAGCATTGTTTAGACTATTTCTGAAAGAAAATTAGAAAAAAAAGTGCGCCGTTTGAGAAATTTGACATTTTTAAAATGGCCGTCTGGTGTTGGAATTGCGACCCAGCAATGAATTTGTTGATAGACAAACCATAAATGGGCACACATTTCTGACTGTTTATAATATTTCTAGAAGCATTGTTTAGACTATTTCTGAAAGAAAATTTGAAAAAAAGTGCGCCGTTTGGGAAATTTGATATTTTGAAAATCGCCGTCTGGTGTTGAAAATACGACCCAGCAATGAATTTGTTCATAGACAAACCATAAATAGGCACGCATTTTTGATTGTTTATATTTCTTCTAGAAGCATTGTTTAGACTATTTCTGAAAGAAAATTAGAAAAAAAAGTGCGCCGTTTGAGAAATTTGACATTTTTAAAATGGCCGTCTGGTGTTGGAATTGCGACCCAGCAATGAATTTGTTGATAGACAAACCATAAATGGGCACACATTTCTGACTGTTTATAATATTTCTAGAAGCATTGTTTAGACTATTTCTGAAAGAAAATTTGAAAAAAAGTGCGCCGTTTGGGAAATTTGATATTTTGAAAATCGCCGTCTGGTGTTGAAAATACGACCCAGCAATGAATTTGTTCATAGACAAACCATAAATAGGCACGCATTTTTGATTGTTTATATTTCTTCTAGAAGCATTGTTTAGACTATTTCTGAAAGAAAATTAGAAAAAAAAGTGCGCCGTTTGAGAAATTTGACATTTTTAAAATGGCCGTCTGGTGTTGGAATTGCGACCCAGCAATGAATTTGTTGATAGACAAACCATAAATGGGCACACATTTCTGACTGTTTATAATATTTCTAGAAGCATTGTTTAGGCTATTTCTGAAAGAAAATTAGAAAAAAAGTGCGCCGTTTGGGAAATTTGACATTTTGAAAATCGCCGTCTGATGTTGAAAATACGACCCAGCAATGAATTTGTTTATAGACAAACCATAAATGGGCACGCATTTCTGACTGTTTGTATTTCTTCTAGAAGCATTGTTTAAACTATTTCTGAAAGAAAATTAGAAGAAAAAAGTGCGCCGTTTGGGAAATTTGACATTTTGAAAATCGCCGTCTGGTGTTGAAAATACGACCCAGCAATGAATTTGTTTGTAGACAAACCATAAATGGGCACGCATTTCTGATTATTTATAATACTTCTAGAAGCATTGTTTAAACTATTTCTGAAAGAAAATTAGAAAAAAGTGCGCTGTTTCGGAAATTTGACACTTCGAAAATCGCCGTCTGGTGTTGAAAATACGACCCAGCAATGAATTTGTTTATAGACAAACCATAAATGGGCACGCATTTCTGATTGTTTATAATACTTCTAGAAGCATTGTTTAAACTATTTCTGAAAGAAAATTAGAAAAAAAAGTGCGCCGTTTGAGAAATTTGACATTTGAAAATGGCCGTCTGGTGTTGGAATTGCGACCCAGCAATGAATTTGTTTATAGATAAACCATAAATGGGCATGCATTTCTGACTGTTTATATTTCTTCTAGGAACATTGTTTAAATTATTTCTGAAAGAAAATTAGAAAAAAAAGTGCGCTGTTTCGGAAATTTGACACTTTGAAAATCGCCGTCTGGTGTTGAAAATACGACCCAGCAATGAATTTGTTTATAGACAAACCACAAATGGGCATGCATTTCTGACTGTTTATATTTCTTTTAGAAGCATTGTTTAAACTATTTCTGAAAGAAAAATAGAAAAAAAAGTGCCCCGTTTGGAAAATTTGACACTTTGAAAATCGCCGTCAAGTGTTGAAAATACGACTCAGCAATGAATTTGTTCATAGACAAACCATAAATAGGCACGCATTTCTGATTGTTTATATTTCTTCTAGAAGCATTGTTTAGACTATTTCTGAAAGAAAATTAGAAAAAAAAAGTGCGCTGTTTGGGAAATTTGACACTTTGTAAATCGCCGCCTGGTGTTGGAATTGCGACTCAGCATTGAATTTGTTTATAGACAAACCATAAATAGGCACGCATATCTGACTGTTTATATTTCATCTAGAAGCATTGTTTAAACTATTTTTGAAAGAAAATTAGAAAAATAGTGCGCCGTTTGGGAATATGACACTTTGAAAATCGCCACCTGGTGTTGGAATTGCGACTCAGCATTGAATTTGTTTTTAGACAAACCATAAATAAGCACGCATTTCTGACTGTTTATATTTCTTCTAGAAGCATTGTTTAAATTGTTTTTTGAAAGAAAATTTGAAAAAAAGTGCGCCGATTGGGAAATTTGACACTATGAAAATTGCCGTTTGGTGTTGAAAATACGACCCAGCAATGAATTTGTTTATAGACAAACTACGCACGCATTTTTTATTATTTATATTGCTTCTAAAAGCATTGTTTAAATCATTCTTAAAAGAAAAATTGAGAAAAAGTGCGCCGATTGGGAAACATTGTTTATAAAAAATCGCTATTTTCCGATTTTTTAAAGTATTATGAATATTTTAAATTTAT
The DNA here is from genome assembly GCA_963082785.1 of Philonthus spinipes. NCBI lineage: Eukaryota > Metazoa > Arthropoda > Insecta > Coleoptera > Staphylinidae > Philonthus > Philonthus spinipes. The sequence continues at coordinate 23,034,015 of OY720299.1, forward strand.
AAGAATAAATTTGATTCTGCTGTATTTAATTGTCCTTAGTATTACTTATGATTACGAATAAACGGTTAAACAAGTGTTATTTTCCTTTAAATAGATGTTTCAGAAAAAAAATCTCAATGTGGAGGTGCCGGGTTCATTGCCAGCTTCACACATATTTGTAACAAAGGGGTTTCAGCATGGAATAAGGAATGTCCTTATCCTCCTTCCATGCTAAGACCCCTTGCTACTTCTGCTCCCAAATTATAAATAAATAAAATACCATTTTTAAGGCATTACGTCAAAATATGCTACAAGAAAAAACAACATAAATAATTAAAAACTTGAATTATTAAAATTTCCTCCTCTAAAACATTGCGGAGTCAAATTTGGAATTCGGCGATTCGATTTTCCGGAAGCTAAACGTTTTTTTTTTCAATATTTATAGTAACCATTATTTTTTTTAACATAATTTTAAAATATGATATCAGAATGAAGTCACAGGAATGAATATTGGTACACTTGCAGTACAATTCCTAGGTAAAGTATTCGTATAGAAAAATACCGAAATTATTATACAGTGTGTCTCAGATTAACTGCTAATAACATATTAAATTTGCTGGACAATTTAATATCTCACTATTTTTTTAATGGAACACCCTATATATTTTTAAATATTTTTACATGGAAATAATTTTATTAGTTATTTTTAAAACCTCGACGCCCAATATGGCTAAAAGAGGATAAGATTAAGAAAGAAAGTTATTTTTAATTTACTTTTTTCGTATTTGACTACTATCTTATTGTTTTATATATCATCATTGTTGTAGATGAAGAAACGATCATTGGCCGGAAACGTGGCATTGCTCTTCTTCGCGATCGGGCTAGTCCTGGTGGCGGTCTCCTTCAGCACCCCCAGCTGGCTGGTCTCCGATTCGAGGATAACTGGCGCGAAGCTCAACAAACTCGGCCTCTGGACGCACTGCTTCAGGTCGCTGCCGGATCCCAATTCACCCCACGAGAGGCGCTTCTTCGTAGGCTGCAGATGGATCTACGACCCCTTCACCACTGGCTACGATCAGATCCGCGGCTTCCTGGTGCCCGGATTCATGGTCGCCACGCAATTCTTCTACACGCTTTGCTTCATTTCAGTATTGATTTCAACGATACTGTGCCTGCTGTATTTCTTGTGCTGCACGCCCGATCAAGGAAGGTAAGAACCAAGTTGTAAACTTGATGACTAATTTCGTACCTACCTAACTATATAGTTTTCGAGTTTACGTGAAGTGTTTAATAGCAAATAGAAAGATTGTTATTCCTTACTTCACAATTTGTGAACTTTTCTCCATTTATAAATAGAAAAGAGTATTTACTTTTACTCAGTATTTTACTTTTTATGTTCATTAACGTCACCCCTACACCACCATTATGGTAGATGGGGATTTTAAATTATATATATATATATATATATATATATATGTTCATTAACGTCCATTTCGACGTTTCTAACAACTGAATCACACCAAATTGTCACCGCTGCATTTGGTTTTTATCATCAGGTGATACACATTGCACATTGCTTCCATTGCATCTGATTGGTTGAAAATTCAATCTAGTAGGCTATTTTTAGTTAAATCCAATGTTTTAATAATAAAATAGCTTCGTTGTTTCGATATTATTCCGAAAGACTGTTATTCCTTTCTTCGCAATTTGTGAAGTAAAGAATAACAGTCTTATGCATCTACCTACTCTCTTTCTCTTGCCACTACATTTATACTCGATTTGTTTGCCTCTTGAAATAGAATATATCTAGTGGTTGATCTCTCTATTTCCTGCAACTGCTTTGGAAATGCTGTATATTTCCTCTCAAGATACTCATACTCTCTCTTTCCCCGAGTTTTCACCCCCAATTTATTTGACACACGAATACCACAGTTCGCACGTAATTTTGTCCCTCCTTTAGAAGATTCTTTAAAAGGCTTACTGTCCCCAAGAAGCTTCTTCAGAAGACATTCCCTCCTTTAGAAGATTCTTTAAAAGGCTTACTGTCCCCAAGAAGCTTCTTCGGAAGACATTCCCTCCTTTAGAAGATTCTTTAAAAGGCTTACTGTCCTCAAAAAGCTTCGTCAGAAGACATTCCCTCCTTTAGAAGATTCTTTAAAAGGCTTACTGTCCCCAAGAAGCTTCTTCGGAAGACATTCCCTCCTTTAGATGTAAGAAGCTTCTTCGGAAGATATTCTCTCCTTTAGAAGTTTCTTTAAAAGGCTTACTGTCCGCAAGATACTTCTTCAGAAGACATTATCTCCTTTAGATGTTTACTTAAAAGGCATATTGTCCCCCAAGAAGCTTCTTCGGAAGACATTTCCTCCTATAGAAGTTTCTTTGAAAGGCTTACTGTCCTCAAGAAGCTTCTTCAGAAGACATTCCTTCCTTTAGAAGATTCTTTAAAAGGCTTACTGTCCCCAAGAAGCTTCTTCAGAAGACATTCCCTTCTTTAGAAGATTCTTTAAAAGGCTTACTGTCCCCAAGAAGCTTCTTCGGAAGACATAGAAATAGAATAAATAGCAAAAATGGCCAAAAATTGAACATTTTCGACTATAACTATTGAACGAATCTTTTAACAAAAAAAGCTAAAGCAAAAATGTTTCAAAACTCGGAAAGAAAATACTTTGTTTTTTAACAAAACGAGAAGAAAAAAGAAATTATCTTTTTTACTGATCGTTCCAGGATGTCTTGTTTGTATGCATACCTGAAGTTTTATAATATAGTAAGACTCGGAAGTGAATGAATGAAATATCAAGATAGCGTCACGCATTATTTACATTCTGTATTATATTTCACAGATTCATCCAATTGGTGAAACTCTTAGCAGCGATCCTCTTTGGCGGTAGCATATGCGGCATAATCGCGGTGATAATCTTCGCCAGCCTGGCGAATCGCAGCGGCTGGATGCCGGGCCACGATAACAACTTCTTCGGCTGGTCCTTCATACTGGCCTGCGTGGGCGTCGTCGCCCTCCTAGTGTCTTCCATCCTATTCTTCACCGACGCCAACGTGTTCCAGCGGAAGGGGCACGTCTTCAAGGAATCCCAGAGCCGGTTCCCCATCGAGCAGGAATCGAGGACGTGAAGACCGGCGTTTTTTTGTTTTGTTCGAAATAATCCGTCCATTCCGTTAAAAGTCGTACAAATCTCAACGAAAAGTAAGAAAAAGAAGGAAGAGCGCAAAAAAAAATAAACGAGAGTTTCAAGTCGAGAGAAAGTCAACGTTACCGTAAAATGCCTTTAACGTAAATGTTCAGGTTAACTTAAAGTTAGTTTAAAATTACATGGTGATTAAATTTTGTTATTATAGCCATTGGACTAAATTGTCATAAACTTTAAATTTGTTAGAATTGCATTACCACAAATTGATTAAATAGTAAGGTTAACGTAAATTCATTGCCGCTTCACCAAAATGAAAATTACAAATCCGTTTGCGTCTTGAAATGCCAAATAAATCCACGCCAAGTGCACTTTTTGATGAGAAATAAAAAAAGTTGTTTCACCTCCACGTCATCATGTCCACAAATGAAACAATTTGAAGCCAAAATTAACTAAACATTTTTATTTATGTAGCATCCATACAAATAATTATTTACAAAGTATTTGCACAGTTATGTTCACATATAATGAAACGGCTATCGACCGAAGGTCTTTTCGCCTTGAAATATCGTTTTTTCACACATTTTTTGCAGAATTCACTAAGTACAATGGTCGATATTTTTTGGTTTAGTTATAAACAGAAGCCTTACACCAAGCAATCGATTATATATATATATATATATATATAAGAGGAAAAAATATAAGAGAATTTTTCCCACATTGCATCCATATGTTAGAAAAAAAATATAAAGGCAAGTTGATATAAGAAGTTAGCCTCTGTTTAATCTGTGATCATACGGTGCTATTCCCTACGAGAAATGTTAAGTTCAAGGTTTACGTTATTAATTTAACCCGCATTCTATGTCTATATATCTAAAATTGTGGTGATAAAAAATAACGTACATGTTAAACTTAACATTTCCCTTGCAGAATAGCCCTGAAAATGTGCATTCAGTTTTACCGTCAATATAAATTTCTTTAAAATTGACATTTTAAACCACTGCAGAGAATTAATCTTTTCAATCATTCAGTATTATGAAAAGTATACTCAAAGTAAATAATGTTAATAATTAATCAATAATAACATAAAAGTGCAGTATTAAAACCATGTAATGAAAACATCTTTTAAGTTAACCCATTATTTAAGTTAATTTTACATAAAAAAATCGACAGTAATTATTTTAAGCTTTTGTTTTGTACAAAATATCATTCACGTTGCTTTTACATAATTGGGGACACAATTATTTATTTTCCTTTTTAATATTTAATACATTTTCAATTACTTCAGATCAAACACACAAAATAGTATAAGGATTCGAGAAGAAGAATTACTTCAGACTGTGTTGCAAATTTGCTGTTGTAAAATTTACAAAAACGCACGGGAAATTAATCTATGGTTAACTTAATCTAAGCTAGGTTAAGCTGGCCGTTAATTGCTCACTTAGGTTGCATAGTTCACCATGGACAATTTTAGAGTGTGACCTAAATGTAAGGATGTTCTGTTTTTTAAGTTCATAATTTTATGAAGTTTTGTTTGTGCGTTTATGTAAAATTTATAAAAACGCACGGGAAATTAATCTAAGGTTAACTTAATCTAAGCTAGGTTAAGCTGGCCGAAAATTGCTCACTTAGGTAGCATTGTTCGCCATGGACAATTTCAAGGTGTGACCTAAATGTAAGGATGTTCTGTTTTTTAAGTTCATAATTTTATGAAGTTTTGTTCTGTCAGGCCATAAAATAAATTTTAGAATATTCTATTCTCTCATTACTCAAATTTTAGAATGTTCTGTCCTATCAGCTCATAAAATAATTTTTAGGATGCTTTGTTAGGACATAACCTAAATTTTAGAATATTCTGCTCATTGTGTTACCATGAGTCCATGCTTTTCTTTAAAAATAACTAAACTCATACCACTTACGAAGACTTATCATTTATTCAAAATAACTAAACTCATACCACTTACGAAGACTTATTAAATTGAAGGCTCGAAATGGTTTTAAAGGTTGAAAAAGGGGATATCCGTTTCCCTTCTTTCGTAAGTGGTATGAGTTTAGTTATTTTGAAAGAAAAGCATGGACTCATAAAGCATTCCATACTTTTCTTTCAAAATATTCAGCAAAATAATGAGGATAAAATGCAAGGAAATTATATTTATCATATAAGTTATGGTAAAAAGAAATTAATTATTTCGCCTGAAATTGAAGGCTTTGATTGCCATGGTTAGAATGATCCGATTTAGGTCGGCGCCGTTTATTTTTTTGGTAAAAAAATTGAGACAGTCAAATTTCACAAGCCTCTAATGAAGTGATTTTTTCACCAGCAAAATTGTTCGCAATGGTTATGTTCTCATCTCAGCTCATAACATAAAGGCTATGAACTGACAAAACAGAACATTTTAAAAGAACAGAAAGGGTAGAACATCCTAAAATTTAGGTCAGAACATCATAAAATATGGCTTATGAACAGAACGTATACATAACATCCTAAAATTTAAGTTATGAATTGACAGTATGGAACATTTAAAATTTAATCTTCTGTATTGTCAGCGTATAGCATTTAGGTTATGTTCTCATCTCAACTTATAACATAAAGGCTATGAACTGACAAAACAAAACATTCTAAAATTTAGGTTATGTACTGACAGAACATCATCTTGTAAATTATAAAATTTTGTAAAATCCTGTAATTTAGGTTATGAGCTGATAGTATAGATTAAAATTTAATGTTTTCTACTCCCACTCTCAGCTAAGTTATGACATCTTATGATGTTTTGTTAACTCATAGCCTTTAGGTTATGTTCTCATCTCAACTTATAACATAAAGGCTATGAACTGACAAAACAGAACATTCTAAAATTTAGGTTATGTATTGACAGAACATCATCCTGTAAATTGTAAAATTTTGTAAAATCCTGTAATTTAGGTTATGAGCTGACGGTATAGATTAAAATTGAATGTTTTCTACTCTCACTCTCAGCTAAGTTATGACATCTTATGATGTTCTGTTAACTCATAGCCTTTAGTTTATGTTCTCATCTCAGCTCATAACGTAAAGGCTATGAGTTGACAGAACATCCTAAAATTTAGGTTATGAGCTGACAGCACAAACCATTTAAAATTCAGTTTATGTATTGACGTACAGAACATTTACAATTTAGGTTATGTGTTGTCAGAAATGGAACGTATACATAACATTCTAAAATTTAATTTGCAAACTGACATTTCGGAACATTTAAAATTTAATACTCTGTACTGTTAGCTCAACTTTATATTTAATTTTACGATGTTCTGCCTTGTCAGCTCATAACCTAAAATTTAGGATGCATTTCAATAAATTGTAAATAATTGAAGATGCGCTTTTAATTTTTCAATACTAAATTTCTTTCATGCTGAATCAACGTGAATGATGTTTGTATTTTACACATTATGTTGACTTTAATTTTAGCATAGTTGCCCGCGAATTTTTGCTTCGCAGTTGATCAAGAAATAAAGCAATTGTCACATATCAAAGTAAGCTCTATTTACATAGAGTGATTCAAAAATATGTAATTAGAATAGATTTGGAAGCTTGTCTAGTAATTCACACGAACAAAAATCACAGACAGGAAAATTAAATTCAAATAAATTAAAAAAATACACCCATTGACTTGTCATTGTTCATTTGAGATACAACTCTATCTGGCGGCAAAATTTGGAACAGTTTTTGCGTAATTTGTCAGCTAACGTGAATTAACGTATGTATTCACTTTAGCTGACAAATTACGAGAAAGAAAATAAGTCCGAAGTGGTTCGGGTAAAAAGAGATAGAAGTGAACAAAAAAAAAATGAAAATATCTTTCGGGATAGTTAAAAAAAAAAAATATAAAGACACATGACTTTTTATTTTACTGTAGTGACTAGTACTAAATATACAAATATCGTATTTCATAGTTTTAAAGTAGCTAAAACTGCACTAAAAATATACTTTAAACGAAACAAATAAAACTACAAACGTTGAACTTAGTACAAGTTTGTGAGATCATTCGTAAGGTTTGCATTGCAGAAAGTGTAAAATGCGTTAAAACCAAATCTCAATTGGAGATACAATTTAAGATCGCAGCGCCAAAGCGGCGAAATACTGAACACGTTTCTCGTACATAATAATATTTGATCTCAATTGGAGACACATTTTAAGATCGCAGCGCCAAAGCGGCGAAATACTGAACACGTTTCTGGTACACAATAATATTTGATCTCAATTGGAGATACATTTTAAGATCGCAGCGCCAAAGCGGCGAAATACTGAACACGTTTCTGGTATACGATAATATTTGATTTGTTCGTTACATGAACAAACCTAAAGTCGAAACAGCGAATCATGAAAACGATATTTAATGTGATTGACATGATGAAACGCACGTGAACGTGATTGTTCACCAGAAACATGTTCAGAATATCACCGCCTTGGCGCTGCGGTCTTAAATTGTATCTCCAATTGACATTTGATTTCATTGCTTGTTTGAGAATGGATTACGCCCATTAATCAAATTGATTTATATATAAAAACACAGTTCGATGTGTGTAATTGAGTAACCGAAAATTGTTCAGAATATCTCCGCTTTGGCGCTGCGGTCTTAAATTGTTTCTCGAATTGACATTTGATTTCATTGCTTGTTTGAGAATGGATAACGCCCATTCATCAGATTGATTTACATATAAAAACACAGTTCGATGTGTGTAATTGAGTAACCGAAAATTGTTCAGAATATCTCCGCTTTGGCGCTGCGGTCTTAAATTGTTTCTCCAATTGACATTTGATTTCATTGCTTGTTTGAAAATGGATTACGCCCATTCATCAGATTGATTTACATATAAAAACACAGTTCGATGTGTGTAATTGAGTAACCGAAAATTGTTCAGAATATCTCCGCTTTGGCGCTGCGGTCTTAAATTGTTTCTCCAATTGACATTTGATTTCATTGCTTGTTTGAGAATGGATAACGCCCATTCATCAGATTGATTTACATATAAAAACACAGTTCGATGTGTGTAATTGAGTAACCGAAAATTGTTCAGAATATCTCCGCTTTGGCGCTGCGGTCTTAAATTGTTTCTCCAATTGACATTTGATTTCATTGCTTGTTTGAAAATGGATTACGCCCATTCATCAGATTGATTTACATATAAAAACACAGTTCGATGTGTGTAATTGAGTACCCAAAAATTGTTCAGAATATCTCCGCTTTGGCGCTGTGATCTTAAATTTTATCTCCAAATGAAATTTGATTAAAAAAAAAAATAAATAAACCACAGTTGGATGTAATTGCGTACCGGGAAACCATTCAGAATTTCTCCTCTAGTGCGCTGCAATCTTAAATTTGATCTCCAAATGAAATTTGATTTTAATGCTTGTTTGAGAATGGGTGCGATATTCAAATTGATTGACATATCAAACTACAGATGGATGTAATTGCGCACCCGAAAATTGTTCATAATTTCTCCACTGTGGCGCTGATTTTAAATTGACTTTTAATTTAAATATTTATTAGAGTATGATAGCGACGTTATTTTTTTGTTTCTTAGCTAATTCTAATTACAATTTTGTTTAATCAGACTTTATTGTTCTTTGATCCACTCTGAAACATATTCTACGGGCTTTAGTGCGTTTAGGTTAGTTAAGTTTTGATTGTATAATAGATACGTAATCGTTTGTTGGAGCACAGTGACAGATGTGGTTTCACAATAAGTAGAGATCAGGGCCGGAATTAAACAAAAACTGGAAAAAGGGTAAAAACGGATTGTTTTAATTTATAGAAGGCTGTGTGTGTTTGTGTAAGTGATACTCCATCCACTGAGCAAAACGGATTTAATAGTGTTGCGCCAATGTTGCATAAACGTTTAATGTTGTTTTTTTAATGTCGATGCAACGTTATTTGTGGACATTTTGTTTAGTGGGCACCTGGTGTTAAAATTTTGAACACTCTTCGAGACTAACATTTGCGTTGCCACCTGATTTGTTAACTGACGTAAACACATATATTCGGGGCTATTCTGTACAGAAAATGTTATGTTTAACGTCTACGTTATATTTTATCACCTCAGTCTAAGCCGTTTTTTGTAATAGATGTATATACATAGAATGTGAGGTTAATTGATATGATGCAACGGTTTGAGTCGAAATTATTTAATGAAAGGTAAGAACAAATAATAGTTACAATGCTATCTGTAGGGCAGAGCTGTACTGATGAGGGATGAAACTCCGAAACACGTGTCTACAGATAGCCTTGTAATTATATGTTAAACATTTTCTGTACAGAATAGCACCGACCATCATCCTAAATCAGTATTTTATGAACGTGATGTCTGAATAATAAATTCGTTTGTTTATAAACTAACAAACGAGTTTACGCTTTATTATTCAGACATCACGTTCATAAAATACTGATTTAGGATGATAGTTAATATTTTGGAAAATTAAACATTTTTTAATTGTTTTCAAACGTCTCAATATTTTATGATTATGTTAAAAAAATAGCACGAATACGAAGAACACACAGCCAATCGAAAACTTAAGGATTTTTAAAAACCCTTAATGACTGGCAATTCCAAAAAATATATTTTGATTTATCTTTAGAAGGCTCTGGTGGAGATTCATGCAATTGTTTTATATATATATATATATATTGTTGTGATGTTTTGTTTATTTAGATATCTTAACTAATTATTTTTGTAAAGAAGGTTTTTATGAAGGACAATTTTATTGAAGTGTCGTTTTCATTTTTATAATCTTTTTCTTAATAAAATACATACATTTCCAATTGTTTATACTTATTTCGCATTATTTTTTACAATATTATTTATGTTAATCAAATAAATACATTTTAAAAAATAATATATATTTTTTTTTAAATTATGGTTGTTTATTGCAAAAAAATTTCAAATTATTATTTTTTCAGTAAACTTTAAATTTTGTAATAAATAAAATATGTGTCAGGCTGAAAGACCTCCGGTCGATAGCCATTTCCCTAAAGTACATTGTAAGTATATATAAATTGTTGTTTTTAAATATTCTGTATCAAAATATATATTTCTTGGTTACTTTTGTGAATAAAGATGTTTATATATAAAACATGCGTCAGGCTGGAAGCTGCTAACAAACGAAAAACGTGTGATGCTGCAGAAAACGAAACAATTCAGCTAAATTTAAATCAGCAAACGATCAATTTGAAGAACAATCAAAACTCTGGGTATTTGGTGCCGAAATGGATATTCCTTGGATATATCTAAGATAAGTAGTTAACCATTGAACATGAACTGGTAGTATTCGAAATGTACCGGGTGTCCAAATAAGAAAGGTCACCGGCTATATCTCAGGAACTATGAGTGCTAGAGCTTTCAAATTAAAAAAAAAATGTTGATAATAGTGATCATGAGAAAATGCTGGAAATAAATTTCAGGTACGTAACTCTTCCGGTAGGGGGCGCAATGAACAGTCGAAAAGTAATATTGCGATTACCTCAAAGAAATGTTTAATAATGACATCATAAAACTATACTTTTTGAAATCATGATAAGTTCGTGAAATAAAAATGTTACAGAATTTTTTTTCTTACTCTTGAAATAAAGGGTGGGGGAAGGTCAGAATTTATAAAGAGCAAATGTCAAATAACTCTTTTGTTTTTTAACCGATTTTAATGGTTTTAATGTCATGCGAAAGAACTTATCATGCTGATTAAATTTATTGGCAACAATCAGAAAAATAACTAACTTTATCGCCGCTAGGTGGCGCCAACTTAAAATTTAGATTATTTTCCTAGTTTTCTCAGAAATTTCAAATGGGATGACATATTTTTCTTAATGTTAGTAGAAAGAGGATTAAAAAGTAAGAAATTTAGTGAAAACCGGAAGTCTATATCTAAATCCTATCAGAAGTTATAATTAAAAGAATTTTTATAATTAAAAATTATTAATGTAAATTTTAAAAATTTTGTGTTAATTTAAAATAAAAGAAATTATAACTAAAATAACAAAATTACATTATTTTGACACCGGTAGGGGGCGCATTTTAATTTTAATAATAATTTTCTAATTTTTTTAAATAAATAAATATTTCTTATAATGCAGGTGAAAAGAGTATCAAAACCAAATGGAAAAACATTTTTAATGCCAAATTTAAATCAAAATTTTGTCTTTCAAATTGTCAAATGACTCCACCGTCATATATAATACAATCACATAATTTTATACAATTAAATAAGCAGCGACATCCACTCTAGCAATAGCAATATATTTCTGAAGTTTTTGCATTTCAGATCCAAAAAAATATGTCTTTCCTCGTTCTGGGTCTGAATTGATAAAAAATATTTTTTAATTTGCCCCAAAAATAAAAATCTGAACATTCGGCAAATCGTGGTGACCAAAAAAATAAGCATCCCCATCTATTCACCTCTCAAGAAAGAGTATATTCAAATAATTAGGACGCTTTAGAAAATGCCCCCTAGTGTTGATAAACTAATTCAGTTTTGTTGTTTTTGTTATAAATTTTATTAACCTCAAAAAGTTTTCCAATGACATTTGAAATTTTTAATTTGAAATTTTCTTTTATATATAACTTGTGATAGAATAAAGGTATAGAGATGCGGTTTTCAGCAAATTTCTTACAATTTCACGCACTTTCTATTGATACTAAAAAAATATACCATTCCATTTGAAAATCGTAAGAAAAATGGAAAAATTATATTTTTTTTAACTTGGCGACTGAATTACTTATTTTTATAATTGTTGTCAATTGTTTTAATCAGGATGATAAATTCTTTCGTATGAAATTAAATCATTAAGATCGGTTAAAAACAAAAGAGTTATTTGACATTTGCTCTTTATAAATTCGGGCCTTCCCCCACCCTTTATTTCAAGAGTAAGGGAAAAATTTCTGTAACATTTTAGTGTTATAAACTCATCATGATTTAAAAAATTGTAGTTTTATGATACCTTTATTTGAACTTTTTTTGAGATAATCGCATAATTATTTTTCTACTGGAAGAGATACGAACTTGAAATATATTTCCAGCATTTTCTCATGGTCACTTTTATTAACATATTTTTTATTTGAAAGCTCTAGGAGTCTTAGTTCCTGAGATATAGCCGGTGACCTTTCTTATCTGGACACCCGGTACATTTAGCACTCTAACAATACTACAAAACGAAGCTCTTAAAAAAATCGACACAGAGGAGAGATTTCAGAACGCTCTCTCTCTAGAACTTCGTAAATTTTTAAATTGCACACGTTTTTCGAGTTTTCGTGGGGAGATTTTTAAAATTTGATCCACGCAATTAGCTCTTCCAACCTTTAGCAAGTTTCAAAAAACAAATACTACAAAATAACTAAGCTCATGAAAAAAATCAGGGAGAAGGAATAGGAGATTGCAGAACGCCTACTATTCCCGAATTTCGTAGTAAGTCTTTAAATTTCAGAAGTATTTCCAACTTTTCTAGTCGAAATATCAAAAATCCGAGTAGCGAAGGCGTTTGGTCTTTATTTTTTTTTTTTTGATTCGTGTGTTTCAAAGTATCCCTTAGAAGGATTGCATGGAAGATTTGATTAACCTTAGATTAATTATTGCAATATGAATGATGGCAAGAGCCAGATGAGACATTCTTCAATTAGTAATTAATTTACTTGAAATTTATCTTTCTGTGTATTAACAACGATTATTATAAATCTGATTTTAAATGAGTCGATTATAATTTCTAAAATTAAATTTCAAGTAAATTAATTACTAATTGAAGAATCTATTGTTAGTCTAAATTTAAATTGTAATTAGTGTATTTTTTGTATTGCTTCGTTATTATAAAGAATTAAAGTTTCATTAGTTAACGCAGCGAATATGTAAATGCCAAACTAATGCGTCAATTAAAGCCAGAAGAAAGTAATTATCGTGAACGATGACCAAACCCATGAATCACTAAAAACATCTGCGTGCGAGAAAAACGACGCCGTCTCGCGCGTCCCTAATTATCTTCCAAGAACGTCGCCTCCCGCGGTGCACCGTCGCAATTAACCCGTAATCAATTAACCCTTCTAAACAATAAAAAAAAAAACGAAAAACTAACGCCCCTATTAATTCTCATATTTTTTTATTTTTCGAAACGAAATCGCTCAGGTGCGCGCCGCATTCTAATTCCCTCACGTTGGTATTAAGGTGTGTCTCTTGCCAACCTCATTCCCTCGAACCGTCGGCCAGCAGAAAACCAGGACGAGAACGCGAACACCGCTGACACTTGTTATTGTTTGTGTTTACCCCCTGAGCTGCCCGTGATTTCCGAAATGGGGGCCGAGAAGAATAACTACCCGAAAGCCTCTGGTGAGTCGAAAAGTCGAAGCTCGTCGCGATTTGTAGCGTTTGTTTTGGTTTTTGAATTCACCTGTTTTTGACACACAGGGGGTGGGAACTGATGTTCGTTTGTTTCAACTTTGAACAGCGGGGGATTCGATTATGTTTGGGATTACAAAGTGTGTTGTTTATTTTAGACACCTGTTTTTGTTTAAATTCAACTGTTTTTGATACGGGGGTGGGAATTGATGTTCGTTTGTTTCAACTTTGAACTTAACAGCGGGGGATTCGATTATGTTTGGGATTACAAAGTGTGTTGTTTATTTTAGACACCTGTTTTTGTTTAAATTCAACTGTTTTTGATACGGGGGTGGGAATTGATGTTCGTTTGTTTCAACTTTGAACTTAACAGCGGGGGATTCGATTATATTTGGGATTACAAAGTGTTTTGTTTATTTTAAAAACCTGTTTTTGTTTAAATTCAACTGTTTTTGAGACGGAGGTGGGAATTGATGTTCGTTTGTTTCAACTTTGAACTTAACAGCAGGGGATTCGATTATGTTATGGATTACGAAGTGTTTTGTTTATTTTAAACACCTGTTTTTGTTTAGATTCATCTGTTTTTGATACAGGGGGTGGGAATTGATGTTCGTTTGTTTCAACTTTGATCTTAACAGCGGGGGATTCGATTATGTTTGGGATTACAAAATGTGTTGTTTATTTTAAACATCTAGTTTTGTTTAAATTCATCCGATTTTGATACAGGGGATGGGAATTGATGTTCGTTTGTTTAAACATTGAACTTAACAGTGGGGGATTCGATTATGTTTGGGATTACAAAGTGTTTTGTTTATTTTAAACACCTGTTTTTGTTTTAATTCAACTGTTTTCGATAGGGGGTGGGAATTGATGTTCGTTTGTTTTATCTTTGAACTTGATAGCGGCGGATTGGATTATGTTTTGAATTACGAAGCATATTGTTTATTTTAAACATCAGTTTAAAATCCCAAATATAATCGAATCCCCCGCTGTTTTAAACATCAGTTTAAAATAAACAATATGCTTGTTGTTTATTCTAAACAACACCTATTAAAAATAAATAAATATATAAGTGAATAAAGAGTAATAATAAATACTAATATTATTACTCTTTATTCACTTTAAATAGTATTTCATCCGAGTGTTGAGTAATATGCAAAGCAATGATTTCATCACCTGTTTTGGTTAGAAATTCATCGGTATCATCTTAATTTTTAAATAAACTGTTCTAATTCATATAGATGCTTATTTTTGTATTTAATAATAAAATAATATTTTTTTGTTGAAAATACTTTCACTGAAACATTGTATAAATTACAAAAAAAAATTAAAATATCTAAACATTATGGCACAGTATACACAGTAGTTGCACCAGCCGAAAATTTTCGGAATAGAGGCGACCTCGCGCAGCTTATAGAACTTACTCACACACGCTTACTGTACGCTCACACATACACATTTCGTGCAGCGCCAACCAGTTTGAAATTTGAAAATATATAGTTTAGAAATGAAAACTTCTAGATTTGATATGAATTATACCTGATATAATTAAATATTATTTTAATGAGTCATAATAAGTTCATTTCACAGTATGAATGGAATATTTAAGTCAAAAGTATATTAATAATTGTGTTAATACTACCAAAGAAAGGCACTTCTTACAATGGATTAATGAAATATTCAATTTTAACATTTATTTCTTTGAAAGGAAACAATATTTTGGTCAACTATATGAAGGTAAACATTTAAATATAGTTTTATTGCACAGATTTTCTATAAAAATAATGTTTTACTCAAAAATAATATAGAGTATTATTTTTCAATCAATATAAAGTATTTTATGTCTATATCACAAACTAAATATTTAATTTATATTGTAGATGTATTAATGAATAATAAACTGTCGTGTATTATTAAATAATATTTAATTTTATACTTACTAATTGATGATAGTTTGCTTTATTATTGGTGAATATATTTTATTTCAATTAAAACGTCTTGTACCAACATAATATGCCTATTTTAATTTGTTGTGCATAATGAATGTTTGTATTATGGATGATTTATTATTGTGGGAAAATTTAATTATTGCGCCATTTTGTGACAAAGGCATGCGTACGATGGGCATAAAACGCCAAAAAGTCTTTAGTGTTCGGATGTGGAACTAATTTTCCTATGTGCTCTGTGTTTTTCTTCACTTTCTGCGCGAGGATTTTCCATTCCGGAATAGTTCAAAGGCGCCGACACCAACCGACCCTACTGCATACATATACAGTGATTATTGTAGCAAAAGAGAAAATGATTGATTAATAATTTATTATAAATTATTTTCAAATTCTTTTTATTTAATTTATTTAAATAGCTGTGACCAAGTGAATGAATCCTTTTTCTTTTATGATTAATAATTAATTGTTTTGATTTTTTTTTATTTAATGTGTAAATAGGTTTAACAATTGAACACTGTGCAATGTCTTAGTTAAAAATGTATAAAAAACTAATGGTTTGAACCATCAAATATCTTTTTATTTAATTTATCTAGACGGTGTTAAAAAAAATTGACTCCATTGGATAGACACTATTAAGATTAATATTCCTCAACTAAACAAGCAAAAAAAAAAAAAATTTAGAGAACTCTAATAAATAGTTGAAAATAAAAAAAATCAGTGTTTAATTTGTAATTATAATTATTTTAAAACCTATTTTAAATACAAATTTACACATTGTTAACAATTTCGTTTGTTTTGTGTTACATTTGTATTGAATCACAGCTTTAAAATTTGTTGGATTCCGCGTATGAATTTTTACTAATTTTAGAATTTATATTCTGAATAAATTGCTCACTTAACCTGTGGTGAAACATTTTTAATTACTAATGATAGAAAATTAAAACACTTGCTTTTTTTATGTTTCATAAAAAAACAAGTTGTTTTTTTTAATTTTCCATCATTATTTGGAAATTAATTGAAGAGCCTGTTTTTTTTTAATAATAATAAACTTTATTTTACCACAGATTACATATTATACAGTATAAATGATACATAAATCTTACATTCTGTTAGAGAAAAATAGACGAAATTCAGATGTGTACGGAATGTACACTCTGATCTTCTATTACACTTCTAACAATTATTAATTTAGAAAAGTAAATTAAATTAGTATTCCTTTTAAATTATATTTATATTTCAAAGTTCAATGTTTCAATGTGTTTCCACTTATATTTAATTAATTTAAATTATATCTCAATGCACATTGAAATTTCTACAATTCATAGTAATAAATTTGAACAAATTATATTTCAAATAAACGTTTTCTAAAATTTAGTTTTGAGTTGATATCAATAAGGAACAAGGGTAATTTATATAGGAAATTGACAATTGTAATATAAAACGATCTCTCATATAATGCTGCTTTGTATGCTGGTGGCGATAACCTCCCTCGACTTCTAATATTTATATTATTTACATCATTTCTGTAACATTTTTTTGAAATAAATAAGTTGGTATTCTTTTAACTATAATAATTTATTAATTTGTTTTCCTTTATAAATATTTATTAATTATTTAAACTAGATTGTTATTCCTTTTAAATTTGCACATTTCTCTCAAAAACCTTTTATTTTCTATCTGTTACATTTTATTTTTTCACACTACTTAATTAATTAAAAACCAATCAGTTCTAAAATGGCTCGAACACATTAATTAAAACACTATATTTTCCATTGACAACAATTGAAATGGCCGAATAAAAAAGGGTATCGGCTATATCTCAGGAACTATGTGTTCTAGAGCTTTTAAGTAAAAAGATTGTTAATAAAAAAATATTAATGCTGACAATATTTTTCAAATTTGTAAGTCATATAATTAATACTATGATTATCTCTGGAACAGTTGTAATGAGACTGCTTTTATTAAAAATAAAATGACTAGTTTCAGTCAGACGACCGTTTTCAAAGTTATTACAAAAGTTTAAAAATGGTTGTTAGTTTTTTTTTTTAATAAAAACCTACAGTGGAACAATAATCAAGTGTTTTATTAATTTAAATTCATTGTGTAAAAATGTTAAGTAATTTATTGAATTAATTTCTCATCTGGCACTTGGTTGATTTGTGAAACAATACCAAATGTCTTTTCTTTAAATTATTTTACATGTTAAGTAATTTGTCACTGTAAAACCCAATCAAATTTATTTTATTTCGAGAGCGCACAGAAACGCGTGTTCACACCACCACGTTCACCACGTTATGATTTTTTGTCAGAAAAAAAAAACATTATACAATCTAACATAATATAATAAATAAATATTTATATAATAAATTCCCAGATAAGGGCTATCAACTATAGGTATTTCTGTTTTAAGTTTAATAAAATTTACAACAAAATCAAAATAGTTTTATCATTGCTAGGAGGCACTATATGGAATGTTTACAATGTTCTCATCTTTTTTAATGTTACGATACATAATTTATATATTTAAATTGAAAGAATATATTTAAATAAGGCAATGTATTTTGTTCTGATGGTATTTAAATTTTACTTTCACTAAATTATTATGGCATAATTTATTTGTTTAATGTCACTGAGATTACCGTTTTTGATATTTCAATTATTTTTTTCATCGCTAGAGTCGACCACTTGGGTTAATTTTTATTTTGCAGTTTCCGCTACTTAAAATTATTAAAATATGTTATATATGTAAAATTGTATTATTCTGTTTATATGTGATTTACAGTCATGCTATTTATCTAAACATTTTTAATATTGTTATTATTCTGTATAAAGGTGATTTACCGTAAATAAATGAATTGAATTGAATTTATTTAGTCTTATATAACATTATTATATGTTCCTCTCTACTTCTCAGTGTGAGGTGACACTAAATTAACAGAAAGGAATAACTGAAGAAATCATCCAAATTTTGAAGAAAACTTAATTTACCATCAAGAAAACTCACCAACAAATATCTTCGTTAATAATGATAATAATGAAAGAAAACATAATTTACATTTTCGATTGTTTAATTTGTTTGTAAATAAAAAAATATAACGAGAAACAAAAATTAAAATAAGTTTAGTTGGGAATAGCATTTTAATTTTAGTGCATGTTAGAAATGCTTGGTAACAATATATTATGATTAAAACAGGAAATGAGGCATTTACTACGGTTTTAACACAATTGTATACAATATAGTAAAGGTCACAATCATCCGAATGATTAAACTATAATCTATTTTTCAACAGAGTGAGAATAAATAAAAATTGTTTATTCATAAATACAAAAGAAAAAAAAGGAATAATTGAAGAAATCATCCAAATTTTGAAGAAAAGTATTTATTTGTTTCAATTATTAAAGTTTCTATATATGAAATGATGGTATTCAAATATCATAATTTTATCGTTTCTTCTCTTTTCCGTTTCCTTGACTTACATTAAACTCGCATTTTACTGTTGGAATTCATCTCCAACATAAACTGATTAATAGCAAAATCAAAGCAACCACCTTTGATTTTGCTATTAATCAGTTTATGAAGAATTTTTCAAACAGTTGAGATGAGCATTTCTTATGGTGGTATTGAAATGATTGCTGATTTTGTTTATAAAATTTTTAGGACCGATTCACAATTGCACAAGAATGAGAATCGAACAGAAACAGGAAAGATTAATCTTAGGGGTATCAGAAGTAGTACTTTATGTCAGTTCTATTTCTGTCCGTAATTCAACAATAATTGTGCAAAGATTTAGTGATTTAGTTTTAGAACCACTGTTCTATATAATAGAGTAACTCTCTATAGTATAGTACTCGAATTTATATAATTATATTAATGTACATTACAAGGATGCCTAGAATTTATTGCCACAAATGGGATTTTCATTGCACTTTCAAATATTAAAGCAAACTTACTGAGGTAAAATGAGATTTCTTTAATAATTACAGTCTATCCAGTGTTACGGCTTAGGTACTTGAAACGCTGTAACCCAGAATTTTTTTACATTTTATTGGTATTTCTAAATCCATTAGGTGCGAGAAATATTTGTTGATAGTGCGCGTTTTGTTGTATCTCTTCGTTAAGGGATAACGGGTATTTTTTGCTATCACATATTTTTTTTGCGTCCGGTCATTCGGCCTTGAACAGATGAATGTTATGCGTTGGTTGGGCAATGGGGTGGGAAAAACCCAGTCACAGTCAATGGGATAGTTTCGTTGGCACCCAGCACCTTATCTTACCCCCAAACCAACTCGCCCGCCTTCCCCAAAAGCTAGTAAGAGAAGACACAGATGAATACGAATCATCAACCTCATTCGCATTTATGAATCATAATAGTCCTTTCTTTTTCTTAATCTTATCCTCTTTTACCCGTATTGGGTGTCGAGGAATCATAATATTTAACATTTTATATTTTGGTTTAAATAAAGTAACGTAAACTCAGACAGTTCACTTTTTATTAAAGTTAGCTTCACAACAAAAGTAACAATCTGCATACACAAAATACAAAATTGAGAACAACTGTGATAGGCCCTGGCAGGCTGAAAATACAAATAGCCATACTGGTAAAACCACACGCGAGGATCTCAAGCGCCAACTATGGCAAGAGATTGCGGGCGGAATACCTGCAGCTAAGGCACTTGAGAGACGTCCTAGACATTCGTCAATAATAATAATAACAATTGTGATAGACGAATATGGAATTCCTCTAATTTGATTATTAATCCTAACTTATTAATTTGTTTTTTTAGGGTATTTATTTAACGGTTCTCTCCTAACCTATTTGGCCTTCTTGTTACTGCTGATATCCTTCTGCTCGCCCTACTGGGTGCAGTCCTTCGAAGAAACATTCAGCAGCTTCAAGCACATGGGCCTATGGGAGTACTGCTTCGAGGACTTCGCCTACCCGTACTACCAATTCGATCACCGCTTCACCGGCTGCCACCACGTCTTCAGCCAGGAGTACTATGTGATCAGAGAATGGCTGTTGCCACCATGGTTGATGTCCGTGCAGGCTTTTGTCACAATGTCGTTTTTGCTGAGCTTCACCGCGCAATGCATCATGGCTTTGCAGTTGTGCCGTTGGCCATTGAATTTTGTGCTGCAGTACGAGTATATTCTGTCCGGCATTGATTTTGTTTGCGTTGCGACAACAGGTATGGTGTGATTTATTTGTTATAACTTAATAAAACACTTTTAACTTTGTTTGCACAACTATTTTATTATTTAGTGACTAAGAGAGACTCTTAGTTTGATAATGACACGCTAATGTTGTCGAAACTATAGTCACTAAATAATAAAATAATTGTGCAAACAAAGTTAAAAGTGTTTTATTAAGTTATAATAAACCATGTTCAACCAAGTGGAAGCCTTAACAATTAACAAGTGATTTATTTGTCTTTAATAAATTTGTCACTTAACTTGTGGTTAAACATATTGCAATATTAATTAGTGGTTAAAATAAAAAATATCAAGCGTTTTACTGATTCACTGATCAGTTAAATAAATTCTAAATGTTTTATTAATTCACTTATCAGTAAAGCAAATATCAAACGTTTTATTGATTCACTGATAGGTGAAATAAATTCCAAGTGTTTCACTGACAAGTTACATAAATTCCAAATGTTTCACTGATAAGTTAAATAAATTCCAAATGTTTTACTGATAAGTTAAATAAATTCCAAATGTTTTACTGATAAATTAAATAAATTCCAAGTGTTTTACTCATTCACTGATCGGTAAAGCAATTACCAAGTGTTTTACTGATTTATTAAGTAGTGAAATAAATACAAAGTTTTTTACTGGTAGTTTATATAAAATTTATTTATTTATTACGGAAAAATAGATTGCAAAAACTTAAAACTAAAATTTTATAATCCATTCACATTGAAAATACACACAGAACGATGAAACAATTTAACTACATGCTGCCAGACGGAATCAAACTTAACAAAACCTTCTGATTGTCATGAAACAAAAAAAAAAATATTGGGGGATGACCGGTAATTCTGGTTAAAGCTCCTAACCCGGTTATTACCGGTTACTATGGCTTCTGTAAGCACCTCTCATATCCTGACAATGCGAGGAGGATCTTTGTAAAGGATGCTACAAAGAAGAAACAGCAAGCGATGTCCTTTACGAATGTTCGATTCAGGAAATGTCATAAATTCATGACTTATGAAAAAATCCTTATTACTGCAGGACAAGTAGAGTGGGTCTAATCATAAGGACGGAAGAAGGGAACTACTTTAAAATAACTTTATAATAAAAAAGAGAATAAATTTGAATTGAATAAAAAAAAAAAACAAATTAAAGGACTCTGAATATAATACTGATTTAATATGTAATTATAGATTTGAATAGTGAAACAGCACTACTTCGGGCGTTCTTATTTTCCGCCACCAGATGGCGCATTCCAACGTGTTAGCCGTCAATAAGTTATAGCAGGGGGTGACATCCAATGTTCCTGTTCAAAACGCTACCTACTTGTGGAAGCTCGAACTATCACTAACTAAGTGCATATATCTGCGTTGGCGTGTGTCTAAATACTTGTATGTGTTATGGAAAATTTATTTGAAATTCACTCACACATAGATGCCATATTTCATAAATGAATATATTTGTTATTGTGAATATAATAGTCTACAAATTGGGGAAAATAAAATAAAAACAGATACAAAAGATGATGTTATATAAAAAGTCGCTTGGAAATTCATCATATACAAATTTGTTGCAAAATGAGCGTCATCTAAGCGCAGAAGCTCGAATTATTATAAAAAAAATGGAATTTACATTGCCGTGTCACCCCCTCTGAGTTATATTCTGTGTTGTTAATTTATTACCAACAAAACAAATCATCTCTAACCGTACATTTTATATTTTCAGCTGTATTCATGTTCCTGGCAGTGATGGTATTCGGACTCTCCCACGCCCGCCGCGACTGGCTCATGTACCCCAACTACAACTACCTGAGCTGGTCGTACGGCCTGGCGGTAGTCTCGATGTTTTTCCACATTTTCGCTGCACTGTTCCTCTACAAGGAGGCCCGGCAGAGCTACGAGCTGCGCAGCGAGTCCCGCAACCTCATCATGCAGATGCACCCGCACCCGCAGCACCACCAAAGCGGCCACTGGTGAACTTAAATCCCGATCAAGATTTCTCAACTATTTTCTATCTCTCTCTATGCGCACATTCATGCATAAAAGAAAGCAAGAATTTTCACATAAATTATATTTACTTTCCCTTTTGTTTTGCATTAGCGGGGGGAAAGTAAAAATGTTAGTGTTGGGTAAAATCGAGTAATTTTAATAAACTGATTATACAAAAGTAAAACACAACGTTTTATTTTTAGGTTTCACAGATTTATTGTAGAAAATACTTCTACAATTGTTTCGATACACAGTTTTATCATCAGGCAGCTGATGTTAATTTATTTAACCATTACATCAGCTGCCTGATGAAGATACTGTGTATCGAAACAATTGTAGCAGTGTTTTCTACAATAAATCTTCATCAGGCAGCTGATATTAATTTATTTAACCATTACATCAGCTGCCTGATAAAGATACTGTGTATCGAAACAATAGTAGCAGTATTTTCTACAATATATCTTCATCAGGCAGCTGATGTTAATTTATTTAAACATTACATCAGCTGCCTGATGAAGATACTGTGTATCGAAACAATAGTAGCAGTATTTTCTACAATATATCTTCATCAGGCAGCTGATGTTAATTTATTTAAACATTACATCAGCTGCCTGATGAAGATACTGTGTATCGAAACAATAGTAGCAGTGTTTTCTACAATAAATCTTCATCAGGCAGCTGGTGTTAATTGATTTAAACATTACATCAGCTGCCTGATGAAGATACTGTGTATCGAAACAATTGTAACAGTGTTTCCTACAATAACTCTTAAACATAACCTTGTGTTTTACTTGCATAATCAGTTATAAAGGAGTTCCATCAAGTAACAGCTTCTATCGTAGAATTTTAATAAAGACTTTCTTCAATTCTTTATTAAAATTTTATGATAGAATATATAATATAAATGTTACTAATCAATTATGCGGGGCTATTCCTCATGGGAAATGTTACGTTTAATGTGTGCGTTATTAAATAATTTCACATTCAATGAATACATATCTATTATAAAAGTTGCTGAGACTGTGATGATAAAAATAATAACGTTTACGTTATATTTAACATTTCCCTTACAGAAAAGCTCCGATTATTGATTATTACTGAGCCACAATGGCTTCAAGAAAATTTTCTTCTGCTATCCTTCGTTGCCTCTTACGGTGTCGGGTATAAGAAAATTTTCATTTATTTAATTTTGTAGTAACGAAAAAAAAAAAAAAAACTCGACATTACCCATCTCTAAAGATAATATGAATATTGTTAACGATTAATTTTTTTCTCTAATTGAATTTTAGATCTTTAAGCCTGTTTTTTTTTTTATATTGGAAAAGGTTGTAATTTCATTTAAAACTTCTCGAATAATCTTCGTTCAATTGAAACAAAACAAAAAGAAATGTGATATATTTTTTTTTTAAATTCTGCAATTACTTGCTTCAAAGTGTTATCTCGAGATGATCGAAGAAGAAGCGACATTATTTTTGTTTCTCTACGTTTCTTTAAATAATCCCACTTATTGCTTTAAAGAGTTTAAAATTCCAATTGTTTATAGTTATGTATGAGTGTGGCTTCTTAAGCTAATAAGTCGCTGCGTTTCTAATTTGCTCATAAATTTTGATGCATTTCGGGTGTTGTATATCGGAGTAAATTTCTCACTTCAATACATGGATTGAACAATATTTATTCGTAACAAATCTGTACTAATTCTCTTAACACACACAAACACTATTATATATATATATAACATCGTTATATGTTGCTCTCTACTTCTCAGTGTGAGGTGATTGGAAATTATAAGAAATAAAATTCATTACCCTTTCCGATTTGCATTGGCTGCTTAGACTATTAGCCAACTTCACTTTTTAAAAACTGAATCATTTTTTTATCCAGCGAAGAAAGGTGGCTTGTATTCCAAAAATTGTTTGCACATTTCGATCATACATAAATGTCGAGTCATGTTTAATCCTTATCCAAATGACAGATTTCTTCGATCGAAATGTACGATCAATTTCAGATCTTCACAAATGTGTGCCCGTATTGACAACTAAGGCTAATAAGCCACCTGGCAGCAGAAAACCGAATTAACCACAATTGTTATAAAACAAATACAACACTTTAAATACATCAAAATTAACATATGGTAGCTGATGGCTAATGATTGAAAGAAGAACTGGGAATACAAACGCGCCGTTCAGCGAACCATAGTGCTGCAGCGCTTTACGAAAGCGGTGTCGCTGAACGGTACCGCTTTACGTGTGGCGCTGCAGCGCTTTATCAAGCGGTAAAGCATATATTTTTTCAACTGGATCGCTTTTCAAGCCGTGCAGCTGTAAACTAAACCCCCATATTTTCAGTACAGACAACTACAATTTGTCCGTTCAGGGAACATCAAGCGCTACATGTCTAAAATTTCCCTGAACGTGCCCAATGATAGACTGTATTAACAACTAACATGTTCGAATATGCCACCTGGTAGTAGAAAATCGAAATAGCCACAAAAACTTTACTTTTCTTAAAAAGAACAAAACAAAGTAAAAGTTGGGGTTTTAAACAATATATGTCTGAATTATTTGTTATTATTAACTAATTTCCTTTTAAATCTGTTTTTAATATAATGTTTTTTTTATTATATATAATTATTCATGTACATGGATTGAACTTTTAGGGAACAATATTTATTCTTAACAAATCTGTACTAATTATCTCAACACACACAAACACTGTTTTGGAAATTATAAGAAATAAAATTCCTTACTTCACTTTTCAAAACTTGCACCCAAACGGGTAGAAGGGATTGTTGAATATATATATATATATATATATAAACTCCACTTTTTAAAAACCATTTCAAAATTAAAATCATCGCCAGGATCTGGAATCGAACCAGGGACCTGGTTAGCCTGATACTTAACAACACGTAACCTTGTGTTTACTTGTATAATCAGTTATAAAGGAGTTCCACCAAGTAACAGCTTCTATCGTAGAATTTTAATAAAGACTTTCTTCAATTCCTTATTAAAATTTTATGATAGAATATATAATATATAATATAAATGTTACTAATCAATTATTCGGGGCTATTCCTCATGGGAAATGTTAGATTTAAAGTGTGCGTAATTGTGCATTAATTGGCTCTCTGTAATAGTCAACAACAGATAGCCAACGCTAAAAGTAGCTCTTTCACTTTTCAATAAAACTATTTCCCTTTCACTCAACAGCGTTTCCGCACTCCAGGTGGCGCTGTATAAAATAAAATAATTTACAGGAATCTGTACCCTTTTAAAATTTATGTCTTAAGATGCAAAGATTTATTTTATAGCAACATAAAGCTAATAATTCATTTCTGAATTATTCTGATTATACGCTTCTTCACATACGATCTGTGTATAACGACAGAATTAAATAAAAAATAGCAAATACATTCAGATGCAAAAAAACTTGGCGAATTGAAACTGGGGCGAATAACTAAGACTCAAATATGTTCTGTGATTTTCACAATTGGCTCATTTTAAAAATATATATATTCAATGACCCTTTCTACCCACATGGGTGTAGGGTTTATTTAAAAAAAAATGGAATTTTATTTCTTAACATTTCCTACATATTAACACTCGACATAAAAATTTAGTGACAAACACTGTTGCAAATAAATTGAATTTCGGGCACGAGTGCACACTTCCTGGCCTCTAAAACGAACAGAATCTGCTTTAATTTCCATCCGTCCAATTAATTTTTAAGTTACAAGGCACTCGAGTCGGAGCATCGGCTAACTGATTAATCGTGTTTTGCGTGATCGAAATTTCGACGAAGTGAATAAACGACTGCGGGGTCCGGCTACTGCGGATCGCATAGGTTTTGTTGTATATTTTAGGGTTATTGCGAAATCGGAATGGGATATTCCGAGTACGAAAATATATTTTTTAAATCGATTTACAGTTGTTAGTGTCACAAATACTTGAAAAGTTTGTGCTTCGTTTACATTCCACGACTTTCATCAAAAAGCGAAATAAAAAAAAAGAAGATGTTAAAGTGATAACATAATGGGCCTTGAATGGCTGCCACTACTACCTAATCTCTTTTTCAAATATTATATATTGTTTGTATAACTTGAAATATCACCCAACACCCGAAAGGGTACAATGGGAATATTGATTATATATATATATAACTTGAATTAATAATAAATAATTTAATTTAATTTAAATAATAAGGCGAAAGATGGCGCTTGGGTCGTCTTTCATTTATTATAATAAATAAAGAACGATAAAACTATCAAAAATTGAAATCAATTTTAGCTAATTTATTTCAACAAAATTCCATCTTTTGGCTAATTTATTATAAGTTGTAACGTCAAAAATTTAAGTCTACAAAAGTAGACGACCGAATTGCTTCGTCCACTAAAGGAAGGCGAACTCTTTTATTAAAACATGGTAAAGATATGAAGTGTTAAATCAACATGAAATATAGTCTTGATTGAACATTTCATATAATTATCTCTTTATGATGAAAAAATGGGCCTTAAATATTTTATGAAAGTCGTGCAATTGACTCCTGAAGTCACCATTCTTTTTCTGAAAAAGATTTTTTAGAATATATGTAGATTATAAGAAACACAATGTATTTTTTGTATTATTTTTTTCTTATTGGTTTTTATTACACTCTAAGGTGGAAATATATTTTCTATGTAAGTACACTGAATTTGAATTGATTTCTTTGATTTCCTCTCCTGTTATTCTGAAGAAGACAATATTAATTGGAAGTGTTCGATCGAAGTATTGTGTAAGCCGTCTAAATTTAAGTGACCCATTTTTTGTGCTGACATCAATATTGTAGAATCAAATTTAAATACGACTTTCATTAATTTCATATATGATAACTGGAGTCCGAACATGACTACAGTTATGTCAATAATCAGGAGGGCGATTGCTGAGTTTGACCACAGAAAAATCATGATCAGTGTCGGGATTTTTGTTCACTCGATAATGACAAAATGGCGCTTCTCTATGATCTATTTTTTCGATATCGAGGTAAGTTGATATTCTATTAGGTGCTCGACTGAGTTCCCGTTGTCTTTGAAGAAGTGGCTCCAGTAGTAAGTGTTGGTCGATTGTGATACAGCCAAAACGCCATGAACCAAGTTTAGACATACGGTAAACAAACACCTTCGACACATTAGTGATTTTGTTGTTGCGTCATATACTTTTGGTTGTGTGAAAATGTCTGATTTTGTGGCAAATAATCGTCACTTGCGGGAAGTGTTGCTTTCTTCTTTAGTTCGAAGAAAACAGCTTCTGAAGCGCATCGAGAACTCCAAAAAAGTTTACGGAAATGACGGTGATTTCTATGTTGACGACTGTTCGCGTGAAGGAAGACCAAAAACCTTCTAAGACGCTGAATTGGAGGCATTGCTCGATGAGGATCCAAAACGCAAAAAGAGCTTGCTTCAGTATTAGAAGTTATCCGCGAAGCCATTTCCACACGATTGCATGCGAAAAAGTGATTCTACAACCTGACAACGCTCGGCCTCACGCTGCTAAACCCTTTAAAACCTACTTAGAAACGCTTAAATGGGAAGTCCAACCCCACCCGCTATATTCCCTAGATATCGCGCCGTCCGATTATTACTTGTTCCGTTCTATGGCACATGGTCTGGTTAATCGGCAGTTCCGCTTATATGAAGACATCTCAAAATGGCTTGGTTCGTGGATAGTCTCAAAAAACGAACACTTCTACCATGACAGTATTCGAGCTCTGCCAGAAAGATAGGAAAAAATTGTCGCTAGCGATGGGAAATATTTTTAATCATTCATTTCTAACCATTTTTTCAGAACAAAGTTGCAGTTTCATTAAAAAACAACAAGAACTTAGTTGCACACATAATAGTTGCCTAATTTTGAGTTTAAACCCATTTTATTTGTCTAAATCCAATTTTAAAAGTTTTGAACATTCTAAATACCAAATTTGTTTCCACCATTATGACATTACTAATTGTCACCGGCGATTTATGATTTTTTCATATCGAAATATTATGAAAAGAATACAGTGCGTTCTTCCCTTTAAGCCAAAATGATTTAAAATGTCCCATGTTTTGCCTCGCATGTATTATTTGTTATAGCTCTATTAATTCGACCAGTTTTAACGTAGTTGAATTTTTAAAGTCACGAAAGGATTGTGTTTCAATTCAAAATTGAGCAATTATAGTGAGTTGGAGTGACTTTCAAATCTACATTAAGGCAAGTGAGCGACAATGACTTTAAAGTCAAGAAAAATTGAATCATAGTGACTTTCAAATCAAAATTAAAGCGACGTAATACAATTTAAAGTCATAAACAGACAATGAAAATGAGCAACAATGACTTGAAAGTCAAGTTTAGACAACTAGAGTGACTATAAAGTAGGATTTAGAGAATGAAAATGAATTACAGTGACTTTCATATCAAAATTGAAACAACGTGATACAATTTAAAGTCATAATCAGACAATGAAAATGAGCAACAATGACTTTAAAGTCAAGTTTAGACAACTAGAGTGACTATAAAGTCCGATTTAGACAATTAAAATGAATTACAGTGATTTTCAAATCAAAATTGAAACAACGTAATACAATTTAAAGTCATAATCAGACAATGAAAATGAGCAAAAATGACTTTAAAGTCAAGTTTAGACAACTAGAGTGACTATAAAGTCGGATTTAGAGAATGAAAATGAATTACAGTGGCTTTCAAACCAAATTAAGGCAACGTATAGAATATAAAGCGATAATCAGACAATAAAAGTGGGCAATAATAACTTTATAGTCAAAATTAGACAACGAGAGTCGGATTTAGGCAATGAAAATGAATTAAGTTTCTTTAAAGTTAAAATTTGGCAATTTAAAGACGAAATTTAACAACGGAATAGACATCTGGCATCGAAATGAAATTAGGCAAAAGATGGTGCTTGCGTCGACTTCTATTTATTATGATTCATAACAGGTATTTAATCGCAACACAAGATCCGTTCATCCGCCTATATCAAGGCATTGCATATTGAACACACTAGTCTGATAAGAAATGGCCATCACTAGTTATCCATACGCTAGATGAATGCTGGCTCAACATTTTATTAAACAGAAGAGACTTTAAACTTAAAATTGAATAAACTCGGAGATTTCAATGTGTAAATCAAATATTGTAAAAAATACCAATATTTAAAGTCAATATTAGACAACAAGAAAGACTATAAAGTCTGAATTCAGCAATATGAATGACCTTAAAGTCAATTTATGCAATAAACGTGATTTCAAAGTAAAAATTAGGTAATTATTCTGGGCTATTCTGTAAGGGAAATGTTAAGTTTAGCGTGTACGTTTTTTTTTATCATCACAGTTTAAGACAGTGGCAAAAGAAATGTATTAATGGAATGTGAATTTAATTAATAACGTACCCGTTAATCGTAACATTTTCGATAAAAATTAAGACTTTAAAGTGAATATTAGGCAATAAAAAGATTATAAAATCAAGGCCAGACAACAAAAGAAACTTTAAAGTCGAAGTTAGACTACAACAAGTAATTTATAGTGTCTTTATAGTAAAATTCCTACAACAAAAGAGGCTTTATAATCAAAACAAATCAACGAATGAAAACAAAGCAGCAAAACAGTCTTTAATGTTTACATCAGGCAGTAAAAGAAACTTTAAAATATCGGATTTTTAAAATTTAAAGAAACAATGAAACTTTTAATATTAAATAAGCAGTTTTGATTTCATGTTAGATGTATATGTAATGAAACTGGATTGTATGATAATACTAATTTTGGTTATATAAGTTGTGTATATTTATATAAATTGAATTAATTTGGTTTAATTTAATTTAAAATGATTTAATTTAATTTGATTTAATATAATTGATTTAATTTTTCTGATTGTATTTGAATTAATTTAATTGATTTATTTTAACATCTTTAAATTATGTAAGGCATAGCTGTACTGAAGAGGGATAGATCACGAAACACGTGTCTGCAGATGGCCTTAAATTAAGTAACGTTCCTTTTGTTGTTTTTACATTAAATTCTTCTAGGATCAAAATTTGTTGCATTATGCAATATTTTATTGACGTGCAACAGCAGGTGTACATTATGTAATTCAATGTCCGGCGTGGGTATTTGCCCGGGAAGTAGTTGTTTTAATGTGCATTTGTTTAACGTACTTACGTAGCATAAATCATAAGTCACAGAGCTAAATGTGGAAATAATTTATTAATTATTTTCAAATCATTTTTATTTAATACTCATTATGACTTTAGAGTCTCCCTTAAACAAAGTATAATTCTTTGTTTAATTCAAAATTAGGAAAATATTGAGATAAATTAATACTAATTTTCAATTTGAAAGTTAATATTTCCCTAATTTTGACTAGAGTCATTTTTATTGCCTAATTTTGAATTAAACAAAGAATTATACTTTGTTTAATTCAAAATTAGGCTAAGAATTATACTTTGTTTAATTCAAAATTAGGCAATAAAAATGACTCTAGTCAAAATTAGGGAAATATTAAATTTCAAATTAAAATTATACTGCAAGGGAGACTCTAAAGTCATAATGAGTATTAAATAAAAATGATTTGAAAATAATTAATAAATTATTTCCACATTTAGCTCTGTGACTTATAACTTATGCTACGTAAGTACGTTAAACAAATACACATTAAAACAACTTCTTCCCGGGCAAATACCCACGCCGGACATTGAATTACATAATGTACACCTGCTGTTGTATATCAATAAAATATTGCATAATGCAAAACATTTTTTTTAATGTTACTTAATATAAGGCCATCTGCAGACACGTGTTTCGGGATCTATCCCTCGTCAGTACAGCTATGCCTTACATAATTTAAAGATGTTGGAAATAATTTATTAATTATTTTCAAATCATTTTTATTTAATATATTTAAATAACTGTGACCAATTGAATGAATACTGTTTTCTGTCATTATGAGGCTTTGAGGGTGACTTTCACTCAACAGAAAAAGATATATAATGATTTAACGAAGATAGAACGCTTCTCAAGACTCTCGCTTGCGATCGTATCATTCGATTTTGACTGATATCTGCTGCTTGGTGTCAAAAGGAATACGCTTTCGCGGTCATGTAATATCTACTCGATATAATACGATACGCTGCTCGATTTAAAATCAAAATCTTTATGCAAAATGGTAAAACACTGTGTATTTAAATCGCCAGTATAAATTTTTATTAACCGCTGCTTTGTATTTGGATATACAACTACTAGTAATCTTGGGAAAATTGAACGGCATGTGAACTTCCCCAATTATAAACGCCCTTATTACTTGATTTTTCATTTACATGTAATAAATATACTTTCCCTAATAAATTTATGTTCAGAAGTATTAAGTTTATATAGAATCAGCTTTAAGTGAGCCCAGAAACAACTTTTCGTATTTTAAATTTTCTGAGTTTTGAGTTATTCTAGATGAGATGATGAATCTGAAAAAAAAAATAATAAAGATGACTTGAATTTCTGTAAAGCAACTAATCAACTAATCTAAATGGACGTGGAGTTTTTGCAAAATGGCGACAAAGAAAGTGCACGTGCGCGAGAAGGCTCCTACCGAAAAGTGTAAATGGTGCAGTAATGTACCGCAAAGTGGACCTAAATGTATTAAGACAATGTATCCTGGGTGTATTAAATATATGAAGAATGTGATACAGCTGAGTAAGGACTCCATAAATTGTTGTGCGGAGTAACTAGAACACCAGTGCGCCAGTGATTCTGAAAATGGAGGCGACATCGATTCATCATATACAAGCGGGGATACGGTTATCGGAATGACCACAGAAATGGAAGTGAAATACTTAAAACTATTATTAAAATGCAAGGACAAGAATATAGAAGATCTAAACAA
Source organism: Philonthus spinipes (assembly GCA_963082785.1). NCBI lineage: Eukaryota > Metazoa > Arthropoda > Insecta > Coleoptera > Staphylinidae > Philonthus > Philonthus spinipes. The sequence goes on from OY720299.1 coordinate 23,066,506, forward strand.
TAATATCATCTTCCTACAAGAGCAAATAAATACATTAAATCAGCTTTTGGTTATTCAATGTACCGGGTGTCCGAATAAGAAAGGTCACCGGCTATATCTCAGGAATTAAGCGTCCTAGAGCTTTCAAATAAAAAAAATGTTAATAAAACAGGTCATGAGAAAATGCTGGAAATAATTTTCAAGTTCGTAAGTAGTCCGGTAGGGGGCGCAATGAATACTAAAAATATAAAACTATGATTATCTAAAAAAATGTTCAAATAAAGGTATCCTAAAGCAACATTCATTGAAATCGTGATGAGTTAATGAATAAAAAATGTTAGTAACTTTTAACCTTACTCTAGAAATAAAGGGTGGGGGAAGATTCGAATTTGTAATGAGCAAATGTCAAATAACTCTTTTGTTTTTTATGCGATTTTAATGATTTTTGTGTCATATGAAAGAACATACCCTGCTTAATAAAATTCATTAGAAAAATAGAAAAGTTACGTTCTTTTGCCGACGATAGGTGGCGCTAAGTTAAAAAGTAGATAATTTTCCCATTTCACTCAAAAAATTCAAATGTAATGACGTATTTTTCTTATCTTAATTAAAAAGAGGTTGAGAAAATAAGAAATTCAGTGAAAACCGCAAGTCCATATCTTTATTCTATCAAAAGTTATAAACAAAAGAATATTTCGAATTATAAATTACAACTATCATTTGAAGGCACTTTTTTTTTTTAATACAATTTATAACAAAATTAAACAATCGAATGACTAATGTCTTTCAAGTTGTTCGAAGTGTCCACCGTCATATTTAATACAATCGCGTACTTTTTGTTCTATTATATTAACAGCGGCTTCTATTTCAGCCATAGATATACTATTTATCGCATTTCTTATCCTTAATATCATATCTTCCCTCGTGGTGGGCATAAATAAAAATCTAAAATAGTCAAGTTGGGAGAGCGTGCTGGCCAGGGAAATAAACTTTCCCTACCAATCCATCTATCCGGGAAGTTTCTATCCAAATAATTTCGCACGTTTATAGAAAAATGAGCAGGGCACCCATCGTGTTGAAAATACATTTTGACACGGCTAAGGAGGGGAACATCTTCTAGCAACACAGGTAATTTTGTAAAAAATATAAATAGGTGTTTCCATTAAGAGGTTCATCAAATATAAATGGTCCTATGATTTTCCCCGCTACAATACCGCACCAGACATTAACTGACCACCGACCTTGATATTGAATCTCTCGCATCCAGTAAGGATTTGTCGGGGCCCAGTAATGCATGTTGTGTCTGTTTACATTACCAACACTGGTAAACATTGCCTCATCGGTCCACAAAATATTTGAAATGAATTGGGGATCTTCTTTTAACATATTTAGGAACCAATGGCAATAATTTATCCTGTTGTTGAAATCTGAATCAATTAATTCTTGGTGGAGAACAATATGATAAGGATGCATTCTAAAATAATAACGTAATTAAATAAGGATAGGGAATATAAACAATTATTATATGAAATAAAATCTTATATTGAAATATACTTCTTAATTCAATTTTTATATGAGTTTTTTCAATGCAAAAATAAAATGTGTTTTTACAAACCTGTGTTCTTTTAAAATAGTATATATTGTTGATTTGGAAATGCCCAAATCTAATGAAATTTGCCGAATACCAATATGTGGATATATTCCAATATATGCCAGAACATTAATAATATTTTCTTGAGAACGTTGCCACTCTCTCTTAAGCGTCTCGCCAATCGGGAAAAAGTTCTTCTGTCGTACCGTCTTTTCTCAGGATATCTCATTGCGTATATTCTTGCTGCGATAGTTTCATTCTGATGACATTCAAAATAAACAGCTAACATATTATACATTTCTTCGTTGGAAATTCTCATTGCTTAATATTTAATAATGGTAAACAACAAAAAGCACGGTTAGATAAACAAACCGTATTGGCAGGTGTTTAATGTTATGTTATTATATACTATAGCAACGTGATCTTTTATTATCATTCAATTTAAAATAAATGCCTTATGTTAAATCTTTGGTTATTGGTTCTGGAAAGATATATTCTTTGTAAGTGATATATTTTAACTAAATATGTTTATATTTGTATTCAAATGCAAAAAATAGAATGTCAAACCGTTCCCTCAACGATGAAAGATTTAATCGTATCTCAATTTATTTCATATGCTATTATTTAAAAATTGAAAAAAAGAAAGTATTGGTTTTATACTAAATACTACTATCGGATTACGAATTCTAATCAAAAGCCATTAAGTTCTTCCTAAATTATTAAGAAATGTAATTATATTTTTCTATTTTCACTGATTATTAATTTTTGTCATAAATTTCATTGAACACAAAACCTTCCTTCAAATAACATTATTAATTTTTATTATAAATATTATTTTATTTATATTTTTTGATAGGATAAAGATATGGACTTGCGGTTTTCACTGAATTTCTTATTTTTTCAACCTCTTTTTAATTAAGATAAGAAAAATACGTCATTATATTTGAATTTTTTTAGTAAAATGGGAAAATTATCCACTTTTTAACTTAGCGTCACCTATCGGCGGCAAAAGAACGTAACTTTTCTATTTTTCTAATGAATTTTATTAAGCAAGGTATGTTGTTTCATATGACACAAAAATCATTAAAATCGCATAAAAAACAAAAGAGTTATTTGACATTTGCTCATTACAAATTCGAACCTTCCCCCACCCTTTATTTCTAGAGTAAGGTTAAAAAGTTACTAACATTTTTTATTCATAAACTCATCATGATTTCAATTAATGTTGCTTTAGGATACCTTTATTTGAACATTTTTTTATATAATCATAGTTTTATATTTTTAGTATTCATTGCGCCCCCTATCGGACTACTTACGAACTTTAAAATTATTTCCAGCATTTTCTCATGACCTGTTTTATTAACATTTTTTTATTTGAAAGCTCTAGGGCGCTTAGTTCCTGAGATATAGCCGGTGACCTTTCTTATTCGGACACCTGGTACAACAGTACAGTCCGCATTAAATCCCTCAACTGCGCACGCATTAAACCCGAAAAAAGACGCAGCCGCAAAGACAACTACGAAGATAATCAAAACATCGCCCGTGAACATGACTAAGGAGATAAAACTCCAACAGACAGATCCTCAAAAAACTAAACCAACGGAATCCCCAAATAATAGATGCAAAAACAGAACAGCTGATACAAACAGGTCAATGGACAAGAATATAAATAAACTAACGAAACCGAACGTACCCATGCACCACAATAAAAGTATACGAAGGAAATTAAACAAAAAAGATAAAATTAACGTAGCTGAGTGGAAAATTAGTATCCAAAACGACGTTTTGTACAAACCACAAAGGAAAAAATGGTATCATATTGGCAAATTCAAGTCGAATTATACGGAAGAGGAACTTATGGCCTCACTTAAAACAAAATTCCAGGAAATACAGTTCTTAGTGAAACACTACAGTATGAAGACCGGAATTCCTTAGATAAGTACAAGTGCTTCAAAATCGGCGCTCCCGAAGAATGCGCTCATGTGCTGGCAGATGGGAACTTGTGGCCTGAAGGAATAAATGTAAGCGAGTTTAAATTTTTTCATCAACCTACAGACCAAAACAAAATCATCTATAGCAACAACATCTATAATTATAAAGAAGTTAAAATAATACACCAAAATATTAGAAGTATCTTCCACGAACTTACAGTTGCCCTAAACGATTATAAACCAAATATCATATGTTTGACAGAAACATGGTGCAACAAATACAATGCAACATACGTTCAATTAAATGGATATAGAAAAATTTTTGAGTTCACTCGCAAACATAGAAAGCACGGTGGATGTATGATATTTGCCGACGTAAAATACAAGTATGAACCTATGAATATAAGTCGCTACTGTAATTAAATGGAGATAGAATGTGCTGGGTGTTCAATGAAAGCGGATAATTCCACCATAGCTATTATTTGTATTTACCGCCCACCCTCAAATAATCTAAACATATTTTTTAATACTCTAACCAACCTTATGATAAATATAAACAAGACATATTCTTACGTAATCCTATGTGGAGATTTTAATATAATAATATGGCAAATACATCGAAAAAAAAAATATTGAACGACCTTTTCAATTCGTTTAATCTAAGAAACAAATTAAGCGAACCAACAAGAATTCAAACAACAGAAAATAGGCCGACTGCCATACAAATTGACTACACTGTCTCAAATATCCCTGACCGATACTTGGAACTGCATCAATATTAACCTAAACCTATGCACAATTAACCAGCATATAGCTAAATCGTAATCATGTAGAAAGCTTTATCCCCAGAACAAAAAAAGTCCAGGCAGTATTAATGAGCTCAATTTCTATTTATCTAAAATAGACTGGGAGTTTATTAAAACTGAGGACGTGAATACAAGCTTCGAATTATTCATAAACGAATTTTTATACAATTTTAATGTAGCATGAACAAATACAAACAAAACAATAAAATACGCCAGGCATGGATGAATGATTATGTAAAAAGGTCAAGCAGTAATTTAAAAATGACGTATCGTCTTATGATGGATGCACTGACTAATGGCATGAAACTTAAATATCTAAATGAGAAAAAGATGCATAAGCAGTTAATAGAAAACACAAAAAGGAATTACTACAGCCAAAGGTTACTAAATGCTTCAAACAAGTGTGGCGAATTATAAATGAAGAATTAAAAGGTGAAATGATAAATGAAGTGTTTGCTATTACAAATACCGTTGGAAATATAACCAACGATACACAAGATGCTGCGAACATCTTTGCGACACACTACTCATCTATCACGGATAGAAAGATAATAGATCATTTCGGTCAAAATATAACAAAAGAATGTACAACCTCGAACTGTGTCATACAGCAATCCATTTATATATGGGCTATTTCAGATACAGAATTGTATAATGTAATTATGGAATTAAAAAATAAAACTAGCACAGGCCAAGATGGAGTACCCGTCAAAATAATTAAGAGCGTTGCGATGGAAATCCTCGAGCCTAGAGGATTTCCATCTCCATCACAACGCTCTTAATTATTCATTCTTTCATTTAAAAGTGCACTAAAAACTTCAAAAATTATCCCAATCTATAAAAACAGATCAAAAACTGACGTGAACAATTTCCAACCAATTTCAATACTTGATGCATTCCCAAAAATATACGAGAAAATCACTGTAACACGAATAGCGAAATATATTGAGGATTTCCAGCTTACGATCGATGCCCAACATGGTTTTAGGAAACACCGATCAACGGAGTCTGCAAGTGTTATATTATTGGAAGAACTATACAAAAATATAGACGCGGGTATAGATTGTAAAAAAAACTGTCAATTTAAAACAAAACTTAAAACATTTCTCGTAGAAAAATGCTTTTATAAAATAGACGACTTCATAAACACTTAACAATGCGAAGTAAGGTTAAAACTTACTCTTATTCTAACATGTTAGGTAGGTACCATAGTTATCTTCTACTGTAATCTAGAATAAGCTCATATGACTGTATCATTGACGTTCTCATCCACTTCATTAATGCATTATGTTCCATATGTTGTGTGTCCATAGTATATTTTTTTTGTAAATGGTGGCTAACGTGAAATAAATTATTATTATTATTATTAATCATATTCTTCAATATAATTAATGGTTTTAATATATAGACATTGGTAGTTCATATTGTATGAAATAAATTGAATAAATTTAAATTTAAAGTTGTGCAATCTTATCTGTCTGGTGTTATTGGTTGATTTTTAATAATCTGTTCATATTTATTTCATATTCTTCAATTTTTGAAGTCCTGAGTAATATCAGAATCAATTTCAATTGAGACAGTTTATTAACAAAAATTAATTTTCTTTGTCTAAATCCGACTTTAAAAGTTTTTAACTTTCTAAATACTAGATTTGTTTCCACTTCACTATTTGCTACGAGCGATTTTTTTTTCAAATCGAAATAATATGGAATTTATAGTAGTGAGGGCTCGCGATTTTATTTTATACGAGGCTACATAGCCAAGCTAATACACAATTGTAACTTGATGTTATGTCGTGGAGCCTCACTTGAAGTTAGCCCGCGGGCCGTCGTCTCCTTGTCGTGTTCAATCTGGATAACGCCAGTCCACACATGTTTGTAGTGATTGGCCAAAAATTTTGGAAGCTTGGTTGGGAAGTTTTGATGCATCCATCTGGATCTGGCACCAAACGACTGTCATATTTTTTTGCATTGCAAAACTTTCTTATTGATTGTGAAAATCAATTACTAAAGTTTTTCACCAATACGGACCTAGACAGTCATGAGAGCTGTCCTTAAAATGGCAACAAATTATAGAATAAAACGGAGCATTTTTTTTATCAAAATCGGACAATCCGTAACATATTAAATAAAGTCTTGGCGTTCACGTAAAAATAATGGATTTCTGTATACATTGCGTTCATAACGTAAGGAGCAAATTCAATTAATACGATGGTAATTATTTTTTTTTAATGTTCGGACAGCTCGATTAGTATTTTTAATAGCGCATCTCTTTCACTAAATATTGTATATGTAGCTTTTCCCATAAAAAAATAATGTTTAAATATAAAATGTTATATAAAAATAAAGCAAGGGATCGTAATGTAAATTATTAGAAAAGAAAAGATTTTATTTTCAGTATTATTAAATTATAAGAGTTAATAAATAACAAGATATTACCAAATTTCCAACGTAAACATATAAAACAAACAAAATAAAAAAAAAACACCGAGTTTTTGCATTATTTATAAATTGCATAAATCTGTGCGCGAAAAACAACTTTTCCTCTGGAGGAAATTCGTTAAACATTCAGTGATTTATCGCCGCTCGCCGTCCGGCCCTTTTATTATTCAGTGGCAGCCAGAGGTCCTCAATTCCCATTATCGGCTGCCTCTTCTAATTTTCAGGCCCGGGGGCCGGGGTGGAAAGATGGGAACACCGCCGCCGCCTCCCCCGGCCTCGGCCTCCGCGACATATTTACAACCCCCGGCTCCGGCTCCACGCACCGTTATTTTTTATGAGAATTGCCGCGAGAATATTAAAAAAGGGAAGAAAACTACAAACGGAGACGACGAAAATCGCCGTCGTAAATAAAAATCATTATTTCTCTGTGTAATTTTGTATTTTTACTCAATAACAAAAAAAAAGAATGAAGGCTGTATAATTTTAATTAGATTAGGAAGGGATTATTATTTTCTTTTTTTTATGAATATATAGAAACTAAAAATAGATGTTGTAACCGATAAGTATATTATAGATGACATTCAAACCTTTATATTTTTATGCTTCAGCTATAATATTATGCAAAATTTTTAAACCATAAAAAATATTCATTATTAATTTAATTAATTTTAATGTAGCAAGAAAGGCAAAAAAAGTATTATAAACTTAACCTAAAAAATATTCATTTTTATTTAATTTATTATGTATATATAAATATCTTTATTTATGAATTTTGTACAATGAGGTGTGTGTTTACATTTTAATATATGTTATAATACTGTCTGTTACAATAAAGCAAAATTCACAAACTGGCTATCGACCAGAGGTCTTTCAGCCTATTTAATTTACTATTTGAATATAATAAATTATTTTATTATCATCTTATATTTTTAAAAGAAAATCTTCATTAGATGCTTGTTGAATAAAGAATAATTATTAAATATAATTATCATGATTGCGTATAAAGTATAGTACTCAATTCGAGTATAATGGCTAATTAATTATTCGAATCATTTACTCCACTCACTTGCGGCTCGTTTGGCAAACCTCATTCTCATGATTAATAACCTTCATTACACGCTTGTTGAATAATATACTATTATTAATTCGATTTGTATTACCAAAATATGTATTATGGTATAAAAAATATATACTTTACTGAATGATTGTAATATACAAGGTTAGGCAGAATGAAGTAAATTTTCATTTATCGCGAATGTATGGCAACTTAATTTGAATTTATATCTTATTATATTATGAAATGAATTAAATATGAAATTGGATACTTTATTCTTCCTAACCCTGTATTTCTATATTCCAGGGTAAAAAAGGTATAAAATATAGTATACATATACAAGTTTATTATGAATTAGACTTCCAAGATTTAAAATTTTAAATTTGTCAAAGTGTGCTTTGAAGTATGAATTAGTATATGGTGTACTAATTAAAGATATTTCCTTTGAATAAGTCATCATTGGAGGCATTAATTTAACAAGCCGATTTGAGGAAATCCATTGAATCCCGAAAAGCACTCGACACGTAACAGACTAACGATCAAGCAGCGCGCCCCCTCCGGCGATCCTTTTAATTACAACATAAATATAGATGAAAAGCAAACTCTGGGCAAACAAATGAAAACCGGAAAATCCGCTTATAAATAATCCATCCCACTTACCGGGCACCCGATGTTCCCCGGCTAATTCAAGCGCTGTCCCCATAGTTTCCGTAGGAGGATTACCATCTAATACTATTAGCGGGGCCTCCTTGATGGCGTCCGTGTTTGTCCTGATGGACGCGGGGGTGATCCGCGCGTGGACGTCCATGTCGCCGACGAGGAAGCGACAGTCGCCGTTTCCGTCCAGGACGACGACGCACTGGGCGGTACGGGCTCCGGGTATCCGGGTGACGGCGCTTCCGGTACGGGCCAGCGAGGCGGCCAGCAGGTTTCCGCTCTCGTCGTCCCCGAGGGCGGAGATGAACGTCGGCGGCCGTGAGAGTTTGTTCAGGGCTTCGCATATGTTGCGGCCGACGCCGCCGGCGCTCTCTGTTATTTTTCCGAAGTGGATACTACCGTCCAACTGAAACAAAAACAAACCCAAGATTCGTTAATTAATTGAACCGTTATTTTTCAAAAACACGGAAAACAGATTTTCCCTTCATATTGCTTTTTATATACATATTTTTTAATTCTTATATCTATAATATATATATAAAAAAACAAACGAGCACTTATAGAAAGTGAGAATTATAAGCTGATAGATTTTTTTCTTCGAAACCAATTTGTTAGGCTAAATTATTATCTATGCCAAGATAATAATAAGAAAAAAATAGCTGTAGGCGCTACTTTTGAATTACCCGCCTGCGCGCGCCTTCTAGCCCTGCGGAAAAAAATGTATTTTATGTTGGCTAGACTTATGAGATTTTAGGGGAGCTATGAAAAATAACACATATTATTGTTAATACATCTTTCTTTCTTTCTTTCTTTCTTAATCTTATCCTCTTTTACCCGTATTGGGTGTCGAGGGTTAATACATAATAAATTAAATTAAATACATAATAAATTAAATTTAAAATAGTAAAATTAACTATGATTTCTTCCAAATTCTGAAATAATTTCAAATATTTTTTTTGAAAAGCGAATTAAATATTTTGAATAGTAATGCGGAACGCTAAACATATATTAAAAACATAACGAAATCGACAAGGCGACAAAAATGTGACATACAGTTACTTAAAGTTAATTTCTAGTGAAAATAGTGATTATAAATGCATTTAAAGTTATTTTTTGACAATAATAGTTACTATCAATGACTTTAAAGTCAATTTTTGACAATAATAGTCACTACAAATGACTTTAAAGTTATATTTTGACAGTAATAGTGAATATCAATTAATTTAAAGTCATTTTGTAGTGAAAATAGTGATTATTAATGCATCTAAAGTTATTTTTTGACAATAATAGTAACTATAAATGACTTTACAGTCTATTTATAATGAAAATGGTGATTATTAATGACTTTAAAGTCATTTTTTGACAATAATAGAAACTTCAAAGTCAATTTATAGTGAAAATAGTTATTATTAATGCATTTAAAGTTCTTTGACAATAATAGTCACTATCAATGACCTTAAAGTCAATGTCTAGCAAAAGTAGTGACTATCAATGACTTTAAAGTCAATTTTTGACAATAATAGTCACAATAAATGACCTTAATGTCAATTTATAGTGAAAATAGTTATTAGTAATGCCTTTAAAGTTATATTTTGACAATAATAGTAATTTCAAAGTCAATTTCTAGTGAAAAATAGTGATTATCAATAATTTAAAGTTATTTTTTGACAATAATAGTGACTATCAATGACTTTAAAGTAAATTTTTAATATAAAAAGTCACTATTAATGACTTTAAAGACAATTTCTGATAATAATAAATACTATAAATGACTTTAAAGTCAATTTTTGACAATAATAGTAACTTTAAAGTCAATTTCTAGTGAAAAATAGTGATTATCAATAATTTAAAGTTATGTTTTGACAATAATAGTGACTATCAATGACCTTAAAGTCAATGTCTAGCAAAAATAGTGTCTACCAATGACTTTAAAGTCAATTTTTAATATAAATAGTGACTATTAATGACTTTAAAGACAATTTCTGACAATAATAGACACTATAAATGACTTTAAAGTCAATTTTTGACAATAATAGTAACTTTAAAGTCAATTTATAGTGAAAATAGTGATTATTAATGCATCTAAAGTTATTTTTTGAAAATATTAGCCACTATAAATGACTTTACAGTCATTTTATAGTGAGAAAAGTCATTATTAATGACTGTAAAGTCAATTTTAGACAATAATAGTCACTATCAATGACTTTGAAGTCAATTTTTGATAATAATAGTAATTTCAAAGTTAATTTCTAGTGAATATAGTGATTATCAATACCTTTAAAATTTTTGTTTGACAATAATAGTGACTATCAATGACTTTAAAGTCAATGTCTAGCAAAAATAGTGACTACCAATGACTTTAAAGTCAATTTTTAATATAAATATTGATTATTAATGACTTTAAAGACAATTTCTGACAATAATAGACACTATAAATGACTTTAAAGTCAATTTTTGACAATAATAGTAACTTTAAAGTCAATTTATAGTGAAAATAGTGATTATTAATGCATCTAAAGTTATTTTTTGAAAATATTAGCCACTGTAAATGACTTTACAGTCATTTTATAGTGAGAAAAGTGATTATTAATGACTGTAAAGTCAATTTTTGAGAATAATAGTCACTATCAATGACTTTGAAGTCAATTTTTGATAATAATAGTAATTTCAAAGTTAATTTCTAGTGAAAATAGTGATTATCAATACCTTTAAAATTTTTGTTTGACAATAATAGTGACTATCAATGACTTTAAAGTGAATGTCTAGCAAAAATAGTGACTACCAATCACTTTAAAGTCATTTTTTAATATAAATAGTGACTATTAATGACTTTAAAGACAATTTATGACAATAATAGACACTATAAATGACTTTAAAGTCAATTTTTGACAATAATAGTAACTTTAAAGTCAATTTATAGTAAAAATAGTAATTATTAATACTTCTAAAATTTTTTGAAAATTTTAGACACTATAAATGACTTTACAGTCAATTTATAGTGACAATAATAATTATTAATGACTGTAAAGTCATTTTTTTACATACATAGTGACTATTAATGACTTTAAAGACAATTTATGACAATAACAGTTACTATAAATGACTTTAAAGTCAATTTTTGACAATAATAGTAACTTTTAAGTCAATTTATAGTGAAAATAAACCCTACACCTGAAAGGGTAGAAGGGGTTACTGAATATATATATAAATATATAGTGCAAATAGTGACTTTAAAGTAAATTTTTAGTGAAAATGGTGATTCTCAATGCCTTCAATTTTTTTGACAATGATAGTGTCTATTAATAACTTTAAAGTCAATTTCTAGTGTAAATAATGATTATCAAAGTTATTTTTTTGACAATAGTAGTGACAAATAATGACTTTAAAGTCAGTTCTAGCAAAAATAGTGATTATCAATGACTTCAAAGTCAATTTTCAACAATACTAGTGAATTTAAAGTCAATTTCTAGTAAAAATAGTCACTTTAGAGTCATCTCTAGTGAAAACAGTGATTTTCAATGCCTTTAGAGTCAATTTATAGCAAAATAGTGATTACAATGACTTTTAAGTCAACTTCTAATATAAATAGAGACTATTAATAACTTTAGCGTCAATTTTTGATAATTATTAGTGACTATAAATAACTTTAAAGTCAGTTTCTAGTGAATATACTGACTACCAATGACTTTAAAGTCAAATTTTGACAATAATAGTAACTCTAAAGTCAATTACTAGTAAAAATAGTGACAGTCAACGACTTCTAAGTCAAATTTTGACAATAATAGTGACGTAGAATAACTTTAGAGACAATTTCTAGTAAACATAGGAAGTATAAATGATTTTGAAGTTAATTTCTAACAAAAATAGTGACTTTCAATGACTTCGTTGTCAATTTTAGAAAATAACAATGGAGTAAAGTGACTTCAAAGTCAATTTCTAGCAAAAATAATGTCTATAAAAGACTTGAAAATCAATTTTTGACAATAATAGTGACTATAAATGATTTTAAAATCAATTTCTAGCAAAAATAGTGACTTTAAATGACCTTAAATTTAATTGTTGACAATTATAGTAACTTTAAATACTTTAGTGACTAGTCAATTTCTAGTAACAATAATGACTTTCAATGACCTTAAATTTAATTGTTGACACTTATAGTAACTTTAAATACTTTAAAGCCAATTTCTAGCAAAATTTGTGACTATAAATGATTTCAAAGTCAATTTATAGTGAAAATTGTGGCTTTTAGTGACTTTAAAGTATTTTTTAACAACTATAGACAATTTCAATGACTCTAAAGCCAATTTCTAACAAAAATAATGACTATAAATGACTTCAACGTTAATTTGTAGTGAAAATAGTGGCTTTTAGTGACTTTAAAGTATTTTTTAACAATTATAGACACTATCAATGACTCTAAAGCCAATTTCTAGCAAAAATAATAACTATAAATGACTTTAAAGTCAATTTCTAGTGAAAATAGTGACTTTAAAGTTACATGTTGGCAATAATAGTGACGCAAAGTGACATGACTACATATTATTGCATTTAGTTTTGTTAAATTACAAATATATTTAGTAAATAAATTAATTAAGGCTGTTTCACTTTGTATAAAATAAAATAATTTAAAGAAATAGTTTGATTCAATGATCGATCTTACCTAGATCGATCGATCCGCTTGATCATTGCTTGAACCGAGCTACATAACATTGTATGGATCCGAAAAGATCGAGCCGATCAAAAAGATCGAACCGATTAAAAAGATCGAGCTACTCGATCCCCTGCAAGGATTTAGCTGTCGATCTTTTATTAATCGATCTTGCTCATCACTAATAACAATCCAATAGCAAGTAATCTTTCTTGGAAAACCATCTATGACCTGCACGGCAATGATCACTTTCCCATTTTGATCAAAATCATCACACGACTTTTTCATCACAAGACGAGTAAGACGTACTGTTCCTCGCAGATGTAGGTACTGTTCTTCGTAAATGGATTTTCCCCTTCCACAACCCCCTTAAAAAATCCTATGTTTGCTTGGAAAGTAGTTGTTTCGATGAATATTTGTTTTTCCATAATTCATTCAATATTTTCAAATGATTTTTCTTATATTATTGACATTACGCCAGTGGCAAAACTTGTTTGAAAAATTTGAGAAAGTTTGTTACACATTATGTTCTGGAGGGGCAGTTGAGGCTAATAACAACGCAATTAATGCAAACCGACTGAAAACAATTCACGCAATGGCTCGAATATATATTTAATTATATTTCTCTGAAATAATCGCTGCGGCGTGATTTTTTTTAATCTGTTAATTCATAAACAATTTTAGTAACTATTTAAAAAAAATGAGACATTTTGTTTAAAAATAAAATAATAGTATAACAATTGCTGTCACAATTTCGAATTTACATAAACCAAATATATCGGTTTTCCCGTTGTATTTTTAAAGTCATCAAACTGCGCGAGAGAAAGAAACACCCCGAGGGAATCGGAGGAATGAGAGCGTGCGGATTTTTCCGATGCGATCTCGTAAAAGTGTTGCCATGTACATTTCGAAGGCTTGTGCGCCTTTTAAGACCGCATTTCATAAATATGCAATGGCCATTCGGGCAAAGCTCTTTCCAAAAAAAGCGAGAGAAAAAAAAATGAAAATCAACACCTCTACCCCCCAGACGATCGCAAATACACCATCGTGAAGAGCATTACTGCTTAAAATACATTGAAACGTTTTTAAATTATTGTGTGTTTTCAAAAAAAAAAAATGCGAAGAATAGAATTACATTGACATTTTTTTAGTGCTATTATACAAGGCGTCCAGAAAATGTGTTATAATTAAGGGTGATTATTTATATTTTAATAAAATATAATAAATTATTAATATATAATAAATTTAATTTTAATATAGAGGATCGTTATTTGAATACAAGATTAATGAAAATCTTCTTCTTGAATCCTTATAAGATGTCGGATGGTTATAAATCCTCAAATATAATATAAATATTTAATAAACCTTGAATTTATTTATTTATTCAACGGATTTACCTTTTTATTCAAGTTATTAATATGAAATTTCATTCTTGATTTATGATTTTTTTAATTTAATAGATTTTTTTTTTACTTTCCACGCACTTCTGCCCAAGGGAGTGTATTGTTATCGTAAAAATTTTTGAATCGCTAATTTCAACGGATATATACACATTTCATTCGTGATTTATGATTTCTTTAATTTAATCGATTTTTTTTACTTTCCCCGGATCTCTGACCAAGGAAAAGTTGTGATCGTAAAAAAATTCGAATCACCACCAATTTTAACGGATATGCACGTTTTGAGGTCCTGTGAGTCCATTCCATCGAGTATTGAAAAATGTGTATGTGTTTAAAAGGCAACAATTAATTTTTCTAATTAATAATTTTTCAGTTACTATTCAAAAACTCATTTGACCGAATTCACCGGACATACCACCATTTTTTTAAATTTAATTTCCTAATTATTTCGTGGTGAAACAAATCAAACGTTTTAATTAATTATTCAAGCCATACATTTTACTTAATTTATTGAACAACCACCCTATTCATCTTTTTACGTGCAGTTCTACCATTATTCAAAAAAAACCACCCGTTTTATCGTCGTGTTTACATACTCTCCGCATTTTTTGAGCAAATTAATAATGAACTTTCGCGAACAACATTAATGGCGCGCAATTTGCCGTTTTTCATCCCCTATCGCGGTGCACGTACATTTCAGAAATTGCTTCGTGTTTTCCGTGTGTTTATGCAGTTATGGCCCTCGCGATATTTTCGAGGATCTTATGGTGTAAGCCGGTGGCGGCGACGATTCTGTGGCGTGGCCTTTGTCTAACGGCAACCTAAAATAAACTGTGCACGACCCCTCCATATCATAAATTCTAAACTGTTGTTGTTTATACGGCTTTGTTTTCGTCACGTGAATTCAGACTATTTTTAAGCGAATTTATTTGTTGGTAATGGGAATGTTTTATTATCTGAATGCATGAATAAACAGCGACCGCAGGGTTGATATAATAAGAATTATAGGGAATACACAGTCATTGTAGAATTATTATGATTATTAGTAATATTGTTATTATATACATTTTTTTTAATTTAATAGTGATGTTATTAAATTATTACATATATTACAATGAAATTAAACAAGGAACATTTCTGGCAATGATCCTTTTTGTTCTTCCGTTAATATATTGTTTGTGTTAATGTATTCAGTGATTTGATATGGGATGATTTTATACAATATGGTTATTAAACACGTTACAGATCTGTAGTTTGCAGGATTTTCTGTTATTTTCGGTTTTATATAAGCTATGTCTGTTGTGAGAAAATGTGGTGTATTTTGAAGCCTTTGGATTATGTGATTAATACAAGGTGCGAAAAAACAGATAGTGCAGTTTGGAATGCATAGTATATCCCGTATGGTGAGGGTACCTAGCCCTCATTGTGTCGGGGGGGGTTGTGCCGTTTTTAGTCGTTACCATAGTTTGGTTTGGAGAACATTGCCACCCAGCGGGCCTTCCGGCTGCATTTCAATCTTACGTGTCGTGATTCCGGTCTTCATCGTAATTTAATCGCTAGTTGGGTGCGTACATTAGAAGAAACTGGTTCCACACAAAGACGAAGGGGTTTAGGAAGACCCAGAACGGTAAGAATACCCGAAAATGTAGCAAGAGTAAATTTTCATGTTGGAGATATTTTTTCAACCTCGATTGGAAGAACTGATGGAGGAAGCAGGTCTGGGAGACATCTGGTTTCAGCAGGACGGGGCTACGGCCCATACTGCTGGAGTTTCAATGACGAAACTGCGACAGGTTCCCTGGGCGCCTTGTTTCTTTGAGAGGTGATGTGGAGTGGCTCACAAGCTCCCCTGATCTGAGCATTTACGACTTCTTCCTATGGCTACCTGAAGGAAAAGGTTTTTAGGCATCGACCTCGCACCTTGGAAGAACAGGGATCGAATTCGGGAGGAAAGCGCCGCTATACCCATCGAGATGTGCCAAAATGCGGCCGAAAATTTGAGAAATCGCCTTCATCAATGTATCGATGTTGGGGGTCAACATCATTCTGATGTCATCTTCAGGACTTAATGTATAAAACGGCATGATGTATTGATTAAGATAAAATAAACCCCATTTCTTTAAATTGCGCCGTTTTTTTTAATAGCCCTTCAAGACTGCACAGTCTGTTTTGCCGCACCCTGTATGTTTTGTTAGTTTATCACGTGTTACTGAGAGATATTTATACCAGCAATTTTGTATTTAGTCCGGTCCTTGGGCTTTCCAGCTGTATGTCCTTTTTATTTGTTTAATATCCTGTGTTCTTATATTTCATTTCTTCTGTGTTTATACAGTTTGCTGTTTCATTATGTTGTATATTTTCTGACTATATACTTTCCCAGTATTTTGTTATTTCTTGATTTGTAGGCATTTTTTGATCGTTCATTATTAAGTTTTCTATAGAAAAAAAGACTGTTCCAACTCTTCTATAGAAAACTTAAAAATGTATTGTTGTTAATATTGTTTTCTATTTTTTTCTGTTCTGATTTGTTGTACCTTCCTGAGCTTACAGCTGGTTTTTGTCGTAATGAGTCGATATATTCTTCTAGTTTTGGGTTCTCTTTTTTTAGCAATTTGTTCTATTGCCTTTTTTACAATAAATTCTTTATTTACACATACAGTATAATATTATTGTAAATCAAAAGTGATTGGTGCAGGTCTTCTTCCCTTCGTCCTCACTTCGGGATTTGTGGGCGTTGACTCTCATCTCGGGCTAATGGTATTGAGGGAAATGTGTATTTTTTTCTTTTTCTGTACTCCTCTGTATGTATTCGCGTTTATTTTTAAAGTTTCGTTTAATTTTTATATAAGATTTTTCATTTTCAGTTTGTAGGCTGTGTAATTTAAGGCTTTCATGTATTGCGTTAGTCAATCCATTTTTTTTTTTAGAATTATCATTTTACATGTGGGTGTGAATTGTGTTTGTGGATTTTAGTAACTTCGGAAGATTTATGAGGGTTATTGTTTTTGCTGCACAGTATATAAGTGTTTGTAGCTCTTCAAGATTTTGAGTGGATTTAGTCGTGTAAGATTTAATTTATTTGAGTGATTGTTTTAAATGTATTTTTATTAAGTGGCGGTTTAGGTATTTTTTCTCTTCTGTTCAGATAACTACGTTTATTTGTATTGGTATAATTGTGGTTTGTTAGGTGTATTGGGTAGGTTATGTATTTATGTTTTTATGTTTATTATTTCCTGTTCATATGCTTTCATAGATTTCCATAGAAAAAAAATATTTCATGAATCCCCTTCTCTAATTATTTACAGCTTCTCTTAACCTTTTCTTTGCTGTAATACATCAAACCAAATTATTTAATTACCTCCATCGTCTCCATTACCCTCTTGAATAATTTTTGTAGCTTTCTCACGGAGCCTACATCCTTAAACTTGCCCGCATTTATTTCTTAGTGCACATATCCACTGCTATAGGTGCCCAACCACAATAGCCATTTATTTTTTTATTTTTTCTCTCCTCGGCACCAACCTCACAGTCACTGGAAATTGGTCTGTCCTCGTCCATTTTCCACGAAAAACCCTAACAATGCGTCCCTCTTTTCATCCCCTACTAAAACATAATCCAAAATGGAACTGCCTCTTGGGACCATGTTCGTTAGTTCCTTCTCCCAGTCTCCGTTCAAAAATTTTATGGTCTCTTGTTCTCTAATGATTTTATATGCTCTGCTACTTCTTGCTCGATGTTTTCTCTTTCCATTTGTGCTAGTTTGTTGTTTTTTTATGATTACCCTTATCTGATCTATCAGTTTTTGTTTTGTTACATGTGTGCATTCAGGATTTTTTTCTAGGAAAAGTGTCCGTTGTTGCGACCTTATAATAGGTATGGTTTCCAGATTTTATTTAAGATAGCACTATATGATGTGTTTATTAATTTAATTTTTCCATGTCATGCGTTGCGTTGGTGGTTGTTGGCTGTGATGCCGGCAAAGCACTTCTAGCAGTTTCCGTTTCATTGCCATGATTGTTATCCTGTTGGTCAGTCTGTCTATTCCCACGCGACTGCCAGGTTCAGGCCACTGACGAAAAAAAAAAAGAACATCGACGGAGCCTCGTCCGGGACCGTTACGACGTTCGTCCGAGGCTTGCGTATTTCTTCTAGGAACCCGGTATCCACATCTGTAGGGGCTTGGCTCGCCAGATGGTTTTTCCTTTAGCAGGAGATACCATGAGGATATTCTAACCCGTCCACCACACGGGTTTATTATTATTTTCAAGTCTAAGGGAATTATCATTCTGATTTTATGAAAGGTAACGGACTAAGCCAAGTTACCAATTCATTAATTGTAGGTATTGTTTTCTAATGGCCAGTGTTGATAGAATCACAGGTTTTTTTTGTAGATTTGTGTGTATATAGCTGGGGATGTTAAAAACCTTTAGATTTATCATAAATAATTTAGGTGTAATTTCAGTTATTGATATTATAAATTGCACTCTAGGAACTTTATTATTATTATTATTTACCCATGTTCAATCACGAATTTTGATACCCGGCGCATCCACCATTTATAATCAAATTTTTCAATCAACATGAGACTCGTGATTGGTAGAGAAGATTTGAAAGTGCGGTAAATATTTAGACTAAGATATAAATATTTTGACACAATAAAGGGCAGGATAGCGAAGGAAATTTGATGAGAGAAAAAAACTTGGTCACTGCTGCAAATCTGGCATGTTTCCCTGCAAACCATTGTCAAGTTTCCAAAAAAATGACAAAGCCTTTCTGACACAATTTACGGTGGTTTACAGCGAGTTCGAAGTCATTAAACGGAGCCTGTCCCGACAAGCCTAATCGACACAGTTGAATGTTATACAATAAACTTTACTCAAAAGATGAGGTAGAAAACATGATGAAACAATTCACAGTGAAATTTAGAGAACACTTTTTGAAATTTCATAGAAAATATACATAATATGAAATAAAGAAAAATGCATAAATGCTTCTAATTAAATAAAAACCAGGGGGGGGGGTGTCGGATAATATTAATAATAATATGAAGTCTCAAGTGGAAAATTTAAAATACTTTATTTTTGGGTTTTTACAATGATTTATTTATTATTGGTGACTTTTGTCGCATTATAAGGTATATTTCTTAAACATTTATACTTTTAATTAAACATTAAAGATGTACTAAATTAGGATCAGTTTGCCATATTTCAATTTGATTGATGTAAATCATATGAATTGTTTTTGGCAGTTTTTTTTAATCGTCAGAAGTTTCTTCACTTTTTCTTATAAAACCACAACTGGTAAGTTATTATTTGTAGTTTAAAATACGTTTGCTTATTAATTTCTATGAATTGTATATTTTTGAAAGAATGTATATAACTTAAAATTATGAACCAATCGAGCAATAATTAATTATTAATAAATATGATTTATTTCCCGCATTCTCAAAATATGTTTTCGGTTTATAAATGTTCATTTTTTATTATATAGTTTATACTTTTTACAATATTTTCCATCAGAAAAAAAATGTATGTAACGTAGACGTTTTTGAAGTAATATTTACATCCATATTTTTCTAGATTCTTTAAGGAAAGGAGTTCATAAAATTATCCAGCTGAGAGTTATCAATTAATTCAAATTATAACTGTAGTTAATATGTTTTAATTAATATATAAATGTAATAACAGGTTGAATGATACTTTTATAAGTTTAATATATTTTACTTTTTTTTCGGGCTGTGGAAGGGGAAATATATTTTACTTAAAAATATTGTTATTTTTATGTTATTTTTCATGTATTTTATTCATATAATTTGCATGATCTACTGATATTATTTTTTCTGTAAAATAGCACATTTATAAAAAAAAACTTTTATTTAGATAATTTGAAGTAAAATAGTGAACAAAAAATTATAAATAGAAAAATGTTCTAAAGTCCCGCCATTAGTTATATTATAGTGTGTATATGAACCTAACTTCAAAATCCTTATAAAGGTTTGAAACCTTGGGAAATAGTTGTCCACTTGAGCACTGGATGGCGTTGCGCGCGTTTCCCGCTAAATACATGGATCTGGCCCTCTTATACTTTATCTCTATGATAAAAACTAAATTCCCGTGATTTGGTGTAAAAAATAAGTATGTGCAAAATAGAATAAACAAAAATTATTAGCAATATATTTTTGCATTTTTATAAATACATTTTGAATTGAATTAAATTCGTGTATGTAGCTATTAACGGGTCTGTGATGAGTTGGCTTAATACCTGAACGAAATAAGACTACTTATCTTCTTCCTTAATTTCTTTCTTGTCCTTATCCGATGCTACTCGGGCAACACTACAATATACAGCATTGAAATTCAACAATATACAATATATATATATATATATATATATATATACAGAGAGGTTTTTTTATCAGTATACATTAGGGGAAGTGTATACCTACAAAAAAAAAACGCGAGTCAAACGCATTGAACCGATTAATATGTGTGTGCTTAGTTGATTATTTGGCATATGTGTGTTCAGTTCCATGTTATATGCAATTAAACATACATACATCAATACGTTTGACTCGCATATTTTGCATGTATACATAAGGGAAATGTATACTGATAAAAAAAGCTCTCTGTATATATATATATATATATATATATAATCGTAACTCGCGTAGGCTGCAAAATTATGTCTGTTTTTATAGACACCCACGGGTTACATTTTTTTTATTTTTTTAACTGCCAGAGTAGAGTACTTTTTGAGTATTAGGGACGAGTTGCATTCTGGTCGCGGTTCAACGGTTCCTGGCTGCTAGTTCAATATATAACATCTAAGAAAATTCTTTAACAACTAAGAAATTAAATAAAAAGAAATTGAAAATAATTAATTAATACATTATTTTCCCTTTAGTTACATAAGTACTCCAACAAATGCCCAATAATAGATATTTGCTGTTGCATTACAATAACATATTGTATAAAGCAACAATTTATGAATCGAAAATATTTAATGCACGTGTCTGCAGATAATCTTATATTACGTAACTAATTTTTGTTTTTTTTTTGCATTAAATATTTTCGATTAAAAATTGTTGCATTATACAATATGTTATTGTAATACAACAGCAAATGTCTATTATTGGACATTTGTTGGCGTACTTATGTAACATAAGTCATAATGTCACAGAAGCTAAAGGGTAAACAATTTCTAATTAATTATTTTTTTGAATTTAATTTATTTAAATAATTGTGACCAATTGAATAAATCCTTTTTCTGTTATAACTAACAAATTCTTTAATTTTTTTAATAAAACAATTCTCATTAAAATTGTGACATAATTCACAAACACACCAGCGAATTTCATTCGAAAACTTATCAACAACTAATTATAACACATTCACGCTAATCACGACGAACTCCCGCAAACAGGTCGAAGTCGCTCCCCTCTAAATGCACCACCTGACATTGACAGTTGAGCCGGGGCTGAATATTTCAGCACGTCTCCGATTTAATATTCGAGTGCCAGCCCGCGGTATTAAGGGTCGTGTAGGAGCAGAAAAAAAAGCGCAGAGGCGCTGTCATTGCCCGCAAATAAACCCCTAATGTATTCATTGTGGCGGGAAAAAAACCTGTGGACTGAGCCGGAAATTAATTGTGTCTATTAGGTTAGGATGGGGGGCGATTAAGAGGGAAACGGGTGTGTTTCTGCGCTCGGGGGTGGATGATTATGCGCGCGGTGTCGTTTATTATGAAATAATTAAGTCGGCGGTGTGGGTGGACTTTTTTTATCTTACTTTCTTGGCTTTTCGAATTATAAGCGGCTTGAGTGAAAATTTAATCCAGTTTAGTGGTTGCGCAAACGATGCTTCTTTAATACAAATGAGGGATTTTTTTTTTGATTAAGTGAAACAATTTGGGTTTATAAATCCCGGATTTAATTTTATCTGTAAATATAAAATTTTGTTTGATGAATAAAATTGTATCAAAATTATTTTTCATTATATTTACACTCCTATTGCCAATTATAGTTTCTAAAAATAATAATAAAAAAAATAATCAATTTTCCTCCAAATTTGGATTTCTTTTACTAAACAACATAATGCATTAGATTTTATGGGCTGTAATCATTATATGGACAATGACGTTAATCTTAAGAGGGCTGCGTGTATATGAGCGCTAATGGAGAATTCAATGTAAATTGTTAACCCAAATTAAAAGTAAATTATTCAATTATTTTAAATTATTTTCTACTAAGGAGTGGTTTCATGATTAGAAAACGTTACCTATTAATTAATTTTTATTTATTTTGGCCATTGTGGTTTTTGCGATATAACAAAGTGCGAAAAAGGTTACCTGAAATGCTTCCTCTAGTTTATACCTAAATAACTTCATAAATAATTCAAATATTGAAAAGCAATCTGTGCCGTGACTTAGATAAAGAATTGTCGAAAAAATATACCCAAAATATTGGTTAATTTCGAGTGTATATATTTAATATTTGGGTTAAAAAACAACAATTTTTCAATGATCATTTTCAAAGGCTCGCGATTGGCAATGCTCGTCGCACTTTTTGGAGGTGGAGATGGTGCCTCCCTGAATGCAGTAGCGTACGCACAGAATTATTGTGGATATATACGTTTGCGCATGCGCTCTAAGAAAAATTAAGCGATTATGGGCGATGGAAAACGATAGCATACGGAACCTAGTAACCCAGAGAAATTGTTACGGAACGCCTGCGTGTTTCTATTTAAAATTTCGTAGGTCGATATTTAAATAATCGTCCAACCCCAACAGTCGCGACATTATACTCAACACTATGCTTAAATTTACTGGGAGGCTGGTTAATATAAATTTAGAGAAATATATTTTAAAAATAATTATATTACAGGGAAAAAAGTTCAGGAAAGCACTTCAAATTATCAGCGTAATCATCATTGATGCTGAGCAGCTAAATCAAGGATCAAATGATGCAAGCAACAACTCAGAAACTGATTAAATACGACTGAACATTATGTTTAGGACATATAAGATGAAAAATTGGGCGTTGGTGAAGTCACCATCAAAATCGTAAACGAATAATTTCAGAAGATATACTTTTCTAAAATCCATGTGGATACACTAATCATTTCCAAAATCCACTTTGAGCACACAAAAAATTATTCAGAAATTATTTATGACATTTTTATTTATTTATTTGAACGTATAAATTTTTTACAATTTTACAAACTTATAATAATGCTAGACAAATAATAATACAAAAATCACAAAAGAATGAAATTATTTATAGAAACAAATATTCAAATTTGTTTATACAGCAAACAAAAAAATTAAAATAAAAGATTATGCATCAAATGAAGATGCTACCAAAAGCAGTGATCGCGAAATACATATCGTGAAAAAGTAAAAAAGAGTTTTGAAATTATTGGTAAAGATTTTGATGAAATTCTGAAGACCGTGAAAGATCTTTGCAAATTGAATACATTTGTTCTAAAAATGGCACATCTTTTCATGAAGTAACGGGAATTAATATTAACACATATATGCATTGAATTTTTTGGCTTCACCAAACCAGCATCGGTTTGCTGAAGCCAAAAAAAAAAAGAAGGAACTCAGAAAGTTGGTACATGTACTACATGTTAATAATAGAAAGATAGTTTCAATCCTCAATGAAGTTGTTTAAACTTAATGGTTTTAATATTTAGACATTGGTAGTTAATATTGTATGAAATAAATATGAATAAAATATTAAAAATCAACCAATAAAACACAGATTAGATTGAATAACTTTAAATTCTCGACTAGTTTCGGGTTATTAGCCCATTTTCAAGAGAATTTAAAGTTATTCAATTTAATGTGTGTTTTATTGGTTGATTTTTAATATTTTATTCATATTTATTTCATTGTTTAAACTTGTTTGGAGATAAAAATATATAAGTGAAAAAAAAAAAAAAAAACAAGTATCTTATTTAAATATTGTAAGTATTTTTTATCCATTTTATATTATGCATATTAAAATGACAATATTAAGAATATCAATTATGTGAGTGAAAGAATTTATAATTCAGCAATTTTAATAATTAATCAAGCGAGATTAACTTGTTTTCAACTTCTGAATTTCAAGGGTTAATCAAGGACAATCGGGGCTATATTTTTTTTTGCGGTGCCTGTTTGTTCGCAGTGTAATTTTCGTCGAGAGGATTTTCATTCATTCGCGTCGACGAGAGAGGGGGCGCGTGTGCGAAAACGCAATGGAAAACTTGTGCAGGGCAAGAGCCCACCCTCTGACGTAACACGTCCTGTAACCATGGCTACAGCTTCCGACATCTCCGCCACCGGCACGCGCCATCCCTTTTTCTCCCTCTCTCTGTCTCTCTCTCTTCCCCCCGCTAGGAATCCTGAATATTCCCCCCCCACGCCCCTCTTTTAATTACGCGACGTCAAGGTCGCAACCAAGGTTCATGACCCACCGCAAAGTACGCTGCGCGCCGTAACCAGACGTCCCTTACGCCCTCTGCAACGACACCCCTAAATCATGTGATTGATTCAAAAACAAGGGGGATGAAAATATTACTTTCATTTATAGTCTCAACTATAGGATTTATAAAAGAAAAGCTACTCACTTAAGAAATTCAGTATGAAATATAAAAAATATTAATGGATTAAATTAAAAACGGGGATGATTCACACATTTACAGTAATTTAAATTAAAATTAAATCAGGAAAAACTACTGAAAATTATCGATTGAGGAAATTTCCTAATTTAATTTTATTTAATCATTCAATTTTCTTATATTGATCATAGGTATAGTTAATAATCTAAGAATGATATATATTAACCACCCCTACACCACCATAATGGTAGATGGGGATTTTAGATTATATATATATATATATATATATTAATTCGATCACTGTTATTTAAAAATAATTAATTTACATAACTGAATTATTAATTAATTATTTTTTTAATAAAACACAGATTCGCAGTTATTTAAATTAAATTAAATAAAAATAATTTTAAAATAATCAATTATTTTCCCTTTAGCTCCTGCGTTGCAGCCAGCACCATATCATTTTCATGAAATTGTCTACGACCAATTCGCACATTTGCGGCTGTATATTCTGGATAACTTCACTAATTCCATCTTTAAGGTCTTGAATCGATTGTGGAGCATTAACATAGACCTTATCCTTCACGCGGCCCGAAAGACAAAAGTCTAAAGGTGTCAAGTAACAACTTTTGGAGGGCCAATTGTGATCACCTCTTCGCGAAATAACACGGCCAGGAAACTTATCTTGCAAAATTACGATCGTTAAATAATAAACGTCGTCCACATCAATATCTTCCATCTCCGGTCATAAAAAATCATAATCATAGCTTGATAGCGCAATCGATTCACCGTAACAATTGTACCAGCCTTATTTTCGAATAAGTAAAGTCAAATCACACCGCCAGCCTAAAAACCGCACCAAAACAGTGACACATTGAGGATGGAGAGGCTTTTCAATAAGCATCATTTTACATTTTACGATCCCCAAATACGGCAATTCTGCTTATTCACGTAGCCTCCGAGTTTAAAAAAAAACTGAAGATGATTGTTCGATGAAAATCCGGATTATTTTGATGCATTTCAAGGACTCAATCAGCAAAGATACGACGTTGCTGGTGGTCGACCGGCATGAGTTCTAGTGTTAACTGAATTTTAAAAGACTTCAAACCTAACGCTTTATGCAAAATGCGGTGTAATGTCGTTTTTGGAATGTGTAATTCTAAAGATGGACGTGGAATCGATATTGGCTACAGCAGCAATATTCTTAATCATTCTTGAGCGATGTACACTGTTTCGATTCACCTTTGCATTCGGATATTCCGAATGATAATGCAAAATTCTTCTTGCTGGAATAGTTACGAGAAGCATTTTACTAAAATCAACAGTAAACTTTTCATGTTTCGACAATTAACTTAGAACTACGCATTTCGATCTTTGTCAAAGTGTTATGACATAGTATACACATGACATAGTATGAAGGGCACTTCAAGGGTCTATTTTAGGCTCTTTATTTTTCTTAACGATCTGCTTCTACAACTTGCAAACACGGACACTATACGCAGATGATGGTGCGATAAAAAAATCAGTCGGTGAGTGATGAACTTGCTATAAATAAAACAGACTTCATTTAAATAAGGATAAATTTAAACAAATTACTTTTTAATCTTCTTTATGGTGATTGTTGGTTGTGGAAACTTTAATTATTTAAATAAAAGTAGTTGTCCTCTAGTTTCTCCTACTTATTTTTTTATTGATCTACATAGTTTCCGAAATATATCTAGTTCAATAATAAAAAAAATAAGTAGGAGAAAGGACAACTACTTTTATTTAAATAAATTATTTTTTCATTGAATCCGTATATACTTAGTGATAATGTTAAATTTTTAAGGGTTATATTGAACTCACAGTCCAGCTGGATTAATCACCACGAGCATATTGTTGGTTCGGGACGACTTTTCTGCGCTGAGCACAGCTAGTCTAAAGGATTTTATCCATAATCGAAATAATTAATTTTGCTTATTAAGGATGATCGAGGAAGAACAAAATTAAATGAAATTTAAATAAACGTCAATAGTGCTGACTATGATATTATTATAATTTCTGAGACTTGGTTGTATGAATCTATTTTGAATAGTTAATTTCAACTGTTCAATTATACTATCTATAGACTGATCGAACCATGATGAATCTGTAAGAGGTGGTGGGATTTTAATCGCTAATAAAAAGTAATTTACATCTTCATTACTTTTATATGATAATCGCATTGAACACCTTTTTATGTTAGTCAAATATAGCAATATAAGCTACTTAATTGGAGGTGTCTATATCCCACTTACATCGCCAATCTCATAGTTATCGTTACATTGCGAAAAAAATCACTGAACGGTATGATAATCTAATAATTTGTGGTGACTATAATCTCCCCCAAATTACATGGAATGATCCACCAAGTCAACTTAGTGCTGCTGCCATAGTTGTAATGGATTATTATAGCTTTTTAAACAGCACACAAATTATTCCCCCAACTCACGTGGTACATTTCTAGATTAATGCTTCACTACCCTTGCTAGTTCTAAGTATTCTCCAGCGGTTGATTATCTTTTACTAGCAAGTACTCATCATTTTGCCAAACCTTTTTATAAATACAATATCGAAACTTTCAAAAAAAATCTATATCATTTGGCGAATTATGATCAAATTAACAGATACTTCAATTGCATTGATTGGAGTTTTATTTCAAAAACATGGGATATCGAATCAGTTGTTAATAAATTTTATGCAATTATTTTCTATGCCATAGAAGAATTTGTCCCAAGTAAGTATATACATAAAAAAAGTCGAACTTTTCCGCCTTGGATGTTAGCAGAATTAATTTCTCTGATCCATAAAAAGAAGATTGCTCATTTAAAATATAAGAAAAGTGGACTAATGGAAGATTATTTAAAATTTTCTACGTTTTGCAAGGATTGTAAAAAAACTTACCAAAACATGTCACTATTATTATATAGCTCAATTCCAGTCTTCATTAAAGTACTTTGGGAAATATGCGAAAAACCTTAAAAATTAGAAGGGGTAATCTAATATTATGCAATACAACAATGTAGAAGCTGACAATGGATTAGATGTTGCCAATTTATTTTCATCTTTCGGTTTATACTACGTCAAGTAGTTTTACACTACCAATTTTTGATTAAGAAAATAGTATGCAGGTTGACAATTTGGATCTATCGCGTGAGGAAGTATTTAATGATATTTTAAGGCTTAAAACATCCAACTATAGCGGCCCCGATGGATGTGCAAGCTACATTCTCCAAAACTGTATATACTCGCTAAGTCAGCCAATTTATAAACTATTTAAGAATTCGCTTCAAATAGGAATTATGACGTCAAATTGGAAAGTCTCTTACATTATTCCCATCTATAAATCAGGTCCCCCTCATATTGACGATATTTACCGGGGTATTCAATCTGTTATTCCTAAGATATTGGATAGATTAGTTGTGAAATAGTTGCAGTAGTAAAGTTATTACGGTTTATACCGGGTCGATCGACTGTCTTCAATTTGTTCGTATCAAAAATTACCTGTCCAGACCCATATTTAGTACCTACGATGTTCCGCAAGGATCACATTGTGGTCCCATTTTATTCAATCTATTTATACACGATATACATAATTGTTTTCAAAATTCCAATTTGACCTAACCAGATTTTATAATTGGTGCACTAAAAATGAGTTACTATTAAATATGAAGAAGTGTTACTCAATGGTCTCGTATACGATAGAAAGTGTCGAAATTAATAAAGTAGATATGATTATGGATTTGGAGGTTGTATTTGAATCTAATCTATCCTTTAATACTCACATAGATAATATATTCCTTAAGGCCTTGAGAGTATGGGATTATGTTTGGAATATTAGCAAGAAACTTGATTATTTAAATAAAAATATTTGTCCTTTCTCCCACTTATTTATTATTTCACTAGATATATTTCGGAAACTATGTTTCCATCTTCAGTAGTTGAAGTTTTTATAAATATAAATATGTTGTTATGGTATACAACGCAATATTGATAAAATTAAAATATTTAAAAATCATGTTAACTATGAACTAATCTAAATATAATTATGTATAATGTGCTAAAATTTATGAATTAATAAGATCTAAAAGGGGATTATTTAATGAACTGGTATCGAAATTTAAAATATTATCTGTGTTTTTAAAATTTTCTACGTTTTGCGAGGGTTGTAATTGTAACTTGATGTTGAATGCATAAAAACTTCATGTTGCTCGCTGGTGAGATGCCATTTGGAGTACGCATTCGCGATTTGGTCACCGTACACTGTCACTAACATCAACCGAATTGAATCAGCGCAAAGAAAATTCTTGTGTTGTATTGAATATCGAAATGGACTAGAACATCAAATGTATGTAAATATCATGAATGAGTTAAATCTCCTAGAATTGAAAGAACAATATCTAATCTGTGCACTCTACATCGGACTGTGAATGGAACTCTGCATCACTTCTTGAAAGTTTAGGAGAAGTTTAGATTTACAGTCTTGCTATTTATCTAAACAATATTGTTATTATTCTGTATAAAGGTGATTTACCGTAAATAAATGAATTGAATTGAAATTTACACGAACTCATTGTTAATTCCATGTCGATATTCACAGAACCAGCTATGGTATAATTCTGTCTCCAGTCTATTGTCTCTTGCCAAAGAATTCTGCAAATACTCTTGGTTCGATTTTTTCAATGTACCGACTTCCAGTTTTAAAATAAGATTAAGAAATAATTTTTTATAGCGTACATGTGATTAATGTTGTCTATGTACTTTTACAATTTATTAAGTTACTCTGTACTTTTAATTCTATTTTTATATTTTTTTTGGAAAAGGTCGGACGGATTATCGTCTTAATATAACTTTATTATAGTCAAAGTAGGCGAAGGTTCCCTGCCTTAAAAATGTTGAATGAATATAAATAATAAATAATACTATATTCAATATCACTCCAAAATATAAATTTTCTACCATTACGATATTTCACTTCATTTCTTCGACAAAAACTTTAGCGAAAAACCTATATTCGGTAGTCATTATATAAAATTATTTAAATAAAAATACTTGTCCTTTCTCCTACTTATCTTTTTTTTTATTTTTTTTTATTTCACTAGATATATTTCGGAAACTATATCTAGTGAAATAAAAAAAAATAAGTAGGAGAAAGGACAAGTATTTTTATTTAAATAATTAAAGTCTCCACAACCAACACAAAGAATATATAAAATTATAACATATTGTTTTAAACATTTCCTATTATTCGTCGTTGCTCAATAAATAAATAATTGTTAAATTTTCATTATAACTATTTAACCACAACATTCGTTATTATCAACCAAATAAGTATTCATTTTATTTTATGAAAAGCCATTAGTGCAGTAGATAAATAATTTGAAAGAAATGTTTTCAACAAGCCAACAATGGCAATAATTAGTGTGCAAATACAAACACGATTTGAAATAACAGCATTTGCACACTTTGTCCCTCTGCCCTTATTTTTCTCTAGTGTAACTTCTTTTATAAATAAAAATGATTATAAGTGGAATAAATATATGTACACGCATTGTGTAGAGAGTAAATATCTATACAAGAGCTATATGAATAAAAATCTCTCTAACAAAAGCTAAAGTGTTTTACTATTATCCACAATGTGTTTTGGTTTCTCAATAGAAGAGATCATAACAATATATATATTTATTATTATAAACTTTCTTCTTGTATTCTTTCGGATGTCGAAGTTGTTTCTCTTCATTCTCCAGTTCTTTCCTTTACGATATATGTATATATTTAACATCTTTATTGACAAATAACGTTACATTTTACAATGTGTAGTATGTGTGTTTACAATATTTATAGAATTATTTCAATTTGTCATGTAACTGTCATTGTCAAATGGCTTGATATATGTATTTATTGTAAATAATATTTAATTTTGTAAATTTATACGAATAAAGATTTTATATATACAGTATATTTATAGTACCTTCAAATAGAAGTAATTTTAAAAAGTTATGGCATACTGTAAAAGTCTATAAATGTCTAGCTTCAAAAAGTGACAAACTTAATTATGTATTGAAAATATTTGGATCTTTTCGAGGTTACCTTTAATATCTTATTAAAAGATAAACATTTTTTTAAAGGAAGGATGATATGATATTAACGTTAAAAAGTGATGAACCGAGGACATTTTTGGTATATATTCTCTTAATCAGCCACTAACGATATTTTTATGTATAATTAATTTAAAAATAAATAATAACTTATTGTTAAACTCAACTCAACTATTGCATTGATTCGAGTTACATTTTCGTTAATCCCATAACAATTAGCAGTTTTACGTTTCGCTTCGTTAGCCTGTTGTGTGATATCCTCTAGTTGTGGAAACATCCCCGGCGGTTTTGCGATGTAAAAAGCGGCGGATTACCGGAGAGGGTGATTATGAAGAGGAAGCGTCAATAACACTTAGTCCGTAATGGGCCGTTCGACCTCTCGCTCCCGTTTTCATTGCGTACTCCGGGCTCGGAATGGATTCTCAACACGTGCCTCGATAAATTAAATCGGATGGGGATCTTATGAGGTATTTTCAAAGAATACTGCTCCCTCCGTGTAGTAGCTTTCCGGGCCTTTCGCAACCAAAGGAATTACAACCGACGAAACTCCTTAAAACTTAATCATAATTATTGCTTAATAAAGCTGTATTAAAATATTATATTGTGCTATATGAAATGGAGTATTGTGGCCAAAGTACACCACTTTTTAAAATTTTTATTTCAGGGCTGTATATGGGCCTATAAGGGCTACTTTCTAAAATTATTTTCATGTTATACAGGGTGTCCCTAATAGCATAAAAATATCAAAGTTGCCTTTTTTTTAAATAGAACACCCCATATATTATTATATTTTTGGATTCTACGTTCAAAATAACTATTATTTTCATTAAGGTTGTTAGTACCTAAACCTAACGGTTTTTGAAATAATTGAAATTTTAAGAAAATCTAAGCTAATTTTCACATTTTATTTACTTCAGAAGTATTTGGGTTACGTATGCGAAATTATACTGCAGTGTAAATTTCGCATACGTAACTCAAATACTTCTGAAGTAAATAAAATGTGAAAATTAGCTTAGATTTTCTTAAAATTCCAATTATTTCAAAAATGAATAATATTTTATTTATCAATTTTTAAAAAAATATATGTTTTAATAATAATAATAATAATAATAATAATAATAAATCCACTTTATTCCAGGAAATGTTTATAAAATAATAATTCTGAGGAACATAAATGAAATTGTGTCACAGGGTGACCAGAGAATGGAACCAACCAAAATATAATTTTAAGAGGCAGTAACTTCATTTATTTAAATGGAATGCTATATTTTTTAAGTTGTCAGTAAATACAATTTTTAATTATCTTACAAAAGTTTCCTATAACTGTTAGTTCTAAGTTATCGCATTTTTATAGAAAAAGTCTATAATTAATTATTACGCACTTTAAGCATGGTTTTGTTGTAAAAGTAGAATGATTTTCAGTTGGCTTTAGAATTGAGAAATGTCAGATAATTCTTTAATCTGTCACTTTATTGTGCAAAATTTCTAGTTATTATAGCGGTATTATTTAGTTCAAATCGATAGTATTTGAATATCCTTTACTTTGTGTCCGATATAAAAATCTACCCAAAAGAAGACCGTATTGATATTATTATTTCTTTATTTTTGTTTTACATTCCACTATATATAAATATTATTAATTATATTGTAGATTTCTAAAAAGGTAAATCCGTTAAATAAATAAATATTATTTTCACACTTGGAGAATGTCACAAAAAAATCTTTATTGGCTTCTCGAGTTTACGCCCAAAAGCTTCCAGCAGGAAATCATCCTCAGCCAGCTGTTTTTGGAAGACTTTTAAATCATTTTATGGAAACTGGAAATGTTAATTACAAAAAACCGATAACAAGAAAAGGAGTCACAGAAAACGAAGTAAATATTTTCAGTTATTGAAAATCCAAATATTAGCCAAAATAGTATATGCAGAAACGTCAACATGAGCCAATAAAGTATTTCAAGAATTCTAAAAAAACACAGATTTCACCCCTATAAAATCCAACGGAACCAGGAACTTAAAACGGATTTCACAAAGCGAATTGACTTTTCAATTTTTTTTTTCAATTTCAATTTACTTTATTAACGGAATCATCATTTCCAAATTACAATTATAATTACATATTAAAAATTTTATAAGAACAGTGTGACGCTCTAAAAAGATTACAAAACATATGTATAAAAAAAAAGACAAATTACCAATCACAAATTACGACAAAATACAAAATAAAAATAATACGCATCAAAATATTTATTTATCAATCCCAAACAGTTCATTGTGAAAACAAAATGCAACCGGCTTATTCCTATCTTCAAGTGATGATAAATTAATATAGATACAAAAAATAATTATGTAATATGAATTTTGTATGTGGGTTTTAGACACAGTGGCAGAAAAGGAAAACTTCCTTGAAAATGTGTTATTTACTGACGAATGCCATTTTCACAATAATGGATTTGTGAATAAACATAATTTCCATTATTATTCTGATTCAAATCCGCTACAATACCGAGTTATGAATAATCAAAGTAAATTGTCCATTAATGTATGGGGAGGAATATTGGGTTCACATTTGGTTGGACCCTACTTTTTTTGAACGACCTTTAAATGGTATTATGTTCCTCGAATTTCTTTTAAATCATCTGAAGAAGTTTCACTAATACCTAGAAGTAATATGTGGCTTCAGTTAGATGGAGCCACACTTTCATCGTGATGTTCGGCAATTTTTAAATAATAATTTTGGCAATAGATGGATGGGAAGAAATGGCTTTTGTAGTTGGCCTCCGAGATCTCCGGATTTAACTCCAATAGATTTATTTTTATGGGGTTATATAAAAGGAATAATATATAATGCAAACACCTTACACTGAGAAGTAGAGAGGAACATATAACGATGTTATATAAGACTAAATAAAATAAAAATAAAATATAATACAACACCGATAACAACAGAAGACACGAAAAGTCGGATAAAAGATGCTTTTCAAACTGTAACTCTACAAATGTTATGTAGGGTGCGAAATAATTTCCAAAATAGAATAACCAAGTGCTTGAAAGTGGACGGCAGACATTTCGAACAGTTGATGTAATTTTATAATTTAATCTTGTTACTGGAGAATTAGAATTACTTTCGTAAATTCAGACAATAAATTAAATTCTTAATTTGTAATTCTTCATTTGTTTTTCTTGCATTTATAAATAATTTTTAAATTTTATGGCTAACTAAAAACCTTATTACTCTCATAAAATATAACGAAATGGAGTAATAAATGATATTAAATGTTTCTGTAAAAACGCGAAGAACTCGAATAACTTATATCTAATAAGAGTTATAGGAAACTTTTGATAGATAATTAAAAATTGTATTTAATGAAATTCAAATTTATTTAATGTTCATTTCAATTTTTTTGGTCATACTGTATGTTTATTATAATTGGTATATATATAAATCTTTATTGGCAGATTATTTTTAACAAAGTAATAATAATAAATGAATACAATAAATAACTAACATAAAAATAAATTCTTCTGCCAATTGGCTATCGACCGTTCGTCTTTCCGCCTAATATAATTGGTATTATTCATTTTTATACTGCTTTGCAAATTTAGCATACGTAACCTAAATACTTCTAAGTAAATAACGTTTGAAAATTAGTTTAGATTTTGTTAAAATTCAAATTATTTAAAAAAACGTTAGGTTTAAGTACTAACAATCTTAATGAAAACTATAGTTATTTTGAACGTAGAATCTAAAAATATAATAATATATAGGGTGTTCCATTTAAAAAAATACAACTTTAATATTTTTATGGTATTTGGGACACCATGTATAATATGAAAATAATTTTAGAAAGTAGCCCTTATAGGCCCCTACACACCCCTGAAATCAAAATTTAAAAAACTGCTGTAATTTGCCCACAATGCTCCGTTTTGTAATAACCCGGTATATATAATAATCTTTAATAACAATTAAGTTTACAATATCGTAACAAACATTGATTATGTATATCACGCAAAAAATAATTAATTGTTAAATGGCCATGGACCATAGTTTATTGAAAATATATTTATGTTAGGATTTAAAGGTTTTATATGTGGACGAAATGAATCTTTATTTCTGCAAACAATTTTATATACATAATAGAAAAAAAAACTTGATTACAATTATATATATATACATCTTTATTCAGACTATACAATATACAATTATAATTTTAACAATATAACATAAATAATAATAGATGTTGGTGTTAGTCTGTCTTTCGGGGCTATCGACCGGATGTCTTTCTGCCCCATCACGAATTTATGATTTGCGCAAATGAATTGATGAATGGTGATGGTAGGATGTTTGTATTTAGGAAGGATATTAGAATCACAGTTATTTAAAAAATATATTTTTTAAAAATAATTAATAAATAATGTCCTCTTTAGCTGATGTGAATTTTGATTTATATTATGTCACAAATTATTTTTATTTAATTACTTATTACTTATTTATGCTTTAATTTTAATTAAATTATCCTGAATTAATTTAAAAATGTTTCACCACGGGAAATAATTAAGCACATTTTTTTATTTAATTTTATATACAGTAAATTAACAATAGAATTCTTATACTATATTACACGATGTCTTTAGAAGACGACTATATACGGTCTTTTTGAATTAATAATATTCAAAGAGAAACAATAAAATAAATTTACTAAATAAATTTGTTGAACCTGGCTTCGATGACCTTTTTTTGTCTGACACCACCATGAAACACAAATTGATCAATTAGGCAACAGATGGCGTTTTGTGCTATTATTATAATTTGTGAATAATTTGGAGAGTGCTAAGAGCTTTAGGAAGGGTAGCAACATCACACGTTGCTTCCCTTCCTAAAGCTGAATTATAATAATGCTGTATTATTGGCATAAAGGAGAGAGTAAGCGGTTCGCGGTGGTATATGTTGTGCACTAGGTGATTACAAAGGAGCGGTGATATGAGAGAACCTTGGGGTAGACCTTTTTCTGCTGTAGAAGGACAGGCGCATTTTAATTTAAAGGAATCTATTGTTTAAGAAGTTTCTTTGCTCTTTCGCTACTGCAATACCGTTGAAGACACTTTTATATTAAACTTATTGGCTATAAAATTACAGTGGTAATAAAATATGTTATACACCCGCCCATATCCCAGCGTATATTAGCCTTAAGTAAAAAAATTGCCAATAATTCTGATAATCTACCCCTTCTTACAAAATTCTGTATTCCCCGTAACCCTAATATCCTTCCTAAATACAAACATCCTACAATCACCATTCATCAATTCATTTCCGCAAATCAACAGGACAGTTCAGCTAGCTAGCATAGATTTTTCTTTAACTTCATCGTAAATTCATGATAGGGCAGAAAGGCCTCTGGTCGATAGCCCAGACAGACTAACACCTACATGTATTGTAATTATTTATATTGTTATATTGTTAAAATTATCTATATAGTCTGAATATATATATATATATATATGTTATACTGAATAGCAGTGAATTAAAATTGCCTGATTTTAAACGCGATGTATCAGATGTTTCTATTGCAAATTTGTAAAACTAACAACCACGCGTTGGTCATTCACTGGTTATAAACTCACGCTTAGAAAAATATTAATTATTATTATGTTGTTTTTTTTTAGTGTGAGATATCTGTAATGTGTCAGATGTTTTTATTGCAAAGTTGTAAAACGCGACACTTTTGTTATTAATTGGTTATAATCTCACACATAAAGTATTATTATCACAGACAAAATATATAATTATAAAGGGTTTTCCAATAAGAGTGATATGATTTCTTTAAAAAAAAAACACACTTATTGTTAAGGAAATACAAATGTTTTTTTATTTAATGTGAAGTACAATCGATACAATTAAGTTCTAAATAAAACGTCATTCAAATGGCCTCCACGACTTCTTCTGCAGGAACGAATTCGATGAACCCAATATTCGAGCACTTTTTCCACTAAATCAAGTCGTATGTCGTGAATAGCACGTTCAATATTGACTTGTAAAGCTTGAAGAGAGTCTGGTTTATTTCGAAAGACCAATGACTTCAAATAACCCCACAAGAAATAGTCTAATGGTGTTAAATCACAACTTGTTGGAGGCCATTCAATATCACAATTTCTTGAAATAATCGAATCTCCAAACTTTTCTCGCAATAATTCAATTGTTGCATTTGCTGTGTGGCATGTAGCCCCGACTTGTTGGAACCAAATGTTGTCAAGATCAATTTCGGCCATAAAAAGTTGGTTACCATCGACTTATACCGCTCTCCATTGACAGTAACAGTGTTACCATCTTCATTTCGAAAGAAGTACGGGCCGATGATTCCACCAGACCAAACACCAAACTGTCAATTTAGGTGAATGTAATGGTTTTTCTCGAATAATTTGTGAATTTTCTTCACACCAGACAGTTTTGTTTATTTACCGCACCACTCAGATGAAAGTGAGCCTCATCGGAGAAGATGATTTTCTTAAAAAAATCGTTTTCAAGTTGTTCTAAGGCAAAATCAGCAAATTCACGACGTTTACGGTGGTCCAATGGCTTCAGTTCTTGAGTGGGAACAATTTTATACGGATGAAAGCCCAAATCCTTTTTCAAAATCCGCCAGATTGTGGTTTGAGACAGTCCCAATTGTTGAAAACGTCTTGGAATCGACAAATTGCGGTCTTTAGCAACACTTGCCTAAACGGCAGCAATATTTGCATTACTTCGAGCGGTTCTTTGTCTTATTGGTACTTTAACATTATGTAAAGAAAATGTGCGATCACAATTTTCAACAATTCGACGAATAGCGAGCACACTTGGACGATTACTACGACCATAAAATGGCAAAAGCGCACGATAAGTTGCAAATGGGGAACGATTATTTTGATAATAAAACTGAATAATTTGTAAACGTTGTTCTTGTGTATATCTCTCCATGATGAAATTGTAAACACTACTGAATACAATGAAAAATAAATGACAGATCATGATATATTACAAATGACAGAAATCATCCCTATTGGAAAACCTTATATGTTTGTTTGTGCTATTATGTTCGTAGGTTCGTCTCTTTATGCGGAATCCGTGGTGGAGCTTTAAAAATTCTTTTTAAAAGTTACGGAAAACATACCGCTAATTTTATTGTTTTAAGTAATTATTTAGACCTTTAGCAATAATCTAGTAACAAAAACGAAATGTGAGATTATTACAGCACACCTTTCATTACTCTGGCTGCAGTTTAAACAACTCCAGCTCTTTTCGGCAATAAAAAAATAACAAACGCGACATTTACGTACGTTTAAACTATATTAGTCCTCAGCACGACGAGAGAGAGAAAATTAAATCCATCCGCACACTTTCACACTTAACCTTATCCGGAAATCCTAGCTCTGCGAAAATTTAATCATTCCCTCATACTCAAACTGAACGCATTCAGACGTGCACGTTTGCAAAAAGATCTCCGCGACGAATACGCCATCACTTGAAGAGGAGTGAATACACCCGTAACGAACCCACCTTCACACACACGCTCGAGCATGTGTAAATTCCGGCATTCGAATTCCGGAGTTATTTAATTACGAATCGCGAATTATGCCGCGGGGCGTTCCAGACGTCGAGCGCTGGATTTTATTAAAATTCCCCCGTACTTGCTCCGTCCATAATTGCTCGACGTCTGAAAACTTGAAGATCAATATTGGGTGCCTGAGTAGCTTCCCGTGTTTGTCTTGGCTTGAAAGAAAAAAAATTATGGAGGAAGAGAGGATGGGAAAAAATTGAACGCGGGGAATTTCCGAGGTATTTGCATATCCTTAGCGGATGGGATTATGATGTAGGAAATGCTGTGATGAATAGTTTTAACTTTATTTTTGTTTCTGCTCGTCTGCTTTTTATCTCATGATAATGAGACTGATGGCTTGAGTTTATGAAGCGCTGTTACTTACTCTATTAACTAAGTAATTTGGAATTAAAAATAAACAGCTTAAATAAAGACTAATGCATATTTATTTATAATGCTACAAACATCGCTTACCGTAACATCATTACATAATCCATTTTAGTATTATGTACATATCTAGTAAGTGCACAAACACTTTGGTATAACAAGAGGCCTATGGAATATATTATGTAAGTCCGCCCATTCAATTAATTATGTACATTATCCGATTAATTGTGGAAGCCATTACTTTGCTATACATGATTAATTAATATTTATACATTATGTTATAATAATAATAATTTATTACATAATTATAGCATGTGCCATAGTTTATTTTATTTATTTAGTGTTTAATAATAATTCATGAGACCGGCCAATGACCCTGGCAGTCGACGCCGGCAAGTGGGAGGGGTTTTTAGTCGGTAGTTTCCTGGACAAAATCTGGGAAGAGCGTCCGTAAATGGAATTTCGCTTTCCACAGAACAAACAAAAAAAAAAGTAATAAACGCCTTTATATTCATTTAAATTTTATAATAACAAACATCTTCATCTGTGTTTGGGCGATGATACGAAAAACTTTGTAATATTTTTTTAATGAAACGTTCAGCCACCATTCATCTATCGTTGACGATGCCACTTGAAATTAGGCAAAAGGTGGCGCTTGCGTCGTCTTTAATTTATTATGATTAACTTTGTAATACTTGATGATTTCATCCCTTTCGATGGATTTCTTGCTCAAATTGTCCTGCCATTTCTTGAAGGACTTAGTGAAACTCTTCATCGTACCAGTTCTTGTGGAAACGCATGCAGTAATCTTCAGAAAGATGTTGGGCAAAGACCAAGATGTCAACAGGGGAGCCGGGCAGGTAGAAGTCAGACAACCAGAATCAACCAAAGGGAAAGTCCATCGTTGTCTACTACCTGTGTCTAAATAAGGGGCACATCGCGGGGTTCTGCGGGAGTAGATCGAAGTAAAAGTCACCAAATGACGACAAGGAGTAATCCTCACTCATTGTGGAGTTTGCTGATCGTTGTCTACTACCTGTGTCTAAAGAAGGAGCACATCGCGGGAGCAGGTCGAAGTAAAAGTCACCAAATGACGACAAGGAGTAATCCTCATTCATTGTGAAGTTTGCTGGAGGAGAAGACAATGTGGAAGATACGTCGATCATGGATAGCGTAGCATCTGCCCCAACGTCGTACAGGGTTGAGTAGTTTTCGAATTAGTCAGATGTCGCTCGAGGGATTAATGTGGTCATTGGAACCAACGTATCGCTTCCTGTCATGGGAAAAGGAGATACAGAGATTGAAAATTTGGTCAAAGGTGAATGGCACAAATCGATTATTACGAATGTACTATTTGTCCCGGACTTGAAGAGAAACCTGTTCTCGGAAGCCGTCATAACCAAGAAGGGTTGGTCAATTATTAAGAAAGCCGAAATCCTAGATAACTCAAAACTTAACTTAACAATTCCTAATTCAAAACTCCTTCTCGATGACCACAACGTCTTTCGAATGTTGTTCAGAACGGCTGCCACCCATCAAGCCTATCAAGTTATAGATTTTGTTCATGATTTTAAATCAAGTCAGATGTTTAATTTATTGATAATAGAGGCTTCTACTTCGTTATACATTGTTTTAAGTTTTAATAAAAACGCCAATTCACTTTGTTTGTATAACTTTAATTTTATTTTAGTGACTATAGTTCCAACAGTTTTCACTTGTCATTATCAAATTGTTGAAACTATAGTCACTAAAATAAAATTAAAGTTATACAAACAAAGTGAATCAGCGTTTTTATTAAAAGATGTTTAATTATTTGTCCTTTCATGATTATGAAGCGCTTAATTTGATGGAGTATTGAGTTATTCAATTTTTCGTGCTTTGACAATGGTGACATTATACGGGAGATTGAATGAGACAAGACAAGCACTCCGTGAACGATTTTTGTTTTGTTGATTTTCCATGTAAGCGAGCGAGAGTATTGGATGCGGCTTGAGAACGAGATCCCGTCGTTTGAACTTTGGTATTATTCAAAAGAGTCGTAATACAAGTTACGACTTAACTGATGATTTTTATGATCATACTTATTACTAGCTGGCTGTAGGCTTTGCCTAAACATTAGTTGTTTTAGCCAAAGCCTACAGCCAGCTAGTAATAAGTATGATCATAATTGATCCGAACGCAAGTGACTTTTTTTGAAAACACATTCTCTGTAATTTGGCTTTCCAAAATTGCTATTGTTAATTATTCAGTAACAAACAATCAGCTAGTATGATAATGACGCGTTAATAAAGTCGAAAGTACAGTCCAATATTTCGGCCGGTATCCCACCAATGACTGGTGTAATGTTGGCAACAATGGCAGTTGGCTTTACTCCTTATAGACGTACACCCATAAAAAATAGTTTAGAGGATTCAAATCGCACGATTTTCGTGGCAGTCAATTGACTTCGCGAAAACTTGAGAAAATTGGTGGTAGGCAATTTTCTCAAGTTTTCGCCTCTCAATTGGATCATGGTATCACGTGCAGTGTATCCTGTTAAAATTCAATTCTTCCATTTTGTGCGAAAAAAGTCTGTGAACACCACACGGTACTTTGCTCTATTGATCGCAATGCTGCGATCATCATCTTTTTTAAAGAAGTGATGACTCCGGCTCACAAACCGTAACAAATAGTGCTTTCTTCAGGATATTTAGCATTAATAGTATAAAACTATTTATTTCAACATTTTTGTACACTGATTTTTGAGATATTACACTAGATTAATTGAAAATGTTGATCGAACAGAACCATAAAAGGCGACAGAAGATATTATAGAGGCAGTCACACAATTTGTGTATCTCGTAATGGAACTGAGAAGGGAAGGCAGCCAGATAAGTGAGATTCGAGGAAGAATAATGCTAGCCAAAAAGACTATTATGCATTAGTTCATATATTTATATCTAATGACATTATAGGAACATCGCAATTCGGATGTATAAAACAATTTCTTTAACAATAACATCTTAAGTCTATTGGATAAACATGCTCCTCTTAAAAAAATAAAGTCAGTAGAAAACCATCTCCATGGATGACATACACCATTAGAGAAATGATTAAATTAAGAGAAAATGCCTGTAAAAGGTACAAACGAACAAACAATTCTGTACATTTCGAATTTTATAAGTCAATGAGAAATGTAGTAAATAAGGCAGTCCTGTCGAAAAAAAAGCTTATTTACAAACTGCAAGGGAAATAAAAAAAAACAACAAATATGGTCTGAGTTAAGAAAACAAAATATTTATGGAAAAATGAGTACAACTAAAACCTAACGAAATAAATAAATATTTAGTATCGGAAATCGAACAATTACCAGTCGATGAAAATATTATTAGATATTATAAAGAAAATAAAATGATACAATTTGACAGCGAACTTAGATTCACCACCGTATCGAACATGGAAGTGTTGCAAATTATCAATAGTATAGTATCGAATGCCATTGGCACAGATGGAATTAGTGTAAGTGTACTAAAGCTGTGCTCTGCACCACTTTACGATTATATCACACACATAATAAATGAATGTATTCTCACATCAACTTTCCCGCATTATTGGAAGGAATCACTGGTGATACCGATACCAAAAATAAAAAACCGAGAGAGTATAAGGACCTAGCCTAAGACCGATAAACATTCTTCCGGTTTTGTCAAAAGTTTTAGAAAACATTCTAGATAACCAAATACGAAATCACTTGTCGAAACACAACATATTACCTCAATTTCAGTTTGAATTTAGATCAGGTTATAGTTGTAATTCTGCACTTTCTCACATAATAGACATCATACGTGCAACTGATGCTGGCAAAATTATAGCTTTAGTGTTAATTGACTACAGCAAAGCTTTTGACAGATTAAATCATCGAATTATAGAATCCATTTTTGGCTATGTAGGATTTGCTAAAGAATCAAATAAATTATTATCGAACTTACTAACAGAAAGCAAATAGTAAGTGTAGAAAACATAAGATCGGCGTTCCTTAACACAAATTGTGGTGTTGGTCAAGGTACCATACTAGGCCCTCTGATATACGCGCTTTACACTGTATCGCTACCTTCTATTATCAAATACTCATCATATCACGTATATGCTGACGATACGCAGCTGTACATTTCATTCAAACTAGATGAGATACAAAATGCTCAAAATATGTTAAATAAAGACATCGATAGTATTATTTCACAATTCATTATTTTCTTTATGATACAAACTACAATCTTCTTAGATCGGCATAAATATATTAAATATTCCTCTCAACATGCTTTGCATATAAACAATACCAAGACAAAATTAATCTTTTTCGGTTCAGTAAAAGCAAGAAAAATTGCTGATACCAACTTCAATGTAACAATCAATGGAACTAGAATACCTGTCAGTGACTGTGTAAAAAAACTTAGGACTTTACCTCGATTCAGAATTAAAATTTAAACAGAATACCAATAGTATCCTAAAATACACATATATTACACTCAAGACTATATAAATAAACCAATTAATGGACACTCAGGCAAAAAAATAACTTTGTGTGATGCGCTGGTGCTATCCGACTTTAATTATTGCGACACAATTTATAATTATTGTATTGATAAACGTGATTCCGATAGGATACAGAGGATGCAAAAGTCATGTCTTAGACTAATATATGGAATCCGCTGACGCAACAGAATATCGCACAAATTGCATGAATGCAAGTCGCTTAACATGGCAAATAGGCGGAAATTACATAGCGCATGTTTTTATTACAAAATTATACTTAAAAAATGCCCACCATATTTATATAATAAAATTCGGGTTCGAAGCGATATCCATACTATCAGTATACGGAAGAAAGGACAACAATCAACGCCAAAACATAGACTGCAGTTATTCAAAAGATGTTTTTCTTATACGATAGTCCATTGTATGAACTCGGTACCATTCGCATACACTAAATATCAGGTTTTAAATTAAAATATAAATATGTGTTATTAAATTCTCAGCAGCCATGAACTTACTCATTTACAAATAAAATAAATATTTTAAGAAGTTCTTTTTTTCTTCTTTTTTTATGTATGAATGTTTTTATTTATTAGTTTTCCCATACTATAGAAAAAATAACTTAAATTTATCATCGGATTCTAAGATGATAAATTTAAGTTATTATTTCTATAGTATGGGCTTAGAGGAAGACCAATCACAGCAATAGGTTTATACCGAATGCTGTGAATGATCTAAGTCCCTTTGACAAATGCTTCAGATATATATTGTTAAGTCAGTTTTCCTTTATAGTTATGTTATGTTTATATTATTGTAAATATGCAATTTGTCAATAAATGATTTATTATTATTAATATTAAATTTTAAGACCTATTACGAGTTACGGCCGTGGCGCCTCGATGATAACCCAAAAGCTAGCAAACAATATAGATGTCTTCCGAATAAATTTCTGACTCAACCCGTGGTGAAACATTTTTAATTAATAATAATAGAAAATTATTAACTGTTTTAATTTTCAATCATTATTAATATAGATGTCTTCGAAAAGTAGATGGAGATCAAGACTGGAACAACTGTTTTAAGAAACCAATGTTATCAGAGCATATCAAGATGCGAAGCTTCTCAACAGTAGAATATAAGGAGCGAGACCTAAGGGAAGATC
This sequence comes from Philonthus spinipes, assembly GCA_963082785.1. Classification (NCBI taxonomy): domain Eukaryota; kingdom Metazoa; phylum Arthropoda; class Insecta; order Coleoptera; family Staphylinidae; genus Philonthus; species Philonthus spinipes. The sequence goes on from OY720299.1 coordinate 23,111,367, forward strand.
AAGAACAAGATGGGAGGACGAGACTGACAAGGACGCCAAGGAAATACTCAGGATCAGATACTGGAAAAAGGTAGCCATGAGCAGAGAATTTTAGAGGCAAAAAAAATTGAAGCCTGGGCCCGATAGCGTTCTGTAGAGCCATTGAAGAAAGCGGGAGAAATTGAACTAAAACACCTTGTATAATTCACTTTTTATAATATTATTTTTAGGAATAATAAAAAAATATTTTTAATGTAATATGTAATGTAAAAATTACATGTCGTCACTTAATGATTCGATGAGAGAGAAAAAAGAAGAAACTCAACAGGGATAGAAAATATTTTGAATTAATTTCTCACTTAACCCGTGGTGAAACATATTTAATTAATAGACTTTGATTAAAACACTTGATTTGTTTCACTGATTTTTTTATTTTTACTCCTCTTGTTTCGACCATAGGTCATTCTCAGAGAGATATGTACAAAATTTACATTTGTGTCGATATTTATACAAATTTTACAGGTAATAAGGGCCGTCGCGATGGGGGAGTGCCAAATGTCTTCGACATTATTGAGCGTGCTTTTTCCATTTTTTATCGCTCTGTTTATTTCTAATCCCTCTCGGAGATTGAAGTCACGTCCGTTATTACCTGAACACAAAATATTTAAAACACTATTATTGAAAAAAATGATATTACTATTAATGGAATTAAGAAAGTGTGTGAAAAGTTCAAGTTGATATGATACTTAATCATACTGACAATATAGTTTGAATCTCTTTTGCAGTATATAATTTTATAAAGAAAACACATATCTAATTCCATGCCTCGATGTTGCAATGTTGTAAGTCCTAAGTAGGCCATTGTTTCCTCGGATGTTAAGTGAATATCTTTTTGGGCCAATCTATATGACATGAATTTGATAAACTTAGTTTGCACATTTTCCATCCTATTAACATAAGTGACATATGTAGGTGACCATATTGTTCTGCAATAATCAAAATGTGATCGAACTAGAGAATTTTAGAGGGTATTAAAAGTGCGTTTATCTACTAGATCTTTGGTAACACGCTTGATGAATCCTAGCGACTTATTAGCTTTGTTGACTATAAAGTCGAGGTGGCACTTGAATGACAGCTTTGAATCAAGGATGATCACGAGATCTTTCACTAAGTAAACTTGGCTCAATGTTAAGTTATTTAATTTGTAATCATATGTTATTCCCTGCCTCTTGCGTGAAAAACAAATAAAACTACATTTGTCAATATTGAGCTGCATATCATTCAGTGCACACCATTTGTATCCTGAAACAGTCTTCAGCGTTCTTCACGGTGTAATACACTTTTAAATCATCGGCAAAAAGCAAATGAGGACATCTTAATGATTCCGATAGGTCATTTATAAAAATAATGAACAATAATGGCATTTGAATTATATTACCAAAATAAAGGTGGGCTCAATTCCATTAAGCTACCTATGAATATGACGTCACAAAATGCAAGGTAAGAAAATTCTTTAATGTGGATTCAATTCAATTTACCTGACTTTGATTGCATGATGTCATGTGAATCCACGATTCATCAAGGTAAGAAAACTTTGTAAGGTGGTTTCAATTCAATATGCACGACCTTCAATTTAATAAATTCTTGATCATGTGATTCCGCGAATTACGTCAAAATTCCCCCCAAAGTAAGATATAACTATTAAGGAAAGAAATAACAATTATTTAATTTTATATTACCAAAATAATTTTGTATGGTGGGCTCAATTCAATTTAGCCGACCATGATTATGACGTCGTAAAATCCAAGGTAAGATAATTCTGAAAGGTGGATTCAATTCTATTTAGCCGACCTTGCTTTTTCTAAGATATTGATTGTACGACGTCCACGAATGACATTACAAAATGCAAGGTAGGAAAACTTTTGCCTAGATGAATGGTGGATGAACATTTTATTTAAATGAAATAAAAACTGGATAATATTATCTGTTGGAAATAAATAAAGAAAAAATCAAATTCTTAAATATTATTAATACACTCTTTTTTTTGAAAACCTACATGAGAATTATTTGGATTAAATCCTAAATCCTAAGTTGGATCCTTGTGGAACACCAGATGTTAAAACATATGGTTCTGACAAATATGATACAAGCCTCTTCAATAACGGTTCACATAGACCATACGCTTGCATTTTTTTAATGAGAATAACGTGATTGACAGATTCAAATGCTTTGCTGAAGTCCGTGTAAATTGCATGGACTTCAGAATTAACATCTAGAGCTCTATGTATGTAATCCGTATATACGAATAAGTTGGTTAGTGTTGATCTGCTTGCATAAAAACCATGCTGGTGTTCCACAATAACAGATTTAAAGGTATCATAGAATGGCCTGTATGCTACTTTCTCAAATATTTTCGCCATAGTTGAAAGAATGGAAATGGGTCTGTTGTTTTCTATATTAGATTTAGATTTATGAATAGGTATCACATATGAGTCCTTCAAAATGACCGGAAAGATACCTGTATTTAATGACACAGAGTATATATAGTGTAAAGCATCGACTAAGTCACAGTAGTTACATAAAAATATAGCTGGGACATTATCAGGGCAAGCGCTAATATTAGGATTAATTGAGCGTATTACGTTATAAATATCCTCATGAGAAATGTTAATATTATTAAGGTTGATGATGCTGTTAAACTCAAATGAAAAATTGTTAATGGATGATGGTCTATATATTAGAAATTAGCAATATCGGTTCCGGTTGACACTATAGTGTTTCCATAAATCATGGACACTGGAATGCCATGGCAGTTATTCTGACTGTGCACGTAATTCCAAAACGATTTAATGTTGCTCGGTATAGCCCTTTCAACGTTATTAGTGCATTTTTTATAACATGACATAATTTCTGATTTGCATTTTGATCTGAGATTACTAAATGTGTGATAATCAACTAGTTAACAAAAAGTAGCACATATGAAATGGAAAAATTCCATTTCATATGTGCTACTTTTTGTTTGTTTTATCAACTGAATGACATATTTAGAAAACCATAGGGGAAAGACGTATTCTTTGAGTACAGTTCGGGTACAACTGTTTTTATTTAAATAATTTAAGTCTCCACAATCAACATCCAATATAAAAAAGATTAATTGATTTTTGTATGAAAAGTCAAATTATATTTTTTTATTAAAACATTGATCCAAAATTTAATGTAATAATACGTTTATTCAATGTAGGTCTACTATAACTTATACATATAATATTATTTTATACTCCGCCAACTGCTAATTGAAACGTCAAAAAGAGAGAAAAAATCAACTAAATAGTGGTATACATATAGTCGTCTATAGAAAACAAAGAATGTTTTTTTTTAAATCATTTTTCATTTGATATATTTTTCATATGATTTTTCAATCAATTACTAAAATTAATTCTAAGTTAAACAAACAAAGTGAATCGCTGTTTTATTAAAACTTAAAACATTGTATAACTAATTAGAAACCTCTATTATAAAATATTCAAATGATTAATCATATTTGAAAATTATTTATTGTTGTTTTTTTTTGTGAGAAAATAAATTTTCAGAGAAAATAATTCCATTATGGAAAGAATTCATTCACGAGTTTTGAAAGCGATTGATCCGCCTTCTTAGAATAAGACGTTCTCCCCAATATTTTTATAGAGATAAAGCTCAATCGGTGTCGCCATCTCTCGGGTGGAGTCCGAACCGGCGGCGTCCTGGAATAGATTCTGGAATAGGCGCCGCGGCGCCGCGTCAAACCGGGGTGAACCTGGTTGGCGGTGGCGTGGTGGGGGGATGGAGGAGGGACCACCCACCCTGTTTTCGAGTCAGTACGACGCCGGGCGCCGGTTGTTCTGTACGGCTCACCAGACGCGCGCACCCAAAAAACATCCGAAACTATGGTGCCGACGCGAGTTCACCAGTTCATTACCAAAAAATAAATGGTTTAAAAAAAAATTGTAATTAAAAACGCACACCCCAGCGAAGAAGAAAGAAATAATTTTTTTGTAAAGGAAAAGTCGGCGCGGGTTGTTAAGACGCCCGTCGTCGCGATCTCTCACCCCCTACTGCAGACGCAGCCTCTTTACATCCACAGTGAAAATAGTGGTGTTTTGTGTTGTTGATTTCGCTGAAGAAACGCGGCACTCACGTGAGGTTTATAAGGTAAAATATTTTAAACAATTATTAAATGTTTTTATTAATAAGATTTGAAAAAAAAAAAAAAAACAGCAGCTGTCCATCCATCTCATACTTCGATTTATTATTAAACCGAAGGTCTAAATTTAAACGTGCGCCGCTCAATATGTATTTCCACAAACATCACCTCAATCCCCCCTCCTTTTAGAAAGAAAAAAATATTAAGTAATAATACAATTAAAAAAATAAATAAAGCAGGAATAATTTTCACCCCGTTTTTTTTCCCAATTTCTAAACGCACGAAAACAACGGGAATCGATTGCGACGGATTGATTCCCGAAACGGAAATACTTATTCCTTAAAAATTACACGACCCGAACAACTCGGGCACGACTTTATCGATTCCCCTTCCCCCCGTCGCCGAACCCGGCATTTCGACGAAAATTGGGTTAATTTACTTATTTAATTTTGGTTTTCCGCCGTTCCCGAGCCGGAGGAATTGTGCGCGAAATTTCCAAAGCGGCGCTCTTCCGCCCGCAGTTGCTCTTCGCAGGAAGTGCAGTGCAGGAAGCACCGGAGTGCCTCCCACCGCCCGCTGGAGAAATTATATAGGGATTTTTTTTTGAAGCGAATTTATGGTGTTTACTGGAATACCCGTAAACACACGCACGTGAATTATTGATTGGGATGTTGAAATCGGTGCTGAAATCAATACGGAATTCTATGATTAGGAAATTATTGGAATTAACTGTTGTAGGTATTTCGTATTAAAAAAAATCTCTGCAATTTGATCGCACGACAACTATGGTCTAGTGCACAACCCTTTGAATCCTGAACCAGCTAATCTATTAATTTCCCTTCTCAGTTACTATAATTTATTTCAAATATGCCATATTCCGAACGATCATAACGTCTTTCTTGATTTATTATCATCATATTCCATTATACATATCCACTAGTCTAAATCACAATATTTCACCGCTTATATATGATTAGTTCCTCTACGACTTTTCTAGGGCTAATTATCTAGCCATTAATTATCATTTAGCATCAGTTGATTGGGCTAGCGAGCTAACGGGTAGTTATATTAATACTAAATTACAGCAATTTTATGATAAAATGTACGATATTATTATTACATTTACTCCAATGAAACGTATCAAGACATCTTTATATCCTTACTGGTTCAACAAAGATCTCATTAAACTTATTAATCAGAAAAAAGCCGCTTACAAGTATTATAAACGCTTTCAATCTACTGAGAACTTAGGTATTTTTAAAAGTTTGCACAACAAATGTAACTACCTTAAACATAAGCTATATAGCCAATACATTTCATCAGTCAATGCCAATATTCATAGAAACCCGATTCAATTCTGGGAATTCGTAAAAGTTACTGGTAAAGAAAACTGTTTCCCTGTAGCTATGCACTCTATGATGAAATTAGTAGAAATAGCAATGATTGTGTCAATCTTTTCGCTAAATTTTTCTCATCTATATACAGTAAGGACGTGTCCGCTAGTTTACCATCGGTTAAGCAAACTGTTGAAGTAAATGATATCAATTGGAGCATTACAAAGAGTGAGATATACGATGGCATTTGTTCTCTTAAATAATAGTAATAGTTGTGGACCTGATGGCATACCTTCAATGTTTGTAAAGAATTGTATTTGTACATTAATAGCACCTCTAGAATTATTATTTAATTTCTCCTTGCAAACTGGTACTTTTCCTGAACTGTGGAAACGAACCTATGTATTACCAATTTTTAAATCAGGACACAGGGATGATATTAGTAATTATAGGGGAGTCGCCATTCAATCCGCAATTCCAAAGCTGTTTGATCAGTTAGTAATGAAGAAATTATCATGGTCAACAAAACATGTTTTAATCGAGGAACAACATGGTTTCCGTAGTGGTAGATCTACAACTTCAAACTTATTAATTTTTCAAGATTTCGCCGTAAAATCTCTAGAACATAATTGCTCCATTGATGAAATTTATTTAGATATGTCCAAGGCCTTTGATAAAGTTTGCCATGCAGTTCTAATAAACAAATTATTATCGTTCGGCTTTAATAACCTCATAATTTCTTGGATACAGAACTATTTATCGAATCGTACCTAATGCGTCAAAATAAAAAATATCTCTCTAATCCCATTCTCGTTTCTTCAGGTGTCCCTCAAGGCTCACATTGCGCCCCCCTTCTTTTCTTATTGTATATAAATGACATATCTCTTTCAATTATTAACTCTAACTTCCTTCTATTTGCTGACGATATTAAAATATTTAAAGAAATTCGCAATATTGATGATTGTTTACTCCTACAAAACGATCTTACTTCGGTTGTTAAATGGTGCCACTCTAATATGCTTACCCTCAATCTTATGAAAACTAAGTGTATGACGTTTTCCCGGAAAAAGTCCCCAATCAATTTTAATTATAATATCGATGGTAGCACTGTTGCGATAGTAAATTTAATTAAAGATCTTGGTGTCTGGTTTAGTAATAACCTTAACTTCGAATATCATATCAATACGATCTACAACAAGGCCTCTAAAATGCTCGGTTATATAAAAAGGAAGTCAAGGGACTTCTCGGTTATATCATTGAAGTTGATCTTCGCGTATGTCCGTTCACATTTTGAATACACGTCACCTATATGGTCACCGTACCAGCAAACTTATCTAAAACGAATTAAAGCAATACAAACAAAGTTTATTTTGCACTTATCAAGAAGACAAGATTTTAGCGATGTACCCGAAGTTCTCTTAAATATTAATAATCTGTGTTGTAGACGCGTATATGCAGACATGTCACTTTTACACCATACCACCTGAGCCCCGTGCTACCCGCTACCCATCACTTTTTCGCGTTCCTTTCCATCACACCAATTATGGTTTTCATTGCCCCATTTCTCGACTTATGCGAACTGCAAATATTATGTCACATCATCCAAGCTTTGATCTTTTCTGTGGTGGGTCGACTAAATTTTTATCATTGATTCGTAAGTCAATCAACTGTCTTCTTTGTAGGTAGTAACCTGGTTTCACCTGTTGTCTTTTATAATTTTTTTTATGAATTTGTGTGTTTGTATGTGTCTGTATATATATATATATATATATATATATAAATATATATATATATATATATATATATATATATATATATATATATATTTATATTACTTTGTCATTATTATTTTAATTTTGTAATTTTATTTTTAATACATTATTATTATTATTATTATAGATGTAATCTTCCTTCTAGTTTTTGTTTCTGTTGTAAAATTATTGATCCGTTAATGAATAAATAAATAGGAATTTAATTGTAAAAAATAATCAACTGTTGTCATAAATGATGCGTTTATGTACCTACTTACATCAATTAATACTTTTTTTATGACCAATTTAAAATATTAGTATTATTCACTGTCAATTTATAATTATATTTAAGTTTGAATATTATTTACATACATTTATATATTTAGTTGTAATATTGATTTTTGTTGCATATGTTTTGTAAAAAGGAGATACCGTATTATTATTAATTTATAATTTAATTATATTTTTATATATTTACTATGTAACTTGTGTTTTATTGGTTTTCTCTGCTGAGAAAATAATTGTTAACTTAATAATAATAATAATAAATTTTATTGCCGAATCACCTTTTTACAAAAATAATACAAACAATATATATATATATATCAGTGTTACAATAAATCAATGTATATATATAAATAATTAAACCATAATTAGAGAGAGAGAGAGAGAAATTGAACTAAAACATCCTGTATAATTCACTTTTTATAATTTTATTTTTAAGAATAAAAAAATATGTTTAATGTAATATGTAATGTAAAAATTACATGTCAAATAATTAAACCACAATGAAGAAATAATGTAAAGCAAAAAAAAAAGGAGAGATACAACAAAATAAGGACCAGTAACAAAATAAATAAGAATTATATATAGAACTACAAAATTTTACTTTAATTTTGTACTTCTATATATAATTCTTATTTCTTACGTTGACGTTTAAATGTAATAAACGAACTCCCAAATAAATCAAATTTAGCATCACAGTTGAGTAGTTTAATACATCTTATTATTTTATTCAATAGACTGTTAAGTGAATGATTTTGCTTACAGGGACGTATATTGAAAACCGCCTTGCTTCTACATTTCAACAAATATGGGTTAACATTAAAATTAAACAAACTTAATAATTCCGAACATTCCGATTTTTTTTATTCATACGTACAAACAACGAACTAGTTTTACTCCTACTTATATTATTAATAACTTAAACGGTGTTATCGCTATATTTAACAATATTACTGGTATTATAACATATTTTTATGGGCAATATAATTCTTAATACAGTGTTGTAAGTGAATCTCCTGAGTTTTTGATCAGAGTAAGTACTACACATTTCATTGTATATTCCTTTTTTAATTGCACTCTGGACCCAAGTGTCACCGGATTTAAATTAAACAAAAAGCAAAGTGAAATACGAGTACAATCAATCAATGAATTAATATACAGGGTGTCCCACGAGATAGTGTGCAGACGATATCTCGTGAACGGATAATACTACAAAAATGAAATTTGGAGGATTTGAATGTTTACATATGATGCATATTTCAGAGTACTTAGACTTTGTTTTTTCCACGTAATTTCCGACAAATTGACATCAACTTCAAAAATTTATTTAATTATTCACACTCAATCGGGTGAAACGCATATAAATCCAAATTAACCGTTACGCAATCAGTTTTATTCGAGGATATTATTATTGAGCACATGCGTTACGTCCGTTAATCTTTCCGAGCGTTTAATTAGATTATGAAGGGTTGAACGGGGGGTGCCCAGATTTGATCAGGCGTGGCCCGCAAAGAGCGCGCCATGTACTCTATATGCGGGGTTAATTGTTCATCAAGTGCGGGGCATGTGAAACATAAACATAAGTTCCAGCTTCCTTCCCGGCAACTAATTCCGCTAAGTGCCCCCCACTTTGGTTCACTCCGGAACGAAATATTTCGAAAATTACTGGCAACACATGTGCTCGACGCATTTTAATGTAGACACCGCGGAAAAACTAGAAATTACACCGCTTCCAGTCAATATAAAAAAAAAACATTTTTATTGATAGATATAGCAAATTAATGATATACAAATTAATGTATTACAAGAAATATCCTTATATACTATTTGTAAATAGTATTTACTCACTTGGTCACAGTTATTTAAATAAATTAAATAAATACCCTGCCGGCGGGGTATTTGCCCGGGAAGTAGTTGTTTTAATGTGCATTTGTTTAACGTACTTACGTAACAAAAGTCAAAAGTCACAGAGCTAAATGTGGAAATAATTTATTAATTATTTTCAAATCATTTTTATTTAATTTTGTGAAACTAAAAAAAATATGTTGTTTTATTTAGAAATAGTGTATTATGGAGTTTCATCAGGTAAAAGCCTCAACCATCGATTAAATATCCTTATGTAAAAAATAGCTACCCAATGGCTATTGACTTGGGGTTTTCAGCTTGTTGGAAAATTCTGTCATTATCTCTAGTGTATTATATAGTTAGAAGTCTCTGCCTGACTGTCAACTGGGGTCATGATCGCTAATGTCTAATAGCCTCTCTCAAGGACAGAGGCGTAACTACCTTTCGTGGACTTTTTTTAATGATATGTGTTTTCAAAATTATGCTCACTTGACTGCCTATATGAGAGTGTAATTATTTCTTTCAAAATACTGCCTTATAATAGCTAAATAACTCAAAAATTATGATGTCTAATAGAAGTATTTAACTCAAGTGATTCTTCATAATGCCACATACTGGTCAAATTTGTAATCTACAACGAATGAAGAGTATCAAAGAAAACATTTATGTATGAATAATGCGTTGTTAGGCATCATAGGCTCAAATTTCTACTGGAAATAATCTGAGTGTAGTTTTGTTTCTCAGAATGCTTAAAAAAAAGAGGTGATTAATATTAATTGTAATGTTCTCAAATTATGAAAAATTACATTTAAGGTATAAAAAGATTTGGTTTCAGCAATGTTTATTAACAAATCTAATAAATTTAAAGAAAACCCAAATCAGGATAGTAATAAAGAATTTCACCGGAAATATTGAGAATTTTGTACTAGAACTATATTGTAGTTAAGTTTATGATAGATATTTTTAATATATAATAATTATAAAAATACCTTCCATAAACTTAATTGAAACAAAGTTTTCGTGAAAACTTCTCAATATTTCCGGTGAAATTCGTTATTAGTCAAATGCATGTTTCGAATTTTAAATTGATACCACAAATGGTTCCGAAGATATTTAACCGGTTCCATACATATTGGACATCCTGTAGATGTAAAGGCCTTCCATAATAACACTTGTTAGTACTTGAGAATTAATAAGTTCGTAGTGTTATTAAACCCGAAATTATTAATAACGTGGGAATTATTTAATGGCGTGAATTGTATTTCATTGGAAATGTAATTATAGTTTGTGTGAAAATTACAAATATATTACAGTTACTTCAATCTTTATTATTATAAAAAAATATGAAATAGTATTGCAAAATCACCGTAAATTCAGACAGGGCAGAAAGACCCTGGGGCGATAGCCCGGACAGACTAACACAATATTTGTTTTCTTATTTAAATATAAATGTATATATACGATTATGTAATGATGTCTGATTAAATATGTTTGTGTATATATAAAAACTGTTCTAATTTTACCGATATACATATATTCTCTTTAATAAAAGTTTTACACAATATATTTTCAATTCAACATAATAGAATTCAGTGTATAATTGAATTCGAAATGCAAAATCAATGGTTGTGTATAATATTCATGTACGTAATTTATGTTAATTTATATTCAATGGTTATTCAAAAATTCAGAAACGAATGGAATTCATAAAATCAACTAAATTGTTTATAACTGATTATTCAAAAATCATTTCGCAATAATACACATAAAAAGTGTTGTTCTTTTTTTTTGTAATTTATTTATTTATAATTTAATTTATAAACTTACAAATCCAAATTAAAATAACGGTGATGCGTTTATAATAGTACTATAACTGGTTTATTCGATTAAATGCGTTTTTTAATGAGCAGGGTGTGGTGCAATTTGGATGGTTTTAACAGGGAAAACATATTTCTAGACTAGTTAGAATTAAACCGAGTTAGGTAGCATGAGGTCGATTTTTGAGAATAATTTGTCATTTTTAAAAACCGCTGTAACTTTTTTTGTTTATCAAAATAATGTATTTCTGTAGAAACATGTTCAAGGCACTTTTTTAAAACAAAATAATTTGATTCTTGGATCTTGGAGGCGTTCACTTCGTGGTACATTTTCAGTTTCAAGTTATCTACATTTTTAATATATTCTTCTTTTTTTTAAAAATGACTATTGAGTTGCCTTTATCGGCTTTTGTTATTACTAAATTATTATTTTTTGATAATTGTTTTGATTGCTTTGTGTCTCAGTCCGAAATGTTTTCTGTTTGTTTTATTAGTTTGGCTATTTTTGATTTGTCAATTGGAGATATATTTGTGTTTATTGACGCTATTTCTGACTTGACGTTTCTTTAAAATAGGAGATATTGGCATGTGGTGCATATTTTGGCATATAATAAAAGTGGTATAAAAAAGTTAAGTGTTTTTTTATATGTCAAAAGTCACAGGGCTAAATGTGGAAATAATTTATTAATTATTTTCAAATCATTTTTATTTAATGACATTTCTTTTTTCACTTTTGTTCGTCTCATGATTTTTTTTAATGTATTGTTCGACTTCTTGTTTCGCTATTTTGTTAAACGCAGTAGAATCTTTCATGTTTAATTTTGATGACGCTGTTTCAATGTAATTTATTATCTCTTCAATTGAAAATTTTGTAGGTGTGATTGAATTTTTAAATCCTTTCTTCAATAAATTGATTTCAGTTTTACTGAAATTTTCTGATGTTTTATTATAAATTAAATGTTCTTCAAAATTTGGATAATTTTTACTATTGTTCCTTGTTCGTTTTCTTAAAGTGAAGAAAGGAATAAAATGTTATTATATTATATCAAAAAACTTGACGTACTCATAAATAAACATCATTCATATTCATATTCATTTTTTTATTAATCACTCGGCTTTGCAGTATTGAGATTATTCAAAATCTAATGGTATATTCAGAATATTTCTACATAAAGTTACACTTTTTTTTTATGGATATCATCATATATACATATTCATTCTTTGCTGTTTACAACAATATATATTTAAGAGCGGAAAGACCTCTGGTCAATAGCCCAGACAGACTAATACCTATATGTATTGTAAACCCTGTAATTGCCTTTTGGGTTTTTGTATAAATAAATTAATAATTATTTATGTTATATTGTTAAAATTATCTATCTTTTCCAGTTTATATTTAATATATATATATATATATATATATATATATACATATTTATTAATTGTTTAAATTTGAGTTATGTGAAGTTAGTTAATCACAATTAAAACATAAAAAGTGTTTTAATTGTGATATATATTTATGATTATTTAAATTTGAAATTAATGGAGATATTGCATTTTTAAAATATTAAGGGAAGAAACACCTCTGGTCGATAGCCCAGGACAGACTAACACCTTCATGCAAACTTATAATTGTACTATATAACTATATATTATATACAATTATTGTCTGATTAAAGATGTATATATATACATATAAAATATTAAGCAAGAGTGAAACGAATATAACTGCTAATTATAAATCTAAAACACAAAAAAAAAATTACAATGCAAAAAAATATCAACGAAATTATTTAAACTGTTCAAACTGGATGTGCGATGCACATTTTACACCTTCTGCACTAGAACTTCTTGTGAGTTCAGTCGTGTTAGTGATTATCTTTATCTTCGACTTACTTAAAGATATATATATATATATATATATATGTATAAATTTGTTTAGTAGAAAGGGATGGGTATATAATTATTTGTAGTTAGTAATTCGAGTTAGATTTGATCAATGAACATATTAACGGGGGGTTGGTTAACCGTTCGTTAATTTACCCAGAAAACTAGCTCAAAAAAAAATGAATAAATTTATTTACACAAAAAAAAATAGCAATAACAAAAAATTATAAATATACAAAAAAAAAATGACAAAGAAAATGCAAAAAAAATATACAGGAAAAAAAAAGTACAAAAAAAAAAGAAATAATAACAATAATATATAAAAAAATAATTAAGAAAGCAGAAATATCGGACTTACTCATTTAGTGTAGCGGCGAGGTTGGTGTCGTTTTTCGTTCTCTCGTGTGGTCGGAGGGGTACGTCTTTTATACCCGAGGATTAACCCTCGTCCCCGCCGACCATCTCAGGTACCCACCGTTTCGCGTTGATTAAAAATATAAGCAAAAAAAAAAGGCAAATTATTTTTATTCTAATTAAATCTTGAAGTAGATCAACGTGTGTGGATTGGAAATGCGCGTATGTACATGTATCACACACGTTGATCACTTGCGAAACGGTGGAGTAATTAATAAAAATAGAATTGTTTCGGAATGAGTAAGTCCGACATTGATATGTCACATATCAATAGATCGATAATTGAATTTTGCTTCTATTGATATGTGCTTTGATGTGGTTGTATTTGTTTGTTTTATTATTTGTTAAAAAAAACAACTATAATGAGGGGATGTCCTAAGTCATTGTGTCTGGATGAAGAAACTTGCGTTTTATGAATCGTAGTTTGATGAAAATTCATCCAGACACAATGCGTAATATTTTAATTGGTTATGTGTATGTTGCAGATGAAAATCTCGTTGGAAAAGCGAGAAAATAGCTTTTCACGTCATGACTGCTCGTTTTCTTAGGCATCTTGAGCATCTTTGTGGTGTGCTGTATATCGGTGTGTAGGTCTTTCTCTCAGCTAAATGATGGTGTGTTCCTCTTGTTCGTTGGATTCGCGGTTTTTCATTAAACCGCGAAAAACTCGGGGGTTTTTCCTGTCTGGGCGCTTTCTATTGTTTAATCCGCGTGGTTTTCGGTCCTAAACGTGACGTCACGGAAAACCCGGGATTAAACGTGCAGCCCTCGTGCTGACCTTCGTTCGTTGAGCGGTCCCTTGCAGGTAGCCGAAATCGGGTGGTACGGATAATACTTTTCTTTGCCCAGACAGGCCAGGTAAAAATCACTTCGCAGAGCTGAGAGAAAGTACCGCTTTTCACCACAAGATGCTGCGCCATGACGTGAGGGGTGTGAGATTTCATCTGCAACCATACAAACATGATCTTGTATTGGCGCGAAGGTCACTCATTTGAAAATGTGTATGTGTTGACGGGGCTTATAATAAGTGCCGGTAACAAACAATATTATATTATATATATTAAAGTAATCTTAGAGCATGCAGGATTTTCACCAGATAAATTAAAATGCATTTTTTTTAATTAGATTTTATAGAAAACAATTATGAAAATGTAAAAATGTGTGAGCATCTTTGTTTCATTTTAATTAATTTAATTGAAAATTATTAAAGAAATAATGAAAATCTGTTAGATTTTATTTCAATTTTTAATGTATATTTTTAGCAACAAAAATGTGCTTAATGACAATTTTAATGATTTCACTAAATTCTTCATTGTCATAGCTTTACACTCATTACCTATTAATTTCATTATAAAGTTCCTCTCTTAAATTTATTACACTCTTGCAATAACATAAGACAAAATGCATTGAAAAATGGATGGAAATGTACAAAGTAACAATAGTTAATTATAATACAAATATCCGTACGGTTCGAAGACACATGACAAAAAAATCCAACCACACATAAAATACCATAAATCTCGTACAACATATCCTCAGAAAATGTTTATCATACAATGAATTTTAATATTAATATACTTTTATCAGGATTTAATCCGTTTTTCATTATTTTAGTACAAAATGTTTCATTTTATCAGTTTCATTATATCTTCCATTTTTTTATTCTAACAAGAACTAGTGAATTTGGGTGGTGGACTGTTTTTTTTAAATAAGGTCGATATTTTTCTACCTAATATGTAAAAAATGCCAATATTTCTCCCACTTTACCTACGTAAATAATGCAAGTACATATTCACGTTTCACGATTGTTTTTATCAATGATTAATTTCTCTTTCTATCTCTTTCTGCTAAATTGCAAATAGCCGAATGTGTTCATTCCATTATTCATACCTTAACATCCTATCTTCACATATCCTTAAAAAAATGGTTTGAATCATGATCTACTTCAACCAGCTTCGATTGTGGGATAGCACTACGTCATACTTCATAAAATTTATATATCCATACATTCCCTCCTCCCTGAAAAATGATGAAAATCCGTTCTCGTTTCAAGGCAAAAAACACCGACGTTTTAGGTGTTCTAAAAATACGAAAACATCGCGGACATCTCTTTGTAAGTTTAGAAAATCAGTGAAAACAAACACGCACTTAAAGTCAGTCATGTATTTACGGGGGTTTCTAAATATAGCCTGAGCGACCATAGCCGAGTTTTGTTGATACTAATTTATTTAAATTGAGAGCGCATTGAAACGCCGAACTTTATAAATTACGCATTCGCCGAGTTAATTTATTTACGTTTGCCGAAATGAACGGAGAAAATCGTAATTTAGGTAAAATTGTTATTGGATTGGATTAATGAAATTTATTAACGGAAGGAGTGATGAATAAATATTTCATTTTTTTTGATTAATTAAATTAATGTTTAAAAGAGACAAAATGCAAGAAACAACAAAATTTAATAAAGCATGAAATTCTTTTTCACCCACAACTAAAAGAGTGTTTAATATGAAAATAACCTGAAATTATTAAACAAATTCATTTCACAACATTCAGGACAGTTAAATTGACATAGAAGACATAGAACATAGACATAGAAGAATATAACAATTTATATTTATAGAAATGTATTGTATTGTGTGTCTTATTATTTACTTTAGTGTATGTTAAATTCTTCTTCTTTATATTTTATCCGAATAATTTGACAAGATGAAAATATAAAATCCAGGCAGAAAGACCATTGGTCGATAGCCAATTGGCAGACTTTTACAATATACATTTTAATATTTTATGTTATAAATGTTGTAATACGTTTGTGAATAAAGATTATCTATATATCTCACAGCACCCTAGACCAGGGGTATGTATTTTTCAAAGCAAGTTTATTCTTTGTTTTAAGATTTATAACTGTAGAAAATTTCATTTCACAAGAATACGTAATAAAAAAAAAACAGTAGTAAAAAATGAAATATTATAAATTTTGCGGCATCCTTATTTCATACTTGCGGCACATTAAGGTTCTGCGTCACCCACTTTGAGAACCACTAAGATAGAGTATCACTTATGTTGTATTTCCAAGTGTATTCCTTATCCAATTTTAATTATTATAATAAACAATTTATTGGTCTCTTTTACAAAATAAATAAAAATATGCAATATACAGAACTCATTGGATTTAAATCAATTTCTATGTTAGTTTTTTCTTCTACTTTATTCTGAATAAATTCCTCACTTAACCCGCGGTGTAATATTTTTAATTAATAATGATAGAAAATTAAAACATTTAGTTTTTTTATGTTTCACAGGGTAAGTACTCCTTGATAATAGTATCTGACCGAAACTATTCGGAAAATGGAGTAAAATCTCTGAAACATAAAAAACAAGTATTTTAATTTATTATCATTATTTTCTTCTACTATTAGATGCATGAATTGTAAGAAAAAAAAATGTTAGAAAGTAAGCGTACACTCTGGCTATTTTAGGTAGTGTCATCCTAGTGGCGAGCGCTTTTTCTCGTTCGGCTCGGTGTGCGTCCAGTTCCCATAGTAAGTAAGCATCCTCAAAATGAGAATATAACAATTTATGAAATAAATATGAATAAAATATTAAAAATCAACCAATAAAACACAGATTAGATTGAATAACTTCAAATTCTCGACTAGTTTCGGGTTATCAGCTCATTTTATTCAAACTAATCCGTGTTTTATTGGTTGATTTTTAATAGTTTATTCATATTTATTTTATACAATATGAACTACTAATGTCTAAATAGTAAAACCATTAATAACAATTTATATTTATAGAAATGTGTTGTATTGTGTGTCTTATTATTTATTTTAGTGTATGTTAAATTCTTCTTCATATCGATTCCTTATACCTTTTTAGGTATATTTTTGAATGTAAAATTCAAAAATATATAGGGTGTTCAATTTGTAAACAGAAGTTTACCTTATAATCTAAGTAAATTAAAAACCTTGTATATTAAAAATATATTTGAATGATAGCTTCTTTAAATCCAAGAAGCTTTTATATGCAAGTTTTTTTTAAATTCTTACCAAAAATGCCATACCTAATAATAATAGTTTCATTTTAATGCAAAACACGCAAAACAAAGATATAAATAGATGTAGTTGTTTTAATGTGTATTTGTTTAAAGTACTTACGTAACGTAAGTCAAAATGTCACAGATTTATTAATTATTAATTATTTTTTATTTATTAATTATTTTCAAATAATTTTTATTTAATCAAAACAAAGATCTTTATATTTAGAATCGTGTGACATTAAAAAAAAATCGATCAAATAGAATTTAATTAACTCTTCTTTTTGTACTTTCCGGGATTACGTTGTACGGCTTCTCGCATTTTAATTAACGAATACGCTAAGTGTCATTTGATGAAAAGCTTATTAAAAAGATTATCAGCTTAATACAAATAGGGTTAAACCATTAAATAACTGATATCGGGCCAAAATTGAAATCAATATATTTTTAACTTAAAAAAAAATATTTTAGAGATTTTAAATTCATATCAAGAGTAATATCACTTTAGATATATCTGTAAGTAACGAATTATTTAAGTCAATTAAATAAGATACTGTAAACCCTATTTTTTATGCACTAGATTAATTTATTAATAAATTAAATAAAAAAAATAATTTCTTTTTAGCTACTGCGACTTTTTTCTTTAACTTAAAACAGCTACCTCTCAGGCACATACCTCCCCAAGCGCTGACTTATATAATGGAAATATGCTGTTGCAAATAATTTATTAATTATTTTAAAATTCATTTTATTTAAATAACTGCGACCAAGTGAATAAATACTGTTTTCTGTTGTAATTTATTAATGACAAGTGCAAAATTAATGACTATAAGTATAAGTAAGTATAAGTATAGTTTATTGATCCATATAAATCACAAAGATATTGGACAAGTCAATTACAATTAATAGATAACAAAAATATTACAAGAAAAAATCCTCTATAGAATAAAAAATCTTAATAGCTAAATACAATTTAAGCGCCTTCTTGAATTTGATATATATATTAATTTGTTTAAGTTCTGGCGGAAGATTATTATATATTTTTATGCAATTGTAGCCTGGGCCTCTCTCGTATTGTGCAGTATTATGTTCAACTACTGAAAGACTATTGCGATGTCGCGTATTATATTTATGAAATGATGAATTTTTTTTCAAAATATTTAGCATGTTTATTTACAAATAGACTGCACCTCATTTATATAATGAGGTGGATGGAAAAGTTAAAATATTTGACTTTAAAAATAACAATCTGCATGACTCTCTCGGTGATACATTATGAATTAATCGTACTAGCCGTTTCTGTAAGACAAAAATCCTACTACGCAAAGCAGATTTTCCCCAGATGATTACATTGTAAGAGAGAGCGGAATATGCTAGAGCGTAGTAGACTTCAACTAAATTCGGTAAAGCTAATATATTTTTTAAATTTAGTATTGCATAATAGGCCTTGTTTAATTTATTACAAACAAAATCAATATGACATTCACATGACAGCTGGGAATCTAAGAGAATGCCTAAAAATTTATTTGAATTTGTAAAATTCAATTGTTGTATATGTGTTGGAATTTTCATGTTGAAACAATATACACATTCTGTCTTACTATGATTTAAAATGAGACTATTTTTCTTCATCTTTTGTCTTGCTAATTAAGCTATCGAGAATTGGACTACTTGCCGATAATACAACCGACGTATCATCCGCAAAATTGATTAATTTCCCACTGCTAATATATTGTTTCATGTCGTTCACATACAATGAGAAGATCAATGGTCCTTAGATGGAGCCCTGAGCTACCCCTGTTTTTATACTGAATTCTATTGAATTAAAATTATTACATTTTACATAAAAACGTCTATCACTTAAAAATGAAATTAGAAAATCTAAAATGTTAGCACGAATTCCAAGTTTTTATAATTTATACCTCACAAATTCTATGTCCACTGTATCAAACGCACGGGATAGATCGATCAGAATATTTATAGTCACAATAAATTAATCTAGCTTTATACAAACAAAATCTAAATGTGCTGTGTGCCCCAATTTATTTCTTCAATTAAAAACTTTTTTTTAAGATTCATTGATAATTTTCTGTAAAGTCTTCTGTAAGCTAAAAATGTTACTAACTTTTCTAAAAATGTTTTTCTAGTCACAGTTAATATATGTAACAAAACATCAAAAAACACGTAAATGTTCGTAAATGTTTTTGATATTTTGTGTAATGGAAAAAGTAAACGTTATATTTTATGAACATTTTAGCAGTATATTCGATACTTGTTCGGCTACTTTCATAATAGAAACAAGCCATCAGCATGGGGGATTTCCTATGTAATAACCGACACGAAATCAAAAACACAGACACAGGATTATCCTTCAGTTAGTTTCCACAGATTTGTATATATTGCGACATTTGTCAAAATTAGGTGTGAGGCAATTGAAAATAGTTTAAAGGATAAATTAAACACTTGGTTTGTTTCACTACTGATAATGAAACAACCCGAGTGTTTTTTTTTATCCTTGAATTATTACTATTTGAAATTTTCTTTCTGCCAAGATTTTATGGTGTTGCTTGAAACTATTCATTTGACGGACTTGGTGCAATATCTTCGAAAATAGTTAATAAATATTTAACGTGAATTAAGGGTAATAAACAGACATTTTATTCAAAGATGATTCACACTTTTGCAGTTATTTAAAATAAACAAACAAAAATTACTGAAAATTATGACTAAAACAGTACAGTACAGCTCTGCTCTGCCTACTAGGGGGTAGACTTAGTTGGCAGAGTTGTACTGATAATAATAATAATAAATTTATTACCCAACAGGAAACAGTAGCCCAATTACAGCATAATACAAAATAATTTTACATTATAATAATTGCAAGACAAACATGAATATAAATATAAATAAATACCAGTACAAATATCGATACGGAAACAATAAAATATACAAATAAAGATTACAAATTGTAAAAAGAATTAGTAGCGTAATAATATTGATGAAAGCGTATCACAGAATATATCACAATTATAAAACCGTGCGTTAAAAATTCTACACATTGTACTAATAGGAGAACGTAAACCAGACATATTTCGATTGAAGTGAACATAGAATGTTGGTTTATGTCGCCCGTTGAAGAGGGATGAATCCCGAAATACGTGAAAAATTAATAGCTACACAAACCATACTTAAAACTAATGTATATATTTTGTATATGCTACAAAAAAAATGAATTAAAATTAAATCAATTATTATTTTTTTTGTAACTTAATAATTATACAGTTTATACAAAACAAACAATGTTGAAATCAAAAGTATATATATAGGGTAATCCCAGATATGATCTACGTTATCATCTGTTCGCCTCTTTAGTAATTTTATCTTTTCATACGATTTGTCTGTTAAAAATTGCATCCTTATATGTAATCTTTGTTTGTAGAACATTTTTTTCTGAATTTTCCGAAATTGTAAATGTGTTATACAGAACAAAGTTTGGAAATGTTTTTCATTATCATTAAATTTATTGATAATAATTTCTGTTAATTTTTTTCATCAAATTTTTTAAATTTTCTCCTTGAAACTTTAATATTTTCTCAAATCATTTTGCTTTAAATACGCATTCTAAATTACCAAAACACCAAAACTTAAATGCAGAAGCCAACTTATATTTCTGTCAGGTGTATAACAATGATTTATAGTAGAATCTTATATTTCTGTCAGGTGTATAACAATGATTTATAGTAGAATCTGATGTTGTTTTGGAAAACTCGGGGTACTTTATTTTAAACTTTTTGGCAATCCAGCTGCGTAGATTTAGAAAAGTATTACACTCATTGTAATTTTCTGATATCGAATACAGATACATCATTAAGGAGAGAGACCTTCATTAAGGAGAGAGTCACTGAAATCTGTTGGATTTTTGATTGCTGTATATATAACTTGTGGAAGGATTAAAATCATATTTTCTTCGGCGAACATAAATCCAATTTTTAAGTAAGGCTTTATTGTTATTTGTTTAAAGTACTTATGTAACATAAGTCACAATGTTGCAGTAGCTAAAGATGGAATAATTTATAAATTAATTTTTCAAAAAGAATTTGAAAAATTAATTTAATAATAAATAATTTGTTAATTTGTTGATTGTTAAGGCTTTCACTTGGTTATACATTTTGAGTTTATTAAATAAAACACTTTTTCACTTTGTTTGTATAACTTGTTATTTTATTTTAGTGACTATAATTTCGAAGCATCATTATCAAACTAAGACTAATAATTTGATTTATATTCGTGACCTACTTTAATCAGATTTAATACTAGATTTGGACATTACAGGGAAAGGAAGTAAATAATGCATGAAAACAGTATGTTTAATTGATTTTTGTTAGCATGCTTCCTCGGTGTATTTTTTTTAAGAAACGCAAAACCAATCTCCCACGAGAATTAATCCGAACCGCGTCGCAAACAACCCAATTTCGAGCCTCCACAATAAAAACTTTAATCCTCATCGTCCCAAAATCGACGTCTGGCGCCCCCGAGGAGAGCGCCATTAATACGACAGGGAAATTAACCAGCACCCTTCCTTTCCTTTTTTCCACCCCGTGAGACATCATCGCTGCAACCACAAAACGTGCATAAAAAACGCCCCCACGCGAAATCGATTTCGAAACATCCAGGCCGTGACTGAGACATTAAATAAATCAACTTTATTGTGGAGCCATTTACGAAACGACATGGCATTCCGTAATGTCGGTTATTGTTATTGGGGTTTAATCTATCGGCTGTGTATGCGTAGTTTATTTAATGTTCGGTACTTACGTTTCTAGAGGTTGTGTAATAAAATCGCGCATTCTAGCATTATATGTTATTGTTTGGTTTTCGATCTGAATATAATTTTATTTGGTAACTAGTTTTTTGTTTTAATATGTTTCTATAACTTAATTGTATAAAATTGAGATTTAATATTATTGACATCATTAAAAAAATATGAAAAACAGCAGATGGCCCAAATTTGATCCTTGAGGAACACCATTGTTTAACTTATATGTATGTGATCGAAATCGTTTGTATCTCATATAGTTAATTATGTGTGTTAATTAAATATACCATAATTACATTTAATGAAATGTTCATTTATCTAGCGTATGGATTCACTTCGGTTTTTCGAACCTCATCATACGCATATATCGCGAGCCGAGTGTGTGTATTTAATGTGAGCTCCTAATTTTTGATAAAATTTTGTGTTTTGTGGATTGCGGAAAATTGGCAAACGCATAGTGATTAGTACCCTAAGGTATTTTATATAATTCGTTTTGCAATCGGTTCGTTATAGTATTATTTTCTGCAATTATTTTGATTCAATTGATCACCTCCATACATATTGCCCGTCTAAGTTTTTATTCGTGTGCGATTTGACCTTTGATCTCTCATTCGGAATAGCGAGGCGAGGTAAATCCTCGTTTATTATTTTTTTTTGTTAAAATTAGGTTTCATTTTATGTATGTTATTTTACTAATTTATTGAATTAACTTTATTAACAATCCGTGGCTTTCCTGTATGTCTTTAAGTCCTCAAAGCTGACCCTTTGAGATGAAGATGTCTTTGTGTTGTTTACTTTTCATTTCAATCAAAATAATGGCTGTCATCTGTTCCATTTGTAAATCTACAATGAGCCCCCGTGCTAATGCTCTAATATGTCATGGTATTTGTGGTGAATGGTTCCATGCTAGCTGCTTAAACTGTGGAATTGATTTAATAGAATACTACATTAATTAGAGCAGAAAGCGTAAGGGCGATCATTAGGTATGTAACACATGTCTTACTGGGGATTCCATGAATAATAAAGTCATTTATTTATTTTGTTTATTTATTTACGGACATCGCATAAGTAACTAACCATCTTTATTCAAATGTGTATATGTATGTACAATAATATACAAAAATTAGAATTATATTCTGTAGATGATGAATCGGCTATCGACCGGAGGTCTTTCAGCCAGGACATCGCATATTTAACAAAATCTTCTATTATAAAATAATAACAAAAAATATCTAAATGAAACTACAAATAAGTATACACAATACATGAAAATAACAAATTAACTCAAATAATTGCTTTAAAAAGTATATAACTAAATAATACAGCTTGATAAATAAATAACCCTTAGACCACGCTTAAATAAAAGAAAAGATGAACAAAAAATATGGAAATTGGAATTAGAGTTTAAAATATTGCAATATTTCATCATCCTAACGATGGGATTGTGATTTCCATAGTTAGATGAATAAAATAGTATTCGATATAATACTTTAGCCCTAATGGTTTTAGTAATGCAAAAATTAAAGTCAAGAACTGAGAGTAAATAACTACACTCAATTAAACCGATAATTAGTTTAAATGCGAAACACAAGTCGAGCATCTTCATCTTTATTTAATGAAATGATTAAAAGTGTTCTACAAAAGGAACTCGTTTCAAGCTGGAATTTCAAAAATACATGCAGGGTTTCGTCGATGATATTAATAATATGAAAAAACAAATTGTAAGTCTTGAACAGGCCTTCGATAAATTATCTTCGAACTCCTCTAATGCATCTTCGGCGATTAATATTGCTGCTGAATTAGGCTTACAATATCCCTGAATCATCATCTGGTACCTCGCAGGAGAGGATTCAGAAAGATTTATTGGCGTTTCGATCGGTGACAAATACAAGTGTAATACCTCATAAGATTATACGTGTTGGAAAACAATCCAATAAACCTAGACCGATTAATTAAATAAAAATAGTTGTCCTTTCTCTTACTATTTTTATTTAAATAATTAAAGTCTCCACAACCAACAACCAACATAAAGTAGATTACAAGACCGATTAAATTGATTTTTCGAGAACGTGAATCTGCTGTTAATCTTCTGAAACCAGTAAGAAATACTGATTTGGGTGATATAAGACTGTCGAGTGATAGGATGGAATTACAGCGCCAGCACCTTCAGATGTTGAAAGAAGAATTAAATAATCGCAAACTTAACGGAGAACATAATTTATCTATAAAATATGTACATGGTAATCCAACTATTGTAAAAACTGTCGATAGGAGAATATCAAAAAACTAAATATTTATTTTCATAACGTTGGGGGAATTCGCTCCAAAATACGTCAACTAAATTTGAATCTTAATCTAAGTAATTATGATATTTTAGTAATAGTCGAAACTTGGCTAGACTCATCACTATTACTAACTAATTATTAAGTTAGTAAGTCCATGTTCACTATCCGGGAAGTGAACTTGGACTTAATAATTTTATAATATACAGATGCGATCGATTTGATAAACATAAATCCCGGGGAGGTGGGATAATGATAGCTGTTAAATTCGATCTTAATAGTATTGCTATTGATATTACACCAAATATAGAAGAAATTTATGTAAAAATAGGCAAGGATTTAATTATATCATCGGCTTATGAATTCAAGGTATTACTTGCAGTATTGCTCCAGCATTGATCACATATGCAATTCATTTCCAGGATTTCGTTTCCTTTTTTGGTGGTGACATAAATTTACCCCACGCATCTTGGAATAAAAATTGCAACTAAATTAAATAAAATGAAACAAAGATGATTCACACATGATTTTGCAGCTGGAAACGGGGATTGGTCGAATTTTATTGATCATTGCCGGAGGTTTTCCTTGTTTAATTTCATTGTAAAAATTGCAATGTTAGTAGTGTATTACGAATCGATAACTATTGTATAAATGCTCAAATCCTTTCTGAGTCGTTGGAGTCACATGGTATGAAGCAAACTAACTATATTACTAATATGCGTGGCGTGCTTCTTGACTTACACCATATTTCATACAACTTATATATTGACTCAAACATGGAAAACGATTTTTTTAGCTTTAGTGATTACATTTACAACTTTAAGGCTGCGAATTACGTTGAGATTAACAGGTTATTTTCTCAAATTTCTTGGGAGAATTACCTAAGCGATGATGATATTAATATTAATTTGGACAAGTTCTATTATGTTTGTAAATTTATCATACACAAATTTGATCCATTAAAACGGATATATACTTCTAGATACCCAAAATGCTTTAATAAGGAACTAATACATTTGGTAAAGTTGAAGAAAGAGGCCCATACAAAGTACAAACAGGATGGAAAATTGTCTATCAACAATTTATATTTTACCGTTCGCAATGTAAATCTCTTAATGAAAGTCTTTATTCCAACTATTTAATGTAGAAAATTCTATTAATTCAAATGGAAAATCGTTTTGGAATTATATTAATGATACAAAGAAAACTACTGGCTATCCAAGGACTATGTTTTTCAATAATAAAACATCACATTCTAGTCAGACATGTGCGGAATTATTTGCGGATTATTTTTCAAAGGTTTATGTTAATGATGTCGTCAGTACATCCACACCCATTGTATCAACCAGCTCATATAATAATTTAACGTCTAGCAATTAGTTGAACAATTCATGCTCTATCGGGCCTGATGGAATTTCAAATTACTTTTTTAAAAAATGTATTTATTCCCTTTGTACACCTATTATTTAATTCTTCTTTAAAATAGGAATATTTCCCTCAGCCTGAAAAAAAGTTTCATAACGCCTATTCATAAAAGCGGTTGCCGAAATAATATTGAGAATTACCGAGGCGTTTCTATTCAATCAGTACTTTATAAAATTTTGGACAAAATTATTTCCGAACAATTGATATTCAATTGTAACAATATTATATGTAAAGAACAACACGGATTTTGTAACGAAAAATCTACAATATCTAATTTGTTGATACAACAACAAATTAGATATTGTAGATTCATATATTATTGACGCTTTAGAGAATAATTTTCGAGTTGATGCAGTTTATACTGACTTCTCTAAAGCGTTTGATTGTGTTTCCTATTCAATTTTAGTTCATAAATTGCAAAGAATGGGTTTCGGCGATTCGGTCATAAAATGGTTACATATTTTTTAACTGGCAGAACTCAAATCGTTGAAATTAATAATTTTACTTCAAGACCAATTAATGTTCTCTCAGGGGTGCCACAGGGATCTTACTGTGGGCCAGTGCTTTTCCTCTTATTTATCAACGATATTCACACCTATATAAAAAAACTCTAAATTTCTATTATTTGCTGATGATCTTAAGATATTTCGTTTAATTAATTCTGTTTCTGACACCAATTATAAACAAAATGATTTAGATAGCATTTTTCAATGGTGTTGCGATAATCAACTATTTTTTAATTATGATAAGTGCATTTCAATCTCGTTATGCTGGGAATAAATACTTTATTAATAATAATGAAATTCCTATCGGCCAATATCTCAATGCATATTAATAATATTTATTCGAAAGCCTATCAGACGTTGGATTTTATCCAGCGTTTCACATTAAAAACTCAAAAACTACTATTTATTTAATTAAATAAAATGAAACAAAGATGATTCACACATTTATTTATTTCATTAGTCAGGCCGCAACTGGAGTATGCATCCTGTATTTGGTCACTGACTTATAACAATAAAATTAAACAGATTGAATGTGTACGAAATAGGTTTTTATTACAGTGTTCATTTCGTATGGGTATAAAGAGATGCAATTATAGCAAATTTACTATTTTAAGATCTATTAACTTAGTGCCCCTGAGATATAGACGAATTGAGGCTGACTTATGCTTTTTGTATAAAATAGTTAATGGTATTGTTCATTGCTGTGATTCATTATCATCATTAAATTTCAGTATTCCATCTATTACGAGAAGAAGATCTATATTTAAAGAAACATTCCATAGATCTAATTATGGTCAAAATAAACCAATATGTCGAAATTTTTGACTTACGTTACGTAAGTATTTTAATGTACATCGATGCCCATTATGTAATTCAATATCTGGTGGGGTATTTGCCAGTTGTTTTAATTGATATTTGTTTTAAAGTAAAAAAAGCAAAAGATAAAATATTTTTTTTCAAATTTCTTTTATTTAATTTATAAGTTTGTCTTGT
The DNA here is from genome assembly GCA_963082785.1 of Philonthus spinipes. Classification (NCBI taxonomy): domain Eukaryota; kingdom Metazoa; phylum Arthropoda; class Insecta; order Coleoptera; family Staphylinidae; genus Philonthus; species Philonthus spinipes. The sequence continues at coordinate 23,138,923 of OY720299.1, forward strand.
AAATTGTAAATTTCTGAAATAAAATGTGATTCTTATTTTTCCATTGTATTTCAGAAATTTACAATTCTCAAATCCCCAACAAAGAGATCATAAACACGAGCACTCAGACATCTGGTTTTTTAGAGGTGTAAAATTGGAACGGTCTTCTAAAAATACCCGAAATTCAGAACAGGTACCTCACATGAGTAACTGTCCATCCTCTTCGCATTTTCTTCTTTAAAATTTTCTAGACACACGCAATGCGTCAACCTGTGATAATTAATTAAAGACGCCCGTATCAATGGGCGCGCTAATTATTTATTGAGGAATTAAATAAACGGGCCAAGTGCCAGCGTCGGGACGCCGATCACGGAAATTATTTGATCGTGCCGGAGATACGGAAATTTGTCCGTATTGATTGTTGACGGTTATTGATTTTGCTTAATGCAGACGTCGTCGGCGTTTCCTCTCTCCATCTTGTTGTGTTATTTATTTATTAAATCCTTACGGATGTCGCACGGAATATTTTGAATTGAAAATTGTCTAAAAAAAATATATTTCAATAGGCTGAAAGAACTATGGTCGATACGTATTTTTTTTATTTTTTATTCATTGACCCTTTTACCTTTCGGTGTAGGGACCCTTTTCGTAATACGTATTGTAAATAATAATTAATCATGTAAAATTACACGAATGAAGAGTCCAAGGAAATGCGGATTTTAATCTCATATACAAATAAACATATTCACAATAAAATGAAACTCTTTGTCTATTCTTGGCTATAGATTTTTTATATTACAAGAACATAACGATCACACAAAAAATATTTAATTGCTAAATGGCTATCGACTCCGCTTCTTTTTACGTTATTTTCTACAATTTTGATGTTATTTTATATATAAATTATTTTACTCCGTCGAAATGTTGTTTTTTTTTATTCGTACACATTTTAAGTCGAAGAGGCTAATTACAGAACTGAAATAATAAATCTTAAGGGTGCGGTTTAGACGAAAGAGATAGCTAAATATTGGCAATCACTAATTCGAGTTAGATTGCTGTTGTGATCAACAATATTGTATTATGCATTAAAGTAATCTTAAAATAAGTATGAATTTTATCAGATGAATTAAAAATTATTTTAATGTTTAGTTTGTGTGAAAAACAATTATGAAAAACAATGAAAATTGATCAAAATTATTGCAAATTTCAAATTATATTTTTGCTAATAAAAACTTGTGCAATAAAAATTTAAAGGATTTCACTAAATTCTGCATCCAAATAAATTAGCAGACCCGACCTATTAATTTCATTATATCTTACAATTTTCTTTTCTAACTTGAACTAGTAAATTGACGTAATGCACGAAAATTAACGATTTATTTTTTATTTAGACTGATACTTTATACTTGGTAGATATAGAAATGTAAATATTATTAAATCTAAAAGAATGGCTTTTTTAAACGATTATTTCCATTTTACTATATAGCTCTCTCTTTCTACTAAACCGCAACCTTAAGCGAATTAATATACCTGACAATAATAATCTTATCACAAAAAGTAGGAGTTACGAATGATTAGATTCAGCATGCATATGAATCTGGGACAAAGAGTTTATATAATAACAAGTTAAAATGTATTGTGTGAGCGATAGGTAATTTCTATATAAATATGAATACAAAAAATCTAAACTTCGCTTTTATTTAAAAATTGAAAATAACTATGTAGGTATAAATTGTTCAAACAACGAAGATATAAATTTTAAAAAAAGCATTTTTAATTTTTCTGAACGGGATTTTAATCAGCATTCTGCAAAAGTGCCAAATTTAAACCTACCCTCTATCTCTTATAATAAGTGATATTCGAATTTGAAACACCCTGTATAGTATTTAAAACGTACTTTTTTGTTTGGTATAGATATAGGCATTATGATTTCATCAATTATAAAGTTCTTTCTATCCCAAAAAACATAAAAAATATGATTCGTGTCTATTATTATTAATACAGTAAAATCTAAAAAAAGAACAGTATATTATAGCATATAGCATAGACTTGTTGATTGTCATAAGGGTTCGCCTGCTCACATAACAAAACATGTTATATAAAAATTATACGAAACCATTTATTTGTTAATAAGAGATAACTAATGGTAATAATATATTTTTTCAATTAAAACAGTTTTAGCCATACAGAAAATGTAAATATTTTTTTAGCATTAGGCAAACCCACATCGGAATCCTTCTCGCGCTCAGCTTACAGAAGAAAACTTTGATTTTTGATTTTTGGAATATTTTTTTATGAGCGCCTTCAGAAACTCTTATTCGCCTAAGATAGATTAAATTATTAATATAAACCGTTAAAGTCAGAAAAATCTTCATTTTTAATTAAATATGTTAAGCAACAGGTAAGCCTAATCTTAATGTAATTGTTGTTAAATTACTGATGATTGTGTAAAGATTTAAGATAATTTTGTCGCGATTTACGAAAAAATGGTAAATTTCTTAAAGAAACGATTCGTCATTTTCAGGCAAAAGTACATATGTTTCAGGAAAAATATATGCGAAAATCGTGTTTATCTAATCTGGACACGATACATTTTGAACAAATAATATTTAAAGCATCAATTAAAACACTTGCTTTATTTCACTATTCTTGTAGTGAATATGACGCAATATTTATGTATTTCAGAAAACCCCGAAATATATGTTATTTTTATTATTATCAAATTACGATTAAGAAAATTTAAATAATAAAATCTCAATGCAACTTAAGGTTTTTTCTGATGTAACAGATGTGTTGTTGTGAGTTACGTGAAGAGATTCGAACAATTAAAAATAAAACACTTTGTATTCCTGTATAAGTGAAAGAACTTGTGTGAAGAAAGGAATACGAAGTGTTTTATTTTTAATTTATGCGCTATCGCGGCAACACACAGACATTGATATTTCCGTTAAAAGCATAAAATTAAGGTAAACGTATCAAATTGGTTTGTAACCAATTTGCTAATTATATATTTTACTTTATTAAAAAATAGAGTCTCCTTTTTTCACAGTGAATAACTATTGTGGAAAATTGAGACTTTTATGTTTTATTTAATAATTAATTTCATCTCCACGTAACAAACGTATAAAGTAGAGTAAAACACTGGATTAATTTTATTTGTATCTCTCTCTTAGTTTAATAATGACGAGTTAAAATTATTGAGACCATAGTTACTAAAATCAATTCAAAGTTATACAACTAAAGTGAATGTATAACGAAGTAGAAGCATCTATTATCAATAATATGAAGTATACTTTATTTATTTAAACGTTCACTTTTTATGTAACATTTTATATACACACATCTTTATTCAGACTATACAGATCATTTTATGAAATATAATTAATATCTATTAATCGGCTATCGACCTATGGTTTTTCCGCCTGGATCTTTGTGTTAACATCCTTGACGTGAAAAAAGTATAATGATAACTAACTCTCTATGTTATAAGTCATTGTAGATTGTGTTCGTAATTTAACTGTTATTAATGTGATCAAGTGATGCAATGAATTCATGAAGAGTTATGCTGGGGAATTTACGTTTGGGGTTTATTACGTGGTATACATAGGGAATTGATTAGGTTTAGGTTTGTGGGATTTGAGAAAAATTTGTTGGCCAAAAAGGAAAGTCTCTGTTCGATGGGGTTGATATTGGTTATTTCATATAGAAGTGGATTTGAAGGATTATGTAAGAGTTTTGAAATTATTTGTCATATTTTCTAAAATTCTGTTGAGAATGGTATAGAACTGAATATACAAAATAATTATATATATTGTTGCGTCCCGGATTTTCAAATGGTTTTATTTTTATTTAATTTTATTTAACACAACACAATTGATATTTAAACTTCTGACACCAGGGTGATTTAATTCTATTCGGATTCCAGCCGAATTTATGTTAATTTTATTAAGGGGTTTATTTAATTTAAAATAGATTTTAATTGCCACTTAAACTTTTATTAATTAATTAATAATTATAAAATATAGATTATACGTTATGACAGCGCGAGAGATGCGACTCTGTTGCGTGATACAATTAGACTCTGTTTTGATCGGCGTCGCATTGTCTTAAATACTATTTTAATGCTTGCGCAGCATTTCACATTAAAATAAAAATGATACATAATAATAATCTATTCATTTGGGTGGATATAGGTGTAGGGTTATATACAAAATAAATATGAGTTAAAATTAATAAAAACACTCACCGTGTAATTGTTGCTAATAACGAAAAACCATCCTTCTTGTAAAAATTTGCAAATCGCCAATTATCACAACAAAAATCAATTGCACACACGGAAACAATTTAATACGTATGTATCTGCCCGTGGCCGGACCAGGCACAACTAAATCTTCTTATCTTAAGAATGCGAACGCAGAGCGAGTTGTTTTTTTTTTACTTTTTTTTTACGATAAGTACGCTCGCAGATTTCAATCCAGTCGGACGAAATCGCGCGCATGATCAAAATTCCGGTTTAATTCTTAATGTTTGAAATTATTTCTAATTGTGCACGCAATTTCTATTTGTTTGTAATTAGTGATTAATAAATGTGGGTTAATTTGTGTATATCTTCGAGAATTTTGATTCATCACAGTTGGATTTTCAGTTATCTTTTGATTGAGGTATGTTAAGTGCTATATCTTTTTAAACGGGAAATAATTTATTTCTTATATACAAACATCTTTATTCAGACAACATCATTACATAATCGTATATATACATTTATATTTAAATAAGAAAACAAATATTGTGTTAGTGTGTCCGGACTATCGACCTGGGGTCTTTCTACCCCTGTATTTCTTATTTATCATGGTGTGAAAGTGAATATTTTTTCCATTTTAGTTTATTAAAAATATATATTAAAATTAAATAGAAAAGTGTATTCATTCACTTGGTCACAGTTATTTAAATAAATTAAATAAAAATGATTTGATTGTGGAAATAATTTACTAATTATTTTCAAATCATTTTTATTTAATTTATATTAAAATTGTGTTTTTTTTCCTTTTTTGCCTCAGATACGCCCCCATATGGCCAGCTCTCAGCGGTTTGAAATTAAAAAAATGATATATATCAGTGCATTTCTTCAATTTTCAATATAGATTCTATAAAAAAATCATAAAATTTAGGTAGCTGGATTTTTTCTTTATAGTAATTTTCCAATTTTTAACATGAAAACATAAATTTGGGGTGAAACAGGACTTACCCAAAATATATTTTTTATTTTATAACAATTTCTGATTTTCAACACAGATTCCATTAAATTAAAAAAAATATATATGTTTTTATTTTATCGTGAAAATTTTCGAACCGCCAATTTCAACAAATATGCATGTTTTGAGGTCCCCTGAGTCCATTCCATCGAGTTTTGAAAAATGTCTGTGTGTGTGTCTGTGTGTCTGTGTGTGTGTCTGTGTGTCTGTGTGTTTCCGCGATAGCGCATAAACGGCTAAATGGATTAAGCTCAAACTTTATATCTAAGCTTTAAATAACAGTGGAATGATCTGAAAAGCTTTTGGTTAGAATCAAAACTCATTAAGTGCAACTTTACTCTTAGCAATTTTTCATTTTTTAATTCGGATAGAAAAATGTTTCAAATAAAAGTTTTAGATCTTGGAAAATAAATAATTTCTGTTATAAAACTTTTATTGTAGGACCTCCAGTTTTCATTTTATAAGCATTTATCTGATAAATTCCCTTAGAGATTTTAATTATTAAAATAATTATTTTAATGACAATTAAAACGTCAAAGTGCCGTCGTATTCAGCACATTCGCAAAGTTTGAAAAAAACGAAGAAGAGTGTGGATCAATGATTTCAACACATTGTAAGGTAAGAACTAACACACATAATTATAATATTCTTCTCAATAGTCGGTTTTAACTTTGAAAGACAACAATCAATGTTTTCTATTAATCATTTTGCTTTCCTATTAAATTTTCAATTAGAAACTTATTTGACCGTATTCACCGGGGAAAGTACCATGATGGACACATCACCATTTTTTTTGAGGTGAAAATAGGATTTACCTTTAGAAAAAATGTTTATATATATCGGGTTATTCACGGTATACGAAACGGAGTATTGTGGCCAAAGCTACATTATAAAATTATTTTCATGTTATATTAGGTATACCAAATACTATAAAAATATCGAAGTTTTATTTTTTTAAATGGAACACCCTATATATTATTATATTTTTATATTCTGCGTTCAAAATAACTATAGTTTTTATTACGATTGTTAGTACCTAAACCTAATGGTATTTGAAATAATTGGAATTTTGTTAAAATCTAACCTAATTTTCAAATATCAACTATTTGAGAAGTATTTAGGTTATGTCAACAAAATTTTCAGGTATATTTAGCAATGGATCATATTTCTTTGCTCTATTACAAAAACCTTAAAATTTATGCAGAGTTGTCCAAAAAAATATAACTTACTTAATAAGAGCTTTAAATTGGTTAAACTTGTTTTTTTTTTAAATGAAATACTATATTTTTTAATATTCTATTAAATGAACATTATAATTATCTATCAAAAGTTTCCTATACCTCTAACCTCTAAGTTGAGGTGTTTTGGCAGAAAATGCAAAAAATCAAATCTTCGCATCATTTGGGGTTTTCTCTTAGTGTATTGTTATATTTGTAGCTAGCTGTGGATTTACGAAATGTCAAATAATTTATCTAAACTGTCACTTCAATTTTTAAACATGTTTTTTTTGCTATCATGGTATTATTTTGAATTTTTGTGAGAATTTGTAACATTATTATTTGAATGTAGGTAGTATAGTACTTTTAAAAATATTTATTCAAAATAGAAGGTATATTTGTAATGTTTGGACAATGTTATCGAGAAACTTTATTAGCCAACAAAAATAATACATATACTTTTTGCTAAAGAAGAAATTGTAAAACGGCCATTTTAAAGAGACTATTAAACCGATTTATAAAAAAGGGAATGTGAGTTATAAAAACTCATATATTGGGAAATCTGTTACTTTATAAGAATAGAATTGTGAATATACTGAACTTCTAACATTATTCTGATAGAAATGGTAATTAGTAATAAAAATAGGTTGTTGGGAATTTCAACAAAAGCACAAAATAGCATGGAGTGAATTTGTAAACTAAAGTGACAGATCAAGTAAAACATTTGATATTTCTAAATTCCATAGCCAACTAAAATTATTAAAATATTAATCAAAAATGCACCACAAATGACGTAAAAAACCGATTTTATGCCTTTTTCTCAAAAATTTAATATCTAAGAGCTTCGAGTTATAGGAAACTTTTGATAGATAATTAAAACGTGCATTTAATGACAAGTTAAAAAATATGGCATTCCATTTGAAAAAATCAAGTTTGGACCACTTAAAGTCCTTGTTCAATTATTTAGTTTTTTGAGCCACCCTGTAAATATTTTACGATTTTAATAATTGGAAAATAAAATATGATACATCGCTTAACTTCACTGGAAATTTCCCGCACAGAACCTAAATACTTCTCAAATGATTAAAATTTGAAAATTAGGTTAGATTTTAAGAAAATTGCATTTATTTCAAAAACCGTTCGGTTTAGGTACTAATAACCGTAATAAAAACGATAGTTACTTTGAACATAGAACCTAAAATATAATAATATATAGGATGTTCCAATTACAAAAACACAACCTTGATAATTTTATGGTAAATGGGACACCCTGTATAATATCAAAATAATTTAAGAAAGTAGCCCTTATAGGCCCCTATACAGCCCTGAAATCAAAATTTTAAAAAGTGCTGTACTTTAGCCACAATACTCCGTTCCGTATACCGTGAATAACCCGGTATACACAATCTTTATTGACGTAATTCAACGCCTACATATAAAATATTACAATACATGCTGTAAGAGTTTGCCAATTGGCTATCGACCAGTGGTCTTTCCGCCTGGATTTTGTATTTTCGTCCTTGTCAAAATATACGGATGAAATGTGATGATCGTTAACAGTCTATATCAAAAGTCCCTGCCTGATATGTATGCCACTTAATTGTCTTGAATGTTGTGAAATGAAGTGATGAATTAATGGAGGGTTAGACTTATAATTTTGTCACTTGTAAAGATTTAAGATAATTTTGTCGTAAAAAATTATAAAAATAACGCTGTAAATTTTCAAATTTAATAGTGATATACGAAAATATCGTAAATTTCCTAACGTTTTGTTACGAGGAATGCATAAGGAGTTTATTAGTCCTATGTTTATGAGATTTTAAGCAAATTTTTGAGATAAGAAGGAAAGTCTTTCTTTGATGGGAGTAATATTGGTGAGCTCATATAGGCGTGGATTTGAAAGATAATGTAAAGGGTTTTGGGGGTGTCTGATCTTAGTTATCACTCTAAGGGCTGATCTCTAGCCGACTTGTATATGTTTCAAGGCAACTGGATGGGATTGCTGCGTAATCTAGTAAAGGGCGATACACCATTTTGTAGATGTGTACAGCTGTCCTCGTACTAATTCCTTGTTGTTTATAAGCTTCTAAAATATGCCGCCCTACATTTGACTTTAGCTTTTAGGATTGTGAAATACTTTTTGACCCTTACCTTTAAGGACTTTAAAGGTAAGTTTAGGGTCAAAAAGTATGCCTAAGTATTTACAATTGGATCAGGGATAAATGGATTGATTATTTATTGTGATCGAAAAAGGAGAATTGTGGGGTTGGTGAAAAGGAATTAAAAGTTAAGACTTATTGGGATTAATTCAAATGCGCCATTTCGCGAACCATGTTTGTAAAGTGTCGATCAGTTCTCGGAGAGTGCTGACTTCTTCTAACGCAGGAACGACGTGGTATAAATAAAAATTTGAATTTAAATTTCCATAAATTTCAAATGGCCCAATAATATTATTCTTAAAAATACCAGCAAGAACTAGGTTCTAGTTTTCAAGCGTATCCATGGATTTTCCTGGGTCCAGTATCGCGTTTTGGGCTCGTTATTAAGTGTGAACATGCATCCATCAATAAAACAGATAGACTGTAAAAGGTTTCTGTCTGTTTGATGGATCAGATGACATTGATGTTTGTAGGGATGATATCCACGCTTCTTCAGAATCTTATGTACGGATAATTTAGACACGTTGCACTCACGAGCAATACATCATATGCTAGTTATTGGTTCAGGATTTATCAAAACCCAAAACTTTTTCTTACAATTCTTTGTTGCATTTTGTGTTCAGTTTGCCTGTAATGTTAATTTTTGTTAAAATTGGACTATTACTAATAATACCCGCCACACTTGCTGTATTTTCAAACTTTTTCACAAACTTCGTTATTGTTAAAACAGACGGAATTAGTCGAATGTTAAATTTAACCGAAAATAAATCACGAATTCTGCGTAAACTGACGCGATTGTAAAATATTTCTATAATTCATTATTGGAACAACTCAGATTATTATTCATAACAATTATAATGCGTGAATTGATATCTGACTAGCAATATTATTTTCATTATAACATGACATTTGTCAAACTCATGGCAAGGGGAGCTAATAATTACACATATTTAATTTTGCATGTTAAAATTGTGCGCTAACATGTGTGTGGAGCTGGCAATAATTCCAATAACCCGGCGCTTCCACCATATTTTTAAATAATTTAAATAATATTTTTTACAACAAATCAGCGACTAAAGGTAAACATTTTATAACCATTTAAGTAAAAGAAACAAAATCAATAAAACGTGATAAGACAATTTTATAATTGCGTCCTAACCAAATTAATGGTGAATTAAAAAATCCCAAAAGTCAAATTTTTAAAATATTTTTTCTTCCAAGCGCACTAATTTAGATTCAATTAATAATTACACATATTTAAGTTTGTATGTTAAAATTGTTCGCCCCTTATCCCAGACACTCGGTATATTTACATATTTATTTTCAGCCAATAATTTATTTATAAAATTGCGTTATTAACGCTAAATTTTGTTTTGCAAGTTTTGTATTGTTAAAAATAAACATAATTTCATAAATCAAACAATTTTTGTTTTGAATTGTTTCACAATAATTGAGAGTTAAAAATTGACACAATTATGAATATTAAACAATTTTCTTTACAATTGTTTCACAAGAATTGTTGTATAAAACAATTTTCTTTTGAATTGTTTCACAATAATTGAGTGTTAAAAATTGACACAATTATGAATATCATACAATTTTCTTTTCAATTGTTTCATAAGAAATGTTGTTTAAAACAATTTTCTTTTTAAATTGTTTCACAACAATTGTAGTATTAAAAATTAAAATAATTTTATCACACAATTTTCTTTTCAATTGTTTTCGAAGAATGGGAATGCACCGTTCCTGTGCTGGAATTTTTCGAGACCAAATAAATAAATACCCTTTTTCTATTATTAAAATCTTGAACATTCATGATTTTTCGAATTTAATGTTTGAGAAGCACTGTTTTGTGCTCTATTATATATATATATTTTTAATTCAAAGGCGAGAATTAGCTAACAGATTTTTGCGTAATTTACTTGTGATTAATACCATTCACCCATTAACAACCTTCACAATTTATTTGCATTAAAACTTAATGCTTATTAACTATACAAAAACAATTTAAACTTAAAACGTCTTCATTTATTACCCTTATATCCACACACACAATCTCTCTCGCGAGAAAATCGCGAGGCATAATTCACGCCGCTGCGAAATAATCAACTCAACTTATCGCGTATATTATGTAATAACTTAACCAACAAGTGTATATGTTTTAATCAGCTACATAAGGTTGGACGGGGGGCTGGGGGTGGCAATAGCGGGCGTACTTTATTATCGAATTAAAAGCTGCTTTAATGCTAGTCGGTAAATAAATGTGGCATATTATGCGCACGCAAAGCCACCGAATTCGTTTCCGTTGCTGTTGGGATTAAATTCGCCGCTGTAATTAACGAGCTACGTAAATTCACAATTAAAACATTTTCGCTAAATTCCGTCCGAAGTGCCAGTAATTGTGGATTTGAATGATTCGAAAATGTTGCACGGTACAGTGGTTTTGTTATGAAGGGGAGAGGGGGGCGATTTATTCGATGTATAATTAAAATATGGCGTGGGTATTTAACGTGGGATTGAGTGTTAGTCAAGGATAAAAATGTTATGGTTGAATAAATATATGTTTTTGTTACTTTATTAAAATATAAGTCAACTATGTGTGTTGTTTGAGCGTGGATGGGAATGCTCTGTGTGGTGGTTCCAAAAGGTCGTATTTGTTTAACGAGTACACTTTATTTGCAAATATACACGTAATTCTTGGTATCGTGGTACCAAGTGAAACTTTGTATTAGATCTGTTTTTTTCTCCTTGGTCCGAGGGTACGACTTACCCTCAGTCCTTACAAGTACGAGGCCGGTGAGGCGCGTGCAAGCGCTAACATGTGTGTGAAGCTGGCAATAATTTCAGCAATAACCCGGCGCTTCCACCATTTCTTTAAAATAATTTAAGTAATATTTTTTTACAACAAATCAGCGATTAAAGGTAAACATTTTATAACTATTTAAGTAAAAGAAACAAAATCTATAAAACGCGATAAGACACAATTTTATAATTGTATCCTAACCAAATTAATGGTGAATTAAAAAATCCCAAAAGTCAAAGTTTTAAAATGTTTTTTCTCCGAAGTGCACTAATTTAGATTCAATTTTATTTCATTAAATGTTTATACAATTACTATAGAATACATTTCCAATGTCAAAATGTTTACATTCTTATTAGTTTAATTTCTATGGAGCTTATTGCCAGTTCCCATATTTTCCTCTTTCCGAGACATTTTCAAATAATCATATTTTCAAATTCGATACTTTAAATTCAACTATCTTTCTAGAGTTCTTAAACTATTCCTAATGAACAAATATCACTTGTCAAAGGCTTTACTTTATACTTTCTTAAATTGTTATTACACATTTTGTTGGGTCTCACCAACCGCCTTAAAGGTGTAATTTTCAAAATGGTATATTTCAAAATGGCACTATTCTAAATTCAATTTTCTTTAAAATTATATTAACACAATCATCACATGACAATACTTAACTGTTAGAATGTTTACATTCGTTTTGGTTAATTTGTTATTACACTTATTGCTAGCAAAACGCGCTGCCACCATCAGGGTGCATACCTCAATAATCCATTTTTGAGAAATAACATTATTTAAATTCATTTTTTCTATAGAAATATGATAGAACAATTCTTAATTCGCAGTAATCAATTCTCAGAATGTTTACATTCGTTTTGTTTAATTTGTTATTATACTTATTGCTGGCAATCGCGCTGCCACCATCTGAATTTCACTTTCAAAAATTAATATTTTCGAATTGCACTACTTTAAGAGTAACTTTTCTTCAGGATATGCTCAAATAAGCTAAAATCAACAAATACCAATTGACAGAATGTTTACATTAATAAAAAAATAAATATATTATAAGAGGAAATAATATATTAATTTTTTTCTTTCATTTAATTTATAAATTTTCAATTTAATAAATTCCATGTCAATGAATTCCAAGCATTTATTCAACTGTGATACATGTGATTAGCAAAATTTCATTAATGACATAAACTACGATAAACTGAACTCCTTTATTCAGATTGGGTAAATTTAAACACTTGTTTTTTTTCCCATTTTTTTTAATCTCAGTTGCCTGAAACGTGTTTCGATCCCTCACGATCATTTTCAAAGTTAAAATTAATTTGAATTTGATAAATTTCGTAAGATATATACAAATCGTTTGTTCAGTTTAATGCAGTTAATTATGTTGAAAAATAAATCCTTACTAGTATAATTATATTTAATAAACAATCAAAATTACAAAGAATTATATAAATTACATTTATTAACATTTCTATAGATTTAACAAATAGTTAATTAAACCAACAGAAACATAAACGACGGTGTATTATGAATATCTCAAAGGAGATGACATTGGGCGAGATTAAATCTCCTCCTCCTCCTCTCATCCCGTCATCTTTCCCCCTCGGCCCCGTTTTCTCGTTCAACAATTGCATTCGAGAAAGCAATTACACGCCCGCTAATATCCGCCGATCGAACTCTTTTGTCACGGCGGTTTCATTACGCGCCCTTCGGCCCTTTTCGTGGGGACTAACAGTAATTACGTGCTCTAGGTGGAATCCCGCCATTGTGCCCCCATCCCCCCTCACCATTTCGCCCCGGCGGATCCACCGAAAAATAAACGCGCTCGTAAAAACGCATTAAACGCCTTTCGTGTTACGACGGTGGCACGCACTCAAATGACTCTTTTATGGCAGCGGAAAGTTTATCGCCGCGGGATTAGCGAATTAAAAATAGTAGAAGGTCGCTTTTCTTTTGAGGTTTTTAAAGTTAAATTTGGGTGAAACAACTTGAAATATCTATTACAAATAATTAGGAAATATTGGTAATTCTGCTATTAGAAAAGATCAATTTTACAGAGGCTGTATGTTTAATTGATTTACACACCCCTCAGACAATTGGACAAAACGAATATCAATAGAAAATAGTATTTAACAGATAACTAACCCATCTATTCATATTGTAATTATAAATGTTTATTAATTATTTTAATTGTCTGAATAAAGAAAATTGTATATATAGTATTATATACAGAGAGGTTTTTTTATCAGTATACATTATGGGAAATATATAACTGCAAAAAATGCGAGTCAAACGCAATGTGTGTATGTTTAGTTGCTTATTTGGCATATATGTGTTCAATTGCGTGTTATAGGCAACTAAACACACACATATCAATGCGTTTGACTCGCGTATTTTGCAGGTATATATAGGGGAAATGTATAAGTTAAAAAAAGCTCTCTGTATATTAGTATTAGTGTAACTGTGATCAAGTGAATGAATAGTTGTTTTAATGTGCATTTAAGTACTTACGTAATGTAAATCAAAAAGTCACAGTAGCTAAAGGAGAATAATTGATTAATAATTAATATATTTTCAATTTGAGTCTCATTAATCACTTGGTAAAACATTTTAGTAATATTAGGAATTGTTAAGTAAGTTTCACTAGATTTTGTTTTACACGCATTTTTTTTATTTTCGATTATTTCGGCACATTGCCATTTTAAAGTTAAAAAGCGATGATAATAATTTTAAAGAAAGCGGAATATATGAGTTAGAATGTGATTATATTTATATCGGTCAAACTGGTAGATCATTTGAAATTAGAATTAAGGAACACAGAAAAGATATTTTAAATAATAAATTAATTACTGGATTTTTAAACAATTGTATAACTGTAAATCATTTTTTCAATAATAATAAATTCAAACTATTACATATATGAGGTTGAATTATCGGGAAGGTCTCGAAATAAGTGAAGCTGTAAAAGCCGGAAAAAAACGTCGCTAATGACATTAAGGAATTGTGGGACTCCCCGATCGTTAACGCCCTTACTACTGAAAATACCGACAATCGGATTATATAAAAACTGTAGATTTATTGTACATTTATTCTTGATAATGGCAATGAGCCGAAACTAGTCGAAAATAAAAAAAAAATATTGCGTGTAAAACAAACCAAGTGGAACTTCCTTAACAATTCCTTATTAATAATTAATTTTCAAATTCTTTTTATTTAATTTATTTAGATTAAATCAACGGATTAACGATACTATAAACACAAAACTAGACAATAAAAAAATGTATTAATATTTTATGTAAATATAAAGAAAGCATTCGATACATTATTCTAAATTAGTGCTTATCGATAAATTAAACGCCATTGGAATAAAAGACGTCGAGTTTAACTTAATGCACACACAAAAAATAAATTGTAAAAAAATAAACTGCAAAACTAACTACGCAGGAAATGGAATACCCAAGGTAGGAAGTCTACCATCTACATCCATATTATATACCAATACATATTATATACCAATACATATTATATACCAATGACACCATGGAACTAAAACTAAATGAAACTCCTTTTATATATGCTGACGATACTTGTCTAGTATATACTGGAACAGACCCACAAGAAATTGAACAACAAATCTGCGCTGATACAAAACAATTACATAAATGGTATTACAACAGTTTTTTTTACGGTAAACGAAGAAAAACTACCTTTATGATATTCAGTAGTCAAAGACACCATATCAACCTCCAAATATTAAAATGGGACGATCATATCAATAAATATACATATAAAAACTCAAAACTAATCGGTGGAAAATTAAGAGATACTTCCCAAAAAATATGAAGAAGAGTATATATCATGCATGGTTTACTTCTATCATCAATTATCTAACAACAATATGGGAAGATACAACTAGTAAAACGAAGTTACTAAGATAACAAAATAAAATTCTGAAAATATTGTACGTATTAGAAAAAAGAACAAGCACTAAAAGGTACGTGAAATTTTACAAGAATGTTATCATTTTCTTTATACCAAGATAAAGAAAATGATAACATGGAACAACCGACTATTCATATGCAAAAATCAAAACTATTTAATTAAAATACGCATCAGAATATAACCGAACAAGAATATTTGTTTACGCGGTTTACGCGATTTTATTTTCAAAATTACTTAAACACGATAATTTATTAAGAAAACAAACACCGTGCATTAAAAATATTTAATTAAAATAATAAAAAAAGAAATACAAAATATTGCAACAAAATTAAAGATTATTTAACAAAAATGTGTAAAAAAGAACAACGTTTAAATTACAAGTTTAAATGAACAAATATAAATGAATAATATGCAAGCAATAGAAAGTTGAAAAATCAAAGATAGAATTTAGCTTCACGTAGAGAACTTATAGAAGGGAACTTACTTGTGTGTTGTTCAGAAGAAGACTGACTGAGTGATACGAAATGTTTTAGAAAGAGAGCAGAGAGTTGAAGAATAGAAGACAGTTAAACAAGGAAAACGACATCAAAAGGCGCGCAGAGAGAAGGATAGAACAGGAAATACAGTAAAATGTGTTTGTCTAGTTTGGCGCATATTTCTCGATTTTAGGAAAAAAATCTCTCGATGCTGGGTCAGACCTTTTTGCCCATTCTTGATCACGTAGGGCCGAAAACCTATTGTACAGCCGGAATTTTGACACAAAGCTTTACTAGCCGTTTATTAAGTTTCCGACGAACAGGGTTCTCGTAAATAAATATAAAGACCTTTCGGTTGACAAAAGGTTCGAGGAAAATGTTCAAATGTCACGTTTCTTCCTTCGCGGTATTTAGCGCGAACAATATTCGTAAATATAAAATAAGAAGAAAATTAGATCTCTGAACAGAAAAATATAAAACAAAAAAACCGATGAGAAGTTGCCCACGGATTTTCCCGGCCCGGCACATCCACTATGGCGGAGGCGCCAGGTATTGTTAATTCATAAAAAAAAAAAATTAAGACATATTATTTTTAATACTCTCTAAATTACTTCACTAGGATGTTATTAACAAATTAACATCGAAAAAAAAAAAAAAAAAACGAAAATAAAAAGTGACAAACAGTGTTCTGCAGAACTTTGAAAATATTTCATTTTGGAGTGGAATCCGTGGCTGGAGTTAAAAATTCATAAAAAAATAAATTTAAGACATACTATTTTTAATACTCTTAAAATTACTTCATTAGGATGTTATTAACAAATTAACATCGAAAAAACGAAAATAAAAAGTGACAAACAATGTTCTGCAGAACTTTGAAAATATCTCATTTTCAAGTGGAATCCGTGGCTGGAGTTAAAAATTCATAAAAAATTAAATTTAACACATTTTTATAGTCTCTAAATTACTTCATCAGGATGTTAAATAGGGGTTTCTATTTGCAATTTCAAAGCTCACCGCCCCACCCACTGTAAGGGCAGCAGGGGGGTGTATTTAGAATATTAGGAAAACATTAACGTTTGGTCTCGCAACGTTTTTTTTTTGTGCGACGCGTATTTTTCGAGTTATTTTGTTTTGTCAGGTTAAATGGTACACCCCGTTTAAATAAATTGTCGTTGAGTTATTTTCATGTATTATACATTATCAAAAAAATCGACTAAATAGATATTCGGGGTTTGCATCTCAGCAATGTTGCTTCATCAGCTTTGCTGAGATGCAACAGCAAATATCTATTGTATAATTCAATGTCCGGCGTGGGTATTTACCCGGGAAGTAGTTGTTTCAATGAATATTTGTATTTTTGTATATTTACTTTGTAAGTACTTATTTGCAGAGCAAATTGAAAGAAAGTGATTAAGTAATTTAATTTTTTTCATTTTTATTCTTTTTATTAAAAGAACTCCCTTACAATATATTTATTGGAAGGGAGTGATTTTTTCTGCTGCTAATTTTCCAGAAAATTTTGTGTGGTATAATATTTATATTAATAACAGGTAATGTTTTTTAGATGATGGTTTTCCAATAATATTTTTACAGAGGGTTTTTTGTCGGGGGATAAAAATTATTTAATTAAAAAATTTTTTTGGCATAGGATTTTCTCCAATCAGCCACTAGCGAAACAAAAAAAATAATTAATTAGGAATAGATTTACAGCGAGTTGTTTTTCGAAGGGAAGACTTTTTTGGAGGGGTTGTGATATTCCAGATAAGTTTCACGATGTAGTTTTTTTTTTTCGAGTAAGATATTTTTAAGGAGTTTTCTGATCAACTCAATCGGCTCGGTCTGTCAGCTCAATACTTCAACTAACCAATCATTGATTTATCGGTCTTTGAGATGATCGATCTTGCCATCACTAATATGAACTACCAATGTTTAAACATTAAAATATATTAAAAAAATGTATGTATAGAAAACAAAAAAAAAAAAAAACATTACATTGAGTATACGTCGATATTTATAGTTTTCCATTAGCCAGATTTTTTGTTTTATTGATGTAAAAAATAAATAAAATAGTACACGACGTAGCAAGTAATACAGAAAATAATTTTGTGATAGCAGAATGTAAACATTTGACTTTCTTATTTTTGAGAGCGCTTAATATTTTACATTAGTTCTCCATACATCTTAAAGATTTTTTATTGAAATTATATATACAAACATTTTTATTCAGACAATACGATAATAAATATTTACAAAATTTATTATAACTATATGTACAATTGTGTTAGTAGTCTGCTATCGACGAAATGTCTTTCTGCCATGATTGAAATTATAATTACATATATCAAAATTAATGGGATTAAAATTATGTCTACAAGAAACCAATCATTGATTTATCGGTCTTCGAGATGATCGATCTTGCCATCACTAAAATGAACTACCAATGTTTAAATATTAAAATATATTAAAAAATGTATGTATAGAAAAACAAGAAAAAAAAAAAAAAAACGTTACATTAAGTATAAATAATTTATTAAAGAACAAAATTACCATTCATGTTTTCAAGTTTACTTATTTTTAAAATACACTTCCAGTTCCAGTTGATTCCGCTTGTAAACAAGTGCATTAATAAAAAGACGAACTGAAAGAAAACGAGACGTCGCAGTTGACTTTTAAAAAAGAAAAACAAACACATAAAGTTGTACTTTCACTGAGATGACGCGATGGAGTGAAATTTACAGCCAAGAAATCCGATCGAAACGTCTGGATGGAATTTTTCAGACGGGTTTTTTTGCGCTGTTGTTGCTTTCGTCCCATTTTTTCTCCCTTATTACAAAAGAGGAATGCGATATTTATTAATTAATTCTTAACTGCGTGGATGCCAGAGGGTTTCTGTTTATTTACCCTGGATAACGGTGGAATGTTGCGAAAAATAATAATAAAGGAAAAAAAATGCTTTACGTGAAAAATAATCCAATGTTTACGATCTTTATTTATATGAAACTATATTTTTTAATAATAAATTTTGCGTACAATTTTTAAGCACATTTTTTGTGAATTAATGTTGAAATCATTGATTCAAATATTTCATAATAAACATTTTATTTTCTAAATGTTATGTAATTTTTCTTGATCAAGCTAGAAAATTGTTGTTTATCATTATTAACTTGTTCTTTTTCCATGATTTATCGTTATTTTTCTATGGAGTAAATTCTAGTAGATTTTATATATCAGAAGTTTTTTTGAGGAGAAGGGGTGTGAATGACAAAAAATAGGCAAACAATTGAACCACTCTCTAGGATACCGCTTTTTGTTTTTTTTTTGGGGGGGGGGAGATCGATTTACAAATTTTAATTCCGTCCCTGGCCATATTATTAGACTCACCCGCCAAATCTATGTTTTTTTTGATGATTTATCTATTATTAGGAAGATAATCATAGTGTAAGTGGTAGTAATAAATAGATGTTATGTTGTAGAATATTTATAATCAAAATATTCAAGAAATACACACACAAATAATAGGAAATTAATATTTTGTTAAGCCACCCCTCGCTGCGGCTAGTGCAGCTAGTGCTGTCAATACAATTTAAAGCAATTTGCTTTAATTTTTCGTTGTGGTTCCAATGATATATAATGCGTTCTATCAGTTGAACCTTCGTTGTTATCATTTCTTTGGCCAGCTCTCTCTTCAAACATTCCCAAACATTCTCGATAAGATGCATATCCAGAGTTGCCCGGTCATGATAAAAATGGAATATTTTCCTCCTCCAAAAATGTTTTAATAGATTTTGCGGTATGGCATGGTGCCACATCCTGCATAAATACTTTTTTGCCAAACCATTCCTTCATCCGTTGAAGCAGTTTTGTTTCCAATACCTTCTTGTATTGGTCTTGTCGACCACGTACAAAGGCCCCAGACCCTTTCCACAGATGACAGACCATAACATGACAGACACAGGATGCTTGATGGTCTTTATAACGCAGTCAGGGCTATATTTTTCATGTGGTCGTTGCCTGACAAACTGTGACTTATCATCCATAATTTGGAAGGTTGACTCGTAACTGAAGCAAGTCTGTAATAAATCAAAAACAGCAAATAAAACACATAATTAAAAGGATTCAATCAACAGTTAACTGTTTATGAACCATGGCCCAAGTTAGACTCATCTGACCATCCTTGATGTCAATCTTGGCTTTCTTATTGGTCTACATTTGAAACCAAGATCGTACAGGTTTCACCTCATTGTACGGACAGACACCCGGCGTCCTGCTTCTTCAAATGTTGTTCTTATTTGAGCATGACTAGCCCTTCGAAATTCTAGAGCGATATTTCGAAGTTGCCGCTTACTCCGGGGAGTTACAAGTCCTAGCTGCATCGGAAGGCAGGTTAGATTTAATTTTTTTGCTTATCCGACGTACTGAGGACTGTGATACTCCATATCTTGTCGCTATTTGCCGTTGACTAAAGCTGGTATTAAGTAATAATGTTCTCATAGAAGAAATTTGCTCTACAGAGAGATCTTTGCACTTTTCCATCTTAAACAATAGCATCAAATATCAAACCTATGGTTTTTAATTTTTTATTACAAAATGATTTAATAATATAAAATAACATTTACAAAAACTATATTTTGGTCATTCATCACTTACCTTTACAAAAAAACTTCTGAACTCAATAAAACGAACTCTTAAAACTACTACACTGCAACTTGGAATTACAAACAATGCCAAGTAATTTGACGTTTGGTAAGAAACTTGCATTATCGATCGTCATTTTTACCTAAATACCTTTAGGAAACCCTAATTAAACTAGCTACATATAGTTTATTAATTAAGTTCTCACTTAACCCGTGGTGAAACATATATAAATCTATATATGTATATTATTTAAATAAAACTCTTGGTTTGTTTCACTATTAATATTTTATCTATATAAATAAAATCACTATTTATATTTTATTTATATAGATAAAATATAAATAGTGAAACAAACCAAGAGTTTTATTTAAATAATATACATATACATATAGTTTGCCTGTACTAGTAGGCGCTATATTTATTAATAACGGAAAAATATAAATTGATTATGAGTGAAATAATATGGCCAGGGACTGTATGTTAAGGAAGAAATTAATTATCTCGCTTGGTTTGTTTCGTAATAGTTAAATTATTTGGTTTCTTTTATTTTGATAATCAAATTACGTTTCACTAAGCAATACCAGAATATTACACATTAATTAATGTTTAGTAATGGGCAATCGCTTGAAGAATACAAATTTAAGTGAAGTAAGAACTATGGAAGAGTTGGAAGACATTATTGTGGAGTGCAGAAGGACAGAATGGAACGGGTTTCATGTCGTTTAATGAAGAATGTCGTGTTGCGAAAGGCGATTAAATGGTAGAGATTGGGAAGAGGAGAAATTACGAGAGTAAGATACTCTGTAATGCAATTTTGGAAAATAGGTAACGAATGGAGAGTGAGTGAATTGAGATGGAAGGGGGAAGTGATAGAGTGGAAGAGTTCAAATATTTGTATTTCGAATCAAAAATTGTTGTATTACACTATATGTTATTGTTATGCAATTGCAAATGTCCATTGTGTAGTCGAATGTATGACAGGGTATTTGCCCCAAAAGTACTTGCTTCAATGTATGTTTGTTTTAGACTGTTACTGACAGAGACAGATCGTTCCGGCGGAGCGTAGTACTTACGTAACGTAAGTCAAAAAGTGCGATAGCTAAAGAGAGATTAACTAATTAATTAATGAATTGAGTTAATTAATTATTTTTAAATTTAATTTAAATAACTGTGACCAAGTAAATAAATATTATTTTCTATTATTAAGAGTCATATATGTATGTAACTGAAATAAATTGTGAGAGGTTCATAACATATTCATTAAACACGTAGCGACAAAGCAAAGATCCGATATATCTTCGTCTATCACGAAATAATATTTGATTCACGTCAGAAATAAGTGGTATAAAAAGCAATATTTTTAAGCATTGTAAAAGAGCTAAACAGTGACGAAAAGAAAAGAAAATTTGAGTTATTATTTATTTGCCCTTTACGGATGCGGTGCACAGTGCGGCTAAATCAGCCAAACGCACCAGGCGGTGGTGGGGGAAGAAAAAATAAAATTCAGAATGAAGAAACGAAAAAGATATAGGTACAATGTAGATTTTCCAAATTTCTTAAATTTTTAAGTCCCATATTTTTTCGATGTGCCCTCTTTGAGTAATAAATTCCCAAAGTACGAAAATTTCGAAACGCGAAATGGGCTTGAAAAATGGCCTTACTTTAATAATATATTTTATTACGCTCAGCAAATATACAATTACAATTTTACATGGGTTAATTTAGCACACATCCCTATATATTATGGCATTTGATAAAACTTTATAGATGGTATAGAACATTAGTTATAAATATTTAAACGTAACGCGATTTTATAAATAATTTTCAAATTCAAGTTGAGTTAAATTAATACCAATCATAGGACGGAGGGTACATACTACCACCTGTAAATAGCCTATACTTTCCTCTATTGAATCCTGTAAGAAGACAAACATATTGAATACACCATTCAATATGTTTTTGATAGTACATTTATTTTCGATATGAAATTAGAACAGTTACATTTACGTAGATATTTATAGTTTTCCATTAGCCAGATTTTTTGTTTTATTGATATAAAAATTAAATAAAATAGTACACGACATAGTAAGTAATACAGAAAATAATTTTGTGAAAGCAAAATGTAAACATTTGACTTTCTTATTTTTGAGAGCGTTTAACATTTTACATTATTTCTCCATATACTGATACATACATACATCTTAAAGATTTTTTCATTGAAATTATATATACAAACATGTATATTCAAATAATATGATAACAAAATTTTACAAAATTTATTATAACAATATGTACAATTGTGATAGTAGTCTGCTATCAACGATATGTCTTTCTGCCTTCATCGAAATTATAATTACATATATCAAAATTCTTTCTTTCTTTCTTAATCTTATCCTCTTTTACCCGTATTGGGTGTCGAGATATATCAAAATTAATGGGATTAAAATAATGTCTACAGAAAACATAATGTTGAAGTACATTTCATCAAAATAACGAAACACATTTATTAAAAATTTATTAAAAACGTATTTGGCTAAAATACCCAAACGTATTTGATTACCTCCAGTTTCAATTTTCATCCGATTATCCAATTCATCGACATCAGAAAAACGCGACGTGATGTCACGGATCAATTATTTAGGGGAGCGTAATTTGACGCGGTGCGTTCATTTTTCAGTGCGCTATGATTGTTTCGCCTTGGATAAACAACCCCCCCCCCCCCCCGGCCCCTCCGACCCTGCACTTCCGGAAAAAAATCGATGACCGGTTAAAAATAGAATCGAACCCCGACGGCGCCCGATGATGATGATGATATACGCCTACTGATTGATGCACCCTCTCTGGGTCAGTGTTGGCCCTCAGGGTCGAAATTGTTCACCTCGAATGGAATAAATCAGTCGGCAATTTCAGTGTTTGATTCTTAAATTACAAGTGAGAATAAATTATTTTGATAATAATAGAGTTTGTAATCCATATTTTAACAATACAGGCGCTTTAATTAGAAAATTTTTATATGTGAGAGGCATGAAGACTCACACTTTCGTGTACTTTTATCTCTTTGATTTCATGTGCATTTCTCAGGAATTCTCCATTTTTCAACTGTATATATGTTATAATTTCAAGAAATGGCTATCGATTTTTCTTGAATAAAAACACTTGGTTAATTCATTACTTCACAATTTTTATTTAAAAATTAACCAAGTGTTTTTATTCAAGTTACATCACTTCACGTTATACTCAAACCAAATATACAATTATCGATTTTTCAAATATTTTTGCCAATTTTGAATTTTGTCGATTAAAGCGTCGTCTGTCGCGAATACAAAAAAATATTACCGAGGCTTCTACTCCATTATACATTGTGTAACATTATAATAAAACCCTTTTTTAACTTTCTATAAGAGATATTATACAAACAAAATTAAACAAGTGTTTTATTATAACAAAAAAATATTTAAATAGAAAAGAGTATTCATTCATCACTTGGTCACAGTTATTTAAATATATTAAATAAAAATGATTTGAAAATAATTAATAAATTATTTCCACAATTAGCTCTGTGACTTTTGACTTACGTTACGTAAGAACGTTAAACAAATGCATATTAAAACAACTAAAAAAAAATATTTCTTATAAAAGTGTCTTATTTTTCCCTGAAGTATTCAAATCCCTACAAATAAGATGTGGTTTTCTATTTAACTTTTTTATTTCACACTACTTACTCCTAGGGGGTAGTTTCGTATCATTAGATGGGGGGCATCCCTTTGTTCCAAGGCGAAAAAATTCTAGTTATAATTTTTTTATTCTATGTGTAGTTTTCGAGATATTTCAATGTCTTCACTTATTATTCATGTATGTATGTTACTGTATTCAATGGCCTCCGTTGTTTAAATAAATAAATAAATAAATAAATTGAACATCCTTTATAGCGAATATAACTGAACTTAAAATCGTCGTAAAAATGAACACTAATTTACTCAATTTCTCACAATAAGGGTTAATTATAATTAAATTATGATTTCCAAAAGAGCAAAGTACTAAACTTTTATTAGAGAAAATGTTAAAATTGATTTCATTTTGGGAGAATTTTTCTGTTAATTTTTATAACTCTAAAAATTAAAATTGATTTCATTTTGGGAGAACTTTTCTGTTAATTTTTATAACTCTAAAAATTAACAGAAAAATTCTCCCCAAATGAAATCAATTTTAACATTTTCTCTAATAAAAGTTTAGTATTTTGTTTTTAGAGTTATAAAAATTAACAGAAAAATTTTTAGAGTTATAAAAATTAACAGAAAAATTCTCCCAAAATGAAATCAATTTTAATTTTTAGAGTTATAAAATTTAAAATTTTATAACTCTAAAAATTAACAGAAAAATTTTTAGTTATAAAAATTAACAGAAAAATTCTCCCAAAATGAAATCAATTTTAATTTTTAGAGTTATAAAAATTAAAATTTTATAACTCTAAAAATTAACAGAAAACATTTTTTTAGTTATAAAAATTAACAGAAAAATTCTCCCAAAAATGAAATCAATTTTAATATTTTCTTCCAATTTTGCATCGCTAGAAATGTTGAAATGTTGTTATTTAGGGGGTATGTAAATAACACTCCCCAGAAACGCAACTTGAAACTATAACAGCCCTACATAATCAGAACACTATTAAACTAGATATATTTCGGAAATTAGTTTTAAAAAAAGTATGAAAAAGGGCAACCATTTTTATTTAAATAATTCAAGTCTCCACAACCAATTATTTAAATATACAATACAGATGCAATTTACTTTACAAATTTTATTTAAATCAATAGTAATACAGATGCAATTTATTTTACACTTTTTATTTAAATCAATAGTAAACTCTGACTTATTTTATTTTCAGTGTATTTTTAGCAGCGATACGTTTCCAGTATTTGAGATTAAAGCGCGATCCCGAGTGAAATTATTTCCACGTCCCAGCTCCAGAGTGATTTATCGGATTTTAAATAGCCTCGCACGACTCGAAAGTTTTAATGTCGCCAATAGAGGCGAGTTGTTATCGTCGTGTTCAGACTAATGCACTTAATTCGTTGTGAGAGATAATAAAGTGATTTCTCGATCTCGGTTAACTGTCTTCGATTTTAAAGCCACCCGGTTGAGATATTGACATCTTGATTTTTTCTATACGATGAAATAGTATCGAAAATGAACAAATAATTAATGAATATGAAAAAATACCCAACTTTTTATTCTCTACCACCCTGCCGGGTTTATCAGTTTTTGAAATTCGATTTTAAAGCGACCCGGTTGAGATATTGATATCTTCATTTTTCTATACGATGAAATAGTAACAAATAATGAATGAATATGAACAAATACCCAACTTTTTATTCTATACCGCCCTGTCGGGTTTATGAGTTTTTGAAAGACAATATAATTTGGGTAATTTAGTATTTTTAACTTTTAATTTAGATAGAGTAATTTTATCAAAAAGGTTGTTGATTCATTAAGGATTTTGTTGATTTTACTAATATATGAATTTAGTGGATTTTTTTCTTGTTCTAAAAATGGGCCTGAAGGTAACATACAATTTATATCATTGAAATTGTTACTTTTTTATTATTACTAGTAAATTACATTTATTTATTTATTCAGCACAATGCTGTATACGGGACTGTAACTAAATATGATACTTTCTGGAATTATTATTATATTGAAAATCTGTGTAAAATACAGTACTTATTTCAATTTGAATGTTAATTGTTGACTTTCTTTATATTTTCAAAATATGGTGAATTTCATTTCCTATGCAATCTCCTTCATAATATTCACATGAAATCATATATTTTATTGTTTATTTATGTATTATTGTTTTATTTTTAATACATTAAGATATGAGCCACAAAATCAAGTTTTAGATTTATATAAAACATGTTTTAATTTATAATATTTACATATTTGTCTTATAAGTTTTTCCATGCTATATAGCAAACCGAATAGCGTTTAGTATCCTACAGTTTATGTTAAAGAAAAAGAAGGGCAAAATATTGTTGCCGCAACATTACGAAAATAAATTATTATAAACTATGATAAATTATACATTGGACAAATAAAAAGAAACTTAAAAACAAGATACAAAGAACACATATATTATTCAAAAATAAATAACAGATAAAAATCCGCAAATTCTAACCACATAATAACAGTTGGATATACATTTTCTTTAAATAATTTTAAAATTTTAAAAATATCAAATTCTCCAAAACTAAATATGTTAGAAGCAATTGAGATGTACACAAATTCTAGTAAACTTTTGAATTGTGACTTAACTCCGTTGAATTACAATTTATTAAAAAATAATTGATTTAATTCAATAAATAACCTTTATCTGATTTTTTTAACAACACATCACATATGTATATTCAATTTTGTTTACATGTTTATTTATTTATTTGTCAATTTTACATAAAAGCTGTTGATAAAGAGCACGTTGTGCTTGAAATGTATAGTGGTAAAAATAAAAAAAAGTGAAGAAAGGAATAAAATATTACTATATTATATCAAGAAACTTCACGTACTCACCAACAAATATCTTCGATATTCAGACAATAATGCTTACTTTTATTATTTCTTCAATAAAATTAAATACAAACAGAGATATTACAAAAATTAAAAACAGAAAATTAAAAAAATATATTTTTTTTAATCATATAATTGAAATTCACATTTAATGAAACGTTCAGTCACGTTTCATTAAATGTGAATTTCGTTTTCCTTGTTTGCTTAAACAGGACAAGTTCGCCTTCCTCTAATGGACGAAACAATGATTCTCGGTCGTCTACCTTGTAGACCCAAATCGTTGACGATGCCACTTAAAATTAGGCAAGGTGGCACTTGCGTCGTCTTTAATTTATTATATATAATTGAAATGATAGCAAAAAGTGCCATCTTTTGCCTAATTAGATAGGTAGGAGGGAATCACATCCAATAGAAGTGTCATCAGGTGTACCTCAAGGATCGCACTGCGGACCTATCCTATTTTTGCTTTTTATTAATGACATCGGATCGGTGATAAAATCCAGTAACTTTCTTCTATATGCCGATGATTTAAAACTTTTTAAAAGTATAAATACACTTGACGATTCTTTGGGACTGCAGGAGGATTTACAAGCTGTTACGTACTGGTGCGAATCAAACGAACTCCAGCTAAATATGAAAAAGTGTGTTCACATTTCTTTCTGCCGACGTTCCTCTGTGAATCATGGCTACAAGATTTATAATTGCGAACTGCAACGTGTTTCTGAAGTTAAAGACCTCGCATTTTCTAAACACATTACTGCAGTTTGTAATAAATGTTTATCAATCTTAGGTTTCATACGAAGATTTGCTGTAGACTTTAGTCCCAACACACTAAAAACCTTGTACTTGGCACTTGTGCGTCCTCACTTAGAGTATGATCTTCATTGTGGGCCCCATACACTGCTACCGCAATAAGGCAAATTGAAATGGTGCAAAGCAAATTCTTAAGAATTATGCATTATAGATTAGTTGAGCCAGGTACAGACTTTAGCCACAGTCAAATGTTGACTAGGCTGAATATTAAATCGTTGGCAGAACGGAGAAAGTTTCTGGATATGGTATTCTTATACAAATTGATTAATGGCTTGATTGACTGTAGTGAGCTCGTAGGCGTTTTGAGTTTCAATATTCCAAGAAACACTCAGTCAAGGCAAAAGCCGTTATTCAGAATACCGTTTCACAAAACAAACTACGGTATGTTCAGTTCCATACATCGAATGATGCGATATGCTAATGCATTAGCAAGCAGTGATGATTTTCTTATTTTTGCGCAATCTTTTTCACATTTTAAGAATAGTCTAAAACGAATTAATTTCTCAGATGTCATCTAATTTTAAAAGCAGTAGGATATGTATATTTTTTACTATTTATTTATTTATCCTTTATTTATTTTCTATTTTATTTATTTAACTGTTTTATTTTATTTATTTCTTCCATTTTTATCTCAATTTTATCATTTTATGTACATATTATATTGTTGTTTGTTATGTTTGTTATTAACGTTGTCTCAACGTGTCTGTTATATACATTATTTTTTTATAATTATGTGATAATTAATCTGTGATATTTTATCTTACAGTGCTCGTAGCTATACTCAATATGAACATACTTGTGATAAAACCGTGATCATATATTTAATTTCTTTTATTATTTTATTTTATTATTTACTTTATATTTTTATTTGTTTAAATTTTATTTTTACATTTTCTTAGGTAAATTATTGTTTCCATTATGTAATTATATACCCGTAGATGTTAGTTTGTGAAGTCATAAGCAACACTGAATCAATTCTTTGAACCGTTTGGGAATGCACTTATCTTACTTATTAATTATTAATAGTTTAGGAATACTTACCTGATTATATACAAATATGTAAATTATTGTATAATGTGTATAATGTAATCAATTATAATGGAGAATTCCGTAAAATAAAGTTAAAGTGAATTTATAAGTTGCATCTTCAACAATTTAGATCTATATAGTAGATGCGGTCCGAAATACCGAAATGTCCACCATTTATCCAAATGTTAGATGTAGGGTGGTTGAATATATTATAAAATTATTTTAACTTTATTTTTGTAAATTTGTGCATGCAATAATTAAAAGAACTATAGTTAATACAACTAATACTAATAATAACACACACTGATTTTGTATTCGTGATTTTTTATAAACATCACGAGAAAAAAATCTCAAAATGTGTTATATTTTCAACAGAAAAAAAAAAGATAATTATGAAGTATTTTAATTAATACACTTCGTTGTTCATTTCACTAAATTTTATATTTAAGTTTTAACGAATTGTCATTTTCAAGTAACTAATTAAATTAAAAGTACAAACATGCCTATATAACATTTAAAAAAATAATAATTTATAATTATTACATAAAAAATGAGATAAATGATAGACTGGGAAGAGCGGGAAAGATATTTAACATGATGAAGACAACGTTCTTTAGAAGGAAAGAAATAACTAAAAACATAAAAGCGGAAATAGTAAAAAAGGTTATAAGACCTATAATAATATATAGCAGTAAAAAAGGACCATGACGGAAAAACACAAAACGAAAATTAATGCAATAGACATGAGATTCTTAAGGAAAATTGAAAATAAGACCAGACGAGATAGAATAAAGAATGAGACGTACAGACAAAACTTACAGATAGGACCTATTCATGATACCATTGTTGAAGGACAGCTGAGATGGTTCGGAAATGTGTGCCGCATGAAAGAAGATAGAACATAATTAGAGAAGAAGCAGAAAAAAGGACATTAAACAATTAACCAAGGATAGAAAGAAATGGAGAGAAAAATATAGAAACAGACACTAAACAAAAACTCCTTACACCTAACGGTAGAAAGGAAAAAGATAAAAAAAAAACATAAAAAATGTTTCACCGCAGGATAAGTGCGAATTTAATTCAAAATATAGGGAAAAATAAAATAAATCAATTCAAGTATATTGATGTCGCTTTTGCGGATTAAAACGCGCTCTTAATGAAAAAATATGTTTTTTTACCCCCGGAGTGTAATACGAAGCTCGATATGTCAGTCACGGTAATTTTCACAAATACCAAACAGCCAGACATTATTTTCAGTTCCGCGTCATCATCGCGTAATTGATGATAACACTCACCTAAACCCTTCCGCCGCATGATAAATCACATCCCCCGGAGCAACCACCCCGCGAGACCGGCCGCCCCCTTCCCACCGAAAACCAGTTTCTGTTTATTATACAAAGTGCCGAAATTTGAATACAGCACAGTTTACAGAGGTCCCGTATTACCATATCACACGCAGACACACACTGGGGTGCGCGCCGCCCCCCCGCAAACTCCGGCTCGAGGTAGGCGTTTTACGTCCCTGCAGGTATTCCTGCGGCTAATCATCCCCTTCCCGCATCTGCTATTCTTAGCCGGAGCCGCTCGGTAATTGCGCTAATTTATTGCGCCCGGACACCGACTGCGTTAATGGGATGTTGCGCGAAATTGGCGTGAATATTTTACACCCCCTCCAGATCCAGACCCTCGCTAGTCTAGATTATTAAATTAATCTTAATTATTCACGCGGAACGAATGAGTGTCATGATCTAAATAAATTACAGTTATTCTACAAACGATTAAAAAATTTAACATTATTGTATGTTAATAAACTTTAAAATAATATTGTGATTTACTCGAATTTGTTCTTCTTAGGTCCAATTTTCAAATCCGCAAATAAGGCGTAAGTAACGTATTCGCGGAATAAAAGTTAATGTCTATGATTCTCTCCATTTGATTACCAATGAGACAATGCTGCCAACCGAATGCAAAAAATCAAGAGTAACGTTATTTATTTATTCATTACGGCATACACCTTTAACAATTTAAATACAATTGAAGAGAAAATACATTTCTATAAAACATATAAAATTCAAGGAGAAATAATTAAATTTGTACAATATAATTTCTTTTTGAATAAACCAAACGATATTCCATATAAATAAATATTACAATTTTTAGCGCTAATCAGATTAAACCGTCATTCGATTACGCAGTTCATGTCTACCATAGTTACTATGGTGAAAATATTCTCGAAAAACTAAACTATTTCGAGTTGTATGGAGAACATTAAAATTTAATCGCTCAAGCAAATCAGAACATTTTATATCTGAATTGACAATTTTAAAAAGAATACTTGAAGTTTGTAAAAGGCCTTAATAATCGCCCTTTGTTATTGACTTTTTTAAAATTTTGCTACGTAAAATAGAGTTTGGTAGATCATCTTTGCCCTCCTTCCTTGAATGGTCGTCGGCAATTGATATTACTGTGACCCGGTACTCAAATGAATCCCACGTCACAGCTGTTCGCGAGCTGGCTAATCAGTTTCCTGCAGTGCCTGACCATCTTGGAGGTATAGTAGGGACTATTTAACACCCTAATGGCGGCCTGGCTATCCATAATGAACCTAATATGGTTTACCTGAAGGTCGGTTTTACCACTGCCACTCGGATGGCCATGATCTCCGCCTGTAGGACGTTGCAGTGGTTTTGGAGTCGAAAGGATTTTTGGAGGTCGAGAAAATTCCACCCTGTACTCTGGTTTCAGACTTGGAACCATCCGTGAATAGCCAGACGTAATTTCCTTGAACAATCTTCGGTTTTGTACGGGATGGAGAACTTATTTCCAAAAATAAGTTCGTTACCAAGCTGCAACAATCTGATCATGGCGTTCATCGATATCGATGCCGTGTGATGATAATCCAAGTAGAATAAGGTATTTATTCTGGTGTTCCTCACAAGTACATGGAAATTAAACCTTTTCAATAGCGCTGATGAGTTAAAGTGTCCATATAAAATGCGATATATATATATATATATATATATATTGAATCATTGACCTTTCTATCACTGTCGGGTGTAAGACAATAAAATACGATATAAAAGGCATAAATTAGAATTAACTCTGCGATTCTTTAATGATGTTAAGTTGAGGGAATTCATTACTTGAGTAAATTCTCCCCGAGTGTGACTCGATATAAAAATTTGGACGGCTTCTAATCGATACACGTTGAAGTTAAAATTTGGAATCCGGATAGGCGACGCGTATTCTAGATGGGACTTAACCAGTGAGCAATAGAGGGCCTTAATGCATTCGATGTCCTAGTTTTTGCTGACTCGCCAAACAAATCCCCACATTTTCATAACAATCAAACAAATATTCTAGATATGAGTATTAAAAGATAAATTTCACTTGAACGTCACCCCAAGATCCTTAAATAAGCTACCTTTTTCTAAATTGCTAGAATTGATGTTGTACGTATGTTCAATCTTATTTTTATTAATTCAGATTGACATAATGGAAATATTTAAATGAAGATGGTCATTTATTTATTTATTTCACGATAATTATCATTACAAAGAATATATAAAATATGCACTTAATATCGAGAATGTGAACACAAATACAAGAATTATAATAAATAAATAAGAATATACAACTTAATAACTAATAAATTAATATATTAATAAACGCAATCGAGATTAATAACAGTCAACAATCTGCGAAAAGTTGAAAAGAAGCTAAAGAACAAATCAAAGTCGACAAAATATAATTAATCAATCTAGAAAGAGGACCATTAGGGATAAACCTAGAACGGTGCATCTTTTCCCGAAATAAAGAGTATGACCTAGTGGTGGCACCGGATTGTTGATACCGGAAATCAACGTGGGATACACCTAATGAAGCTTTTATTTCCGATGAGACACAGCTGCATAATCTAACCATTTTGTATCTATCTGAGAGAAAGCTTTCGATATAGATTACCACCTTACGAGAGAAACCGATGCAATGTAATTTATGAATTAGAATGTTATGGCATACTCTGTCGAAAGCCTTGGAGAAATTAGTATAGATCGCATCTACTTGATAATGACTCCCCAAGGCATTCAGCAGATAGTTTTGATAGACCATTAAGTTAGTAGTTGTAGATTTACCTGAGGAAAACCCATGTTGGCCATCAACAATTATATTTCTTAATTGCCATTCTAGTTGAACACTCACGATTCGATCTAACATTTTCGGAATGGCCGATTTTATGCAAATACCGCGATAATTGGTAATATTTTCTCGATTGACACATTTATTGGGGTAATATTTATTTTCCATATGAGTGATCCAAGGAGAGTTTAAATAGTAAAGTTAAGGGGTGTTATATTGTGTACGCACATTTTTTTTAGAAACAAGTTAGGAATGCCACACAAGATGTTGATGGTTTTAACCTACTTATCTCCGCAAAAACATCCATAAAATCAACATTACAGTTAAAAGAAGGATCGACGCACTGGTCTAAATGAAAATAATTATAATTTTATCTACATTTATCACACCATTTATATCGAGCGTATAACAAAAATCGACGACGAAGTTGGCGTTGGAAGTCTCGACTCATGTCTGTACTAAGACCACACGCGTGACTTATCAACATGACAACCAGTACTTTACGCGTGCTCGTGTGATTTTAGTTCAGACATGACTTTAGATTTCCAATGCCAACTTCGTCGTCGATTTTTGTTATACGCTCGATATAAGCGGTCAAGGTCGCATTGAAAATCGCATCATTAACAGTACGAATGATTTAAGAAAAAGGTTAAAATCATCGGCAAATATTAAAAAATTACAATTTTCAAAAGCTCCAAGCGAATCGATAATACAAAGCAAAAATAATATTGGCCCCAAATGTGATCCTTGCGGTACATCGGGCTCTGTATTAATCTGATTTGAAATGAAGTTCTTTATTTTCACAAACTGGATTCTTTGATTCAAAAACAAATCGAGTCAAGATACGGTATTATCACAGAAATCCAAGGAATGTAATTTGTCAAGGAGAATACTACTGCTAATTCTATCGAAAGCCTTAGTTTCAATCTTGAGTTATGTCAAGTTAATTACAATTTTGACGTTTTGAAAATAAGTATTAATTCTGTATTCCCTCGCGTTGTAGATGCTAGACAAATACTGCTAAAAAAGTGCTCAACTAGCTTTTGATTGTACAACCATAACCTCAATTTTTCGCTACCTTGAATTTTCCATAAACTCGAGCACATTCGTGTTGAGCTTATTTAATAAAGGAAGACAGCGCGTAATTTTGGAAATTATAAAATCATCAATTGTAGAAAATTAAAAATTATGGAGCCCTTTAATATATGTTTTTTATTAAACAAATCTGGAGGAACAGATTTAATAACATGATTGTTATTTATTATTTAAAAATATTTTTGAATAAATATTGAAATTTGACAGAAACATAGCCATTTAACAATTAATTAATTTTTGTGTGATATACATAATCAATGTTTGTTACGTTGTTAACTTAATTGTTAATAAAGATTGTTATACATATATATATATATATATATATATATATATTAAAATTTCATTATCCTTCAAAGATAAGTAAAAAAAAACAACAATATAGTTCACAGACAACAGGACAGACTTCTTAGTTGAAAAAAAAAAAAACATCTATATTTATTCAAAGAGATTATTTTCTTAAGCCAACCATATAATTAAAGTATCCAGCTTCGACATGTTTGTAGATTCTGTAAGTTCTTTGCGCCGTATACTTAGTGCTAAATAGTTCGTTTTTAAAAATGTGTTTTTTCTGTTAATTCTATTATTTTATTATTGTAGCTATTCATTGTATCATGTATGTATGTTACTGTATTTAATGGCCTCCGTTAATTGAATAAATAAATAATATTTTAGTTATTTAATTTAGTTATTTATTTACGGAATCTCCATTTTACAATATACATGTCATTTACAAAATCTAATAAATAAAATCCTAAGTCTAATTGGTGTATGCAGTCCCAAAATGGTCAAATATTCAATATTAAGACAAAAATGCTAAACTTTTCTATTTAATACAAGAAAACTATACATAATTATCGTACAAAAAAATATACATTAAAAAACACAATATTTCTGATTAAGCATACAAAAAAAGGAATAACCGAAATATAACACTAAACAATGAGTTTGCAAAATCAAATTATCACAGATGGAAAATCATGTAAAAAGTATAAAGCAAACATACACATAGAAAATTGCTAAATTTAATTAAATATTCGTCTAGCACCCTACCACGCTTAAAAACATACAAGTCGCAGAAAGATCTGCCCTTAGAGTGCTGACCAAAATCCGACATCCCCAAAACTCACTACACAATCCCTCCAACCCTCTCCTTTACGAACTAACAAAAGTCACCCATATCGAAACCCGCCTATCCCGTTTAACCGAAAATTTGCCTCAAACCCTATCAATTACAATCTCATACACCCTTTGTGCATTCCCCGAAACCAAAATATCACTCCCAAACGTAAACGTTTCACCATCATCATTCATGATTTCATGACTTTAGTGATCACGACGAGTAAATTCATTTCATAAGACAATGGACGATATTAGCGATCAAAACCTTTTTGACACAGCAACTGACAATGACAGACGCCTACAAAATCAGGCGGAAAGACCAACCGTCGATAGCCAATTGGCAGAAGAATTTTATTTTTATGTTAGTTATTTATTGTATTTATTTATTATTATTACTTTGTTAAAAATAATCTGCCAACAAAGATTTATATATATATATTCGTCTTGTTTACGAACACTCAACTAATTACTTAATCTTGTTCAAATTCTCACAGCTTATGCTCTCATTTGCAACTAAAGAATGAGAACATAAGTTGTATTTGTATGAAATCGAGTTATTTCGGGACTTTTTTTTCGCAGAAATTCCACTTTTTTTCAATTTCTGTGAAACAAATTTCCTTTACAAAAATCTTAATTACTCTTGATTATAGTAGAAACAAAAAAAAAACATGGGCTGTTTAGTTTTCAGAAAAATAATTATTCTCAACCATTCCTGGCTCCATACATCTTTAGTGGGGCCTCGCCAATTGAGCGTTTTGGTCGCATGTGCAAATCACCAAGTTCTCAAGAATTTTTTTTTTCAAGAAGAGATTTTTAAAGGGTCTAGCTACTTTCGCCAAAAAGTCATCTTTCTAAGTCGCTTACGATCGCCATAAAAAAATCGTAAACAACAAGATGAAATTTCGCTCACTTTTTAAATATTAATAATATTATTTTTTTCTTCTTTATGCTTAGAGACATGACATGGGACCGAAGACTTTAGTTCGTTTAATTTTTTAAATTTTACATCATGACATAATAATTAATTAACTTTCCTTAAATAACATTTAAAAAATTTCTTCTAATGTATTCTTTAGCTATAATTTTAAACTGATTCATATTAATCTTCTTTATGTTGGTTGGAGACTTTAATTATTTAAATAAAAATCGATGTCATTTCTCCTACTTATTTTTTTATTAAACTAAATATATTTCGAAAACTATGTTTCCATCTTTAGTAGTGAAACATAGCTTCCGAAATATATTTAAAAATAAGTAGGAGAATGGACATCTGATTCATATTGTTTATATCTTTTATATATTTTAGCAGTTTATTATACTCTATAACACTCTCCATTTCTATGCTCTGCTTAAATATATTACTATTGTTATAAGTTACTCGAATATCACCTTTTCTTCTTGTATTATATATAACCAAAATTTTTATTTTGTTCAAGACATATGTTTGATTTACTCTTATAAATCATAGTTGTATGTATATATTTTACTCTTTCTAGAAAAATTCTCTGTTTGATATTAAGTTCATTTCTTATTTTGTAAAGTGTTGTTTTATTTTAGTAATGTATTGTTTCAATGTTATCTCTGCAAAACTCTGTTGTCGGTTGTCCCTCCACAAACAGCACACAGGTAATTTATTTTTGAAGTGAATAAGTCATTATAAATAGATTTACGAGAATTTACTTGAAGTTACTTTTTTTAATTTGAAGAGTGTTCCTGTTGCTGCACAACAGCATTTATATGATCATCTCACTTGAAATTACTTATAATACTTATGCCTAGATACGCTGCTTCTGTAATTGTATTGTTTATTTTTATGTGAATTTCTTCTTATCTTTTTTTTTTGTGAAATGATTAAATAATTTGTGACTTTGTTTTGTTTAACGTTAATGAGTTATTAAAATGCCATTTAGACATTATTTTCAGATCAGTGTTAATTTTATTTTCGAGTTCTTTTAGAAATTTTCCGCTATACATAATGCAGTTAGTTTTCCCTCTATATCTGTTTCGAATATGTCGTTTTCATATATATTAAATAGTGTAGGTGGTAAGACTCCTCCTTGAGGCAAACCAAATTCTGTTTTGAGGCTGTTGTTAATTTTTGTTTGTTGTGTCCGGTTTGTGAGATAATTTCTCATTAAGAACAGTTTCTTGTCCCTTATACCTAGCATTTGAAGTTCTATTTTTGTAGGAATGTTTCTTTGCTTACTGTATTGAAGACTTTTTTCAGGTTAATATTAACACTACAAAGTTGTGTTAGTCAAGTTCTCGCGTTACAAGCAACGTCTATGTACCAGTCATTTTTAATATACGTATTGGTATATAATTATAATATTTGCAATTTGCATTCCTCTTAAAAAACTTGATTATTTATAAATGATTTAATAGTTAATAGAAGTCTCTACAATCAAAAACCAACATAAGAAAGATTAGTTAATAAGAGATTGAGCTATCGACCAATGGTCCCAGACTTTTACGATATACCAGTCATTTTTAATATACGTATTGGTATATAATTATAATATTTGCATTTTTTTTTGGACCAAAGATGGGTTTCAATTGAACAAGCTTCGTATATATAACTAAATAAATAAATAGAAAAACTGCTCTAATCGATATTGATATCAAAATGTATATAAATGATTCAAAAGTACAATGTAGTTGATCTTTAAATGTAATCAATTTAATTAATTGGAAAATATAATTATAATTAACTTAATTTAACAGCAAATTGCGTTGATAAATTCGTTAATAAATTAATCTGGCGACGTTTCCGATTTACCAGCCATCCGACGTTCCGTTTATTTTACGTTTCATTTATTTATTTATCTTTTTTTCTCTCTTCATCCCCGTTGCCGCCGGAGATTATAGGAAGTCCTCGAGACGGATTAAGGGATGATAAAAGGGCGGCAGCGACACCGAAGCCCCCGCACAGCATCAATCTTCATCACCGCCGGCTACGTCATTACGCACAAAAAGGGTCCTCTCCGGTGCAGCCGCGCTGCCCTTTTCGGCTCCGGCCATTCGTGTTATTAATTCGATAGGGCCTCGTTAGATTCAAGCTCAATGGTACGCGATTAATTTCAATCCTTCTCATAAGTACGCGCTTCGGTAATAAATGGAGTGCTGCACTCCATGTTCGCGGAAATAATGAGAGGGAGATAAATTTGGTGGATACAAGAAAGGAGGAATGAAAAAGTGGGACGGGAGGGGGGTTCGAGGATGATGGAAATGGAAATGTATCACTTCTAATTTTGCGCGGATTTATGCGCTCTAATCGCGAGAATCTGTTGGGCGGGCGCCAATGGAACGTTTTTTTTTTAAATCGATACAGAGAAAACATGTATTTTTTTAATCTGTACATTTTTGAGTTAAATTATTCAACTAATTTGGTTTTGAATAATTTAGGCATAGTATCCAATATCTTCAAAACCAAATTAATAGAAAAATTAATATTAAATAAAAATGATTTGAAAATAATTTATTAATTTTCAAATCATTTTTATTTAATATATTTAAATAACTGTAACCAAGTGAATGAATTAATACTCTTTTCTATAAAAAAAAATAATGATAAAAGCCTTAACTATTAAAAGCTAATAAACACTAAAAAAAACACCCCCTTATGCGCGAGTATTGAAAGTACAACATTTCTCCGCGAGATGGCATATTAGTCATTATTTTCCGGAATTTCTATCCCATTTTATACGATAATTACGCATTTTAGAAAATAAAATAATGGAAAACTTATATTCAACCCGAAAGTAAAGGAGCCTCAAAGGCTAAGTTTTTCATGCTTAAGTTTGTTTTATGACTTATTTATTCAATATTAAATAAATACATGAAAATATTTACCACACAAACACACAAATTTAGGCATAGTATCCATTCCTCTTAAAAAACTTGATTATTTATAAATCATTTAATAGTTAATAGAAGTCTCTACAATCAAAAACCAACATAAGGAAGATTAGTTAATAAGAGATTGAGCTATCGACCAATGGTCGATAGCCAATTCCCAGACTTTTACGATATACATTGTAATAATTTTTGTTATAAATAGGTATTGAATTATGTTTGTCAATAAAGATTATGTATAAATAGGATATTGAGCTAGAAAACAATTCACTCATGAGCGGTCGATCTAAGGTGAAGTGTTTTATACTCGAGTAAGCAAACGTTATCAGCTTTAACCAAATCAGTGATTTTTTAAACAATGGGACGTCCGAAAAACGAGCAAACAGTAGTGTTAAATGAAACATAAAAAAAATGCATCATTATTAAAGAATATAGAATTTACTAATCAATTAATAATCAGTGTGTCCGCCACATTTTGTTCCAAATTCAACAAATATGAATTTGCAAACAAAAAACTGAAACAAAAGATTGAGGAAAGGTGAGTTGAACTTGAACGTTCGCGTGCAAAAAATTTACGCGTTCACGGATTGGCAACAAAAAATCTTTTACCAAATCAAATCGAAACTGCTGTTAAGGATTTATTTTTATCAAAATTGAAAATTTCCTTAAGTAAAGGCGATATGGAAGAATGTTTTGCTCTCGGCCCGCCAACCATCGAAAAAAGGACTGTCATGGTAAAAATTAAAAATAGTAAACAGCAAAACATGGTTTTATCGAAAAGGAAGCAGCTTAAAAGATCGAAGGTTGTCATCAAAGATCTCACCAAACGTAGGATAGAACTCTTGAAAATCGCACAGGAAAAATATGGCCAAAAAAATATCTGGACAAGGAATGGAGTATTATATACCAAATCAGGAAATAAAGCTGTGCGTGTCAACCTTCGGGCTTTGGATGGACTCAACGAGGATGGAAGCCAAGATAACAATGGAGATGAAAATGATATCACAATAACCTCTATCGATATCCGTAACTAATATAAATATTTCATTTGATTTTGAATTAATAGGATTTCACGTTCATTAATTTGTGAGAATTTAATTTTATTTTGCAATTATGCTTTACTCAAGTATAGTTCAAGTTATCACAAAAATTATACGGTAATTACTTCAATTTACCTACACAATCTAATTAGTCAGCTCTTCTTAATTTTCAAACCTTACTTTTCTTCCTTCATACTGACAAATTAAAATCTGCTAACTTTTCTAATATTTATTTTTCTAGTATTTATTTAGTATAACAGTTTCAGTAATTTAAATTACTTTTAAACTTATTGTTATTGCTTACGTGTGTTCAAACTTAACATTGGCTCTAGCGTTACTTCAAAGATCGAGCTCCCTACGGGAACGGATGTTAAAAGTATTAATGACTACTTTATAAATAACTCTACATCAATCAATATTTTTGACAACAATGAATTTTATAAGTCTCACTTTTTCTTACCACATTATCCTAAATTTTGTTTTTCTTTAACCAATGAGATGGAAATTAATATTATAATCAATAAATTATCAGAGGAATCACCAGGATCCGATGGCATTAGCGCTAAAATGCTTAAATTATGCTGTCCCTTCATTACACCCTACGTAACCCATATTATTAACCACTGTCTCATACATGGGCAATTTCCATCTTTATGGAAAAAATCACACATTATTCCTATTCCCAAAAAAGTTCCAGTTTCAGAACTCGAGGTTTTAGGGCCGATTAGCTTATTATATGCGTTTTCGAAAATGAGGAGCGAGGAAGGAAAACGTGAATGGGAGAGGAGTATGGCAGATGCGTGTTTTGTTGGAAAAGGTCATCGAACTTCAAATTCGATTGTACTTATCTTAACACTCTATTCTTCCCGCTACTCAGTCTGGCTTTCGTAAAAAATACAGCCCTAACTGACATCGTTGACAAAATAACTACTTTTCAAGATCAAGGGCTTCTTTCTATACTCATACCATTGGATTTTTCTAAAGCCTTTGATACCTTCAATCATAGCACACTGCTTACAAGTTTGTCTTACATTGGCTTCGACGTAATTGCTATACGTTTTTAGTTTAAACTATTTAAGTAACACTATGGCTTTCGGAAGCACCTCATAAAAATGGGAATTGAAGGGGATGACCTATGCAGAGGATGCTACGAGGAAACAGAGACAGCAGAGCATATACTTCACGAATGTCCAGCGCTGTCTAGCATAAGGGATCCCACGGGCAGGGAGAAGCCTCGTAACCGTGAAGAACCCAAGTGGGGTCTGACCCATGATCAGATGCTTACAATAGCAAGGCAGGCTGACTGGGTCTAGCCGCTTGGTTGGGAGGTACTACAATGGGCCAGAGGGTATGGCCTAAGTGGGCGCGGTGTTTGCTGCCCTCCCTCTCCTAAATCCTTAATCCTTAATTTAAGTAAGTCGCAGTTCATAAGTTTTAACAATGAAAAATCTGACGAGATGGAAACATTCGGAGGTGTGCCTCAAGGCTCTGTCTTGGGACCACTATTATATTTAATTTACATTTCACAAATATTCAACCTAAACAATTTCCACCTATTTGCCGATGATCAATTAATGTATAATTTTTACGAAACCGAAATTATATCCACATGCACTAAAATTAATTCTGATCTAAGCAAAATTGCCA
Organism: Philonthus spinipes; assembly: GCA_963082785.1. NCBI lineage: Eukaryota > Metazoa > Arthropoda > Insecta > Coleoptera > Staphylinidae > Philonthus > Philonthus spinipes. Next base: position 23,180,691 of record OY720299.1, read on the forward strand.
AAACATGCCTCCCTCTTATTAAATACTGATAAAACAGAGGCTATAATTTTTGAGCAGAAAATTATAGTGAGTATTCGCTCATTTGTCAATTAGGGTTGATAATAATATTCTAGAAATCAAACAATGTATGAGGAGCCTAGGATTGTGCATTGATTCAGATCTAAAATTTGAGATTCATATTTCTTACTGTATTCAGAAGACATAATCTTAAGATTTATTTATTTAAATAGGCACTGTCTCTCTCAGAAACTTAAAGCTATTCTGCGTGAGTCCTTAATCTCGTCGCATTTTAATTACTGCGATGTAGTCTACCACTTTCGTCTTGATAAAAGAACAATTGACAAAATTTAGCGCATTCAAAACTCCTGTCTTAGATTAATTTTTGGAATTAGGAAATTCCAATAAATTAATCATAAGGTTGGCTCAAAATGAGTGATCGTCGTCTACTTCACTTTGCCACATTTTGTCATAAGATCATAATAGATAAAACCCCACTCTATCTCTACGTAAAAATAAAGTTTCGCTCAGACGTACACGCCATTAATATACGCTCTAGGGGATTGCTAAGCCCACCGCTTAGCTTGTGCAGTAAAGTCTTTCTCTGTTCAAATACCTAAGGTGTATAACAACCTCCAGTGTATAAAGGAAAATCGGTCACATCTTTTATAAAATCCATTTCAAATTACCTTACAAATGATAGTCATGTATGATTTTATTAATTATTAGTTAAGTATACAATTTGAGTTTTTATTTTTATGAGCAGATGATAAAAGTTGTACATTTTCGAGGAACGGTGAGAGTTTTCTCAGTGTCAGTGTGTCTAAACTTAATTTTATTTTGTTTTCGCTGATGATTTAAACTTTGTATTGAATGGTCTAAGAGGATTTGGTTTAAAATTTTAGTTAGGGGTTTCCATTTATGGGTGAAAAAAAGATGGTCACACCCCCCCTCCCCCCTAAGTTCCTTAGTTGTAAATCAGTTTCGGTACTTAGCCAAGACTGAACTGCGCCATTATATTTCTAATACTACTTACTGTATACGAATAATCTCTTGTTAAATTGTATTTCTTGTTTTGTTGTATTCGAAATAAAGATTATTATTATTAATATATTGAATTAGCTGATGAATTGTTTGCAACTTTATTATTTTATGTAATATGCTGAGTGAAATTGTAGTATACCAAATAATAATTTATACTCACACTTAAAACTAAATCAAACACAACTGAGCTATTCTAGAAGTAGCTCTTCAGGAACACATGTATTGAAGATTGAAGCGCTTATGCCTATAAATTAAGTAAATACAAAACTTCCGCTTAATTTAAATTAAACATTACAGTAATATTCATTATATATGACAAATATAACATAAACGTCAATTAAATGATTTGTTATTGTAATGTTTTATTTTTATTATGTACTTCGGGATTTCCATTCTTGACTATTTTTTTTATTATCATTGTTAATAATGTATGACGCCCTAATTATAGTTTTATATGGGCGTTGTAAAACATCGACGCCACATACATTACGACTGTAGACGACGGTAATACTTGCTCCATTATTACCCCATTCATTTTATTGTCTCCCTCGCACCGTGCGCCCGCACGCCGCACGAAATTCACCCACACGCCCAGAAATATCCGTGCAATTAAATTCATCGGCAATTAGGACCACAATAAAACACCTCGCTTATCCCCCTGCCCCCATCGTAAAGAAATAATTGTCGCTCAGTCACGTTGCCGTGTTGCCGGTCTGCGACCCCTATAAAAATCTGTCGAGTCCATACATTCATATCCATATTCTTGGAATGTTCCATTTTAATACAATAAAAAATATGGTTTATGTTTTATTTACAATTATACTGAAAATAAAAAAAAGTAATAGTTAAATTTAAAAATTATCTAAAATAAAAATGATTTGAAAATAATTAATAAATTATTTCCACATTTACTCTGTGACTTTTGACTTACGTTAAACAAATGCACATTTATTATTATTTCATATATGGAAGCAATGGTGAGAGTCGGGAAGTATGAGATGAGGTTGAGTGGATTGGAAGAAGAGAGGCTAGTGAAAGATTTGTGGGTGTTTTGTTTGAGAGAAAAAGTAAGTGGATGGAGACAGGAAACAGCGAAGATGTATGAAAAGGCCGGAATGTCTGAAACAGTGGTAAACGAATGGCTAGAAAGAGGAGTGAATGTGGCTGATTGGGGAAGAATGAAGTGGATGGAGGTTGAACTACAGGAGAGGCAGATCAATATAAAAAGGAGTGAATATAATCCCTTGTATGCTAGAGTGCAAGTGTATGGGAGGTTGCCAGAGTATCTTACAAAAAAAAGTGGAAAATACATGAAAAGGTAACATTGGCAAGAGCAAGATGTGGATCTGTGGAGTGAGGAAGGAAAACGTATATGGGAGAGATGCATGTTTTGTGAGGATGGAAGGCATACTTGGATGCATGTAGGGAACAAATGTCGAGGAGTGAAGAGGGAATGGATAGGTGATGGCTGAGAGAGAATAGAGCGGGCGTAAAAGTGTAGACAAGGCTGGGACGAGAAAAGCATGGAGACGTCCAATATGTTAGTAAAAAAATGGATGAAGTACTTAAGTGTTAATCATAATAAATTAAAGACGACGCAAGCGCCACCTTTTGCCTAATTACCAGTGGCATCGTCAACGATTTGGGTCTACAAGGTAGACGACCGAGAATCATTGTTTCGTAATGCCAATAATGGTTGTTTTTTTATAATTATTTCACCATATTGTCGATTTCTCCCTGACGTATTGCATCCTGAGCAATCTGGAGTCGAAGAGCTTCTAGTGTCTGTGGAGGATTCGATAATTGCTCGAGTCTTCCACTCATCATGTTCGATACATGTTCGATTGGCGAAAGGTCGGGAGATTTTGGTGGCCATCTTCAGTGCCGTAGCTTAATATTGAAGCCCGTCTTTTAGTTTAAATAAAAAAAAAAACTGTAAACATATTTTTCAAGTAGTTACAAAGTTATGGATTTTTATTGACGTATTTTCTAAAATTTTCTTATGTTTATGAATTAATCACTCAATTATTATTGATAATAATAGCTACTAAACTATTATTATCAATAGTGATTATTTACTGTCAATTTATAATTATATTTCAGTTTGATTATCATTTACATACATTTATATATTTAGTTGTAATATTGATTTTTGTTACATATGTTTTGTAAAAAGGAGATACCGTAAATACATATATTATTATTATTATTAAAAAAATATCTATTATCATACATTTTTACAATAGTATATGATGGTTTTTAATAGGATAAAGGATGTTTGAAATGGGAGTGAATAGACGCTTTGAGCCAATGAATTTCGGCTTAACGGTAAACTTTAGAAAAATTGCGTTAAATCATCAAAATTTGATAACAGAAATTTGAGGTTAAGCCGTTTCTGTAAATTTATTTATTCAATTTATTATTCAACAGTTACACGAAACTAATTACACGATAATTAAATATATATATATATATTATTAATTATAAAACTATACTTAAAAATAACTGACGCTTTATCCACAAACTAACGAATTAATAATATATATTTAATTATCCCGTAATTAGTGATGAGCGTAAATTCTACAATATTTATTAATTGTGTAAAAGTAGTAAATTATTTAATACATTCAGGATGATTTAATTGAAATTAAAACACTTGGTTTGTTTCACTTATTCACCACGGGTTAAGTGAGACATTAATTAAACATATTTAATACATTGTGAAAAATATTTCAGTTTTAACGTTTATATTGAGATTTTGTATTTCTGGGTTCTGAAATAAGGGGAACCTGATAGTGTACTTCGTTTCTTCATTTTTGAAAATTGAAAAATAAACCCCCTTGCGTATACCTGTGTTTTCGAATGCGCCATTCGGCAACACAGTGCAATGTTTGTTCTATATATTATATCTCTTTTATTATTATCCATCAAGGTAATTAATGAAAATGTTAATAAAAAAAATAATAATAAGAATATATTTTCTTATGCTTTTGATTATCCATCATTTTTATTAGATTTTCTTATCCCATATTTCACTGTCCCTTCCATTGTGAAAAAAGCCAATTACTTAACATATATGTGTAATAGATCTTGAAGGTATAGATGTATTTATTTATAAATATATATTGTAAAGATGTTTGGTAATAAAGATGTTTATATATATATATATATATATATATATATATATAAACTGGAGAAGAACAAGGACAGGGACCTGCCTCATTATTTCCACCGCAATGATCGTGGATCCGCATCCATCATCAATATTTATTGTTATTGTTATTCGGCACAAATAAAATTCCGTACAATATTGTTACAACTGCGTGTTATTAAGTCCCGACATGCGAGTCTTCCCCCGCCGTTATTATTCCCGCCGCCGACGACGACGACGATTTTGGAGTCGTAATTCTCCGGCGCCTTATTTATACGCCACGGGCACGGAAGGAATTCGAATAAAAGGAATACCTCAACGGCCGCACACGAAAATAGAAGTAATTGTTTGTTTATATTGGAGATTCATTTCGAAACTCGGAGGGTTTTAAGCTATTTTTGCATGCGCACAAATAAGAAAATAAGAAATATAAATAATAATAAAGAAATTTAGTGGGGCACGATAATAAACAAATAATTTTACTGTCATGAATAGATTATACGAGGGTAGATGGTAGATTGAAAAGTTTCCGGAATGGGCAAGAAAACGCAGTAATTGAACAGGTTTTTGTTTTTATTTTTCAACATAATATCCTTGCAGGGCGATACACTTTTCCCAGCGGTGCTCCAACTTTTTTAAGCCTTCACAAAAATATGATTTCGGGAACTCTGCAAAATAAGCTTTAGTGGCGGCGATGACCTCCTCATTTGACGTAAAGCGCTTGCCTCTGAGCCAAGTCTTCATGTTTGTGAACAAAAAGAAGTCGCACGGGGCCAGGTCTGGAGAGTACGGGGGATGCGGCACCACCTCGTAGCCCAATTCAACCAATTTAGCATTGGCGATTCGGGATGAATGGGCCGGCGCGTTGTCGTGGTGGAAGAGCACTTTTTTTCGCTGCAAATGAGGCCGTTTCTCCTTCAAAATGCCGTTGAATTGATCCAATAAATCGCTGTAGTATTGTCCCGTGATAGTTCTTCCCTTCTGCAAAAAGTCGATGTGTATCACACCTTGCGAATCCCAAAAAACGGTGGCCATGACCTTTCCAGCAGATGGGACAGTCTTTGCCTTCTTCGGAGCAGATTCGCCTGGAGAAATCCACTGTTTCGACTGCTGCTTGGTTTCTGGTGTGTAGTGGTGGATCCATGTTTCGTCCACGGTCACGAATCGGCGAAAAAAATCCGTTGGATTACGATTTAACAAGGCCAAACACTCTTTCGAAGTGGTCACACGATTTCGCTTGTTGTCCATAGTCAGCAAACGCGGCACCCATCGCGCCGAGAGCTTCCTCATGCCCAAATGTTCGTGCACGATATTTTGCACACGTTCATATGAGATGCCCGTGGTCTCTACTATTTCGCGCAACTTCACTCGTCGATCGGCTAACACGAGATCATGGACTTTATCAACCATTTCTTCATTTGTGGCCGTTTTTGGACGTCCACTGCGTGGTTCATCCTTGGTGCTCGTACGGCCACGTTTGAACTCGCTCACCCAAAAACTAATAGTCGAAAATGAAGGTGTGGATGTGCCATGAACTTTCTGCAAAATATATCGTATCTCCGTCGCCGTTTTCCCGTCCATCCAGAAATGTTTGATGACTGCACGAAATTCGTTTTTATCCATTTTTGCAAAAGTGCCTGAATTGCTTCATAAGATATCCTAGTAAACATAAACGGAACGACGCACGTGTCTGAAAATTTGACAGCTTTCCTAAAATAGGTTAGCCTTGACAACCATCATAACAATTTCACGATACGCGCGCCATCTCTTGCCCATTCCGGAAACTTTTCAATCTACCCTCGTAATTGGCCAAAGGGCAGAAAGACTTAACTCTAGTCGATAACCTAGATAAACTGAACACATGTAGTTCAGTCTGTCTGTCTCTATGTAAATAACAAATAATCGAAAACGTTTTTCCTCTAGAGTGTAGACGTTCACGATCATCTCCCCCAGTATCCTTACTTATTACCAAGATCTAACTATTTTATTGCCCCAACCGTGTATACGAGGTGTGGCTATTTAATAACCGGACTAATGCTACTCTCAGCAAATTGCGAGAGTGCCACGACGTGTTTGACATGTCTGAGTCTGAAGGTCCTTCCCCTACTAGTGGCGCGTCGGAAATATACCAAGTGGTCAGACGAAGCAACGGGTTTCCCCCAAGTTTCTCGTTAAACTGGGAAAAACTGGCACAAAAGCTTATGCAATGTTTGAAGAAGTCTACGGGAATGAATGTTTATTCGTGCGTTTGAGTGGTTTAAACGGTTTAAAGAAGGGCGTGAAACGACGGAAGACGATTGGTGCCCAGGGCGGCCATCAACGTCAAAAACAGACGAAAATATTGGCAAAACTGATAAATTAATCCGAGCTGATTGTCGTTTAAGCATCCGAGCGTTTTCTGAAATGACAGGAATCGATAAAGAAACTGTTGCTTGAACCATTTAACACACGGAAGGTTTGCGCAAAAATACTGCCGAAACTACTCACTCCCGACAAATTCTGTTTGGTCAGACAGAACATTTGTACTGACATCTTAAACAATCTCGCCAATGATCCAGATCTGTTAGACATTACTTGATTACTTCTGACGAATTGTATTTTTTTTTAACAAAGAGGCAATCCATGCATTGAAAGAGCCCAAGATCGCTCAGACAAAAGAATGCCAGGATGAGTAAATTAAAATTCAAGACAATAATGATTGTCTTTTTCGACAATCGTGGCATTGTCTATGTTCCCTTCGTCCTCACCTCGGAATTTATGAGCGTTAACTCTCATCGTACATACGGTATTGAGGAAAATACGTTTTCACCTCCAGCCAAACCTCCCACCTTGAAAACAAAAAAAAACCGCAATCCTTTTCCTCGACATCCAAAAAGCCTTTGATTCCATTTGGCATAAAGGACTTCTCTATAAATGTCATTCCCTAAACATACCTTATCACCTAATCGCACTCATTGATAGTTTCCTTTAAATCAGAGCCCTGAAAATACGCATTCAAAATACCCTCTCTCAACCCTTTTCACCCCAACAAGGTGTTCCACAAGGATCTCCTCTCACAATTTGCTTCAAAATCCCTCACCCAAGATATACTAAATAAATTCCTAAATTCCACTACCCCCAAACCACTATTCATCAATTCATCTCATCTTTCATTAACGACTAACCGACATACTAGACATATGACAAGGACTAATGGCTGAAAGACCTAAGGTCGATAACCATTTATAAGTTTAGATCAAATATATTGTATAATATATGTATATGTATATACCACAATAAAGATGATTGTATATATACGTTTTCACCTTTTTTTGTGCTTCATGTTTATTTTTAATTTTATTTGATTTTGTCGTTTATTATAATTATTAAAAAAAGTGTTTGCAATAAAAGTAACTGCACGCAATATCTTATGTTATTCCAACAAATTGAAGAATTTGAGAGCGTATTCTAAATTAGTCGACCACGTCGATAGCGACTCGAAACGAAGATAAAGAGAGAACTCCGATTCTCTGTCGCAATAGCGTTTCATTCAGAATCCCATAATTGATTTGATAAATGATGACACATATGACTTTTTTATTTTTGTATTCGCCGGCGCCAACAAAATGTAAATTAAAAAAAAACAACAAAGCACTCTAGAGGATAAAATTTCTCGATTATATACTATTTCGTTTATTATCAGAAATGGGAAAAAAAGAAGAGAACGGAAAGAGTTGTGGTCGATAGCCCTTAACGGAGAAAGAAAATAAAACACAGAATGGTATTTATTTAATTCATAATATTTTTTTCTTGTTTGAATAAAAGGAAAAGGTATATCACAATAAAAAAAAACACTTTTATTAAGAGTGAAGTAATGAATAAAAGTGTTTTTTATTTTTATTTTGATTAAATACTCCACATAAATCAATAAAACAATTATTGAAATAGTATATAATGACGGAGAAATTGTTAGATGTGTGAAATTATTTAAACAATTTTAAGAGTTAAATTAAATCTCAAATAAAAACAGATAAATATTATTTATTTTATGTAATGTGTTTTTGTTTTCTTTGAATAAAAAATATTATAATAAATGAATTATTTAATAAAATCAGGAGAAATATGGCGCTTGCGTTATCTTTCATTTTTTAGATGAATTAATTATATTGAAGTCGGGATAAGCCTTATGGTTTATGAAATACAGATATTTCAGGAACTGTTTGTTAATTTTCTCAATTTTTGTGAAACAAACCAAATGATTTCAATTTTACATTATTTACCTTTTAATATTCAAAATGTTTCAACAAGTGATAAGTGAGAAAGTTATTCAAGAAATATTAAATGCCAGTGAAGCAACTCTCATAACAAAATATAGAAGAAACCTATTCAATTCTTGATAATGCTATAAAAGACGAAACTAATTGAGTAAACATATATATATATATATTTTAAACAAACCAAGTGATTTAAATTTTACATTATTTACCTTTTAATATTCAAAATGTTTCAACAAGTGATAAGTGAGAAAGTTATTCAAGAAATTCTCAAGATTATTAATATATTGTCAATATCCAGCAAACCACACAGTAGCAGAGTATGACATTTTCCATAGTATGAGGGAATTATATAAGAATATTGCTTGATATGAAATAGTTAATTTATAGCATTGTGTTGTTATTTTTTGTACATGCGTGTTAAACGTTTTATCGTCGAAATATATCTTAAGATCTTTTAGATAATTCACAGGAATTATAGAAATATTATTTAGCTGATATTGATCGGTACGGGCGCGAATAGGACTAAAGTTACACCTAGCTGCGTTTTTTATTAAATTATTAGATTAACACCAATGATCTGGCTTCATTAAATTATTTTGCAAATGAATTGCATTTTCGGTATTATTTACTACTGAGAAAAGTTTTATGTCATCAGCGTATTGCAAGAATTCATAATCTGACACAATATATACGCTGTTCACATAAATTAAAAAAACATTACTGGACCAAGTATGGAGCCCTGCGGTATCCCACTACTGGCCAAATAAATATTTCATCATTTCTTCGCCTGAAGAAGCCACAATTGTAGCTATATTATAATAGACTTTGAAAGACTAAATAGTGTTATTTAATATAAGTAAATAAATATTTAATTTTACTCACCTATATAAGAATAAAATCAAACAAACTGTTGTCTCTCTTCTAGATACGATGATATTGCAAATACTAAATTAAATAAAAATTATTTGAAAATAATTAATGAATTATTTCCACATTTAGCTATATAACATTTTGACTTACGTTACGTAAGTACGTTAAACAGAGCTGTACTGACGAGGGATAGATCCCGAAATACGTGTCTGCAGATGGCTTTATATTAAGTAACGTTCTTTTTGTTGTTTTTGCATTAAATTTTTCTCGGATCAAAATTTGTTGCATTATGTAATATTTTATTGATATGCAACAACAGGTGTACATTATGTAATTTAATGTCCAACGTGGGTATTTGCCCGGGAAGTAGTTGTTTTAATGTGCATTTGTTTAACGTATTTACGTAACGTAAATAAAAATGTCACAGAGCTAAATGTGGAAATAATTCATTAATTATTTTCAAATAATTTTTATTTGATTTATTCAAATAACTGTGACCAAGTGAATGAATACTCTTTTCTATTTTACAAATATTATATTAAAAAAATTGTATCTCCAATAAAAAAAGTGTAAATATTATTTATTTAATGTAGTTTTTTTTTCTTTGAATAAACAATTAAATAAAAGGAAGAAGCAAAAAATGGTGGAAACAATTTTAAATTGTTAATTAATAACCCTTTACAGAGCAGAGAAAAGAAAAGATAAATGTAATTTAATATTATGTATTGTATATTAAATAAAAATGATTTGAAAATAATTTATAAATTATTTCCACATTTATTTTCAAATCATTTTTTATATATTAAATAAAAATGATTTGAAAATAGTTTATAAATTATTTCCACATTTATTTTCAAATCATTTTTATTTAATATATTTAAATTACTGTGACCAAGTGAATGAATACTCTTTTCTCTCTTTTCTATTTTACAAATATTATATTAAAAAAATTGTATCTCCAATAAAAAAGTGTAAATATTATTTATTTAAAGTAGTTTTTTTTTCTTTGAATAAACAATTTAATAAAAGGAAGAAACAAAAAATGGTGGCAACAATTATAAATTTTTAATTAATAACCCTTTACAGAGCAGAGAGAAGAAAAGATAAATGTAATTTAATATTATGTATTGTATATTAAATAAAAATGATTTAAAAATAATTAATAAATTATTTCCACATTTATTTTCAAATAATTTTTATTTAATATATTTAAATAACAGTGACCAAGTGAATGCATACTCTTTTCTATTTATGTATTGTATTTTTGTTATTATGATGGAGTCATTTTTTTTAGATGTACGAAATTCCTTAAACAATTTTAAAAGGTATACACTACAAGCATCTATATAAGCACTGTATTTTGTTTGTATGTACTGTCTTTCCATTTCAGTAAACTCGCAACAACTTGTATCCATCACAAATCAAGCTTCATAATCTTTCATCTGAATGCAGAAAACACGTCTTTAAATATTCACCCTTGTACTCGTTCATTTTCACACCCACACATAATCACAAACATGTGTTTTGAATGGATTGGGCACGTTCTTGTTTTACACTACACGAATAATTTATTAATAGATGTTGGTGGATTATTTTAAGATCATGAAAGTAACCACGTATTTTGGGTTATGCACTTGCATTACAATAATTCAATTCAATTGCGTCATGTAAATGAATTGAATTGAGAAATCGAAAATAATACATTTGTTTTGGATTGTTTGTAATTATTCACATAGATGGAAGTATATTGAGTGGTTTATAATTATCAAAAATTTAAATAATAAAAAAAATATAATACGGTAAGGCTGAAAGACCTTCCATTGATAGTCAATTTGTGATTTGCACATTATTAATTATGTATTATATTATACAATCAGTATACATACATATATTCACTGACTAGTATCAAAGCATTATTAAAGATACAAGATAATGGTCGTCTGACCGAAAGTAGTCAGTGAATAAATAAGTTTATATTTCTGTGAAATAAAAATCAAGTGTGTTTTTTTATTACCCTAAATATCCAGTGATAAATATATTTCACCAAATTTTTGATGAATCAAAAATAAAAACAATAGTATATTCAGTTCCCTGACACGAGTTATCTTTAAAATCTTCTTGAAACGCGTGTCATAAAGCTGAATACTAAAATGAAACTAAATTTACGTTTTTATTTAGAATTAAATAATTACAATTAATTCCAAGGAATTATTGATTAAGTTACACTCGGTTTGTTTTACACGTACAAATTGTATTTACTTTTGACGCATTGCTATTATCAAGAATTATTGAAAATAAATACAATCCTTACGCGTAGAACAAACCAAGTGTAATGTAGTTAATAATTCCTAATATTACTAATATATATATATACATATAAATTAATTTGTAAGAATTAATAAACACTTAAGTGGAACAAACCATGTGGTCTGTTTATTATTAATTTTTAAAAATTAATATAATAGAAAATGTTAAATATATATATATATATATATATATATATATATATATATATATATAAAGAATACATTTTCTAATGTTTTTCATTATCCATCATTTTGATTACAGTCATATTCCAGTCTCACTTCCGTGGTCTATTTTATATTAATTTTTACAAATTAATTTATATATATTTCATCATGAAAACAAAACTAAAGATATTATTAAAACGTTTTGCGAAGTAATTTATGAGACTCAAATTGGAGATAAATTAATTCAAATATTATTTCTTTCTTTCTAAATATTATCTTCTTTTACCCGTATTGGGTGTCGAGATAATATTATTTCTAACAACCCTAAATACTCCACCAACAATTATTACCACAAACTAATTAGAATTTAGTGCAAACAACCACACAATAATAACTAAATGTTGGTAATGTCTTTGTCGTTCTATCTACAAAATCATCACAGCTTCACGAAACACTTCACCGACATCTACTTACGATTAGACCCTTGTAGAAACACTGGTCTTTCTGTAGACGTAGCTCTTGTAAACGTAGTACTGTGTTATTTCTTTAATTGTTTCTGTGTTTGTTTCACGTATTTATTGTGTTGTCTTTCTCTTGTTCTCACAGATTACAAACCCCGCCCCCTCGGAACCCTGATAATGGCACCAAAATACAATTAATTTCAATGGTAAATTTATTTAGAAGAATTTAGTGCGATGAACGAGTTTTTTTTAACTTGATTAAAGCGTAGATGTAGAATTGTTTGAGCTTTGAGAGATATTTTTTCGCATGGTATTTAGACTGCATTATTTATCCGCTATTGTAATAAAAATTTTGACTGCAAAAAAAAAAATGATTCAGTTTATAGATAAGCTAAATATTTTTTTAGGGTGCAAATTTTTTAAACAAAAAATTAATAGAAATTATAATAATAAATTATTAAAAATCTGCCAATTAAATGGATGAAACCAAAGATTAAATTGAATAACTTTAAATTCTCGACTACTTTCGAAAATTTAAACTTATTCAATAATAATAACATCTTTATTTATATACAAAGTTACAATATTTATCAATTAACATATATTTGCAATTATTAACTAAATTTTGTATATAAATTGGCTATCGATCGAAGATATTTCCGCCACTTATTCAATTTATTAACATTTTAATATTTATTTAAAAATTAAACGCACTTTCAAAATATAAATTTGTCCTTTATTTTCCACGCTTTTGCGGCTTCTTCAGACGAAAGTGTGTTTAATTAAAAAAAAATGTTAATGAGTATAAACTTTCAAAAATTAACAGTCTCAACAATTAAGTTATTCAATTTAGTCTTTGTTTTTATTCATTAGATATTTAATAATCTTTTCATATTCATTATTACAATATGAACTATAAATGTTTAAATATTAAAAGTATTAATAATAGAAATTAATTAAATATGAATATATTCAGCCCTAATTAAAGCTTAAATAGCTAATTAAGCTCTTAGCGCGCTGTAGATAATTATTTTTATTAATTTAGGATAATTTAATAAAGTTTGTTTCACTTATATATATATATATATATATATGTTATAACGTAGATTTTCGCGGGCGTTGATACTTAAATGCAATGTCACATCACCATCCAGCTCAAATAGCGTCAGTAGCCAAAACCCTTTTAAAAAGAGCACGTACATTGTCCGACCAACACCACTTAAATAAAGAAATAACCAATGTTAAAAAGGCATTGATCCAAAATGGGTTTTCTAAAAAAACGATAAATAAACTAAACAGAGACAGAAATCCAGAAGCAAGAAAAGAAAATCCTTGTTGCAATGTTATCCTCCCTTACATAAAAGGAACAACAGATAAAATCGGAAGAGTCCTCTCAAAATACAACATTAGAACTTGTTTCGATACTTATAAAAAAATTCAACATCTGGTTCGAACTCCAAAAGAAATTATACCACTTGAGGCTCAAGGAGTTTATGAAATCCCATGCGGTACATGTGAAAAAAGTTATATAGGACAAACAAACCGAAAAATCAGCACCCGTCGAGACGAACACATTCTGGCAATTAGAAAATCCGATCCACAATCATCTTTATTTCAACATGTCAAAATTTCAAATCATACAATTAATTTCGAAAGAACCAAGATTTTAAAAAAGACTGATTTCTTCCATACAAGGATAATTAGGGAAGCAATTGAAATTGAAAAGAGGCCAAATAGTTTAAACAAAAGGGATGACGCCAAAAGACTACCACCAATTTGGAAAACATGTTTAAATTACAGTCAAAATTCAGGATCTTCACAAAATCAAGACATTCAGAACCAGTTCCCTTCAGATAATAATGTCGAAATTGAAACAGAGGGCACGAACACATCTTCAAGATCAGAAAATAGAAGAATCACCAGAAGCCAAACAAGAAACACGAACATCTAGTTGCAATGCGTAAAAATCTAACAAGTGGTTGCTAGAGCAATATAATCTAATAGTTTACTCCTGACGAAGATGACTGCGACGTCATCGAAACGTCGATCAGAAAATTCAATGGACCAGTTCCAAGAAAACACGCGGGATCAAACCCGAATAAATGCGTCAACATATATATATATATATATATATATATATATACAGAGAGCTTTTTTTTATCAGTATACATTTCCCCTATGTATACCTGCAAAATAGGCGAGTCAAACGCATTGATTTATGTGTATTTGGTTGCCTATGACACGCAATTGAAAACACATATGCCAAATAATCAACTAAACACACACACATTAAGTTCAATGCGTTTGACTCGCATTTTTGCAGGTATACACTTCCCCTAATGTATAGTGATAAAAAACCTCCCTGTATATATATATATACATCTTTATTCAGACAATAACTTTATACAGTATACAGTTACATAATACAATTATAAGATTGTATGAAGGTGTTACTCTGTCCAGGGCTATCGACCTGAGGTCTTTCTTCCCTGTTTCACTTATTTAATAAATAATAAATGAAATAAACCAAGGGTTTTAATTTTAATTAAATTATTTTAAATTAATTTAAAAATATTTCACCACGGGTTAAGTGAGAAATTAATTAAGCACATGTTATTTTCATTTTAAAGCTAGCTAGTACCTGCTGGAAAATTGCACTTAATGGTGTAATTCCAGCTTGGTGAAGATGTTCCACTGAAAATCAGCTATTACTTGTCCTTTTGAGTGGAGAGTATTATTTATATGTCTTAAGTATGCGCACTTGCACTTCCCTTACGAGAAGGTCTAGTCTGGTGCTGTCATTATGGCATTTTAGTTTTCTATCCTGCATGGCTATTTGAAGGTGCCTAATCCATATTTCTGAGATCTCTGAAATAAAGATATTTGTATATATAATATGGTTTGCACGGACGATTTTCTAATATCGACATCTGTAATCTGACATTGAAACATCCTGACTTACATTCCAGTCACTGATGTTAT
The DNA here is from genome assembly GCA_963082785.1 of Philonthus spinipes. Classification (NCBI taxonomy): domain Eukaryota; kingdom Metazoa; phylum Arthropoda; class Insecta; order Coleoptera; family Staphylinidae; genus Philonthus; species Philonthus spinipes. The sequence goes on from OY720299.1 coordinate 23,195,923, forward strand.
TTGAGATGCTCATGTTAATGTCTATAATAGTTTGACTATGCGAGTTAACGAAAGTAGGTTCCATCCCGCGATTGAGTATCTCTAAGTCTCTACTTATTAAGAAGTCATGCAAGGACTTTCATCTTGCATCGGTAGTTCTGCTTCCCCACGCATTGTGGTTTGAGTTGGAGTCGCATCCTACTATCAGTGGCCGTCTATTCTTCCTGCAGTACTCGATCAGTCCTTCCAAGCTTCTGGATGGGGATGGAAAGCTCATGTCTCCAGGGATGTAAACTGCTGCCAGGATGACGTCTTTTTTCTGCCTAAGCCGTCACTCACCCTTACAAAGGTGTTATCCCCATCAGAGAAGTATTTTTTTCTACCCAAGCCGCCACTCACACTCACAAACGCGTTATTCCCATCAGAGAGGTAATGCAGCAGGCAGCAGATGGGCTGTGACCTGTCTGGGAGTGTAGATGACTGTCTTAGCCTACTCAGATGGGCTGTAAAATACATTACTGTTAAGTCTGCCTAGACCACAGGACTTGGATTTCGCGATCGTGGGTTTCTGTATCACGGCTATAGTATCCGGAGTCATCTACGGAGTGTTACCGTGGCTGCACTCAAATTGCTCAGATTACAATGTATAAAATTGTACTGTACCTGGTTGTCCATCTCTACTGTGGCTATCTTCTGCTTTCCTCCACCAATCCATATCTAAGTCAGTGAGCATATGCCCATCCGAGCCAGGTAATATGATGGCGGATTCTTCTGATGATAGTAATGACTCCATGGTAACACCACGACTGGTCTTCCCCTAGAAGGTGTTGCTAGTTGCTGTGGTTCTACTGCCTCCTGCCTGGGGGCCTGCATTTGCCCTGGCTGCGGGGATTACCGTGCTCTCGGGCATGGATGTCTGAACGGGGTATTCACCCAAGTCGGAATTGCAGGCCTACTCGTGGCACCCCTGTGTCCTTAGATGGGGCTAACTGCATGCGGCGGGGTCGACTCAGCCCTCGTGCTTGTCGCAATTAAATGAGGAGTCGGGGGTGGGCCTTTTAGCCCGGGGATGTCTATTCACGAGAGGTGGATAGATATCAATATCTATCTACTAATACAAACGATGTAATAAATTATTGTAACTTGTGCGTGATTTAGCGTAAACGTGATCATTTTATAATTGTTCGACTTTAAGCGTTAATTGCAAATTATCAAAGGGCATCAAAAATCTAAATAACCCGAATCGTGGGGGTTTCATGTATTGACAATCAAATAGTCATGTTAGTTTTTTCCAAACTTTGAGTTTCATTTTTTCTTTCCTCCACCACCTCTGGCGCTCGCGTTTAGTTTTAAACACTGTGCCCTCTGGCCCACACTTGGTTTGGCCTCCGCCGGACAGTGGTTTCGATGGTATGGCGTCGATACCATTACTAGATTACGGTCTAAAGAGAGGTGCTTTATGGCGAAAGCTGGGCAAGCGTGGTCAACTTAATGCCTCCTGCCTCTCGCTCCTGGCGGAGTCTTTATCTTCGGCATGGAGCAGGACAGAAAGATCCTAAAATAGAAGAGTCATAGAATCCATTACAGATTTTCCGACTAGGTAATGAGATTCAGGAACCCCAGGAAAAGAGTGAGGAGAGCAATCCCGGGGCTGCCAATATTTCGGACAGGAATGATTGCTCTCCTCACTCTTTTCCTGGGGTTCCTAAATCTCATTACCCGGGATTGTTCTCCGCACTCTTGTCAGAGATTCAGAAACCCCAGATCTCATTATCTAGTCATAAAATCTGTAATGGATTTGATCACTCTTCTCGAGAAGTTTCTATCCGCCTGCCTTATGCCGAAACTGAAGAGTTTTCCAACTGGAACATCCTTAGTAGCATGGCAATAGACAGGCCAATCCTTAATGCTAAGCTCAGGATATTGTACTCTTTACGACCTTCCTCCCTGGCGATCCACATGGTGGCTTTCGTCACAACCTATAATGTGGTCAGGGGGTTAGTCCTCTGACTGTTACCTCCAATCATAGTACGGTGTCCCGTTTCACTTTTGAAGAACCTAGTCTTGAACCTTATTGGAGGGTTAGTAGAGGTGGTAGGATCAAACACAACCCTTTCAACGTTATATAGGACGTGCGTAATTAAGGCAGCTCTCTTCTGACTGATCTTACCAAGCGGGTTCGATCCATCCCAGATAATCATCTACAAGTGGCCTTCAGGTCATAACAGGTTCCGAGGTCACATCCCCGCCAGTTGTTCCTGGGGTTTGTAACCATTGCCTTGCAGGGTTTCGGAGGAGTTCACAGAACACAACCTATTGCATGGCATGGCAATAGACAGGCCAATCCTTAATGCTAAGCTCAGGATTTTGTACTCTGAGTCACTTTACGACCTTCCTCCCTGGCGATCCACATAGTGGCTTTCGACACAACCTATAATCTGGTCAGGGAGTTAGTTCTCGGACTGTTTCCTCCAATCATAGTACGGTGTCACTTTTGAAGATCCTTGTCGGAGGGTTAGTAGAGGTGGTAGGATCAAATACAACCCTTTCAACGTCATATAGGACGTGCGTAATTAAGGCAGCTCCCTTCTGACTAATCTTACCAAGCGGGTTCGATCCATCGCAAATAATCATCCGCAAGTGGCCTTCAGTTCAAGACAGATTCCGAGGTCACATCCCCGCCAGTTGTTCCTGAGGCTTATAACCATTGCCTTGCAGGTCGTTTTGGAGGAGTTCGCAGAACACAACCTACTACCCCCGTCCTTTACCTTAGCTTCTATCTTCGCCTGGTGGGCGATTTTATCCTCTCCTAAGTATATTTTTCATCCCTGACACCAGTGAGTTTGGTAGTGAAGGAAGTATTTTCTGTGGAGGCGGCCACCTTAGAATCTAAGGTTGTGTCTATCTGTGCTTTCAGGGCCCGTATTCCTGAAATTGATCGAACATTTCGTGCGTATGAAATCTGTCATTTAGATAGGAATTTACATGTGAATTTGACAGTTGCGTACGCTCAATTTCATGCGATCGATTTTCAGGAATAAGGCCTGAAACAGATGCGAGTTTTCTTCCTCCTTTGTTTTCTAAAACCATCCTGGTTTGATTAATTAAATTGATTTAAATTAAAATAGATGTCCTTTCTCCTATTTATTTTTTATTCAACTAAATATATTTCGGAAACTATGTTTCCATTTTCAGTAGTGAAATTTAAATAAATATTTAGTTAAATAAAAAATAAATAAGAGAAAGGACATCTATTTTTATTTAAATAATTAAAGTCTCCACAACGAACATAAAGAAGATTAATTAAGTTGATATTCATTTTAAATTATATTTATATCTATGAACTGAAGATTTTTTTGCATATCAATAAAATATTGCACCATGCAATAATTTTTGATCCGAGAAAAATTCATTGTAAAAAAAACAAAAAAAGAACGCTACTTAATATAAGGGTCATCTGCAGACACGTGTTTCGGGATCTATCCCTCGTCAATACAGCTACAATATATTATTGTTATGTAACAGCAAATGTCTATTATTATACATTTGTTAAAATACTTATGTAACATAAGTCATAATGTTACAGTAGTTAAAGCGAAAATAATTTATTAATTAATTAGTTTCAAATTCTTTTTATATAATTTATTTAAATAACTGTGATCAACTGAATGAAACCTGTTTTTACATCTCCGATGGGATTCTTTTCCACTCATATTTAATTAATTTAAATTATACCTTAATGTTGTATATTGAAAATTTCTTCAATTCATACATTCTGGTTTGACTGAGGTAATCTTAAGTTAAATAAGAGTTAAGCCTCGGACTTGCCCGGTAATTCTAGTGAGGGTTGTTTGCTTTCCGGTGAAGCGGTCGTACTCATTGATGTGCTTGAAGCACTGAATTTTGTGGCGAGTCCGAGATTCGAGTCACTGGTTTATTTACGGCATCTTCAGCATCCATATGGTAAAGACAATAGATTCATTAATTTAAAAAAAAATATTTGAAAATTATTAATAAATTATTTCCACATTTAGCTCTGTGACATTTTTAATTACGTTACGTAAGCTTGTTTAAATTACTTATGTAACGTAAGTGTGACCTTAAGTCTCACAATGTTATTATTTTTGTAATGAACTCCCTGAAGAAGGAGCCAAATAGCTTCGAAAGCTTGGATATTAATAAATTAATTGGATAAAAAATACAGCCTTTCATTAGTGGTCGATTTCCTCGTTACAAAGTTTTGTGTGTCTCAACAAGGACGACCGTTACTTCCCTACGAGGTTTCTAGTAAGTCAAATTATCACAGAGCTAAATGTGGAAATAATTTATATATATATATATATATATATATATATATATTCAGTGACCCTTTCTACCTTTTCAGGTGTAGGGTAATAATTTATTAATTATTTTCAAATCATTTTTTTATTTAATTCATGAATCTATTGTATTTTCCATATGGTTGCTGAAGATGCCATAAATGCATAAAACTACTTCTCTGGCAAATACCTGGCCAGACATTAAATTACATAATGTACACCTGCTGTTGCATATCAATATAATATTGCATCATGCAATAAATTTTTGATCCGAGAAAAATTTAATGTAAAAGCCAAAAAGAACGCCACTTAATATAAGGCCATCTGCAGACACGTGTTTCAGGACCTATCCCTCATCAGTACGGCTACAATATATTATTATTATGCAACAGCAAATGTCTATTATTAGACATTTGTTAAATTACTTATGTAACATAAGTCATAATGACACAGTCGCTAAAGAGAAAATAATTAATTAATTTATTATTTTCAAATTATTTTTAAAGATGTTAAATTAAATCAATTAAATTAAATCGTATGGTTGATTTAATTTAATCAGTCTAATTAAATCAATTATATTAAATTCATCCTTCTGTTTATTCAGTGATTATATTTATTTTGTTATTAAATAACATTTATTAATAAAATGATCCCTACCCACCCCTATCCATTCATTTATCATAAAAATCCTTAACTACAACTACATCCAGCAACTATTTCCTCCTGAATGGAGACATGGCATTATCACATCTACCCATAAGCCCAATACAGATCCCCTAATGGCCAACAATTATCGCTCAATTACATTTCTACCCGTCCTCGGAAAGATGTGTGAATCCCTATTAAAACAAAAAATCCTCAGTCAAATTAAAAAAAAAATCCTATCTATCAATTCGGCTTCCTCCTTTAACCATTTTTACATCTAACCGCTCATCTTGAAGGAAAAAAATCAGCCTTTGCTATTCTTAGACATCTCCAAAGCCTTCGATTCTGTGTGGCACAGGGGCCTACTATATAAGTGCAATATCCTTAGCATACCCAAACACCTCATCCAATTAATCGATAAATTCCTGTCTCATCGAAAATTACAAATCCGCATCCGAAAATCCCTCTCATCACCATTTTATCCCGAACAGGGTATCCCCCAAGGTTCCCCACTATCTCCACTCCTATTCAACATATATTCCTCGGATCTTTACAACCCCAGTCCAAACTTCATAAATTTGTCGCTTTACTCCCTTCAGTTTGCCGATGATACACTGTTAATTTCCCACTCCTCGAACCTTACATCAGCCCTAGAGTCCCTACAAATATTCATCAATAGAACATATGGTTCTCCAAGTGGAGGCTGAAAATTAACCCTAATAAATCCCAACTTTTTCTATCTCATCACAGAATTCCACGCAACCCTCTAACAGTAAATATCAATGGTACAATAATACCCTCCTCCCCCTCTTGTAAATACCTGGGAATCCACCTAGATCCAAAATTTTCCTTTAAGAAGCACACATCCTTATTAAAAACTAACATCTTAAAGAGAGCAAAATATTTCCGTTGCCTAACCTGCAACAACAAAGGAATAAGTACAAAAACCTGCACAAACATTTACAAAATGATATGCCGCCCTATTCTTGATTATAGTTCTATTATTTATATAAACCCAAATACCACTACCCTTAATAACGTGCAAGTAGCAGAGAGATCCTCACACCGTACATAATCCATCCAATGCTCTCTTATACAAAGTAACCAAAAACACTCCCATAAAAGATAGGCTACTATACCTCGCAGAACGCTTTGCATGCAATAACAACAACTTTGAATTGCTTAAAAAATGTGCATCCTGAAAAATCCCGAACTAAAAACCAACCCATCGCCATATCTGAATATATATCCTCCTTCCATCCTTAAATTGAAACTAACAGCAAAATATATAAAATAATATAGATTTTTATAAAGGGCAGAAAGACTTTTGGTCGATAACCCTTACTTAAGTAAAGTAAAGTTTGTACATACATATCAAAAGTTATATATAATATAATTACATGTAAATTCTTAAGTAATAAAGATTTGTTAGTAGTAGTAATAAAATGATTAACTAATTATAATAATAATGCCTTTATTTATCACACAGAAAAAGACACTAAATGAAATCTTATGAGTGTAGTTCAGTCAAACTGTTGGTGATCTTCCACTTTACTTACGAAATATGAAACGTAAATATAATTGCAACATGTGAGATAAAGTACAAACATATTTTGACGTGAATAATCAATTAATTATACTATCTATTACAATTTATGTCATATGAAATAGAAGCATCTATTCCTTAACATAATTTCGTGAAAACTTTGTAGCGTTTCGAAAACCGTGCACTTATTTATAACGCATAAACTTATCTAGCCCGCGTGGGAGCGATGCAGATATAGTAAAACCGGAATTTATCAGGAAAACATGCAGTAAATTTCGACTGGAAAGAGCGGATCCGGCGGACAACTTTACGATTTGTAGCCCCGCTGCAGCCAGAGGGTGGAAACCTGCCCCCTCAAGTCGCCTTATCCGCACCGGACGTATTTACAGCCGTCCCTTTCCTCGGGCGGCCAGTTGTAAAATTTTCCAGCCCTTTACACGTCTTAAACATCACTGACCCGTATCCCAATATATGTACTCCATGATTTACGTTTTAAAGGGCCTTCCCCGGCGCAACCGCCATAAAAATAATCCTCTCCGCGCGTAATACAAGAGTTATCCTTCGTGAACCGGGAAGGCAAACAGATTTTTTTTGTTGTTTGTTTTATTTTACGGCTTGTCTTGTGTATATAAAAAAAACGGGGTGATTTGTTCCCACATATTGGTTTTATGAAAGGCGTCTTTAAATATTCAGTTAAAAGTAATTCTTGTAAAACAGATACTGAACAAAACTAAAAAAAAAAAAAAATAAAGAAAATAGTCTAAATATAAATATAAAAGAATAATTTAAGAAAATATTCTTTCTGTGGATGTTCTTATCAATAAAAATAAGTATATATTCATATAGTTACAATTTTCTGTACTGTTTTCGGTAATGACGAAAGTTTAGTAAAAAAAAACTTTATTGGCATATACTTAACAAAACCAAATAAAAACGTAACTTATTTCTATTTTTCTATTCTTCTCTTCTTCTCTTCTTCTCTTCTTCACTTCTTCTCTTCTTCTCTTTTTCTCTTCTTCTTTTCTTCTCTTCTTCTTCTTTCCCACCCTAGTCTCGTCAGGATTTTTACGCCCGCTACATTCTCTCATCCACTCATTAATGTTATTATTTCCACTCATCTTTAGATATCCCTACATGATCTCACGTATCTCTTCCATTCCCGTATAACACACATCTGACATATCTCTGTCCCATCCATACTGTCACGACCTTAGCTGGCCGTGAGGGGATAAGGAAACATTTGATAACTTATAAATTTAATCACAAATTTAAATTTAAATTTAATCTTTCATCCGATCCACATCTCTCCATAGCTATCGTTCTCTTTTTTTTCCTTACTTAAATTACAATCTTGCAAATATCCAGACATACTTTGGTTTTGCATAGACGGATTAATTATGAGGGGATTAATTGGGTTATAAGAAGTGTTAGATTTCTTGTAATAATCAAGAAATAATTGTTACATGCACCTGCCATCTTTCATAAAAGGGATTATAATTACTTTTCTCTATCGCTCCCTGTCTCTCTTGTACTTTCTCTTCTCTTTCACCCATCCAACTACATCTATTCCCTTTTCCAGCCACTCATTTACTACAATTTCCGACATTCCTGCTCTCTCGTACATTTTCCTTCCATTTTTTCTCCATTCTTCCCCCCCCCTCCTTTATACCCGTATACAATACCTCTTTAACAAACCTATCATTTTCTAATATACTCACTTTTATTTCATACCTCACTACCCTTTGCACATTCTCTCTATGCATACTCGTCCTATTCGTTTTCTGAAGCAGAATATATTTCGGAGTGGACTTTTCCACTCCCAAAAACTGCCTCAAGAAAATTCTCTCTCTCTAAGCACTCATTCGCTTTCATACCCCATACTTCCACACCATACATCATTAATGCCTTCACACACATACATCCCACAGTTTGGAAATTTCCACCAAGCCACTTTCCCCATTTTTCCATTATTACAGTCCATGCCTTCCTTGCTTTTCCTTGGACATATTTGGCGTGCTTATGTAACCTCCACATTCACTAAACACAAACCCCAAATATTTGAGCTCTTTCACCCTTTCTATTATCTTTCCCTTCCATGTCAATTCTTTCCTCACTTCCTATATTTCTGAACCTTATCCATTTCGTCTTTTCTACATTCACAACCAACCCTCTTTTATCCATATACCTTTCCATCTTTTCCACCATTTCTTTAATTCCTTCCCACTCTTTCGCAATCAACACGACATCATCTGCATATGCTAGCATCCACACCTTTATTTTCCCCATCACAACCCCGCCCGCTTGCCCATTTCGTAGCACCTCTTCCATTTCACTTATGTATAGGTTAAACAACAACGGGCTAAGCGGGCACCCCTGTCTCACAACCATCCAAACTCTAAACTTATCCGATATCCTCTCATTCACTTTCGCTCTTCCCCATGTTTCCTCATATATTCGTCTTACCCATTACACTGCTGTCCGACTCACTCCTCTCCTTCTCAAACACTCCAATAATCTTTCTCTCGGTACCGAATCATACGCCGCTTTCATATCCAGAAACACTGCATATACAAATTCTTTTTTCTCTACTATTCTTGCCTGCGTAAAAATCTGATCTCTTGTATCCCTTCCTTTTCCGAAACCCTCCTGCGTTTCTGGGAGTATCTTCGTCTCCTCTACTTCTTTCTCCATTCTATTTTTAATTATGATGGCGATTGTGTATTCGTTATTGTTATTGGCCTATAGTTTTCTGCATTTTTTTATCGCCATTTTTATGTATCGGGCACATTATTCCTACTCGCCATGATTATGGGATTTTTCTTCACCTTTCCACATTTTGTTTAGAAGCTCCCTAAAACGCCTTTTCCCCTCCACTCCAATTATCTTCCATTTCCATTCCTTTCCATTTCCGCTTTAATACCATGCATTCCTGCCGTTTTTCCCACTTTCACCTCCTCAAAACCTTTCTCAACTTCCTCTTCCGTAAATTCTTCCAGTTCTCTCATCCACTCTCTTCTTCGCATCTCCTTTGGCACTCAACATTTCTCTCTGCATTTTTTCCCATTCCTCCAGTGGCACTTGCACTTGCACTTGGCTTCTTACTTTTCCCCATCTCAGGATCTTCCACATTTCTCGCTCATTTTGGCACAAACTTAATTAAAATAATTAGCACTGTTGTATCCTTTCTTCATACTTAAAGGATACAGCAGTGTTAATTATTTTGATTATACTCTTCATGTAACTCAAAACCAATCAACGATCTTAATTCATCTGCAATTTTTTCAAGAGCCGTTTCTTTTTTTTTGCATATATTTCTTTTTTTTTAAATTTGCCCTTTCCTGTACTATCAACTTTTCAAGCCTCCTTCCACATCTCCATTCCCTTACCATCCTCCTTACATTTCTTTTTGCCTTCCTGCACTCTTCGTCGAACCACGCCTCCCCTGCGCACGTTTACTCTTCTTCCACACCCTATAATAGTCTCCTTCATCTCCTCCAACATACTTCATTTATTCCTATATTTCATCAGTTTTAGTTCCTTTGTTCTATCTGCCAATTTTCATCTTTCCGACTCCTATACATATTTATATACAAATGATTTTATTTACAGAAAAAAAAAATACAGAATATATATACATATACATAAATACATAGATATAAAATGAATTAATTTTCGTAAAGTGACTATTTTTTAATGTTCCTTTTATTCTTTCTGACATTCTTTTCTGTTTTTTTTTATTGAAATTTTCTCGGATCAAAAATTTGTTGCATGATGCAATATTTTATTCTTTCTGACATTCTTTTCTGTTTTTTTATTGAAATTTTCTTGGACCAAAAATTTGTAGCATGATGCAATATTTTATTCTTTCCGACATTCTTTTCTGTTTTTTTTTTATTGAAATTTTCTTGGACCAAAAATTTTTTGCATGATGCAATATTTTATTCTTTCCGACATTCTTTTCTCTTTTTTTTTTATTGAAATTTTCTTGGACCAAAAATTTGTTGCATGATGCAATATTTTATTCTTTCTGATATTCTTTTCTGTTTTTTATTGCAATTTTCTTGGATCAAAAATTTGTTGCATGATGCAATATTTTATTCTTTCCGACATTCTTTTCTGTTTTTTTTTTATTGAAATTTTCTCGGATCAAAGTTTGTTGCATGATGCAATATTTTATTCTTTCTGACATTCTTTTCTGTTTTTTTTTTAATAGAAATTTTCTCGGATCAAAAATTTGTTGCATGATGCAATATTTTATTGATATGCAGCAACAGGTGTATATTATGTAATTCAATGTCCGGAGGGCTATTTGCCCGGGAAATAGTTGTTTTAATGTGCATTTGTTTAATGTACTTACGTAACATGAGTCAAAATGTCACCTCTGTGAATGCGCCGGGAAGTAGTCACTAAAAATACTGTTTAATTTTTAAAAATCATTCTACGAAACAAGTAGAATCGGAATCTTTACGTATGGTGAATGCGCCTGGAGCACAAAAAAATCACTCTTTATTTAAAAATATCACTCTACGAAATAATCAGAATCAAAAACTTTACGTAAAAAAAAATTTAATTTGAAAAATCACTACGAAATAATCAGAATCTGAAGTTTTACATATGGTGAATGCGCCGGGAGCATTAAAAAATCACTTTTTGTTTAAAAATATCACTCTACGAAATAATCAGAATCGAAAACTTTACGTAAAAAAACTTTAATTTGAAAAATCACTACGAAATAATCAGAATCTGAAGTTTTACTTATGATGAATGCGCCGGGAGCATTAAAAAATCACTTTTTGTTTAAAAATATCACTCTACGAAATAATCAGAATCGAAAACTTTACGTAAAAAACTTTAATTTGAAAAATCACTACGAAATAATCAGAATCTGAAGTTTTACATATGGTGAATGCGCCGGGAGCACTAAAAAATCACTCTTTATTTAAAAATATCACACTACGAAATAATCAGAATCGAAAACTTTACGTAAAAAAAAATAATTTGAAAAATTACTACGAAATAATCAGAATCTGAAGTTTTACATATGGTGAATGCGCCCGGAAATAGTAACAATTAAAATCAGTACAAAATAATCAGTATCGGATCATTGCTTATGGTGAGTGCGCCGGGAAAAAAAAATCACTATGAAACAATCAGAATCGAAATCTTTATATATGGTGTTTTCACCGGGAGTACTATAAATACACTGTTTATTTAAAAATATCACTCTATGAAGTAATCAGAAATTGATTCTTTATGCATGGTGAATGCGCCGGGAAATGCTAAAAATATACTTTTTAAAAAAATAATTTTGAAACAATAAAAATCTGAATCTTTACATATGGTCAATGCGCTGAGAATTAGTAGAAAAACCCACTGTTTATTTAAAACAATCACAATCGGAATCTTTACGTATGGTGAATGCTTCTGGAGCACCTAAAAACACACACACACACACTGTTTATTTAAAAAGATTATTCTACGAAACAATCGAATTTTCACATATGGCGGATGCGCCGGGAAGTAGTAAAAAATTATTTATTAAAAAAAATGTTTAAAAATTACTTAAAACAATAAAAGTTCCAAACTTTACATATTTTGAATACGCCGGGTAGCAGTAATATTTTTTTTAGATCACTATGAACCATTCAAGATGGGAGTCTTAATATATGGTGAATGCGTCGGGAATCAGCAAGGATTATTATATTAATACATACATAAACATCTTTATTTCTGAGATTGGAATATACAATTACAATACAATATCTAACAATACACTAACGTTCACAATATATTTCCAACTCTGAAACTGGCTATCGACCAGTGGTCTTTCAGCCTGTTTATATTAATATTTATATTAATAGTTTGAAAAATACACTTGATTTGTTTCACTAATTGTTTTATTTCCTCCGACTAGTTTCGACTTACGTCATTCTCTCCTAGTCGGAGGAAATAAAACAATTAGTGAAACTAATCAAGTGTATTTTTCAAACTATTAATATTGTGATCATGTTTCATCAAGTGATTAATGAGAACCAAATCAAAGATTTAATATTTATATGATTTTTTTTTTTTCGAATGAATATTTAGGAAATTATTTAAGAATGCCATTTTAAATAATATTTAATTGAATTGTCAAAAAATACAAAAAAGAAACATCGGGATATAAAAAAAAACCTGTAAACTTTGATTCTCATGACGAAAATCCGCAATTTCCATTTTCGCCCCAAACATCGAACGACAATCAATTCCCAAAGCGGAGAAACGCGGTTTTCCACTCCCCAACTTTTCCCACTCCGGCCCGCCGCACAGCAAACGAATCGATGTGTGCGTGTCATGTGCTATGATGTGTGTGTGTGGGAAAAGGGGTAACATAATCGAAATTCCAGGGATAAATTTTAATTTGATTTACGGCCGGATCCTCGCCAATCGACTCCTTTCATATGAACGCCAGAAAGTTGAAAAATCGCTCCGGTGCGTTTTTTTTCTCTCTTTCTCTGTTTTCACGGATTCACAAATGGCGGATCGGTGTATTGGAAATGGAATCGTTACGTTTCGATGGACGCGGGAATAAAACGCAAAACGCGGGTTTATTAACGCCATTGAAATTTCTGGTTTCACAATAAGGGGCAATCGACTAGAAAGATACAATTCATTCCTCGCGGAATGTGAATGCACGTTATTGTTCCAGCTTATTTTTTTAATTTCCCGATAATAAATGCAATATCAGGAAGTTGAATCATTAATAATTAAATTTTACAATTATACACAGTAAAATGTATTATACAATATACCTACACTGTTATATGGATGCTAAACTTGGGTATTAAACATACAACAAACGAGCAAAATTCAAGCAATTGAAATGAAGTATCTGATAAAGTTTTATGGATTTACTAGATTAGACTTATTGGCAAGTGTAAATATGTAACACAATAAACTTATTATATATTCAGACAAGATACTAACACAAAAGACGATCAGCTACATAGAAGTAAAAAAGTGATTCATTTATTAAAATGGAATTACAATGCATAACGAAGTAGAAGCCTTTACAATTAACAAATTAAATAATTCATTGTTAAATGGCTATCGACCTATGGTCGATGCTTTCAGTCGTTTATATTTTCCTGAAATTTTCAACCCGAACAAATAAAGCGAAACGAAAAACGCCCCCGCAATATTTACACGTAACTTATTATTTAGTGGAGGGAAGTTGTCGCGAAAACTTTTTCCATTGTGAGGGAATTTCGAGAGTACGTGCCGATAGTGTCGGAATCAGCGGAGAATCATCAGGACGAGATAAAACACGTCGTCTCACTCAAGGGCGAAATCCCGCCCTCGACCCCTCTCAACCCTCCCGCGCCGGAATGGAATGGAAACGCGCCGCTATCTCGCCCCGCACCCTTTTCCAACATTGATCCACTTAATATTTCAAATAGAGCGTGCAAATTGTTCAATATTTCGGCGATCCGATTTACCTGCGTTTTATTGGAAACGCTTTAGTTATTTTTTTTTTGTTCGCTCGCTCGAGATATTTCGCGTTTTAAGGGATGATGTTATCGGCCTGTAAACGTTTTGGAATTTAATGTGCGCGAACGTGCTCTGTATAATGATTGAGCCGTTTTGTTTTACTTTGTCGGATTGATATTGTGTTATTAGAGGAGATTTAAAATATCAAATCCGTTCAAATCGTTCAAACATTTTTATTTAATAAATTATAATTTTCAGACCTATGGTCGATAGCCCATGACAGACAATTGTACATATTGTTATAATAAATTTTGTAAATTTTTGTTATCATATAATTTTCAGTGAATATAAACGCAGATTTATAATAACCTTCAAGAATATACATGTAACCTGAAATACCAAGCATTTAAATTAAAAATAAAACATCAACAATAAAAATATTTTTCGATACTAATAAATTTCATTCCATTTAACTTTGGAAACTGGTTCATAATTCCTGTTGTGCAATGAAGACTTATTATTAATTATATCGAGCGTATAACAAAAATCGACGACGAAGTTGGCATTTGAAATATAAAGTCATGTCTGAACTAAAATCACACGCACGCAAAGTACTGGTTGTCATGTTGACAAGTCGGCATTTCACGTGTGCGATCTTAGTACAGTCATGACTGTAGACTTCCAACGCCAACTTCTTTGTCAATTTTTGTTATACGCTCGATATTATTATAATATATCCCGGCGCATCCACCATTTACGCATTACCTAAGTATTGAATGCTGATGAATAAATTGAAGCTTTTATGTTTATGACATCTAAACTTCATCAAAACGTGTTTATTATGTTAACACAAGTTATGAAACGTGTAAGAAAATATTGGCTTTTCCGAGTGGAGTCAACTCCGACCACGAACTTATTTCGACGTTTATAAACCGCGTTTCGGTTCTCCCCGCGAAACTCACATGAACGTGGGAAAATCAAGCATTTACAGACAGACCTGACCTCCTTCCATATATGTCAACCCGCAGCCCGATATTCCGCATTATGCACACGTCTCGGGACTCCGAAAAGGAAATTGACTTCAATCGAATACAAAGCGGTCTATTTAACCTCCCCGCGCGAAATTAAATGCGCCTATTCGAAATACGTAAACTTACTAAAATAATTTCATGAATTTTCGTAGTTGAAATAAAAAGAATTTATTTGTTCTTGCTATTGCCTTTACACTACTTTATTATCAATAAGGGTAAATTGTAATAGTGAATTCCGGAAATTAATGGAGTAACAAGAAAATATCTTTCACTGATCGAGTAATTCAAGTTGCAGATGCAGCAGGGTCATTAACCAAAGTGGCACTGTTTGATGCAATTTAAACAATTGAATTTCACCATACGTTATTGCTAAAGGTGTAAATAATTATATTAAATAATAAAATCGGGGATTTGTTCTTTGTAACTTTTTAAAATAATTTTTAAACACTAGCCACGAATTCTAATGAAAAGTACGTCAGATGAAATGTCCAAAATGACACTGTTTGATGCAATTTAAACAATTTAATTTAATTTTACATTATTGTTGAAGGTATAAACAATGATAATAAACAATAAAATCAGGGGTATGTCTTATAAAACTTTTTAAAATAATTTTTAAACACCAGCCACGAATTCCATTGAAAACTACGTCAGATGAAAAGTACAAAATGACACTGTTTGATGCAATTTAAACAATTGAATTTTATTCTACATTGATGCTAAAGGTGAAAGCAATGATAATAAATAATAAAATGAGGGGTATGTCTTTTATAACTTTTTAAAATAATTTTTAAACACCAGCCACGAATTCCATTGAAAAGTACGCCAGATGAAAAGTCAAAATGGCATTGTTTGTTGCAATTTAAACAATTGAATTTCATTCTACATTGTTGCCAAATATATAAACAATGATTATAAACAATAAAATCAGGGCTACGTCTTTTGTAACTTTTTAAAATAATTTTTAAACTCCAGCCACGAATTCCATTGAAAAGTACGCCAGATGAAAAGTCAAAATGGCATTGTTTGATGCAATCTAAACAATTGAATTTCATTCTACATTGTTGCCAAATATATAAACAATGATTATAAACAATAAAATCAGGGCTACGTCTTTTGTAACTTTTTAAAATAATTTTTAAACTCCAGCCACGAATTCCATTGAAAAGTACGCCAGATGAAAAGTCAAAATGGCATTGTTTGATGCAATCTAAACAATTGAATTTCATTCTACATTGTTGCCAAATATATAAACAATGATTATAAACAATAAAATCAGGGCTACGTCTTTTGTAACTTTTTAAAATAATTTTTAAACTACAACCACGAATTCCATTGAAAAGTACGTCAGATGAAAAGTCAAAATGGCATTGTTTGATGCAATTTAAACAATTGAATTTCATTCTAAATTGTTGCCAAATATATAAACAATGATTATAAACAATAAAATCAGGGCTACGTCTTTTGTAACTTTTTAAAATAATTTTTAAACTACAGCCATGAATTCCATTGAAAAGTTCGTCAAATGAAAAGTCAAAATGACATCGTTTGATGCAATTTAAACAATTGAATTTTATTCTACATTGTTGCTAAAGATGTAGACAATGATTATAAACTATAAAATCAGGGCTACGTCTTTTGTTACTTTTTAAAATAATTTTTAAACTCCACCCACGAATTCCATTGAAAAGTACGTCAGATGAAAAGTCCAAAATGGCATTGTTTGATGCAATTTAAACAATTGAGTTTCATTCTACATTGTTGCCAAAGGTGTAATCAATGATAATAAATAATAAAATTAGGGGGATGTCTTTTGTAACTTTTTAAAATAATTTTTAAACTACAGCCACGAATTCCATTGAAAAGTACGTCAGATGAAAAGTCAAAATGGCATTGTTTGATGCAATTTAAACAATTGAATTTCATTCTACATTGTTTTCAAAGGTGTAATCAATGATAATAAATAATAAAATCAGGGGGATGTCTTTTGTAACTTTTTAAAATAATTTTTAAACTCCAGCTACGAATTCCATTGAAAAGTACGTCTGATGAAAAGCCAAAAATGGCATTGTTTGATGCAATTTAAACAATTGAATTTCGTTCTACATTGTTGCTGAAAGTGTAAACAATGATTATAAACAATAAAATGAGGAATATGTCTTTTGTAACAATTTTTAAATATTTTTTTAAATATTTTGGATTTTGAATCTGACACACATTTCCGTGGGATTTGTGGCTTGTGTTAAAAAAAATATTTTAAAACGTTAAAAAAGACATAACGTTCCCACAATTTTATTGTTTAATATCATTGTACCTTTAGTAACAATCTAAGATAATAGCAATTATTTAAATTGCATCAAACAGTGCCATTTTAGTAACTAAATCTGGTGCTTCTGTATCTTGAAATTTGGTCAAAAATAAGTATCGACGTAAGAATATTTGAATAGTACGGTTTTATTAATATAAATTTTGCAGTTTTCGTTAAATTTCATCTTTTGGATTCGTAAAATAACACGTGGTTTTTATTTTACTTTCCCCGGCGCCTTCGCCATGGTGGAGGTGCCAGCAAAATCCGTGGCTTGAAAATCCGTGGGGAACTTTACATCGGTTAATTCACAAAGCCTTGTTTATACTGACGCTTTTCAGTTTTGGCTGTTAGATGCTTCGTAATTTGATGGATCATTATCAAATAATTTGACATATATCTTATAAATTAAATAAATATGAATAAAATATTAAAAAACTAAAAACTAGTCGAGAATTTAAAGTTATTTAAATTAAATTTTAAATTTTATACTATATAATAATAATTTTCAAATAATAATTTTAAAATGGGCTAATAACCCGAAACTAGTCGATAAATTAAAGTTATTCAATTTAATTTGTATTTTAAAAATGATTTGAAAATAATTAATAAATTATTTCCACATTTAGCTCTGTGACTTTTGACTTACGTTACGTTACGTAATTACTTTAAAAAAATACACAATAAATACTTACATAACGTAAGTCAAAATTTCCAGAGTTAAATGTGGAAACAATTTATTATTTATTTTATTTTAATTTTAATTTAATTTATTTAAATATCTGTGACCAAGTGAATGAATACTCTTTTCTATAAATCTTATAGTTTAACGGAACATATCAAAATAATGCACATATTTGTTTATGTATACATTTTGGGTTAACTAATGTGAATTGTTCTATATTATTAATGGTTTTAGAGGGTTATACAAATTTTAAAGATCAAATATTAAATCAAATTGAAAACAACGTCCCAGACGATTTTATCCGATAAAATTTACGGCCCCCGCCTCGTAGGCAATAAACATAACGGATTAGCCCGAAAGCGGCGTTTTTGGCAGTGTTTTTAAAAAGTATAACTCATCGCAAATTGGGCCCAATTGAGGAGCGCGTCCGTCATATTTATTGGCGCGATAACTACCGACCCGCAGCACTTAGCCGATACACCCCCGCGTTCCGCTTGATTTACCGCAACCCCCCGCAACGTAAACTGCATGCATGGGGATGTTTATTGACTCAGACTTGTTTTGCGTCTGGATCGTGCACTTTATGTGCGCGAGAGGGTAATGAAAATTTTTGATTTCATTGCGCATTTTATGGGGGGTGATAAAAATAAGAATCCGGAAAATTGGGATGGCCTTTTTTTATAATTCGAGATATTGCTGGAAGAGTTTTATTGTGAAAATTTCGCTTTGTTTTATTAGGCGGATTTATAATGTGCAAATATAAACCATCTAATCTATAGTTTCCGTGGTGTACTCCAACTTCCTTTAACTTCCAAATGAAACACAATATTTTGAGATAGAACTTTATCAGTCGCTGGTCAAATTAACACTGTCCTCTGCGCTCATCGCGCAGGTAAAAAAAGGCAATACAAAATTTATTTTAATATTCTAATACAAATACACCACAGTTTCTTTTCAAATCTACATTATTTGGTTTTAAACATAAATAATGTGTATCCCATATCTCTTACTCTATAATAATATTCAAATATATACCATAATGTGTAGGTTTAAATTTGGCACTTTTGCAGAATTTCATGCTGATTAATATCCCGTTGAGAAAATTGGTCTAAGTTTCTTTGTTTTCAATAAAATTAAAAAGAAATCAGAAAATTGCGATTTTATTTTTTTATTTATATCGTTACCCTAATTTTTTTAACTACTCCCGTCTCTCTCCTACAACACTAAAAACCCACAATCCCATCCTTAACTGTTGATGGATTTGAACTAAGGATTTCGAGGAATATTGTGGTATGGTAGAAACTGTTGGAATTTGCGATGAATAATTGAAAATCTTTAATTATTTAGTTTATAAATTATCTCGAAGAATTCATTAGTCATATACATGAATGATATTCCAAATAAATAATTTCAATTAATCCTCGCAAATTCCCACTGTTTCTAAGATTCCCGAAAATCCTAAGTACAAATCCATCAACGGTTCTTCAGTATTTCATGTCATCAGCATATAATTGGCACACCCCAAAATTAAGTACATCAATTAAATCGTCAATAAACAGTGAAAACAAATTTGGTCCAATGTGCGACCCTTGAGCTACACCAGAACTTACAGTTATTGAATATATGTAGCTAAGGCGCTCGAGAGACGTGCTAGACATTTGTCGGCCGATTAAATAAATAAATAAATTGAATTAAATACAGAGTTATGAAGTCTAACTCTTTGAGTACGCCTAATTAAAAATTAAAAAAAAATGATTTTTAAGTCCTTATACTATCTAAAATTGTTTTTATAATTCTTAATTTCAATTAAGTTTATCTGGAAAATATTTTATAATTCAGATTTTCTATTTGTATTTTTAGATAATTAAGGTGGTCGGGGGTAACTGGGGCATAGTTTTACAACGTGACAGTAAAATATCATGTTTAAATAGTTTTTTTGGAGAGATAACACCGCTGAGAAAAAAACACGTAAAGATTTATCAGCAATCGGACTAGTACATGACTTGAATGCAATTTTTACAAGTTTATAATTTTATTATTATTATTATTTTTACGTCTTTTTACGTCTCAGTTGGCCCCAGTTGCCCTAAAGCTTAGGGATAACTGGATCACCCCATGCCATATCTCATTAGAGCACTGCCACAATTTTCTGGGGTGACTGGGTCTATATAAGTACATTCCATTGATCAGAAAAAAAAATTGGTTTAGCCAACTGTTTGAAGCCGTTGTATTAGAACGGTTACTGAGACTTCACAGAAAATAGGCAATAAAAACGTCCAATTAGTGAAAGAAAGTGAACTTATATTTAAATATAATACAAGTTACAAAAGGGTTTTGTATCAAATGAAAGTTTTTATGAAATAGGTAATTTAAGTTAACTCACTTACATGAACAGTGTACTGAACTGTATGTATTTACAACTTTTTCTAACAATAATTCAAATAAATCAACTTAATGTAGGTTAGTAAGGTCACTCAAGTCATCTGTAAACCCAACCATGTTACTATAACGAGCAGAACTTGCAGTTATTGGCTGGGGCAGGTTTCGTACAATGTCAGTTTTCCGGATATAGGACTCTTCCTCTGTCTCTTTAAACTGGGGGCCCGCACAAAAAGCTTGTCTCCGCCAAGCTGCGGGGTCTACCGTGCTCTAAAGCATGGATGTCTGAACGGGGCAGATACCCAAGTCGGAATTGCAGGCCTACCCGTGGTACCCCTGTGTCCCTATCGTGGATAGGGCTAACTGCATACGGCGGGGTCGACTCAGCCCTCGTGCTTGTCACGACTAAATAAGGAGTCAGGGGTGGGCCGTTAAAAACCCGAGGGTGTCTATCGCCCTCCCGGTCCACACGTGGGTTGGCCTCTGACGGGCAGTGGTTTGGACGATATGATGTCGATGCGCGACTATTGCGGTTCTCCACATGGTCAACACCGAAAGGTATAAGGCTGCAGAGGGACATGGCCTAGCAATAGGTCATGTTCGCATGCATGTCTCTTTAAACTTCATAGTTTCATTATGTCTTTTGAAGAAAGAAACTATGTAGCCTCCTTTTTCTTTTTCCATAACTTTGGCTACATACAATCTAAAACAATTTGTTGTTTTTCCAAAAACTTTAGCGATACAAAAGTCGCCAGGTTTCAGAGTAGGTTCATCTTCATCCTAATACTCAGAGAAGCTTTCGTGGTACTCTTTGTTACTGTCTTGCACAGAAAATGTGTCGCTATTTTCATCTGAAGAAAATTAATCAACAACTCTTGAGGGTTTTAGACTTGCTTTAACTTTTTTTTCTTGCTTTTGTCTTGCAATTTGCTCTCTTTTTTGCTTTTCGCTTCTTATTCAAGCAAAACTTTTTGTTTCTCCTCCTCTTCATTTAATTTCATTTGTAAATATTTTTCTGTCGTTATTATTTCACAGGCGTGGACAATCTTTTTCCTTTTCTTTGGCTTGTTAGGGGTGGAATTATTATTTTTACAAAGGTCCAGTAAAAGTTCTTCAAAAGTCTGTCGCTTTGATGTTGATGGCTGTTCACGCTCAGGTGTTGGGAGTTGTTCTACTCCATGGACTTCCATCAGGTGCTCAGTGTTTTCTGCTAATGGCTGTTCATGTTCAGCCGTCAAAGACAGCTTGGGCTCCTCTGTCAGTGGCACCTCGGGATTAGCTGTAGACGGCAGCTCGATTATCAGTGGTTGCTTGTGCTCTTCTGTTGACGTTACAGCCTCTATATTTCTCTCTACAGACTTTAGGGCAAGTTCTTTCTTATATTTTTGAAGATCTATTAGACTAAAGACCGACTCAGAAATAGCTTTTTTGTTGGGTCCTTGAATTTATGGTTCAGGATCATATATGCCTGTAGTTCTAAATCCATTAATAATGCTCATAGGAGACACCTATTGAGCAACTTTTGTTAAAAGAGATATAAAGTCTTGTTTAGGGATCTTCTTACGTGGATTCTGCCTTTGCTACTTACACAGCTCTTTGTCCCATTTCTGTTTTAGGCCCTTAAATACCGACACATCTAAAGGCTGCAAAACATGTGTTGTATGGGGTGGCAATTTTACTATGGTTACCTCATTTTGTTGAGCTAACTTTATAAGGTTTGTGGAAATATGAGTGGAATTTCCATCGTATAATAAGAGTACTGGTCTCTCTCTGCCAATGTTAGTTAAAAATACTTCTCGGAACCAATTATAAAAAAGCTTAGTCTCCATCCACCCTCTTTCGCTGGCTGTTTGCGTGGGCATGTCATTATGAACCCAACTATCCACCACAGATTTTCCATTAAAAACACATAACAGAGGAAGCATCTTACCATCAGCAGAAACACAAAGCAATGTTGTTGTGTTTTCTCTTCCAGAGGTGCTTGTTTTGCGTTGACTCTTCTGATTAACAGCGCCCACAACTCTGGTTTTGGAGGGATCGTGACAGAAGGAAGTCTCATCGCAATTGTATATTTGGCCTGATTTCCCTTTCAAACCAAGTTTCTCAAAACATCTGTCATTGTTTCGAAAAAGCCATAAATGACCAAAGGATTAGTTTGGTCACAGCGAGAATGTTCAATGCTTTGAGGTAACTTAATGGATAGACGATTCCTTTTTCGAAACGAAAAAAAAACAGTCTGGGCCAGGTCGATGATTTTTGAATCGGGTTTCGAGTTTGTTTAGAACAATATAACACTGCACAATGTCTAATACCTCTTCGCCAGTTAGGCCAAACCCATTTTTTTTCCATAACTTTGATTGCATTGGCAAGCTCCTCTTCATCAGCAGCAGACAGGTAAGAAGTCACACCCCCACCACCACCACTTGGGCCTTGAGATATGTGTCCTTTCCCCCGAGTTCCAGAAACATAATGTTGAAAAGTACTCATAGGAATGTTGTAAAACATTGCTGCTCCACGATTAGTTTTGTTCCCATTTTTTATATCATTTACAGCCTTTTCAAGGTCTTCAGATGAGTAAGCTAGTCCAGTACCCATCTGAGTTTTCCTCATATAGTTTCGCACCATGATCTGCAACAGAGCAAGCAAATTATGTTGTAATTTTCGTTGTAATTTTATTTTATTTCCATTTAAATTTCATTCAAATTAACTGTTGGGGTAACTGGGTCTGTTGGAGAAACTGGGTCCATCATGACCCAGTTACCCCAACCCTATGCCCCAGTTACCCCATTTATTAAAAACTTTAGGGGTAACTGGAACACCCCTGTTACAAAAACTACAGGAAGTTTAAGAGTGATTACAACCATATATATGAATAAAATCAGTCTTCATGTTTATCCTAAAGTAGTTAATAGTTTGAATATACTCACCACCTAACTATGAAAACCAGCAAATCTCACTGAGACAGGTCGTTGTATTGAAAAATATCCACACTACAATTCAACAGCAGCCCAAACTCACAAAATGGCTCCAAATGAGGTTAGGCCTGTTGTTCAAGGAAGAAGGGAAGTAGAAGTAGGTATGCCAACCTGATAAACTTAATATTCCCATAAATAAGCATATGATCTACCCATGGCCCAGTTACCCCCTGGTCCCAGTTACCCCCGAGCACCTTACATCAATAATATATGTATTTATCAGAAAATATAACAGAATTTAAAACAGTATATATGAAAATATATCTTCTTAAATATTGTTTAAAATGGTGTAGAATATAAATGGAATTTTATATGTCTATCTTCTAGAGAAATAAAATTATGTAGTATACTTTGTATTCAAAATAGTACACGTTTTATATATTTCCCGTTCCAAACAGCACACTTTTATTCGATACCGCAACAAAGACAATCCCGCATATTCGAGCGCGAAACACTGAAATTCAATCCCGTTTTCATCTTTATTATCAAATCGCCGTTGTTTGTTCTGCGGGCGATAAAATTTTATGGCTGCGGCCGTGCGGAGAATCCGTGCGGATAGTTTCGTGTCAATATTTTCTTCGCGTAAGGAATCCACACCGTGCACTGCGTCGCCGTCTCCAGAGGGCCGAAAAAGGGAGGATAAAATGTGTGTGTGCGCGCTTGCAATACAAATACATTTCGGATTCGGGCTTTAATGCCTGCAGTAAACATTTGGCCGCGTTCGCTCCTCGCCCGTTTCCCAAATGACCGCCATCAGGCCCGTTTTGATAAATACTGTACACACACCTAGCTTCTGACAATAACTGTTATTCTGCTATTGTTACTAATGGGAATATTTGTTCGGGTAATAATATACAGGAAAACGTTATCGTTTTATATTTTTATTTATAAATAAATCATGATGCTGTTGTATGGTATATACTACTACTAATAATAATAATAAATTTATTACCCAACAGGAAACTGAAGCCCAATTACTGGATAATACAAAATAATAATAATAACACTTTAAAGAGTGTAAATGCAATTACTAATATACATATGAAAACAATAAAATATATCAATAAAAACTACAAATTTTTACTCAAAGTACAACTGATGTGGACATTTCTTTCAAAATGTGTGGCCGATCTATCTTGTTTGTCTTTCTGACAGCACTAACCAACGTTTTAAAATTAGTAATTAAAATAGGTACGACGTTATGGCTTTTTAGCATGATTTTTTTGTGTAATCTTACGCGAAAATTAAAAAAAGAGTAAAGAAAAAAATGTTACATTATATAATTTGTTATTGCTATGTAACAAGTGTAAATTATGTAATTCAATGTCTGGAGGGGTATAGGCTCGAGAAGAAGAACAGTACTTATGTAACGTAACTATTTTAAAACAGTAACAGTAGTTAAATTTATTAATTATTTTCAAAGTTATTTTTATTTAATTTATTTAAAAAAAACTGCAACCAAGTAAATGAATAATCATTATTATTATTATTAGAAATGAGTATTCATTCACTTGGTCACAGTTTTTTTTTATTTATTTAATTAAAAAAAATATAATTTTCACGCCGTATTACTCAAAAAAATAATGCTCGAAAAGTCGTAACGTCATACCCATCTTAATTACTAATTTTATAAAGTACAAACTTGGTTGTGTTTCGTGCGGTCGTAGTGTATTCCATGTTCGTTAATGCTGTATTAAGTTTGGACGAATCCCAAAGCGCCGGGGCATCAAACTGCAATTCAGTAAGTCTCAGTTTGGATGTCTGCGGAACATTTAATACCTAAGATAAATCCTAATAGTCGGCGACCCCAGGGATCTTCGGGATCTCATCTGTTTTCGTTTTCGTCAAAATTGACGGTTTAAGTGTGAATTATGTCGCCTTTTGTTTAGCCCGCCCTGGAGGCTTTCACAAATTCCACGCACGTTCCACTCGTTTTTTTTTGTTTGTTTGTTGGTTTGTGTGTATTTTGGAGGTAATTAAAAATAATGAATTCAAGTGGCATTAAATTAAATAAAAAGAGCTAAATGGAAAATAATTTAATAATTAATTTAAATAGAAAATTCAATGTCCGGCGTGGGTATTTGCCCGGGAAGTAGTTGTTTCAATGTGCATTTGTTTAACGTACTTACGTAACGTAAGTCAAAAGTCACAGAGATAAATGAGGAAATAATTTATTAATTATTTTCAAATCATTTTTATTTATAATTAATGGTTTTAATATTTATTCATATTTATTTCATACATTTTTATTCAATTTATTAATTATTTTAAAATTCTTATATACAAAAATCTTTATTCAGACAATATGACAACAAAAATTTATTATAACAATATGAACAATTATGTTAATAGTTTGTCGATAAAATTCTTTTTATTTAATTTATTTAAATAACTGTGAGCAAGTGAATAAATCCTTTTTCTATTATTATTAAGTGACACTGATGTGAAAAATAAATAAATTATTAATAAATAAATCAGGATGATTTAATTGAAATTAAAACATTTGGTTTGTTGGTTTTGGTTTAAGTGATAAATTAATTAAACATAGAGTATTAATAATATTCGAAAGATAGTACAAAGCGCATTTTTTTCCAAATTTATAAGTGGCATCGGTAACAAGGTAGACGACCGAGAATCGTCGTTTCGTCCACAAAAGAAAGTCAAATACGGCCACCGCCATTTGTCCATATTCTAGATCAGTGTAAACGCGAAAGAGAAACCTTTATTTAAAAAGAAAAGTTTCAGAATTTAAGACAAAAGCACTGTTTATGTTTGACAAGGCCGCATGTAAGTGCAAAATGATATACTCCTGCAGGTTCCTGAGGTATGCGCATATCCATAACATTTTTTATGAGTGCGCTAAAGCAATAAAAAATCATTACACTTGAACTGAAATTCATGTATTTTCAAAGAAATCTTAGAAAAGGCAAAATCTGAGATATTGATGTTAAAGAAAATTAACTGAAGAAAAGAGATCCAGCATTCAGTTGAAAACCCAGCCGTCATGTTCGAACATTGTTGAAATGGAGTTTACTTGTGCCAAGTTGACAATGAAATGGTTAAAAACTAAGAAGTATTAGAGCAGAAGGATAGAACTAAACCAACTGGTTAAATGCGCATAAAATTGAAAAATACTGCATTGGACGCTTCGGAATTTTGGACAGAACAGCGGCTGTAGTTGTCTCAAGCGTGCTTAAAGATGTTGGTATCAGAACTAATGATAACCACTCTCATTTTTTATACATAATTTTAAAGGCATCTACAGCCTTTTCATTAGCCTTAAGACATCTACTTGATGCTTTTAATTACAACATATTAATGATATATAGAAAAGACATATTTTACATATGTATTACTTTATACAATAAAGTCAGACAAGGATTAACTTAAATATTTCCTAGGTGAGGTAGTTAACGTTATTAATTTTTTATCGAAGTTAACACAGTACACAGATTAGGTAAGATTACACTTTTTGTAGTAGTTCCGTGGCTTGAAAGAATTCAAGAACATTTTCCAATGAGGATTTACAATTGTCAAGGTCAACAGCTACACTTCCATCTAGCCTATTACGTGCCATTTCATGCATATATAATCTGCATTCCTCTATTATATGCTTCACGGTTAGAGGGTTATGGCACGTGTTACATGTTGGTTCTTCTTCTCTCGTTAACAGAAATAAGTGGATTATATTTGTAGGGCCTATTTGTAATCGGGTTAATGCCACTTCTTATCGTCTGTTGACTTTGACTGGCAATTTACATGCCGCAACATTTTGCTTTCTAAGTTATCCCACTCTTGTTGCCATCTCTTGTTTACCAGCATTGAAATATTACATTTGACGTCGTCGGGTCTACACCTAATGTCGTCCACTGTATCCGTTTCAGCAGCCTGACGGGCAGCAATCTCATTAATATGTGATGGTATCTACATTAGTACATGATTTTTCATATATGTTTAGATGATATAGGGATGATAGTATTTTTTGTACCACGGGATCGTTGTTATAGTTATCATTATACCCTGTAAGAATGACAGTAAGTCATATATCACGAGGAATTTAGTGTCTCTCGACATTTCGCAGTACTGCAAGACTTGCCAGATAGCATAGAGTTCGGCGCTGTACATGGACGATATGTCGCTAAGCTTCCAAGTGTAAGCAATGCGATCTGCTTCAATCGCGTCTCCCACTCCATTGCCACTCTTTGATCTATCAGTATACAACGTCGAGTACCCTGAGTAGCGGTTGATTATTTCTAGAAATGTAGCCTTTAGATTTGTTCTGAGCGTTTCGCGTTTACTGGAGTGCAACATTAGGAGCTCTAAATGAACTGAGGGTATGTGGGGGATCCCACAGATTCCAATCGGGTATACTTCAGGTATGCGGAGATCTACGATCTTGCGAAACTCATATACTCTCACGCATGTCGGTCTTGTGGCTGATGGTCGCAGAGCATATTTACGGTATGTCTCTGCTTTATTAAATTCATTAAAATTTATGTGTTTCATATTGCTACGTATAGATATTTCGTATCGCAAAATGAAACTAATGATATCAAACCGATAGAGACTATTGACAGGTGTGATTTAAAATGCTCCTGTAGCATATCGTATACTCGCTGTGTATAGTATCTAGCTTTTTCAGCCATGACCTTCGGGCATTCGGTACACCACACAACCGTAGTCCAGTCTTGAGAGAATACGTGTTTGATAGAGTCACAGTAACACTTCTCTACCGGCACCCCAATTGATATTGGAAATGCATCTGATTATATTAAGTGCCTTCTCAGATCAGTTTAAGTAAGCCTAGGACACTGGTATTATTAGTTAGTGACAGATTTTGGAAGAACTTCGGTCCTGGTGATGAGTAATTACTGGAATTTAGAGCTGATTCAAATTCATAGAAAATTTAACATTATAATCCTGCTTCTGTTCCTCACTAAAGTCAAG
Organism: Philonthus spinipes; assembly: GCA_963082785.1. Taxonomy (NCBI): domain Eukaryota; kingdom Metazoa; phylum Arthropoda; class Insecta; order Coleoptera; family Staphylinidae; genus Philonthus; species Philonthus spinipes. The sequence goes on from OY720299.1 coordinate 23,224,204, forward strand.
GTTCACTTCTAATCGTTGTCTCCTCAGAATAAAATCATCATCATAGTTGCTAGAACTACTTGTGCTGGCATAGTGCGTGGCTTGTAATTTTGCAATGATTTGCGAGTCGTCGGTTATGTTCCCGCCATGTTATCGATAAATGCAAAATTAGAAGGAAAAAAAAGTTAGAAGCAGAGAACTTCAAAAATTTAGCTTATATAAAAACGCAATCCCCTCCAAGGACTTTACTCCAATGGAAGGAAGGATAACACCCTTGTAATTGAGAATATCAACCAAAAACATTTTAGAAGAACCACACAAAAGAACATCCCAAAAACCTGGATTAACCCTGAAGTGATTCTACTCAAAACATCTCTAATAGCATAATCACTTATTTGACTAACGGTGGTTTTTCCCTGGATGAACTTGATGTATTGGGATGTGACGGTATCGTTACTAACATGAGTTGGAGAACAGGTGTTATACATTTAAGTTATAAGACCGCTACAGTGGGTAGTTTGCTTTTGCACTTCAACAAGTTACAATTCCGGTATTTGTTCCAAACTTTAGACGTTGAAATGACTGGGACAAGGTCATTTAGTGGCCCAAATGATATTCGGCTTAGAAAGTGTGAAAAGCTTCCAATTTTGAAAAAGTTGATTGTGAATCAGATACTGATATTAAGCTAAAGTTAATAATACCTTCTACAAATAAGCCCTGCTATAAAATCAGGCAACTTCACTGTAGACTTATTTCTTTGTCAATCAAGCCTTCTTTCCCACGATGGTTGACAACTGTTCAGGACTCGGCGTGATTTTAACAACGGGATTTTTATTATATTATTCCATTATCGCCTTTCATCATTCTTTAACGTTTGAAGAAAAAACTTCCTTGAATTCCACAAAACCGGCAATAAACGACTGTTCTTAGGAATTCGTGAAATCGCGGTGAATCGAACATATGGGATGCATCCGGACGTACATGAAAATGGTCACCCTAATTTGTATACTTTCTCCCCAAACCATTATTTTATTACCTGCGACGCGTTCTGTAATATGCGCAATACACATCCCCACCTAGCTGTAGTGCAAATTTTATCTTTAAAAATATTCTTAAAAACACGTACTTACGATCATCAAAAGAAGAAACAAATATTTTTTATATAATAAATAAAAATGATTTGAAAATAATTAATAAATTATTTCCACATTTAGCTCTGTGACTCTTGACTTACGTTACGTAAGTACGTTAAACAAATGCACATTAAAACAACTACTTCCCGAACAAATACCCACGCCGGACATTGAATTACATAATGTACAGATTCTGTTGCATATCAATAAAATATTGCATAATGTAACAAATTTTGATCCGAGAAAAATTTAATGTAAAAACAACAAAAGGAACGTTACTTAATATAAGGCCATCTGCAGACTCGTATTTCGGGATCTATCCCTCGTCAATACATATATGCCTTACGTAATTTAAAGATGTTAAAAAAATCGATTAAATTAATTTAAATATACTCAGCGAAATTAAATCAATTATATTAAATCAATTTAAATTAAATTAAATCAAATTAATTCAATGTAAATCAAAACCGAATAAAATTAAAGTTTTCCAAATATTGCTTTTATTGGAGTTAATAGAAGTTTTTGTGTTAAAGATATTTTATCTCAATCTCCACATCTATGAACTATCGGTTAGATATCAGAACCAGGATATTCTAAGGCTGTACGTAAGTGTGAAAATCCCTTCAGATGAACATAAAATGTTAGTTTCTTTCATTCTCAAATCATATATGCCTGTATAGTACCAAATAAAGATAAGCAAGTATTTAACGGATGGTCCTGGATACATTTTTGAGGTTATCAAATCCACAAGATTTCTAGCAAACAAATTCTTAGAGTGATTGATCCTATGAACGAAAGAAACGCATTTTTTGTCCATCCAGAAAATTTGTACCTTATGATTATAGTGGATGAATGGATCAGTTAGTCTTCCAAAAAAATATAAAATCGAGAAAGAGTGCCTCCAAAACAGAATCAATAAGGTGTTTTCGACTTCCAAAAGCCTGGAAAATTCGAAAAACACGCACGATATATAAGCGGGCGTTAGCGTCCGAGTGCTTAACATATATTCCGATTGTTAAGCGGCCAAAATGGGTAAAGTAAAGTACTCCGAATTGCGCCTTAAGGACAGAAACGAGCTTGAGAAACAGCTCATCGATTTCAAGGCACGAATTTGAGGGTCGCCAAAGTGACCGGTGAAGCACCATCGAAATTGTCGTGTGTACATTGTGATGCACCAAAAGTAAAAGGAGAATCTCCGCAAGTTTTTCAAGAACAAGAAGTTCGACCTTAAGCCTAAGAAGACCCGTGCCATCCGCAGAGCCCTGACCAAGCACGAGAGCAAACTCAAGACGGCTAAGAAGATCCGTAAGAAGTCGATCTTCCCACCAAGGAAGTTCGCAGTTATGGCCTGATTTATTTGTTAAATAAGTACTTTCAATAAATAATTAATTACAAAAAAATGTAGTTATAAATAAATAGTGACAGTGTAATTAGATATAGTTTTACTTATTTCCGAATCTGATTCAACCCGATTTCGTAAACATTTTCAATGACACGCATTTTCAATAATTTATGGTTGGATTATTAGAAATGCGTTTCATAGAAAATTGTTACGAAATCGGGATGAATCAGATTCGGAAATCTGTAAAACAATAATAGAAAAAGGATTTATTCAATTGGTTATTTAAATAAATTAAATAAAAGAATTTGAAAATAATTAATTAATAAATTATTTTCCCTTTTGCTACTGTGTCATTATGACTTATGTTACATAAGTACTTTAACAAATGTCTAATAATAGACATTTGTTATTGCATAACAATAACAATTGTATAATGCAACAATTTTAATCGAAAATATTACTTACTTACTTATGTAACATAAGTTATAATGTCACAGTAGCAAAAGAGAAAATAATTTATTAATCAATTATTTTCAAATTCTTTTATTTAATTTAAGTAAAACAATGTCTATTTAATCTTCTTTATGTTGGTTGTGGAGACTTTAATTATTTAAATAAAAATAAGTAGGAGAAAGGACATCTATTTTTATTTAAATAATGTCTATTTATTTATTTATAGTACATTTTTTATTTACATCACGTAGCCACAATTAATTTATAATTTTTGTATCTTTAAAATTAATTTACATAATTTTTAACTATATTGTCTTGTTATTAGGATGTGTTTCTTGTCGGACAATAAAGCTCTGTGGAACATTCCAGAGTGTTCTTTCCAGTTGCTTCTTTCGCTTTCGTTACAAAATAATAAAATAAGAAAGTAAATAATTTGACATTGGAAATGTATAGTTTAATAATTATTTAGACATTTAGAGACAAAAAATTAAATTAAATTATGGGTATTAAGAAAAATAAAATTTAAAAAAAATAACTTTTCAGATATTAAACAACTAATAACTAAACTCGTGCCCATAAAAACTCAAATTTTGTAATAAATATTGTTTTTTTTTTATATTGCATATATAGTTTTAAATTTATCGTTGAAAACATTTTATCCGTTTGCCATTCCCCATAATAAAACCCTATAAATATTTAAACTTCACACCAAAATAAACCATAAATTCATTTCGATGTGAAAATGTATACATCAAAATAAATATCACCGTAAACGACACATTCCATTTCAAAATCCATCACGCGTCCGCGATTTACATACAGACTGTCTCTTCATCCGATTGAAACCATTTCGACGGTTGACGGATGGACGCGGCGCGACGCTGGGAAATTATCGGAGAAGAGCGCGAACGGAAAAAAAAACGAGGATTTAATGACTCCATTAGTCATTAAATCCTCGTTTTCTGTTTGCTGACTTTCCCGTTTGGAGCATTAGACATTCATGGGGCACGATGTGAACTCGACCGTAATTAATGTCGCCAGCATACTGCCAACGACAGCTTACACGTCATAATGTTTGTTCTACATCCACGTTCCTTTTTTTTCATCCCCTTTTAAATTGTCAGCGTAAATCTCGCCCGTTTAATGGCCGGCTCAATTTCGAAATGGAATTTTCGGCTCGGTTATAATTTGAAATAGATGGATTAAAAAATAAATAATGTTTAATAAAGGTTTTTGAGTATGGACTTGAAAGTTTTAAGTATAAATCATTTGAAATGGTAGACGTATAATATTTATTCACTTTTGTTAATTGTTAAGGCTTTCACTTTGTTATACATTTTAAGTTTATTAAATAAAACACTTTTTAACTTTGTTTGTATAACTTATTCAGTTGGTTACTGTTGTTTAAAATGAATCAAAGAAAAAAAAAATGAAAATAATTAATTTACTCAATTATATAATTAAGCAATAATTTTCTCTGTAGTTACTTTTTGACAGAGAGATTTTTTTATAAGTATACATTAGGGGAAGTATATACCTGCAAAAAACGCGAGCTAACAGCATTGAATAATTAATGCGTGTATGTTAATATGTGTTCAGTTGCGTGTTATAGGCAACTAAACACACATATATTAATGCATTTGAGTCGCGTATTTTGCAGGTATACATAGGGGAAATGTATACTGATAAAAAAGCTGTTTGTATATATATATATCTCTATATATATATATATATAGATATATATATATATATATATATATATATATATATATACAGAGTGTTTCAAATTCTAGTTTCACCATGGTGATTACGTTTATTATAAGTATCTACAAGAATGCTTCCATTCTGAGCGTACTAAATATACAGGCCGGAAAAATGTTGAAGCCAAGTTTTTAGAATAGTGTTAGCATTAATTTTGTAATTTATTATTTTAAAATACATTCCATTCTTTTGCGGTATAAAGTGTTACTCTTGAAGTCTACTCGGAGTCGGATTTTGTTCCGAGCAAGCAGAAATGTGCATATGACAATTCGATCATCAAAATATTTCTGTTTATTCATGTGGCACATTATCTTGAATACAAAAATCGACGACGAAGTTGGCGTTGAAAGTCTCGAGTTATGTCTGTACTAAGATCACACGCGTGACTTGTCAACATGACAATCAGTACTTTATGCGTGCGCGTGTGATTTTAGTTCAGACATGACTTTATATTTCCAATGCCACCTTCATCGTCGATTTTTGTTATACGCTCGATGTATAAATTTTATAAATAAAATATAGCCTAGTCATTATTTGGAATTAGCAATTGCGCCATGCCGTAAACCATTACAATAAAAATAAATAAATTAACCCCCGCTTATTTTCCAACAAAGGCAATTGAGAGGAAATACATTTCCAACAACCCTCTAGAAACTTGACGAAATCCTCTTTCTCTCTCGCTCTCGCACATCTCCGAACATTCTACTTTTTTTTTCTTATTATGATCACTATTTTTGTAGATCGACAAACAGACAGACAATGATTTATACGTTTCGCGGCTTCGGGGAACTCCGCTCATCCCACCCATTCGTCGAAACGGATGAAAAATTCAAAATGCTCCATCGGGCTCCGCTTTTCCTTATTTCTCTTTGGCATCTTGCATAAATGAGCATAATAAATACGCTGAAAGGGGGCGAGTGGATGTTGCCGGTCGTTTCCGGAATTTATGCGCCCTTCCTTCCGGCCAACGCTTCCACTCGATCCGTCGCAAAATTTCCCGGCTTGTATTCTGCTTTTTTCTGTATGTGTGTGTGTGTGGACATGCGAGGAAATTCCTTTCTTTGCGGAACATTTGCTGGGGGTTTATTAAAAGTGCACACGGCGGCGATTTCTTTTATTGATTCGTGGAAGCAATGGAGGGATGGAGGAATTTGATTAGTCATCAGTATAAAATAAAATTGCTTGTAGTAAAACAATACACATTCCATGGGTCTTCCAGCCAATATTGAATTTGAAATTAAAGGTTTGTTTCACTTATTCTGTTATTTTCAAACTAGTTTCGACTGATCATCATTATGAAGGAAAATGTAGAGAAAATATTTTTACTGATTAATATATACAAGCACGGCTGAAAGACCTAAGGTCAATAGTCATCTATAAGTTTATTGTAGATTGTATAGTATATGTATATGTAAATACCACAATAAAGATCATTAAATATATATATGTGTATATATATATATTTATGAAAATTTCTAAGCCTTCTCTAAGATTTAAATCCTGTCCTATACTTTACTACCTGAATGCAAAATTGTAATTCAGCTTATTGATATTATTAATATTAAAATCATAAAATTGAAAAAATAGCGCAAGCGCCATCTTTTGAATAATTTCATCCAAGCATCGCACATGTAGAGATTACATTGATTATTTTGCTCGTCAAATTTTAATATAAACAATTAAGTACAAAAATATTATAATTTTATTTAAATGAATTTCGTTTACTGTTCTCATTCACCTTCCTTTAGTGGACGAAACAACGATTCTCGGTTGTCTAGACGAAAGATGGCGCTTGCGTCACTTTTCATTTACTATGATTAATATTATAGTTCATAATAAATGAAAGGTATGGATGTTGGCGTATGCGGATGATGTGGTAATTGTGGCGAGAGAATGGGGAGAGGTGAAAGAAATGTTAAAAAGATTTGAAAAGTATATGGTGAAAAGAGGGTTATGTGTGAATGTACAGAAGACAAAGTGGATGAGGTTTAGGAACAAAGGGAGAGAGAGTAATCCCTCTGTTCCTATACCTCATCCACTTTGTCTTCTGTACATTCACACATAACCCTCTTGTGGGTGACCTGGAATGGAAGGAAGAGGTGATTGAGAGGGTGAATGGATTTAAGTATTTGGGAGTACTGGGGGATACCAGTACCATGCTAGATGGGTTCAGGGAAAGGCAAGGAAATAATAAGAGGCAAGTGGGGAAGATAGTTTGAGGGAAATATAAGGTTAGTATGTAAGTTGTGGGATGCTTGCATGAAACCAATCTTGTTGTATGGGGTGGAAGTATGGGGTGTGAGTGAGTATGCATGTTTGGAAAGAGAGCAGATGTACTTCCTGAAGCCGATTCTGGGGGTGGAAAAATCTACCCCCAGATATATTCTGCTACAGGAAACGAATAGATGGAGTATGCACGTGGAGACAATGGAAAGGGTAGTGAGTTACGAAAGGTGGTTGAGTAAGATGGGGAGTGAAAGGATAGTAAAGGAGGTGTGGGAAACAAGTACAAGATACGGCAGAGACGACGGACAGTTTAAAAAAATCATAAAATAGTTAATTTTTACTCAAAAACAAATTTATTAATGGAATCAGGTTCGCAAGGAAATAGCATTTGAGACAGTCAAGTGTGGAAAATCACATCAGGCATTGTTGATGCAGTGCTGGAGGCGTTCTTGGAAGTTCGCTTAGACTCTCCCTAACATCGCTCTCTCAACTCTCTTGGGCGACTTCCACGCGAATTGGCTCCTTCAATTCGTCCAGAGTTCGGGGCTTGTTCTCGTATACTCTAGCCTTTAGGTGTCCCCATAAGAAAAAATCGCATATGGATAAATCTGGGGATCGAGGAGGCCAATGAACATCGCCAAACCTGGAAATAAGTTCATTCGTTGTGCATAATCTCCGGGCTGTAACTGTTTCACAACGGTCAATTTGTAGAAGTGAAAGTGCAAACTGAACGATCACTGAGGCGAAGAGCAGCAGCATGATTCCCAGCAGATCAAGCCGGACTGCGAAGAAAGGCTTGTCGGACGCGTTCAACATTTTCAGGAGTTCGAACTGTTCGCGGAGCTCCTTTTGGTCTTCTGTTGATCAGTTCACCACGCCTGCGAAGTGATTCAACCCAACGAAGAATGGTGTTTCGAGAGGAAACACCTCTAGTCCGATGAATGTTGAAGTGGCGACAAAACTCACGCTGTACGAGGGTGACTTTCGGACGAAACAATCATAGGCGAAAACGCGGTACTCCACCGTCCAAGGCTCCATGACAACTGGTATAACAATGCTAGGAACTCACCCTCTCCACCTCTCTCGTACTACCCATCTCAAAAACGTCCGTCCTCTCTGCCGCACCCTGTATAAGAACGAAAGGAAAATGGGGTGTTATGAGAAGGGAAATGTATGAGAGGGCAGGGATGTCAGAGGTGGCTGGAAGGAGGGATAAATGTCGGAAAGTGGATGAGAGTGAATCTGAGGGAGGTGGAGATGCAGGAGAGGCAATGTATGTATGAAAGGTGGCAGGTGAATTGGTCCCTTCCGGATTATTTGCAAAATGGTAATTATAGTAATTATACGAGGGAGGAAAGGATACTGCTTGCAAGGGCAAGGTGTGGATCGGAGGAGAGAGGGAGAAAATTGTGGATGGGAAAGAAGTATGTTAGATGTGTGTTGTGTGGTAGGGGCAAGGATACGTGGAGATATATAAGTGAGGAATGTGGGAGAAGTATGTAAAGAAGGGGTGGAAGGAAGCAGGAACTTTGTGGATTTGATGAGAGAGGATGGGACTGGTGTAAAGATATTGAAGAGGCTTGTGTGAGAAAAGCAGAAGAGGGATAATAGAGTGTAAATATATGTTATAATGAATGAATATCTTTTGTTTTGTCCTTTTAGAAGTTGATTGTTATGTTATGTTATGGATTTATGCCAATAAAGGTTTTTTAATAAATAAAAGACGACGCAAGCGCAATCTTTCATCTAATTCCATGTGGCATTATGAATTATAATATTTATCATAATAAATGAAAGATAAAGAATGCGCCATCTTTCGTTTAATTTTTATTACATTACATACGAATACATATAATATCAAATAACGTATTTTAAACTCTGTTTATAAGAATAAAAATCAGTTCCAAAAACATTGAAGTAAGCATTATGAATTATAATATTAATCATAATAAATGAAAGATGACGCAAGCGCCATCTTTCATCCAATTTCATGTAGCATTATAAATTATAATATTAATTATAATAAATGAAAGATAACGAAAGCGCCATCTTTCGTCTAATTTCATGTGACATTAGGAATTATAATATTAATCATAATAAATGAAAGATGAGGCAAGCGCCATCTTCCGCCTAATTTCATGTGGCATCGCTAGATGAATGGTGGCTAAATATAATATTAAATATTATAATTGTTCAATTATTTCATATTTTTCCTTAATAAATTTTCATAATAAAAAATATGGATAAAAATTATAATAATTTATTAATTATTTAATAAAAGATGGTGCATTTAAGTTTCAATTAAGTGAGTTTCTATTTTTTTAATAAATCCATTTACCCAATGAGCACTTATCAATTATTCAATAACTCTCTCCCGGTTGAGAAAACACAAGGAATAAAAACCGTCCCGCGAAAATTACTCGAGCAACTTTAATTCATCTAGGGGGAGCAATAAAAGTCCATCGCGGGCTTCTTACATCCGTACGTGTTTCTATTACCGAACATCAGAAGTTCGGAACGGCCACGGAACACCCATAAAATATCGAAAGGGGAGAACGGGACGGGAAAAAAACTAACACCCACAAGGAAAACTTATATTTATATTCCGGCCGGCGAAATTCGAGTGTATCGTTCGCCGATATAATCCCCTAACAGATACATTCCGGTGGAAGGAAAATGAGAGGAAACGGCTTACTTTTCGTGGGAGGGTTTCGGCCTTGTTTTCCGAAGGATTTGCCTTTTCACGTGCGGCGGGCGATTTGAGTTATTGAGGGGTGGATGAGTTGAGATGTAAATGCGGTGGTATTAATCATTCTGTTTCTGAATTGGGGATGTTACCGACGGGTGGGCTTTTTGTTTGTTTGTTCCGAAAATGTTAAGCCCGTTATGTTATGATCATGATTATGATTGCTCTAATAATTATCATTGGAGAAATTGATCCGTTTATTGTTTTCTTTTCTTAATCATCCGAAATGCTGTATGGTGAGGAAATTTCCTCTTTCCGTTGTATTTGGGTGGTTTAACGAATAAATCCTTGGTTATTTTATCACATAGATATATTAAGTAGACAAACATTTAATTAAAAATAATATAATAATAATAATATATACAGAGAGTTTTATGTAACACCGAACATACTAGAATGTACTCAATGTAAATTTTCCTATGTTCGATTTGTACTGGAACGCATCAAAGCATTGGGTGCGATGTGATTGGCTACGATTTCTAATGTCAACTATTATGTCAAGTGCAACATGTATAATTATGAATATTATACTTAACCGCAATGCATACCATAAAAATATTTTCCTCCTTTGTATACACTATTGATACGTAAAGATGTCCAACTCTTCGTCTACTTCTGCTTTAAGAGCCAGAACAGTAAATATCACTTGCTTGCGATAACTGACAAGTGTAAGTCATTTTTGACGGAAAAGGGTGTAGTTTGGGTTGACTATATTATTTTTAGAAATAGTAGCCAATCACATCGCACCCAATGCTTTGATGCGTTCCAGTACAAATCGAACATAGGAAAATTTACATTGAGTACATTCTAGTATGTTCGGTGTTACATAAAACTCTGTATATAAATATCTTTATTTATGAATTTTGTACAATGAGGTGTGTGTTTACATTTTAATATATGTTATAATACTGTCTGTTACAATAAAGCAAAATTCACAAACTGGCTATCGACCAGAGGTCTTTCAGCCTTAATAATAATATTTATTACGGAAATCCCCATTTTACAAGAATATACAAAATTAATTATAATTGCACGAGAAAGAAAAAAAAAATAGAAATTAAAAAAAGCTATAAAAAAATGCAAACTTATATAAAACTACATTTCATACGAATACATATACATATAACTTATTTTAAACTATGTTTAAAAGAATAAAAATCAGTTCCTAAAACATTAAAGTGAGGATAGTCATTCGATTTATTTACACAACTCATTATTCTTTTAAACGGATAATTGGTCGAAACTTGTCGGAGAAAATATAAATAAATGATACAAACCAAGTATTTTAATTTTAATTAAATATCCTGAATGTATTTATTTATTGAAATAGCTTTAGAATTTAGCTCTTTTGGAAAAATAAGAGTATATTTTTGTTATTTGGTTTAAATTGGTGCTTTTGATATTTTAATAGTAGTTTATAATACGGCGGTATATAATATTTGTTTTTTGATGTAGTTTCATTATAACGGGATCTTGATTGAAAAAAAGGAACAATATTATAACCTCATCTGTTTTAAGAGTTGTCCTGTTTGTTTTTTCAAAAGATTTAGTTTCCGGTTGTTATTGTGAAGGGATGTAATTGATATATCCTGTTTTGAATAAAACGCCCATTCCAATAACGGCAAACCCCGTTAAATTCAACACGGAGCCGGAGCGCTGGCGAGGCTTGCTGTAAAACCTCGATAAAACCCACCCCTTATCTTAACGACTTCAGCGTTTACGCTCAACACCAGCAGTCTTTCGCCGCTCGCCGAAAACCCACCTGAATTTACCTACCCGGCGACGTTAAGTGCAAATGGCTGTAGTCGCGCGCGAATTGTTAAAACACGGCCTCCGGAGGGGCGGCTGAATTATTTAGATCGGGATTCCCTTAATCGAATTGCGTCCGATGTAAATTATTCCATTTCCCGTTCGGGGTGTCACGATCGCCATATTGCTCTCTCCCGGCCGCATTGCAAATTTCTGGAATTATGACAAGGGCTCGGCGTCGCGACGCCCCGCACGCCCACCACCTCGTATCCGTCGTGTTCCATTTAAGATTACAGGCTAATCGCATATTGATGTAAATTTTTATAACGTGGATTCTTATGAAATTTGGAATTTACATGAAAACGCGTGTTTTATGGAGTTCGCTTAGTGTCGGTGGCTTGCTGGAATGGAGATGGTTCATCTGATATTGATACTGGGGATAATTATAATGTGCGTTAATCTAAAATTAGATCAGGTTGTAGTAGTTTGGTGACTAAACCCCAATGGCGTATCATGACAAAGTAAATGTATGCTGATTAAACGTAAATTACACACACACTCAATACACCGCAATCCGTGTTAATTAAGTTGTTGGAAATTATATTATAAATATTAAATAACTGTGTATTATCTACGTTTTTTATTGTAAATATTTTATATACGCTGACCTGCAGAAAAAACCGGCAAAATATTTTTAAAACCAAGTCTTAATTGCATGTATACGGGTTTATATGAGAAGCAGAGTTTGTTAAATTGCTTTATTCGTATTTTAAAATGTCTTCTTCATTCCCACCTTTATTTTTAAGCAATAAAATCTGTTTTTAACGAGATTAAGAAGTTTTTGTCATTTACCCATTAACATATTATACATCTTATTTTATCATTTATTTCAAAATCAAGTGGGCTCATGTGTATTGTTTTCCAGTAGTTATACATATAATAATGATGAGAAGTTGGCCACGAATTTCCAGCCACGAATCCGGTGCCTCCACCATCTAAGAAACCATAACATTTTGATATTATCTCAAACAATTATTTACAAAATAGTGTTAATCTATTAATAATCAAACACCTCAGATACTCTTATAACTTAAAGAACATATTTATTTTCAGTAAATTATTGCGGTAAGAATTCAATGAAATTTGTATGATTTTCAAAGTACAAAAAGTCATTGTTGGGCGCTGTCTATTTTTGATTTTATTGGCGATAAATGTTTATTAGGGCTTTGTTTATAATATCAAATAATAAAAAATGCCACATATGTCTTGTTTTTGTTTAAACAATTTTTTAGTCAGACACTCATATCGAAAATTCTAAATTTTCAAGGTGTCAAAAGTCATTGTTGAGTGCTGCCGATTTTTTATTTTATTGGCCATAAATATTTATTAAGGCTTTGTTTGTAATATTAAAGAATAAAATTATGCCATATATGTTTTGTTTTTGTTTGGATATTTTTTAATTAGACTTGTAATTAATAAAAATCAGTGTTAGTTTTCCGTAATATTTTGTTCCATTATCCATTGTATGATTTTAGCTTATATAATTCTGAATATTCCACTTAAGTGGTGAGTTAGTATTAATGCAAAATTAATTGCAAAAATATTAACTTATAAAAAAAATATTGTCAAAAATTGTGATATTTAAAATTCCACGAATGGCTTTATTCCAAGAAAATTATAAAATAATAAATTTGTTAAACTTGGTTACAATTAATAAAAATTTGAAATTTTTTCTTTCGATTATTTAATTTTATAATACTACCTATTATAATCTACTTACTCTTTGAACGCAGGAAAAATAGGTGTTTAATTTTCATGAACATATTTGGTATTTTTATTCGAAAAATATTCTTTATAACAAAAATATTAAAATAATTCTTGGAAATAATTGATATTTTTAATTAATGCTGAAAACGTCCTCTAAGGATTCATTATTCGCTAAAAGTGACTTATAAAATTGTTTAAACAAAAATGACGCATATGTGGCATTTTGTATTGATTAATTGTATAAATAAACCGCTCTTAAACATATATGATTAATATAATTGGTTTTTAATTATGCTATGATATGATAAAGATGATGTTTAAACAATAACGAGATACATGTGGTTTTTTTTATTATTGAATATTACAAACAAAGCCTTAATAAACAATTATGGCCCATAAAATCAAAAATCGACAACGCCCAACAGTGACTTTTGATATTTTGAAATTTTCCATCTTTCTATATGAGTGCCTGATAAAAAAATTGTTTAAACAAAAACTAGAAATACGTGACATTTTTTATTGTTTGATATTATAAACAAAGCCCTTATAAACATTTATGGCCAATAAAATCAAAAATCGACAGCGCCCAACAATGACTTTTGGCACATTGAAAATTATACAAATTTCATTGAATTCTTACTGCAATAATTTACTGAAAATAAATGTTTTTAAGTTCTTTATGTTATTGGAGGATCTCAAGCGTTATATTATTAATGGGTTAACACTATTTTGTCGATAATTGTTTCAGATAATATAAAAATTTTATGTTTTGTCAGATGGCGGAGGCGCCGCATTCGTGGCTGGAAATTCGGTGTCTCAAATTGTTGTTTTAATTAAATATGGCCGTAGCAAGCACTACGTGTCTCGTCCATTGGGTATATATCGTAGTACCATTCAAGATGCTTGGTGTCGCTAATTGGATTCTGGCAGTAATGCTAGGCGAGAAGGATCTGGAAGAAGAAGGGCAAGAAATGCGATTGATGATCGTTTTGTTGTGCTCAACGCACTTAGAGACCCGAGAACTATCGCTGTTCAGCTTCAACATTGCCTTCAAACAGTAAAGTAAGTGAGAGAACAATTAGAGTAAGACTTCAGGAAGGCGACTTAGCTTCAAGGAAGCCCTGAATTATTACCTAGATATCGGATAGCACGTCTACAGTTTGACGACTGCATTTAAATTGAACCTTTCGTCAGTAAAGTCAAGTTCTCTTCTCTGATGAGTCTGCGTTTGCCTGATGGTCGCGAGAGGGTGTGGAGACGACAAAATGAACGATACACAAACTGCACCATTTTTAAATGGCGACCTTATAAGGGAGGATCTGTTATAGGTTTTTCTTCGGAGACACATACCGCCCTTATTTTTGTAGAAAATGATTCTTTAAATGCACATGGATACGTGGAAAATATTCTGCAAGAAGCTGTTGCGTTCTTTTCACATTTTATTGGAGATGACTTTATTTTAATGCACGACAATGTTAAATCACATGTAGCAAGTGGGGTGATACGCTACTTAATTGAGGTCAGTATTTAAACCCTATATTACAGTCCAGATCTCAATCCAATTGAGCACCATTGGGATCAACTCTATAGGCGTATTCGTAGTCGCCCAGACCATTCAAGAGCTAAAATTAGCACTAAAAAAATCTATGCAATACCTCATGATTTTTAACAGCATTCATTAATTCAGTACCTCGCCACACGAAGAGGACATACACGCTATTAGACATCATTAGGTTGTTGGTTAAAATACCAACTATGAACTTTTTATTTATTTCGTCTTATATAACATCGTTATATGTTCCTCTTTACTTCTCAGTGTGAGGTGATGAACTTTTTAATGAATATTAAAATCCGTATTTTGCATCATTTTATACTTTTTCAAATTAAATTTCACTTTGCGTTAATCTGTATAATATATAATGAATATTCTTTTAGATTAAAATCATTATTAAATTAAACTAAGAATTATATTATATAGAAGGAAAAAGTACCAAAGGAATGTGAAGTGAAGTAAAATTCTCATTTTTAATACTTTCCATATTTTTTTAATAAAATTAAATGAATTGTTCTCATTATGTATGTAAAAATAAAACCTTTGGCTACCATCGCCCATTTTTAAACACAAAGTATAATACTTAGCTGTACAAAAAGTCACTTATTTTAATTAATAATTAATTAACATTACACGCCGTTTAAAAAAAAATCCTGTGAAATTTCATTAAAGTCCGGCGCAAATTTCGCCCCGCTCGGAAATACAAAACGTGCAAAACAAAACGGGAAACTCTCCTCGCCGCGCTTTAACAAATTTCACGTATAACCGTTTTTAATAAGTTGTCAGCGCAATTCGTTTTTATAATCCCCCTCAGCGCTCTGAAAATATGTACCGAAAAAAAAAAAAAATATATATATATATATATATATATACGCAAATCTGCACCTTGACACGCGGGGTAATTTAGAACCCCGTTTCCCGTGCAAATTCAGATAAACATTATCCCTGACGAGGATAAATGACGGCGGAGGAAAGATGGAGATATTTAAAGTTTTATACGGGAAAACATAAGAGAGATGGAGATTAAAAGAGAGCAAGAGATGAATAAGTAGAAAAAGTCGAGATAATTATTTATTTCTATGAATTGTAGAAATTTCAACATACAACATTGAGATATAATTTAAATTAATTAAACATAAATGGAAAATTAATTAATTTAATTCAATTAGTTTGTTATAATCTGATTTAAATTGAATTAATTGGTGTATAAAGAAAACAAAATTACTTTTTTATACCACTTGAATATCTATTAATCGTGACTAATTTCGATTACACGATAATCATTCTCAAGCAATAGTAAATAAAAAAAATACAGACAGAAAGAACTCTGGTCGATAGCTATTTAACAATTAATTATTTTTTGTGTGATATACATAATCAATGTTTGTTACGATATTGTAAATTTAATTGTTAATAAAGATTGTTATATATATAAAAAAAATATTTTGTTTTCTTTATATACTATATTTAATCATAATAAATTAAAGACGACGCAAGCGCCACCTTTTGCCTAATTTCAAGTCGCATCGTCAACGATTTGGGTTTACAAGGTAGACGACCGAGAATCATTGCTTTGTCCACTAATGCAAGTCGAATTTGTCCTGTTTTTGAAAACAAGGAAAACGGAATTCACATTTAATGAAATGTTCAGCCACCATTCATCTAGCGTATGGATAACTAGTGGTGGCCTTCATTAAGGCATTGTACATGGAATATAGTAGTCTGATGAGGTTCGAAAAACCGAAATGTACATCACTAGATATCCATACGCTAGATGAATGGTGGCTGAACATTTCATTAAATGTGAATACTATATTGAAAATATACCACCAAGTTAACGCCGACGACAAAATTAAAGAATGATTATATTTGGTTTAATTTAAATCGATTTAGATTGATTTGATTTATTATAACTTATTTAATTTGAATGATAACCCTACACCCATATGGGTAGAAAGTGTTATTATATATATATATATATATATATATATTAATTTTAATGAATATGGTTGATTTAATTTAATCATTTTAATTTAACATCTTTAAATTATGCAATTTAATTTGATTTTATTTAGTCCAATTTAATATATTGTTATTATATAAAATAAAAAAACAAATACATAAAAACATACATAAAATTGATAATAAACAAATACGTAGTCACCAAACAAGAAGAAAATCAAAGCTAAGAACCGAGAAATACGCAACACAAAAATACGCACAATATCTAACAACTACCACGATAAATCAATACAATACACTACCAACGTATACAAGAAACCTAAAATTGATTCCCTTTAAATTGAAAATAAAAAAAAATAATTCAAAAAATGAAATTAGGTAAATTGAATATGACACATCATTAAATAATCCAACAGACCATCCCCCAATACCATTAGCCCGGGTAGGAATTAATCCAGGAACTCGAGGTGAAGAAATAGGGATGGAATCGCTGTACACAATCGTAAATATTTTATGTATATGTATTATATTTATGATTATTTTTAATTTTGAATAAACTTATGTCTTATATATCAAAATTAATATAATAGATTTAATTTGATTAAACATAGTTGATTTAATTTAATATAATCAAGGGGTTCCTCAAGAGTCAATCCTTGGTCCTCTTCTATTTACTCTCTATACCTCCTTGATTTTAAATACACTAGATTATTGCAAAGGGCATATGTATGCAGATGACACCCAAATATACTATTCATTCTCACCTCTATTATGCGATAAGGCTAGTACCCATATAAATTAAGATCTTGATAAAATTTGTGATTTCTCCAAACTATTGAATTTAAATATAAATCAAATAAAATCTCAAATGTTATTATTTGGACCGAAGAAAGCATGTAGGGATATCTCAAATAAAATTAACGTAAAAATTGAAGGTGCAAATATTACACTTAGTAATAATGGTAATAACTTAGGGGAGATTTTGGATAACTCGTTTAGGTACAGAGCACACATAAATAAATCTTTAGCAGCTGCTTACTTAAATCTTAAAAAACTATATTCTCATAGACATAGTCTAGCTATTAAGACGAAAATTTTACTATGTAATGCGCTAGTATTGTCAAAGTTTACATATTGTTCCACCTTGTGGCACGCGGCTATTGATAGTGTAACAAACAAACGAATTCAGAAAGTACAAAATGCTTGCCTGGATATATTTATGGATTACGAAAGTTTGATAGAATATCCTATAAAATTAGAGATTCTGGTTGGTTGTCTATGCAAGAGCGTCGAACAATACAGGCTGCATGCTTATATCATAAAATTATATTAACTAAACACCCGCCATATCTATATAATAAAATTTCTTTTCGAGAGGACGTTCATAACATCAACACCCGTTATAAAGGCAGGCTATCACCCCCTAAACATGGGTCTACAATTTTTGAACGCTCATTCTCTTATAATATATATCGACTTTATAATGATATACCACAAGCATTCAGGAGTCTCTCTCTATTCGAATTCAAAGAAAAATTAAAAAAGTCGGTGTTAGCAAATGATCTGGTGTTAAGTTGAGGCGATATGTTAATGTCAATGTTTCCAGGTTTTTGTTTTGTTTTAAAATTAAATAAAAAAACTGAAAACATTTCATATAACTTTATGTAACCTAAATAATTTTATATTATGTTTTTTTAATATTATAGATTATGCTGTTTATAACTATGAATTATGCTCTTTATAACTATAAATTATGTTCTTTATAACTATAAATCATGTAATTTTAATAATTAGGTTTGGATGGAATAACAGTGAGCGTAAGCTAGTGATTCACTTGTTTTGTTGTGTATTTCCTCCTCATAATAATATGTATTAAATTTGTAATGAAAACTTGTGAATAAAGATTATTATTATTATAACATCTTTAAATTGTGAAGGCAGAGCTGTACTGACGAGGTATAGATCCCGACACGTGTCTGCAGATGACCTTACATTAAGTAACGTTATTTTTTGTTTATTTTTTGCATTGAATTTTTCTCGTATCAAATGCAATATTTTATTGATATGCAACAATAGGTATACATTATGTAATTCAATATCTAGCGGGGCATTTGTCCGGGAAGTAGTTGTTAAATTAAAATTATTTGAAAATAATTAATAAATTATTTCCACATTTAGCTCTGCGACATTTTGACTCACGTTACGTAAGTACTTTAAATAAATGTAATATGCATTTGTCGCAGAGCTAAATGTGGGAATAATTTATTAATTATTTTCAAATCATTTTTATTTAATTTAAGTGGAAAGGTTTGAAACTTTTACAATTCATAGATATTAATTTTGGTAATTTCTTGAACCAAACTTTCAAGTTAAGGGCAGGATCCTTCAAACGGTTGTCAGTATATTCGTTTAGAAATCCAAAAGTTGCGTTTAAAAAATAAACTAAAAATTGCATAGAATAGGTAATTTTTTTCTACACGCAGTCGTGAATTCATTTTTTTAATTTTTTTGTAATTGTTATTTCATTATATTTTCATTTTTATATTTTGTGTTATATTCAATTAAAAAAAATATCAGCTGTATTTGGAAAATACTCTTCTTTCGATGTATTGTGAATGAAATGTAAAAATAATGTTTTTTTTAGATTAATCTTCAAAAAACATTAGCAAAATATATCTTTGATTTTTTTTAAATACCGCTTTATTCGAGGAGCATAATTGACGTCGAAAATAGTTTAAAAGTTCAAGCACTAATTACTACATGGCTGTAGTTAAAAATAGGCAACCAGTAAATCATATTTCATCAACACGTTGTCGGTGAAGCATTTAATTTGGCGTGACTCATCAAGAGGATTTTTTTGTACATATAAGAAATATTGACTTATTAAATAAATCACACAAATCAAGATGATAAATAATAATTTTATTAAATCTATATATACCGAGCACACGATCAAAAATATGTAGTAATTTTATATTATATTTATATTAATTTGGCAGGATTTATAAAAATTTGAAACCATTTGATATGATGAAGCAATATATCAAGCGTATTACAAAAATCGGCAATGAAGAGTCATGTCTGTACTAAGATCACACGCGTGACTTGTCAACATGACAACCAGTACATTACGCGTGCGCGTGTGACTTTAGTTCCGACATGACTTTAGATTTCCAATGCCAACTTCGTCGTCGTTTTTGTTATACGCTCGATATAATTTAATTTAGTACACAGCGTACACATTATTTTCTGGTAAATTTATATATATTGCGTTCACAATGACAGGAACAAATTCATTTTATAAATATAATTTAAAACAAAAATTAATTTAATTTATTTATATATTTTTTCGCAATTCTTCCTACTCTTTCCAAAATAATTGAAAGAATAATGAAGGACCAAATAGTTGATTATCTAAATAACCATCAATTATTAAACCACCAGCAATTTGGCTTCAGATCAAATCGTATAACTACTGACGCCATTATAAACCTCACAAAGATGATATTAGATTGTTTCGAAAACAAATCATATAGTAAATTGATTGGGTGAGTTACGTGAAAATCAAATGTAATTGACAAAAAAAGCACGAATAACCTTTCTTCACACTTTTAAATCATATGGTATCGGCACATTCGTCGATTTAAGTAAAGCGTTTGACTCTATCTCACATGAACTATTAGGCTCCAAGTTGGAACGATATGGATTCTGTCAGAATAGTTTGAATTTAATAACCTCATATTTATCTAACTGTGTCCAAGTTTAACAAAAAATTGTCACATCCAGTAACAACCGGGATTCCACAAGGTTCAGTCCTGGGACCAATATTATTTCTAGTATACATAAACGACATTCCAGATCATGTAAACACCAACGTAGTATTATTCGCTGGCGATGGCATTGTATTCGATACAGCTAACACAATCAACGATATTATGGAAAGTGAAGTGTCTATCCTAAGCCAAGTTGCAACTTGGTGCAATTCAAATGAACTGATACTAAATGAACGTAAAACCAAGAAAATCGTATTTACGCTAAATAAATACGATATTAGACTTGACGACAATGTTAAGTTTCTTGGTATGTACTTAGATCCAAAACAAAGATGGGATACACGAGGTGAAAACTTGGCGAAAAAGCTGTGCCGAAAAATTTATTGTCTCCACATGCTAGCTCTAAATTTTGCAGATAAAGCTTTACGGTCAGCTTATTCGGCTCTATGTGAAACTCACATAAGATACGGAATAATTGTATGGGGACATTCCGCCTCTAGGCATAGAATATTGTCCCTACAGCGCCAGGCTATTAGGATTGTTGCAAGTTTAAAGTACACTGACGATTGTAAAAGTTCTTTTATTAAACATCGAATATTAACATTGCCCTGTATATACATACTGAAATATCGTATGTACATTCGGAAAAAACATGAATATGTATCCCATAATAGCCATCAAATCTGATTTAAATCGAGTATTGTGTACTCGATTTAAATCAGATATTTATCAAGAACATATCAGATTGCATACAGTACAAACTAAGTACCACTGTATAAGATTTTTTAATAAGTTACCAAATACGGTACGATCTTTGCCTATTGATATATATATATAAAATTACCATAAAAAATTATCTTATACAGAAAGCATTTTATTCATGGGACGAATATTCGAGCTGTGATAAATAAATCTGGGATATTTAAAACAACCTTTTTCGAGCACAAGCTTTAACACCTTACATCGCTTTTAAGACACACCGTATTACTATCAGTCCACTTTGGTCGAAATGTGAGACTGATTTAAATTATTTATTGTATTTATGATTCATTTTTGTATCTCATTGTATTAATGACGAGTGTAAACATCCTTTTGTAGCAGCACTAATGAAGAATTATTATTATTATTATTTTTCCTTTTCTGCTTCACCTGTTTTTCAGGGTTCATATAGGCTCACCGGGGTATTGCTACCAACGGTGATGCATTTGTGGATTGAATAGTGTCTATGCGCTTTATTATTATTTTATCATTATTATTATTATTATTATTATTATTATTATTATTATTATTATTATTATTATTATTATTATTATTATTATGTTGGTAACTTTTACCAATTATTGATTATAAATTGTTTATAAAAGGTTGCCGGTTAACTTTTTATAAATAATACTGAATTAACTAAGTTGAGATTTCTTTTAAACAAAGCTATAACGAAAGTAGAAAATAATCTGAATGAATAGCTGGAAAGGAAATAGCAACGGAGGAGAAGTAAAAAAATTGGAGAAAGACGGAAGTAAAGGGAGAGAGGAAGAGAGAAAATGTGCCCTTAATTAACAAAACGACCGCGGCGGGATTGCAACGGGTCGTGTTTAATGCGGTTTAATGTAGGGCTGTAAAAATAACTGAAATTAACCTTAAAACTACACCCCTTCTTCCTGTGGTGATATTTATTTACTACACGTCGTCCTCGTTTTGTTTCAGGTGAGTTCCAATTAACATCACTTAGGATCGCCGCGAGGAACCCGAATTGTTTTTCCGGATGGGAGTAAGTAAAGATTATCTAGAATTAGATTAGGCGAAACAATTTATTGAGTTTGTGAAATCGGTATCAAATAAAAATACAACAAAACAAGTTTTACAATGGGTAATAATAATTGAACATAAATTCAGGCGATTTCGGTTACATGTAAATTTGAAATTAAATTAAGTTTTTTAATTTATGTTTTTAGTTTTAATATTTATTTTTACTCTTTATATTTTTCATACATGCTTTATAAAGAATTAATGGATTAATTTTCAATATTATATGGTTTATTTATATATATAAAGAATCTTTATTGTCAGTACAATATACATATAAATGTGAAAGTAATTAACAATAAATATTATTATTTTATTTACCGACAATCGGCTATCGACCAACAGCCTTTCGGCCAAAGTGGTTTATTTATTCATTCACGGAATTCACATTTTTTACATAATAAAATACATTTATTATAACTAATAACAAAGCATAACAATAAACTATTAATTAAAACAGCAAACGCAAAATATAATAACTAAGAAAAACTATAATTATCCCACGTCCACAAAATAAACTGTTACATACATAATATATACTTACATACCTATACAATGATAGGGATGCATATACAAATTGATCATGATAATACGAAATAGTTATTGCAGACAAAGAATTAGTTGACGTTTAAATGTATTGTAAGGTACGCCGATAAAATAAATCTTCGAACACAATTTATTGCATTCGCGATAGCGGGCTAAGTTGACCGAAAGTTGTTCTATGATGTTCAACATGTACAAGCAATGTATTCCGGAGGGGTCTTGCGGGAACATGAAAGTTAATCAAATCCACTAATTCGCTTGATGAAATATGTCCATTTAAAATTTTAAATAAGAATCTCATGTCCATTTGTTGGCTGCGAATTTCCAATGGCGAAAGCCCTAAGTATGAGTATAATTGTTCACATGGTAAAACTATCCCATTGAAATTCAACTTGTAAGAAATATAATTAACAAATTTTCTTTGTACAGCTTCAATTCTATTAATGTGTATTTCATAAATAGGTGACTAAATTATTCGGCAGTATTCCAAATGCGATATTACTAGTGAATTATATAGAATTGTTATGCTTCGAATATTGGTAAAGTCACAAGTAAAACGTTTAATAAAATGTAGAGACTTATTGGACTTATTTATCATGTTGTCTATGTGGGGAACAAAAGTTGTGAAATATAGATCTCGTACTAAATTCGACTTTTTTAAGACCAAATTATTGAGGGTATATTGTATATCGGTAAATTTCGTCTACTGAAACATATATCTTGACATTTGCTCACATGTCATTTAATTGGCACCATGTAAGACATATTATCAAGATCGTTCTGAAGGAGGACACAATCCTCGATATTTTTTACCTTCATCAGCGAACAGCAGATGAGGTCATAGTAACATTGCTGAGGTCGTTGATAAATAATGAGAATAGCAGTGGTCCTAGATGTGACCCCTGCGGAACACCAGATGTCACATTGATGTTATTCGACTCAGTACCTTTTATTAGAATACGTTGCTGTCTAAATGAAAGATATGACCTGATCCACGATAACAAAGGGTCATGTAACCCATACGCCTGCAGTTTCTGTAAAAGTATTGAGTGGTTTACACAATCGAACGCCTTGCTAAAATCAAGTTATATAGCGCGAACCTCATTACCTCCCCCCAAACCATTATTAATGTAACTGGAGTAAAGGAAAAAATTGGTCGCCGTAGACCTAATTGGTTGAGGCAGTTATTTTGAATTAAGGAGTTTCATCAAGTAAAAACCTCAACTATATATTAGATAATATTTGCTTTGATTAGATTTATGATATTTGAACACAGTTTGCAAATATTCACATAATAGACATTAATTCACCATGTAGAAGAAAATAAAAAAGACAAGGACAGACGCCTACAAAATCAGGCGGAAAGACCAACGGTCGATAGCCAATTGGCAGAAGATTTTATTTTTATATTAGTTATTCATTGTATTTATTTATTATTATTACTTTGTTAAAAATAATCTGCCAATAAAGATTTATATACAGGGTGGCGCAAGATTCCGATGAAGTCCAATATCTCAGTTATTAAGAAATGTACAATAAAATGTTACTTACATAATTTGTAGCTACTATCAATATGCATATTTTAAAATTAGTTTCGTATATACTGGGTGTCCAATAATCATGTGACGTATCAAACATATGTTTTTTTAAATGGGATGCTATACTTTTCATATCGATTTTAGATTCTACGCTTAAAACTAATCATTTTTGATATAAGGTTTATTAGGCCCATTTTTGATATTTTCAAAGTTATAAACAATTAAATGTTGAAATTGATGGATGTTTGGGGCCTTATATTTCGGAACTGGAAAATCAATCAAACATTCTGTAAACGTAACTTAATTGGAAAAATACTCAATAATCTAAATAATACTCGCTTTTTGATCTTAAAGGATATTTTATATACAGGGTGTAACATTACGCAAAATGATTTTTTTCTTTTTTTACTTAAATGGCACACCCTATATTTTTTGTGTTATTTCAAAAGACAATTATTTCCTCTTTCATTTTTATATACCATTCCATATACCTAACTTTTGGCATTATTGAGATAATTCAATTTAAAATTCAAATTACAAAATTTTGTTAGTTTATAGTAGGCTATGACTCAAAAATGGCAATAATTAAATATTTTACTACCATTTAACAACACTGTTATTACTTACAGTATTTATTTAATTGAATTTTATTCATTAATACACAGACTACTTAGTACTGTTTAAGTAAAACGTTTATTAACCGAAAACTGCATTTTATTTGTACTCGATTCAAAAACTTTATAACAATATAAATATTGTTTGTGGTGAATGACAGCAAAACAATATAATATTCCTTTTTTGTCATGACCACCTACTTTAAATAAAAAATTAAAAAATCTTAAATTTCTATTTTAAATTGAATTATCTCAATAAATCCAAAAGTTAGGTATAGGGAATGTTATACAAAAATGAAAGAGGAAATAATTGTCTATTTGAATAATACAAAAACTATAGGGTGTGCCATTTAAGTAAAAAAAAGAAAAATATCATTTTGCGTATTGTTGCACCCTGTATATAAAATATACTTTAAGATCAAAAAGCGACTATTATATAGATTATTGAGTATTTTTCTAATTACGTTGCGTTTACAGAATGTTTGATTCATTTTCCAATTCCGAAATATAAGGCCTCAAACATCCATCAATTTCAACATTCAATTGTTTATAACAATGAAAATATCAAAAATCGGCCTAATAAACCTTATATCAAAAATGATTAATTTTAAGCGTAGAATCTAAAATCGATATGAAAAGTATAGCATCCCATTTAAAAAAACATATGTTTGATACGTCACATGATTATTGGACATCCTGTATATATGTAACTAATTTTAAAATTTGAAGATTAATAGTAGCTACAAATTATGTAAGTAACATTTTTTTGTATATTTCTAAATAACTGAGATATTGGACTTCATCGGAATCTTGCGCATCTTGGATGTCAATTTTACTAAATCAATCATTTTTTTATGATATTTCCATACACACAAAATATTAAAAATATTTTTTTTTAATCGTGGCTACCCTCAGAAATACCTGGGATTTGAGAAAATAAGAGCCCTACTAAGCATATTTTTCATGCATTTTTTTTTAATAATCTAAATTTCGATTGAAATTGACCCCAAGAATCTTGAAAGTGTTAGAAAGTTGTTAGTGAATAGAATTGAAAGTGTGAGAATGAGATTTTTAATAGTAAAAGTGGGATATTTAAAATTCGGAATAACATTAAGATTGTGGCATGTTACATTTTTTTAATAGTTTTATATGATGCATAATTTAAGAAAATATATATATTTAAATAGCAGCTATTTTTTTCTGTTGATTAAATTTGATTATTCCTCTTGAACGAATTGACGGATTCGACACATAATCACAAATTTGCAGCACAACAAAAACAAATCTCTAATTAAAACCAACCACGGATCGAGATAGATCCCTTTGATGCAGCGAATTTTAATTAAATCCCCCTCCCGTCTAAAACTCGATACCCTTCGCTAAACTTTAATTAATCGCGACTTTTATATAAACACACACACACACACATACGTATATTTTTAATTTTATTTTTACGAACCTTTTGTGGCGGCCGTTCCACATAACCCGCCGTTTATGCTGTCAATCTTCGCGGCCGGCTCTCTCGACATACACGTTTTCCTCCTGCCCTGCTCGGCGCTACTTCTATCGATTTAAAAGCCCGACAGGGATGAATGATTGCCTGGAAAGCTCGTGCACGCTCACAATACAACAATGCGAGCATGTATTATCGTTTGATTGCCGTTTAAACGTACAGTTTTGTATAAATGCCGGCTGGAAAATTGTGCGGTGGGTTACAATTAGTTTCGCCGAAATTGATTGTTTCGGACAGTGATGGATTTCTGGTGTGTTGGTACTTTTAGTGCACTTAGTGGGTTTACATCTGTGACTAGTAATAAAACCATAATCTATATCTTTTTTATAATATTATATATTTTTTGTAAATAACACACTTTATCATGATTTCACAATTTATTAATATACGCTATAATTTATAATTAAATGATAATTTAAGTTTGTAATAACACATTATTCATCTGCCTGATAAATGGACTATGTAGTGAAATATTTCTACATAGTGGATTCAGGCAGATGAATAATATATTTTTACAAACTTAAACTAACACTTAAATACTAATGGTGTAGGAGGAAGTGTATATTTCGGAAACTATGCTTCCATCTTCAGTAGTGCAGTTTAAATAATAATAAAATTGTTGCATTTTACAATATGTTATTGTTATGCAACAGCAAATGTTCATTATTAAACAATTGTTTTAAAGGACTTATGTAACATAAGTAAAAAATGTTACAGTAACTAAAGAGGCATGTAAGGTATAGCTGTACTGACGAGGGATAGATCCCGAAACACGGGTCTGGAGATGGGCTTATATTAAGTAACGTTCCTTTTGTTTGTTTTTGCATTATTTTTTTCTCGGATCAAAATTTGTTGCATTATGCAATATTTTATTGATATGCAACAGCAGGTGTATATTATGTAATTCAATGTCCGGCGTCGGTTTTTGCCCGGGAAGTAGTTGTTTTAATGTGCATTTGTTTAACGTACTTACGTAACGTAAGTCTCAGAGCTAAATGTGGAAATAATTTATTAATTATTTTCAAATCATTTTTGTTTAATTTATATAAATAACTGTGACCAAGTGAATAAGTCCTTTCTCTCTTATTAACTAAAATATTTTTGATTGTTATTATTGAATCATAATAAAAAAAAACGGATTGCAAATAAAGTAATCATCCATGTCATCCTGTTTGCTCCACAAACAAATCAAAAAAAGTGCAGCGCCTGTCGGGAATCCAATAAAACTCCGACTTTGAAACGTAATCTGAATACCGTCGCTGAAACTACCCTTCCGTCTATTCGTGACATTCGCGCAAAGTTGAAGTTTTCCTATCCGGGGCCAATCCCAGCGGACCGAGAGAAAAAAATTATATAATATCACCGATGTCCGAATAGATCAAAGTGAAGAGAGGATGAGAGAGAAAAAAGACTGGGGGCGGCAACATTCCGGGGGATTAAAGTTTATCGGAATTTCGCGGTCGGGATGAAAAATGAGGCGGACACGGTCTCTGCGGGCTTCATTAAACCCGATCCCGTGCGCTCGTACAGAGGTTCCGTGCCCATTCAGATGAAAAGATTGGGTTTATAGATGTGATGGCTGTTTATTTTTTTTTGCGGGGACCCTTTATCTTTCACATTGATCAGTGCTTCCTTTTTTTGTCCCCTTTTTTTTTCGTTTCAGGATTTTCTTTATGAAACCGGACTTTTATCCCTAATATACTTGATTATAATATATTAATTATGATTTATGGAATCGAAAAATCGAAAAAAATCAGAAATAACTGAAATAAGCCCAGTTTCGTTTATAAGAAAACAACATTCACAAAGCAAATGCCTGAGAAGTTTAAAAAATATGTATTATATATTTTTCTCAATTATTATGAAAGTTTAATCAATAAAATAATTGAAATGTTCAGACACCATTCATCTAAGATTATATACCATTTATTATGATTATCAATAAAAGTCCAATTTTACTAATCAAATATTTTGTTGATTGATTTATATCCTTATACAAGTATATAAGTATTACATTTTATTAATAAAAAAAGTTATTGCTAAACTGTTTGCAATTAACTATTGAAATTCAAGTGTTTATTTATTTCAGAAATGAATAACCGGTTGTTTGCATGAGTGAAAAGCGCGCGCCGTTGGGTTAATGCAATGGGGATTCACACTAACGGGGTCTAAGTGCTAAAACATGATGAACCCTACTTATTTTTAATGCGACACGCTCGCGTAATGAGGACTCGTTATGGCAAATTGCAGCGCTAAATGTTTGTTGAAATATGGACACGGTCGAAACGGGGCGCTGAATGATAATCGTCGTCGGCGTTATTTAATTTTCCTTCAAACGTATACTAAAATAAAATAATAAAAAATAACGGATTATCTATTTTTAAATAAACAAACAAATAGAAAAAATGTATGAATAAAACAGTGGATTTAATGATAATCGTCGAGGTTATTGAATTTCCGTTGAAACGTATGTTAAAATAATAAAAAAAAATATATGAACCACCAAATATAAAAAAAGGAACATTAAATAGATTGAATAATAATTTTGGACAATATTTAATTTTCCTTAAAACGTATATATTTAAAAATGCATCTTTATTCGAGTAATTTTACATAATAATTATTTATTTATAATACATATATGTAACATATTGCTAAATGGCTATCGACCATAGGTCTTTCTGCCCTTAAAACGTACATTAAAATAAAATTTTAAGATATAATTAATAGTTTTAATATTTAGACATTGGTAGTTCATATTGTATGAAATAAAAATGAATTTAAATTAATTCCATCTAATCTGTGTTTTATTGGTTGATTTTTAATAATCTATTCATATTTATTTCACACAAAATTTTAAGAGTTGATTATCTAGTTTTATTTAATAATATGTTCAGCTATCATTCATCTGGCGTATGGATAACTAGTGATGGCCATTTCGGTTTTTCGAACCTCATTAGACTAGTTTTAAATAATAAAAAACAACGAATAATGTGTCAATAAAAAATGGATTAATAATAAAAAAGAAATTTTATTCATCAGTTATTTAAATTAAATCAAATTAAATAAAAAGCGCGAGGAGAGCAAGGAATAGGTATTTGTTTCTATACCTTGCTTTTCTAACATTCTTCCATCAGACACATTCTCTCTCATACATTCAATTAACATTAAAAAAAATCTATAGAGAGTGTTAGTATTTTCAACCCTTTCGAGACGATTTTTATTCCTGGGAGACATAAGGATACTTATCTGGTTTTTCATATTTATATAAGTGAAAATTATATTTTATAAAAGAAAATGTCGAAAACAAAATATAACAACAAGGGTTTGAAAGAGGTAGTGCTACATATTCTTTTGCTTTAACGTACCATCAATCCTACAGAAAAACTTGTTTTTAAATGTTAAATAATTTATTGTATATAATACAAAATATTTTAAGAATGATATATTGCAAAATATTTGAAACATAGCATATCACATTCTTAATAAATTGTCTTTGTGGGTTTTATTTTCCACACACCTTCGAGCCGTTGTCTTTTCCCTGATGGTCATCCTTTTTTTCGAGAAACGTCGCATAGTTGATGTTTTTCTTCCGATAGGAGCACTAAAAATTTGACTTCTCTTTATAGATAATCCATACATACCAGATAGTCGAGTGGAAGGATAATACAGTCAAATGAAAATAATCATTGATACAACAGAGTTATACTCTAGAATTAATAACATGAATATGCACCCGACACCCTGAGGGACAACACGGGATAGCAGAAGAAGAATATGCACTTAAAAATGCAATTAATTGCATTTTTGTTGAGTAGAAAAATATCGGCCTAAATTTAACAAATATAGTTAATTATTACATTATTTATTATTCAGTAGTTCATGTTATAATATAAAAAAGCATTATATAATGCTTAATTGAATCTAAATTGGAGTTCTGTGTTGAATTAAAAAAAAATCCTGATGCGGCTTGCAATGTATTTTATGGAATACTCATGGATGTTCTTACTAAATATGTTCCTATCTATGTTTCTAGAGTTAAGACGAATTATCCTGTCTGGTTCAGTAGGAGTCTGCTAAATATGATTAAAAGTAAACAATAATCACTTAAATTATTTAAAAAAACAAAAATATTTGTATTTAAAATTAGAATTAAACCGACTCAGGAAGGCAATCCATAAAATGGTTACACATAATTATAACGCTTACATATGTTCTGATGAAAATAATGTTTTGAAGGAACCGAAGAAAGTATTCTCATATATAAATAGGAAATAGTCTAAATCGCGTATTCCAGGAATTATACAGATTGATGGAGAAGAAATTATTGCGCCAAGTGATATTGTCAACAAGTTCGCCGATTTATTTAAAAGCGTTTACACAACTTCAAGTTTTGATGATTCTCCACAGATCAACCACAGTCTTCAATTTTCTGTTTGTAACATTAAAAATATATCACAATTGGATATCATCGAAGCAGCAAGTGAGATAAAAGGCAATGGTACCAGTGGCTAAGATGGGATTCCCGCAATTATTGTTAAGGATTGCATTACGTGTTTTCCCTGCCCCCTTGGGCATTTGTTCAACATAATTTTAAAGTTAAATTTTATACTATTCAAATGGAAAGTCGGTAAAGTAACTCATGTTTTCAATAAAGGACAGAAAAATGATATACTAAATTATCTGTAATAAACAATTTCGCCAAAAAATATTTGAAATAATTATCTTCAAAATATTGTATCGTCATGTAAGCCCCGTGATTAGTACTCGTCAACATGGTTTTGTTAAACACCGATCAATTATATCTATCCTATTTAATTTTACTAATTATGTTTCTCATTATATTGATGATCATAAACAAGTAGAATTTATTGTTACTTATTGACTGTATTTATTTAAAATTATTCATTTAGTAATAATCGTTTACTAAATTACTCGATTTTTCCCAACATTAATTTTAATCAATAAAATTGTTTTTGAGTTGAATTATGATACTTTAAAGATATAGGTTAAAAAAACCCGCATTAACATTATTAATGTTTGTAACAAATCATTGAAAATGTTAGGATTTCTTAACCGTATCTGTAAAGATTTCAATAATGTTAATGTTATTAAAAAACTATACTTTTCTTACGTACGCTTTAATCTCGAGTTTGCATCTATTATATGGTTACCTCAATATTACACTATATTAGTAAACTCCAGAAAATTCAGAACAAATTCTTGAATATGTTGTATTTCAAATCATTCTGTCAATATCCATCTATTTGTGTTACATATGAAAATCCCTTGTCAATTTTTAATGTAGACTCTTTAGAACATCTCCAAAATGTTGCATCTGTACTGTTTATCCACAGTGTATTTTGTAATAATGTAGTTGATCCAAATATTTTAAGTATGTTGAAAATGTTTGTTCCACGATGCGCGTCGTGTTATGTATGTACATTTTATAATGTCAAATCCAGATCATGTGCGCATCAAAATTCACCATTGAATAATAGGAGTATTCAACTTATTAATAAACTTAATGTAAGTTCGGATTTTGACATGTTCTCGAATTATAAACATATAATTTTGATGAAATTAACAAATTTATGATACTTTATAGTTTCTTATTTTCATTGTCGTTGTAATTTGAAAATATCTATAATTGCATTTGTATATTAATTATTAAGTTATATATGTTTTCATGCATTATTGTTTTTTTATTATTAAAATTTCCTGTAATTGGATGTATGTCTGTTAAATAAATATTATTATTATTAAAGCCATTTTAATGTAGAATCTAATGAAATCCTTGACATTTTCATTTCATTACACACGTTTTTTGTTACCAAAAATATACATTAAAAATGTCATAACTCACTTATTTTCATGATTTTTCATAATTGTTTTCTAGAATACCTAACCTAATAATGCATTTTAATTTATCTGATGACAATCCTGAATGTTTTAGGCTTACATTGATGTCTAACAAAATATTGTGCATTGACCGCAACAGCAATGAAACTTGAATTAGTAATTATATAGCCATCTCTTTCTACTAAACCGCATCCTTAATTTTATATATATATACAAACATCTTTATTTGTGAAATTGAAACAGTATATACACAATACGTTAGAAAACCATTACATTACTATATTATACATAATAAATTTCACAGATTGGCTATCGACCAGTGGTCTTTCAGCCTGTCTTAATTTTATTTTCAAAATATTTCACAAAGTGATAAGAGAGAAAATTATTCAAGAAATGATACTGTTTTTATTCGAAGTTTATGTAATTATCAAAACGAATTACCGCTATCCTGACGAAATATTGCAGACTTAGAGTACTAGAGGTGTACTCTACTGGGGATTGCAGAATCGCCAAGGTGTAGAGGGTGTTATTTCGAGGACGAAACTGTGGAACATATCCTTGGATACAGCCCAACTCTCAAGTCCAGGAAATGATTCATACTGGGCCAAAAAAGGTGAAAATTATGGATTTACCAACCTACACACTACTAGCCTAACCTGACGAATTGGGCTGGTAGTGCTGAGAACTGATAGTTGATTATACGAAAGGGGAAGCATTAGGAACCTAACGAGGCCTAACAAATGGATGTTTATGCGTTTGTGCACACTTTCTACTAAATTGGAACAGAAAAATGGATATAATATAAAATTGAGGGATGCGTGAGTACAATTTTTTTAGTTGTTTTAAAATTCTTTATAGAAATTATTCGAGCTATTTTTTGTAATATAAAATACCATGATAAATGAATAACTTTAATTAAATTCTCTTCAACTATTTTGTTTACATTCCATCCGAACAATACGCAGCATTCCGAAACAAACGATTTAATACATGAAAACGGACAAACTTTTTCTCCACGCTATTTACTTTTAGTGAGCCTCTGTGTGTGTGTGTGTTTGTGTTTTTCCGACTAAAGAACAATGGCCGCCGTTTAATCTTTGTGCGCTCGCTGAAAGTTTCGCGAAAAGGCCATCATCCCCATCAAAACACTCGCAGGACCCTTCAGAGAGTGAATCGTCAGAAGAAGGAGCGCCGGGGAAAATTAAAAACGCAACCCAGTTTCCCAAGTGTGCCGACTGTTAAACGCCCCTCGGGGTGGGACGGTGGGAAACGGGACGGGTGGCGGCGCCGGCGGGGACGGGGGCGGTTTCCGACCCCTTAAAACTTTCCAAACAAAACGCATTCGCAGCCACTCGAAAGGGATCGTAAAACGTTCTGTGTATAGCCACTCATGCTTCAATCCGGTGATTGTACTTTGGAAGGATTTTTTCTTTGTTCCACTCATTGTGTTTACACCGTTTCTTTTAATGTAATACATAAGATAAATATTTTGGTAAAATTTTAGTTTACGGCTTCCCAGAAAGAGATAGCTACAAAATCAGAGCTATTTTCTAAGAAAAATTATAATAATAACAACTTTATTTGTCAAACAGAAAAACTAATACAGCACAAGTTAAATTTTCTATAAATTTACACAATAGAAAGAATATATAGACATATAAAAAAAGCATTAACATAAAGATACATTGGGCGCGTTCAGACATGTAGCGCTGCAGCGCAAAGCGTTTAATGTTTCCTGAACACGCTTTCAAAGTTAAGGACGCTCACGAAAATATGGCTGTTTTGTTTACAGCTGCACGGCTTGAAAAGCTATCCAGCGAAAAAAAAAATGCTTTACCGCTTGATAAAGCGCTGCAGTGCCATACATAAAGCGGTACCGTTCAGCGGCACCGCTCTCGTAAAGCGCTGCAGCAGTTCCCTGAACACGCGTAAGAGTTATAATTTCTAGAAATATGTGTTAAGTTCAACGTGTGCGTTATTTTTATCATCAGAGTCTAGTTAGTTATTTTAGTAGATATGTATGTATCAGGTGTTGACGCGACCAGGGATTTTATATGCAAAAGAAATATATATATATATATAAATATAAATAGAAAAGAGTATTCATTCTCTTGGTCACAGTTATTTAAATAAATTAAATAAAAATGATTTGAAAATAATTAATAAATTATTTCCACATTTAGTTAAATGTGAAAATAATTCATTAATTATTATTTTTATTCAATTTATTTATATAAATTCTTAAGACTTTTCAATTCTTGTAGTTTTTCTTTAAATTAAATAAAAATTATTTGAAATTAATTAATGAATTTAGCTAAATGTGGAAATAAATAATTAATTATTTTCAAATAATTTTTATTTAATTAAAAAAAAAAACTGCAAGAATTGAAATGTCTTAAGAATGTCTCTTTTCCTGTTCATTTTAAGGAAAAACTGCAAGGATTGAAATGTGTAAAGATAAATAAATTGAATAAAATGATTTGCAAATAATTAATAAATTATTTTCACATTTAGATAAATGTGAAAATAATTCATTAATTATCATTTTTATTTAATTTATTTATGTAAATTCTTTACACATTTCAATCCTTACAGTTTTTCCTTAAAATGAACAGGAAAAGAGACATTCGCAGAAAATTATTTATTTAATTAAAAAAAATAAGTATTATACAGTGCGTTCATAACGATAGGAGCAAATTCATTTAAATTTCTGCTGATGGCGCATCTTTTCCACTAAAAATATTATATACAGGATGTCCCATAAATAAACGCCTATAAATATAAATGTTATACATTGAAAATTTCTACAATTCATAGATACAAAGATAATTAAAAGGAATAACAATGTAATTTAATTATATAAATATTATTGGATATTTGAATTCCTCGGTGAATTCTAGATACTTTTTTTTATATAGTATCCTATACATATCTTCTACTGTTTACAAAATATTGTTAATAATGCTATGTCAGTCATTCAACACTCGTTGTATGGAAATTATTCTTATATTGTCATTTTTGTATAACGTATTACTGTAAATTATAACGATAAAACATTGCTCATTAACTAGAATATCAATGTAAAAGTGACTGTCCGAAATTCTATAGCTATCTCTTTTTACTAAACTTAAACGCAAAGTAGATATTGCAATAACAGTATATTAAGTGAGAAACAAAAGCGTATTATTAAAGAATCCAAGTGCATTTCAAATTACGAAAATCGAATTATGAAAGATAAATAAAGAAAGAAAGCGCGCTAATTTCGCGAAATTATTCCCCGTCCTCTTTCCCCGCCGCTCGCAATAAGCCGAATTTCAATTTCGCTTTAATTATCCAGGCCGTATGAAACTTTTTTGTGTGTTTTGTTTGTTAATTAAAGTCCTGCATTTTACAGCGCGAACATTTTTAATTAGCGTTAATCATAAATTCGGCTGCGCGTGTTCCGTCCAACTTGCCCCCACAAAAAAAGGTAATATCTCCGGGAAAAAATATTATATATGCGGGTTTTACATGCGCTGCCCTTTCCCCATCTGCATGTCGGGGGTTTGTTGTAAGGGAATAATTAAGTCAAGCGCCGTTTGGTTTTGCATAAACGGATTAATTATGAGGGGATTAATTGGGTTATAAGAAGCGTTGGATTTCTTGTAATAATCAAGAAATAATTGTTACAAAAAAATGTTATTACGTAATAAATTTAATGTAGTAATATTTTATTCCTTTCTTCACTTTTTTTATTTTTATCACTATATGTACATTTCAAGCACAAAAATTAAAATGTGAAGAAAGGAATAAAATATTATTACATTATATCAATATACTTCACGTACTCGCCAACAAATATCTTACGTAATAAATTTAATAATAATAAAAAAAATAATTGTTATGTAATTTAAATTTAATTCGCGCTTCATTGTCTACAGTTTTTATCCTATTGTTTCTTATCGCTCTGAGCACCTGGGGAGAACGCAAACATCTCCCCAGTTGAATTTGTATCTTAAAACGAATAAAATTATGTTTAATTGTACAACGCTAATTTTCCCCAAATAATAATTAATTAATTAAATTAAGTATTGCTTAGCAGCATACTTAACAATAAATTAAAAGAATAATCTACTTTCCAGGCAAATACTATTATGAATGTGAATCACGTCTAGAGAGAGTTTCGATTTGTTTGGTTTGAATACGGCAATCGGGTTCTCCAGGTGGCAGCGGACCTCCCTTATTAAAATGCCTTATAGTGCGTTCACATAAGAGTCGATGTAAATGGGATATCGTGAATTTCAATGGAGTTAATAAACGGGAAATATTTTTCTGGCAAAATAAATACTCTGAACAGTTTCTAATATCATCAAGAGTCTTTGAGATTTTTTTGGAAGAAACGTTTTTATCTAAATTGTATGGAAAAAAAGTCGATTTTAGTGAAAAATCTTAAACTCGCGGAATAACTTAAAATTATACCAAAATGTTTCCAATGAATGGTGGCATTAACTGTGAAAATTTTAGCAACATGATTCAAATAGTTTTTGTACAGCAGGCGTATAAATTGTCACTTTGAAAAATGAGCGATAAAATTGTTCAAGTTTGAGATTTTTTAATAGTTGAGCACGAAAATCTCATTTTAATTATTTTTACGGTTTAATATAGATAAATCCTTCCGGAATCCCATTTTTAAAGTTTAAACGTTGTATCGCATTTGTGAGTAAAGTTATTTTAAATTAATCAACCCGCGTCCAAAAGCATCGATTGGCACGGCTCGCTTAAACCGTTCCATGTAAATAGAACTCATCAATTGAAATAGCCTTAATGTACCGGAAATTATTTTTTCGTACAAAATAAATATCCCACGCTTTTTCTAGCATCTTGAAGAGCCTATGAGAATTTTTTCAATTTTTTTTTTTTTTTTGGAAGAAAAAAATTCATGGAAAATTGAGAAAAGAAGTGGATTTTGGTGAAAAAATCCGTAACTTACGAAATAACTTCAAATTATACCAAAATGTTTCCAATAAATGTGAGTATTAACTGTGCAAATTTAAGCAATATTGATCAAATAGTTTCTGTGCAGCAGACATGTAAATTATGTCTTTGAAAAATAAGCGAAAAAATTGTCAAATTTTGGGAATTTTTTTAGACTAATACAAATTACTAACTTTAATTAATTTTACGTTAAAATGTAGATAAATCATTCATGAACCGTATTCTTTAAGATCCAATATTCGACAGTATCTGCGAGAAAAATTATCTTAGTTTAATCAACGTGGCATCTAAAAGCGTCACTCGGCGCGTCTGGATTAAACCGCTCCCATAAGACTCAATATAAATGGGAATCTTCGATTAAAATGCTATAATGTACCGGAAATGATTTTTTCGTACAATATAAATACCCCCACGCTTTTTCTAATATCTTCAAGAGTATTTGAGAATTTTTTCAGATTTTTTTTAAGAAAATATAATCATCGAAATTTCAATATTTTCGAAAATATAGTAAAAAGTGGATTTTCGTGAAAAATCCGAAATTCACGGAAAAACTTCAAATTATACCAAAATGTTCCTAATAAATGGGAGCATTAACTGTGTAAATTTAAGCAATACAGAACAAATAGTTTCCGAACAGCAAACATGTAAATAAGATCTTAGAAAAATAAGCGAAATAATTGTCAAATTTTGGGACTTTTTGTAGATTAATACAAACTACTAATTTTAATGAATTTTACGTTATAATGTAGATAAATCATTCATGAACCGCATTATTCAAGATCCAATATTCTACAGCATCTGCGATCAAAATTATCTTAGTTTAATCAACGTGGCATCTAAAAGCGTCAATCGGTGCGTCTGGATTAAACCGCTCCTATAAGACTCAATATTATTATATAATTATTATTTTTACTTTTAGTTTTAACTTTATGTATTTTATAGTTTATAATTTTGTATGACAAATGCAATACTTGTGAAAATTGTACATGTCTTTTGCTTAATAAATAAATAAATAAATGGGAATCTTCAATTAAAATTGCCTCAATGAACCGCAAATTATTTTTTCGTACAAAATAAATACCCCCACGATTTTTCTAATATCTTTAAGAGTATTTGGGAATTTTTTCAGATTTTTTTTGGAAGAAAAAATAATCATCGTAATTTCGATATTTTCCAAGGGAAGTGAATGGAAAAAAATGGATTTTCGTGAAAAATCCGAAACTCACGGAATAACTTCAAATTATATCAAAATGTTCTCCATGAATAGGAGCATCAACTGTGTATAAATTTAAGCAACATAGAAGAAATAGTTTTCGTAAAACAGGCGTGTAAATTTAGCCTTTGAAAAATGAGCAAAAAAATTGTCTAATTTTGTAAATTTCTGTAGTTATGAAAAAAAACTAAATTTTAATGATTATTGAGTAAAATATAGCTAAATCCTCCCCACTCTTTATGTTACAATATTCTATTGCGTTTGGGGATAAATTTATCTTAGTTTAATCAACGCCGCGTCCAAAAGTGTCAATCGGCGCGTCTCGCTTAAACCGTTCCCATAAGATAAATATCCCACGCTTTTTCTAGCATCTTGAAGAGTCTCTGAGATTTTTTTCAGATTTTTTCGGAAGAAAAAAATCATCGAAAATTGATTTTTTCCCCTTGAAAAAAGTCGATTTTGGTGACAAATTAGAAACTCATGAAATAACTTAAAATCATACCAAAATATTCCCAATGATTGTAAATCGGACATCATGAATTCAAATGGACTTAACAACTCGGAATTAATTTTTTTATGAAAAAATAAAAACTTCACGTTCTTCCAACAATTTTAAGGGTTTACAAGAAATCAGATTTTTCCGGAAGGAAAAAAAAAACATCGATATGGAAAAAAGTGGATTTTGGTGAATAATCTAAAACTCTCTGAATAACTTAAAATTACACCAGCATGTTCCTAAAGAATAGGAGCATCAACTACATAAATTTAAGTATTGTGGTACAAACAGTTTTCTTACAACATCCGTGGAAATTTTGGCTTTAAAAAATGAGCGTAAAAAAATCCAATTTTAACAATTTTTTTTAAAAAAAGAACGAATATACAGTTATAATGATTTTAAAGTAAAATGTAGATAAATTCTTCCCTAATCCCATTCTACAAGTTCCAACATTATATCCCATCTGTTAAAAAAGTTATCCTATTTTAATCAATGTGGCGTTCAAAAACGCCGATTAACGCGCTTCGTTTATTGATGTATACTGACATATCTGCATGAACTGGACCAAATGAGTCGCGGGCTACTAAAAAAAAATCGAGTTCACCACCCACGTTCAAACATTCAAGAGTGTATCTTAAAAGAAGAGATGGTGGCCGAGGTCTTATCAATATGTAAAAGCTTAATAAAATGAAAAATTGATTTGTTCGTTCGTTATTATTTATGAAAAGTGAAGTAACGAACGAATAAAAAAAAATGATTTTTTCGTTTATTTTTATTTATAAAAAGTGAAGTAACGAACGAATCAATTTTTCATTTAATTAAACACACTTTACATAATTCATAAAACAAATTTGATATATATAAGCTTTGCAAGAGACAAGAAGCTACAATAAGAAAATATTACTATGAATGCGAATCCAGGTGACACAATTGTTGATGAAGAAGACGGATACACCGCTTTTAGCTTAAGCAAAACCATCGAAGTAGTAGTAAGGACAACAAATTATAAGATTACGTCATGGGGAAACCGTATGAGTTCTAGAACAGTTGAATGTTGATTAAGAAGGCTCATTACTGTGGCTTAAAAATGGCAGCTGTTTCCGAAAACAGAAGGGTCCATAATTGCAATTCAGAATCGAGTTATCAGAACTATGAGCGAGTAATTATAAAAAAATAATGTTATTGAGAAATTTCAATTTCAATTTACTTTATTAACGGAATCTCCATTTCCAAATTACAATTATAATTACATATTAAAAATTTTATAAGAAAAGTGTGACGCTCTAAAAAGATTACTAAACATACATATGTTTAGTAAAGGCAAATTACCAATCACAAATTACGACAAAATACAAAATAAAAATAATATGCATCGAAATGTCGTAATTGTAGTAAAGAGGAAAAAAATATAGAGCACCAAACAGCCGGATGTAAAGATTTTATAGATTTTATGTCGTAATTGTAGTAAAGAGGAAAAAAATATAGAGCACCAAACAGCCGGATGTAAAGATTTTATAGAAAATTCATATTTCGGTAGACACAATCAGGTGGCAAAAATAATACATGCAGAACTAGCTAAAAAAAGAAAACACAAGCTACTAAACAGCTCATCTACTACAAAAACTCCCCTGAGTCAGTTTTAGTGTCACTGGAATTTATGTTTTATAACCTCACTGGAATATCTCAATACGAAAATACGGTAATTAGGATGAGTTTGGAAAAGTTCATGATACGCCGATAAGAGACATTTTTTAATGTTTTAACATCCAGCTCAATTTACCACGAAGCACCTCTACACTAGGTTCCAAACTAAACTGGAAGGAACACAGTTTAGTTTGGAACATAGTGTAACCCCAAGAAACTTGGCGGTTCCATATTCTTTATTACCATGTTTTAAGGTAAATGTAAGTTTTACTTGTATTTAAAGAAAGTCGCTTAGCATTGAACCAGTTAGTGGGTAACAATCGTTTTCGATTTCTGTTCAATATTTGTTTTTAATTAATTGGATAATCTCCATTTCTATGTATATATTTTTTTAATTAATTGGATAATCTCCATTTCTATGTCAAAAAATATATTTTCGTCTCGAAAGAGTTTAACGTGTATACATTCAATAATTTCCGGCGGCAACTTTCCGGCACTCCGCCGCGGAAGAACGGCACAATGGAGCGGCGTTTCTGGCCGTTTAAGCGCTGGGCGTTCCTTGGCCATTGTCTCGGCGAAACTATTCGGACGCTGGGGAGAAAAAAGGACAACCCCTCCTCTCCCGGAACGGTAAATCAAAAGGGGTCGCTTGTTTGCGAGGCGATTTATGCGTCTGGAAGTTCTCCTCCAACTTATTTCATTAAAATTCCCGAGATATCGGAACTTCGCGAGAGGGGGATCTCCACTTTACATCCCCGAAATTTATACGAATTACTCCGCCTGAGATG
Organism: Philonthus spinipes; assembly: GCA_963082785.1. NCBI lineage: Eukaryota > Metazoa > Arthropoda > Insecta > Coleoptera > Staphylinidae > Philonthus > Philonthus spinipes. The sequence continues at coordinate 23,265,635 of OY720299.1, forward strand.
GATTCTTCTCCGTTCTCTACGGAGGAGTGATTAAATTTTAAACTTCACATCGCCGGTTTCGGTTGGTATTAGTGGAATATGATTGGATTTTGTGGAACTGAAAATGCTTGTTGGAATATATCATCATTTTCGTTCTAAAATATACAAATACAGATTTCCTGAAATTATAATTTTGTTGAAAAGAAAATTCAAAAATAGCTGTTGAATAGAAATAAAATTACATTATCTGGAATATGGTGTTCCGCATGGAACACACTGGTCTGATGAGGTTTGTAAAACCGAAATGGCCACCACCATTTATCCATACACTACATGAATGCTGGTTGAACATTTTATAAAACAAAGTGATAACAAGTTTAATAAAAATACAGCAATTTTTTAGTTGTTTTTTTTTCTTATCGTAGAAACACACGCAAATGGTGTAATTTATAAAACTCCACTAATATAATTAAGTTTTCATCTTTTTAAATTTTTATCAAAAGCACAAAATTATTGTTGCTATTATGATTCCTTTTATATAAATTACACGATATCCATTACGTAAATCCTCTGTAAATTCGTGTACAACAACGAAACGCGCAGTGATGTAAGGGGTGGGAAGGGCGGCGAAAGCGCGCCCTTTCACATTAATAAAAGCCCTTCCAGTGATTTGATAAGAAAAACACATGTCGATGGATTATTGTTGCGGGGCATGCGATGCCCTTCAGGTCCCTCGATCGATATCCATCCCCTCATTTTCATATCGCTCGGGCTCATAAACTGTACGAACGCACACACACACACACACACACACATACACAGACGCAGGCATAATATAAAATTCCATCAATCGGCTCGCTTTCACGGCCCAATATTGACCCATCCGGAATAATAATATGAGCGAGAGAATGAAGACTGAAAAAAAAAAAACAATAGAAAAGAAACGACGGCGTCTTTCACTTTTCGATATTTATGGACTGAAAGCGGGATTTGAATGAAGCTGTGAAGCGGTGTGGAAAAAATGGTGTTTTATTTTTTCTCTTGCGGTTTTTTTTTTCTGAAGGTGTGTTTTGATGAAAAGGATTTCTAAAATCCTTTTCATTATTCAGCACCCGATTACAATGCAATAAATATTGTAAGTAACGTCAAAATATTTTTTTTATTATAAAATAATACAAAATTTAAAGGCACCCAGCAAACACACAAAGGCGCTTTTTTGGGGTATAAACCTGGTTTTGCTGTAGCTCGTTGATCAAATGTTTGTGAATTTCGTGAACATCGCAAATGCTTTTGGTAGCAACCGTTGCATTACTATCCTTATGAAATTCAAAAAGCATACACTATGTATATATCTTTTCTGTTTTTTGACTGATCATTCCATCAAATATTGTAGAAAGGCTTTAAAATTATGTAACTTGCAAGAAAACAAGTCAATCTAAATTTAAAATGTCAGTACTTTGAATTACCTAATGAGCTGCTAGGCGACCACAGAGACCAATATGCATAAAAACCACATTATTAATATATTACAATTTTTATTAACAATTAAGTTTACAGGAATATATCAATAATTGATTAAGTATCTCACAAACAAAATGTTAAATATCTAACGACCGTTTGTCTTTCTGCCATTCTATTAATATTTTAAACAACCCGCAAATATTACAACAAAAAAAAACAACATATTATCCGCATCAATTATAATACAAACTCTTAGTTGACATTTATTATATATAACTTTACACAAAAATATATATTATGTGGTCGAGTTATATTTTTTTTCACTCTCGCTCAGTTGTAAAAATCAATTTTCCCGACGTCCCTTCGACCCTCATTAGCGTCAACCCGAAGCAAAGCCGTTCGGACAGACGCATTATCCTGAAAGCACGGAAAGTTACCAACACTCTCCCCTGCACTTATATATTTTTTTCGTTCAATTTCAACTCGAATCTTCAGGAAAATAATCCTCGCAGAAAGAATGGTGGAAATAATTGCACGTTGGGATAATAATGTTTAATGAAATACAATTGGATTTTTAATATTTTTTAGATAGATAGTTTAAACTTCAGTACATCTAATTTTAATTTATATGTCTAAAAGACATTAAAAATCCAATTGAATTTCATTAAACATTATTATTCAAAAATTGAAAACTTTTGCAATTTTCCTCAATTTTCCTAAAAAGTTATTTCTAGATAAAATGGGCTAAAACTATCAGTAGAGATAGTTTAAAGTATCCTGAATAAGAATCCGTCAATAGAATGTTTGAATTCCGCCTAGATGTATATATATTTTTTAATTTTTTAAATTCGATTCAAATTTATGCTTAAATGGTGCATGCGCCGGTTTTTTTGCTTAGAAAAATAGTTCCATCTGGAATTTCGATGAACTGATTTCAGATTGTTATTCAGCGTATTAAATACTACATTTTCACCAATTTTTATCTCAATCGGAAAGAAAAACGTTTTTAGCAAAAAAAAACCTTCAATTTGCAATTTAAAAAAAATGTCTATAATGGCCTGAAACTTTCTGTAGAGATAGTTTAAATAATGCAGAATAAGAATCCATCAACAAAATATGTGAATTCCGCCTAGAAACATTTCTTTTTAATTTTTGAAATTCGATTCAAAATTGTGCATAAATGGTGCACGCGCCGGGTTTTTGGCTCAGAAAAATGTCTGGAATTTCGATGAACTGATTTCAGATTGTTATTCAGCGTATTAAATACTACATTTTTAGCAATTTTCATCTCAATCGGAGACAAAAACTTTTTTTAGCAGAAAAAAACTTCAAGGTTACAACTTTTGCAATTTTCATAAAAAATATTTAAGTCTATAATGGCCTGAAACTTTCTGTAGAGATAGTTTAAATAATGCAGAATAAGAATCCATCAACAAAATGTGTGAATTCCGCCTAGAAATATTTCTTTTTAATTTTTGAAATTCGATTCAAAGTTGTACATAAATGATGGATGCGCCGGGTTTTTGGCTTAGAAAAATAATTCCGTCTGGAATTTCGATGAACTGATTTCAGATTGTTATTCAGCATATTAAATACTACATTTTCGCCAATTTTCATCTCAATCGGAGACAAAAACTTTTTTTAGCTTTTTAATTTATTCAAAATTGTGCATAAATAGTGCATGCGCCAGGTTTTTTGCTTAGAAAAATAATTCCGTCTGGAATTTCGACGAACTGATTTCAGATTGTTATTCAGCATATTAAATACTACATTTTCACCAATTTTCATCTCAATCGGAGACAAAAACTTTTTTAGCAAAAAAAAACCACAAGGTTACAACTTTTGCAATTTTCATAAAAAATATTTAAGTCTATAATGGTCTGAAACTTTCTATAGAGATAGTTTAAATAATGCAGAATAAGAATCCATCAACAGAATGTGTGAATTCCGCCTAGAAAAATTTCTTTTTATTTTTTGAAATTTGATTCAAAATTGTGCATAAATGGTGCATGCGCCGGATTTTTGCTTAGAAAAATAATTCCGTTTGGAATTTCGATAAACTGATTTCATATTGTTATTCAACGTATTAAATGCTAGATTTTCACCAATTTTCATCTCAATCGGAGACAAAAACTTTTTTTAGCAAAAAAAAACTTCAAGGTTACAAATTTTGCAATTTTCATAAAATAATATTTATGTCTATAATGGCCTGAAACTTTTAGTAGAAATAGTTTAAAGAATTCTGAATAAGAATCTGTCAACAGAATGTTTGAATTCCGACTAGAAATATATATATATTTTTTTTAATTTTTGACATTCGATTCAAAAATGGTGCATAAATGGTGCATGCGCCGGGTTTTTTGCTTAGAAAAATACTTCCAATTAGAATTGCAACGAACTGATTTCAGATTGTTATTCAGCTTATTAAACACTACATTTTCACCAATTTTCACCTCAGTCGGAAACAAAAACTTTTTTTAGCAAAAAAAACTTCAAAGGAGTACTTACAACTTTTGTAATTTTTTATAACTTGCAATTATTTTCACCATTCTTTCTGTGAGGATTAAAAAAGGATAGATTAATAGTTATACTTATTGTTATTATTAGTATGAATTACTACAGAATAGCAGTAATACAAAATTTATTAAATATGATGAATAATTAATTTCTCAAACGAAATAAATTTACCTGATTTATTTTATAATAAAATTGTTTGTTTACTATGTTATTTATTTTATATCATGGCGATACTAAAGAGGGATATTTTAGTAAAAAAACCTTTAAAATAAAACATAATGATTCACACTTTTGTAGTTATTCAATTTCAATTTAAATTTATTTACGGTATACAACAAATGTTTACAGCTTAAATCTAATTAATAATAATGTAAAAACAACACAGTAGATGCACGCTACACGTTTATAATAAATTCAGACTGATTCCAAACAACAGATTTTCTTATAACATTAGATAAAATTAAATAATTGATAAATTAAAGAACGATATACGTTTCAAGCATAGCTTAAAATATTGCGTTGATTGTGAAAATTTAAATTGCAATAAAAGTAAACAAGTAAAAATTACTGGCAATGATCAATAAAATTCGATTAATCCCATTTTCCAATTGAATGTTGGCAAAAACTTACAGTGTAATTGTTGCAGTTGAAAAAAGGGATTGATCGAACCTTACTGATCATTGCTAGTAATTTTTCATTGTTTAATTTTATTGTAAAAAAAAATTTCAGAATTAAAAAAAATACTTATGTAACATAAATCAGAATGTCACTGTAGCTAAAGAGGTAATAATTTATTAATTAATTATTTTCATAAATAGCAAAGAGTATTCTTCATTGGTCACAGCTGTTTAATATATTAAATAAAAATAATTTGAAAATAATTAATAAATTATTATTATTTAGCTCTGTGATATTTCGTCTTTCGTAAATGTGGAAATACTTTATTAATTATTTTCAAATAATTTTTATTTAATTTATTAAATAATCTATTTAAAATTATGTAGGAATATAATAATTAACAAACCGATTTTCTTGGATGACGTCAGACCGATAAGCATACTGCCCGTCCTTTCAAAAGTCTTAGAACGAGTGCTTCAACGTTATTGAATTTATTGAAAATAATCCTCCAAATCAATCCGACTTTAGGGCTAACTATGGCTGTACCACAGCATTACTAAACGTCCTTGACGATATATTTAATGCTATGGACAAAGGACTTATAATTTGTCTAATATTATTGGCTACTTACGTGGCGTAAGTCAAAGGTCACAGAGCTAAATGTGGAAATAATTTATTAATTATTTTCAAATCTTTTTTATTTAATAAATTTTAGAAAGGCCTTTGACACGATCAATCATAGTCTATTATTATCTAAAATTCATTATGTTGGTTTTAGCAGTAGTGCTGCAGGTCTAATAAACAGTTTTTTGATCAACAGATACCAAAGAGTTGTGATTGATGGTGTCAAATCAATTTATGTCGAGGTAGGGTCGGGTGTTCCACAGGGATCAATACTACGACCAGTCTTATTTTTTATATATACATCAACATTGCCTGGTAGTTTAAAATATTGTACCATCAATATGTATGCTGATGATACCCAATTGCTCTATTCTTTCGAACCTCAAGATCAAATGACGGCAGAAAGTGATATCAATTTAGATATATCAAATTTAATGAAAGGTTCTTGCAATCATTCGTTAAAAATAAATCCAAATAAATCTTTCATTATACTGTTTGAGCCACGTAAATATTTAACCAGCGTAAAAAATTAATTAATAATAAATAATTATTATTATTAATTAATAAAATTAATATTAATTAATAATAAATAATTAAATAATAATTAATTAAAAATAAAAATTAACGACAACGCACTTCCCTTTATTGAATCTGCTAGAAATCTAGAGGTTATATTTGATACAGATTTGCGTTTTAAATCACACATAAATAGGTATGTCTCAAAGTCGTTCCAAAATTTAAAGTAAATATATTCTTGCAGGCATTTTTAACAATAAATATGAAACGTAAACTATGTGATAGCTTGTTTAAGGTAAATTTAATTTTTCAGATGCTGTATATAACGCATGTTTGGATAAAAAAAAAACAAGAGATTGCATTCAGAGAGTTCATAACTCGTGCATGCGCCTGATATACGGAATTTGTATGAATATATCGCATAGATTATTAGACTTGAACTGGCTGGACGTGCATTGTCGACGTATATTACATTCGAGTGTTCTATTTTATAAAATTATATACCTTCACAAGCCCGCCTATCTTTATAACAGAATTGTATTTCGATCAGATGTGCACCACATCAAATGTGAGATTTAGAGGAATAATTTCACCACCTCGATATATATCATCAATATTTCAACTTATAATATTTACAACAAAATTCAAACACATATAAAAATTTAAACAGAAAAGGAGATCCCTTCTAAATCAAAATGTTTATTTTTTTGTCAATTAGATAGTTTTTTTGAACGTATAAAATATATAATTCAATTCAATTCATTTATTTACGGTAAATCACCTTTATACAGAATAATAACAATATTCAAAATGTTTAGATAAATAGCATGACAGTAAATCTCATATAAACAGAATAATACAATTTTACATATATAACATATTTTAATATCAGTAGCGGAAACTGCAAAATAAAAATTAACCCAAGTGGTCGACTCTAGCGATGAAAAAAATAATTGAAATATCAAAAACGGTAATCTCAGTGACATTAAACAAATAAATTATGCCATAAAAATGAACTAAATAGATAAATTATAAATAAATATTGATAAAATAAATAATAAAATAAAATTGTAGATTTAATTTAATATTTAATTAATTATAAGTATTTTCACTCTTTTCTAAAACCTTTTTATTTTTTCATTTACTTGTAGGTTATATGGAAGAGCAGTGAGTTGCAAAATTAACTGAATTATTTTTTTGTAAATATCTAAAAGTAAATAAACACATTTATTATTATTATTATATATATTTTTTTACATGTAAAATCTCTATATATACAAGTCAACACTTGGAATACGGATTCATAAAAGCTGAATGAAATGTGAACGAACTCATTTTTTCCCTTTATATTTGTACTCCTATTTATTTAGACGTTGTTGATCAGAGGTCGGAAACGCGCCCCGTCCGGAATAAATAAAGAATTCGCGTGCAGTGGAAAGCCCACAAGTGGCGCAATTAACGAAAATAGAATCGGTCCGCATTACCGGAAACGCATCGTCCGGAACTAATCCGAGAAGCGCGAACTTCCGCTCCGGGCGGTCTCCTCTTTCCCGCCTCACTTGTACTCCTATTTTTTTTTTATTTCGCGCCGTTTTCCTCTCGGCACAATTTCCATTGAGTCACGTTTCCGGCGGGAGGGTTTTGCATTCGCGGAAAATTCGCACGGCGCGAAACGGATTTTCGACGAATTCCCGGGAAATATCGCTTTTTGGAAAAGCTCGAAAGGGATTTTAATATGAATTTACTATTTGTTTATTTTTTTTTTATATATATATATATATATAAGATATATGTAAGAATTAATCATAACTAAGCATTTTTTAAGTATTAGAAATATATATATATATATTTTTATATATATTTCTAATACTTAAAAAATGCTTAGTTATGATCAATTCTTAGATCAGTAAAATAAAACTCGGTATATTTCTTTCTTCACTATATTACATACATGCTATTTGTGAACGAAATGTACATCTAACGTGTGAATAAAAAGTGAAGAAATGAATAAAAAAAGTTTTAATTTATTTTATTTATTAATGGCGATTCCACATGAAATTAGGCGAAAGATGCTTGCGTTGTCTTTCATTTATTAAGTTTTACTTTATTGATATAAAACACTTCACGTAATCTCAAACCAATTTCGAGTAATTTTTATATACTGTAGTCGGGGATGGCCTCTTCGTGGAGTTGGAAACAAGACGGACTGCATTTGTTTAAAACTTTAATAATCGCTAACAACAATTTCACATAACGTAATCATAATCTTCGAATAATCCTATGTGATTTTTTCAACAACCTGAATTTAGCTTTCCCAAAATCTCATAAGTCTAGCCAACATAAAATACATTTCCTTTCCGCGGCGTTAGACTGTACACACAACTTCGGTCATTTTAATCATACTTGTAATAAGCTTAAAATAATTCATGCCGACGATTTAAATTCAACGCGGACCATTTGTTAGTCCTCTTCAAACAAAAATTTTGTAACGTCAAATGGATCACGTCGAGATGTAAATTGTTCGTGGCGCGCGCAGGCGGGTAATTCAAAAATAGCGCATACAATATTTAAATTTAATTCAGAACAAAAAAATAGGAGACTTGTCCATAATTAATGGGACATTATAATGGTTAAATTGTATGGACTTTTTCATTGAATTGTGATAACGGGCAATATTCTGGTTAAACAGAACTTTTTTTGCATGTGGGGCTTTTTTTTATTGATTTATGAAGTCTATACAAGGTGTACAGAAAATGAGTGAAAAGCTTTAGGTAGCGTGACTCTTTGACTAATTTTTAGATAAAAATATTAACGAAAATAAATCACACGGTCCTTCCTTAAGCCTCACGGGCCACTTAAAAGAACTATACATTTGGCAACGCTGGATCAAACAAGTGTGCATTTATCCTGTTTATAACTGCTACATCATCCGCTGGAGGTGTTGCATACACCTTTTCTTTTACAAACGAGCGTGCGTCGTTGCCAGATCTATTTTCATTAAAAGAATGCTTCTGATGAAGTTATAAAATTGTAAAAATATCCGATTTATTAATCATTTACATCAATGGAATTATACACGTGTCTAATTGATTGTTAATGCTATTGATTTTTTACAAAATATTTAAAAAACAATACTAATTTACAGTCACATATTTAAAATTCCGAAGACCTCGTGAGCCTCAATGAAGAACCATACAACATTTTTTTATTTGGATTTTCTATTAAAAATTAATTAATGAATTGAGTTACCTGAAGGTTTTCACTCATTTTATCTACACCTTGTATATATGGAAAATCTTAATTTCTGAGATTTAAATTAAATCATTACAATCATTTACGCCTCATAAAATATCCATCGACCGTCGATCTTTCTCCCTGTTCTTGTTAAGTTCTTATTTTATTCAATCGACATGATTACTAACATTGTCTAAAATCTCCAAATTGACGGGAATTGTTAATGAAGAGTAGGAATTTTTAGGATTTTAATAAATGAACCACTTTTTTACTTCATTTGTATAACTCAGATTGTTTTATTGTTTACAATAGTTTCGACAACCTTAACGTGTCGTTATCAAAACAAAAGTAGAAGCCTCAACAATTAACACATTTTTTCTAATGTAATATTTTTCATGCAGCAACAGATTTTTTTATAAAATCAAACACGCCCGTTTTGTTCTGCTTACTTCTTACATTTTTTTATAAATCAGAAATGTATCCATGTTATAATTTTAATACGTTTCGCTTTTATAACGATGGCATTTACAGAAATTATGGAAATTGGAGTTTAGAGCGAAAGACGACGACTGCAAAATAAAATATATAGCTTTAATATATCATACGTTTTATGGGACTGGAGACTTTTATTGCGCGATATTCAAGATGAAATGAATAACGTATACCAACACGTAACGTAGAAGTTATACCTACACCTTATGCAGGCATTGAATGAAACGGTGAAAAAAAAAAATACATTTTCGGGCGCCGCTGCGCCCTATCTCTTCTTAACGCGTCATCGCGTAAAATTACGAGTGCTTCGAAATAGATGGAAACGACGAGAGAGATTGTTTTATAGAAGCTTTGACTCGCTTAAAAAGTACTTTTGTAGTATACGGTAATTACTTTTTTTCAGAAACAGAAAGACCAATAGTCGATAGCCATTTAAGTTAAATTTAACACAGATTATCACCATGTTTATTTTTTTTAAAAGTTACATTAAAACACTTCGCAATATTTACATCACTACAATCATTTGCAAATTGTTAAATGTAAATTATTGTAATGATATTGTTGTGTCCAAAACGATTTGAATTATTTATTTATTTAAAACAACACGATATGGAAATGTTCTTTCTTCAAAAATTAGAATGATTTAGATTTATTTCGGATGTCAGTCGAAAAATATTATGTTTATAATTCGTTGAATTAATTAAATAATAAACAGAAATATAAATAGAAAATAGTAATCATTCACTTAGTCATAGTTATTTAAATAAATAAAATAAAAATGATTTGAAAATAATTAATACATTATTTAAGTCAAAATTTCACGGCGCTAAATGTAGAAATAATTTATTAATTATTTTCAAATCATTTTTATTTAATTTATAAACAGAAATGTTTATTCTAGCAGTGTATTTAGAATAAACAGTTTTGTGAATCTGAAACTGTAAAAGCCCCAACCATTGATTATTTACAAAATAAGGAACTAAATGTATTTAAATTAATTTCTATATTAGATACTTTTTCCATCATTACATCTGGGAATTGCAAATTTTATTCTAAAAAGAAAATACGATTGTAAAAATTTACATAAAAGTGCCTTATTTCTTCTTTTTTCTGAGGGCATATTAAATTATTTTCCAAGCTCAGATGTAGGATGGCCTTGAATTGGATGTTCGTTGTGCATTCTAAAATAGAGAATCTTCAAAAAAATACGCTGAACTTTTTCCACCTCATTTACGTGGAACTGAAAACTGGAATTTGAAACTATGCGGCAACGTCGGTTTTATAAAGGCAAAATAAAAATTAATTAATGGTTGAATGTAACTAAATTGTTGTATTTTGAAGTATAAATCCAAGTGAACTGTATGTAAAATTAGTTATGGTTATTAAAATTTGGCTTAGTATCGAAGCACATACCAAAAGCATGAAAAATTATTAAATTTTCATCAATATTATTATTGAAACCTATTTATCGAATCAACTTGGTAATAGAAAATTGAAAGAAAAAAAAAACGCAGATATACAAAGTTAAATATTTTTAAACTATACAGGGTGAGTTTTTTTCGATGTTCTCTATGGGGATCTCGGAAACTATAAGAGATAGAAAAACGGTTAAATGGGGAAAGAAGTGTAGTTTTATAAGACGAATAAAATGACACTTTCAAATTACTTGAAAAAGTCAAGGGTAACTAGATATTTTGAAAAAAGTAAAATGTGTCAATTTTTTGAAATCAATATATCTCTATTATTATCATAGATAGAAAAAAACTGTAAAGGACAAAGTTGTAGAAAATTTTACACAGATTAATAACAAATAATCAAAAAATTTTTTTCGCCCATATTTTGGGAGATATGACACAAACTTACCTTTTTTTAAATGGAAACAATAGTTGGCTATGACTTTATTAAAAGGGCTATTTTTTTCCCTTTAATCCGACATAACATATGCCATAGTTATTTTTAACATAAAATAAGTTACAGTCGTTTTTAATTTTACCATACACCAAAAAATAGTTAGCCATGAAAAAGACAAAAGTAAAACAATTGCGGTTGTTTATAGCAACGAAATCAATATTTAATTTATTATCTTTCTTTAGATTTGTCAAAAGCAACATAAACTAAAATAATTCCGAAATTATCAAAATAATAATAGAAGAAAATTTTAAATATTACATAAGATGTTCAAAAAGTCCACCATTATTATGGCATAAAGTACATCTTTTTAAAATCGAATTTGTGGCTTTTTTGACTTTTCTTCTGTCAATAGAATAAAATGTTTCAAGTACAGCTAGTCTAAGATCCTCCACGGATTGATATGATTGTTGATACACTTTGTTCTTCACATAACCCCACAGAAAAAAGTTTAAAACGGATAGGTCGGGTGATCTAGGTGGCCAATCCTATGGCCACCTAGATCCAGGTCCATTTCTTCCCACCCATGAATTAGGAAAAGCATCATCATGGTGTTGAAACCACTTCAATCTTGCCCGTACTGATAAATTTAAATCATCGAGCATATCTTCAAATGTTTCTTGAAGAAAACGAAGGTAATCATTTCCATTCAATGTGTGAATTCTCGATCCGAACACACCGCACCATACATTAAATCCAAATTTAATTTGTGGTCTACGTTGTGCAACTTCTCGTGGATTCTCCTGACTCCAAACATGTTCATTGTGTCGGTTAAAAATCCCACAATTAGTAAATCGCGTTTCATCTGTCCAAATTCTTTTTGTAGGGAACGTATTATCTTGCCTCTTGGCACATGTTTTTGTACCACATACAGAAGACCATTCTCTTATTGGTATCACCGTCATGTAAATTTTGTGAAATTGATACCTTATATGGGTGATATTTATGTTTTTTTCAAAACTCGTACTACAGTCCGTTGAGATATGCTTGCTTCTGTTGCAATTTGTCTGGTCGATGTGGATGGATCTATCATCGCCAATGCTAATCGCTAATACGTTTATTTCCGAAACATCATTAATTTCGTTTTTTTTCAAGTTTCGGCCTTGTAAAGGATCCGTACTAACCCAAATTGTGGTAAATTCTTCTGAATGTTGGTAAAGATGGCTGCCGACGATCGATATATTGATTATAATATTGTTCTGCAGCATCCGCAGCGTTTTTATTACATTGAATGTAACAAACAAGCATATCACGCTTTTCTTCGTTGGAAAAATTCATTATCACTTTAAAAAAACTTACAACACCAAAAAAATACAAAACAAACTTATCGAAACAAACCAAATATGGAAATGAATGAATGTGTGTTTAGAATAAACAACTGCAATTGTTTTACTTTTGTCTTTTTCATGGCTAACTATTTTTTGGTGGATGGTAAAATTAAAAACGACTGTAACTTATTTTATTTTAAAAATAACTATGGCATATGTTATATCGGATTAAAGGGAAAAAAATAGCCCTTTTAATAAAGTCATAGCCAACTATTGTTTCCATTTAAAAAAAGGTAAGTTTGTGTCATATCTCCCAAAATATGGGCGAAAAATTTTTTTGATTTTTTGTTATTAATCTGTGTAAAATTTTCTACAACTTTGTCCTTTACAGTTTTTTTCTATCTATGATAATAATAGAGATATATTGATTTCAAATAATTGACACATTTTACTTTTTTCAAAATATCTAGTTACCCTTGACTTTTTCAAATAATTTGAAAGTGTCATTTTATTCGTCTTATAAAACTACACTTCTTTCCCCATTTAACCGTTTTTCTATCTCTTATAGTTTCCGAGATCCCCATAGAGAACATCGAAAAAAACTCACCCTGTATATAACCATCATAGCAAATTATGCAACATATTTAAATATTTGTAATGCCACAGTATTTATAGTTAGGAGTGGGTACAATCCACAGTATAGAAGACGGCATGTATATGGACTTATTTAGGAAGGATTGTCAAGGGAGGAAAAAGTGGTTCTGATAAGGGCTAGGTGTGAATCCTATGATAGAGGATGGAATGTTTGAATGGGAGAAAAATAGGGTAGATGTATTAGTATGGATACATGGAGCTATTTAGAAGGAAATGCGTGGGGAATGGACGGAAAAAAATGAGGATAGAAGAATGGTTGAGTGAAGATGGAGCAGGCGTAAAGATTGGTTAGATTGTGATGGAAAAAGAAAAGAAAAGAAGAGATGTGGAGGTGTGAGTGACATGAATTGAAATATTTAGTAAGAGAATGGATTTTATTTAGTATTTATAAGATATATTATGGATTATTATTACGTTTGAATTGATTAATGCCAATAAAGATATTTTTTAATTAATTATTTTAAAATTCCTATAAATGTCATCATGAAAAAAAAAAACCGTGTACATTCATTAAGTAATTTGATAAGTGATGCATTTTATAAATAACTGAAATTTTTAGAAATGGCCATCAGTAGTTATCTATACGCTAGAGGAAGGGTGGTTGAACATTTTGTTAACTGTAGTTTATGTCTAAAAGATCACGAAAATTGTACGCTTATGTTCTGAATGTCACTTTTATATGTAATTTTGTTATAGAGGTGAAATGGATATTTTGTAGAAATTATTCTATCATAGAAGCAGGTAGCGTGCGACTTTGCCGGTTTTGCATATTTTTGTGAAATGTTTACCCTTCGTTGAATGCCAAAATTTAGACGTATGCAAGAGTTTTACATCATCTGTAATCCACTATCTAGCAAACTTTTATGTAAATTGTTTCAGTAATTAAAATTTGACAGGATTGAAGACTCTCGAAATTTTTGTTAATGCCAAAAAATATCATTTTCAAAGAGGGGATGTAAAATCGAAACTAGTCAGAATAAAATATTATTTATTTTAAATTTATTGTGAAATAAACCACGTGTTTAATTTTTACATAATTTATTAAAAAAAGTATGGATCAAAAATTAGTAAATTGTCAATCATATATGTTCTAGTGAATATACCAGTTGAGCAATGTATTCTCAATCATTTTTCTTGCGAATTTATAAATACACATAATTTTACGATATATAAAATGACAATTTAATCGACCATCGGTATTTCAATCAGCAGCCCTTGTCTTTTAATATAGATTGATGAAACATGTATTGTAGGTTGTGCATTTTGAGAAGGATGCTAAGGTTTCATTTAAGGTGTACAAGGTTTGATAGTTAGTCGTGTTTCCGATAATTGGGCGATTTTTCAAATTTTGAGAAGAAAAATATTTGTTATATTCCACCCAGGTTGAATTGAGTTTAAACTTTACAGAACGAGACACGCATAAAAAAACTGGAAATAAAATACTGTTTTTCTTAGTAAATATCCAATTCCAGAAGAAGGTTTTTGCCCGGAAAGTAGTTGTTTTAATGTGCATTTGTTTAAAGTAATGTAAATCAAAATATCACGGAGCTAAATGTGGAAATAATTTATTAATTATTTTCAAATCATGTTTATTAAATATAATATTATGATTGGAAAGCACAAAATCCATTCAATACGGAACACACTGGTTTGATAAAGCAGGAAAGACCGAAATGGCTTTTACCAGTTATCCATACGCTAGATGAATGCTGGTTAAAAATTTTATTAAAAGAAATATAATAATACACTATGTAAGTTCTAATAAATCTTACATAATACCGTGGTCTATATTTCATCAAGCGTAAATTGAAAAATTAATTGAAGAAAAGAAATACAATATCGTTTTACACATTACATATTATCGTTCGGAAATAAGTGAATTTCTCAATAACTGTTTTGTTATATTTGTAATGAAAACTAGAATTGAATCTTTGAGCAATAAAAAAATCTACCGTAGAATACTTCGTAATAATAAATTTCTTATGTAATATTTCTTGAAAATAAGACCGGGGATTCGTTATAAGGATTCCATACTTTATGGTTGCTATATCGAAATACAACTATCGAAATTAAAACTGGGAATCTTATTAAATCTGTTATAATTTGGCATTCTAAATTATAAAATGTTCTTGGATTTTTCATAACAATGTGTCGATTAATTCTACTCTTTTTGTATTAATTTTTTATTAAAATTAATTAAAATGACAAATAAATACAAATTATAAAAATTAGATAAACTGAGTTTTATTTCGTTTCTTAAAATATTCGTTAAAAATAATCGAATTGACACAGATTTAACACATTAGATAATCTTTTGTTAAGCCTTCTGCCGAAACAAGAATAAAAATTCCAAAACATTTATATTAATCAAGGGATTAATATAAATGTTTTGGGATTTTTATTCTTGTTTTTATTAATCCCTTGAATAATATAAATGTTTTGGAATTTTTATTCTTGTTTCGGCAGAAGGCTTAACAACTTCTTATTTGCGACAACCACTGATTACGTTTCGGATTACCAATCCATGTTTTTATGGCCTGTTGTGACAACTATTATCCCGTGATTTTTCCGACTTAAAGGCTTTGGGGTGCTTCTCCAATGAAATAAATCTTTTATTTATGTTAAAATTAGATATACTTGTATATTTGAAATCTGATCAAGTTAAGGTCTGGCATTTCAAAATTGAACCATTCACGTATAAAAAATCGTTATTAACAGACAAAAACTATAATTTAGCGTGCTATATATATTAAACATAGTTACAATTTACAATTGTGTGTTAGTCTATCGTGGGCTATCGACACCTCTGGTCTGTCGGAATTTATGGTGGTGGATTAATAAAATCTGTGCTAGTTAGATGAACCATCTAGAAGAGTAATAATGAGAGTGGAATGTGAACATTTTGGAGTTATATTAGAATTTTTAGGAATAAAGAAGGTTTGGTTATTGGGATTAACAATTCATTTTAATAAAACTTTTATTTAAATCAGTTATATTAATATTTAAAAAAAAATCTGGAAACGAATATTCCGATTGTCTCCCTTGTAATCTCCAATTATTAACGATCTTATAAATTTGCCTAACGTATAAAGATTAAAAAAAAAAGACTAAGATGGCGCTTTTTGCTATTTTTACAAATATAAATTAACTTTACGGTTCCACGGTTGTGTTTTTAAAAATAATTTATTTTTTTATGACGACATTAAGCCCAAGAAGTAGTTGTTTTAATGTGCATTTGTTTAAAGTACTTACGTAACTAAGTCAAAAGTCACAGAGCTAAATGGGAGAATAATTTATTAATTATTTTCAAATCTCTGCTAACTCTAATACGTAACTAACTTATTACAACAGAAATTACAATATTTAATGAAATAAAGTGGGGAATAAGCATATGATTATAATTATATGAGTAAGCTTTTAACAGATTATATATATGTGAACAATTATTCCTAATTATAATAATAAAAGAAGTCCGAAGTGGTTCAGGTAAAAAGAGACAAAAGTGGAAACAATCAACCTGATTGGGACAACAAAGAAAATGAGAATATCTTTCGGGATAGGAGTAAAAATAACAAAAGAAGTCCATTGTGTTGGCGCCAGGTAACATATATATTTAATGAAAAATCATGTTCAGATGCAATAATATAATGGACAAAAGAAAATTTTGCTTGGTTATTAATTTGTCGATTAAATTATGAAAATGTCTGTTTCTCATGTATTACGATCGGCAAATTATTTCGTTTTCTTATCAAGAATCATCGTTTAAATTCAGCAATCTGTCAAATTTGTCGCGAATATTGCGCCGTTTCAGAAGTGGAGGAAACACCGCCACGCACATTAATTAAATTAACGTGCAACAACGCACGGCCCGATAAATCATCCTTTAATTAAATTCAAATGCCGAAATAAATTATCGCGTATCGCATTTTCGCCCGAAAACATTAATTACGGCCGTACTCCAGATTTCCTCTTTTTTTTAGTCGCCGTTTTTAATTAACCACAGATCATGATTACGAACGACTTAACCAGACTTGTTATGTTATACAATAATTGTAAAATTTTAAATATGATAATTAATTAATGTAAATATTTCAATGATTAAGATAAGTAATGAGCATTAATAAAAATGTTACAATCCGCACAATACTTTCCTCTACGAATATTGCAAAATTCCTACTATTGAACACAGATTTGAAATTCTTACCTTAAAATTCGCTACAAATCCTCACATAGCTCATATTATAAAACACCTATGTATGGATCGTAATCCTAACATCAATCCTAAATATGCCTATCCTTTACTAACAATTCATCAATTCAATTTGACGATTGAATAAAAAGACAAGAACTGGACAAAGACAGGCAGAAAGACCGATGGTTGATAGCCATTTTCTGAGGCTTAACTAGATGTTTATGATTGTAATGTAATTTAAAGATTTAAAGAAATAAAGATTTTCTATATATATATAAATGTTAATACAAGTTTAGGCAGAGTTAAGCATTAATTTCAAATTTAGTCGTTTTTTTATTAATGGTTAAATGTTTATTCAAGAATCAAACAAAAGGTCATTGAGGTAACACGGAACTTTTTAAATATTATTAATATTAGTAAAATTACCTCCTCATCGCTGCTGGCATTCTTTAAAGTTAGCACGTTTTGCATTTAATTGGAATTGCGTTAATTTCTGTCCAAAAATTTTGTTTCAGTTTATTAAAAGTTCGCGGTCGATTAGAAAACAGTTTTGACTTTAAATTAAATAAAATAAAACAAAGATGATCCACACATTTGCAGTTATTTAAATTACAATGAAATTAAACTAGGAAAATTTCTGGAAACGATCAATAAAATTTAATTTCATTGACTTTAGGTAGCCCCATACAAATCATTTAATCTATGATACAAATAATACAAAAGCTGACAGATCCGATGACACTTCCATCCAGTTGAGGTCTCTAAATTTTTAAATGACCAGGAAACATTCTTGGCAGAATTACCATAGACTCCCTAGCATGTGAGAAGTGGCTCTGTCATATTCTTCGAATATTCACACCAACATTACGAAGTTTTTGTACAAACTTATGCATAACCTGTTGATAATGTTGTGATGTAACAGAAACAGCCAAGTCATTTTCATGAAAGAAGAACGGCTCAAAAATTCCAAAGGCGGATATTGCACACCATACAGTAGCTTTTTCACTATGAAGTGGTAATGCATGAATTGATGAGGATTTTCCGTCGCCCAGAATGAAAGTTTTGTTTGTTAACAAAACATGAATGATGAAAATGAGCTTCGTCTGACATCAGCAAGTAAGCAATGAAATTGTTAATAGCTACAACTTTGTTAGACATTTAATAAAATGTTCAGCCATTATTCCTCCAGCCTATGGATAACCAGTGATGGCCATTTCGTTTCCTGTTCTCATAAACAGGACAAGTTTCCGCCTTCCTTTAGTGGACGAAACAATGATTCTCGGTAGTCTACCTTGTAGACCCAACATGAAATTAGGCAAAAGATGGCGCTTTGTTATACATTGTTTGTCAAATGTGTAAAATACTTTAAACTTTGTATATTTGTATAATTTTTGTGTTATAGAAATAAAGTTTAAAGTATTTTATTTATTTGATAAGCAATGATTTGATCAACGCTTCATATTCATGACTAACTTGACATTTCTCGCAAACGCTTTGACGACTGTCCTAAATTTCCATTTATAACGAATGCATGGCAACTTGATTTGAATTTATATCTCGTTATATGATGAAATGATTTTAATTTAAAAAATGGATACTTTATTTCACCTAATAATGGGTAGAATAAAGTACAAATCTGTTCTGTATAATAAAATACATATACAAACACATATGTATAATAAAATACAAATCAAATAGATTGCTAGATTACGGTGTTATCCTCTTCGCTGAACTCATTCCTTCCACTATTTATCACCTTCAAGTCACCGAAAAAAATCCTCCCTAAGAATCATTACCAAACTCAAATTTCCCAATAACTTACTTCATAACGAATGCCTTTATGAATCCACCCGAATACCCATACCTCAGCGTATATTAGCTTTAAGAAAGAATATAAAATGATAACCTATCCCTTCCTACAAAAATCTGTATTCGCATAAATGAATTGATAAATTGTGAGAGGAGAATGTATTTAAATGGAACATTAGGGTTACGTAATATTCCATTTAAATACATCCTCCTCTCGCCATTTATCAATTCATTTGTGCGAATCATCTAGACAGTTCTAGTTTTAGTTTGATAATGACAAGTGTAAATTGTTGAAACTATTGTCACTAAATATAAAATTCTGTTATACAAACAAAGTTAAAAAAGTGTTTTATTATAATCTTACACAATGTATAACGAAGTAGAAGCCTCAGTGATCAGTAACTAGACAGTTCTATTAAAGAAACACTTTTACCGTTATTTTCTTTCTTTCTTAATCGTATCCTTTGCCCGTATTGGGTGTCGAGGTTTGGTTCTATCCCTTATAGAATTGTATCCACTCTTTTCTATTGGTTGGTAGTTCCTTTGCTTGTGTCCATCTTATTACTTTTTGTTTTAGCGCTTTCTTAATCGTATCATTCCAGGTCTCTCGTTGTCTTCATCTTGTTCTCTTTCCGTTATTTAATTTAATTTTATTAGCTAGATAGAATAACAAAATAAAATTAAATAATGGTAAAAAAATGTTGGTTTAATGGAATTAAGTGAATTAAAAATAATTTATCGTGGATATAAATCTGCGAATGAATAATTAAATTTATGTATTATTCCTGCAGATGAACCCCCATTCCTATTTCCTATCTCCTATTTCCATTGAAATAATCTCATTAAATAATAAATAACCGCCGTCAAAGAGTGAGCGCGGTCGAATTAGGGATTCAAAAGGGCCGAAATAAAATAATTCCGACGACAAAGCGGAACGTCCCAATTAATTATAAACAGCGGATTAGTTTTCGGTGCCTCTTTGATGCAACTTTTCGGTAGGCGGGCGTTTATTCCGCAATTCCGCGCACGCACGCCCTTTCATAATCACATTTGTAGAAGGGGTTTTGCGGCCGCACCGGAAACCGCCGCACCGCCGCCCCCGCCGGAGTAGGAAACGGCGAATTTCGTCCGTTTCGGCGGCGGGCGTGCATATTTTATCGACACGCGGCTGCATTATTGAACCAACAGGTTGAATTTCGAGTGCGAGAAACTCGCTGGGGAATTAACGGCGGTGTTAATTGTTGATTGTAAGGAAGGAGTAGGCGGATGTGGAGTCGAGGGTTTCCTGATTATTCTACGGGTGTGTTGTTTGCCTTTGGATTTGGTTTTACATCAACATATTCTACGAAATAAAAATAACGAATTTTAATTACAAATTATCCATCATGTTGGCTCTAACGAAGATTAAAGATGAGCTAGAGCCATAAGTAATGGTACCCCATACCATAACTCCAACAGTGTGATGAATGTTCATTTTGATAAAAATATGTGAATTTTTTCTTTCACCACGTCGTCTTCTATCTCTAAACAGAATCTAGATTCATCACTAAATATTATATCATTATTTCCTGGTTCCACATTAATCGTTACACCACTCGAAACGATTTCATCGATACTCGACGGTTAAAGGAAGCACTCTGCGCAACCGGAATGAAAAGGGCCAAAGGTACGAATCCGGAGATAAACTGTAAGCATTCCAATCGGTCTTCCATGCTCTTCATACCACCGGTTTACAATGGATCTCGTAAAGCCAAAAGTCTCAAACGCCGATCTTCACGCTCTGTGGTTCTTCGTGTTCGACCCTCTTGATCCCACATCCGACAACATCCTTACAGGATACACAGAAATTTAGATACTACTAAATTTCTGTGTATCCTGTCTCTAATTTCTCAAAAACAAAGTCCAGCCTCTAAATCGTTACTTTGGCAAAAATGTCAAATTTCATCTTGTGCACCAATAATTAAACAAGTTAAATAAAAAATGAAAACTTTATCAGATATAGCTGAATTTTTAATCACATTCATCAATATAAGCCTAAATATAAAATTTTGTCAAAATTAAGCAATAAATAATGGGTGTTCGAATTTCTATGTTCCATTTCATTATTCCATTTCAGATGGGAACAAGTTAGCGCTGTGTATATCCGCGGGCCCATCATGAATATTTAGCCCTAGGGCATATTTATGGTGTCTTATCTTTCCCTACTCTGTGGTCAGAGTGCGGGATGAATCCTAAAGGGGATTGTATCACAATCCTTGCGCCAATTTGGCAACTTCCTCATTGTGGTGATCTCTTAACCTGTCTATCAACAGGGATCTTCTCATAAGGGCAACTTTAAGTGGATCTTCGATATTTAGATCGTTCATGACTTCTTTTGTTCTAATGTACCAGGGTACATTAAGAGCTTTCCTCAGAAGGGTAGAGTGTATACTAACTATCCTCTTCTTAGATTCTTCATTGCCCCTAATAGCAATTTCCTCGCCATAGAAAGCAGTTGGTATGAGAATTGACTTGAAGATTTTAACTCGGTTCTTGATGTTTAATTTTTCATTAATTAAAATACTGTGTAATCGACAAGCACGTTCCCTTGCCAGAGCACTTCTTCTCTTGATATGTTTAACAAAATTGAGGTTTCTGTCAATTGTAACACCTAAGTAAGTAACACTGGGCTTCGTTTCGACATGGCCATCTACTATTTTTATTTTCTTATGTAACGGGCGTTTTTTTACCTAGCAGGATGATTTCCGTCTTTTTGGTATTGATGCGGATTTTCCACTTCTTCCCAAATTTCATAATTTTATTAGTAGCATTTCTTACTATCTCTGCCGTAGAATCGAAGTTTAATCCCCACGAAATTAGGGCAGTGTCATCTGCAAATTGGTAGATGATGTTAAACTTATCTTTATCAAATTTGGGCATATCAAAAACATATAAGTTCTATAGGAAAGGTGACATCGGGGAGCCTTGTGGGAGTCCTTCCTTTGCTATTTTCCAAGTTGACAGAGAGTTATTTATCTTGATTCTGAAGACTCTGTCTGTCAGCCAACTGTCTGTTAGTTTAATTATCCACAATGGGAAGTTTGTTAAAGTCATTTTCAGTATAAGGGCTTTTCTCCACACTCTGTCATAGGCCTTAGCTACGTCTAACAGAGCAATCATTATTGATCGTCTAACTTTGTTTCTTCGCTTTTTCAACCAAATTGTTTGCTTGTTGAACTGCGGAAAGTTTATTCCTGAAACCGAATTGGTGCTCTGTGAGGATTCCGTTTTCCTCCACACTATCTCGTCTTTCATGATAGTTTCTAGGACTTCACTCAAACCAGAGATGAGGCTGATCGGTCTAAAGTTGTCCGGGTTCGAAGGTAACTTAGAGCCTTTAGGAATGGTGATTATGTCGGCCCTCTTCCACACCTTAGGAAATTGTCCTGCGCTGATTATTTTGTTGAAAAGAGAAGTAATCCTCCTTATACCGTTTTCATCCAGCTCCTTGAGTGCGCGATTAGGGATCCCATCCGGACCGGAAGCTTTTCTGTTTGAGCGTCGATCGATAATTTTCCTAACTCTGTCTTCTTCTAGTATAATGGTGTCCGTTATATTTGATCTACTTATGTTTTTCTCTACTTATTATTCTGTTGCTTCGTCGGAATTATCAAGGTTGTCGAATTGAGAGGTGAAATGTTCCGCCAGGACTTCAGTTCTTTCCTGTTTGTCGTAAATGAAACGGTCTTTCAAAAACAGGGGACCATTTGAATTTGACCTTTTCTTTGTATGTTGTAGGAATTTCCAAAAACGACCTTGGTCTTCGTTAGCTTGTTGTATTCTCTCTTCCCAGATGCAACTTCTCCTTTCTTCAAGCATGTCCTTAACTTCTCTTTGAAGTTTGTTGCTTAGCCTCTTGTCTTCTGCTCTCCCGAGCTTTGATTCTTGCTCTGTTCTTCTTTTTAATTAACTCAATCTATTTTGAACATAATGGAATGTTTTCATTTATTAATATAATTTTAACTCCATATTTATATTATATTCATTCATACATTCATTTTCATTTTAAATTCTAGCCGTTTTGTATATTAAGTTCATTTCTTTTAATTTATTGTATATTTTATTATATTTATATATGTAATTAATCTTTGTAGATCTGTGTAAAAGGAGATTCCGTCAATAAATAAATAAATAAACATTATTGGAAATTGTGGTTGAACATTCTTCAATTAAAGTTTGGATTTTTCCCGTCAAATCTTCAGCCTCTTCCTCCAAGTTATTTACTTGGGGGGTTTCAAGTTCGAATATTGCTCTACTTTTTTCCTTGATTTTTTTCCAATCGGTTCTTTTATGGATATTCTTGGGTTTTTCTTCAGTGGTTCCCCAACATGTCAAGACTGGGAAGTGATCTGAATCCAGAGCATGCATGCATTGTTTTAATTTCATTAGGGATCATTCTGCTTTTACTAATGAAGATATCGATGACGTCGCCCAGATGATTATTCCTGGCAATAATATTTGTTGCATCTTCAGGACCCCAAACCCGAATTTCTTTATTTTATATATATATATATATATATATATATATATATATATAATATAAATTGAATATAAATGAACTTGAAGCACTGAACGGAGATTTGATATTGTTGAAAAATTGTACTACAAACTATGAATAAGCGCCATCTATATGTAAACACCATTATAATGTAAACCACATGTATGATGAATAAAGGTAGTAGTTGAACTGAACCTGAACAAGCAACACGTGTTTTTAATAGAAATCACATGTCTCTGTGGTGTAGTTGCTAACGCACTCGTCTAGAAATCGAGGGGCATGGGTTCAAATCCCATCAGAGATGTTTCTTTTCCACTTATATTTAATTAATTAAAATTATTTCACAATATTGTAGATTGAAATTTCTTCAATTCGTCGCATAGTATAGTTAGGCAAGGAAAACCCATCGAAGATATTTGTTGGTGAGTACGTGAAATTTCTTGATATAATATAATAATATTTTATTCCTTTCTTCACTTTTTTTAAATTTTTATTAGTATAAATACATTTCAAGCACAACGTGCTCTTTATCAATAGCTTTTATGTAAAATTGACAAATAATTTTTTTATTACATATATTTTTTTATCTGTCAATAAAAGCTATTGATAAAGAGCACGTTGTGCTTGAAATGTACATAAACTTACAGTAGATAATAAAATATTTAACATGGAATTCCATTTATTCCTAAGTAATAAATCATCACTTTGAAATATAATGTATACGCAAAAAAAATGATGATGAAGAAAACAACAGACGGTTATTTTCTGGCGACACTCGACGTGCAAATAAGAAATGTCGGTAGTCGGAGTTGGCGTCGGGACGCGCTTCACGTATGATGAATTATTTCCTCTTAGAACCGATAGCGACTCGATGCATCACTCTGTTATCCGTACGGTTCAACAGTTCAATTTTGCTCCCTGCATTTCCAGAAATGAAATATGTTCGAGCTGAACGTTTATCTCTCCGGGCTTCGTAAAACTATTTGAAGAATACACTGTTGCATTTGTAGATATTTATAGATATGACTGGATCAACTAATAAAAAAAACAGAAACCACAAACATAAAATAATCGTTGTTACAGATATATTAATAATTAATAATATATTAATAATATTAATAATTGTCTTCGTAAACATCTGTTTAAATAATTTTCTGAATAAATCCTTCACTTACTCTGTGGTTATTTTTTTTACTTTCACCGGATCCTTGTCCAAGGGAAAGTATTGTGATGGTGAAAATTTTCGAACCGCCAATTTCAACAAATATGCACGTTTTGAGGTCCCCTGAGTCCATTCCATCGAGTTTTGAAAAATGTCTGTGTGTGTGTCTTTGTGTTTCCGGGATGGCGCATAAACAGCTGAATGGATTAAGCCCAAACTTTATATCTAAGCTTTATATAACAGTGGAATGATCTGAAAAGCTTTTGGTTAGAATCAAAACTCATTAAGTGCAAATTTACTCTTAGCAATTTTTCATTTTTTAATTCGGATAGAAAAATGTTTCAAATAAAAGTTGTAGATCTTAGAAAAGAAATAAATTCTGTTATAAAACTTTTATTGTAGGACCTCCGGTTTTCATTTTATAAGCGATAGAATTTCGTTTTCTTGATAAATTCTCTTAGAGACTTTAATAATTATTTTAATGACAAATAAAACGCCAAAGTGCCAGCACGTCAGCACATTCGCAAAGTTTAAAAAAATTAAGAAGAGTGTGGAGAAATCATTTTAACACATTGTAAGGTAAGAAATAACACACTTAATTATAATATTCTTCTAAATACTCGGTTTTAACTTTGAAAGACAACAATCAATTTTTTCTATTAATTATTTTGCTTTCCTATTAAATTTTCAATCAGAAACTTATTTGACCGTATTCACCGGGGAAAGTACCATGATGGACACATCACCATTTTTTTTAATAAATAATGATGGGAAATTAAAAAACTTGTTTTTTTTATGTTTCACATATTTTACTAGAAAGTCGAGGGACAGGGGTTCAAATCCCATCGGAGATATTTCTTTTCCACTTATATTTAATTAATTTAAATTATACCTCAATGATGTAGATTGAAAATTCGTCAATTCATAGATATTTACTAGAGGATATTTTATATGTGCTCATTCAACCAACCTGTTTAAAACATGAACCATACAGGTAACATATATTAAAGTTGGATAAAATAACTGTAAAACCTGCCCTGCTTTTATCATATAGGGTAGCATTAACTTTATGTTTACCGATTTGACGGGATTTTGAGAATATAGAAATGTCAAACTATCATTAACAAAACAAATACAACACTTATTAATGTATCAAAGGTGCGATTCTTTGCAACAAATTTATCTTAAAAAGACAAAAACAAACACACATTGACTCCCGACCTAATTTCCAGACGGATATTGAATTACACAACAAGTGTTTGCTGTTACATATAGTAATCTACTGCAAATGAAACAGTTTGTGTCTTTGTAAGAAACATTTGTCGTAGCTTTCACACTTTTGATGTTTTAAGGAATTCCACAACCAAGTCTTGGCAATTTCATTAATACTTATGTTTAAACTACACGCAGTTTAGGGTGCCAAATTGTTTGGAGTGAACGGCAAAGCTATACTGAAGAGAGATAAATCTCGAAACGCGTCTATAGATTGACTGAATGATTTGACCCAACTCGTTAGATTTGTAGTAGGTCTCTATATATAACAGAAAAAAAGTTGTGTTATTCAATGTCCATCGGAGTATTACCTCCGGAGGTAGTTGTGCCAATAAATGATTGTTTTCGTCATTGTAAGACAAATTTGTTGTAGTTTGCGTAACGAATCACACTTTTAATATTTTAAGGAATTCTACAAGCAAGTATTGACAATATTAGTTTGTAAATTAAATTCACTTGTTTTTTTTTTCACTTATTTGTATTTTATTTTCTACTAGTTTCGACTTGATGCCATTATCAAGAGTTTAATTTACAAACTAATATTTTAAAAAAATGTTTTACCAAGTGATTAATGAGAAAAAAAATGTCCGATACAAGTATTGACTATTTCAATTATATCGAGCGTATAAGAAAAATCGACTATGAAGTTGGGGTTGGAAGTCTCGAGTCATATCTGTATAGATATGACTCGAGATTTTAGTATTAGAATTGTTTAATGTTTTACCGCAACCAGCATTTCACGCGTGTGATCTTAGTACAGATATGACTCGAGACTTCCAACGCCAACTTCATCGTCGATTTTTGTTATACGCTCGATACTTATACAGGTAAATGTCTTTTTAGCCCGGTTTCCGTTCCGAGAGAAATTGGCAAATATAATGGACGGTATAAGACTGTAATTGTCAAAATTGTAAAAAAAATCTAATATGTTAATTTAATACAAAGCCTGTATACAGAGTGGTTGAATGAAAAGTATGCACCTAGCTTTTCTCATTTTTTTGTAATTTAAGGCAAAAATCTTCCGACAGTTCGATTTTTGTTATTTATTGCGTATTTTCTGACATACTTAAAATACGACGTCAGTAATTTTTTATTTATGACGTCATTGTATTTTTTTAAATGATTTTCAATTTTTTGATTTTATATCCTTTATAGAGCGTTACAGTCATATATTTTTTTATGCAAAAATGTGTATTAACTAAACATCTTTATTCAAATGTATATATGTATAATAATATATAAAATTAAAATTATATTCTGTAGATGAATCGTAGGTCTTTCAGATTAATGTTTATTTTTTTTTAATTTTTGGTATTTCCATGAAAATTAATAGTTTTTTTGTAATAAGTTGAACTACAAAAAATCTGTTGATTTTCATTAAACTTCTCGTTGCATGATAATGTTATACGAATTTATATTATCCAAATATCCTTTACTGATATTTGTTTACAATGTAATTTAGAATCAAAGTTCATAAATCTGAAAGGAACATTACAAAATTAATAATCAAATATTGCAGTGATATTTGTGCTGCTAAAGCAGACAAAGTATATAACAGTTTTTTTTCATTTCATTCGTAAAATTTATTTATCGCCCGTAATTTTTACGCCCGCGTCAATTTTTTCGCATTAACTTAATTATCCGGGTGATTTACCTTACAATTTATGTTGAATGCCATAGTTTCATATCGCATTAACATAATTCACAGCCATTTTACAGTTTCGCAGTAGCTTCGGACTTATAAAACTTGACGGAAAAAAAATTACGGCCGCCATAAAAGTAGTTTTATGCAGTTGACCAGCTCGCCGGATGGCAGGCAGCGGACAAAAGGGGTTGGATTGGACAACCCGGCCTGCAAATTACGCGCATTACACACGCGAGATAAAATCCGCCGGACGCATTTTCACAAATTGTCGGCGCGAATTTTACACGGCATTAACTACCTCGGCTCTGGCCAGCGCTTTAATTATCATCGACGCAAAAGTTCATATTTTAACCAAACAAAGGATAAAATAAAAACAAAAGGACATGATGTTTTCGCTAACGCTGCTATTAAGATATGTAAATTTAAAACAACAAAACTAACAAAAGTGTCGTTGCGACCCCATTTTTACAATTGCTAGGTAAAGAATTTCTCTCTGGTAATCCAACTTTTTGAGCTTAATGAATTGCGTTAAATACTGTTTTCAAGTTTATTTAATCTGATTCTGTATAACTATGAATTAAATTATTTTCGAAACAAAGGATACATTTGTTTGAGAATTAATTTGACTGTATTGGCTAAACCCTAAAATCCTCCCTACTCTCCAGCCTGAAGTTGTTTGTGGAACACTGACGCTTAAAAGCCTGAACGTACAGTGATGACAGCAAGTGTAATACGAATTACAGCCACGAGATGGCGAAAGTAATAAATTATTGCACGTTTTCGACGTACGAATCCATTATTTTAATTCTAATTTTATTAGTCTGTTTAACACTAAGTTATCTAAAAAAATAACCATCTAGGTTAGGTGAATGAAAGGTTCTCAAAATAGGAACCGTAAATCAAAAAGGGTTATTTTATATGAAAAAAGCCATTTAGGTTGGATAAATAAAACTTTCTCAAGATAGAAAGAGTAATTAAAACAGGTTAGTCTTAATTACGATCTAGGTTAGGTGAATGAGAGCTTCTTAAGATAGAAAGCGTAAATTGAAAAGGGTTATTCCATAAACAAAGGCCATCGCTGGAATGTACGATTAGTTTAATATCTAATGTACAGATGAAAACGCAAGTTAGACGTCGAAGGTTCACTCAATGAATGACGCACGGATGACGTAGTTTTGTGAAAAATTAATTCGCTAACTTCCTTATTAAATGCTGATTTAACACAATAAAGCGTGCTGAAGTGTAACATTAGTGTAAATAGGTGAGGAAAATAAAAAAGAATGCTTTTTATTATGATGAAAATACGGAAAATCAGTGACATAATCTAAATAAAAATTGTTAGTGTAAACATCCCCCCTCCCTCCACAAAAGGTAAGAACCAACTCTTACGACTATCGGTCATCGTAAAAACTCCCCTTTTGTGGGCTATTTTCGATTACAAAAAAAAATGGTTTATGGATGATTTTAGGGTGATTTTTTAATAATACTTGCACGAATTAATATTAATGTCCCTGTTAATATAACAAATAAACCACTTTTTTTAAGTTGGATATTGATTTCAAAAATATATGATGAATCGGTAAAGTTAGAGTACAAACACATTTTTTAATTAAAACACTGGGGATTAAATTTGGTCCCATTGAGAAATTATTATGTAGTTTCATTATGCTATTAAATACATCTGTAACACTGACATCAAATAAATTATCATTAATTAAGTCAATATTATTTGGCATTATTTATTGAGAGGATTAGTATTCACATATATTGAAACGAAAAATTCGGAAAATGCCTTAAGGTTGCGGTTTAGTGGAAAGAGATAGCTCTATAGTAAAATGGAAATAATTGTTTGAAAATAGAGCTATTCTTTTGGATTTCATAATATGAATGTGTATTTACATTTTTTATCTACCAAGTATAAAGTATGAGTCTAAATAAAAAATAAATCGTTAATTTGAATGTAGAATTTAGTGAAATCCTTTAAATTTTCATTGCACAAGTTTTTATTAGCAAAAATTTAATTTAAAATTTGCTATAAATTTGTTCAATTTTCATTGTTTTACATAATTATTTTTCACAGAAACTAAACATTAAAATAATTTTTAATTTATGTGATGAAATTCCTGCTTATTTTAAGATTATTTTAATGTATAATACAATATTGTTCATTGATCACAACGACAATCTAACTCAAATTAGTGATTGCCCATATTTGTATAGCTATCTCTTTCTTCTAAACCGCACCCTTAATGATACTATTGCCACTATTAAACGTTTTATTAACAGAAAACATGGTGTTGGGGATGCCTGTCTTATTATTTAAGTCACGGACAAGTTTAAAGAAAGAGTGAGGATTTGTTTGTAAATTCGATTGAACATCAGCTATGTATTTATTATAAAGGTTAGTGGACATTGTTGTGCATAAAGTTCTTAGCATTTTAAAGTTCTGATAATCACCGTGTAGACCACTCGTTTTATATTTTTTTATGAGCATTTTTGTCATAATGTGACGTAATTCATTATTAACGCATCTGGGAAAATTACTATGATATTTTTTATTAAATTAACAGTTAACAAATATTTTTTTTCCTTCATCAATAATATTATAAAACTTATCAACAAGTTCATCAATATCACAAATCATAAATAAATCATCCCAGTTAATAGAGGAAAAAAATATTCAGAGAAGTGTAATCAGCTTGGTTATATAAAAATACTTAGTAGGATTTGAATCGGTTTTTCTATAGGAATTTCTATAGACAGGTATTAGCAAATATATTTTCGTGTGACAAATTAACAGAAATATTACATAAATTTGTAAATAAAAACAAATCTAGATAGACTCCTTCAGAATTATGAATTAAATTAATTTGATTAAGATTAAGCATAAAATAAGTGTTTATAATTGACTCGGACTTATTGTCGAAAGGTGTAGCTGAATAAAAACTCAGTCCATCAGAACACCATTTTAACCGTGGTAAATTATAATCTCCACAGATTATAAATTTGTCATCTCCGTTATTTTGGAATTGGGACTCGAGAACTGAACAGTGAACTTCATAGTTGGTTAGACATGAATTAGGAGGGATATATAATCGACCAATTATATAACAAATATCATTTAATGAAAACGATACAAAAATGTGTACTATAGAATTTTCTGCCGTAATAAGAGTTGCTTTAAAACATTTTTTTATTGCAATAAGGATTCCGCCCCTTATAGATTCTCCATGTACAGAACGGTTAGTACGAAAAATTGAATAGTTTGATAGTTGTAATTGACTGTTTTTAATATCTTCGTAAAACTATGTTTCAATGATGATTACAATGTGATAGTCGTTCCTGGAAATTCCTATTGTTAAATTTTAACTTTTGATCGAGCGCCACCAACATTTTGCTAATATAAATTTAGTTTTTTGTATCTTTGTATTTAGAAGAATTTGAATTAGTTGTGATATAAGGAATGTTATTATTATATTTAATAATTAAGTTTGATTCTCCATTTAATCTCCGTCTTTCCATTTCGTTTTTGATCTCTTTAAAATAATTCAGTTGATTCCTCATTCGATCCGGTCTAAATTGGTGTTTTCTTTTCGTATCCAATCCTTTGCTTCTTAAAATATCTTTTGCCTCCTTCTCACTATCAAACGCTTTTGACATATCAGTATATATTACGTCAATTTATCCAGCTGAATCTAACGTAGTGGCTATATCATGCGCAATAACAGTCAAATTAGTTACTGTAGAACGTTTTGGAATAAAGCCATGCTGCTGAAGAGATAGGTAAGGTGAAACATTAAAATAGATTTGATCATAGAGAGTTTTCTCAAATATTTTAGTGATGTGAGATAGTATTGCTATAGGGCGGTAGTTGATCATATTCCGTTGATTAATTGATGTTTCTGGAATGGGACAGATTGATGTAATTTTTAATTTATTAGGAAATACATATGTTTTTAGAGATATGTTAAATATTATTGAGAGCGGATGACATAGAATGGAAGCACAATCTTTTAGCAAAAAAGCTGGTATATTGTCATTACCGGAAGAAAAACTATTTTGTAGTTTATTTAACAGATTGAAGACAGTTTTAGCTGATATTGGCGAAAAGGAAGAGGAAGGGATATTGCTAACGTTCGCAGATACGATTCTGACAGACGGCATTATGAAAACTGATTGAAAGTATTTCCGAAAACAATTAGCAATATCTTCAGGAGTTTGATATATCTCATCCTCATATATAGAAATTTTCAGGCGAGCACAGAATGCTGTCTGTAAATTTCAAGTAACGGTCGAGCATTGTAAAATATTTTATGGGCATAGTAAATACATTGAACCGCAATATACTTATATTTGATAAAATACATTGCAGTAGTATAACGCAATAACTGAAATGTTCAATCAAGGTAGTCTTCTAAATCTGACAGATATTATTTTGTCTATTTTGTTTAATCAGCAACAAAAAATATATAATATCATCGAATTTAGGAATATGGATATTCCCGATTAAATTCTTTACGAAGCTGAAGAAACTAACAGCAAATTATTATTATAATTATTACAGAGAAGTCCATAGGTCATTATGAAAAGGTTTTTGACAAGTGGAGAAACGACCAAGCTATTGGCACGATTTTAAATGAAACAGTAATGTATCCTTTTTTATAAAAGCTTCAAGTTTATTAACAACGGTTTTCATGCTCAAAAAGGTTTTTATTGTTAACGGCGATGGTGATACGTCTATGATAATTTTCATTGTTGTTGATTTCCGCATTTATTTATTTACGGCTAATTTTGCAGATAAGAAAAAATGTGACTTTTGTGAAGAATTATGTATCGAAGAAATCTAGGATTATGCCGTAAATATATTTTGAAAGCGTTTAACGATGAATGTTTACTCTGCAAAGTTGTAATTATGTTTGGACTATACGGGGCTTGCCGTCGAGATGAGTTAATAAAATTAACGATGGATGATATCGAGGATCACCTCGATATATGCTTGTTAAGCTACATGATACGAAGACACATACTTCCATTTATTCCATTTATTATTTCTGTTTCAAGTGAATCTTTAAATCAAATTCGTCAAAAATATGATAAGCTACGTCCTCCTGTCGTTGGATATAGGTACTTTTTTTGTGTACAGGCAAGCCAGCTGGTATGCATACTATAGGTGGTGCTCCTAAAATGGTGGTAGAATTCCTTGGTTTAGCCCATCCCGGAAAATATACTGTACATTGTTTAAGTTGTAATGGTGCCAGTGTGGTTGCAGAATCTTGCAGAAATCTTCTATCCGTAAAAAAATTGGTGGTTGGAAATTATCGGAAGTGGCAAAATGACACGTAGATTAAACAACACGTGGTAAAATTAAAATTGCGTTGATGGTTTTTTCTACGGATCCCAGTCATAATTGGCTAACAGAAAAATTGCATCCGATAACTTTGCTGAGGCATCATATTCGAGGAAAAAAAATCAGAAAAGTATATTTCATACAATAATCCAGGATCTTCTGGATTCGTAATTACGGGAAATACAGATTGTACGATATCTGTAAAGCGTTGTAATAAAAACGCAATTGATAGAAAATGAATATTTTATATAAAATTAAATAAAACAAAACGGCAGAATTAGTTTATTGGAAGGTTTATTAGATTGATGAAAAACGATAATAAATCAATGTAATTGCTTAATTTAGGATACAAAAATCCCTTTTTGTCTTATTATTTCGTTTTTATTGTTATTCAACAACTATACATATATAATTGATAGATAAAGCACTAATAACCTTTCTTCACACTTTATTTGTTTTACCAAATGTACATTTCGGACACAAAGTGACCATTATCAATGGATTTGACACTAAATACAAAACAAAAATATATATACATATATATATTTGGTTACAATCTGTAATTAACGCAATTGCACCATGGATGAACTTTGAGTTGGACAATTTTACACTTTCCAATTAGGGTCGCTTTGATGTTATCAAGGGTTGTAAGCGAGAGTGTAAAACTCTCGCGTTAACGCTTTTTAATCGGAGGTGAGTCTACGCTTTTGAAAAAAAAGAAAAATAATAAAGGAAAAAAATAGCCCAAGGCTCGCCACTTTACAGCGCGACTCGACGGGAGAAAAGGTAATTGCCTACTTGATATTTTCAACAAGAGAAACAATTACGCGGGGCGACTGAAAACGCGTAAACTGTTAAAAAACGTAAATGAATAAATAGTGAGTTATAAAATTGTATAAACTATACTAATAGTAATAACAAAAAAAAGTCATAATATTTTGCTCAAAACAATTAGCGAGTTACTAATTTGTTCCTCCATAAAATTCAAAAGGGAAATTACATGCAAATAAAATTAACAACATCTGAAAGACGCTCTATTTAATTGTTTAAATTGACACATATGAAAGTGTCAGCATCAGTTATTTTTAAAGTACCCGCAATAATTAACAACAACTAATAAAACCACAGTGCAAAACTAAATTAAAATATGATGTATAGAAAACGCTTAACTTTTTTATACCGCTTATATTTTATGAAAGAAATATAAATAGATTATTAAAAAATATAGCAATAAAACACAGATTAGATCTCTGTTTTATTGGTTTGTTTTTAATATTCTATTCATTTTTATTTCATACAATATGAACTACCAATGTTTAAATATTAAAAATATTAATTATATTAAAGTTGCAGCTTTTTTTAGTGACTAGTTTCAATTATACGGTAATCATTATTAAACAAAGTAAGCAAGAAGTGCTTAGTTTGATAACTCTTTATCCAGAGTTATAAAATGTAACGTGTATTGAGCGATTTTGTAGAAGGCTATCAGAAGATACAATAGGTGTAGCGAGATATTTAGGGAATAACATGTATTCAGTAAGCCTCGGTATCAGACGGAATTAAATGCTTTTTTAATATTTAAAAAAATGTTTGATAACTTTTTGTCATCAAGGCCTATTGCACGGGAATAAATAGGGTTGAGTAGTAGACCGCCAACCAGGTATAGAGGGATGTGCTTCGATATAGTGTAAATATCGGTATAAGGAGAAATAATGTAAAATGTTAAGCGCTCTAAAAAAATAAGAGAGCAAAATGTTTACATTTTGCTATCACAAAATTATTTTCTTTATTAATTACTATGGCGTTTAGTATATTATTATATTTTTATATCAATAAAACAAAAAATCTGGCTAATGAAAAACTAAAAATATCTACGTAAATATCACTGTTCTAATTTCATATCGATAACATTGCAAATAAATGGACTATCAAAAACATATTTAATACACCGCATACGTAAAGGGTCACTGAATATTAACTGAAATTTTCATTTATTTTCGTCGCTGTTTAGCTTTTTTAAAATACTTAAAAATATTGCTTTTTATACCACTTATTTCTGACATGTAAGAGTTTAATATAATTTCGTGATAGTTTCATCTTTCGTCACGTGATTGATGAATATGTTATGAACCTCTCACAATTTATTTCAGTCCGATACACACTGAACTCTTAAGGATTATATTTTTTAGAAGAGAATTAATGTTTTCCCAGGACGAGATGTAAGGTTATTGGTCGATAACTATTCGGTTGATGAGATGCAGGATATTATTCCTTTTTTCCAGTCAGCTTGAAATACATTGTAATTACTTAATCTAGGTAAAAAAATTAAGCACTTGTTTTTTTTTTATTCCGTACGGGAAATGTTAAATTTTTCTCTCGCAGAATAGTTCAGATTGTGTGAAAATATTAAATGTTTTTTTGTTAATGTTTTTCTTTTTATTTTAACATTGGACAGACGTAAGATATGATTTCCGTCTGTCCGATGTTTCTATATAATTATCATTTCAATTTCATAAGTTTCGTCATCCTTGAAGTGGTTATATGTAGGTTTGATTGTAAATTTCCGAGTTTTAAGTGAATCATATAATTAAAAGATAAAATAAATAAAATAAAGTGCGTTTTGCCTAATTACAAGTGGCTTCAAATTTGATTCCCTCAACCTGTTATCTTGTCTGTAACAGTAACCTGATGCGACGTTTGTTATAATGAAATCACTTGGTTTTGTTTTACTAAAATTAAAAGGTCTTTCACCGTAGAAAATCTACTGTGAAATAAAAATCGGTCTTGATGTTGAGCGTCGGGTATATTGACATGTATCCAAGTATTTGTTCTGCAATCACTGGATAACAGACACACTTATGTTAAAGTTTCTTAAAATTGGCAGTTGCAGACATTTTCGTTTGATTATTCATCTCAACAAGACTTTCCTGGCTCTTTGAATAAAATTTAGGAGACACTTAAGTTTTGGTAGCTCTTGTTCATTATTACGGATACTCCACAAATATGCGATGCTAATAATTCAATATAATCAAATAAAACAGTTAATTAGAGCGTCTTTCAGATTACTTTAATTTGATTTACATGCAATTTCCCATTTAAATTTTATGGAGGCACAAATTAGTGACCCGTTAATTGTTTTAAGCAGTATATTTCATCATTTCGGTTGAAGATATTTGTTGGTGAGTACGTGAAGTTTCTTGATATAATATAATAATTGATTATTCTTTTCTGCACTTTTTTATGTTTACCACTAAATGTACATTTCGAGCACCACGAGTCATCATTAGCTTTTTATGTAAAATTGACAAATAATATAATGGTAAAAATAAAAAAGTGAATACAATTGTTTCCTTGTGCCTTGAAAACACACTAGTATTTCGTTTGATTGTCTTTAACACATATTATAATGGAATTTCACCAAGTAAAAGCCTTTACAATTAAATTACAGATTTCACTTTTCTACGTAAAAAATGAACAGTTCAATATGAAAGGAAATCGTGGGCGCGTTCTTGAAAATATCGACGAAATCGAATGCACACGAAGTCCGATATCAGAAAAACGGTCTATCAGCGTTCTACGTAGATACACCAATTACGCCGGTTGCATTCCTTAATTATTCATTAACTCGGTATCTATATTTGTACGCCGCGAAACGTATTTATTTAATGGAACAATCGGCTGGTGAATAATAAGCGACGGATGACCGTCGCTTTCGTTCAATTATTTACAACTTAATTACAAACAAATACCGGAGCATAATAAATGTCCGCGAGTATGAATTTAATTCATTACAGACTTTCGTAGACAGTTTTAATCGGTTCGGGTTTTTTTCATTCATTTTTATTTTACGCGGAATTTACACACTACAAAATTATCAGAATAAACTAAAAGAAAAGCGGAATAAAATGTATAAAAAGTGGGATAATAATAAATTATGGAGATACTTTAAAAATAATTAATTCAAATAATAATAGAGGTGTCTGGAATAGTCAATTGTTAATGATCAATGTCATCAAGTAAAAGACGTTTGTTAATTGAATCCATTTTACTATATGGGACAGAAATTAGGGGAGATAAAATGAATATTGAATTTTATAGAAAACGAGAGGAAATATATGGACGAAAAACTTCAAAAAATGGAAAATCATGGAAGTAATAAATTTCTATCATGAGGCTAAAAATTCAAAGGGGGACACAAAATATATCAATCCCTCCTTTGAATTTTTAGCCTCCTGATAGAAATTTCTTACTTCCATGATCTTCCATTTTTTTAAGTTTTTCGCCCATATATTTCCTCTTTATCTCTCTCATCATTTTTTGTAGAAATAAAGAAGTGCAAATAATAGAAGCACAGGGAAGAGTGGAAAGATGGGCGAAGTATTTCCAACAGCTGTTAAAGGGAGAAGACTAAACGTCTGATCACGAAAAGCCACAGATAGTAGATGGTAACAAAAGTGAACAAGAATTAGAAGAGATAACAGGCGAAGAGGTACTAGATGAAATAAATAAGTTAAAAAATAACAAAAGTTCAGGTGAAAATGGCAACATTGCAGAGATGATCTAATACGGGGGAGACGGTCTACAAAAAAGGTATGCAGAATTATAAGAAGGTATGGGCGGAAGAATAAATGCCAAGCAGATGGAATGAGGCGGTATATGAAAAAGGGCACAGAAGTAAATGCAAAATTACAGAGGGATCGCCTTTTTGGATGTAGTATACAAAATTTTTACACAGATACTAAGAAATAGGCTGAATAAGTAGCAGGAAAAAAATAATAGGGGACCAGTAGGGGAGATTTAGAAAGGGAAGATGAATAATGGAGCAAATATTTAATCTGAAGATGGTTATGGATAAGAGCTATGAACGAAAACTAGGATTACACGCATTATTCGTCGATTTTAAACAAGCGTATGATTCGATCCGAAGAGAAAAAAATGTACAATGTCACTCAGCCTGTCTACAAAGTTAACAAACCTAATAAAAAGCACGTACTATAAAGTTTATTTATCAGAGGAATTTCTAGAAACTAGTCGAGAATTTAAAGTTATTCAATCTAATCTGTGCGTTATTGGTTGATTTTTAATAATTTATTAATTATTTAAAGTTTTTCAATCTAATCTATGCTTTATTGGTTGATTTTTAATTTATTTCATAGAGAAAACTTTATTCTATTTTTTTTTTTTATATAAATACTCGAGCAAAGTAATATCTATTATCCGTATTTCTCTGCAGTTCATCCTTAATGGATACATCATTTTATTATTTACGATAAAGTTTACAAGATGAAAATAAATAATCTGAAAAAAAAAAACACACACTCACACTTTTTCGTTAACAACTCCATCTTTTCGTCAATACTTTTTAGTAAACTGAACAGATTTCGGTAAGAAAAACGAAGAATAAGAAGAAGAAGCGAGTGTAAAACTTAATTATCCGTACACTCGAGTGCTCTTTTCGTCCATGCTCCAGACATAAAAGAAGCTAGAGAGAGAGAGGGAGCGAGAGAAAGAGTGGATCGTTGTTGGATTATACCTAGGACGCTTTCATCCCTCCCACGCCCGACTCTCTCGTGCCATTTCCTGGGGGATAATTAAATTTCCGCGTCGCCGACGTCGCCGCGTTATCCGCGCCGGTGAAGCGTTTTAATATTGTTTCATTTTCTTTTTCGGCGGCGGTGTTTCGTGTTTTTTTTTTTTGTCTTGTCTTTTAGCCCGCCCCGGTCGGCGTTTCTTTCGGGGAAAAGTTATCCGTTTCACTTAAAACTTCTGTTGGCCCCGTAAAGAAGGAACTAATATAAATGTTGTAAAGGTCGGGTCGGGAAATTGTGTTATAGCTGTTGTCAAAATTAAAATAATCTCCGGCTTGTTGTTTTCGTAACTAGGTAGAAGTCGTAAAAAAGAATGGAAAAAGAAACTCATTTTGTATATATAAAAAAAAAACTTTTAACAAATAACAAAATTTAAATTGGATGTATTTATAATAATGAAACAATTTAATTTTTCACAAAAAGTAAGGTGCAACTTCTCTTCAGGTAAAATCGTCCATTGTTCAAATTTTTAATTTATTTACAACTCATGTCATTTTGATAATAAAAACACTCCTAAACTTTGTTTTGTATAACACCGTATTTTTTACATTTAATGAAATGTTCAGCCAGCATTCATCTAGAGTATGGACATTTCTTATCAGACTAGTGTGTTCCATGTGCAATGCCTTGATAAGGCGGCTGAACGGAAATTGTGACTGCAGTTTCGACAAATTCAGTTTGTTTTAGAATAAAATGCTGGTGTTAGGTTAAATTTTTTAAATAATTTAATTAATCTATAATTTATTTAGGTTCATGAATAATTTTAACAATTTTTACTTTCCCCGGACCCCTGTCCAAGGGAAAGTATTGTGATCGTGAAAATTTTCGAACCGCCAATTTCAACAAATATGCACGTTTTGAGGTCCCCTGAGTCCATTCCATCGAGTTTTGAAAAATGTCTGTGTGTGTGTCTGTGTGTGTGTCTGTGTGTCTGTGTGTCTGTGTGTTTCCGCGATAGCGCCTAAACGGCTAAATGGATTAAGACCAAACTTTATATCTAAGCTTTATATAACAGTGGAATGATCTGAAAAGCTTTTGGTTAGAATCAAAACTCATTAAGTGCAACTTTACTCTTAGCAATTTTTCATTTTTTAATTCGGATAGAAAAATGTTTCAAATAAAAGTTTTAGATCTTGGAAAATAAATAATTTCTGTTATAAAACTTTTATTGTAGGACCTCCGGTTTTCATTTTATAAGCATTTATCTGATAAATTCCCTTAGAGATTTTAATTATTGAAAAAATTATTTTAATGACAAATAAAACGTCAAAGTGCCGTCAAATTCAACTTATCATTCGCAAACGCCTCCAGTTTGCAAAAATGAAGAAGAGTGTGGATTTTAACCTATTGTAAGGTAAGAAATAACACACTTAATTACAATATTCTTCTAAATACTCGGGTTTAACTTTAAAAGATGACAATCACTTTTTTCTATTAATCATTTTGCTTCCCTATTAAATTTTCTATCAGAAACTTATTTGACCTTATTCACCGGGGAAAGTGCCATGATGGACACATCACCATTTTTTTATTTGTATTTGTTTCATTGATTTTTTCTAATTTTGTAATATGATTAATTATATATTTCCTTTTTTGTTTGTTAATTAATTTTTTAATTATTGAAATATCATAATTTAGAAAATTTGAAACATCTAGAATTAATTTAAATTCCTCATTTCTATTTTGATCTGTAATTGGTAAATTCATTGTTCGAAAAATCATGCTGTTAAAAAATGAAAATTTATGTTTTATATTACAAAAAGAGCTCGAATGTATATAATTAAAGGTGTGTGTTGATTTTCTATAAATATTAAAATTTAGTTTCTTATTGTTTCTAATAATTAAAAGGTCTAAAAATGGAAGACAGCCGTTAGTTTCAGTTTCGTGTGTAAAATTGATACTGTGGAATAATTTGTTTAATTCATTTAGAAAAAATTGTATATTCACGTTATTTTTAATAATAGCAAAAATGTCGTCTACATATCTAAACCATAAATTTGGAAAATTAGAAATTTTAGATTTGGCAACATTTTCTAAATGGTTCTATTTTCATGAACCATTACTAAAAATGGTGATAATGGATTGCCCATTGCTGTACCGAAAGTTTGTTTGTAAAATTTATTGTTAAATTCAAAAGTATTGCAATTCATTATTAATTTAGATAATTTAATATAAAAAATAATTTCATTTTCCGTTTTATTATTTTCTTTAAGAATATTTTCTAAAATGTTAATTGTTTGATCTACAGGAATGTTTGGGAAAAGTGAAACAACATCAAAAGAGATTAATATGTCGTCATCTTTAATATTTATATTTTTTAATTTTGTTGTCAAATTAAATGAATTTTTAATAGAAAAATCATTGTTAATTTTGAGAGATTTGAATTCTTGTACAAACCATTTGGCAATTTTGTAAGTAGGTGAATTTATCTTAGAAACAATTGGTCTGTATTTGTTTTGTGAGTTTTTGGAAGACAATATAATTTGGGTAATTTAGGATTTTTAACTTTTATTTTAAATAAGGTAGTTTTATCAAAAAGGGTTGTTGATTCATTGAGAATTTTGTTGATTTTACTAATATATATGAATTTGGTGGATTTTTTGGTTGTTCTAAATATGGGCCTGAAGATAACATATAATTTATATTATTGATATAGTCACATTTTTTTATTATTACTAAAGAATTACCTTTATCTGATTTTAGATAATAAACATCTCTTTCTTTCAGTTTTTTTAATGATTTGATATTCGCTCTTCTTTCTTTTCTCTTGATTTTTTATTTTGATGCATTTTTCAACTTCTTGTTTTGCAAATTTTTTAAAGGCTGTAGAATCTTCCATATTTAATTCAGATGATGCTGTTTCGATGTCATTTATTATCTCTCCAATTGAAAATTTTTTAGGTGTTATTGAATGTTTAAATCCTTTCTTCAATAAATTGATTTCTGTTTCACTGAAATTTTCTGTCGTTTTGTTAAAAAAATATTTATTTATTTATTTATTTATTTAACGGAATATACCATTTTTACAAGTATAAGACATACATGTAAAATGCAATAAATTTATATGTATCACTAACTAATTTTAAATACAATAGTAAACACTTTGAACGCAAAAAGAAATTAAATTTTCTTCAAAATTTGGATAATTTCTACCATAGTCCGTTTCCTCTAAATGTTTTCTTCTTCAATTTTTTTTTAATTTTCACTGTATTTTCATTGATTTTTTATTGATTTTAGCTTTTATAAAAATATGCATTTTGTTCAAACATTTATCCCAATTTTCTGGAGATGTTGTACTAGCTAATTTTAAATGTATATCGTATGCTAGAAATAAAAAAATCAAAGAAACAAATACAAATAAAAAAAATGTTAAAATTATTCATGAACCTAAATTAAATTATAGATTAATTAAATAATTTAAAAAATTAACCTAACACCAGCATTTTATTCTAAAACTAAGACAAAATTTTTATTAGGAAATACATTTAACAAAATTAATGATTTCGAAAAAAGTGGCATTTATTCAGCACAGTGCTGTAACTGTGAGAAATTTTATATTGGACAAACAAAAAGAAACTTAAAAACATGATACAAAGAACGCATATATTATTCAAAAATAAACAACAGAGAAAAATCCGCAATTGCTAACCACATAATAACATTTGGATATAAATTTTCTTTAAACAATTTAAAAATTTTAAAAATGTCAAATTATCCAAAACTAAATATGTTAGAAGCAATTGAGATGTATAAAAATTATAGTAAACTTTTGAATTATGACTTAACTCCGTTAAATAACAATTTATTAAAATTAATTGATTTAATTCAATAATATACCTTTATCTGATTTTTTTAATTACACATCACATTTGTATATTAAATTTTGTTTATTTTGTTTTATTCAATTAGATTTTATATTAAATTATTCTGTGCACTGTCCTTTATACAACCTTTTAATATGTTTTTCTCCTAGATACTAAGTTTTATCTTTTGTTTTGTATTGTTACCTAAACCTGTAAAATACCATTAACTCGATGTACATTATTTGTATATGCTAGATGATAAGTTTTTTATTCTATATGTCTTACTTACTTAAGATATTTTTTTAATAACCATCGCAACCAAATGACTCACCCATGAATGTTCTGTACTTATTCTTCTTGGAAATAAATAAATGTTTATTTATTTATTTTTCAATTTTACTATTGAAAAATAGCACGTTGTGCTTGAAATGTACATATAGTGATAAAAATAAAAAAAAGTGAAGAAAGGAATAAAAAAAATATTATTACATTATATCAAGAAACTTCACGTACTTGCCAACAAATAACTTTTTCAAATCATTTTTATTTAATTTAGAAAATAAAGTTTAGAATCATATTTAAACATCTATAACGCAGTATAAACCTCCACAATATAAAATGTTACTTTTATCAAAATGGAATTTTACAAAGGAAAATATTATAATAGTACGCTGTTTCAACTTGTTTGGCTTCATTCTGAACGCCTTCTTTGAAAGAGAATACCTTGTACCGGTTTTGATATATTATTTGTTGATGTTTCATTAATTTATAGCTATGGATAATATCTTATGACGTGTTAATACACGCACTATTATCCACACAATTCCCACACGTATTCGCGCACGTCCCCAAACAACCCAGCGCTAATGCATGCATTTTAAACAACTACAAACAGCATCCGTTATAAATCAGCCTGCTGTCTGCAACAAATCTAAACAGTTTTAGTTGTTTGCGTGTTTGTTTGCTTTTTTTTTATCATGTGAAACGTGAAAGGTCGGACATCAAACGCAGGATTCCCGTCTAGTCGAGACGGGCAGGGCAGGGCAGGCTTCCGTTTTTGATACACGGCCAGTCACGTCCCATTAAAAGCCCGCGCGCAAACACATTTAGATCCCGATATTTAAATTTATAACATCTCGTGCCGAATGCATCTGCCGGTGACATTTGCTAATGTAGCAGGCGTGGTGCTGATGCTCGGTCGGTCCTTTCCTGATGCTGAAATATTAGATTAGGGGCGCTCTCACAGTCGCAGTCGCAGTTCCGGGACGTCCTTTTGTTATTCGCAATAATATCAGCCGGGTTGATGAAGGATGGCTGGATGTTTCGCCGAGTGTTCTGGTCTTGACGTTTATAAAAAGGAAGAGATTAGGATATTTAGAATATTTTCATAATTATTCTATTATTTACTTGCTTATTCTTAATATAAATTACAGAACATTAAAAAGTATCATTTGCGGAATAAAAGGCAAGGCAATAGTGGAAATTATTTCTGATATACAAGTTACAAATTCTGAAAAAAAAAACATTTTAAATAAATACACTAATCAGGGCAGAAAGACTGTTCTCTGGTCGATAGCCCAAGAAAGACAAACACTTGTGTATACTTAATGTTAATATTTCTTGAATGGTTTTCTCACTTATCACTTGATGAAACATTTCAAACTATTATGATGAATGTTTAAATTACAATTGATTTGTTTCACATTTTTATTTTTGGAAAAATGATTAAACGGCTGCGAAAGCCTTTAGACCAATTAGCCTCTCGTCATTCTTATGTAATGTACCTCTCAATTGTATTTAGATTTAATGCTTTTATGTTGTATATAATGGTTATTTTTGTTTAGTAATCGCTTTGTATAGATAACATTGAAAATGACAGTGATTAGTAAATTAAATATTTTGCACATTCCATTCCAAATCATCTATTGTTATTAATTAAACAAGATTATAATTGTTACTGAATGTTATGCATACAAGCTATTAGTGTATCTTATCACTTAAGAAATTATGTTGTTCTGGCGTTGAGGAGGACTTCTATTTCGACAGTTGAGTAAGACAGTTTGCTAAATCAAAACTCTGAATCTCTAATTTCTAATTCTTATTTATTTCAAATTGTAAATTCGTTTATTAAGTATTAATTAAATATCAAGTAAGATTTTTAACGTT
The DNA here is from genome assembly GCA_963082785.1 of Philonthus spinipes. Classification (NCBI taxonomy): domain Eukaryota; kingdom Metazoa; phylum Arthropoda; class Insecta; order Coleoptera; family Staphylinidae; genus Philonthus; species Philonthus spinipes. The sequence continues at coordinate 23,310,427 of OY720299.1, forward strand.
GACTATCATTCATCGAATCTAAGTTGACAAAATCGCGTCTTCGAGAACGAACTCAGGAAATCCAAATAAAATAAATGAACCGTAACGACGAACAACACCAACGTACGTTACAAACTTGGCGCAGTCGGTAGGATTTCCTGTTAAAGAAGTTTGTTTGAGAAAACGTCGTCAACGTTCATCATCGAGGTTTCCACGTCGAAGCTACTTGGACATCATCATCGAGGTGCCCTCGCATGACCTGGATTTCCTATAAGAAAACTTGTTCAAGAACAAGCCAACGTCCGCCGTCGAGTTTACCACGTTGAAGCCACTTGGACATTATCAGCAAGGTACCCCAACAAGAGTCGAAGCATCCGCAGCCGGGCATCATCCAGAAGATGACCCAAGACCTGGTGTACGAGTCTGAAGTAATCAGATTCCACCGCAGGAGACATCAAGCTCTGTTCGAATTATTAAAACCTATTGTAAGTCGAATTTTCTTATGCAAATATAAGGGACTTTGTCAATTATTTTTTTCAATTTTTAGTATTTGTTTAGTATTTTTTATCAACAATAAAAATGGCTTTGAATACAGACTTTTATATGTTATCTTTTGCTTTAGACACATTTAAAAAATAAAACACATATTTTGAATATGCCAAAACTTCAAAATACAATAATCTAGATGACTTTATAAATAGGTGTAAAAATACAATAAATTTTGTACACGATAACGATAAGTCCAAATTTTTAGTTGTTATTAAAAGTAAATTGTTAGGTGAGGCTGATAGACGAGTTTTTAGCAGGGAAATAGATTCTTGGAATGAATTGAAAACATTTTTAAGGGTGCGGTTTAGAAGAAAGAGATAGCTATACAAATATGGGTAATCACTAATTTGAGTTAGATTGTTGTTGTGATAAATGAACAATATTGTATTATAATTAAAATAATCTTAAAATAAGCAGGAATTTTATCAGATAAATTAAACATTATTTTAATGTTTAGTTTCTGTGAAAAATAATTATGAAAAACAATGAAAATTGATCAAATTTATAGCAAATTTTAAATTAAATTTTTGCTAATAAAAACTTGTGCAATGAAAATTTAAAGGATTTCACTAAATTCTGCATTCAAATAACTTAGCAGACATGACCTATTAATTTCATGATATCTTACAATTTTCTTTTCTAACTTAAACTAGTAAATTGACGTAATACACGAAAATTAACGATTTATTTTTTATTTAGACTGACACTTTATACTTGGTAGATAAAAAATGTAAATACACATTCATATTATGAAATCCAAAAGAATAACTCTATTTTCAAACGATTATTTCCATTCTACTATATAGCTATCTCTTTCCACTAAACCGCAACCTTAAGGGACCATTTTTCGCCAATACTTACATATAATGATATATTTTCCGAATTAAGTTTATGTTTACAAAAAAATAATGAAACTGTCAATGAATATGTTACCCGAATTGAATATTGTCGGTTAAAGTATCTTAGAATTTTAAATATAAATTTAACACCTGTTGCTCGTGAAGCACAAATTGGCTTAGTTAATAATCATATTTTACAAGTTTTCCTGTTCGGCTTAAAAAAACCACTAAATACTGTTATAAAGGCAATGAAACCAAAAACCTTAGATGAGGCAATTTTAATGGCAATTTGCGAGGAGCCATATTTCTTTAAAAATAAAAATAATTTTAATAATCCTAGATTTTGTTATATTTGTTAAAGTAATTTTCACTCAATATCCATTTGTAAATTCAATGTTAATCAAATAAAACGATCACATGGATATCAATCAAATAAGCCAGTAGTTTCATGCAATTATTACAAACATTTGGGACACTCCATAAATAATTGTATTAAAAGGCAATATAGTAACAATAAGAGAGCTCATTTTAATGCAAATTATAAATCAAATTATTATAATTCACAATATAAACAATTTTATCCGAATTTTCGAAATACTCAAAATCAATCAAATGCTGTCTTTAATCAATCAAATGATCATAATCAAAATAGCTCTGTTGAAAATAATTTTAGCTCAATGGAATTAAGTCAGAATGAGAGCCAAAATAATCATTCTGCCTTTATTATTTTTGATGATAATAAACCTGCGGAAATACCTGTATATGCAGACATTTGTAAATTAAAAGATAAATCTCAAAATGCAGAAACTTTAAATGCTGAAGTTAGAAATTCTTATTTTAAAATCCAACCTACTCATCAAATTTCTAGAAATCCATCACCGCAATCTAACATTAAAGATAAAAAGGAATTAAGTAGAAATAAACACAGCCTGCCTCAAAAAGAAATAATGATAGAAGACAATTGCAACCAATCTAAGATAAATATTAAATCATTAACGCATTCTAATGGTTCTCTCAGAAAATCAAAACTCAGTATGAACTACAGAAATAAAGGAAAACAAAGATTAAAAATTAATTCTAGATTTAGATGAAATATTAAAGTATAAAATACATTTATTACAATCAACAATATTTATTGTATATATTTTTCATAATTTATTTATATGTTTATTAGTGATAGTTAAACATTATTTTATAGATAAGTCTGTATTTAGCCACTTGATATTAAAATTTTAATTTAAATGAATTAAAAATCCCTTAAAATATCCCTTATTGTAAGAAATTCGATATTCATTTTAATAATTCTTATATTCTAATCGTTATTTAGTGACAGTGTTAAGTGCAATATTTAATTAACAGCGAACTTATTTTATTTTTGTCTCATTCGAAAAAAATCAAACTTACATTTTGATATTTTTTCTTTTCTATAAGGGGAGGAGTGTAATATACCTCTCAATTGTATTTAGATTTAATGTTTTTATGTTGTATATAATGGTTATTTTTGTGTAGTTATCGCTTTGTATAGATAACATTGGAAATGGCAGTGATTAGTAAATTAAATATTTTGCACATTCCATTCCAAATCATCTATTGTTATTAATTAAACAAGATTATAATTGTTACTGAATGTTATGCATACAAGCTATTAGTGTATCTTATCACTTAAGAAATGATGTTGTTCTGGCGTTGAGGAGGACTTCTATTTCGGCAGTTGAGCAAGACAGTCAACAATCCTAAGTCCAAACACTGAATGTTAAAATTCTAAATTGCTGACCGATTGTATTTTCGTATGATTCGTATGATTTAAATTAAATACAAGTCTTTTAACTTTAAACCTCTTCGATTGGACTAAAGTTAAGTAAATCGCGTCTTCGACAAAAAAACTCAGGAAATACAAAGTACAAAAAGAACCGTAACGACAAATAACATCTTTGTACGTTACACTTACATACATAAACATCTATATTTCTGAGATTGGAATTTACAATTACAATACAGTATCTAACAATACACTAACGTTCACAATATATTTCCAACTCTGAAAGTGGCTATCGACCAGTGGTCTTTCAGCCATGTCATTCTTATTAAAATCGATGGAGAAACTTTGTGACCGGCACATCAGGGATTATACACTCAAGTGCCGACCACCACATAAACAACAACATGCCTACACAGCGGGCAAATTAATTTATTATTAATTAATATTGATTTAGTAATGATAAATTTAAAATTTATTTAAAAAATAACACATTGTTTTCTTTTGACTACAATTAATTCAAATTTCTTTCAAATAAAACACATTTCAACTCCTTCTCACTAAAGGCCTCGTTACTTTCCGAAAGGGATGAAAACGCCGTTTCCCCGGCATATTGATGAAACACGGCGAACGAGAAACAGTATGAATAAAACTTTTTATTTGACTGCAAGATTCAAGGATCCGGGAGCTCGATTTAATAAAGGGACGAAGTGCACAATAAAAATATAAAGCGCCACTTCTCGGCTGCATTTCCAGGCGTGTTTTTATTAAAAGATAAAAAAAAATACCGTCTAAATCGCACATTTCGCATATTCGCTCCCCGGCAGATAAAACTGAGTGAAAACTGTAATATCGAGAAAAATATGAATCGATACATGATTTGGAAAAACGAGTGGGTTATTTTTATAGCTATATTTTTGATAGTTTTTGTGAATTTTTGTTTGTATTTTGTGAATTTAAGAGGATGCCAATAAACTTTTTTTATATACTAAAAAAAAAAATGTGATCTATTACAAATTTCTCCATTATTTTCTTATAAACACTCTTTAGCGCTAAAGCATAAAATTTATTATTCAAATTACTGCGATAATAAAAATCAATATGGAAAAATCATTTCATTTTTTTCCACTCACAAAAAAGTACAAATTGATGCAAAAAAAACCTCTCCACTACAAAAGCCCTTTTTGTTCGCCACCATAAATTCTATCTAAATTACATCACATTATCGTATCCATAATAATTTCAACCCAATACATTCCCGTTTCTCAAACGTAGCTATATCTCGAACCAATTTCCCGCCCCTCCCTTATTATTCCCCTCCCCCCTTTCCCTGCACGAGAACGTCACAATTCATCGCGTCTCATTAAACAAAATTCTCGTTACGCCGTAATCAATTCCGTATTTTCGCAAACTTGACTTTCCTCCAATTCTCCCCGAGGAGGGTTAATAAACGGTCCCCGCCCTCCGCTGACATTCTTCCAAGCGGGCCTGTAGACAACCCCGCGATTGTTGCCATATTTAAATCAATAGGACGAGATATTTGCAGAATGCTGGAACGACGCCAGGAGGGTTTTTTCCACCCCGCACTCCCTTCTTTTACATTCTTCTTTATTTTAGTGCGTTTTCTGTTTTCAGACATTCCGTATCGAGTCGCATTACACGTCATTTATGTAAATATGACGGAAATAAGCAGCCCGTTGCTTCACCGGTGAATGTCTTCTCGTGTTTTGTCTTGAATGGATGTTAAGATTGGGGATCTTTCGGGATTGTTCGTGCGGTGCATAAAATTTAATGCGACGCCGAGATTTTATCCGGGGTTTTGATTTATGCGGTTGTTGATGTTGGTTCGGCCGTAATTTTGATGGATTGCCGCGATGTGCGGAATGATTACAATTTAATTAAAGATTTATGCGATTTGATGACATCTGTGAATTATTAAATCGGTTTTAATAGTTATTAATTTATAAACAAATTATTTATTAAGTAAATTCTTAATTTATTAAAATTGAAATATTTTTTCAATTAAATTCTTAATAATTTATTTAAAATTTTTCATGGAAATAACATCAACTTTTTACATCGTTTGTATAACTCGGATTGTTTTATTGTTGACTATAATTTCGACAATCTAAACGTGTCATTATCAAAACATTATTGACCATAGTCAACAATAAAACAATCTACATAACTGGAATTGTTTTTTTTTTTGTTGTTGTTGTTGACTATAGTCAATAATAAAACAATCTAGATAACTGGAATTGTTTTTTTTGTTGTTGTTGATTATAGTCAATAATAATAGGAAGTAAAAAATGTGTTTCATTTAATTGAATTACAACGTATAACAAAGTAAGAGCCTTAATAATTAACAAGAAAAAATATTTCATCCACTATGACTTTTAAAGTAAGGAATTAATTACCCATCACAATTTTCCCGTTTCCCCCCTTAAACTTATACTTACTTTCACGTTCCAGACGGTTTACAACTTGAAACCCAAATATGTGCTAATTTTCGAAAGTGCCCATCCATCCGGGGGCCCATTTGCAGTTGGCCTCGCGCTCGTAACTCCGGCGTCACGTTCGTCAGAACGAACGTAGCCCAGCTAGGATCGGGGGGCGATTAAATTTATAACTACCGTAAAACTCCGAACTAGCTTTAAAGCCCCCGGGGCCGTTACGCGTTATTCGGGATTTTCGGATTTTTACGGCCGCCGCGTTAATAATTGACGTTTATAATCCCGAATCAAAACGCCAATCTCCATACAAAACGCACTTGATTGCTCGTTAACGGGGCCATTAAGCTGAGCGGAGGTTTCGCTTATTAATTTAGAAGTTGTTTTAGAAAGTTTAACTGCTTTTGTTATGGAATTGCTTAAATGATAATACACTGTGGAAGGCGTAAAACTGGAGACGTAAACGATTCATATATTTAATTGTGAATATGCAGTTTCATCAAATGATAGCCACTGAATTTTTATTCAATTTTTATTAAATTAAATTTCCAAAATAAATTATTTATTAATACATATAGGCAATTCCAACTATATATAAATTAAAATTATAAAATGTAAAAATATTTGTCCTTTATCCTACTTATTTTTTATTAAACTAAATACAGGGTGGCGCAAGATTCCGATGAAGTCCAATATCTCAGTTATTTAGAAATTTTTAAAAAAATATTACTGACATAATTTGTAACTACGGTAAAACTTCACATTTTAAAATTAGTTTCATATATACAGGGTGTCCAATAATCACGTGACGTATCAAACATATGATTTTTTAAATGGAATGCTATATTTTTTATGTCGATTTTAGATTCTACGCTTAAAATTAATCATTTCTGGCATAAGGTTTATTAGGTCAATTTTTAATATTTTAAAAGTTATAAACAATTTAATGTTAAAATCGATGGAAGTTTAGGGCCTTATTTTTCAAAATTGAAAAACGATGTAAACTTTCTGTAAACGCAATTTAATTGAAAAAATGCTTAATAATATAAGAAATAATCGTTTGTTACCATAAAGCAAATGTTGTGTACAGGGTGAAACAATACGCAAAATGATTTTTTTCTTTTTTCACTTAAATGGAACACCCTATATTTTTTACACTATTTCAATAGAAAATTGGTTGATCTTTAATTTTTCTATAATAAACTATAGTCCTATCTGTTACCGTTTTTTAACAATTTCAATTCAAAGTACAAAATTATAAGTTTCGCTTATAATCTATAATTTAAGTAGGCTATAATTAAAACAAATGCAATTCATAATCGTTTTCTGACATTTAATAACATACTTACTTCCTAACCTAAAAGGATATTCAAATGACAATCGATGTTTAAAGGCGCATGCAAAATATAAAGAAAATAGTTGCTCGACGATTATTTAGCGACTTACAATGATTATTGTTACAAATTTTTTTTAAGAAAAAAATTGTAAAATGTTTGAATTAAAAAAAGATGATGTGATTGCGTGAAATAAATACATAAAAATGTTAATACTAACAAAATATAATGATATAAGTATTTTATTATTTCACTTAATATCTATTTTCGGTTTTTCAATCAATATGAATTGTTTAAATAAATCAATTTAACAAGCATATAGGAATATTTTAAATATTTTTCGAATAATAACCGAAAAATATAGTTGTTAGTTTTTAACAATTAAATTAATCATTTATTGAAGAAGTATGTTTAACTGCACCAGTGTTACAAAATATAACGTAAAATGTACTTTACTTACTAAATATGATATTAAGCGTAACTTTCACAACTAAATAAATTAGTTGTTCTGGCACGGCCTACTTTGATTAAAAATTCTGTACCAAATTTATATTTGAGATTAAATATCTCAAAAACGGTAAACGGTAGCTATTTAATATGTTATATAAAAAATGAAGAGTGATCAATTTTCTATTGAAATAGCATAAAAAATATAGGGTGTCCCATTTAAGTAAAAAGAGAAAAAAATCATTTTGCGTATTGCTTCACCTTGTATATAAAAATTTGTTTTAAGAGAAAAAAAGAGTACTTCTTTTATTATTAAGTATTTTTTGCATTTGTATGGCGTTGACAGAATGTTTATTTCATTTTTCATTATTGAAATATTAGGCTCTAAACATCTATCGATTTCAACATTCATTTGTTTATAACTTTTAAACTATGAAAAATTGACCTATTAAATCTTATATAAAAAATGATTATTTTTAAACGTAGAATCGAAAATCTTCATAAAAAATATATCAGTCCATTTAAAAAACATATGTTTGATACATCACGTGATTATTGGACACCTTGTATATATGAAACTAATTTTAAAATGTGAATTTTGACAGTAGCTACTAATAATGTAAGTAACATTTTTCTGTATATTTCTTTATAACTGAGGTTTTGGACTTCATCGGAATCTTGCGCCACCCTGTATATTTCGGAAACAATGTTTTCATCTTCAGTATTTATTTAAACTTCACTACTGAAGATGGAAACATAGTTCCCGAAATATATTTAGTTTAATAAAAAAAAATAATTATGAGAAATGACAACTATTTTCATTTTTATTTCTAATTAAAGTCTCCACAATCAACAACCAACATGAAGAAGATTAATTATAAAATGATTTATCTATTCAATTAATAATTACAAAATTTAATAAATAGTACGAGAAAAATAAAATAAATAACCTAGTTTGTTTATTAAATTTTAACCTATATTTAATTATTTATTTTATTCAAATAAAGTTATTAAAATTGAATCTTAGGGCAGAAAGACCTAATGTCAATAGCCCATGACAGAATACTAACACAGTTATTACTTATTATTATAATAAATTTTGTAAAATTTTGTTGTCATATTGTCTGAATAAAGATATTTGAATATATTGAATTTTAATTTAAGAATCCACCCCTACACCACCATTATGGTAGATTGGGATTTTAGATTATATATATATATAATTTAAGAATCGCTTTTATTTTCTTGTATTCCCTTTCGTTGAAACGACGCTTATTATTAGCAACTTAAAAAAAGGAACGTCGATTTTGATAAACTCCCCGAGCTTTTTCTTTATCGCATTACTCACTCAAATTCCGGGCCGCTCGAAAGCGCAATGAATTTATAATTTATAAATAGTGCGATTATTAATTGAGTTAGAAAGGAATCGTGCCGTTTCTGTTGCGAGTGATAAATTATGATGAACCGTGGGGGGGATATTTAAAAAGTTTCCTCGAAATTGGCCACTTGGTGAGCTTAATGTTCCGAACTTATTATTAACGACCCCTTAATTGCTGTAATTTTTCCACTAAGAATTTTTATTCGTGTCGGCATCGTGAAAGAAACCGTGATTACTTTATTCAAAGAATAAAAAAATAATATTAATGGAATTCTGTTTAATTATCTTCTATAATAATTATTACAAATTTTATATTGATTAATTTAATAATAATCTTTATAAATATACATACACACGTCTTTGTACATCTGTTAATTAATAAAATAAGCGAAGAAAAAGTGAACAAGGTTGAAATAGTTCTACCCCCGGGTATTGTCAAATTGCAAAATTTTTACATTACTTATGTTGTGTTGATTTTCATAGTAACCCTTGAATTAAAAGCCAGATTCGTTGTTTGCGTCAATATGCATTATAGATACTTACTGTTTCAGCGTAATGCGAGCAATAAATAAAACTTAAAAAGTGAGCTTAACGTATGCAGCGTATATTCAAAAATGGCGTATTATATTGAAATATTACATTTACAGTTTTCTCACACCCCCTCCTTTTTATTCTTTCCTAACTTTACTTTTATTTAGAAGCCTTGTACATTTTTACTAATTTCTTTTTATTTTTTTTTATTTAATTATATAAATTTTTAATTATTTAAATTTAATAAATTTACACATGACCCCTATATGAACTTTTACAAAGTGTTTTCATATACTTACGTAATGTGAATTAGAAAAGAAAAGAAAAGAAAAGAAAAGAAAAGAAAAGAAAAGAAAAGAAAAGAAAAGAAAAGAAAAGAAAAGAAAAGAAAAGAAAAGAAAAGAAAAGAAAAGAAAAGAAAAGAAAAGAAAAGAAAAGAAAAGAAAAGAAAAGAAAAGAAAAGAAAAGAAAAGAAAAGAAAAGAAAAGAAAAGAAAAGAAAAGAAAAGAAAAGAAAAGAAAATAATTGATCATTTGTTTAAATTAATACATTGTAATAATAGGAAAAGGATTTATTCACTTGGACACAGTTGTCTAAATAAATTAAATAAAAGAACTTGAAAATAATTAATTAATAAATAATTAATAAATACAAGTGAATAAATCCTTTGTAAATATATTTTCATAATAACAAACCCTTTGATATATTCAAAATTTAATTTAAAGTATTTATTTTAACAATTTTAAAATTGCAATAATTTATTTTTAATCCTTTTAATTTCATCAATAATTTCACGAATAAGTCAGTCAATAAATATAAAAAAAATATTTGATTATAAAAATTCAAATAACGTATACGAACACTTTTTCATATAAGCCCCTTTGTAAACATGTATGGATTATAATTAATTGCTGTTTGATTAATACAATAGTTTTTTCTATTATTATTCGCAGAAATGTAATCGAATGTCAGTTATTGCCGAAACGAAATATGTGGAATTAATAAAGTTATCGATCCGCGTTTAATTAAATTTAAATCCACCGACAATTCCGAGTAATTGGATTGCTGAAATTCTGATCAATTCAATTTTTTTTTTGTTTTGTTAAATTTGATTGTAATATCTGGTAACTGGGATATTTAATAAATAATGCAATAATAACATGAAAATTATGCAATTGCAAATAATTAGAAGAGTAAAACTGAGTTTTACTATATTTTAGCAGTTACAAATAATGCTCACTGAACTTCGCCTACTCTTTATTTTATGTGTCGCGATGTAAACGACGATTTCCTTGAAAATACGGACAATAACGCATCCAAAAGAAATTCGTAAATTTTCTTTATTACAAAACCTTTTCAACTTATCCAGATGATACTGTAATACATGCACACATTTTGTCTATGTTTGAGTTAAAATCTTTAGCATCGCGTAGAAAGATACGTTCCATGAGATGGCTGTATCAATTATTACATGGAGAGATTGACGAACCTAATATTTTTTCTTTTATTAATATACATATACCGCGGTGTGTAATTAGAAGTGTTAACACGTTCAAAAGTAGGATTAGTTTTACAAATTTGTATTTTAATTCACCAATTAATATTATGCTCCGTATTCACGCCATTATACAGGACCACATAGATATATTTAATTGCACGAATCGACAATTCACAAACACTATATCAAATATATTCTAGTACCCACGAAATTCTAAATATCGTTTAAATGTAACTTTATACGTATTTATTCCTTTTTTATGTATAATTATTTTTATGTGTCTGTTATTATATCTACGTTTTTGAAATGTTTTCCCTGTTTTTAGAACTATGTATCTGTTGGAAAATAAACAGTTATTATTATTATTAACATAGGTGCTACCGTTTTTTTTAAGTGTTTAAATAGTTTTATTGCATTCTTTGTGTTTGGTAGAACATCTCTACAAACCAGGGTAATCTCTGGAACTTTCATAATTTGGGTATTGTTGTTAAATGTTTGTATATTTATTTCATTTCTGTACCATTTTCCTAACGGTAGAATTTTACCATCACTACTTACACTCCCGGGGCGAGGGGGGAGGAAATTGTAACTCTGTAAATATCAGCGTTCCTCTAACTTTTGAAGAGTAAATATCTAAAATATAAAAAAAATGTTTTTCTTCGAACAAACGAGATTTTACCTCTAAAACAGTATGCTTATATTTTGTTTCTTAGTATACAAGTACTATCACTACCTACACCCCCGAGGCGAGGGGGAGGAAATTGTAACTCAGTAAATATTAGCGTTCCTCTAACTCTTGAAGAGTAAATATCTAAAATATAAAAAGGTGTTTTTCTTCGAACAAACAAGACTTTGCCTCTAAAACAGTATGCTTATTTTTTATTTTTTTTCTTAGTATACAGGTAAAGACGTCATCATTATTATTATCGATTCTTCAGTTTTACACCGGTTATTATTCACTAATCAAAATTATTGAAATTTCCAATTTATTTGTCACCTTTTTAGTTGAAACTTTATAAATGTAAATTGATTGTAAATTTCATTGATTTAATAGAAAATATTTAGAGAATAATACAAATTTCCTAACACTGAATATTTCATACAATTACTTTATGAAGAAGAATCTAACATTTTTGTATAGAGATTATTCATATAAAATTAATTAAGAAAATATTGTTCTATGCATCTAAAGAAAAAAATCAGAGAAAAAAAAAATAGTTAATAAACACAATTAGCAAATCTACATATGGAAATGAGAGATAGCATTCGTGTGGGGAGTGAGTCGGTAAAAAATGTTTAAATGACGAATTATAAAATAACTATCGAATTACACCTTTTAACATATAATTCGATAGTTATTTTATAACTCGTCTTTTAAACATTTTTTTAACAATCGTGTGTGGGGAATCCACACGAATGTTATCTCTCATCGCTATTTTTAACATATGCAGATTTAAATAAAATGAAACAAAGATGATTCATGCAGATTTTCTGATAAACACATTAACTATTTTTTCTCTGAATTCTTCTTTAGATGCACAGAAAAAATCTTTATCTACAGAACATATAAATATACATATTTACACAAAAAACAATATATAAGATTATAAACGCACTTAAATAAATTGGCTATCGACCAACGGTCTTTCGTCCTGATTTTTTAGTTGTTTTTTTTTAATTTATTTAATTTTATTTTCTTCATTCGTCTATGTATTACTGTCAATTAAACTAATGTCATTGTGAAATGAAGAGAATAATGCATGAATAATCATGTTTTGAATTTTTGCTTTGTATTTATTCGTATTACTTATGTTATATCGTAATAATAAATTAATTATAATTATCAATATTATTTCAATAATCAGTATTTAACAACTATCAACTTATATCAATTTAAATATTTCCTTTAATAATCAATTTAGATCACCACAACAATTCCCCATTATTCTTTCAAATCATGTTTGTCATTCAGTTTAATTTTAAATACTAGAAACAGAGATAGCTTCGGGAAACGTAAACAATAACTTAAGTAGATTGATGGTCGATGTAAATAGTATTGATAATATAAGAAATAATATGAAATCAGTCATTACGCACGTAATCACCATTTTTATCATGTATTTACTTTTGTTTAGTTTTTAAGTTTTGTACAATTTATGCCGCATTCTGATTGTAACTCTCGTGTGGAACACTCGAAGAATAAGACCAGAAATTATTTTTTAAAGCGAAAGTTTTTATTTAAACAACCTCCGAAAGAAACAGTAATACCCACAACACTCGCAGAAAGTTAATAAAAATTAATATTTTTCATTACATACCATATAAAATCACCCATTAAAAATTTAAGCAGATGTTTCAATAATTTAGTTTGTGATATTTTTAAAGATTCCTTTAAATTAATTAAAAAAAATGCTTTGAATTTATATGTATTATTTATAAAAATCTCATATAGTCTTAATTAATGAATGTTATATTTATTTATATACAAACATCTTTATTTAGACAATAGAATTACAATTCTTTACAAATATTTATATTTACAATACATATTGATGGGTTAGTGGTCTGTCATGGGCTATCGACCGGAGGTCTTTCTGCCCTATATTTATTTATATTATTAATGTTATGTTTAATTTTTAATTTACATGTTTTTATTATTATTATTAAATATTTTGTTAATTTCCCGAAATTTTAAATATGTACTCAAAATTATATTTTCTAATTATGTCTGTATTTCTGGCTTCTGGCTGTTGGGCATAAAAAAATTATTATTCTTAAAATAATCTAAATGTAGAGTTTATGTATATTCAACATCTTTATTAACACACAGATAAACACATACATACTTATTGTTATTATAATATTTAAACTTAAAAAAAGATAACATGAAATAATGTTTACAGTAACAGTTAACTGTAAAATGGCTATCGACCAGAGGTTGTTCTGCCTAGGTTTGTCATTTCTGTCTAGCGTCAGTCATCAATGAGTGAAAGAATGAAATGATAAATGTGTTTGGTGGGGTTTTGTATTTCGGAGGAATTTCGAGGTTTCTATGCAAATAAAATAGGGATAGGACCCTGTAATTAAAAGGATTTTTGGAGAATTTTTCGGAGAGGAATTGAAAGGGTTCTTCTATGGGAATAACAAAGGTAGCGTCGTAGAAGAATTGGCTTGGAGGATTATGTAGTGGGTTTGAAGGATGTCGGAGTTTAGTAAGGGTTCTAAGGGAAGCTCGCTCACTAACCAGGAAGTGGTGTAGGGTGGGTTTCTGGATTGTCGAAAATAGAGTGTAGAGTTTATTTAAATATAATTTCTGGTTTAATCATCATGATGATTGCAACCATAAATACGTAGTAATTCATGATTATATTACTGAATAAACGCTTACTATGTTTTACCACAACTGTGGTGTTTTTTTTTATTTTTCTAATTTCTACTTATTTAATTTAATACACAAAACCAACTCCCTTGAGACCTATTTTTTAATATTATTCTGTTTTTTTTTTTCAGGTATGTCAGGACAACACCTCCTCCGAGAATTGTAAGTTAAAATTCTGTAATGATATTAAATGAATTCTTCTTTTCTCGTGCACAACAAACAACAATTTGGCTTTTTGTGAAACGCACAATGCAATATTTAAAGAGAGGGAATCTTATGTACATCTAGAAACTATAATTAAAATTAAGCATTCATAAAAAAATAAAAATTACACAAAAATAATCGTATATAATATATTAAAGGAAAAATTAAAGGAATACAGATAAATTCGATATTTTTTTCTCCGCGTAACGTTTTGTGGTAATTTCAGCGACACAACAAAGTTAAACTAACTAATTGCTAATCTTCTTTATGTTCACATCACGATAGTTTCCAACTCCTTCCATTACCTTTCTTGTTTGAATTGCCATTTGACGTCAGTTTTACAATGTTTGCAACGCCATAAATCGATCATATATGGCAATGGTTAAGCGTATTCTATTCCTACCTCGTCTTCTGACATACAATCCAGTCTGCCCCCACGGGAAACACTGCGATGGAACGTTGATTTTTATTTTCAAAAAAAATTGGAAAACCTCCCGGAAGGTCCGACCATTTTTGATCATTTCTTTTGCCCTAGCGATATCAGTCGGTGCTAAATCACCGATTAATAACTGATTTACAAACAAATTAATGATAGTAAATAGAAAGAAATATGAAATTTTGTCGAGGGAGAATACGCATTTCAGATGTAAGGCAACACTTAGCACAATATAATACAATTTAACTTAGAGATATTAACATGATATTACAAGTCGCAAGTTTTAACAAATGAATCTTTAACCTGGTTCTCATTAATCAATTGATGAAACATGATCACAATATTAATGGGTTGAAAAATACACTTGATTTGTTTTACTACTTAATTTATTTCCTCCGACTAGTTTCGACCTTCATAATGACGAGAGTCGAAACTAGTCGGAGGAAATAAATAATAACAAATCAAGTGTATTTTTCAACCAATTAATATTTTAACAAATGTTTTAAAAAATGATATATGGTAATAGGAAATGCGACACTATCTAAATCTAGTCAGTAAAACAAATGAATAAAATCACAGGAACGGATCCTGTAATTTTGCCGATGAAATAAAAATATAAATTGAAGAAATTCCAGTGCCAATGAAGAAGAAAGTCCAGAGATAATTTAAATTAATTAAATTAAATTGATATTCCTCTTAAATTATATATATATCTATGAATTGTAGAAATTTAAATGTACAACATTGAGATATAATTTAAATTAATTAAATATAAGTGGAAAAGAAACATCTCCGATGGTATCTGAACCCATCTCCCTCAATTTCTAGCCGAGTGCATTACCTACAGTGTTATTATGTTTAAAACATGTTGTTTTAAAACATTGTTTTAAATTTGTTTAAAAACAAATGTTGTGTTTTAAACGGTTTCGTTTTAATCACGTTTTAAACAGTTTTGTTGTTTAAAATGTGTTTAAAACATGTTTTAAACGTTTAGTTTTTTAATTGGTCTTATGTAATAATTATTAAATTTACAATATATACATAATTAAAAAAAGAACGGAAAGGTTTATAAAACATAATGGCAATTTAAGCTTAAACTAAACTGATTTCAAGTGACTTTTGAATGACTGATCACTCAATAGAGCACTGTGATTACTTATCAAATTAATCATTTAATGTAGGTACTTAGTATATTAGATATGTATATGTGTCAATTAAAACTTCTTTTATTTAAAAATTTACGTATAAGTAAACATTATATATAAATAAATGAATCGCATTATACAAAAAGAACAATTCAAAACGCAAGAAGAATTTGCCATATGAATATTTTATATAAAATACATGTATACAATTATTACAAAACCCAAACACGTAACATAAATAAATATAATTTATAACACATAGCACAAAATCTGTTTATTAATTATTCATGTAGTCGCCATTATTTAATTCTCTAATAATGGTGACTAATTTTGAAGCCTCTTCGATTCCTAGCCTGTTTCGGAGCTTTGAATGTACTAAGCCAAATGTTGAAATAAGCCTCTCTATACTAGCTGATGATGCCACTGCTTTGTGCACCTGCATCACCAAGTCTAAAGTTTTAGGATTCAATCTACTTGTTAAAGACCTCCACCATGAAATTGGTGTGACATTTTGAATGGTTTCGTCACAAAACAGATATTTATTAAAAGAGGTAGTCATTGCTTAATAATTGTCAAGCAATGACTACCTCTTTAATTATAATTAATAACATCAGAAAGACTGCTATTAAATTCTTCAGCTGCATAGAAGCAATAGAGTCTTTTCAAATGCGTTTGGCTTAAATGTCTCCCTCTGTACCGATGATCTAATAAATTTGCTAAGTATTAGGCTGGAGTTAATGCCATATTAAAAAGCTTTTTAAATTGATTTTTTCGTCGATAGTATATTAATTACTATTAAGAATATCTTTATTTAATTTTAGCCAAATTTCGGTTGCTTCTGCAATAGAACAATTGTCGGCTTGAACTTTGTAGAGCGCATTGGATATCATTTTTAATTTGATTACAAACTGTTGTGTTTTTAATTTTAAATCCATTTTATGAACTATTTCATAGATTTCGGGTTGAATTAAATTTTTGAACTCAGTACATACTTTTGAAATTAAATGCCATTTTTTTATGTACGAATCTAAAGAATCTACCAATAAATTCCAACGCACATCGTGAGGCAACAGCAATGCGGATGCCCCATCTTGTTTTAATTTTGCTGCTGGTATGTGATGGTTTCTAAAATATTTAATGATTTTTTTAATTTCATCTTTAACCCAAACATCTATATCTTTGCAAAACAAATTCAAAATATGGGCTGAACAGCCATATGCAATAGTATTTGGAAGTCCAAAATCTTCCAATTTCGGGAGATTATTTCTTAATTTAGTCATATTGCTGGCATTATCTGTGACTATACTGCGTATCATACAATTAAAACTTTGACATTTTTTTCAAAACATTCTCTATTAAGGCAAACAAATATTCAGTGGTGTGACTGTTGTTACCTGAATCAATTGCATCAATGAGATGTACAGTGCCGTTCATTACATTTGTTATTGTGATGCAAATAATTGGCTCATTGTGAATATTACTCCAACCGTCTATCGCTATGCACGCAGTTTTATTCTTAAAATATTTTTCCATGTTCAAAAAAGATCAAACTATATACTTCATTCAACAATTCGTTGCCGATTCTCTGCCTTGTTGGTGGTTTATATCCCCGACGCAAAAGATTCACCTTTTTTTTTTAAATTGACAATGATCCGCGTGACAATGATCTAAAGACTTTTTCTGTTTATTTGACGTTCGAATTAAGAATGAAGATGGTGAACCTGTGTAATTGTCGGCAATAGAAACTGCGGAAGATGATCCCGGTCTGCTACCCTGCTCGTCCAGCGACGAGATGGTTGAGTTCGATGGCGTTATTTCTGCACAATCCATATCACTTGCATCGTCTATAATGAATAAATTCATCAATACAGATCCTATATTATTTTCTATTGTATAAACTTACCCGTAAGTTCGTCAGATAATTCCTTTTCATATGCGGTTCTTTTAAAATGTGGCATACGAAAACAATGTTTTACGTGTTGTTTTAAACGATCAACAAGACCGGACATTTCTTGTTCACAGTGTTTACACTTGGTTAGTTTAAACTTGTCACCTTTTATTTTAATAAAGTGATGCCGTATAGGATCTGCTTTTCTACCACTTTTACCACTCATTTTATACTTATTACGAGCGTAACACGAGGTAATGCAAGTCGAGTCCTGTGCGACAGCAACGTGAGAAGTGCGAATATGCGCTGCCAACCAAAAAATTAAACAACCCTTTATTTAATTGCAAATACTGATGCAATCATGCGGATGTAATTGGGCGTATTCATCAAATAAAATTATTGAGAGTTTACTGCCAATAGATGAAGAATTTTCTGATGAATGCATAGTTAACCGTGAAAGTATGTAGCGATCGTTAATTTTACAAACGTAGAATACAGTACGCTTGGTCTTAAAATTGAGAACATCAGAAATCGGGACGCATATTCCATATTAAAATAAGCAGTTATCACAATGTTTTAAACGTGTTGTAAACACTGTTTCAATGAAAAAAACAAGTTTTATAAAAAAAACATGTTTGTTTTAATTAAAATTTAAAAAGACGTTTTTTAACAACCCTGTACACTACACAGATACCTGTGATATCAAATCTCCATTCAGTGCTTCAAGTCCACTTATATTTAATTTATACAGAAATTCTTGTAGGACCCCAGGATGACACACAGCGCTTACCTGTTCCCATCTGAAGTCGAATAATGGAATGGAAATGCAAATGTCGCAATTTTTAATTAATTAATTAAATTCATATTTCTTTGTTGAATTATATTTGTATAAATTAAATAAAAATTATTTGAAAATAATTAAGAAATTATTTTCACATTTAGCTCTGTGATATTTTGTCTTACGTTACGTAAGTACTTTAAACAAATGCACATTAAAACAACTACTTCCCGGGAAAATACCCCGCCAGACATAGAATTACATAATGTACACCTTCTGTTGCATATCAATAAAATATTGCATAATGCAACAAATTTTTGATCCGAGAAAATTTCAATGTAAAAAAACAAAAAGGACGTTACTTAAACTAAGGCCATTTGGAGACACGTGTTTCGGGATCTATCCCTCGCCAGTACAGCTCTACCTTATAAAATTTTCCCGACTTTAACTTTAAAGGACAACAATCCATTTTTTGATTTATTTTTTATCTACTGTTAAATGTTCATTCAAAAACGTATTTTACCGAATTCATCGGGGAAAGTACCATGGTGGACACATCGCCATTTTTTTTAAATTAATTTAAATAACTGTAACCATGTGAATGAACACTCATTTATATTTATATTTATATTTATATTTATATTTATATTTATATTTATATTTATATTTATATTTATATTTATATTTATATTTATATTTATATTTATATTTATATTTATATTTATATTTATATTTATATTTATATTTATATTTATATTTATATTTATATTTATATATATATATGAAATTGATGAAATTCCAGTATACGACACTGACATATAATTTTAAAAAAGAATATCAATTAATTAATTAAGCATAAAAATCCTATATTTTTCTTATTTAATGCACACTGTATATCAGATAATTTTATATCGCGATAAAACCACATTGTTTTTTTTAAACACACGAAAGTTACAAATTGTGTGTAAACGAAAGTGAAGTGCATTAAAGATTGTTGATAATGCCACCAGCTTTAGGGACATCAGGTTGTAATTTTTACTACTAAACAAACGATATCGGATTAGAGCTGAATAAACAACACGCGAAGTTCATTTCAGGGCAACAACAAATAAAAAATAATAATAATTCGAAAGCCTCGCACGTCTCACGTAAATAAATCAATTATTTCGCGTGAACGTTACATAACGTGCTCTTAAACGAACAGCGGAGAATAATAAACAAAGTGGTGATAATAATAATAGGATGAAAATAAATGCACGCGGTTAGGTTTAATCAAGGCACGCGAATTTGGTTTATTTGTAAGTTTATTTTAATTCAGCGAGATTCACAGTTGGAATATAAAAAATTACTAATTCTTAAGGATTCTACTTTGTTATACATAGTTATTCGATTAATGAAAAGACTTTTTTAAACTTTGTTTGTATAACTGAAATTTATTTAGTGATTACAGTTTC
Source organism: Philonthus spinipes (assembly GCA_963082785.1). NCBI lineage: Eukaryota > Metazoa > Arthropoda > Insecta > Coleoptera > Staphylinidae > Philonthus > Philonthus spinipes. The sequence continues at coordinate 23,330,472 of OY720299.1, forward strand.
GACGTCATTAACGAGTCATTATCAAACTAATAGTTAGTTAGTTAGTTTGATAAACTAACAGTTAGTTTGATAATGACGCGTTAATGACGTCGAAACAGTAGTCACTAAATAAATTTCAGTTATACAAGCAAAGTTTAAAAAAGTGTTTTCATTAATCATATAAAAATTTGTTTAATCGAACGAAAAAGTATTCTGGGTTATTCGCAATCCATTCGTAAGTGTAATTTATTATTAATTATGTTTAAATATTAAATGCTGGTTTCTGCGCCCTCTGTAATTTACGAAGATGCGTGAAAACCAGACGTGCAAATCATAATTCGATCTGCGCACTTCTTCTTGCATTAGCTGCAAGTGAGTGTGTTTGCTAAGAATAAATATTAGTGTGTTGATAAGTGTGGATTTTATTTCCCGAAAAATTTCGCAGTAAGGTATACCACTCGAAACGTTGCTGTCGATGACGACCCGTCAGTAAAAGCACGATATGTGGTTCAGACTATACAGATAATTTTAACAATATAACATAAATAATTACGATACATGTAGGTGTTAGTCTGTCTTTCTGCCTAGATTGTATTATTATTATTTTATATTTTGATTTGTGACAACATTATAAAATGCGACTCTATTGAATATTTAAATAATCTCGTTATAATTGGTGGGCGATGTAATTAATGGGGGAGCTCCAATTATCGGTTTTTACTGATTATTAAAATATTTATTCGATGAGCGCGGTAATGAATACAATTGGGATCAAATTATTATCCGCCCGCCTCTCTCTAATTGCGGAATTAACGATGGCCGATTATCCCGGCGCATACACCATAAATGCGTTTCGCCGTGAATTTCCCCAATGGCTTATAAAATGCAAATTAAATTGTCTGAATATTTCAGCCGCGATGAAAATAGCCGTGAAACAGCAAGAAAAAAATATAGAAGGAAGAAAACGGAAGAGGAAATGAATGCGTGTACGTATAAGGAGATTTTATTTTATTTTAGTTTGCCGGGAAATGGAGATTCATTATAGAAAAGAGGAGTTAAAAAAAGTGTAAATAGTAAATAAATTATTCAAATTTATTGTAGTTATGTGGGTGAAGAGATAAATGAGATGAGTTCCATTTCAAAACTTGTGTTTATTTTAACTTGCTCCAATTTCTATTTCAAAACTTGTGTTTATTTTAACTTGCTCCATAAGATTAACTAATTTTACATATCTCTGGCGACGTTCATACCATCAAAACGCAGCCGCCTTATCAACTCATCGAGAACGAAGTTCATTGTAACTCGAAGCGTACTTTCCGTTTAGGTTTAATTTTTTGAGGTGATGGAAGGTGGGCTGAAGGTATCCAAAGTGTATGCAGGTTTAACTCTATCTAATCTAACACAAACTGGTTTTCTACTACATATGAATCAAAAGTTAAATTATTTACGATAAATGAAAAAAACAATTAAAAGAGGAAGTATAATAAAGGAATAATAGGGGCGAATCCGATTTAACAATTAAATATAAGAATGGCAATCCATCCACTTTAAAGTCCCATATTACTACTAGTACCAGATTAAATGGACTTGAGTTGAATCTAAAAAAATGTGTTTATGTTCCTTTTTATCGGGGTCGATATAGTAAACACTATTACTACATTGATAATAATGCATTAGAACAAAATTCAGTAATAAAAGACTTGGGTGTAATATTCACATCAAAACTATCTTTTGATAACCTTTGCTTTGCTTTGTTACAAGCATGAGCTATATGCTTGTAACAAAGCATTAAGAACACTGGGCTTTATAAATCGGTTTTCAAAGGACTTTCAAATAAATACAATTAAGACATTGTACTTATCCCTTGTCCGCCCACATACTGAATACGCGTCTTATATATGGTCTCCATATACAAAATCAGCAAGTATTGAATTGGAACGGGTTCAAGGCAAATTTCTTAAACTATTGCATTATAGAATACATGGTCATCTTAGGTCATTCAGTCATAGTGGTATGTTAAACCAATTAAATATTAGGTCGTTAGCAGAAAGAAGGTTGTTTTTGGATATGTCGTTTCTTTACAAAATAATAAATGGAAGCATACATTGTAGTGAGTTACTGGGAAGGTTAAACTTTAATTTACCGCGTGGGCCTCAATCAAGCCCCTTTTCAGAATTGCCTTCCACTCCACTCGCTATGGGATGTTTAGCTCTCTGAATAGAATGATGAAGATCGCTAACCATTTGGCCAATGAATACAATTTTGAGTTATTCGCAAACACATTTTTCAAATCTCGCTGGCATCGTTTAAATGCTTCCATTTTATCTAGTATTATTTCGAACTAGTCATAAGTGTGTATGTAATTTTTTACTTCATTTTTTTTTTCATATATGGGTCCCGTTTTAAATACTATTAAAAAACTAATCTGTGATAATTTCCGTCCTATTCTAATCTACATTATATTGTTTGTATTGTTTTTATTAATATTTTATAATTGATTTTTTTAGTATTTGCTATTGCAATGCATTTACATAATTATACATACATTATCTTGTCAATTATCTATTTGCTTGCTGTATTCGAGATTGCAATCATTTTATATATACAGTATAAATACAATATTTTTTTCAATAGTAATTGCCTTATTAAGTTGGGATAATTATAGTTTGAGTTAGTTTAGAATTAGTAGTTATATATTATTGTTAATTATATTTTGCTTTTGCTCTTTTTTTTATTAATAGTCTACTGTTATTTTTTGTTATTAGTTATACTTATAGTACTGCACTTTATTATGTAAAAAAGGTGAATTCCGTAAATAAATACAAATATAAAAAAAAATGAAACAAACATGATTAATCATTGCCAGAAATTTTCATTGTATTAGTATTAAACATTTATTACCAGAATGTAGGCGGAATAAGAGGTAAAATAAAAAATTGTCTAGTACCTAAAAAAATCTAATACTTCGAATCAATGATGAATCGTTGTCTTTTGTCGATGAAGCTCGAAATTAATATTTAATTTTGGACAACAATTTACATTAAAAAAACAAATTAATTGGTGCTAACATTTGAATAATTTTGTTATTATAAAGAACACAGGAGTGTACCGACGATCAGACATAAATAACCAATTGATTGGTAAAACGGACTTCTAAAATATATGATGGATAACATAGATGTATATGATTTTTGTACTTTTTAATCTGTTTCTAGTAATTAAGTCTATACAAGCATTATAAACAACGACCACAAAATAAAAAAAAATGGCTCAATACTAGAGTGCCCAATTGTTTCTGTCTCCACGGTTGGGTATTTTCTGTTAGAATATACTGGTCGCTACAAAGTATGGAAACACGGCTCTCACGTGAAAACGGCTTAAAACATAACCACCAAAATTGGGATTTCTAAATGGGATATTTTCTTGAACAATTTCGCGTGAAAAAATCAAAAATGATTCTCAGAATTTTCGCATACGGATTCCATCTTGATTATTTTTAAATAGAATTCGATTTTTTTTATTTTGCAACTTTTATAGACCTTATAATACTGATTACAACCAGTATTTTTTTAAATACTTGTCTTTTCATCGATAAACCGGACTTTGAAAAGAATGGAAACAAGCAAACTAGTACTTTTTCTAAATGCTGCAATACCACAAATGCATGTTCTATTGTTGATCAAAACTTAAAAAAATATTAAACGGTCAAATGAAACAATAAAATATTAAACAATAAATGATTTTTTATTTTACAATATATGTTCAAAGTGCTCTCCATTAACTTCTTGGCAGTAATGAATACGCTGGACAAAGTGTTGTAATGAACTAGTTAAAATATTAGGACGAATATTTGCAATTTCGGTTCTTATGCGTTCTTCTAATTCTTGTATATTGTGTGGCCTGTTGTTATAAACTCGAAAAAATCAAGTGGAGTTAAATCGGGCGACCTAGCAGGCCATTCAATCTTTCCTCTCCTGCCTATCCATTTGCTGGGAAAAGTTACGTCTAAATATTCACGTACTATTAGTCCGAAATGAGCTGGTGCTTCGTTTTGCTGAAACCATATGTTTTCAGCTGGATTAGCCTGAGTTTCATAATTTGGGAATATTTGTCTAAGTCTGGGAACAACCTGTTCTTGCAAAAGCTGTAAATATGTTTCAGATGTCAAATTGCCATTAATAACAAAAGGGCCGAAAATATGCTGCCCAATTATACCACACCAAACATTAATTTTTTGTGGACGCTGCGTATGAATCTGCTCCATCCAATGTGGATTTTTGTTTGACCAGTATCTACAGTTATGGCGGTTAACTTGTCCATTTAAGCAGAAAGTTGATTCATCGGAAAAGAGCACACGGTTAATAAAATTGGCGTCCTGGTTTATCCTATTCATCATAGTTTCGCAAAATCCAATTCTGCGATCAAAGTCATCTTCATTCAATTCTTGTAGCAGCTGAATTTTGTAGGGATGATACTTTTCAATTTTCATTATTTTTTGAACTGATCTCCTGCTCATGTTGTTATTGAAAGCCAATTGCTGCACCGAAGTTTTTGGATTTTGAACTACATCTATCATGAAATTAAATGAATTTTCTTCATTTGTAACAGTTTTTGGTCGTCCAACTTTTGGACGATTTTTAACAGTTCCAGTTTTATTAAACCTATTCCATGTTTTAAATGCAACTGACCTGGAAATAGGTTCTCGATCTGGATGATTTACGTTGAAAAGATTAGCAGCTTCGGCAAAGCTTCGTTTTCTATCCCCATACCCAATCATAATGAGAATCTCTATGCGATCCGTTTCACTCAAATGTGGCATTTTTGCAACAACCAGTTACTTACTAATGTTTTTTACAAGTTTCACAGGCTAATGAAAACTGTTTTCAAAGGCAACTATTTTTTTAAGTTGACATTGTTAATTTTTATGTTTAAGTTTGGACCAAAAATAGAATATTTACAAAACAAATGAATATGAAAAAATAAAAAATACAAGTTGAAGGCCTTAACGTACTTTAAACCTTTGCAAAATTTCAGGACATTCCGATAATCCGTTCTCAAAATATTTCGCTGTTTTCATACTTTACAAAGTCCGGTTTATCTGTGAAAAGACAAGTATTTAAAAAAAAAAAGGTATATGGTTGTAATCAGAATTACAAGGTCTATAAAAGTTGTAAAATAAAAAAAATCGAATTCCATTTAAAAAAATTCAAGATGGCGTCCGTATGTGAAAATTCTGAGAATCATTTTTGATTTTTTCACGCCAAATTGTTCAAGAAAATATTCCATTTAAAAATCCCAATTTTGGAGGTTATGTTTTTAGCCGTTTTCACGTGAGAGCCGTGTTTCCATACTTTGTAGCGACCCTGTATAATTTTTAAGTTCATATATGCTCGAGGGAAGCAACTATTAAAGTGTCTTTTAAATAGTAAATTATTATCTAAAATTAAATTTTCAAGCTTCATCGAAAAAAAAAAAATACAACGTTTCATCATTAATTTTAAATTGTAGCAGTTTTATTTAGATACAGAAAAATGGTTTAATTTTTCTAATACGTCAATAGTAATTAATAAAAAGTTTAATAATACAATATAAATTGTTATATAATTTTGAAATTATTCAAGATAAATTATTTGAATTACTTCTATTTTTTTAAAATAACTGTTATAAATGTGAATGAGGGTATTCCCAGAAGTACCTAACCTAAAGAGAACTCACAAAAAAAAAAACAGAAAAAATACTTTTATTTATCTAATTCCCTAGTAATTCCCTTTTAGCTCGATATACTTTTCCCATCACTGTTCGAATGCTTCGGTACCCTCTGAGAATCATCAAGCTCCTCAAAATAGCCATCAATCACAGAAGAGGTGGAGTTTCATTGTAGCCAAATCTTTTACTCAAATCAATTTTCTTCAAGTTTTGAAACAGAAAATAATCAAAAGGGAGGAAGCAAATCGAACATTTACTCATTGCCATTTTCGGCATCACGATAACGGATATCTGAACTGATTCATTGCCTTGATGAAGCAAAACTTTCTTTTTACCTAAAATGCGGCCGTTTTTCATTGATTACAATAAATTCGTATAATAAACGGAGTTGATAGTTTTTTCCTTTCTGAAAATAATCTATAAAAATTACTCCAGAAAACTGACGCCAAAAATCTTACCTGCATATTGAACTGCCTTTGCCTACTTTTTATTATCTTCTTCCAGTCAATTATTTTAACTGTTCTCTACTTCTAGGACCTTCGTATAATGTAATAATATATAAGGTGCTACATTAAGAAAGTTTACTTTGGATTACTACTACTACTAATAATAATAAACATCTTTATTAAATTTATTTATTTATTATCCAACAGTTTACAGGAAACTAGTTACAGGATAAATTAAAATTAAAAAAATCGCGCTACATAAGATAGTGTAATATAATAACTTATATATAATATTAAACAAGTATATATTGCCAAAAAATATCTATAAAAAAATAATCTGGAATAAGGAAACATAACAAAAATTATTATAAATGTGAGTTTAAATGACACAAGAGACTTGGAAGATCTACAGATGATGAGTAGAATTTGTCCTATCACAATAGAAAGTATATTTGTGTCTGCTTGCTTTCCTAGGAACATAGAAATTTAATTTTGACAAGATGTAGGGGTCACGTGTATCGTTATGTATAACCTTATATATAAACACACGTTCAGCTATTCTAGGTCTTTGAGCAAGAGAAGGAATATTAAATTCTTTTTGTAGTTCATCCGTCAGGTTATCTTGTACGGGGTAATAATTATGTTGTTTGTAGTATAGCGCCTTCAAAAACTTCCTTTGAATATTCTCTATTTCGCAAATGTGTACATGATAATAGGGATTCCAAATTATGGAGCAATATTCAAGTTTACTTCGAATAAAAGCATAATAGAAATTTATAAGTGGATCTACACTTGTAAATGGTTTACCGTTTCTTAAAAGAAAACCCAAAAGGCTGTAGCTCGATTTGCACAGATATGAGATGTGATGATTGAAATTCAATTTATTATCGAAAAATATTCATTTCCTTAAATGTTGTTACAACTTCTAACAGTTTGGAATCAATATTATAAATATAGTGAATGGGATTAAGCTTGCGAAAAAATGACATTGATTTACATTTAGCAATATTTAATATTAAGGCGTTATTGATGCTCCACATGTGAAGATTAGTCAAATCACGCTGTAAATTCAAACAATCGTCAACAGTATTAATTTTTTTAAATAACTTTAAGTCATCCGCGTATAGTAGACAATTTGACTTTAAACTGATAAAAAGTAAGAACAGTAAAGGCCTTAGATTTGAGCCCTGCGGAACACCGCTTGAACAAATAAACTTTTAAGATTTCACTGACCGGTACTCTACATATGCTACTCGATTATGCAAATAACTTTTAATTAGTTCTACTAAATTATTATCGAAACCAAAGTTGTGTAGTTTTTTAATGAGTTGTCTATGATTTACTTTATCAAAGGCTTTTGTGAAATCTGTATAAATCACATCAACTTGAAAACGTTTATCGAGAGCACTAGATACAAAGTCAGTGAATGTACACAAGTTTGTTGTTGTTGATTTATATTTTACGAAACCATGTTGATTTGGGATGATATGTAAGCTACAGTGATTATATATGGCATTGTATAACATTATTTCAAATATCTTAGCAAAGTTGCAAATCAGTGATATAGGCCTGTAGTTGGTAATTTTGTCGATTTCCTTTCCTTTGTGAATAGTAATAATTTTTGATATTTTCCACATATCGGGAAACACATTTGATTTTAGTATTAAATTGAAAATATGCAAAAGCAGTTCGGCCAGGAATTTTATCAGGACCCATTGTAAGATTTGCTCTTATTTTCTTGATAGCTTTCGCGTAATCATCTAGGGTGAAGGATATAATACTGAACATATTGCATTCAGTGAAGCTGGTTTGATCAATAGATGATGAGGCATGAGGTGTATATACAGATGAAAAGAATGTTGCGAATGCTTCGGTTATCTGCGCGGGTTCATTAAAGTGCTGGTTGTCTAGTGTCATTCTTCCCGATATTCTTTTAGTAGACTTTCTATTATTGATTATTAAAGAATAGTCTTAAAAATAAAAAATGTATAAAAGTATAGGCAGAAAGACCGATGGTCGATAGCCATTTTCTGAAGCTTAACTAGAGGTTTATGATTGTAATGTAATATTGTAATGTAATTTAACGTATTTCTCAGAAATAAAGATTTTCTATATATAGCCGAAGTTCAATCAGAATTATCAGTTTCTGCATTTTTTTATTGGACACCTTGTATACAAAATGTTTATACAAGAATTGCACAAATAAAATTACTAATCCGAGCATTTTTTTTTTTCAGAAAATAATCACCAGTAGTTTAAATGAATTTATTTCTTTTATTATGGACGTACTGTATATATATATATATATTTTATATTTATTATATATACATATATTTCGATAATACGATGATTATATATTCATCTTGCATTTTCAAAAATATATTTTTTTTATAGGAACAGTTAAATGTAATCCGAAAACCCGACGCATTCACCATTTCTCAATCCCTCCTAAGCCTCGTCCTTGGAGTTCCTCACAAATATACGATTGATAATAAATATACGAAATAGGAAGTGGAGCAGGCGGGGGGAGGGTTGAGGAGGGTTAGGGGGAGAATGATTCCTTCCCAGTCATCCTTGAAACTCCCTCCACGTACGTAATAATACGGTGTAAATAATTTACGGTTCCCGATCGTTATTTATGTGTTTGGCTGTTGGAGAACGCCCTACATGTACATAACTTAGTCACATTTTTCTCCTTCTGTGTTTATTTTTTTCGTATTCGTATTTCGCGGAGGAATGAAAATATAATCTTGCAGCTAATATTAGATGTAAGCACGACGTTTGTAGCGATAATTAGCGCGCACGAACGAGTGTTTTATCTGATTTAGAATGGAATTTACATTTTGAATATATTTAAAATTTTAAACTTAATCGTTCTTAAATTAAATTTTCATAAATGTTATATTTTTCTCTAACAAATTTATTAAATTTGTGAAATTTATTTTGTATGAACTTGGAAAATACATGTTGAAAAATATTTTTTATTGAAAATGAACTATTAATGCATGGTGAATTCAACTGTGTAAAAATATTTTCAATAGAGGAAGGAACAATTGCTGAAAATTAATTATTTATTGAAAAATACATATTTTTTCGCAATTTTAATTTATAGGTGGTGGAAGAAGTCAGATGTGAAAAATATTTTTATTCAAAATGAACAGTTAATGCATGAGGAAATCAAACGTTTAAATACAGAGGAAGGAAAAATTGGCGAAAATTAATTATTTATTGAAAAATACGTGATTTTTTGCAATTTTAATTTATAGATGGCGGGTGAAGTCTGGTGTGAAAAATATTTTTGTTGAAAATGATCAATTAGGCTATGGGCAATTCAACTATTTAAAAATGTTTTCTACGAAGGAAGAAACAATTGGTAAGAATTAATTATTTATAAAAACACCTACATGTATTGTAATTATTTAGATTGTTGAAATTATCTGTACAGTCTGAAAAAAATACTAATATAATATTTATTTTTTTCCTTCAATTCGTATATTGTTTATAACTGTGCATTCTTATCTTAGACACCGTGAATACTAAATGTAATTTATTTCATTATTTAGAAAGCATATTATAAAAAATCCGTTTTCCGAATATTCTTTACATTATATTTTAACGCATTTTCATTCCGTTGAAAAACCACACAAACACACACAATAAAAACGTGTAATAAATCCCCTTTTGTTCGCGCCCGCGGTGAAATATGAACAGATTGCATTTTTCGCAATAAATCACCCCCTTAATGCCCAGCAAACGCATTATTACAATGCGACATATTAATATGTAGAATACAGTAACGAAAAAAAGGTGGACGAAATCCGCAGCGAGACGGAGTGCGCCGTTTAAGCTTGATGCAGAACAATCTTTCAGCGCCGAGCGCTTGAAACGCGACGTTCTCCCGACGTTTTATTCCCGGAGAAATATAGTGTGTATAGAGTGTTCATAATTTGTTCTTTGCCTCAGTTTACTCCATACATCATCCTGACGTTAATTAAATACTGCGCCACGTACACCGTATTTTAACGAAATAATACACGGGATATTTGTACAACATATTGTTGGATGTAGCTGCTGCCGCGCGGGAAAGGATTTATTAGGCTAATTTGTTTAGATTTTTTTCGTAGGGGTTTATTATTTTAATTATGATTAATTTGTAGTATTTTCTTTGATTTATAAGTAAATAAATTTATAAATTAATAAATGGTTTCAATTACCACAGGAGTTTGATATAGAACTGAAACACCGAGCAGAAAAAAAAAACACCGAGCAGGTGATAAGATGTAGACGCGATGTCAAGAGCTCAAGTGGAGGTAGCGGAAGATTCCATGGACATATTATGTCAACGAGTGGAAGTCTTACAAACTCTTACGGAAGAGGAACAAGTTTTGTTAATAACGAAAATAAGGCGATTTATAGAGTTACTGCAAAATCCGCAACGTGAACACAACGAACGTGAAAAGGGCGAAGTAAAAGACATGAAATTAATAACCGGGAGATTATTTATGACAGTGAGTGCAGAGGGTAGATCACGTGATTTATATGTAATACCGAACAGTATGCGTAAAGAGTTGTGGTTAATATATCAGGACTTATCTGGACACTTGGTGTGGATCAGACACGCTCACAACGAAATGACCTATTGCTAGATCACGCCCGCTCCGGTCTTTTACCTTACGGTGTTGACCATGTGGAGCATCGCTCTTTGAAACCACCGTCAGAGGCCAACTCACATGTGGACCGGACCCCGACTCCTCATTTAATCGCGACAAGCAATATACACAATACACACTATTACCGAGCGGGCCACCCTCACTGAAAATGGATGGCTACCTCTAGACCAGTTATTGGCCCGCCCCGAGCTCTCTATTTTAAAATATATTTTTAAGTGGGGATGGGCTGCGTGTCTTTCTTTCATGGCGATGTCGGCTGGATGGAGAGGACCCCACCGGGATTAAGTGAACCCCTTCGCATTAAGTTAGCCCTATCTTAGATAGGGACACGGGCCTGCAATTCCGACTTAGGTATTAGCTCCATTCATTAATTTTTTTTGAAACTTATTGTTAAAAGATATCGAGCTTTTATTCGAAAAAAAAAAAACAATAATCTCCATTAATTCAAGAGAAATTTATTTACAAATAAAATTCACAGTGATTTAAAAAAAATCAATCAATCTCCACTGCTAATTTGTGTGTGCGTAGTCCGAGCTCGCCTAGGAAATTGAAACGCACACGTTTTCAATCAGTGCTAATGGCGAAAGGACGGGTTTAATTGGTTATTTTTAGTGAGCGCCCGTGCCTTTTCAATTTGTAAATGGGTGTCGGCGCAGGTAAATGAATGCGAATCGCGTGTCTGGGCAAATTGATTGTTTAATTTAGTTTGTTAGGGGAAATGGACAGTTTTCAATTTGGGCTGACGTCGCATTAGGAAGGCAGCCGATACATAATTTTATCATTTTCAGATGATTGTTTTCGTGAATGTCTTGGAGTTACAGAATTATTATTTCTTGGCAGAAAATCAATAACCCAACCGTGAATACATTGAGAAATATATTTATTATATTATTTGTATATAAAGTATTAGCTCGCCATCCACATACACATACAAACTGTTTCCGTTCGAAATTTCCAAGTAACCGAAAAATCATAAAATTAAATGAATGTTATGCTACTTCAACTTGATCGTTAATGAGATGCTAGCTATACTGTTGTGTTTGATGCCGTCTCTTATATTAGAATACTATAAATGTGGATGTGTGAAAGTTTAATTTTTTGTAATCAAAGGTACCATTCCGGCTGCGATCTCCGATGGAAATGATCGAGTTGTCGACGGACGCGAATTATGTAAAAATATTATTGGAAAACCATCCTCTTAAAAAAGTTGCATGTTATGAATATAAACAATATCCCTCACAAAATTGTCTGGAAAACCAGTAGCACAAAAATCAGGCCCTTTCAATCAGTAGCATTGGTTATATACCCCCCGATTGATTAAATAAACCAAACAAATAAAATTTTAGCAACGCTGTAACAATCGATGCGATCTCCGATGGAAATGATCGAGTAGACGACGGACGCGAATGCTACGCTCATTTACTTTTTTTCTTGTTTTCGGCAAAAAATATTTTCGATTCAGATTCTATACACATTTGAATTGAATTGCTCGTTTTTTATTTAATTTAATTATAATAACTTTATTACGGTAAACACCCAAGTTTTACAATTAATTAAATATAAGTTTATAAATACGATTAACAAGTGTAAATTCGGAATATGACAATGTAAAAAGTATATATGTAAACCCAGATGCTTTAATAAGCAATCAAAAATTGAATGTTCACTCGATTATATAGAAATTGATGCAGATAATAAAATTAATCATTATCTCCCAGTGTTATGCTTAAAATGTACAAACAATAATTTAAACATATTAAAAAAGACACATAAAAAACTGACTAAAACATAACTTTAAAACAGCAATACGTAAAATTCAAAGCAACCCCACTTTAAATTAACCCGCGACCGGCACTAGGAAATCAATCTCGGCACGTGTTCGTCGGGCGGTACGTCCCACTCCTCTCTGTTTCGTCCACCCTTCATACTCCACTTCTTCGACCGGAATTGCTCAGTTTCATTTCCCTCTTCTAATTTATGAGACGGCGCCAGGGCGTGGGACACGGTACGTGCGGCATAGCCAGGACAGGAGTCGGTAAATCTGCCATCGGGAGATTATGGCGGAGGCGCCGGGTGTATAGGTCAGCTTTAATACAGTCGCGGGATCGATTGGTCTGAATCCGAGGTGTGCTCTCTCGGCCTATCCGTGTTGTCGTGTTCGAAATTCACGATACGGAATTCACGGCGTATTTGCATTAACTTTGTTTTGTAAATATTGTTGGAAACATAGCGCGCGTATTGTTGAAATTTAATGTTTGGATAACAATCATTTGGTTGTTTTTTGGTTGTAATAAATATAATGTAACTTATTTTGCTACACTATTTGTTATAAAATTACATAATAATAACAATATTAACCTAATCTCTTATTAATGAAATTGACCCGTATTATATAGGATATACCTATTTAAAAGCATTAAAAGTGTTTTAAATATTTGTAGTACCACATAAATAAAATAAGCGTGCATGCAATAACAACAACTTTGAATTGCTTAAAAAAATGTGCATCCTGAGAAATCCCGACATAACTCCCAAATTTAAAAACCCGACCATCACCTTATTTGAATATATATCCTCCTTCAATTCTTAAATTAAAACTAACAACAAAATATATAAAATAATATAGATTTTTATAAAGGGCAGAAAGACTTTTGTTCGATAGCCCTTACTTATGTAAAGTAAAGTTTGTACTTACATATCATAAGTTGTATATAATATAATTACATGTAAATTCTTAAGTAATAAAGATTTGTTAATAGTAAAATAAGCAAATCGCCAAAATTTCTTCAACGATATTTAAAAATCGCGATTTGTCATAATTGAAAAATGCAACGCCTTTCAGCGCTACACATTTCCTGAATTTATGGCTTCAATATTTTCAATAGTCGATTTCCAAGGCTTAATAATTTCTGAATGATCATTATATTTATGATCTAAACATTGTGATTTCATTTAATTCTACACTCAGAAATAAAGAATTACTTACTTATCTCTTACGACTAAAGAAGATACCAATATGCTATAACTCTGCCCAAAAATTAGGAGAAGACGTGCAGAAGGCAGTAAATATGGGTTCTGATCACGATAATAACCCTCGTGATGATAATATCGTTTACAAACAGAATAATCACTGCGTTGTTTTTTTTTTTTGTGTGGCTGTAGAAGGGGAAAATCCATTTACGGACTGAGTGTGGGACTCTTCCCAGATTTTGTCCGGGAGACTACCGACTAAAAACTCCTCGTTTTTATTTTAAGCATATCGCTGGGAGATAATGATTAATTTTATTATCTGCATCAATTTCTATATAATCGAGTGAACACATTTTTTGTTTTCTTATTGAAACATCTGGGTTTACATATATACTTTTTACACTGTCATATTCTACCGACTACCGACTAAAAACGAGGAGTTTTTAGTCGGTAGTCTCCCACTTGACCGGCGTCGACAACCAGGGTCATTTGCCGGTGTACTTATCTTAAACCTACTATCACAATAATTCCTAAATCTAATATCACAGCTAATTGTAATACCTACCCTAAATTAATCTAACCTAGATCTATAAATAAATAAGGAGATAACATAATGACCGGGTGTAAAGAGCACGATCATTCAGACAACACGACAAAGCTAAAAGAAAAAAAAACATAAACTTATAAATAAATAAAATACTGGTGTAAATGGCCAGTCATTACAAGGACAATGAGGAACATGAACCACCTAAATTCGCTCCTGTCTTTTTTAGGAAATTGAGAATTCGTCTGTTCAAAAAATCTCTCGTACTCATTTGGAAACATCAGTCTATTTTTGTGGGCCGTATAAAGCGGACATTCCTCCAAGATATGCAATACAGTTAACATGTGTGTTGCATGTAGGTGTTGGATCACCGGCAAGGAAATATGAATTGGTCAAGTTAGTATGGCCCAATCTGAGGCGAACATGTGCCACCTCCTCTCTCCTTGTTAGTGGTTCCGATGACCTCCATGCAGTCACAGTCTGCTTAACAACACTCAGCTTACTATCAAGTCTCAACCAGTCTCTTTGCCAAGCTCTGCCGACCGCAGATGTGAGAAGATTCTTCAAATCTTCTGGTCGGCAGTATTTGCAGTCTACATGATCCTCATCGGCTGCTAGACGTGCGGCAGAATCTGCCAACTCATTACCTTCAATACCCACGTGTGATGGCACTCAGATGAAAGTAATGTTTTTGTTTTGCGTTACCAGATGATGATGGGCCAATAAAATGTCGCGTACCATGGGATCATGTATTTCTTTACTTGATAGACTGGTTAGAGATGACTGCGAGTCAGATAAGACGAGCAATGTGTTGTGGTGAGCTGTATCACTGCGTTGTTGTTGGTGAAATAAGATTGTTTAATTAAACATCAACTAAAAATAACCTGAGGAACACATTAAGGATAAAAAAAAATCAGCATAATCCCATAACCGGATAATGTAAATGAATTTTAATTATATTCTCATTGTTCACTTGATGAACAATTTTATCTAATATTGAATTCAATACTTGAAATGTTTTAAACAAACCAAGTGCAATTATTCGTGGCTATTCCGTACGGTAAATGTTTTGTTTAACGTGTACGTTATTAATTAATATTCTATATACAGGGTGTATCAACGTGCACGCCGAGTGGCTTTAAGGCAATGTTTTTTTTTTTTTCAAATCGGCTTTCGCAGGCGTATGTAGGTCTATAAGGACCAAATTTTAAAATTAGTTTCAGATATACAGGGTGTCCCGTAAAAGCATGGCGTATCATAGTTATATTTTTTCTAATGGAATACCCCATGTTTTATATATTTTTTTAGATTCTACATCAAAAATAAAGTTAACTTTTATAATATAGTCATATGCCTGAACCTAATAATACGTTCACAATATATTTCTAACTCTGAAACTGGCTATCGACCAGTGGTCTTTCAGCCTATATTTAAATATTTTTGTAAAAATTGACGTTTCAAAAAAAATCATAACTTTGAAACGAGTGAATGAATACAAATGAAATTTTGTACCAATGTATTAGACTAATGGGTGAATATTTTAAAATCTTAAAATGTTTTGATAATTTAACGTAACTCCAGAAAAACATTCAAGGTCGAATTTCGTGCTTATTTTAAATGGCACAGCCTACATCTAATAGCCCTATCTTGTAGGAAATGTTATTTTCTCTTAAAAAGTATAAAAGTATTTTATACGTAAACCTAATAGTTTTCAAGATATTTTCATTTTCGTTATCTTTTGACATAATATTTGTTATTCAAAAAATGGAAAGGTTATACGCGCCATCTATTGTTCAATTTAATATTTATTATTTCCAATTATTCCAATAGACAAATGTTTAGCTTTTGTTTATAAATAAAGTCAGTTGACCCAACAAATGATTTTCGAGATATTTCCTAAATTAATACACTAATGTTATTGATTGTGAATACATTATTCGCATTATTTATTTACACGTGGGTCAAATGTTTTTTAAAAGCTTGTTAGAATTGTAAATCAAATATAACGAAAAACAAAAATAAATTAACAAAATATTATTAACATTAGAACATAATAAATTCAATTTTATTTTAAATGATATTTTAACATTTCTGAGATCTTTGTACAGATATGACTTGAGACTTCCAACGCCAACTTCGTCGTCGATTTTTGTTATACGCTCGATATATATATCTTTTACAAAAGCTGCTTAAACTGTTATGATTAAAAATTAATAATTTTATATAAATATAATATTTGCCGCATAAATATAATAATAGCCCCGATTATGTAAATCAACAATCATGATGTAAATATTGCGATTTAATTTAATTTAACCCTCACAAATAAAGAATTTCTATAAAAATATCATTATTACAATAAATTTCTTCTTGAAGAAACGTAGTAGAACAGTTTTAATTAGAGTACACACTGATGATTCATATATTCATTTCGCGACAGTCAGTTAGTCAATTATTTAAAATAATGATGCAATCAATACAATCAGATTCTAAACAATTTCGTTGTTATTCAATACGAATCGAGGCGCCGGAATTCGGCGATAAACAAATCGCTCCGTAAATCATCGCTATCTCCGAAGCGACTCCGGGTTGAGATATTATTTTAGGAGCTCCGACGGTCGTCTTTAATTTAAAAGTTTCCTACGCGAAAAGTTTTCCCCGCCGGGAAAACGCGAATCTTTACCGAAAAAGGAAAACACAAAGGGGGACTTTAAAAGGATTATTATTGATTTAATGTAGGCACTAATTTTACCTGGATTCGTATTTCTTTATCCCTTCCTTTTTTTAATAAAGTACTCTGAAATTGAAATTTTTATGAAAGAAAAGTGTATTTTTATGTTCAGTGTGTTTCATACACATGTATATATATTTTTAAAGAAAATTCAACTCGTATATAAAAATTTGTATTTAAAATAGTTGAATTAACAGTTAGCAAGCGGATAAATAGGGAGGAAACAAGTTTGAAAGGGCACACATTTATATTTACTTCCACCATGACAACGGTCCTTAAATTTACAATTTCGTGAAACTAAACGTCAGTCGAATAGTGATAGAGCGAATAATCATGAATCAAACTCGTTTTGGAAGTGAATCATCCATTGATATCAAACGTGCAGTGATAAATGGTATCCCCAAGAACACTACTAAAACGAAAAATTTGATCTCTTCGGTCTGATAGTACGTTTCATATTGGTTACAGGCACACGGATTATGCGAAATATTCCGCATCTGTTCGTGTTTTGCGTCACGCCAATCTTTTAAATTTTGACTTTTTTAATGGAAGTTTTTCATTGTTAAAGCGCCTTTTAAAAGAAATGTAATATTATTGTATTGCTTAGTTTTAAGTTCAGTGTTTGTATCTATTATGTATTTGTGTTGCATATTGTATTATTTATGTAAATAACACGCCGTTGAAATAAATAAATAAATAAATTATCTTAACACGGTTATAATTAATGCAGGATAAATTTTATTTTGATCACTCCTCATTTCATCGCAAATTTCTCGAATAAAATGCGATTAGGCAAAAACCAATTTATTCTCAAAATTTGTATCGATTCAATGACTCGTGCAAAATAAAATTTATCCGGCCAAATTCTAACCTCTCGTGGTATTACCCACAGATTACCTTACCTAGATTGAAAACTCCAATAGAAAGATTCGTTCAAAGTTTCGTTTAGTATGCCCCGGAAACCACAAGCGTCTGTAGTGTCGAATCGAGCAGCGGAATGCGGGGGAGGAGGGAAATCCCGCGTTAATTTAAATTATTTTAATATTTCATACTTTGCCAATATTGTTTCACTATTTTTTAATATCAAATTATAAGATATAATCTGATATTATAATAGTGAAACATTGGCAAAAATATTTTCGATTTGTAAGAGAGGATAATCTTAAAAACTTAAAACAAATGTCCTGCATTATTATAATTTCAAAGGAACATGCAAACAGATAAGCAATAATCATACAATTTCATAACAAATAATATTTCTTGCAATAAATTGAGGAAAAACGTCTTAAACATGTACTTCCAATAATTAAACATTTTTCTCACTGTTCTTCCTTTTTTTCGTATGAATATGTTAATAGTAACTTTTTTTGCAATGTATTATTTCATACAAATACATGTACTAAATATACTAAAGAATCTTTAGTAAAGATACATTTTTATAAACAAGTACAGCAAAACTTGACGATGATTTTGTAATTAGGGAAAATCATAATACAAAATCAAATGACGCTTTGTTATATTTGTTTGCAAGAAATATTGTTTGTTATTGAATTATATGATTATTGCTTACCCGTTTGTATAATCCTTCAAATTCCAACGCTAAAGCCTAGTATCGCCCCCGCCTTTGCAGCGTGAAGTTGGCCGCGTAACGCTACTCAAACTTGACGCTTTACGTAGAGTCGTAGAGCATGTACAATACGAAATACGGCTACGAGATGGCGATACAATTTTGGTTGTAGAAAATATGTCTGTAGAAATGGGGTTATTATGTTAAGCGCTGTCTAAGTTTTGCAAAGATAAAATAACATAAAAGAACGATATCCTTAAAAAGGGTATCAGGTTAGGTTAGGTAATGTTTAGGTTTTGCATAGATAAAATTATATAAAAGAGTGATTCTCTTAAAAAGGGTGTCAGGTTAGGTTAGGATTTTTCTCGATATAAAGACGTTTATTTACTTAACAGGGAAAAGTAAAACAAAATGTAGAAAACTGTACTTAGCGTTGGCTATCTATCGTCAGTATTGAGAACTAATGGGATCATTCGCAGAGGAAAACACAAGGAAACAATCTTACATATCGCTCAATGAATGACGTATGTTTGCGAAATAGATTTTCGTTAATTTCTCAATTAATTGCTGTTTTAACTCAACAAAAGTATGATGCAGTGTAATGAAAGTGTAAATATGTGCGTTAAATAACAAAATAATGCTTTTTAGTGTGGCGGAAATACAAAAATTCAGTGACATAACCTCCCGACTTTCGAGCTAAATTGTGAGAAAAATATAAGCGATAGCCTCCTAAAACCACTAAAAATCCACTCCTACGTCTATCATAAAAAATACCCCTTTGTAGGGGTTTTTGAGTAAAAACTGAAATTTGAAGGGGGAGGGAGGGGGGTACAATACTAGGCTTTAACCAATTCCAACAACACACGACATTTATTTGAACATTTTATAACATTATTTTTTGCCCATATTATTAATAAATTCCAAGATAAATCACGACACAAATTAAGCTTATACATGTACGATATCAGACGCCATGTTTACGAGTGCGTGCTTCAGCGTGTTTTTTGTTTTTGGGTATAGAGGAAAAAGGACGGAAATAATTTAGAAAGAGACATTTCTACGATCAGCGCTCCAAGTGGTTGCCGGGGTACACTACCAAACGTTGAACGGAAAATTCCTATAGAGTTAACAGGGCCTGGTATAACCCCCGAAAATCCACTGTCAATGACGAATATTCTCTTCGAATATTCGTCATATTGTAATTTCCAAAGTTTCGTGAATTCCATGCTAATAAACCTGATTTAGTCTTCCTCGACCACAAACAAAAATCGATGTTTGTAATTAATTTTTTTTGCACCAGTTAAAACAAAGACGTGCAGAAGGTAGTAAATCTGGATTCTAATCACAATAACAATTCTCGCAATTAACAATTAATTAAACTTGTATTAATATATAGGTATTAAATTGAAATTCACCTGGTTTGTTTTACTAATAAATTGTTTTATTTTCAACTAGTTTCGGCTTAATGCCATTTTCAAGAATGGTGTACAAAAGAGCAAAATTGATTATATATACTAGATGTCGTCATTTCAGGCAATAAGCGCTCTAATTATCGGGGAATTCCAAAGGCTCTCGTTGTCATTAACCACGTTTTTTCCGGCCTTTTTGGCTTATTTATTTCTAAACCCTCCCAATAATTCAAAACTAATCCCTTATTACCCGAATGCAACATTTTACAATCGTTTGAGCTGAAAAAGTGATTAGCCGCGATGTAATGTTTTGCGAACCCCGTGGTCTGTTTATTATTTAGAATATCTTTCCTACGTTCTTTTAATCGCGTTTCAAAAGACCTGCCCGTTTGTCCTATATATATTGCATCACAGTCATCACACTTCAGCACATATATCGACTTATTGTTAACTTAGTCACTATCTTGATGTACGTTTATTTGATTTTTTGTTAAGAAACAACGTGTATATTTAATTAATTTAAAAAAAAACGATTAAACTCATAAACAATAATGGAAATTAATTTATTTAAATAATTACTGTGTAAAAATGCTTATGTGTCGCTTCAATGCCAAAAAATAATTATAAATTAAATGAATTAATGAGGAAAAGTGATAAAAGAAAATAGAAAACTAAATACTAATTATAACAGTTGATTTTCTCTTTATAATTTTTTCAGTCTAATAAAAAAATACCTAAACAGACACCCCTTTTAAATCCCATCGCGATTTAATAATCGCCAATTAGACTCGCTTTATTCAACTTTTTTTTCCGCTCCCTCTTTCTCTGACATCAGCTCCCGGAGTATTTCTTTCGCTTAGCGCGCCAATTTGCTTAATGGGCTGTTCGGTCGGTTTGCCCCCGCTGCGTAGTCTTAATTCGGGCCTTCGATTGAAAAGAAAAACCGGCCGAATAAATGGAACGGAAGGGACGTCTACTTTCTTCTCTTTTTTGCGCCCGATCTCCGGAGGCGTCGCGACGCCAATTAACCGACCATCTGACGTCGCCGGAGCAAACGGATCGGCCCACTGATTGCTTCCGATTTTCGGGCGCGTAATTAATTTCGGGCTCGCGATCGAATTTGATATTCTGTTTATTAAGCGACGGGAGGCGATGATTTACATAATGTTATATTAATTGGGTGCTTTTGATGCTGAAGCGCGGCGGAGGCAATTGTGTTGCGTTGTGTTATTTTTTAAAATTAATTTATAGCTAATTATGATGTCATTAATAATTCAATTATAATTAATTATAAAATATAAAAAAAGTAAACCTATCCAAAAATTTGTAAAGAATCCCTATAACCTGTAAAAACCTGACAATATTTTGTATCCATCGAAATTTAAATATCCGTCCTAAATACACCCATCCGTTCCTCAACATTCATTAAATCATTAGAACAACGTAAGATTTACAATAAAAGCTAGGTGAATTAGCTTTTATTGTAAATCACCATAAATTCAGACAGTGCAGAAAGACGCCAGGTCGATAGCCCGAACAGACTAACACGATATTTATTCTTGTTAAGTAAATATAAATGTATATATCGAGCGTATAACAAAAATCGATGACGAAGTAGGTTTCGGAAATCTAAAGTCATGTCTGAACTGAAATCACACGCGCACGCGTATTGTACTGTTTGTCATGTTGACAAGTCAGTTGTCACTGTTTAACCGCAACCAGCATTTCACGCGTATGATCTTAGTACAGACATGACTCGAGACTTCCAACGCCAACTTCGTCGTCGATTTTTGTTATACTATCGATATAAGCTTATATAATTTTGTATAAATAAAGATGTTTGTATATAAAAATATATATATATCATCTAAAAATTTGCAATAGTAAATTAACAAAAATAATACAAATGTTTTACTCTTATTTAACCCTTTGCACTCTGTTGTCGCCGTATTTGCGACATTGAAAATATAATGACAAAAACGAGAAATTATTGAATTTTGTGACACTTGCCCCGGCAATCATCGGTTGCATATTGGTGATTGCTTCCAAAAATAACACACTTTTCTTTTAGATTACATGTATGTACTTTTAACTAATATATAATGTTGGAGTTTTCGGTAATCCACTATTAGTTACTAGGCTTGAGTACAAAGGGTTAAAATGTTTCGGAAAGTGAAATTCTTACCGTTAGTTATTTGTTATTCATGATGTGCATGGAAGTTAAATCCCTTGAATACATACCTGAAATAAAGATAAAAAATATAGTAGTAGAGAATAAACGTACGTTTAAAGAAAACATATATTTTCGGACAAAAAGACATGTGGTTGATAATCATTATTGTTAATGTAAATAATATTATATTATCTGTTTCTTTGATTTTGTTGAACATCGCTGGAGTTACTAAGTTATTGTTATTTATACATAATCTTTATTATTTATTTATTTATTTATTGATGTTACAGAAAAGCCTTACATAAGTCATACAAGAATAGTAGCTGAAAAAATTATACAATCATCACAATATAAAATAAAAACTACACAAAACAAGTTAAAATATAAATTGGTTCACATATCCTAATTTCCATTGTAATGCTATACTGGGCGTTTCAACACATTGCAGTTTTACAAATAAATAAAACTAGATTTAAGATAGGAGTGATTTTTGTAAAATGATAAAAAGACATTTACAAACACGTTAAAATATAAGGTAATATTGTAAAAATTAAGATAAGGGGACAATTACAAAACAAATTAAATTTTAATAATGTAAATTTGAGTATATAAAATTGTTGATACCATAGATCAGGACAAGCACAAACATGTTAAAATTGTATATAAATTATAATGACAATAAAGTTACTAAAACAATGTAAACGAATCATTTAATGACTAGAAACTAAGATCACAGGTCAGAAATTCATCGTAGGAATAGAAGGCAGAGTTAATCAGAAAGCTTTTTAACTCTCGCTTGAATTCCCTAAGAGGCAATTGTCTTACGTTAGCAGGTAATTTATTAAAGAATTTTATTGCAAAGTAGTTTGTGCTAGTATATGACTTGCTTAGTCTCATTTTTTTTTTCTGATATATATTCGTACTATATCGTAGTGGTGCGTAGAGGTAATATATTTGCTAGGGTGCTTTTTTATATACAATAGCGATTCTAAAATATATATAGATGGCAGTGTCAAAATCTCAGGGGCTTTGAAACTTGGCCTGCAATCTGATCTAAAGCCTATCCCATTTATAATTCTGATTGCTTTTCGTTGTTGTCTAAAAATACTATGCCTGGAGGCAGAATGACCCCATGCTAGAATACCATATCTAATATGTGATTCAATTGTGTCATAGTATGCAGTTTTTAGAATTTTGCTCGAGACGTTTCTAGATAAGTTTCTGAGACAAAACATGTTTTTGGATAATATATTTGCTAGGTGATTGCAGTGCTGATCCCACCGCAGAGCTGTGTCTATGTGTAAACCCAGAAAACATGTACTCTTAGTAATTTAGTTCTCTTTGTGTAAAGAAAATACCATTTTTTTTTTTGTTTTGGATTCATTTAATATAAGTTCGTTTTGCTCGCACCAATTACTCACTAAATTATTTGTGATACAGTTTTTTGCTTGGGCTTTTGCAGCGATATTACCCTCATCGAGAGTAGTACTGTCATCCGCAAATAGAAATGGATCCGAGTCCCCTATATGAGAGGGTAGGTCATTTATAAAATTTATAAATAATAGTGGCCCTAAAATTGACCCTTGTGGGAACACAATACAATATCTACACAAATAACAGATGGTTTCAAAATCATCAATTTTTACTCAAAAGCAAATTTATTTTCTGATTCGGGATCGCAATGAAATAGCATTTGTGACAATTAGCTGTGGAAAATGACATCAGTAATATGGTGACCATTTTTGATGATGCATTGCTGGACGCGTTCTTCTTCTTCTCCCACATCGCCTCCTCAATTTGGGCGGCTTCCACGCGGGGTAATTCACTCGGCCAGAATTCGGGGCCTGTAGTCGTATTCACGAGCCTTGAAGTGTCCTCATTGGAAAAAATCGCATATGGATAAATTTGAGATCCGAGGAGGACAACAAAATAAGGCGATCACGGAAGAGAGGGCGAATAACTTTCATCGTTGCTCTGACTGTGTGGCCGTCGCCCCATCCTGTTAGTACCACTAACGTCGGACTAGAATACGTCGTCGTCTTAATTCAGGTGAAAAGAAGTTAGTGATCATTTCGACATAGCGCTTCGAGTTTGCGGTAACAACATTGCCATTCTTCGAAGAAGAATGTTTGCAAGTTTGCGATACAGTGCAACGAACTCTCACTTTTTGGGCGTGCAGCAGTCTTTCGTGTAACTGTCGTCGATTTTCATAACTCCAATAACGGCATTTATTCTGGTTAACCGTGCCATTAAGATGAAAGTGTACTTAATCATGGTGTTCTCGTTTTGCTTGATAAGTGCTTCCATCTCACGTGCAAATTTCTTTAATTGTGTGTAATCTCCAAGCTGCAACTGTTGCACCATGGCCAATTTGTAGGGGTGAAAGTGCAGTTCCAAATTCAAAATAGGCCTTACTGAACGATCACTGAGGCGAAGTTCAGCTGCATGTTGCCGGAAAGAACGAGCTGGACTGCGAAAAATGGGCTGTCGAACGCGTTCCACATTTTCAGTGGATCGAACCGTTCGTGGAGCTCCTGGTGGTCTTCAACACAACGAAGGATGGTGTTTCGAGAAGTAACAGCTCGATTCCGATAAATATTGAAATGGCGACGAAACTCACCCTTTACAATCGTAATGGAGTCATATTTCGGACAAAAGCGGTGATGATTCATAATCAACTTGTAACAAAATGATAGGAACTCAAGAGTCGAACGGCATACTCCCCACCTCTCTTACACTAATCTGCCGAACCCTGTATATATAACATAAAATATTACAATATATGTTATATAGCAAACCTATTTGTATCGACCAATCATCTTTCCGCCCGATTTTTTTATTTTCATCCTTGTAAATTATTATGACTAACAAAGAGACAAATTGCCGCGAGAGGAAGTATGGAAGGGATTAGAAGAAAAAGGTGACTGGCAATACAGTCAATTTACAAAGAAACGAGAAACTACATACGAACAGCAAATATGAAAACTGCAGAATCCATGGTGTAAGACAGGGAGGAATACTAAAGCCACTACTTTTCATATCACTTATGGATGACATTATAAAAAACAAGAACAAGAACGAAAGGAATCACAATTGGATACAAAAATATGAGAATTATTGAAATAAAAGAATGTGCATTTGCAGACGACATCGTAATATTGCAGCAATAGAAAAAAACATTGATGGAATTTTAAAATATAGGAACATGATGAAATCTTGCGGGGTGTGGACTTATCCGTAATGCAAAACATTGATGATGTAAAGGTTGTATTCAGCAAGGAAATGCAGCAAAAAGAAAGAACGAAAAAGAAAAAAAAAATAGTGATGTAAGAAATAAAGAACGAAAAAAAAACCTACAACCCTTGTACGGTTGTATTTAGCAAGGAAATTCAGCAAAAAGAAAGAATGAAAAAGAAAAAAAACATTGATGTTGTAAGGATTGTATTTAGCAAGGAAATGCAGTAAAACTTTAAGATTATAAAAACAATTATTTTTAATCACTACTGATTGGACTTGTGATTGGCTTGGAGAAGCTGATATGAATGTATTTACTTTCCTTGACTTTTTGTGGATATTTTATTTTATTGGAATAAAGCAATTCATTTGATTCACGAATGGAATCATATCTTGTATAAATCAATTCAATAGGATTTATAACGCTTGGGGAACCAGATGGAAAATGTTCATTTACTTTAATCATTTCAGGATATTTTGGTTTTGAACCACTATTTCGATAAACTGTTATCTATAGAGCGTCGGTACAGAATAATAACTGAAGATACGCTCGGTAGTTTCGTATTCCCAATAGCACGATTTGTAATCTTCAGATTCTACTATTTCAATTTTGTAATTTATGTTGCTTAGCTTCAAATAAATTTGCATTAGGTAGGAAGACAAAATAATCAACATAGAAAAACTAGAACAAGTACAGCAAGTTAAAAGTGACGTTAACAATATAGTAATAACAGCGAAGAAAATGTATTCTGCTCTAAGAAAATCTTTCATAAACAAGACGGAGATATCAACAAAAAATGACAATCTTTAGAGCAATATACATGCCAATACTGATATCTGGAAACATCAATCCAAGATATGGGCCTCAGAAATGAAATACCTTAGAAGAGTAAAAAAGTTACAAAGAGAGACAAAATACGAAACGTAGATATAAGAGAAAGTTTAGGAAACACATCTACACAGAAAAAGATAGATTAAACTAAGATGGTTTGGACACATAAATAAAATGAGCGAAAAGAAACAAGTTTGGGAGGCGAGAGCGAATGAAAAGAAAATAAGAGGAAAGACCACAAGAAATTTGGAATGATGCTATCAAGAAAACACTGAAGAAAAAGGAATATGTACATAGGTTAAAGAATTAGCAGCGAAAAGAAAGGAGAATAGAGAATAAAACCAAACCTCGACGACCAATACGGATATAAGACGAAAATATTAATAAAGAAAGAAAGAAAAGATTTAAATTTAATCCAATTTTATTTATTTAACGGATTTACTTTTTTTACGAATCTACAATATAATTAATAATATTTATATATAGTGGATTATGGAAAAAAAAGGCAGAAAGATGGTCGATAGCCTTTTTCTGAGGCTTAACTAGAGGTTTATGATTGTAATGTAAATATTGTAATGTAATTTAACGTATTTCTCAGAAATAGATTTTCTATATATATAGAAAAAAAGATTATTAAATAGAGAAAAACTTGTAGATGATTTATAGCACGACAAAAGTTAAAAACAGCACGCGAATTTCTCTCGCCGGTGATATTTTTTAATTAATCCGTCCTGTAAATTGGATGTTACAGTCGGTTAAGTGGCTAATGCATTTTTGAAATGTAATCCCTCCGGGGGGTAATAACGAAGGGCAGCTTTTTTGTCGTGTTTGCGGAATGCGCCATTACTTCCGGATTTTTATGCGCGCACAAGCACTTCAGTCGTAATTTCGGGAAATACGAAACAAGCACAGCATCCACATGTGAACGTAATAAATAATTCACGAATATGCGATATTTCAAAATGCTCAAGTTGTTTGTAATGAATATAAATAGTATTGCATGTTTTAAAGAAGCTTTGCATATTGAAGCAAAATTATATGAAATAAATATGAATAAATTATTAAAAATCAACCAATAACTTTAAATTCTCGACTAGTCGAGAATTTAAAGTTATTCAATCTAATCTGTGTTTTATTGGTTGATTTTTAATAATTTATTCATATTTATTTCATATAATTTTGCTTCAATATGCAAAGCTTCTTTAAAACATGCAATACTATTTATATTCATTACAAACAACTTGAGCATTTTGAAATATCGCATATTCGTGAATTATTTATTGCATTCATATTGTATGAAATAAATATGAATAAATTATTAAAAATCAACCAATAACTTTAAATTCTCGACTAGTCGAGAATTTAAAGTTATTCAATCTAATCTGTGTTTTATTGGTTGATTTTTAATAATTTATTCATATTTATTTCATACAATATGAACTACCAATGTCTAAATATTAAAACCATTAATTATATTGAAGCAAAATTATTTTACAAAAATATCAAGATAATGGCATCACGCTGAAACTAGTTAAGATAGATACATAAATAAATAAAACAAATCCACGCGTTCTAATTAACACTTTTAAATCAATTTCATAACATACTTGAAACGAAACAAATTATATAACAATCGAATATGTTTATAGCATAGACTTTGATTAATACACTTAGTTGGATTCACTGCTTTTTTTTAGTTTTACTCCGATCTTAGGTAATTCGCGAGGGGCCTTATTACCTGAAATTAGCTTTAATTTTTTTGTTGTGTCATTAGCATAAAGTATTACAGTTAACTCTTGAACACAATGAAGCATATCAAAAACAAATATTGGTCTAATCATAAACCCCTGAGGGAACCCGATGTTGAATATCTGTTCTTCAGATACTGCATCTAACTATAAACTGCTCTCTTGTTAATCAAAGAAACTACGATTTTAATACTATTTATGCATATTTATACAGAAAATATAGATAAGACAATATCTATAATTCTTTACTACAAATATTAATAATACTACTACAAATACTTTTTTTTAAGTAATTTTGTTTAGCTTTAAATTATTCTGCATGAACTTTTGCAAGTCATAAAGTATTTTCATAATCAATCTTTGTTTCTTATAAGTGACTAGCCGACTTTTGACGGTTCTTTTTACTAAAATAGTCCAGCTGAGTAGTTAAAAAATTAAAAGTTGCATTATCTCAAATTATTAGCTATCTCCATCCATTTAATACGAAACACGGTTATCTATAGAGCGTCCGTACAGAATAATAACTGAAGATACGCTCTGTAGTTTCGTATTCCCAATAGCACGATTTGTAATCTTCAGATTCTACTATTTCAATTTTGTAAGTTATGTTGCTTAGCTTCAAATAAATCTGCAAGAACTTTTGCAAGTTTAATTTCAAATTCCTACAGAGGTATCAGCCATTTAACGCCTTATGTATCGATATATTTGTAAATTTTGTATATACCTCCTTGAAAATGACCTAAAATGGAAACTAGTCCGAGTAAAAATAAAAAAATTAAAAGTGATAAATTAATTCATCACATGTTTAGATCAGACAAAGCTATTAGCTAGTGTGATATGAGCGGGTGCTCGAGATTTAAAATACATTTGCTTTGTTTGATTTCATTTATAAATTGTATGATTGACATATTTTGTTTTATGGGATTGTAAATCATTTTAATCTGTTATTTATTATCATCCAGCGGCGCCAATTATTAGTTTTCTTCTTATTATTATTTCTTCATTTTTGTTCTAGAATCCACTATACATAAATATTATTAATTATATCGTAGATTTGTAACGTACGATGGTGTTTTTTGTCGTTACGGTTCATTTTTATTATTTATATTTCCTGGATTTGTTGTCGAAGACGCGATTTAGTCAACTTTGACCCAAACAAGGATATTCAAAGTGTTGTGGGTAACTTAATATTTTCTTTGACGGTCGTTAAATTAAAGATTTAATTTAAAAAAAATGATTTTCTGTTTTATTTTCGACTGTTCGATACGAGAATACA
This sequence comes from Philonthus spinipes, assembly GCA_963082785.1. Taxonomy (NCBI): domain Eukaryota; kingdom Metazoa; phylum Arthropoda; class Insecta; order Coleoptera; family Staphylinidae; genus Philonthus; species Philonthus spinipes. The sequence goes on from OY720299.1 coordinate 23,359,757, forward strand.
AATCGGAATGAATTATATTATAATACAAAACTTAACATCTAAGCAAAATAAATATGTGATAAGGGTGGTGATTACGTGAGTGATGACTAATTGCTTCTTTCTTGTTTTTGCAACGGAAGTTGTTGTTTACGTTTCCCAACGCTTTCTCTATTTCTAATATTTACTATTAAATTAAATGACAAACATGATTAGAAGGAATAATGTAAAATTATTTTAGTGACCTAAATTAGTTAAAAGAACTATTGATATAAGCAAATGATAGTTGTTGAGTAATTAGTATAAATGAAATAATATTGATATTTATTGTTGAATTATTATTAGGATATAACAAAAGTTAAAAGTCTTACTTCATATTTAATTTGAACCATAAATATTTTTTTATTTATATTTTTATTATCGGGTAAACAGCATATAAAACAATATTCAGCAATATTTCTGCTTAACATGTCTATTGTTTATTATTCCAATAAAATACAACATCAATTGTTTAACATGGAAGATAGATATGAGGTAACATGTATATAATTACGTCTACAACAGCGATTAGTTTAATTTAATAAAAATATGTATGTAGAAAGGCACTGAAATAATATGAACAAAAAATATACAAAAAAAAATCATAATTCGATTGAAAAGAGAATAAAAAAATGCTAAAAAAAATTCTTCATTATTAAAACAGAAAATTAAATCTAATTACTAAAAAATAATAAATACCGTTTGTTATAATGAAATCACTTCGTTTTGTTTTACTAAAATTTTGTTATATTTTCGACTAGTTTCGGCTAGATGCCATTTTCATTCATTCTTGAAAATGGCATCTAGCCGAAACTAGTCGAAAATATAACAAAATTTTAGTAAAACAAAACCAAGTGATTTCATTATAACAAACGGTTATTAAATATGTTTTACCAAGGTATACAATATAATAATAAATACAATATTTTAAATATGTTACAATTAATAATAAATCAGATCGAAATAAAACTTAACTAAAACCCAGATATAATTTAATTAACCTACAAAAAATCGAGTAAATAAAGTGTGCAAATACAGAAATCTTCATTCCGACCATTTGCATTTTCATAATTTGCACGACTAGAATTTTCTCTCATAACGTTATTATTAAAATGCGATTACATTTAAAGCTAATATGCGAAAAGGTGTCTTTCGATTATTGATAAATATTTTAAATGCAAATAGGTGGAACTGTTCAAGATCATGCGGATAAAACTAAAGCCCGATTCGATTTAAAGCTCGCCAACGAGTGAATCGAAATACACAACTATAAGTTAAATAACTCGAGTTGTATTGGTGGTACAATTTAAGACGTCAGCGCCAAAGTGGCGAAATTCCGAACACTTACCACCAGATAGGTTAATAACTTTGCTATCAGGCAGATTAACACTTTTGCCACCAGGTAGAGTGTCGCTTATGTTGTGTTTACAATACGCACTTTGAAAAAAATATATATTATTTACAGTTTAACAATATTTAGATTTAAAAGTTTAAGATTCATTGTTTAGATTTAGAATTATTGAAACTGTCTTGATCAACTGCCGAAATAGAAGTGTCCTCCTCAATACCAGAACAACTTCATTTCCTTAGTGATAATACACTAATTGTTTGTATGCGTAACATGGAATTACAAAACGAGATCATAATTGATAAAAATAGATTTGGAATGTGAAAAATATTTGATTTACGAATTACTTGCTATTCCCAATGTTATCTATACAAATCGATAATTACACAATAATGACTATTATATACAGAGTGGTTCATAAAAGCACTAAATATAAACACGAGTGAGTTACATTACAGATTTGTAAAAAGGTAAATACGTTAAATAAATATATGAACTTTCAAATTAAAATTTAACCAAAAATCAGATCATTTTTCAATTGCTACTCTTCCTTATTTTAAAAATATTTTAATGAATTTAAATATATATATATATTCGTTACATATTTTTTTTGTAGCATATGTTTTGTAAAAAGGCGATTCCTTAAATAAATGTATTATTATTAAAATGGTTTATATTTATGATTTTTTTCTACAGAGTTGTATGGATCAATTTACTTATTGGTTTAGAATTTCAAAAATAAAATTCTATAGCACAAAAATTATAATCGATTAAAATAAAGAGCTTTATAATTAAAACCACATTCATCATAATAAAGCCATTCAATCCTCAAAGGATTATGGCTACGCTTTAGCGCATTTTTTTATTCCATTTTCTGATGTGGATTATTCCTCTTCTTCTCTTTCTGTCTTCAAAGGTTTGTGTTTTTGTTTAATGAACATGTAGATTACAGGATTAAAAATAAATAAATACAAGAGAAATAAAAGGAACTACTGACATCAACAACGAATAATATATTAAAATAAACAATGTGTACAATCTTGTAATTTCAACAAAATAAATACATTTCAAAAAAAAAATAGTTCTTTACAGTAACATTTCATAAATAACAATTTAATAAATGAATATTTACGGTAATAATAAAAAAAACACTCTGTTGCACAAATTATTTGTTTTATTTTAATAATGTTTCACCAAGTGATAAATGAGAAAATAATTCAAGAAGCAAAAAATAAAACTGTATTTACTTTTTACGCAAAGCACTAAAAATTTTAGTGCGTATTTTGTAAATAACGAATTGAAACGCTCCACTGTTAAGAGCCCAATAAATCCCGCGCGAATCACGATATGAACTCCCAATAAAATTCTTTACGCGTAATTAAACTTAAAAATCCAGTTTACAAACGCCGTTTTAAAAATTTTATTACCGCCGGCCGTGATTCGCGGCCGATTTAAACGGGAATAAATCCCGTCGCGCATAACAGAAAATTACTTATTAACAATTCCGCAATAAACCGTGACGAGTTACTACTTTGGCCGCCGGCCAGATTGACGAGAAGAAACGAGAAAAAGAACGCAGCATACTGTCTACGTTTAAGGGGACGTTAATTCACCCGCCATTTTCCCTCCCCGGAGTTCATTCCGTGGAAGGCATTAACTCCGCCGGAATTCGTGCAATTTGTCGCCGCGCTCGGACATACCTTTCTGGAATTCCCGAATGGATGGGGACTTGAAAACGGGATAAACTCCTGTTTTAAAAGGAGTTCTCCGCACGAAAATGGAACTTTTATTGTTGGGTTGTGGCTTGGTTTTGTGCTCAAATTTAACGTAATTGCTTTATTACTGAAGCAATTATGTAGTGAAAATTTATTTTCAAAATAATTTATTTAACTCACCTTTACACGTTAAAGATATTTAATCGAGTATTTTATATAAATAGAAAAGAGTATTCATTCACAGTTATTTAAATTAATTAAATATAAATGATTACAAAATAATTAATAAATTATTTCCACATTTAGCTCTGTGATATTTTGACTTACGTTACGTAAGCAAATGCACATTAAAACAACTACTTCCCGTGCAAATACCTCTCCTGACCTTGAACTACATAATATACACCCGCTGTTGCAAAACAATAAAATATTGCAAATGCACATTAAAACAACTAGTTCCCGGGCAAATACCCCGCCGGACATTGAATTACATAATGTACACCTACTGTTGCATATCAATAAAATATTGCATTATGTTACAAATTTTTGATCCGAGAAAAAATTCAATGTAAAAAACAACGCTACTTAATATAAGGCAATCTGTAGACACGTGTTTCGGAATCTAGCTCTCGTCAGTACAGCTCTACCTTACATAAATTAAAGATATTAAATTAAATCAAGCATATTCAGTGAAATTAAATCAATTATATTGAATCAAATCAAACTAAATCGATTTATATTAAATTAAACGAAATTAATTCAATTTAAATGAAAATTAAATTATTTAATGAGTCAAAAAAAAAAATATAGTCACTAATAAAAAGTTCAATTATATAAAATAAAAGTACATATTCGTTAAAAAAAATATTTGTACTGACCAGTTTTATAACGACGCCAAACTATAGTCACAAATAAAAAGACTTTAATATAATAAGAAGACAAAAAATCAAACATATATTTATTCTAGTTGCCTTTTTGCTGTTTTTCTTGTTTGTTTTCATATTGTTATCGAATTCTAGCACTGCACATTTTTAATGTGCAAATGTTTGCGGACGACTGTTTGCCCAAGTGCCGATGTTTGCGATTTTTCGCGAAAAATATTTATTTACAGAGCCGGGCGTATCTCGAACGCGGATTCAGTGTTTGCCAACATTTCGGAAATCGTATGATTGTGCGTCATTTGCCTGAGAACGTTCTCGACGGAATTACTTTCGTCGTTGCTGCCGCTGTTTATTCCGCTCGCAAGTCTGGATATCCGGCAAAACACCGGAAACGGGTTTAATTGTGCTCGAGAAATAAATACACGGAATTCATGTTGGAACATTCCAGCTAAAAATTGAATTATTTAAAAATTGTAAATAGGATTTCACTTATGTGCATGCCAGATTTATTAAAATCTTATTTACAATTTTGAAAATAATTCAATTTAGTAATAAAATAAAAAATACCTTTATCTTATGATCGATAGCCCATGACAGACTACTAACGCATTGTTATAATAAATCTTGTAAAATTTTGTTTTCATATTATCTGAAGTAAGATGTTTTTATGTATATATGTTTAACCTAATATTTTTTTAACTTTTTACTTATTTACTTAACAATTTATTTTACTGTGACTAGTTTCGACTTAACGTTTAGTCATTCTTAGCTTGTTAAATGGTATATTTTTTCTCTCCTAGGAAGATTATTGCGAAACAAAAAGTATTTTTTATTTCTCAAATCTTTGAGGCGCTTCATTCGTGGTAGATTTTCAATATTAGGATAAAAAAACACAGTAACTTTTTTATAAAACTGAAAATTTCACGAACCCACCGCACAAAATTAATAAATTACGATTTTTTGTTTCTGCCCTTCGCAAAAAACTCGACAGAAATTCATGTTTTTTTGCATTAAATCGAAAATAACTCAAAAACCACGGATGGGGTAATTTTTGTTTATTGCATATTCTGAAAAACGAGGGTTTCAATAACATTTCCAGAACATTTCATGAAATCACCGTGCAAAATAAATTAATTATGATATTTTGTTTCTGTCCCTCGCAGAAAATTCGACAGAAATTCGTGTTTTTGCATTAAATCGAAAATAACTCAAAAACCAAAGATGGGGTAATTTTTGTTTTTTGCATATTCTGAAAGGGGAGGGTTTCAGTAACATCTACAGAAAATTTCACGAAGTTACCGTGCAAAATAAATTAATTATATTTTTTGTTTCTACTCCTCGCAGAAAATTCGACAGAAATTCGTATTTTTTTCATTAAATCGAAAATAACTCAAAAACCACGGATGGGGTAATTTTTGTTTATTGCATATTCTGAAAGGGGAGGGTTTCAGTAACATCTCCAGAAAATTTCACGAAGTCACCGTGAAAAATAAATTAATTATGATTTTTTGTTTCTGCCCCTCGCAGAAAATTCGATAGAAATTCGTATTTTTTTGCAATAAATCGAAAATAACTCAAAAACCACAGATGGGGTAATTTTTGTTTATTGCATATTCTGAAAGGGGAGGGTTTCAATAACATCCCCGGAAAATGTCACGAACCCAGCTCGCAAAATAAATAAATTACGATTTTTTGTTTCTGCCCCTCGCAGAAAATTTGACAGAAATTCGTGTTTTTGCATTAAATCGAAAATAACTCAAAAACCACGGATGGGATAATTTTTGTTTTTTGCATATTCTGAAAGGGGAGGGTTTCAGTAACATCTCCAGAAAATTTCACGAAGTGACCGTGCAAAATAAATTAATTATGATTTTTTGTTTCTGTCCCTCGCAGAAAATTCGACAGAAATTCGTGTTTTTGCATTAAATCGAAAATAACTCAAAAACCACGAATGGTTTAATTTTTGTTTTTTGCATATTCTTAAAGGGGAGGGTTTCAGTAACATCTCCAGAAAAGTTCACGAAGTCACCGTGCAAAATAAATTAATTATGATTTTTTGTTTCTGCCCCTCGCAGAAAATTTGACAGAAATTCGTGTTTTTGGCATTAAATCGAAAATAACTCAAAAACCACGGATGGGGTAATTTTTGTTTATGGCATATTCTGAAAGGCGATGGTTTCAATAACATCTCCAGAAAATTTCACGAAGTCGTCGTGAAAAATAAATTAATTATGATTTTTTGTTTCTGCCCCTCGCAGAAAATTCGACAGAAATTCGTGTTTTTTGCATTAAATCGAAAATAGCTCACAAACCACGGATGGGGTAATTTTTGTTTATTGCATATTCTGAAAAGGGCGCGTTTCAGTAACATCTTCAGAAAATTTCACGAAGTCACCGTGCAGAATAAATTAATTGTGATTTTTTGTTTCTGCCCCCTACTGAAAATTCGACAGAAATTCGTGTTTTTTGTGCAATAAATCGAAAATAACTCAAAAACCACGGATGGGGTAATTTTTGTTTATTGCATATTATGAAAGGGGAGGGTTTCAGTAACATCTCCAGAAAATTTCACGAAGTTACCGTGCAAAATAAATTAATTATATTTTTTTGTTTCCACTCCTCGCAGAAAATTCGACAGAAATTCGAGTTTTTTTTGCAATAAATCGAAAATAACTCAAAAACCATGGATGGGGTAATTTTTGTTTATTGCATATTATGAAAGGGGATGGTTTTAATAACATCTCCAGAAAATTTCACGAAGTCACCGCGCAAAATAAATTAACTTTGATTTTTTGTTTCTGCCTCTCGCAGAAAATTCGACAGAAATCCATGTTTTTTTTTTTTTTTTCGCATAAAATTGATTTTTTTATATTCCAAGTCATTTAATATGATTGCGCTTTTACATTTAAAACACAATTTATTGCACACCTTACACAATCACCTACCTCAATCTGGCACGATTTGTTTCCTCTTGTTGTTGTTTTTTACGATGGGAATTTATTTAAACAGATATGCCTGAAAAGGGGCGGGTGCCAGAAAGGTCAGCAGTCGGCACGCGCTAATCGATATTTCTGCTGCTGACTACCCCTCATTTACATGCAGACTCTAGCTAAAGTCAGAACGGTGACACTAGAGGAGGGGAGCGCCTAAAAAATGCCATTCCGCCCCGGCTGCACGTTTCATTATTAACGATCCGAGAAAGGGGACGTTTTGCGTAAACACGTAAAATAATAAATAATGAAACGCACAGGGGTATAAAAAAAGTATCAACATGAGAGGTTGTAATAAAATTATGCGCTTTGTGATGAGTCACCGGGGTTTTTGTTTCCTTCTTCTTGAGCTTTTTTTAAAATGATTTAATAATTAATTTTAAGCGTGGATAGTAATTTAAATACACTTGCTTCTAAAAACTGCAAAAACAAATTAATAATAATAATAATAATATGCAATAGACCGGACATCATATTCTGAATCAAAATTTTGAAAAATGTACAGTGCTAGCCATAGAAATTGAAAGAATATAGAAATAAGACCGTACACATATTCTACCGTTTATTACACACAAAGAATTTAAATCAACAACATTCAAAAAGCAATCATTCTGAAAACCTGCAGTATTAGGCGAAAATTCTTGCGATAGATCACTTGCGCGACTTGGCATAACCTTGATAAAATGATAAAAATATTCAGAAACAAAATAAGAAATAATTTCAAATTAATGTATCTAATGCCTTTGTCCCGTTTTTAAGACGCATTATAGTAAAATAACATTGAATTATCATTCAAAAATTATTACGGAATTGAACAAGAATATCAAATTAAAACCTAAAAATAGTAGAAGTTATAAAAAGTAAGTCTATTAAACACAACTAAGATTCAACGTGAGTGTTTATTGTACTTATATGATTAAATATTATAGTAAAATGCATCTTTTGTTGAATGCTATTTCGCGGTTGGATATTTTTGTTCGATTTTCTACAAAGCTTTCAAGCGAATATTTATAATAATAATCCAAACTCCTTCATTCTCTTTTCCTGAATATTTCAAGAAATTTAATATTTTCGTTCAAAAAAATATATTTTACCAATATTCTTTCTGTTGTTTCTATATAAAACAATAACAAATGTATCCGCAATAGAGGACGACGGTAGGTTTACCAATAAAACTAACACCTGATAAAATAAGAACAATATTAAATTAGAAGAATATTTTTAACGGAATTGTAGGAAAAAAATCAGAGAGAACAATTATTACTAGGTATTATCTTCAGGATAATTTACTTTTTTTATTTACAAATTTATTTAATTTTTTAAATATAATTAACCGTACTTAGGCCATGGGAACTACATCTGTTCCGGAAAGAGGATTTGATCATAATCTATTACTAAATAAATTTAATATTCAGTCTCTTGAAGCTCGGAGGTATACCATATGTATAAAATATTTATATAATATTTTGCATGGGAGGATTGATTCACCTTTATTTTTAGATAAAATTTGTTTCCGAATTCTAACTTTTCCGAGTAGACAAAAACCAACTTTCTTCATAAAAAAATAGAACTAATATCGGCTTAAAGTCACCTGTCAACATTGTGTGTTCGTGTTTCAATAAAATATCAGATTCTACAGATATATTTTATGATTCACTTAACCAAATAATTAAAAATTTACAAAGGATACTTTAAGTTGGTTCATTCGTTTTATGTTACTTATGTATATTTTTTTATTTTTTTATTTTGTCTTGTAATTAGGAAAATATGTATTTCCTGTTGGGCAATAAAGATTATTATTATTAAAAATACTAACTTAAATGTTTCACAAATAATGTTTATTTTCATGGCTAATTAAATGTTTGAGTTGCACTTTGACGATAATTAAATAAAATTTTAATGAAATGTAGTTCGTTCTGTATTCTGTAAATAAACTATATACGACCGATCTTCATATATTTTTTTAATGATTTCCAGAACACAATGTAAAAATTTTGTACATCTATTATAAATTACAGGTATACAGGTTGTTTCAAATTAAGTGTGCACCATTGCTAACTTTGATATTAGCTGTGCTAGAGAGTCGGTTAAATTAGTAAAGTAGTAGTAAATTTCAAGGGGATTACAACGGTAAAAGCAGAAAAAAAATAATATCGCGTTTTCAAGTTATTAATAAACAAACAATTAAACGTAGATTAAACGTTAAAGCCTTGCACTTACAATGTACGTCACAAAACACAATATTAATATGCAAATATTTTTTTTGTATTGGTATTTTAAAAGTGGTATATTTTTATAAATATTCAGATATCTCAAAAATGGTTAGGTTTTTGTTATAAAATCATATATTGAATTCAAATCACAATAAAAAATATAGGGTTCCATTTAAAATAGGGAAGTTGATATCAACTTCCGGTACAACTAGAAGTGTTAGAATCTTGAAAATAGTTTCATTAAAAAGAACGTACAGGTTTACATATATGTTAAACATTTCAATAGAATCCATTAATTGGAAGGTCATATTTTTTAATGTGCGTTCTCGGTGTATATAAATTTTTTTTTTTTTGTAGAAAATGTTATACATTTAATAATTTTCTTTTGAAAATAACTAGTATTCACAAAAAAATGCATTTTATAGGAAAACTTAATTTCATTAACCACAACTTCTATTAATTGGACATCTTGTTCAATTTTGGTTAGAGATTTTAAGCGATAATTCTAAATCTTGTCATTAAATAAGAGAGTAATTTTATTTGGTTTTGATAATTTAAGTCCAATAGGACAGATAATAGATATATTACATTTATCAGTATATTTGACTAATGGGTAATTATTTTAGACTATTAAGAGAGATTTAAAATCTTAAGATGTTTTGATAATTCAACGTATATCGAGAAACACATTCAAAGTAAAATTTCGTGATTATTTTAAATTGCATATCCTATATCTAATAGGCCTATCATGTAGGAAATTTTATTATCTTTGAGAAAGTATAAAGGTATTCTACACCTAAACCTAATAGTTTTCTAAAGAAACCACAAATGCGTGTGAAACAATTGTCTCGAATAAAGGACAAATTTATATTTTGAAAGTGTGTTTAATTTAAAAAAAAAAAAAAACATTAAAATGTTAACAAGTATGGACTTTCAAAAATTAACAGCCTCAATATATAAATATATATAACAACTTTATTTGTGTAAATTTACAAAATTAAATATTATATACAATATATATGTTATAATTTCAATAAATGGCTATCGACCAGAAGTCTTTCCGCCACAAAACCAAAAATTTAAAAAAAATATATCTGTTAATTGGCTATCGCATATTAACGTACACATTTAATGAAAAGTTCAGCCACCATTCATCGTTGACGATGCCACTTGAAATTAGGCAAAAGGTGGCGCTTGCGTCGTCTTTAATCTATTATGATTAACGTACACGTTAAACCTGATAACTCCTTCGCAGAATAGGCTCGATTATATGAAGAAATATTAAGCAATGTGTTCGTTAACTTTAGTGAGAAAATTGCTTTATAAATAATTTTCATATAAAAGAAATTTATTAATAAATAATAATTATTAAAGTAGCATTTTAGCATTTATTTTAAACAGTATATACATTTTTAGAACACTGTGCTCTTTTTCAATAATATATATATATATATTATTTAATTTAAAAATTTAAAAATAATTCATTACTTATATTAATATTTACTTATTCGTGTCATTAATTATATATAATTTTCACGGCCTTAATTAATACTCGCGTCGACAGGAAAGACTTACTATTTTATAAACGTTTACAAAGTCTGTTATGTACCGAGATTTATGTCGCTGATTTATTGCAGAAAGTGTGGACTATGTTCAAACAACTTTTTTTAATGCTGTTTGTTTTCTAAAATAGATTCACTTAAAATGAAATATGCGATGATATTTCTCTGTTACTGACGGGATAGTTAAATACGTGAAAATTCGCGAATGGGAAATTCTCTAGCAGTGAAAACATTTTTATTACGGCGGATTAAGAGAAATTGCATTGAAAATAATTCGAGGCAAACGTAAATACATGTTCTTATCTAAATAATTACACTTTTAAATGGAGTCATTTAAAAAAAATGAAAAAAAATCTTAATTTAAATAAACCTCTTTATTTTTTTTAATTTCAAATGACTCCTGCTCCTGCAGGAATGTATATTTTTTAAGGGACGAACCACCAAAATCACCAGGACCATAAGATTTCATAGCCTGATAAATTGGTTAGTTCAAAAAAATCATAAATGGAAGTTAAATATTATTAAATCGTGTCAACTCTCACTGCGGTATACATTCATCTCCATAAATAATCACAAACATCTCAATTTGTATGAGATTCTATAAAACGTTTCGTTTTATGCGACTTGGCATAACCTTGATAAAATGAATATTTTTATCATTTTATCAAGGTTATGCCAAGTTATGCCAATTTTATTTATTTTCATTCACCCATTTGAAAGTTACGATTTTTACTTTCCCCGGACCCCCTGTCCAAGGGAAAGTATTGTGATCGTGAAAATTTTCGAACCGCCAATTTCAACAAATATGCACGTTTTGAGGTCCCCTGAGTCCATTCCATTGAGTTTTGAAAAATGTCTGTGTGTGTGTCTGTGTGTCTGTGTGTCTGTGTGTCTGTGTGTTTCCGCGATAGCGCCTAAACGGCTAAATGGATTAAGCCCAAACTTTATATCTAAGCTTTAAATTACAGTGGAATGATCTGAAAAGCTTTTGGTTAGAATCAAAACTCATTAAGTGCAACTTTACTCTTAGCAATTTTTAATTTTTTAATTCGGATAGAAAAATGTTTCAAATAAAAGTTTTAGATCTTGGAAAATAAATAATTTATGTTATAAAACTTTTATTGTAGGACCTCCGGTTTTCATTTTATAAGCGTTTACCTGATAAATTCCCTTAGCGATTTTAATTATTAAAATAATTATTTTAATGACAATTAAAACGTCAAAGTGCCGTCGTATTCAGCACATTCGCAAAGTTTGAAAAAAACGAAGAAGAGTTTGGATCAATGATTTCAACACATTGTAAGGTAAGAACTAACACACATAATTATAATATTCTTCTCAATACTCGGTTTTAACTTTGAAAGACAACAATCAATGTTTTCTGTTAATCATTTTGCTTTCCTATTAAATTTTCAATTAGAAACTTATTTGACCGTATTCACCGGGGAAAGTACCATGATGGACACATCACCATTTTTTTCTTTCGAATCGTCAATTTGTCCCAAAAATATTTAAATATTTCAAAAAATATTAGGTTTAGGCATATAAACATATTTTGAAAGATAACTTTATTTTTGATGTAGAATCTGAAAAAAAACTAAAATATGGGGTATTCCATTAGAAAAAATATAACTATGATACACCATACTTTTATGGGACACCCTGTATATTTGAAACTAATTTTAAAATGTAATCCTAATAGACCTAGATACGCCTGCGAAAGCCGATTTTGAAAAAAAATAAACCATTTAGCCGTAAAGCTACTCGGCCCGCACCCTGTATATGTTTGATATTATAATTTTTATTGTAAATTTTGTATATTTTCCTATCTCTAATTTCTCTATATTCATTTAAAATTATGATTTATTATTAATATTTATTCATCTAAACGTGTTAACATCAGACTGCATATTTAACCCCCGATTCGGCCGGGCACGCATAAAAAAACAGACGCCCCCATTAATATTTATCCCTCTCATCGTCCGTCTGGAAAGCACAGCGTTATTTTATTTACGACCACCTCTCGCATTTTTTTTTCTTTCATTTTCCTTCTTTTTTTGCTGTTTTTGATCCTTCATCCCACTCGGCATTTTCTTTTTTCTTTTTTTTTTTCTTTTCCCGGCATTGTTTATGTTTAGTTTCGCTTGTTGCATGATCGTGTGTAAAAATCCGGCCCCCTTTCATCCCACCGGCTCGTGACAGGACTCGAAACCAATTTATCATCCCCTCGGTTTTATTGTCTTGTCGCTTCTGCCAGACGCGGGAGTAACGAAAGAGCGAAAGAAAGTTGCGAGAAAAGGGATTTGTGGCGGAAAAAAGGGAGACCCGCGCACGGACAGGTGCATTTGCTGAATTGGATTAATTAATCCATTCCGAGAACTTGGACTCTGTACCGGATTGAAACTGAAAAACAAAATCGCTTACAGAATATGGTTTTTTATTAGTGGGTGGGCGAAATACTGCTGGCTTCACTCAGACAAAAACTTTTATTGTTAGTAGCAGGTGTGTATTATGTAATTCAATGTCCGGCGGGGTATTTGCCCGGGAAGTAGTTGTTTTAATGTGAATGTTTTTAAAGTATTTACGTAACGTACGTCAAAATGCCACAGAGCTAAATGTGGAAATAATTTATTAATTATTTTCAAATCGTTTTCATTTAATTTAATTAAATAACTGTGGCGAGTGCAGAATGATCTATGGTCGATAGCCCATGACGGACTATTAACACAATTGTACATTTTGTTATAATATATTTTGTAAATGTTTGTTGTCATATTGTCTGAATAAAGATGTTTGTATATATCGAGCGTACAACAAAAATCGACGACGAAGTTGGCGTTGGAAATCTAAAATCATGTCTGTACTAAAATCACTCGCACACGCGTAAAGTACTGGTTGTAATGTTGACAAGTCACGCGTGTGATCTTAGTACAGATATGACTCGAGACTTCCAACGCCAACTGCGTCGTCGATTTTTGTTATACGCTCGATAGAACTGTGACAAAGTGAATACACTTTTTTATTTATAATTTATCAAATAAATGGAATGGGAAATTAAAAAGCAATTTGAAAAAATAAAGTGGGGGTTTATATTAGTGATGGGCAAAGTCGATCTTTTATTGCTTCTAAATTAAGTATATTTTAATTATATGAACCTCGATACCCAATACGGGTAAAAGGGGATAAGATTAAGAAAGAAAGATAATTTTATGAATGTAACTTATCATAAAAATATCAAAAATAACTTCCCATTTATTAATAAATTATAATTTGAAATCAATTTTTCGTTTTAAATACTTAAAATGACACATTTAGTAATACTCGATTACTAATATTATTCGATTTTGCCCAACACTAGTTTATATAGCATGACGTATAGTATATGGGATTTAATGAAAATATTTATAAATTTATAGTAAAAATATATCTATCATATAATCGAATCAAACTATGTCTGGATTACGTTCTCCTGTAAGAAAATTGTATCAAATTTGTAACGAACGGTTTTATGATTGTGATATTTTCTGTGATACGCTAGCATCAATATTATCACACTATTAATTAAAAATAATAATAATATATTTATTTACGGAATCACCTTTTTACAAATAATATGCTGCAAAAAAATATCATGAATATATATATATATATATTCATGATATTATATTATATATGATATTATTTATATATTATTATATAATATTCTAACTGGTATATAAATATAAAATAACAGTTAACAATACTAATATTTAAATTAGTGATAACAACCAAGTTAGTACGATACAATTAAATATTGATATTAACCAATATTGGATATATCAAGGCCATACAAACATCTTTTAAAATGAATTTCTAATTTTTATTTGTATTATTTATTTATTTTTGCATTATTATTATGTATTTTTGTTTTGTATAATCCTCTCATTGGGCTTCAGTCCAAAAGGATTTGGGTAATAAATTTATTATTATTATAAAGTTAAGTAATAAATATATTTAAATATATACACACAATTATCTTCACATTAATGATAAATCGAGAATATTCATTAATAAATATTTGAGGTGCAGTGTTGTGTGTAATTGCGTCGGACACATGAGAAAGCATATTAGTTCTGACACGTTAAAAGCTAAAGTTGTCCTGGCTAATGGATAATCAAACTTAGTAACATGAAACCGTATAAATTCTTCAGCCTGAGAGAATTAAACGTCCGGCGCGCTAATGCCCCTTTTATTTTTATCAATTCTTGCTGTTGACCTAAACACACAGTCCGAAGACAATATTTGGATATATTTTGATTGTGTTGCTGACACGTATCAGTTTGAAATGACACTTTATTATTATATTATTAAAAATAGTTTTAAAATAAATTAGAACGGAGAGAATGCTCGAATTTTATTGAGCATTGCCAGTATTTTTTCTTTGTTAAATTTTATTGTTTTATTTAAATCCTCTATGACACTACCCTCATAATTCCGATAGAGGAACGTCTTCAAACCACATCCGAAAAATTTGCAAAAAATAATTATACTTTTCGTTCCATCTCTAAATTCTGTATACACCTAAATCCCACCATTACTCATAAATTCAAAAACTCTATTCCAATTCATTGCATCATTTCACCCCTTCACTCACTAACATCTCCGTCGTTAGTGAGTGAAATCATAAAATCATTTAATCTAGGCAGAAAAACTTCAGGTCGACAGCCATTTTACAGTGACATGGACAGTTACAAATAAATAATCTAATTACTGATATATTGTAAATAAATATTATTATTTTTTTGTCAATAAAGATATTCTCTCTCTCTAATTTTATTTATTTATTTATTTATTAAGCAAAAGACATATAACAATTTTCACACGTATTGCATTTGTCATACAAAATTATAAACTATAAAATACATAAAGGTAAAACTAAAAGTAAAAATAATAATTATAAAATGATAATAATAATAATACATATTGAAATACAAAAAAACAGCTCATTTTAATTCTCATATTTTAATAAGTCGAACAATAAATAAGTTAAATAATATGCTGCAGAAATTCCGCCACCGAATAATACGATCTCCCATTAAGCAGTTCCTTTAGCTTACGCTTAAATAGTTTCGTATTTTTAATATCTTTTATTATTTTTGGTAATTTATTGTACAGAGAGAAAGACATATAATATGGGCTTTGCTTAAATAATGTCGCATATAGTTTGGATTTTATTTTATTGGACATTTCTCTATTCTACAAAATAATGAATGGTAAGTATATATAAATGTAGCAATCCATAACATAAAACATTAAATTTCGACGAGGAATAAAAATGACAATGATTTTTATTTATTAAAATCAGAAATAAATAGTGAATGCGCTGGGAAAACATTAAATTTCGACGAGGAATAAAAATGACAATGATTTTTATTTATTCAAATCAGGAATAAATGGTGAATGCGCCGGGAAAACATTAAATTTCGACGAGGAATAAAAATGACAATGATTTGTTTTTATTCAAATCAGAAATAAATGGTGAATGCGCCGGGAAAACATTAAATTTCGACGAGGAATAAAAATGACAATGATTTTTATTTATTCAAATCAGGAATAAATGGTGAATGCGCCGGGAAAACATTAAATTTCGACGAGGAATAAAAATGACAATGATTTTTATTTATTCAAATCAGGAATAAATGGTGAATGCGCCGGGAAAACATTAAATTTTGACGAGGAATAAAAATGAAAATAATTCTTATTTATTTAAACCCGCAATAAATGGTGAATGCGCTGGGAAAACATTAAATTTCGACGAGGAATAGAAATGACAATGATTTTTATTTATTCAAATCAGGAATAAATGGTGAATGCGCCGGGAAAACATTAAATTTCGACGAGTAATAAAAATGACAATGATTTTTATTTATTCAAATCAGGCACTTATTTTAATTTAAAATTTAATTTGCCGTTTCCATCATTCATTTTTTTAGTTCTATTTTTTTTTCACTTATATTTAATATATTTCGTATCTTAAATATACTTAGTGCAAATAAAAAAAAGTAGGAGCAAGGAAGGTAAGAATTTAAAATTATTTAAAATTAATATACACAAATATCTTTATTCAGACAATTACATTTTTACAATATTAAAATAAAGGTTTGTCTGACTTGGGCCATCGATCTGTTTTATTTAAAAATATTTAATTAAACCATAAACAAATATATTCAAATAAGAAACTAAATAAAAATAATTAATAGATTATTCGCTCTTTAACAAAGTAAAAATTAATTATCAAAAAATTATGTACCAAATGTTAAAGATATAAGTTTATATAAACAAAGTAAGTGAATAAATATACAAAAAGTAAAAATCTTAGAAAGCAGCAAAAGTATGACAGAATTAAGTTTCAAGTAGACGACTCATGTGGTGTTTAGATTTTTAGAAAATGTTTTACAAATTACAAAGATGTCAGAAAAAATGAAGAGTAGGAGAGAGTTTAAACTAAGAAACGGCATCAATGTGTATGCAAACAAAGAAAAAAAAACAAGAGAAATACTACATATATTATATATATATATATATTGAAATATTGAAATATATCGAAATATTGAAAGTCACAACAAAATTTAAAGTTTGAGTGTAGTAAGCGAAATTACAAATTAATAATTTTTAGGTGTTGACAATTTATTAGTTAATAACGTTATTACACCACACAGTGGTAGAAAGGTCAATGATTAAAAAAAATACACTACATATTTCACTTCAAGAATAATTTATTAAGAGTATATACATCCTTTATGACTCTATGAGCCATTTATGAGCATTACTTTTAAAATTTACTTTATATAAAAAAAGCAAAACATAATGCAGCCAAGTTTTTCTATTAAGGGTGTATTTTATGTGTGGAAGGAAGGGCGGTTCGCGTGCTGAAAAGTATTCAACTAAGTAGAATGTTATGCCGGTGCCGCATGTTGTAATTAAGCAGACAGTCCGCGTTTTAAATGCAAATTGCGATCGCGGACGGAATTAATGTCCGCCTCTGCGGAAATAGGGCCGTGTAATGGGGTTACTACTTTGACCTATTACACCATCTATTACAATAATCACTAATAAGATAGTGCCAAACTTTTGTTTTACTCTTTTAACTTCTACATCTGGAAAGTTTTGAGTTTAAACCTAATTTAGAGAGGAATATTAAGCAGGCTTTGGTAATGTAAGCAAAGGTTTCTTGATTTGTGATTTAATTTCTTCTTCTGCCCCTTAGGGCATCAGGTACTTGTTATCGAGTCATCTCCTCCATAACTGCTTGTTCTCCGCGAATTTTCCTAGCTCTTCTGCGCTTTTCCAATGTCTCTCCCCTATTTTCTCAATTATTTTGTTCATTATCTTTCTGGATCTGCCTGGTTTCACCCAAAAAAATGTTATTAATGGAAAATCCTTTGATCACAAATATTTACAAGAATTCTTAGTAATAGAATTCTTGTCAATGTTTGTTAGTTACATTATGTATTTGTATTTCTGCACTATTTTTAATATAATTGTGTTCAAAGGAATTTTAGTTAATAAACTTTTTTGGTGTGTGTGTGTTGGTTGGTTTAATCCATTTACGGACTAAGTGTCGGATTCCTCTCGGTCTCAGACTAAAAACCCCTCCTATTTTTTGAATTAATTTCTCACTTAACCCGTAGTGAAACATATTTAATCAAAGTCTATTAAAAACCCCTCACACTTACCGGCGTCGACAGCCAGAGTCATTGGCCGGTCTCATTATTACTTTCTAGTAAGTTTAAAACTAGCAACACTTGCAACAATTAAAATAAATAAATTATATATCAAGTTAAAATACTCATAAAACAATTAAACTTAAATTTAATGCGACAGGAGCAGCTTTGGAGTTGTAAATAAACTCCGAGCTAGAACAACACAGATCACAAATGTAAATAAACCTAAATAAATTAAATTAAATATAATTTATTAGAAAATAATTAATCACATTTAGCTCTGTGACTTTTGACTTACGTTACGTAAGTTACAAAATTAATTAATTAAAGATGTATTTTACAGTTAATTTGAGCAAAAGTCCTTATAATTTTCTCGAATTAACTGTAAAAGACATCTTTAATTAATTAATGTTTTTTACGAAATATTCAATCTATGCTATAAGGTTCCATTTTCACTAAACATCAATTATTCTTTTTTTAATTAATTAATTAAATAAATTATTTAATTAAAGATGGATTTGACAGTTAATTTGAGCAAAATCCCTTATAATTTTCTCGAATTAACTGTAAAATACATCTTTAATTAATTAATGTTTTTTTCACGAAATATTCAGTCTATGCTATAAGGTTCCATTTTCACTAAGCATCAATTATTATTTTTTTTTAATTCGTGGATCAAAATTGAAAAATGTACAACGTCACTAAATTTCTAGCATCAGCTCTAAGCTATCTAATTATTTAGTTATTGGTGGAGAATCTAAATCTGTCAGAAAATTTGAAATCGGAATTAATTTGGGAAAGTTATAAGGGTTTGTTTTTTCGTAGGTTTAAAATTGAAAAAATTGCTACGCCACCGTCTTTCTGGCGTTAGCTCAATGCGTTTATTTACTTCCTAAGACTTAATCGAAATATTGAAAGTCACAACAAAATTTAAAGTTTGACTGTAGTAAGCGAAATTACAAATTAATAATTTTTAGGGGTTGAAAATTTATTAGTTAATAACGTTATTACACCACACAGTGGTAGAAAGGTCAATGATTAAAGAAAAAATACGTTATTATCTTTGTAACGCCAGTTTTATGTGTTCATTATTTTATGAAAATTTTGTAATAGCAAATAAAAATTCTAGCTACATTTTTAATTTAAAAAAAAAAATAATGAATTGAAAGTGGGAAGTTTCGGAGATAAAATCATTTGAAAATTTTTTAGGGTAAGCTTTAAAATTGCCATCAATTTTAAAGCTAGCGCCATCCTAACAACACAAATTTTAAAGCTAACGCTTTAAAATAGGGATGGAAAATTATAAGGATTGCAAATTATTTTTTCTCCGCTGGCGTTAGCTCCAAAAGAACTGGAATCTTGAAAACAAATCAAAAGTGGAGGTCTAGTATCAAAAACGTCTACGTTAAATACATTTTTTTCTGATGAAAAATATTTGTAAAAAGCATAAACTATATAATAAAAAATGAATATTTATAAACCGAAACATATTTTGAGGATGAGGGAAATAAATCATATTTATTAATAATTAATTATTGCTCGATTGGTTCATAATTTTAAGTTATGTATATTCTTTCAAAAATATACAATTCATAGAAAGTAATAAGCAAACGTACTTTAAACTACAAATAATAACATACCAGTTGTAGTTTTATGAGAAAAAGTGAAGAAACTTCTGACAAATACAAAAAAACTGTCAAAAACAATTCATGCGATTTACATCAATCAAATTGAAATATGGCAAACTGATCCTTATTTAGAACACCTTTAATGTTTAATTAAAAGTATAAATGTTTAAGAAATATACCTTATAGGGCGACAAAAGTCACCAATAATAAATAAATAATTGTAAAAACTCAAAAATAAAGTATTTTAAATTTTCCACTTGAGACTTCAGCGCCTCCAGTGCTCAAGTGGACAACTATAGCCATGTTTCCCAATTTCAAATATTATCTGAGCCACCCCCACCCCCTGGTTTTACCGCACACTGTATTTTGCCGCAATTCCTATTTCAAGTCCAAGTCCATAAATAAGCATAATATTTATGTATACTTATAATACAAGGGTAATTTTAAAAGTAAACGCCGTTCTTAAATTGCACTTTACTGGAGCTATCGACAAAACTCTATCCATACGCTCCTTAAATATGCGTATTTTGTTAAAAAAAGAGAACATTACCGTTAAATTAAACGTGAGCTGTAATTGCGGTTTGATTCGAGGCTAATTACAACTAATCATCGACGAGTCGTAGTCATAATTGCATTTCGACACGCGTCAATCCGTAACTGCTCCGTTTTATTGAAATGAAACAAACGCGGCTGAAGCGTGAGTTGTAATTATTGTTTGAATCTTGTTTTATTTAATTATGCATAAGAAATGCGCGCATGCATTAAATAGTTCTCTGTAATTTATTTCAATTATTGAATTAATAATGGTGGAATTATTAATTCAATACGGTTAATCCGAGCTCAGCCCGGGGCTAGGAAAGTACGGGAAATAGTTATTATTTGGGAAGGAATAATTAATAAAATTTATTATTAATATTACAGACTGGATTGAATAAATAGAATCTATAAAATTGTATATTATATTTTAAAAAAAAACAAATGGTGATGTGACCATCATGATATTTTCCCTGGGGCATTCGGTCAAATACGTTCTTGATTGAAAATTTTATAGGAAAGGAAAAATTATGAACTGAAAAAATTGACAGACATTTTTCAAACCTCGATGGACTGGACTCAGGGGACCTCAAAACGTGCATTCGTTGAAATTGGCGATTCGAAAATGTATACGATCACAATAATTTCCCTTGGACAGGGATCCGGGGAAAGTAATAAAACATTTTTTTAATGGAATAGGCTTGTTAATTTTTTCTACATTAATTTGAATCGTTTAATGTGAAGTTTGTATATAAATATTTTCAAAAACTGTACATACTTATTAGGTATTATATTATATACAGGGTGTCTCAGCGTGCGCGCCGAGTAGCTTTACGGCTAAATGGTATATTTTTTTCAAAATCGGCTTTCACAGGCGTATGTATGTCTATTAGGACCACATTTTAAAATTAGTTTCAAATATACAGGGTGTCCCATAAAAGCATGGCGTATCATAGTTATATTTTTTCTAATGGAATGACCTATATTTTATATTTTTTTCAGATTCTACATCAAAAATTAAGTTAACTTTCATAATATGTTCATATGCCTAAACCTAATAATTTTTGAAATATTTAAATATTTTTGGAAAAATTGACGTTTCGAAAAAAAATCATAACTCTCAAATGGATGAATAAAAACAGATGAAATTTTGTACCAGTATATTAGACTAATGGGTAAATATTTTAGGCTATTTACAGGAATTTAAAATCTTAAGATGTTTTGATAATCTAACGTAACTCCAGAAACACATTCAAGGTCAAATTTCATGCTTATTTTAAATGGCACACCCTATATCTAATAGCCCTACCTTGTAGGAAATTATATTGTCTTTCAAAAAGTATAAAAATATTTTTTACCTAAACCTAATAGTTTTCAAGATATATGCATTTTCATTAACTTTTGACATAATATTTATTATTCATAATATGGAAAGTCGATACAAAGCGCCATCTATTGTTCAATTTAATATTTATTATTATTATTCCATAAAGGCAAGTGTTTAGTTATTGTTTATAAATAAAGTCAGTTGACCCAACAAATGATTTTCGAGCTATTTCCTAAATTAATACACTAATTTTATTAATTGTAAATATACTAATTGCATTATTTATTTACACATGTGTAAATTATTTGATAAAAACTTGTTAGAATTGTAAAACAAATATAACGAAATACATCAAATAAATTGACAAAATAGTATTAAAAGTAATTTATAATAAATTTTCAAAAATACTACCATCGAATACATAATTCAATTTTATTTTAAATGATATTTTGACATTTCTCAGCATATTAGGTATAATTGATCTAAATGTATTATTAATTTATTAATTCTGCTTTCCATGTATTCTTCCAATTCATTGCTTATTAAACCACCTTTTTTGACGAATATTCAATGGAATTAAACTTGTAATTGTGTCTCCTCATTATTAGTTACTGTATTCAAGGTAGTTTTTTTTTTCAAATACTTCATACTGCCTACAGTTTTGAATGTATTTAAAACTTCCTCTACAGTCTTCTTATTAGGATGTCTTCCATCAGAGAACATTTTGTACACTAAGAGACAATCTTTATAACATTACATTATTATTAGAATCATGTTAATTCTTTCATTTAAAGGAACATTATTTTTTCAATTGTAATAATACGAATGTGTCAATTAAATTTGCATATAAACAAAAGCCTATTAGAATAACTGGCAATAATAATTATTAAATTAAGCAATAGATGGCGCTTTATGTTACATTGTCGTATTAAAATAATAATGATAATGACGAAAATTAACAAAAATGGATATATCTTGAAAACTATTAGGTTTAGGTGTAGAATACCTTTATACTTTCTGAAAGACAATACAATTTCCTACAAGATAGGCCTATTAGATATAGGGTGTGCCATTTAAAATAAGCACGAAATTTAACCTTGAATGTGCTTCTGGAGATATGTTGAATTATCAAAACATCTTAAGATTTTAAATTCCTCTTAATAGTCTGAAATATTCACCCATTAGTCAGATATACCGACACAAAATTTCATTTGTTTTCATTCATCCATTTCAAAGTTATGATTTTTTTTCGAAACGTCAATTTTTCCAAAAATATTTAAATATTTCAAAAATTATTAGGTTTAGGCATATGAACATATTATGAAAGTTAACTTTATTTTTGATGTAGAATCTGAAAAAAATATAAAATATGGGTCATTCCATTAGAAAAAATATAACTATGATACGCCATGCTTTTATGGGACACCCTGTATATTTGATACTAATTTTAAAATGTTGTCCTAATAGACCTACATACGCCTGCGAAAGCCGATTTTGAAAAAAATAAACCATTTAGCCGTAAAGCTACTCGGCGCGCACGCTGAGACACCCTGTATATTATAAATTAATCTTGGATAGTAATCCAAATTAATTAATATTATTAATTTATTCGAGCTTTTCAATGGGCTGTAGTGAGTTATAAGTATTGATGAGTTTGCAATTTGTAGTTCAATGGACTATTACAACAGATTGAAATAAATTGCAAACCCATAATGCTGAATGCTTATAATTCACTTAGCAACACCATTGTGAAAGTAGTTAATAAGCGGAAAATGTATGTACAATGAACTCAGTATTAAATAAAACGTAGCAGAGAGCAGTAAAATCCGAAATACTGGAATTATTATTCATTCACCCAAAACCCACCATTACAGGGCGCATTCAGCGAATTTTTAGACATGTTGCGCTACAGCACAAAGCGCTTAATGTTCCCTGAACACGCTTTCGAGGTCAAGGACGCTCACGAAAATATGGCGGTTTCGCTTACAGCTGCACGGCTTGAAAAAATATATTCTTTACCGCTTGATAAAGCGCTGTAGCGTCACACATAAAGCGGTACCGTTCAGCGTTCGTAAAGCGCTACAGCGCTACAGTTACCTGAACGCGACCAATGTTCCGCATGCTCTATGCCATTATAGATACGACAAAAATATTTCTAAAAAAATCAACGAGAATTCATATTCCTTCATAATAAAAAGATGGATGTAATAAATATTTCAACAACAAACTATCACATGGCTCGTTGTTTATTCGGTCATATTATGCTGGAACTCGTGCACTCACTCCCTGAGTTAGTGCCGTTTTCTTGCACTCGGTAGGGGCGAGTGCATATTTTTATGTAAGCAGAAAACGATGTTGACTGAAAAAGTGCATAAGCAGAAAACACAAAAATCCGAGCGAGTGCGCAGAAAATGTTATCAGTGTCTGCAGGTATGTCATCGTTCACATCCGTTTCCGTCTCTGTGCCGGTTGTTCTTTTTCAACAGTAATGGCCTACTTAAAACGCATACATTTTTCTTTCTGGACTTATCAATCAAATAAAGTTTTCTTTATTCTCCGGAGGATTCGTTTGGAAAACGGGTATCGGCTACTGGTTAATTTATATGATGTATATTGTTAAAGCACATGCGCCACCCCTGACGCCCATTCATTGTGTAGGGTGGATGAGGGGGTGTACCGCGAGCATCGGAACTAGCTCCTCGACTACCATGTTGAATCATTGTGTATAAGTTGAAATAAAACGTGTTATTGTTACTCTTCTGCACTTCTTGAGAACCATCCCCGTGAGCCCACCACTATCAGCGTTCACATATATAAATATTTTACGACAATCCAAGATTAATTTTATAATTTATTTTGTTTTCTACTAAAAGTATGAACTGCAATAAATAAAAAAAGTAAAATTTATTTATTGCTGCATTATTGAAACGTCAGTCCTGTTTGATTTCGCTAAGAAATATGTCTTTATGATGTAAATTTTAATTTATCAGTTTAGATGAAAAATGAAAATTATACATAGACATTCAGTATATTTGTCTTTTTCCTCTAAGCTAATATTTTTTTTTATTTTTATCGCCCCCACCGGTTAAATGAAAAAGTATTATTAAATAAAATAACAAGTTATACTAATTTAGGAACCTGAAAAATTCCATTTATTATTTAAAATAAATGGTTTTTTATTTAATAATACTTTTTCAAAAAAAAAAATACCATTTATTTTAAATAATAAATGGTATTTTTCAGGTTCCTAAATTAGTATAACTTGTTATTTTATTTAATAATACTTTTTCATTTAACCGATGGGGACGAGTCAAGTAAAAAATTAATTTGTAAATTTACTTGACTCGTCCCTATCGTTTAATGAAAAATTATTATTTATTTATTTATGGAGTCGTGCAGTAGTTGCAGAATGTAATGATAGAACTTTTTTGGGGTAATTACATTAAAAATATCAAACAGGGTCAACCGTTAATAAATTGTTAAGCAAATTACACATGGCGAAAATTGGCGATTTTAACGAGACGTTTGTGTTGGGGATACTTAAGTGTGTTACCGGCGATTAATTTTAATCGTCGTCAACGAAATTAAAATTTTTAATTTTAATTTTTTTTCTTTTATAAAATGAGTTTTTGGCCAGCACTTTACCTGCCGACCGCCGCGGATTAACCTACGGGTCAACATTTACCTGACCCGAGGTTAGAAGATCACCGCCCGGCCCTCCGGATTATCGTGCAGCAATTAGGGCCCGAGCAGCAGATTAAGACGCCCAGGGAGAGGACACAGGCCGCCGTTGTAATTTGAAAGAAGAGAGATTACAGATTAACGTAATTCTTTCAAATTGCATTTTAACGGTTGGATTTGAGAATTCGTTGGAAATAATTATCTTGTTTACGATAGTTATTTTCTAGTGAATTCTTGGTCAACGGCCACGTGGTCCTCGAAAATCATCCCCACTCCGGACGATTTTCGGTGCTTAAATACGGGATGCATCCACTCAGATTTTCAGTCCACTCTGGTGCTGTACAGGGGGCAGCATGTGGATTCATGAGGAACTTCTGTTCCTCGAAATTTAATCTTCTCTCTGAGACAGGAAACTCTGACTGACGCAGACGCCAGATGTTCCAGACGTCGTTCCTGCCAGAAGAAGTCGACTCCAGGACCAGTGCTTCCTGAAGTCCACCGACGCCGAGCTTCACAGTTACCGGTGTAACCGTCTCGACGCCACATCGACGCTACCAGTGTAGTGTCCCTTGCTGTTGCCGGATCCAATCCAATTCAGGAACCTGCCGCCTCCAGGAAACTCAGCCCGACGCCGACGTTAGCCGTTTCGCCGTCGTTCCTGCAGTCAACACCGACGCCAAGCACCTAGGTTGCCAGTACAACCGCTTCGACGTCAACACTACGAGGGTAGTGTTTGTTCCTGCCTCTGGATCCAACCCCGACGCAATAACCCACGGACTCAGACGCCGAATTCCGACGCCGAACTGCCGCCTGAACGCCGCTTCCATTCAGACGCCGATGCTACCTCAGGTCTACCTACATGTACACTGTGTGACTGCTCTCTCTGTTTTGTTTTTTTTTGCTAATTTTTTTTGTAAATAAATTATTTAAAAACCAATTGTGTTTTAAAGGTTAGTTGCTTCGTCTTTAAATCAACCTGAGCTAGTTGATAATCAGCGTGAGGTACCTTCCCTCCCGTTGACAAGTGAAAAAGACGTGTTTGTCTAGTTGAATGTGGAACTTGGAATTTTGTTAAGGCTAGAATCTCGCTGCAATCCGCCATATTGTTTAAGATTTTGAATAAATATGTAATTAGGTGAGCCTTCCGACGATGCTCCAACGATTGTAACCCAAAGAAATCAAGTAGTTGAGCATAAGTTACAGAGTTATCAGGGTAAGTACCTGTCTCCTTGAAATAAACGAATTTAATAAACTTTTTTTGAATGGCTTCAATTTGATTGGAGTAGGAGCAGTAAATACGATGCCAAATACAACAGCAATATTCAAGACGAGACCGAACATAGGCATAATATAACGAAAAAATGGCGTTTGAACATGTATAGAGCTTTGTATTTCGAATGATAAACCCTAAGCTGCGGTTAACTGATGCAACCAAACTATCATTATGCGGTTTAAAGGTTAAAGCGCTATCAAATAGTATTCCCAGATTTTTAAATTAACTAACCCTTGCCAGAACAACACTGTAATGTCGTAATCGTATGAAATAAGAGATTTTTTCCTTGAAAATGACATAATTTTGCATTTGTTTATATTGAGCTCTAAACGATTTATGGAACACCAAGCATATAAATTGTTAAGATTATTTTGCAGAAACATGCAATCATTTATAGAGTGTATCGGATGGATAATTTTTAAGTCATCTGCAAATAATAAACAGCTTGTTTGGATGATCTGAGTAACATCATTTATGAATATATTAAAAAGACAGGGACCTAGAACAGATCCCTGAGGGACCCCTGAGGTTGCGCAAAAGACGTTTGACCTAAATCCACTGAATTCAACATATAACTCTCTCTCTCAGTCAGATAACTTCTCATTAGGTTACATAAAGATGCGGAGAACCCAAAAGTGGAAAGCTTAGAAAGTAATATACTGTGATTCAACCTGTCAAAAGCTTTAGAAAAATCTGTATATATAACATTAAATAAAATAATAAGTTATACAAAGTTAACACGTATGTCGTTTAATAAAGTCATAATATATGAAATAAATATGAATAAGTTATTAAAAATCAACCAATAAAGCACAAATTAGATTGAATAACTTTAACCCGACTAGTTTCGGGTTATTAGCCCATTTTCAAGAGAATTTAAAATTTGTTTTATTAAAATTTCAATAGATATTTACATTAATGGATATATTGATTTTTTATTTTTTTTAATTAAAATCATAATATATAACTAAGTGAAAGCCTTAACAACTTTTGTCGACGAAATCAAGAGACAGCTACGAACATACAGACGATTTATGGATTGGCGTAAAACGGCTAAGGCATCTAATATTAGCATATTTTTCTGATTTATCTACGAAAGTTAAGCCATCTACATTGTGAAGACTTTAAAAATGTTGAAAGTAACGTAAAATTTGAAGAACGACATTAATATTACAAATTATTCAAAAATTATTCCAAATTAAAAAAAAATCTCACGCAATCTCCTGTTCAAATCAATAACAATAGTGGTGTTCAGGTAGAAAACGAATACATAAGTACTATAAACGTTGCTAACACCATAATTAAAAATAATCAGACTTTATTTCCTTCTGTTCAATTCAATAATTGCACAAATTTCATTGTTTACATAAATAAGTGAGTTTGATTTAAATAAATGTTGTAATTAGAACAGTCGTCTTTTTTTGTTAAGCCTGCGATTTTACGCCTAATAGACAGTGCAATTAACGCCAAATCTTGCAGTTTTTTGCAAAATTTGTGTGTTTATTTTATTCCAACTTTGATTTTTCAACCAAGTGGCAAACATCTGAACTACTAGATACTGTTCCACAACGAAATTTGAACGAAATTTATTCTCATTGTCTATTTAATAGGATTAACGAGTTTACAAATAATATACTATGAATGTATTTAATATGGATATTTAAGAGGAAGACTTTCCACTTGCAGTTGAATGTGTTTAATATATATTAGATATACTTTTGTAAATCAAATTAATTTTTGAAAAAATATTTTGTTCACTTTTTATGTTTTTAAAAAATAAAAATTATCTGATGTTGCTCATCAGTAAATAAGCTATCTGCCTGTATTTAATGTTTAATTTTTAAACGGAAAAAAACATATTGAGGATCGCAGCCTTAAGGGGTTTTGATAAAAAAAATGTTTTATTTAGACCAAAAATTGGTTTTTGGTAAGGCTGGCAAAATTTATCGATTAAGTCGAATAATCGATTAAAAAAATCGATTAATCGATTAAATTGTTCGTTGGAAAAATTTTCTATCCGTTTTCGAATAGTCGATTAGTTTCGATTAGTCGGTTATTTTAGCCGACCGATTACTTTCGATTAGTCGGATATTTTAATCGTTTCGATTAGTCGACTATTTTAACAGTTTTCGATTAATCGGTTATATTAGCCGACCGATTAGTTTTGATTAATCGGATATTCTAATCGCTTCGATTAGTCGAATATTTTAACCGTTTACGATTAGACAGTTATTTTAGCCGACCGATTACTTTCGACTAATTGGATATTCTAATCGTTTCAATTAGTTGATTATTTGAACCGTTTCGGTTAGACGGTATATTTATCAATGTAACAGAGTTATCCGTAATTTTTAATATTTATCATAAATAATGTTTAATAATAACATAATAATTAACATTATATGAACAATGTATGAAAAAATAATCAAAATATATTTTTATTTGTTTTATATTTATTTAATCTTTGCTAATATTCGCTAAATTTAAATGTTATTTGAAAAGATTTGTATAAGAAGAATATAATTACAACTCATAACTATTTTTTTAAATAATATAATTTGCTTGCTAAAAGTCAAAATAACAAAATGCAATTGTGTCCTTAAAGCTTGTCATCTTTTCATTTTTTTGTTGTTTTAGTCGACTATTTTATCCGTTTTCCATTAGTCGGTTATTTCAGCCGACCGATTATTTTCGATTGATCAATTAGTTTCGATTAATCAATTAGTTTCGATTAATCAATTAGTTTCGATTAATCGATTAGTTTCGATTAATTTCGGTTATTTTAGCCGACCGATTATTTTCGATTAATCAATTAGTTTCGATTAATCGATTAGTTTCGATTAATTTCGATTAGTCGGTTATTTTCAATTAATTGTCGGATAAGTCGATTAATCGAATATTTTGAACTTCGATTAATCGATTAGCGCCGAAGATTACCGGACTTCTTACACGTCTCAGAAACCATTTTTCGTCCTAATGAAAAAAATATATATATATATCTATAATTTACGAAGGTGCGTCAAATTTTCATTTATATAATACAAATATTATTGAAAATCTTTATTTCTGAGTATTACATTATATAATTTTATAATACATATAAATACAATCATGTACACATTGTTAGACCTCAAAAATAGCTAACGCTTTTTAATTATTACTCAAAAACTAAGCAAAACATTTTAATATGATTTTTGTAAAAACACCCACACTGTAATAAATCTTAAAAATCAAACAAATTAATTTCTAGTCTATCTCTTTATTAACAAAAAGAAAATCAATTAAATCCACACAATGAAGCACCGCAAAAAAAGCACAATACGAGCCGAAGCTTGTGTGTGTGTGTGTGTGGTGGGTGGAATTGAAAAGCCAAGGCATTTTCCCCCTTTAATCCAATATATCTGAGCGCTCGCACATCTCCTTCCAGGTGGAAATCTCCGGGCATTTGTCAACCCTCGTTCGGCCTTTTTGCCCGATCCTTTCCATTGTCAGGATCACCCGCGGGATGGAAAAAATGGCGGGAATATTTAGATAGACCCGCCCGACTCGATGTCATTACACGGGACACGGATGATGATGTTCGGGCTTTGTCCCCGAATTTATGGGTTTAAATAGCGTGATAAAAAAAAAACAGACACCTTTTGTATGAAGCGTTTACCGCGGTTGGGGAAAAAATGGGAGTCGCTTTTATTCGGGTTGAATTATCGTGGAGATTTTGTATTGTGTTTTTTTCTTTTCTTTACGTAAGATTAGCTGCTTTAAGCGTAACTTAATCATGGCTTAAACAACAATGATCTGAATTTTTAGATTTTTTTAGATTTAGAGTTTCTCTTTGCAATTTCAATGTTTGAAAAAATCATGAAGTAGAAGATAACTGAAAGTTAATTTTTTCTTACATTTTTTTCTTCTTCATGATTTTTGCAAAGGTTTGAGTCGAATGAAGAAAAAAACTGTAAGAAAAAATTAACTCTCGGTTTTTTAGAAATAAAAGGCAGTAAATTCCTTTCTTCGCTGAAGAATCAGTGAAGAAAGGAATTTAACTGTTAATATCATTTGTTCTTAATTTTATTTCTGAAGAATCAGTGAAGAAAGGAATTTAACTGGCTTTTATTTCTATATAATAATCTTTACATAACTCACGAATACATACATACACAAGGTGTACAGAAAATGAGTGAAAACCTTCAGGTAACTCAATTCATTAATTAATTTTTAATAGAAAATCCAAATAAAAAAATGTTGTATGGTTCTTCATTGAGGCTTACGAGGTCTTCGGAATTTTAAATATGTGAATATAAATTACTATTGTTTTTTAAATATTTTGTAAAAAATCAATAGCATTAACAATCAATTAGACACGTGTATAATTCCATTGATGTAAATGATTAATAAATCGGATATTTTTACAATTTTATAACTTCATCAGAAGCATTCTTTTAATGAAAATAGATCTGGCAACGACGCACGCTCGTTTGTAAAAGAAAAGGTGTATGCAACACCTCCAGCGGATGATGTAGCAGTTATAAACAGGATAAATGCACACTTGTTTGATCCAGCGTTGCCTAATGTGTAGTTCTTTTAAGTGGCCCGTGAGGCTTAAGGAAGGACCGTGTGTCTTATTTTCGTTAAAATTTTTATCTAAAAATTAGTCAAAGAATCACGCTACCTAAAGTTTTTCACTCATTTTCTGTACACCTTGTATATTTCAGTTTTTTATTCACCGGGTAGATCAAATCGAATAAATTGGTTTCCACCACTTACCAAAAGTAATAAATCCAACCATTTTTTCACAATATTTTCAATTTAAATATTTGAAAAAATCACGAAGAAGAAAAAAATGTAAGGAGAAATTAACTTTCAGTTTTCTTCTTCTTCATGATTTTTTCAAACATTGAAATTGAAAATATGGTTAAAAAATGGGTGGATTTTTTACTTTTGGTAAGTGGTGGAATCCATACTTTTCTTCCCATTTATTCGATCTGATCTACCCGATGCAGAAAAAACTGAAAGGTTATTTTTTCTTACAGTTTTTTTTTTCTTTTTCGTGATTTTTTCAAATATTGAAATTGAAAGGAGAAACCCTAAAAACTATGAAAATATTGTTGGAATAATGAATTTAATTTTACTTAATTTATTCAAATATATTATTCCAGTTTCCTTTTTTTAAAGAATATATATTAAAAAAAATTATTTTTAAAATGTAGTTTAAATCAATTTTAAAATAATAAATAAATAATAATTTTTTCTCCGCCCGTTAATGCAATTTAATCTTAATTTTAATTTAATTAATTTTCTAGTTAATTTAACTTGATTAAAGTAATAGGGGTAGAGAAAAAAGGAGCGGAGATAAATAACCTATACCTAATCGCGATGATTTTTAATCGCCCCGTAATTAATATCCGGTGCGAAAGATAAATGAGAAATTAAGGATGAGCGACGGGCGTTCTTGAAATTCGGACGTTGTTTTTCGTTGTATCCGCTCCCGGATTAATTATCGCCGTTTCACAATCAAGATTTATGCGCTTCACGGCCGCCATTAATTATTTCCGGCAATGCCCTCCTTCCCCGTTTCGAAATTCAACCGCCCCCCCTCGACGTCGCGCGTCCGCCGTTCAATCGAATTAAAAATTTACATTCCGCCCCGGCGGAGGAGGACGGAGAAAAAGTGGAAGATGGAAAAAAGGCTAATCCCGAGGAAATTCCCATTTTCCGCATTAATTTTCATAATTGAATACGCCTCTTCTGCAGATGGGGGACGCTTATCGAAGTTTGAATATCGTGTCACGACGGGGGATTATTCGATTCGGACGTGACGGTTTCTGGGTGAAGTTAAAAGTGATGTGAAGTGAATGAATTATTCAGGCAAACAAATTGATAAGTAACTTACTTCAATAATAATAATAAGATCTATTTGGAAAGAATAAAACGAAAAAGAAGTAATTTTTTTAAATTCAATTTTGTCTTATATTATGACAACTTTAGAGCCAGTAAAAATATGTCATATTTACGTTCTGATTTTTTTTTAAAAATCACTGAAGTCACAGGTTTATTAGCATAAATTAATAAAATAAATAATTGAGAAGTGTCAAATCGCACGAACTCGTAGGCAGTTCCATTTCTTGAAATCAACTTATCATAAAATTTAGATTTCAATAAGTCGTTGCTTGCTATCGCTGTATGACACGTAGCGCCATCCTGTTGAAACCATACCTCGTCCGGACCAACGTCATCCATATTTTCAAACAAAAAATTATTGATCATTGGCAACGATCTCCATTGATATTCTCTTTAGTGCGCAGACGTGACGTATTGCAGTTATTGCATCATTTAGAGATCATGTGGTACGCAATCTAATAACATCAATTTTGGATGGCTTGCTCATATGAACGATTACGTGCGACATAAAAATCACTAAGTTGTCTACAAGCGCAAATTTCCAAAGCAATTTTGAATCTCGAACTTGTTTCTCATTGATCACTTGATGAAACATAATTGAATATTTAGAAAATAAAAAAATATAATCACTTTATGACTAAAATAAATAAAAATGATTTGAAAATAATTAATTTACAAATTTACATGTATTTTTTTAATATTTTTTTAAATTTGTGGTAAGGGGCATTGAATATATCAAACCAATGTTTGCCATTGACTTCAATAATCGCGTAATAGAGTTCTCACTGATAAGAGAAGTACTATGTGAATTTAAATAAAATAACATATTATTACGCGTACTTCTATTTGGAACATGGAGTGAAATGACGCCAAGAATGACCGCAGAATTGAATTGTCCGTTTATAATACGATGAAGAATGCATAGATCAGTTATAGTTCTGCGGCTTTCTAAGAATAATATGTTCAGAGCATTCGTTACAACGCTGTAGTCTCTACGAGTATGTACGATTTTCATTTTATACTCCAAACATGTTAAAAACTTTTTTGGACAGATTCTAAGTGATTCATATTAGAATCAGTAGACGAAGTCCATATAGGAGATGCATACTCTAGTTGGGATCTTACAAGAGAACAATACAATGTTCTTAAACAATCTATATCCAAGTCTTTTGATATTTGCCACAGAAAACCCCACATTATTAATGCTTCACTTACTATTACTAAATGACCACTTTGAATCAAATATGACTCCGAGGTCATTTAACATAGAGACTCTGGCCAATGGTATAGAATTTATATTGTAAATATAATTTATAGTATGTTTATTCTTAGACGTAGTTATATAAAAAAACATTTTGATATGTTCAGATAAAAATGAAAAAGTGAAGAAAGGAATACAATATTACTACA
This sequence comes from Philonthus spinipes, assembly GCA_963082785.1. Classification (NCBI taxonomy): domain Eukaryota; kingdom Metazoa; phylum Arthropoda; class Insecta; order Coleoptera; family Staphylinidae; genus Philonthus; species Philonthus spinipes. The sequence goes on from OY720299.1 coordinate 23,393,932, forward strand.
TTATATGTTTAGATACAAGTGATTATCATTACACCATTGAAAGAGTCGACACAGTTTATCCTGAATACTATGGCAATCATCCTCAGAACTAACAGCACTAAATAGTTTTAAATCGTCTGCATACAATAAGAAATTACAATTTTGTATTATATTATTTAAATAAAAATATTTGTCCTTTCTCCTACTTATTTCCAAAATTTCTCCTACTTATTTTTGGAAATAAGTAGGAGAAATTCCAAAAATAAGTAGGAGAAATTTTGGAAATAAGTAGGAGAAAGGACAAATATTTTTATTTAAATAATTAAAGTCTCCACGACCAACAACCAACATAAAGAAGATTTGTATTATATCTTGAATGTGGTTTATAAATAAAATAAATAAAATTGGCCCTAAATGCGAACCTTGCGGTATACCAGAGGTCACACAGATATCCCTGGAAATAAACTCTCGTATTTCTACAAATTGTATACGATTAAATAAGAATGATGATAGCCACTTCAAGGTAATGTCACAAATACCAATAGCATTTAATTTTTTAATAAGAATACTATAGTTAACAGTGTCGAAGGCCTTGGAAAAGGCTGTGTAAATTGTATCAACTTGACAGCGCTTTTCCAAGGCCAACGACACAAATTGTTTATACTCTAATAAGTTAGATGTAGTGAAGCCGCCATTTATGAAACCATGTCTAACACTAATAAGTTGTTTAGAGAACCACGATAGCTGCTTTGCAACCAGCCGGTCGAGAATTTTTGGTATGGTAGATTGAATGCAAATACCCCTACAATTTTTAACAAATTCTCTAGGCCCTTTTTTATGGAGAGGTATTATAAAGCTCTGCTTCAATCTAGAGGGTACAATACCACTGCTGAGAGACTTGACAAAAAGTTCATGTATTGGACGACAAAGCGAAAAGATTCACTGTTGCAAAAAATAATTACAAATTAAATCTGTAGCATAACAATAACATATAATGCAATAATTTTTGAATCGAGAAAAAAAAATGCAAAGAAAAACAAAAAAATACATAATATAAGCTACGGAGGGAATAATTTATTAATTATTTTAATTTTGTTATTATATTTATTTTAAATAACTGTGACCACGTGGATACATCTTTTTTTTTCTATTATACTTTATATGGTTCATATTTATTAAATAATAAAAATCAAATCATCAATTCATCTCACTAAAGTCTGAGAACTTAGACAATGACATTAGCAATCATGACGATTAACTAAAACGACAAGAACTGGACAGAGACAGGCAGAAAGACCGACGGTCGATAGCCATTTTCTGAGGTCTAACAATGTGTAAATGATTGTATGTATATGTATTATAAAATTATATAATGTAATACTCAGAAATAAAGATTTTCAATATATGTAAATCAAAAGAGAAATATACAAATATTATATATTGAAATGCATGCGAGTATGTGAGGTTAAAATATACGCAATTTAATTCTATTAATTCTATACCACATTGAATGGCATGAAAATTAATGTCGTGTTTCGAACCACGCCCCCTTTTTTATAAATAAATAATGTGGATTATTAAAAAAAGCTGATATTTACCTATAAATAATTCCATATTTATAACCGCATTATTTCCCCATAAATAAAAAAAAGAATACGCACGCATTCCAGAAATGATTAAAATCCCTTTATCTTCATAAACCCGACATCAATTCATATTATTCGGCGCGATTGGCATGTTTATGTTCTTTTCGCCTCCCGGTCTTCGCCCGGCCGGTTCAGGTTACGAGTCCGGGTGGTTTATGGGCAACATAAGCCCCCGGAACCTACCCACCGCCCCGCGCGGGTTCAGCCCTTTATCCGCCCTCGACTCCGCCGGCAATTCCTGTCGCGGAAAAACTGCCGCATAAAACTGATGTATCGACGTAAATTTTTCGAATACTGCTCCTCGAGGACCAACAAACTTATTGACTTGGATTATATGGATTTTTATAGTTCGGGGGTTTTTCTTTTTCATTTTGCCGTAAATAAAATATCGCGCAAAACGGCGTTCTTGTAAAAATCTGAAGGAGTTTTCTTTATGCGATTTAAAATATATATATAAAAAAACGTAAATAACATTTAGTGCTGAATTATTATTAAAGATTTAATTCATTTTTTTATTCATAATAAAGAAGTTATGCTTAATCTCACATAATTTGTAAATAAAACCTAGCTATTTCTGAATGGACGTTGAGTCCAACAATAAACTCCATCAACGTGCGTTCCAAATTTATATCAACAGACCCATTGCAACCCCACCTCAGGAAATCATTGTTAATAGCAACAATTGTAAATTCAATAATGTTATACAACATATAACATATTTTATTTTAGAAAATCAAACCCTGAACCAAAATATTACAACCCTATTTAATACTTGCCAATCCATGGATACATCACTGCTTATAAATAATACAAAAGTATCCTTACTTAAACATTTTAAAACCACTTATGTTATCCAGAAGTAGAGCAGTGACCCATTTATTGATTCCTAACATTATCGCATAAATTTTTTTCTTCATCCTCCAATAACGATTATTATTATTGCCATCATAACATAGCACCCAATCATTTCGGTCATTACTACAAATGGCGCAATCATCTCCGCTGAAACAAACACCCTGAATGGACGTTGAGCCCAACAATAAACTCCATCAATACATATGCGTATTCAGGCGTGCTGGGTAATTTATTACATTTGCATGGTGACCGTTCATGGGGTTTAACATTCGACTGAACGGCGGAGATAATTATGCCGGATTATCATCTGCCCACAAACAATCAATATTGGGTCAGGTCCGCGCAAACCGATGAACTGTACTGTCCGTACACTATGTCCAGATGCGGCGGCTATACACAACCCATCAACCGTAATATTTCCACATTTATGCTTAACGATAGGGTTTGTGTGTTAATTAAATTTACATGAATTAAGAATTCATCACGAGTCACTTATAAATTGTTGAGGATTCTGATTCGTTTAACATCGTTGTTTATAATAATACAAATATTTTATTTTTACATTTGTTTGTTCGATTAAAAAATGATGTGTTCATCACAGCACTTTCCCCGGTGAATTCGTCAAATACGTTTTTGGATAAACATTTAATAGTAAATGAAAAATTATTAATTGAAAAAATGAATTGTTGTGTTTGTCATATCTTACCTTACAATGGCTCGATAAAATTTCCATACACTGTATATTTGTTTACCCATTTTGATTCATTGGCGCAACATATTCAGAGCCGGTTGCTTCAACTATCGATAAACGACTACTAAGATGGACTAAGTTTAAACGTCAGTAATACTATTAATTAAAAATGCGTTGTTTCATATGTTTGTAATCGTCAGTGGTATCATAAACCATAGTAACCTTTGGATTGGTTATCGGGTCTGTCATACGTGAATCAGTGTCAATTTAAACATTTCAACAAACAGTGAATTCTTTATTAAAACACGTTAATTTTCGCATTGTATTCAAGTAAGTAAAGATATATGTGTGTATAGTATAATGTATATAGTATAAAATTAATAATAGGTTTTTTATTATTATTCTTTCAGGAAATTTATATTCAATAATATGTAAAATATTAAGAAAAAGGCAAAGAGTTCCGTATTTTCTCTTAACAAAGAGAATTTATTAATGCAATTAATTAAGAAACATTCTAACATAATTGAAAATAATAAAACTGACCATATTTCTAACGGGGATAAATTAAAAGTTTGGAAAAATATAGAAACCAATTATAATTCAAACAAAATATCTCACGCTTATAGGTAAAATTACATAATTTTATATGTTCAGTTTCATTTTAATTTACGTTTTATTCTTTTTATTGTCAGAGATGCTGCGAGCTTAAAAACAAAGTATGAAAATTTAAAGAAAAGAATCAAGAAGAAAATAAGCGAAAATAAAAAATATTCCGTTGGAACCGGTGGTGGACCTCAATCTTTGCTGACTAGCATTGAAGAGGAGATTAGTTCAGTATTAAGACAACAGATTACCGGTCTCAATGGTAAATACGATAATGATGCGAGTAATATTTATATACAATCATTTGTATGTTACCTTAACTTTGTTATTTTATATTTATTTTATATAACAGCAACTGATGAACAAAATATGATAGTAGTAAAAGAAGTTGAAATACCTGGGTCATCCACCAATTTGATTGTAATCGATCCAAATGAAAATAATATTATAAGCAAAATGACGCGAAGTTTTATTATTATTATTATTATTATTCGCAATACTACTTAATTTTTAGAAGAGAATAATTGGGGAACTTACACTCCAAGTATGTTAAAACAACCTGTTTCTAATCCTTTGAAAAGGAAAGGTATATATTATATTTAAATAAAATGAAATGAAACAATGATGATTCACACATTTGCAGCTTTTTAATTTACAATGAAATTAAACAAGGAAATTTTTTTGGCAATGATCAATAAAATTCGATCAATCCCTTTTTCTAACTGCAAAAAATACTTACACTCTAAGTTTTACAAACATCTATTGAAACAACTACTTCCCGAGCATTTTTTGCAGTTGGAAAAAGGGATTGATCGAATTTTATTGATCATTGCCAAAAAAATTTCCTTGTTTAATTTCATTATATTATATTTATTTTTTGTCCTTGTTTAATACTATAATTTTAACAGCAACGGAGTCTGCGAGCAAGGGAATTTTTAGATGGACACAGAGCTGATAATGCAGATGAAGAGATTAAAAGAGCAGATAAAATTCATCGTCTGAAAATTAAGCATATGAATGAACTACTTGAGCTGGAGGTTCAGTTTTTGAAAATAAAATGAAATTTCAAGAAGAGGATCATGAAAGGACAAAGAGTTACAAAAAAATAATGAAATAGAATTAAAAAAATGATAATATTTAATTAAGTTAATTTTTTAAACAATTATTTCTACACTTCTAAAAAAAATTATGCTTTTTAAATACACATAAGATTAAGATTATTTTTAATTTATACAATATATATATAATTTTTTAATCTTATATAATTTATGTAAGAAAAACAAGACAAAGCTAAGCAACAAAAAAATAATTACGTTAATGAAATAAAGTAAACTGATCAAAGTTTCAATTAAAAAAATATATATAATTGTTACAATAAAGTTTTATAATAATTTATTAATTTCCTTCTTGTGCTGTCATCATTATCAGCATCTGCATTACCAATGACAACATCTTCATTTAATAATAAATGGGCATCGACCTCTTTATCATAATAAATTAAAAACGACGCAAGCGCCATCTTCCGCCTAATTTCATGTGGCATCGTCAACAATTTTGATCTACAAGGTAGACGACCGAGAATCATTCCACTAAAGGAAGGCGAACTTGTCCTGTTTATGAATATAAGGAAAACGAAATTAAGATTTAATGAAATGTTCAGCCACCATTCATCTAGCGTACGAATCACTAGTTATCCATGCGCTAGATGAATGGTGGCTAAACATTTCATTAAAAGTAGTATATCATTTAAATTCATGGGTATATTGTGCAACACCGCGCAACTCACCACTATTCCCTCTACATTTTTGACGTTTAATCGAATAGTGTTGCCAAGAATTGCGAATCTTTTTTTAAGGACTCCGAAGCTTCGCTCTATCGGATTTCTTGAACGATCTGTGATTTGTTAAATAATGATTCTGCAGCATTCCTTGGATTCGATAATGGTGTAATTAAATATTTTTTTACGCCACAGCCACTGTCCCCACCAGTACGGAAGTTCCATAATCACCTCTTTCCATTTTATTTTTTATAGTAGACATTCGTAATATGTGGGAATCGCCAACAAACTATGTCCAAAATTTTTAATTCTGCATCACATATTACCTGCATAAAAATATATTATAACCGAGAAAAATACACGTAATAATACTTATTAATTAAATGAAAAGGTCCCTTTCGTATAATTTGGCTGTGTTACCTCCAGGTAATTGTATTTTTATGTGAGTGCAATCCAATGCACCTATACAACATGGAAATTTTGCAATATTGTAAAACATTTTTTGTATGTGATGTAATTCTTCTTAATTTCTTGGCATATATATGTAATTTTTTGCAAGGTTTGCAATTTTTCTTGTAACTAAATTTACAATTCTGCAAACTACATTTATACAGGTCAAAAATATCGCCACATATGATTAAAAAACTGCCGCTAACCAAAAACCGTAGCGACTAGGACCATTTCCAATGGGAAAAGGGCATTATTTCTGAAAAAGATAAGATTTTATATAATAATGTTGGTAATAAAATACAATATTCTTTACTCACTTTTCTGTACTCCGAACAATTTTGTGTGCAATTAAATTGGTAATGAAGATTACCGTATCTTTTGAGAACCGATACCTCTCAATAAATTCTATATTGGACCAATGATCCATTTCGAACAACTTTTCTTGGATTCCTTTTCATTTTTGATTCACGCACAAATTCTTGCACGAAATCCAAAAAGTCTTCATCGTCTGTTATATTCTCAAACATGTTTAGACGTACTTAATAATAATTATTAACTGATACATCTGAGCACATGTCGAATTCATAATAAACTCTTTATAAACCGTTCTAAATGTCATGGTAACGAGAACCTAGTTTGAACCTAATTCAAACTACGGTTATTACTGGAGCAACGCAATTTTATGTATTTTTATCCTAGTTATATATCTTGGTTTAAACCACGGTAAAATATTAGCAACCGGCCCTCAGTGTTATTGAAATCATTTTGACGTTTTATTTGTCATTAAAATAATTAATTAAACAGGGGTGGAAAGTAAAAAAAGAAAATAATTTCTTTTTGGGTGCTACAGAGTGATCAACAATGATTGCAGATTTATAGGTAATCAGCTATATATTGTTATAAAATCGGGTTTGATAAAACTCGGAAATAAGTAACACAATATCTATTTATTTATTCACAGTACACTTAACACATTTATTAACAACACACTATCACTATTTATTTATAACGAGATGTTGAGCACTCGGACATTCGTGATAGACGCACTCGGACTGACTGCAGCGCCACTAGCGCGCGTGTTTGTTTCTCGAACTTTCCGGAACTTTCGTTGACGCCGCCGCGTTTACCGTCGCGCGCTCTGTGGAACATTCCAGAGTGATCGTTTCAGTTTCTTCTTTCACTTTCATTACAATATGCATGTGAGTATAACTGACTGTATGAAAAGATCTTATATAGCTTAAGATAACTAATAGGGTATATTAGTTATCTTTAGCCAGAAAGACCGACGGTTGATAGCCATTTTCTGACGTATTTATCAACCATGATTGTTAATATTAAATGTAAAAATTCTATGTACAACTTCAGAAATAAAGATGTATATATATATATATATATATATATATATTATTTTTTTGAAAATAGTTATGAACTAATTCAAATGATTGTGAAAGAAGTAATTAATAAAAAAATGGCATTACTTTTATTTATCATTTTTAATTCATTATTAAATGTGCATTTTTTGAATTGCATCACTTTAAAAGCAAAACAGTGTTTAATAAAAAAAAAGTATATAAATCATCCTCATTATACACTGGTATTACCGCGAACGTATTCTGCGCGCTGAAGGTGGAAACTGTATATTGTTTCGCTTTTCAGGAAAACGCAAAATAAAACAACAAAAGATCGTTTCTTTTTTAGGGAAAATGCATTGTTTTGTAAAATGTTGGGTGCACGTGAAACGTTCGCCGGCTCGCTGATGATTTATGTCGGGACCTGAAAGCGGCTGGATTTATGCCGTTTCAGGAGGAATTCACATTCGCCCCAAATTCTCGCATGATGATTTATTATTACATGCTCATACTCTTTCGGAAGCCGCCGGCGCACCGCGTACAAGCTGTAATCATTTAGTTCCCGGATTGAGATCAATTGAGTATTTTCGTTGATATTGAGTAATCGAAGAGTTAATTAAGGGAATGGTTGAATTTTAGCGATCATTTCTAGTATTTTTTTCTTATTTATTTTTAATTTTAATAACTGCAAAGTATATTCAACGAGTGATAAAGTTGGTTATTATTCAAGAAGATAAATATTACACCACGGGACGATCTGAGCGAATTATGCCTTTCTCGTGAGTTGAATGCTATACTTTTTCTACTGGTATTAAATAATTACGTAATTACGCATTATTGTATTGTATTAAATTATATTAAAAAAGTATTAACAAAATTATAATTTATAAATCGTTTCATATTTTTCGCGGGATTTCGCTAGCAGTAAATTGTCAAAGGTTTCACTGTCCATTTTCATAAAACCGTACTTAACTGCAAATGCTTTATCGGTATTTGACAATTGAAATTAAATTTATTGACAGACATTGCTTCTAGATTAAAATAGTTTTTATAACTACTTTAATCCAGAAGCAATATCGAAAATATCCAAATAAAAAGAAATTATGTAATGAAAAATTCTTCATATGATTGGTGGGCACTGTAGAGTCATGAAAAAAAAAGGCTGATTGGTTAATGGTATTGAGTAATGAAATATTAATAAACCGTATGAATAATGGACTGTGTAGCCCAGAAGCCAATACTTATTTATTTTACGGAAATCTCCATTTTACAACGCTTAAATTAACATTAGATACAAAGTTCATGAAAGTAACTAAATTATGAAATATGGAAAGAGATAATGAGGAATAATGAAAATAAGCAAAATATGTAATAATTAACAAATGACAGAAAGATCAATTAAGGATAAATGCCGTTTAAATATAATATATGAATTACAAAAACTATTGAAGTTTGAATGGGTCAAAAGTACATTACAATATCTTATTATGCTATACATTGGGTTATTAGAGTCATAACTGGAGCGATAGAAATTCAAACGAAACAGTGGTCTATTTCTAACTACAGTCGTTAAATAGAAATTAAAATTAAAGGCACCAACCAAATGACTGTAGTTTATAAGATCAGCTTGAATCCATAACACAGATTAAACATAACTCTTCTATAGCGTAACGTTTCTAATTCAACAGTGGCCATCGTAAATGATCGATTAAAATTTACCCGGGCTATACCAATTTTAAACAAAATAAATAATAAAAAATATTTTGAACTTTCTCTATTGAGTCACTGTGATTAATAAAATATGGTGACCAAATTACAGAACAATATTCTAAGTGAGGTCTCACTAAGCTTATACATTAGTTTAGTTAAATACTTCTAGATTGAACCTTAGGTTTTGTTAACAGATTTTCTAGTTCACAAAACCTAAGGTAAAGAGATATTATAATATTATTTACATGAGGAAAAACATATTTTTTTATTTGAATTTATTATCAATATAGAGTCCTATGAGAAATAATACATAATTATATAACCTTTATTTGGCATTCAATTATAAATACTCTCGTATAATAACTCTAATAAAACATACGCAATCAAAAAAGAAACACTTAACAGAAATATACTAATAACAAATACAACATTGACTCATTTCTTAAATTCGCTTCTTCTAGTTACACTTTCCTGATTTTATTCTAACTAATTCTCTGCATTCAATAATACTCTTTCCACTGTCGTACAATATTTCATTAACATTTTTATTCTTAAAATAAAGTCCCTCACTGCAACCAATATTCGCACACATTCTTACCAACATTACAAAATTCACACACCATATACTCTATTCACACCCCATTTTTTCGTCTTTCTTCATTCCAATATCTAGCAATCGTACATCATCTTTTTTAGTAAGTCAAAATAGTGCGGGGTTGTTCAGAAAATTTGATTTTGTTTGTAGAGCGGGCAGGTTCGACTCTTTGATGTTTTGTTTTGTCGAATTTGAAGTTCTTCTGGCCTCAATACTTCCTCCTGAAGTTCAGACGCCGCCCTAAATTTTCCTTCACATATATCCTGGACGTTCCATTTCTTTCATATAGTATTGCTCCCTTTGGCAATTAATACTTTCATGCCTTTCTTTCCTTTCCCTGTAGCAAATTTTGCAGATATCTTGCACTACTCTTCCATTCTTCAATTCACTGAACTTTCTTTCATATTTCACAACTCTCTTTGCTGCCATATACGCCACAGATATTCTGTTGCATTCCTGCAGCACCATATTTTCAAGGGTCCGTCCTTTCCAACCCTATGCACCTTTTCAGGTATTACAGCTACAGCCTTTCCGCCTTCTCCTATACACTTATACCTTATACTTTTACTCCAAATAGTACTATTGTCCTAATGCATTCATCTGCATTCTCATATTGTTTTCGAAAGCATCTTTCCATGTTCTTCTCAATAGCTCCATCGCCATCTTCGTTATTTTACAAATATAGTCAATATGCCCTGCCTTACTACCCCTGTCCGTGAAAATAAAGCCTATATATTTGAACTCTTTCACTTTTTCCATAACAATATTTCTTCTCTCCCTTTATTCCCGCATTACGATATATCATCCATTTCATTTTCTTCACATTCGTAAATAATCTCTTGTGTCGAATTAACTTTAAAGCCTTTTACTCATCTCTTGAAGTTTCCTGAACGATTTTGCCAACACCATCACATCATCAGCGTATGTCAAGTTCCAAATTTTGGATGTATGGACATACCTATTACGACTCCCAGTTCTAACACTCTTTCTCTCCGCCACATATAAATTAAATAATATGGGACTGAGGAATAACCCTAGACCTCGTCCTACTCTAAACCGTTGAGATACATTCTTTCTAACTTTTACCATATACTAAGGGCCGGTTTTTCAATAGTCGCTCAAGCGTTTTCATATGTTGATACTACCCAGAATTACATTTGTTCTAAGCTGCTATGTTAGTAAATCATGTGCGCTATAAACAATATAAATATTACATATTCATGCATGTTTCGGTGTTAGAAAAGAAACTCTAAAACAGTCAATTAGACTTCTAATATTGTATAGCACCGAGAGCACCTCTTTTTTACAAACTTGTATATCGTGTCGAAACAACACTATTATTCTGACAATTGTATTGACGAAAACAGACTGGCGTTCAAAGATCTTCGTGTATAACACACGATCTCGTGTTATTTAGATTTTCAATTTTCAAATTAAGGTATTTTTAATGAACTAATTAAGTACAACTATTCCTTTTTTATTTTGGGTGCTTTGCTTTTATGGTGGATGGCAAAATGTATGCAGAGTGTAAACGTAAAAGAACCTCCAATTTTACACAGAAAAAAGAGGAGGTTCTTATTTAACTAGTAGTTCAGCATAGACACGTAACTGAATGTCAAAAGACAGATACAATAACAAATAGCATGGATAAAATTGACTGAAGAATATAATTGTCTGTACCCAGAGCAATTTAGGAAACACATAACATTAAAAATTTAAATAATGGTCTGGACTTTGTCAAATTTGTTTCGGTCTTGCAGGGTCATACATTATTTCTAATAGCTCTTCATCGCCTGTTACATCATGAAAAGGTCTGTCCATATCAAGTTTAAAATGTCAACTATCATAGAATAATTTTGATCATCGTAGAGAACGGACGTGCCTAATCCGCTCGGTACCGTCATAAAACATTATTCTTAAAAATGGCCCCAGAACTACGTAACCGCAGTGAAGAAATTATATCTTTCCTGAAAAGTACGGAATTTGAAAATATTTTAAAAAAGTGTGTGGAAAACCAAACTAAGTTACTAGGTAGTGAAATTAGTGACTTAAAAAGTAAAATAAGAGGTTTAAAATCACAAGTTTGTGAACTTAAACTGATTAAAACACACAATAAAGCCCAAACGAAACATATAAAACCTCCTACTGTAATTGCAAATGTCCTAGATAAATTAATATTAAACTTAAGTAAAATATCTAAGTCAAGCAACATAAATAATACAGAAAACACGAAAGCATCTAATGAGTCTATTTGAGAGAAGGATTTGAATATCGGGAACTAACCAACATCGGTAAAATTAGTAAGCCATATATTTGTGAATGTGCCGCTATACAAATTACAAATAGTCTAGAAAATATAATTGTAGTAGTTATATATAAACCACCAAATGTCTGTGTAGATGACTTTTTCAGTTCATTTGAAAGAATATTAAGAAATCTGCTTAATGAAAACAAATTAACTATTATTGCTGGCGACTTCAATACAAACTTTTTAATTGATAATCAACAAATATTTAATGAACCAACAAGAGTTACTAACACTTACTAGCACCTGTATTGACAATATATTCATCAATCGAAATTATCAATACGAAAAGAAAATCATAAATCTCCACGTATCTGATCACTTGGCCCAAAAGATGCAATTAATGATACAAATTGAAAACTGTAATAATAAAACTATAAAAAGATTCTTCAATAATAAAAATATGGAACATTTTAGATCCGAATTGAAATTAAAAGACTGGGAAAATATTTATAGGGTTAGTGATAATGATGTTAACGTACAATAGAATTTATTTAACAACATTATAGGTAACGCTGTAAATAAATGCTTTCCAGAAAAAAAAAACACAAAAAATATAAATATTCCTTCTCAAGAGATAAACTGTAAGAATGAATTAGATATAGTCTATATAATATCTCGACACGACAATAAATTCCTTAAAGCGTACCTTATAACAAAAAAGAAATATAACGAACTACTAATTCTACATCGCTCGAACTGCTACAGCTCACAAATCCAATATTCAAACAATTCCAAGAAATGTGCCTGGAATATAATAAATAATATCAAAGGAAAAATAAACAAAAAATCATCAAAAATAAATGTATCAGGTTCAGCGAAAGAAGTTGCGGCAACTTTCAATATATATTTCAAAAATGTTGTAGAAAAACTTACAAATTGTCAAGCGCCAATCAATTAGACCAGATCCTAATCAACCCTAAAAGTATTTTCATCCAGCCAGTAAGTCACACTGATTGTTATAATATTATTAACAAATTAAAAAATACACTTTCGTGTGGCGACGATAATATTCCTAGTATTAGAATTGATAAATTGATAGAGCCCTTAAGAACTCCCTCCAATATGGCATCTTTCCCGATAAACTAAAAACGACTGTAATAAAGCCAATTTATAAAAAAGGAAATTCAAAATGTATTGAAAATTATAGACCAATAAGTTTATTGTCCGTTTTTTTTATTTTTAATACACTATGATTGACAGAGTAAATACATTTTTCAACAAACTCAACATTATAAGCAAAAGGCTATTGTAAAGCAAAATCCACATATACAGCGATTCATGATTTCATGGAAAATATTTTAACCAACACTGAAAACAAAGAAACAATATGTGACATATTTATTTACCTAAAAAAAGCATATGATTGCGTCGACCATAATATTTTGTTATCAAAACTCGAAAAAAAAAAACGGCATTCGAGGAAACGCTCTAAACTGGTTCAGGTCGTATTTGAGCAACTGTAGTAGGTAGAGGTTGAGGTTGAATCAGCTGCGATAACTACCAAGAAAGGTTAACAGCACCCACCCTGTTTTTGTTATTCATAAACGACCTAGCATACGAATTTCAAACCAGTAATAATAAAACTGTTGTAAATTATGCAGATGACACAAATATTCTTGTATCGGGACAGGATTTAGACACACTGTTAAATAACACGGATCGATTTTTTTATTGAAGTGAAAGAATGGTTCTCAAAAAACAAATTAATTATAAATAATTAAAAAATGAATGCTCTATTGTATGGCCCTTTTAAGAAAAACAACAATATAGGAAAAATCAATTTAGACAACCACGAAATCACCATATCAGAGTCGGTGAAATTTCTAGGTATATATATTGACAACAAAATAAACTGGAAAAGTCATATAATGTAAACTGAGAATAAGCAGAACTCGGGGTTATATTCTCTCAGAGAGCTATCAAAATACCTAAATACATCGGTGGTAAAAACAGCATACAACGCTAACTTTGAGAGAATTTAGCGATATGGTATAATATTTTGGGGGAGCAAAGCAGGTGGGCGAAAAATATTTACTCTCTAAAAAAAAGCACTTCGTATAATGTATGGCTTAAGATATAGAGAAACGTGTCGTGGTTTATTTCGAAACAATAACATTATCACCTTCTATGGCATTTACATAATTAAAACCATCATATTTTACCACAAACACGTCAAAAATGGTCATAAGACTAACAACTATAATACGAGAACAAGTAATTACATCTTTCCTGATCGCAAGAAAAAATCCACAGAAGACGGAATTATGAATTCGAGTTTAGTGCATTAAGCGGTTGTGATTGGCCGCTTACGAAAACTGAGTTTAAGCCGTAGTTTAGCTATAAGCCGTGATTGAAAAACACCAAAACGTATTTAAGCCAAGTTTTACTTTAAACTTAAGTTACTATCGAAAAACCGGCCAAAAACTCTCTATCCATCCAATTCACTAAACGTATTTGTATTCTATAGTAAATGCGTCAACAGGCCATTAAACTACAAATTCTTATAGAAATCCTCTAAGCTATTGATAACTTGATTCTCATATGGAATTGATAATGAGGATCAAGTTTTTTTTATTTATAACAATGTTCGTATAGATTTTCATTACATATGAGTTCGAACCATATTATTTAAGACAAAAATGTATAAATGTATATTTTTAAAACACATTTTTCGTTTCAATAATTTATGCCGCACGAAGTAATGCTTCACTAAAGATGCAACAAAATGTTCACGCTTATCCAAACGCGAAGTATTTATTGCGCGTTTTCCCGGCCCGGTGTAAATACACCGTTATGCCCGGATGGCTTAATAATTCGATTGGCCGCTCCAAAGGCTGCAGATGCTGTATAATTTAGTGGGAGCGAATTGCCCCATGAATAACTAAAGAACACAGGAGCGAACGGTGGAACCAAGCGAGTTGCACTTTCTTCTTCGCCACCGTGGAAATTCCAATCGCGAACAAAACATGTTTCATAAATAAATTCGTTTCAATTCGGGTGAGAATTGTTGGAAAGATGGGAAGCTGTAGTGGATTAGAGATTTGTGTCGTTTTTTTTTTCTCTCTCGAGAATACGTATGTTGTTGAAATGATGATTTTAAAAAGTTTAAAAACTTTTTAAAATCACCATTTTTAAGACATTGATGTTGTTAATAACAGTAATATTTTTTTTTATTAATTATTTTCAAATTCTTTTTAATTAATTTATTTAAATAACTGTGACCAAGTGAATAAATCCTTTTTCAATAATTTTTATTAACAGACATATACAGGAAAATATACAAAATAGATAATAAAAATTAATTATATAATTTATGTGGAAATGATTTATTAATTATTTACAAAATATTTTTAATTTATATAATTTATGTCTGTTAATTGGCTATCATCCACATAAAATAAATAAATAATTATAGGTCAATCCAGTATTTAGAACGTACCTGTCAACATTGCTAACTCGTGTATTTACAATTACCTGAAAGGTGTAAACCGAACCGAAATCTGTTTATTTGTCTTGGCAATTCCGTTGCGGCCGACACGACCGCCGATCGAAATTTGCATAAATTTGCATCACACGTCCGAGCCCGTCTTTCACCCGAAATGCAGCATTGCAGATGTGCCTCGTGCCCATCCCCCCATGGGGGGGTCGTTACTGCCGATCGGCACGCCATCATCAGGATTTATCAAAGAACGCGGCCGCACGCGAATCTCCGTGTCGTGTACGTGCGGGCAGTTCCTTAACCCCGCCGCTTGCACGGCTATGCACGGGGTTGAAGGGGGTGTACTGCGGAATGCAATCAACCCCGATTTTCCGACGCGAAGAAAGCGAAAAGTCGCATTCATCACGCGCTGACGTTGAATAAATGGGTTGAATTACCGCGGCGGGGGAATTGCGGCCGCAATTTTATATTCGCCGAGAATTGGATTGAGCGGTTTTAAAGTAGGCTATTAATTTTTTTATTTGCGGGAGAAAGGTAACGTGTAATTTAATTCGTGACGAATAAAAAATTAAACACCTTCCAATTAATTAAATTCTATTTCTTTTTTTCTTACTTCTTTAATTCGTTTGCAGGTCTACAAACAATTATTCTCATCAAATCCAATTAGGATATATTTTGACTATTTCTCATAAATATATTCTTACGGGGAAATCGTTTATTATAAAAACTTGCGTTTGTTCACATTAAATTCAAACAAGAATAATAATATTTTTCAGAAAACACAAATATCGAAATAATTTCTAATTCATCTCACGAAATTCTTGCATGTTTTGAAATTACTTTAATGTATAATATGGTAATATCATTGAAGTTAAAACATAGTTTTTGAAATATTTTCAGGAAAAACTGATAAAAGCTACTAATTTTCCAACTTTCCACCTCTTGACGCAAGCGCCATCTTTGTCTAATTTAATGTCGCATCGTCTTTTATTTAATTTATTTTATTACAAAGGTTTTTTTTATAAAACTATTAGATTCAAGATCGCTTATTGAAGCTGCTGTTTAGCAATAACACAATTGAAATAATATAAAAATAGTTATGAGACTTTTGCTAAATTTTATTGCACAGAAGTCTACGTTTAATTATAAAAAAAATATATAAAATATATATATAAATACACCTTAGTCCACTTTCATAATTATGAACAAATATAATAAAAGATTAATTCCGAGAACAACGAACAAACAAACAAATCCATATAGGAGATTACTTTAATCTCCCCGAAGTACCGGAACAGGGGGAAAAACGCGATGACGCCGAATAACAACATCCACACTTCCGTGGATTAATTCCTCCCGGTGGTGATTTTTGCACAAAAGAACCCATCGGGCGAGGAGTGTGGTGCGGTGAAGGCGGGAGAGGCATTAACCCACCCCATTCCGAAATTCTTCATCCACCTGTACACCGTTCACCCCTGCCCCGCAATTCTCCCGAATCCGGTCGGGGAATTAACCTGAGCCCAAATTGCTAAATGTAATTTCTGGAGTTAATAACGCGACGCGCACGAGTTAGGAATTGGGGGGAAAGTCCTGTGAGCACGCGAAATGTCGCCGTATTTTTTTGTTGTTGTTTTGTTTATTTTGTTTGTGAAGTTAATTGGGAGTTTGACGTCGAATGATTTGCTGTTAAATAAAATTATAACTCGGAAAGCTGCGTTTTGGGGAATAAATGTACCGAATAAGAAAGGTCACAGGCTATATCTTAGGAACTATGAGTGCTAGAGCTTTCAAATAAAAAAAATGTTAATAAAAGTGATGAAGAGAAAATGCTGGAAATAAATTTTAAGTTCGTAACTCTTCCGGTAGGGGGCGCAATGAACAGTCGAAAAGTAATAGTGCGATTACCTCAAAAAAAAAAATGTTTAATAAAGACATCATAAAACTACACCTTTTGAAATCATGATAAGTTCGTGAAACAAAAATGTTACAGATTTTTTTTTTCTTATTCATGAATTCCTAACTCCTTTATGGGTAGGGGAAGATCAGAATTTATAAAGAGCAAATGTCAAAAAATTCTTTTGTTTTTTAACCGATCTTTATGATTTTAATGTCATACGAAAGAACTTGTCATGCTGATTAAAATTATTGGCAACAATCAGAAAAATAACTAACTTTATCGCCGCTAGGTGGCGCCAACTTAAAGTATAGATAATTTTCCCATTTTTCTTAAAAATTTCAAATGGAATGATATATTTTTCTTAATGTTAGTAGAAAGAGGATTAAAAAGTAAGAAATTTAGTGAAAACCGGAAGTCTATATCTAAATCCTATCACAAGTTATAATTAAAAGAATTTTTAGAATTAAGAATAATTAATGTAAATTTTAAGAATTTTATGTGTTAATTTAAAATAAATGAAATTATAGCTAAAATAACAAAATAAAATTATTTTGTCACCGGTAGGAGTGTGCTTTTTAATTTTAATAATAATTTTTCTCAATTTTTTTTAAATAAAGATATATTTCTTCTAATACAGATGAAAATAGTATTAAAACTAAATAGAAAAACATTTTCAATGCCAAATTTATTTCAAAATTTCGTCTTTCAAATTGTCAAATGACTCTACCGTCATATTTAATACAATCACATAATTTGATACAATTAAATAAGCAGCGACATCCACTCTAGCAATAGCAGTATATCTATTGCTGAAGTTTTTGCATTTCAGGTTCAAAAAATTATGTCTTTCCTCGTTTTGGGCCTGGATTGATAAAGAAATATTTTTTAATTTGCCCCAAAAATAAAAAATCTGAACATTCGGCATCCCCATCTATTCACCTCTCAAGAAAGAGTATATTCAAATAATTTAGCACGCTTTAGAAAATGCCCCCTGGTGGTGATAAACTAATTCAATTTTGTTGTTTTTGTTATAAAATTTTTAACCTCAAGAAGTTTTCCAATGACATTTGAAATTTTTAATTTGAAATTTTCTTTTATATATAATTTGTGATAGAATAAAGGTATTGAGATGCGGTTTTCAACAAATTTCTTACATTTTGACGCACTTTCTATTGATCTAAGAAAAATATATTATTTCATTTGAAATTTGTATGAAAAATCTGAAAATTATATTCTTTTAGCTTGGCGCCACCTAGCGGCGACTGGATTACTTATTTTTATGATTGTTTTCAATTGTTTTAAACAGTATGATAAGTTCTTTTGTATGAAATTAAAATCATTCAGATCGGTTAAAAAACAAAAGAGTTATTTGACATTTGCTCTTTATAAATTCGGGTATTCCTCCATCCTTTATTTCAAGAGTAAGAAAAAAATTCTGTAACATTTTTGTTTCATGAACTCATCATGATTTCAAAAAGTGTAGTTTTGTCGTGCCTTTATTTGAACTTTTTTTGAGATAATTGCAGAATTATTTTTCTACTGTTCATTGCGCTCCCTACTGGAAGAGATAAGAACTTGAAATATATTTCCAACATTTTTTCATAGTCACTTTTATTAACATATTTTTTATTTGAAAGCTCTGGGAGTCTTATTTCCTGAGATATAACAGGTGACTTTTCTTATCTGGACACCCGGTACATTTAGTATAAATGAAATAACATTGAAACAAGTTTTAAAGTTTTATCTAGAACTGAAATATCTGTTTTTTTGTAAATTTAGGCTTTAAATGACTTCCCTACAATTACAATTAATATTATTTTATATTATTCTTTCTATATGAAAAATATTTCCTCAGGTACCATATTATCGAAATTTCCTCATCTGGAATATTTTATTACTTTTTCTGGACCTGATAAACTCTTAAAAGTAAACAATTATTAATTAATTATGCTTTTACTACTATTATTTATTGTATTTATTGTGTACACTAAATCTGATTGCTCGCTTAGCAATTTAACGAGAGGATTATGTATTCTTTTGAAAATTACGGCGGATTCAAGAATATTTAGCTTTGCACCTTTTGTACAGTTATGGAAAATTTTCATTTTTTTTAATGTTTACAATCTATAGCGTGGTGAATTATACATAAATTGTATATATTAAAAAAAATGAAAATTTAAATAACTGTACGACTGGTGCAAAGCTAGACCATCTTGAATCCGCCGAATTTTTCAAAAGAAAACATAATCCTCTCGTTAAACTGCTAAGCGAGCAATCAGATTTAGTGTACACGCGCTTTTCTACATTTTGTAATATTTCAATCAATTCATCTGTTCACGTAAAATTAATGTAACTTGAAAATAACTATGAAAAGCCGAAACTTAAATAGTGAATTTATGTATTTATTTACAAATAAATACACTAAATAATTGTGATCAAAATTTAGTAAGTGTTTATTCAGTGATATAATAATGAATTAACACGTCATACTTATTTTAATTTTAAATATAAGATCAAAATGCCGTTATATTTCAGTAACTGAATAAGTCTGCGAATGAATATCTCAACATCCTCAATGATGAAGTTCTTACCATGAGTAGCATATTGCTGCCAAACACTGCCATATTCCAAGATGATAATGTCCTCATACACACAGCTAAAAAGGTTCAGTCCTCGTTTAAGGAGCATCAGAATATTATCAAATATCTTCCCTGGCCTCAACATAATCGAACCGTTATGGGGAGTTTTAGAGCAGAGATTAAGGAGCAGATTTTCATCTACAATATCACTGAAGCAAATGGCAGAAGCACCCTAAAACCTCTACTTCGACCTGAACCTGGCGGTCGCGTTTTCTACCTTCTCTTAATCCCCCATCTGGAATAGGAGACCCTCATAAATTAATTTGTTAACAACCGCATAATATTTTTATGGTCTGTTGTGACAACTATTATTCCGTGATTTTGCCGAAGTAGAGGTTTTGGGGTGCCTCTGCCAATTGCTTCAGTGATATTGGAGATTGAAATCTGCTCCTCAATCTCTGCTCTAAAACCGGCAATAAGGGTAGTAGATACCACTCCAGACGAGGATCGGGAGTAGGTAAAGAATTCAGAAAATTATTCTAATAAGCATTTAATTTAATTGATTTATTAATATCAAGTTTAATTTATCAAGCGGTTAGCACATGACGATAGACATATATATAAATTGTATTTTTTTAACCCGATTTCAATAAATATGTAATAATACATTTTTTACGCTGATCTCTATTACATATTTATATTTATTGCTTATAGTATAATAACTATGTATTTATATATTTATAATCTATATTATTTATAATCTTCTTTCACATTTCAAATACCATTAATAATTCAATAGATTAAATTAAGAGAACTGCATTAAAAAAAAAAAACATTTTGATTTGATTTATATCTCAAACACAAACGTCGGTAGTCACAATTTGTTAGAAATTCCCGGATTAATGGTTTTATGGGCAGTTGCTTTCGGCATATATTTTGACCATGTGCTTAAATTGGAATAAACGCTTCTTAAAATAATCCTCTGTTAAAAACCGTCGGCTCCTGTTAAAATTTGATTAGAATACATGTATTTTCCGCATTTTATTTTCGGATTGACACCAAATAATATTTCAATAATATTTAAATATCTCGAAAACTACACATCGGATAAAAAAATTATAATTAAAATTTGTTCGCCTCGTATCTAATGATACGAAATAAATTATTTTCACATATAACTCTGTGATATTATGACTTACATTACGTAAGTACTTTAAACAAATGCACATTAAAACAATGAATGACTCTTTTCTATTTAAATTAAATTATATGCATTGTATTTTTAATTAAGAAATATGAAAATATATATATAAATGTAGTTATTATTATTTGAATATTAAACAAGAGTATTTTTTCACATGATCAAAATTATTTAATTAAATTTATTTAATTGAAGTTACCACGGTAACCTGTATTTCAGTTTCTTTTATATTTTTTATTATTATTATTCTCTTGTGTTGTTGTTATATTATTGTTATTTTTTACTGTTGTTTTTTTGTTATTGTTTTATTGTAATTATTGTTCTTACTGTCATTTTTTTTTGTAAATAGATTGATTTAATTGTGACCATTTTTTGCTATACCTGCAATGAGCTAGCAAGGGTTACCAATTTATTTTATTTATTCATTTTAATAATATTTTTTTTAATCGGGGATGTTGCTTCAAAAGAGCAAAGCCCTTAAAACACAGCGGTGATAATTAATAGTCAACAAGACGGTAATATGACGGTTAAGGTATTATTGGATTATAAACTGGGTTATCTCTTGTTTTATAAATACGCGGCACAAAAAGCCTCAAAGAAAAATTATTTTTTGCGAAAAACTACAATTGATCACATTACCATATATTAAATGTACACATTTTTAAAGATTCATCCGGGTAAAGATAAGAAAGTTTGATCTGAAATATTTTTTGTATTCGTGACAGACGCTTTAATCGACAAAATTCAAAATTGGCAAAAATCGTTAAAAATTAGAGATTTCCTGAGAAATACATATGAAATCAAAGAAATAAAAGTACACGAATGTGTGAATCTTCATGTCTATCACACATAATAGTTATCTAATTAAAACAAGTGTTCAAAAATTCGACTCACTGACAAAAAAAGATTTGGATTGTATTTATTTGCTGCAAAATTCATATAATTTCATTTCTATAAAACAATTACATAACATAAACTTTCTTATTTTTTCCCCGGAGTTTTAAAATTAGTACAAAATAATGGGGGTTCCTATTTAACTCTCCTATATCTAACCCCCTACCCATTAGGTGGTTGAGGGTAGTGGGTCGAGTTCGAATCATTAGATATCCTCCTTCGAGTCAAACAAATTTCAATTATAATTTATTCGATGTGTATTTTTATCGATATTTCAATGTCTTCATTTAAATTGAACACCCTGTATTATAAGTTGTCAACTTGTCAGTTTCTTTTATAACTTACTCTTGATAATGCTTTAAAAAGCGAAATAAACAAAATTTCTAAAACAAACCAAGTGTAATTTAATTTAAACCTTCAACAATAAAAAAATTTCACCAACTGATAAGCGAGAAAACCATTCAAAAATAATTAATAGTGATTTCAAAACTCGTCACAGGTCCATCGATTTATGTGCTTGTAATGCAGAATAACAAAATTTTAATTATTTCAATAAATTGAAATACCTCGCATATTTGCACCAATCGAAAACAAAATCGCAATATATTCCCATTTTCCAATTGCACTGTTCAATTTATAAACGCCAGCCGATTGTAAAAGCGAGTGCATCCGGTTTAAATATTTGATATCGGCGAATGGGAATGGTTTCCGGGGAAGTGGCGAAAGCGTGCGCTTATTTATTATGCAATGCAACAAAAAAATGAATAAAGAGGATACAATACAAAGGGGCTAATTTCGATCGGCGGGAAGGACGGGACGACTCGCGGGAAGGAAAACGGCTCGCAAATTTCCCGATTTGTTCTCCGGAGGAGTGTTTGTCGGGAAAACAAGGGGGTCCGCCATAAATCAGGCCGCCTGCTCAAACGGCTCCCCAATTTGTCACTTGACGGTTCAATAAACGCACGCGATTTGTCTTGCTGCGAGGGTGAATATATTCTCCGGAGCAGTTATTTGTTTCGAATACAATAAATATCGATGTAAATATGATTACATTAAATTGTCAGATACCTAATAAAATAAATAAAAAATTGATAATAATTATATCCAAATATATTACAATAAACTATCAACGTATTACTACACCTTTTAAACAATATTTATAAGAATATTCTGTCATATTCTTTACATTAGATGGATATTTAAATGTTGCAACCTAAAAATAAAACATAGTAATTAAGTAGCTTCTTCATTTGTAGCGAAATTATTAACGAGTTACTTAATTATTTAATTTATTTTTCTTAATCATTTTTCGTATCGATATTTGTACTGGTATTTATTTATATTTATATTTATATTTATATTTATATTTATATTTATATTTATATTTATATTTATATTTATATTTATATTTATATTTATATTTATATTTATATTTATATTTATATTTATATTTATATTTATATTTATATTTATATTTATATTTATATTTATATTTATATTTATATTTATATTTATATTTATATTTATATTTATATTTATATTTATATTTATATTTATATTTATATTTATATTTATATTTATATTTATATTTATATTTATATTTATATTTATATTTATATTTATATTTATATTTATATTTATATTTATATTTATATTTATATTTATATTTATATTTATATTTATATTTATATTTATATTTATATTTATATTTATATTTATATTTATATTTATATTTATATTTATATTTATATTTATATTTATATTTATATTTATATTTATATTTATATTTATATTTATATTTATATTTATATTTATATTTATATTCATGTTTGTCTTGCCATTATTATAATGTAAAATTATTTTGTATTATCCTGTAATTGGGCTACTGTTTCCTGTTGGGTAATAAATTTATTATTATTATTAAAAAAAAAATAATTTCATAAATTGTGTTTTTCGTTCATTTTTTTTCGATTGCTTTATTTCACGGACGATTTAAGGATGCGATTTAGACGAAAGAGATAGCTATATAAATATTGGCAATCTCTAATTCGAGTTAGATTTCTGTTGTGATCAATGAATAATATTGTATTATACATTAAAGTAATCTTAAAATAAGCAAGAATTTCATCAGATAAATTAAAAATTATTTTAATGTTTAGTTTGTGTGAAAAACAATTATGAAAAACAATGAAAATTGATCAAATTTATAGCAAATTTAAAATTATATTTTTGCTAATAAAAACTTGTGCAATGAAAATTTAAAGGATTTTACTAAATTCTGAATTCAAATAACTTAGCAGACATGACCTATTAATTTCATTATATCTTACAATTTTCTTTTCTAACTTGAACTAGTAAATTGACGTAATACACAAAAATTAACGATTAATTTTTTATTTAGACTGATTATACTTGGTAGATACAAAATGTAAATTCATAATATTAAATCCAAAAGAATGGCTCTTTTTTCAAACGATTATTTCGATTTTACTATATAGCTATCTCTTTCTACTAAACCGCAACCTTAATATATTTATTTTCTCGATAGATTTCTTTCGAATCGTTTTTCGATTTCTTTTATTTTCAATCCGCCGAATTTCAACTCTTTTGTTTCCGCGGCTCTAGTTTCGTTCCCATTCGGTAGCCCGAGTTTAATTATCTTCTCCGGAATGCATTTTCCGTTGAAATTAAGCGGAATATCCCTGGAGATTTCCGGCGCAACTTCACCGCGTGCATTTTTCCCCAAACCGGATCTGCCCACTTTTTCGGCGGCTGAACGCGACGCAATAAAATCCAATTTCGCGGAGAGCTTTACAAGAAAACGCCACCGCCCGCCCCTGAGGATTTCGCGATTCGCTTCGTTTTAATTTCGGCTTGATTAAATTCCTCCAAGAATGAAATCCGACGATAAAATTATTATTAACGTTATATCCACGTTTATAATTGTGCACGTTTTTTATAATTACCGGAAAATATGTTATTATTATCATTTTGTGTTACATAAAACATTTTTTTCTGCAGCAGCCCCAAAAATGAAACTTTCTGTATTGGTTAATCGAAAGTATCACTTTATAAAAATCGTTCCAAAAGTAGGTTTTTCGGGGCGATTATTTCATTTTCGGGACGATTTCTTTACTTTAGGGACGATTTTAAATATCTATGCAAGCAGCTTTGAGAATAACAACAACAAACATCAACTTTGTATTTATACTCTATATTTTTTTTCTTAAGATTACAGTAATCAAAACACTGAATTTTGACGTGAAATTCAAATCTACTGGAATATAACATATCGCGCAGGAGAAAAATATAATAAATTCCCATATAATAAAATGTTCAGCCACCATTCATCTAGCGTATGGATAACTATTATTTATTAATTTATAATAATAATCTTTATTGTCCAACAGATATACCATAAAAGGACAAATAGAAAAAAATATACAAATCAATTAATAATTAAATAATAAATTATAATCATATATTAAATAAAAATGATTTGAAAATAATTAATAAATTATTTATTCAAATCATTTTTTTTTTAATTTTATATATTTAAATAACTGTGACCAAGTGAATGAATACCCTTTTCTATTTAAATTCCAATCATTTTCCCATGCGGATTTTTTATAATTTCACTCAATGGACCCGCGTTTTTATGTATAATTATAAAATTAAAGAAACATTAAAAAAAACAGTAGTGAAAGTGAGGCCGAAATGATTCCACACTCACAGTATCAAATCAATTAAAATCACTTCCCAATTCGCATCGGTTCCCCCGTTCTTCAAAGCGAAACCAATACGAACCGAGTTTCGCCCACCCCGCTCCGCCCCCGAAGTTAATTTATCCAAGTTCGTCCATTAATGCTCGACGAACTGAATATTAATATTTAGTTAATTAAAGGACTTTGCGGATATTAAACCGCGCTTCCCGGCGCATTCACCAATGTACACGCTCCGCGATCAAATTATCTGGTGTAAACAAGTTTCGCGGGGGCATTCATTAGCGAGCCGTTTTAATTATAAATAATAATCGTCTTTGAACGGAAGAAAACTAATTTTCTAAGGCGTAATAAAATACGTTTTTTATGAAATATTAACTGATTTCCTTATTTCGTTATACAATTTGACTTGATATAACTCAAGGTTTATTGAGTGTTAATATATTTTTTAATCATAATGAATTAAAGACGACGCAAGCGCCATCTTTTGCTTAATTTGAAACTAGGCCTAATTTTTATATACTCGATATTAATCGTAATAAATTAAAGACGACGCAAGCACCACCTTTTGCCTAACGTTTCATTAAATGTGAATATTTTTTAATGTTTTGTATTTTAAGCGTTCAGGATCAATCACTAGTAAGAAATTCAAACAATGCCAACATCCAGCCTAGAACAATGGATTTTAGTAACGTCACATTTTCCAAAAAAACACATTAAGGTTACAAATTTTAATTTAACAGCAGAGTGAATTAGTTTGACACAATAAGCAATTTTGAAAAAAACTACAATAGCCACATTAATTAAAAAAATACATGAAAGAGGTTTTTTTAATTAATGTGAAATTAATCAAATCATGATGAAAAAAACAATAAAATCAATTCACAAATAGTCAGAGAAAACAATTTAATAGTTTCAAAGGAATCAAAGGTAAATTACGGTGATTTTACAAAAATCTGAAGACTTAAATAAGCTAGAAGAATTTATTTCTTCTTCCAGTATTTCCGGAATTAAAAAATCCCACATCACAACTTAAAAAAGAAATTATTTATTTATTTAAAAAAAATATCTCTAATCGAAATTCCCGCTTCTTACCTGCTGATAAAATTAATCTTCCAAGAACCGTACTGTACCGAGGTTTTATAGCCTCATAAAAATCAACAAATATAAGATTCCTATATGCGTTGTAGTATCCTATATAAATTCACCAATTCGTCGTCAAATTCCAATAGAACTTAACTCCATTTTTAATAATATAACTAATTTCAACGACCCGCGTTCAAATAAAAACTCTGTAGAGGTAAAAATGAATAAATTTAGAGTTAATTTCTAAGGTTGTGTTTCTAAGGGTAACACTAAATTTATTTTTTTGCCCTCTCCAATATGTTTGCAAAAATCATCCCCTACGATTGTGTTAACTTATTTATTAATTATTTGGATAATAGAAATGTCAATCCAATTGTAAAATCTGATAACCTCTCATTACTAAAATTAGTAATTAAAACCAACTATTTTTCATCAATCAATAATAAATTTTACAATCCATGCGAAGGCCTAGCAATGGGTTCCCTACTGAGCCCATTACTAGCAGAAATATTCATGAACAATATTAGAAATAAAATCCATAATTCCCCGTTAAGTAAAAATAAATAATCCTAAAATTATATGTTTTTATTAACGGAGTAAATGTAGACGATATTCTAGCACATTTTAAAAGTATAACTTCAAGTGCAAGTCCTCAATAACATTCACAGTAGAAACAAAAAAAAATAACAAAATTAACTTTCTAGAATTAACCATTACAAAAATTAACAAGGAAATAAAATTAAATAAGAGAAAACTATTTTTGTTTAAGTTGTTAAGTTTTTGATTTTCACTTTTATTTTATTATTCGCGACAATTATTTCGCTACACAGTGGCTTCCAAAGTAAAGTTATCATGGATTTTCAAACAGTCAATGCCTTCATGATCAATAAGAATAAATAAAATTAATTTAAAAATAATTAATAAATTATTTCCAAATAAAACGTAGTTAATATATTAAATAAAAATGATTTGAAAATAATTAATAAATTATTTTCATATTTACCTCTGTGACTTTTGACTTACGTTACGTTATTAAGTAACGTTCCTTTTGTTGTTTTTACATTAAAAAAAAAACAATTTTTTCTCGGATCAAAACTTTGTTGCATTATGCAATATTTTATTGATGTGCAACAGCAGGTGTACATTATGTAATTCAATGTGGGTATTTGCCCGGGAAGTAGTTGTTTTAATGTGCATTTGTTTAACGTACTTACGTAACGTAAGTCAAAATGTCATTAAAGGAGCTGAATGTGGAAATAATTTATTATTTTCAAATCATTTTTATTTAATATATTTAAATAACTGTGACCAAATGAATGAATAAATACTCTTTTCTATTTAAAACGTAGTTATATTCCTTTCTTCAGTGATTTATTTCGACACTATGTGCACATTTCGAACTCTAGGTATTCATTGTCAATAATTAACTATTCATTATCAATAACTATTGATAATGAATACCTAGTGTTCGAAATGTACATATAGTGTCAAAATAAAACAGTGAAGAAAGAAATATAACTACGTTTTATTTATCATTATATAATCTTCACATAACTCATAAATATACATAAATTATTTCCACTTTTGCAGCCGTGACATTTTTCACTTACGTTACGTAATTATTTTCAAATTATTTTTATTTAATTTATTTAAATAACTGTGATCAAGTGAATGAATATTCTTTTCTATTAAATAAAATAAAATTCAATATATACAGTAATCAACTTATACAGACTCTAGGTATAACGGAGTCTGCATAAGTTCCTAACATCCACCAATTTATTAAAATATATAAAATAAAGCATTTAAACTTCCACTTAGCGTAAATGATAGGAATGAAGGAATAAATATTATTAAAGCAATGACATTGGATAATGGTTATACAAGCTTGTTAATAAACAATTTAATTCATAATTATGAAATGAAAAAGGTCAAAAATTCGTCTACCCTAGAATAACGTCAATAGAAAATAAACAATTTAAAAAAAGGAAAATATACAAAATCAATAATAACAATTATAAAATCAGATAACGTTTGCCAAAATTTGGACATAGAACTAGGCTATTACTCCCCCTTTGCGAATTCCAAAACTGCCTCGCGGGGGATGGGGTGTCTGTCGTTAAATTTTTATTGGTGCGTTTAAAAATGTCAGTGTCTATTATATTTTTCAATTTAATTCAATCATTCCTTATTCATATTTCTTTTTCTTATAGATATCAAGTCTATTTTTCAATACACATATATTACGGTATAATAAGTAGTAAAAATAAAAATATCCTCATGAAATGTAACATTAATATAATAATGAGAAGATTTTTAATCTACATTATCATATTACAGGGAAAGGCATTCAAAATCAGCTAGTTATTAATAAAACTAAAATACAAATTAGGTGAACAGAACAGAAAAATACAGCATGTATTTTAATGGCCATATCAGTCGCCTCCATAACATTGTTATTATTCGGCAACATTGTATCAAATGAGGAGTTGTGATACATGTTCGTCTGGCTACGATAGCTGTTGAAGATGACTGTTCCAGAATTATTAAGTTATTCTTATGACGTATTTATTCTTGAACAGTATCTAGGCGTAAAGAAATGTATATAATCAGGGTGGTTAATAGACTTATAGAATTAATTCAATGAAATTTAATCCCAAAACAACAGTATCTAGGCGTAAAGAAATATATTCTACTACGTAAATCAGGGTGAATAATAGAATTATGGAATTAATTCAATGAAATTTAATCCCAAAACAAATATTGATCCTTTAATCAGATTTAATTGAATTGTGAATTATTGCAATCTGGTCGTAGATATGAAACAAGATTAAAAGAACCCAAGTAAGGAGATTAAAATAATATATTTCTACATTTGCTTACCACATTTTAGAAGAAAATCACACTTTTGGGTACTTTCATTTTGTGGAAAAAGGTTGTAAAATGGATTTATTATATGCACTAAAAACACAAGTCCCAAATTAATTCAAGAATTTTCTTCTTGTTGACCTGGTGTATACCCCTCTCTTCTAAGCGGTATAAATAAATTTCAAGATGTAATTTATATTTAATTTTAGTTTGATAACGACTACTAGATAGTCGAAACTAGTCACACAATTTAATGCAAAGTGCAGTGGTTAAACAAATTATAAAAATGTCTTAATTACAATATTTTTTAAATCTAATTAAATCCCCCTATCTCTTATAATAAGCAAAATTCTCACGATGGTACTTGAATTTGAATATACTAGATTTATGATAGATTTATATAATTTTCTTTCAAAAGATTGAGAACGAAAATTTCTGGCAATGATTAATAAAATTCAATCACACACATTATTTACACATTTTATTAGAATTAAAAGATGTAAATAAATAATGAGTGTGATTGAATTTTATTAAAATTAAAATGTGTAAATAAATAATGTGTGTGATTGAATTTTATTGACAATTGCCAGAAATTTTCATTGTTTAATTTTATTGTAAAATGTATAAATATTAGCGAAATTTAAAGATTCAATCTATTGGATATTAAACAATATTATTTCTAAAGATGCAGTTATTTTAACTAAATCTTTAAATATAACAATTACATACATCGTGCTCAGCATCACAATCAACATAATTTCTTTGTATTGCAAGCACGTTTATAAAAACACAATACACGGTCAATGGCCAACATGATAATTTACATAATTTCCTCACTATGTTTCACATTTCCAGCACAAAACTCGCACGATTTAACTTTCGGTTTCGTAGATACTTATGCAGATTACAATTTTAGATAAATTAAATTTTCTATTCAAGCGCATTCTGTGACCAAATTCATGCAACAGAAATGAGTTTTAATAGAAACCTATACTGTAAATTAATTTTAATTACATAATTAGTCAATTGTATCAACAAAAAATAGTGTTCATTCACTGGGTCGCAGTTATCTAAATAAATTAAATAAACAAAATTGAAAACAATTAATATATTATATATATAAATATCTTTATTTATGAATTTTGTACAATGAGGTGTATGTTTACATTTTAATATATGTTATAATACTGTCTGTTACAATAAAGCAAAATTCACAAACTGGCTATCGACCAGAGATCTTTCAGCCTTTAATATATAATTTTCACTAATGAAATTAAATTGATATTGCTTTTCAATTAAATTTATATTTATGAATTGTAGAAATTTCAATGTAGAAGATTCAGGTATAATTAAATATAAAGTGGAAAAGATGGTAACGCACTCGACTGGCAATCGGGGGACATGGGTTCAAATCCCTACAGATGTGTTTCTTTTCCACTTTATATTTAATTCATTTAAATTATACCTGAATATTGTACATTGAAATTTCTATATATTATTTCCACCTTTTTTTAACTATTTACATTAAATATTCTGGAATAAAAAATGTTGCATGACGCAATACGTTATTGATATACAGCAGCAAGTGTCCATTATATAATTCAATGTCTTGCGGGGTATTTGCCCGAGATGCAGTTGTTTTAATACACATTTGTTTAAAGTACTTACGAAACGTAAGTCAAAATGTGACAGAGTTAAAGGTGGAAATAATTTATTAATTGTTTTCAAATATAATAGTTTAGGAATACTTACCTGATTATATATAAATATGTAAATTATTGTATAATGTAATCAATTATAAATTCTCCATTATAATTGATTACATTTTACATCCGTAAAATAAAGTTAAAGTTAAATTCTTTTTATTTTTCACTTGTTTTTCACTATTCCTCAAATAAAATTCACGTATTACATTAAGGAAATAAATAATAGTGAAAGCAATAATAGAAGTGATTACCAGACTGAAAGATCATAGGTAGATAACCTAATTAACAGATATTAATTATATATTTGATTTTATTACTTTCATTATTTTGTATATATCTTTGTGTATATATCTGTTAATAAAGATTAAAGATAAAGTGATTATTAAGTAATATAATTTTTGCATTCTTGTAAAATTTATATTATCATTTTAAAAAAGTAATTTAAAAGGCTTTGTGTGAATTAATTTATTTTCGTAATATAAAGAACGTTTCTAAAATATTTTTGTTTGATTACAGGTAATATCCAAAGCAAAATGTCAAGACTTCGTCCCCCCGGTCTTAACGAGATAACTTCGCCCCGGAAGTAGTGAGTACCAAAGTTTGATTATAGTTGAACTTTCTTTATGCTAAAGTATACTTTGTGCTTAACAATTATGTCGGATCGTTGTCCTAACTCTGCTTATTTGTGCTTAATGATAATGAACAATGCATTCTTTAAAAAGGAAATAATGTTGGAAAATCTATTAAATGTTAATGTTCTGTCAAAGATATTATATATATATATATAGAGAGAGAGAGACTCTCTCTAAATATATGGTAAGGTTTAAGAAAGGGTAAATTAAGGTCGTTGTCTTAATTAAAACAATACTATCTTAAGAAAAAAATAGACTAATAAAAAAATCGGTCTAATTTGATAGAAATATATTTTTTTATTGAAAATCTTTATTTCTGAGTATTACATTATATAATTTTACAATACATGTACATACAATCATTTACATATTATTAGACCTCAGAAAATGGCTATCGGATATATATTTTTTTTAAATACACGAAAATCGTGATTTATGATTATGGTTTAGGAGAGGAGATCAAGATGTTTGTGGAATGAAGGGCAAGGGGGGTGATTCATACACAAGTTTTCTCTTTCTTTTTCAATATAATTACCTTTGATTGCTACATATTTTTCTAATCTATTAATTAATTTAAATATACCATCATAAAAATATATGTTTTATCTTTCGTATCAAAATGGTCAATTATCGCTGCTTTGACCTTTGAGGAAGAAGTTCCTCCTTTAATTTCTTCCCTCGAAGATCTTTTTTTTAAGTTTGGAAATAAATATTAGTCGGAGGTTCAAGGTCTGGACTGTAAGATGTGTGGTTCAAAGTTTGAAAACCACAATTCTGCAGGGCAGACAACGCAACTCGACTAGCTAGCATGGACGGGCGCACGTTATCATGCAAGAGCAGCACACCCTTTCCCCGTTTTCCTCGCCTTTTTACCTTCACGGCCTTTTCAATTTTTTCAATATAACTACGCCCTGCCATTGTTACATTTTTTTCTTTATAATCAATCAGCAATATGTCTTGTGTGTCCCTTAAAACAGTGGCTATAATTGTTTCGGCCGACTACGCCACCTTAAACTTCTTGGAAGAAGGAGCACCATTTTTCAGGCCTTACAATGACTCTTGAGTCAATACAAGAGTCAATGAAAAAGGGTGCTCCTTCCCCCAAGAAGTTTTAGGTTAACCCAAATTGTAATCTCAAGTAATTATTTGGTCCAAAAAAGTATCTGTATAAAGTCTAAAACTCATTTGAACGCGTCAATGCATATGAAGCGGCCTGATTATTCTAAGAACCCATATTGCATTCACTTTTGATATACCCAGATATTCGTGTTGAATATTTAAAACAGTTGTAGCTGTTACTCTGACCATCTCTGCAATTTGTTTTTCCTTTAAACGGGCTTCTTCAATAATCATTTGCGTCGGCAGATCTTACTGGGCGAGAATCATGTTCTATCGATTCCCTGCCTTGCTTGAAAAGTACACGCCTGCTATTTATTGATAATACGTTTTATAAAATGAAATTATGTTAGAAATTAACAGAATTTTTCATTCCATTTCCTAGAAATATTTTTTAGGAAATACACAAAAATTGTTATATATGATAAGGGTTGGGGGAATGTAGGAATGTCGGTGTCCTAAATCTGCTTATTGATAATGAAATTATCAATTAGAAAGATTACGAAGAGGTTGGCATGGACTCCGGAGGGGGTGAGGGAGAAGGAGTTGAAGAATATTAAACAAAGACCCAAGCTGACATGACGAACTTCTGACCAGTATTATTTCATGAATACGCATTGAAAAAGAAAATACAAACATTTGTGTTTCGTTCGAATATTTTTTATTGATCTGATCTGAAATTACGTTCTTGAGAAAGGAAATTACATTGAAAATTCCAGCAATTATCCATTCCATTTTTTTTCTATGAAATTCTTTATTTACAATATACATAGATATATTTTATTACATATATTATAAATGTATTCCTCGTTCCCTCCTTCTTCCTCACCGCGGATTAATTCCCATCTCGGGCTAGCGTTATTGAAGGATTTATAGGATGTTGTATAAAGTTCCGTTGAGTTTATTAGACGAAGTTATTTAGGGTTAGTTTTTTTTATTTTAAGTTTAAACGGTACATATTTAAGTTTTTTAATGTCTTCATTCAATTTGTTATGTTGTCTTATCGATTCTGTTTTGTGTATGCTTTGCTGTTGTACATTTTTTGGTTGATTTAAATTTATTCTCAAAATACACAAAAAATTGGTACATTTTTTAGGAAAGGAAAAAAACTAATTCAGGATGATTTAATTGAAATGAAAACACTTGGTTTGTTTCACTTATTTATATTTTCTCCAACTAGTTTCGACCATTGGTCATCTTCAGGGAGGAATGTAGAAAATATAAATAAGTGAAACAAACAAAGTGTTTTAATTTGAATTAAATCATCCTGAATTAGTTCAAAAATGTTTCACCACGTTTCACCACGGGTTAAGTAAGAAATTAATTAAATATATAGGAAAAAAAAACGTAGGAATTCTAAGATTTTTATATTATAAGAAAAATTGTAACTAAAGAGAAAATAAATAATGAATTATTTAATTGTGTAAATTAATTATATTCAAATTTCCGTTAATTTAATTTAATTTTCGGAATCTTTATTAACAAAATATTTATTCAAACTCCAACACTGTCTATAAGATAAAGATCGATCGGGTAATTAAGTAAGGTGGAGGGTCTTAAATTTAATTAAAATTAATAACAACTACACTTGTTTCTATTCACTGTGTGACTTTTTTAAATATCACAATTAAAAAAAACACTATTTAATATCCATTACTAGAATATTATTTAAAATTCCTACAGATAAAATAAATATTAAATAAGATCCAAGTAATTAACACATTCCATTTATATATTTCCGTTTCCTCTGGGGAGAACTTTTTTTTTTCTTCTTTCTCTCCCTCTATCCTTTTCAACCGCCCTCGGCCGCAGCATTGACCCAGAAATATAATGGCCGCGCCAGAGATAATCGATATCCTATATTCGTGTATTCCGATAATGATCACAGATTTTACTTATTTAATGAGGACGAGACTTGACTTGAAAAAAAAGACTGCCGATGAATTCGTATTATGGATGCAATATACGCGTTAGGTGGACGAAAGCAGAGAGAAAAATTATTAAAAAGGCGGGGTTTTCACATCATTAAATTCGTGGTGTTCATTGAAATGTTGATTTCGTTTTGGAATTAATTGTTGCTCGTTAGTGCGTTTTTTAGTGAATTTTAATGAAAAAAAACTTGAAAAATATTATATTTTAATAATACTAATCGCTTATATTTATATATTGAACATCTTTATTTCTGAGTATTACATTATTTCGAGCGTGTAAAAAATCGACGACGAAGTTGGCGTTGGAAGTCTCGAGTCATGACTTTAGATTTCCAATACCAACTTCGTCGTTAATTTTTGTTATATACTCGGTATAATTTTATAATACATATAAATACAATCATTTGCAATTTTTTATACCTCAGAAAATGGCTATCGACCGTAGGTCTTTCTGCCTAATCACTTATATTACTCTACGTTTTTGATTTTTACATTAAATATTCTTCAATCAAAGATTGTTATAGTAGATAAGAAAAAAATCCAGTTGCTAATATAATTCCCGTCGGGGTATTTGCCCATATGAATAACATCGTTGTTAAATCTGACAAAAATGCATTTCCATGCAACACACACAAGTTTATACATAAAACTTTGTGTGTGTACTGAAAATATGACATTTACTATATTTTACAAAAAAAATTGAGCACCCTTTCAAAATATAAATTTGTTCTTCATTCGCTACAATTGTTTCGCACGGCTTCTACCGTCGAAGAATGATTCGTGTATTCATTATTCGCCTGAAGAAGCCACAAAAACGTGCGTAACAATTGTCGCGAATAAAGGACAAATTTATATTTTGAAAGTGGGCTCAATTAAAAAAAAAACTTAAAATGTTGCAAGTATGGAGTTTCAAAAATTAAAAGCCTCAAAAATTAAGTCACTATTTTTTTTTTTATTTATGATTATTACTCAATACTTGTTTGATCCATTGTTGTAAAATTTAATTAAAATTAATTATAAAAAATTCTAATTATGAAGATCTAAACGAAAACTTATGTCGACAAACTGGAATTTCCCCCCCACACGAAAAACTTTCCCGAGTCCCCTTCCCACCCCGACTCATTAACCCGGCTTTATAGGCTCGCGAGCGATAAGGCTCGAAAACTACCCCGCAAACGAGAACAACAAAACAACCCAGTTATGATAACAAGCGGGAAGATAGACGCTAAACACTAATCGCCGGAATTAGCGGATCGAAGGAGGTTATTGCGATAAGGCACCTTGATGGTTAATGCCCGATTAACGGGCGGGTGGATATGAATTACGACCCGTTTGCCCGACGATTATCGAATCAATTTATATCCGCCGCTTCAGCAAATGACGTTTGGAGCGATTTACATATCCACCTCTCTCGAATTCGCATTCCGGATTAATTACCAACCGCGGCGTGTATCCGATTAATTGCTTTTTAAACGGATCGCGTTATTGGTTTCATGGTGTAATTGTGTGTTGCGGGAATGTATGGAATTTTTAATATGTAAAGCTGAAACAGTAAACACCACAACAAAAAATAAATATGGTTGTTATATTTACTTGTATGAGTATATTTATATTTAAAAAAAAACTCACCACCTGAAAAATAATATAACCTAGCTAAAGAACTTTTAGCTAAGGTATATACACTGTGTAAACTAGTACAATAATAAACACTGAAAAATATTTTTCCGGAATTATTTTGGCAAAATATTTTTTGTTTGTTTGAAAAGTGAAGAAAGTGCTTGTGTTAATTCTAATTATTCCGTCTAACTAGCGTTATTAATAGTTTACAAATACATATAAAACATTTCTAGGTTAATAATAGAAAAAGGATTTATTCATTTGGTCACAGTTATTTAAATAAATTTAAAAAAATAATTTTTATATAATTAATAAATTATTTATTAATTATATTAAAATTATTTTAATTATTTTTATTTTTAATATAGTTAGACGGAATAATTAGAATTAACAATAAGCACTTTCTTCACTTTTCAAACAAACAAAAAATATTTTGCCAAAATAATTCCCGAAAAATATTTTTTTAGTGTTTATTATTGTACTAGTTTACACAGTGTATATACCTTAGCTGAAAGTTCAATTTCTTAAACATTTTTAGCCAATGAGTCCAGAAAAACTATTTTTAAAAAGTCCATCACGTCATATAAATGAAATATGTAATTAAAAATAGTAACACATGACTACTTTCTAAATCTACAAAATAAAAAAATAAAAATGTTAGGTAAATTAGGACACTTGTTATATTCCATATTTTTATTTTCAGTTTGCTGACACGTGTTTCGATCTTCGCAGATCATTATCAAAGTTGAACTAATTAAAAATTCGAAAAGTCACTGGTGAACTTGGAACCATATATGAAATAGCCAACAACAACGGATATGACAAAAGACAAGTGAAAAAATTCCTAAAGAAGATGAAAAGAAATTTAAAAAACAGACTGTTATACAACACAAACCTCGAAATGAAATAAGATAAGACATATGCTGCAATCCCGTACATAAATAACACGAGTTCCAAAGTTATAAAAAAAACAGTTAAGAAAACAGAAAATTGAAACCATAATAGTTAATAGAAACAACCTCCAAAAATCCATAGTTAATAAGAAAATAGAAAATACTGAGAAAAACAAACAATCGGAAGTATTATAATAAAACACTTTTTGAAATTTGTTTGTATAACAGAATTTCATATTTAGTGACTATAGTTTCAACAATTTACATTTGCCATTATCAAACTAAAAGTAAATTCAAACGGTACAGTTTTTCTTTATATAAGGCGGATTACATCATAGTGGATGGATTAAGGGAAGGGGGTTAGTTGTGGCGGTAATTGTTTTTGTAGTTAATTGTCGGAATTTCTGGATTAGCGCGTGCTTTATAGATCTCTAATGATTCCAAAAGGTTCATCTTAAGCCCATTTGCAGTACCACAGGACACCACATGGGGGAGCTTTCGGATCTGCAAAAAAGGGGAAGCGGCTCAACCTATCAGAGGGATTGGAAATCAAACGCGCAGTTCAACAAGGGATTAACTTTCTTAATAACCAACAGGAATTTATCCATAACGACAACATACTAATAGCGGGAATTTTCCATAATTTATCCCCAACCTAATAAAATGTATATAAAATCAAAAAACTTTTCGAATTTTTAATTAGTTTAACTTTGATAATGATCTGCGAAGATCGAAACACGTGCCAGGAAACTGAAAATAAAAATATGGAACATAACAAGTGTCTTAATTTACCTAATATTAAATTACGGTTCCATCAAGAATGTAGCGCCACAGGCATTAATTATAAAATAAAAATGATTTGCTCTTGCTAAGATACCCTTTTCCTCCTAGTTGTCGACTAAGTATCTTGAGCAACTTTCCATTCACTTGCCATTCCACACACACATATCATTATAATCGCTTCTTTCAATTAATCTCTATCTCCCTTGTATCTCCACTTGCATCCATTTCTTTCTACACCATTCTGATATATTTACTCCCATTTACAACCAATATTTCACCAACTCTTCCGACAAACCCATTCATCAACTAGTTTCGGCTTAATACAATTTTTAAGGAAATGACATTATAAACTCAAAATATATCATATAAATATATCACTCAAGATTTTTGTTTTCTTGTATTTCGGTTTTAAATCGTAGTAGATACTACTACTAAATAAATCGTACCCCTTACAACTTTTTTCGTCAAAGCATTATTTTGGGCTGAAACTTTCTACAGGGATAGTTTAAAGTCTACTAAATTCGAATCTATCAACAGAAAGTTTTAATTCCGTTTAGAAATATTTTTTTAGAAAAAAGTTTAAATGAGTACCCCTTACAACTGTTTTCTTCAAAAAAATATTTGAGGCTGCAAAAGGCTGAAACTTTCTGCAGGGATAATTTAAAGTCTACTAAATTCGAATCTATCAACAGAACGTTTTAATTCTGTTTAGAAATATTATTTTCGTATTTTCAAAGAAATGCGAAAAAGTTCATAGGGGCACCGCTTACAACTTTTTTCGTCAAAAAAATATTTTAGTCCGCAAAGGGCTGAAACTTGCTACAGAGATAGTTTAAAGTCGAATCTATCATCAGAAAGTTTTAATTCCGTTTAGAAATATTATTTTCGTATTTTCAAAGAAAGGCGAAACAGTTTAAACGATTTTTCGTCAAAAAATTATTTTATGCTGCAAAGGGCTGAAACTTTCTACAGGGATAGTTTAAAGGTTGCTGAACTTGAATCTATCAACAGAAAGTTTTAATTCTGTTTAGAAATATTTTTTTCGAATTTTCAAACAAAGGCGAAAAAGTTCATAGGAGCACCGTTTACAATTTGTTTCATTAAAAAATTATTTTAGTCTGCAAAGGGCTGTTACCGGCGTTTTACCGAAAACGTCGTTTTTTTTGATTATTTTAATTCACATTCGCGAAAACATCGGACTCCAATTTGTTTTACTCATTTCATTTACATAATCATTAATATTCAAATGACTCAAGTTCGCACCAACTTTATTGTCCTTTTGTATAATTTTCTTCTTTGTAAATATTTGTAAATACGTTATTATCCCCCAATAAACAAGGCAACGGCTTACGACTGTTTACGACCGCCATAAACCTTGGGACGCGTAGGGGCGGGTTCCAGCGTTTCGGCACCCCGAACAATCCCGCTGCGGCATAATCCCCAGACAAAGGGTACTGGGGAGAATCCAGGATGGGCTGAAAAACCAACATCTGGCTGCCAACCATCATCGCCAGTCGGATCGCCAGAAAGGATCGCGGTTTCAGGTAAATCCGCGAAACCGTCCCTTTCTGACAATTAGGCATCCGCGCATCCGCGATTCCACTACCACCACCCCCACCAGTGGTGAGGGTTGGTAGAATCGGTGGTTGGAAAGAAGCTGTCGAAATCAGAAGATAACAGTTAGTTATCATCATTCAGTAAAGCATCATCGTCAGTCAGTTGTCATCATCCAGAAAAACATCATCATTAGTGAACAATCAGTGATCATCAATGAACTAGACATCATCACTCAGCCAGAGAGCAACATCATCGTAACCCTTCGAGTCCGAACACCGTCACTCCCAGGAACCGCAAGTTGTAAGTCGTTGCCAACCCCCTTCTTATATTATCGTTTTTTTGTAAATACAGTGAAATGTAATAAATGTATATACATATATATACCATCACATTTTATTTGATTTAATAACCTGAGCTATCGGAGGTGTTAGGGGAGAACGTCAACCTTCTCAAATTTAGTCTCATGAATTCCGTTTTGACGTTCTCGCACCCCGTAACAGGGCTGAAAACGTTTAAAGAAGTATCCCTTACAACTTTTTTCGTCAAAAAAAATATTTGAGGCTGCAAAGTGC
This sequence comes from Philonthus spinipes, assembly GCA_963082785.1. Classification (NCBI taxonomy): domain Eukaryota; kingdom Metazoa; phylum Arthropoda; class Insecta; order Coleoptera; family Staphylinidae; genus Philonthus; species Philonthus spinipes. The sequence continues at coordinate 23,434,388 of OY720299.1, forward strand.
TGAAGCTTTCTACAAGGATAGTTTCAAGTCTGCTGAACTCGAATCTGCCAAAAGAAAGATTTAATTCCGTTTAGAACTTTTTTTTTTCGAATTTTCAAAGAAAGGCGAAAAAGTTAAAAGGAGTACACCTTACAACTTTTTTCGTAAAAAAAAATATTTGAAGCTGCAAAGGGCTGAAGCTTTCTACAAGGATAGTTTCAAGTCTGCTGAACTCGAATCTGCCAAAGGAAAGATTTAATTCCGTTTAGAACTTTTTTTTTTTTTTTTTCGAATTTTCAAAGAAAGGCGAAAAAGTTTAAAGGAGTACACCTTACAACTTTTTTCGTAAAAAAAATATTTGAAGCTGCAAAGTGCTTAAGCTTTCTACAAGGATAGTTTCAAGTCTGCTAAACTCGAATCTGCCAAAAGAAAGATTTAATTCAGTTTAGAACTTTTTTTTTTCGAATTTACAAAGAAAGGCGAAAAAGTTTACAACTTTTTTCGTAAAAAAAAATATTTGAAGCTGCAAAGGGCTGAAGTTTTCTGCAAGGATAGTTTCAAGTCTGTTGAACTCGAATCTGCCAAAAGAAAGATTTAATTCCGTTTAGAACTATTTTTTTTTTTTTTTCGAATTTTCATAGAAAGGCGAAAAAGTTAAAAGGAGTACACCTTACAACTTTTTTCGTAAAAAAAAATATTTGAAGCTGCAAAGGGCTGAAGCTTTCTACAAGGATAGTTTCAAGTCTGTTGAACTCGAATCTGCCAAAGGAAAGATTTAATTCCGTTTAGAACTTTTTTTTTTTTTTTCGAATTTTCAAAGAAAGGCGAAAAAGTTTAAAGGAGTACCCCTTACTACTTTTTTCGTAAAAAAATATTTTAGTCTGCAAAAGGCTGAAACTTTCTACAGGAATTGTATAAAGTCTACTAAACTCGAATCTGCGAACAGAAAGTTTTAATTCCGTTCAGAAATATTTTTTTTTTTCATATTTTCAAAAACAGGCGAAAAAGTTCATAGGAGCACCGCTTACAACTTTTTTCGTCAAAAAATTATTTTAGGCTGAAAAGGGCTGAAACTTCCTACAAGGATGCTTTAAAGTTTCTTGAACTTGAATCTATGAACAGAAAGTTTTAATTCTGCTTAGATTTTTTTTTTTTTCGAATTTTCAAAGAAAGGCGAAAAAATTATGTTAAAATATGTCCCATATCTAATTCAAGAAGTTTATTTGTAGTATTTTTTTGTTTCTCTTTATTATTTTGTATTTTTACTTTGTAAAAAAGTTTATTTTTTCGTAAAATCGTTTATCCGTTAATTAAGATTTATTTATTTATTTATGAATCCATCCACTTTGGTAAACTTGTGAAACTCGAAAAATTCTTTAAATATCAGCATACAGACAAAAGTGGTTGAAAGCAAAAAGTGCTAAATAACTGACAGAATTTAAGAGTTCGAAATTTAACGAAACACTTAATTTCAGACGCGTACTCCAATCATATCAGTCACAACGAAAACAATCTAAAAAAAAGATCCCGCTTGTTTATGGAAATCTAAATCAAGCAAGAAGGGCACATCCAGAATACCCGGCAGGCTACAGGATGACAATCATTAATTCACAACACCTGAAGATATAGTTAATGTTTTTTTTTTTTCTTCTGATACATTTAAACATATCTTTTCAGTCAGTACTACTTTCACCACTGATAAAGTTTATCCTTTTACAATATCTAAAGTTGACTATAATGATAATAATAATAATATTTATTTTCCTTCCAGTACATAAATTTCATATTTATATAATAAGTAACAATAATTATTTCGTTCTCTGTGCAGAAAAGGAAAACAAGACCCAGCTAACATCTATCATGGTTTCTTTTCCAGACGAATTCACTTCAGGAAAAATTCCAATGTTCCTACTTAAAAGTTGCAGATGTATTTTCTTCAAACCTTTAGAAACAATAACCAACCTTTCAACGTCTAAAAATGAATTCCCTAAGCTTTGGAAACGCAATATATTATGCCCAATCTTCAAAAATGGCAACTCCTCCCATCTATGTTACTATCGTCCCTTTCGAAAGGATTGATTTCCAACTTCGCTAAAAATGAATTCCCTAAACTTTGGAAACGCAATATATTATGCCCAATCTTCAAAAATGGCAACTCCTCCCATCTATGTTACTATCGTCCCTTTCGAAAGGATTGATTTCCAACTTCGCTAAAAATGAATTCCCTAAACTTTGGAAACGCAATATATTATGCCCAATCTTCAAAAATGGCAACTCCTCCCATCTATGTTACTATCGTCCCTTTCGAAAGGATTGATTTCCAACTTCGCTAAAAATGAATTCCCTAAGCTTTGGAAACGCAATATATTATGCCCAATCTTCAAAAATGGCAACTCCTCCCATCTAGGTTACTATCGTCCTTTTCGAAAGGATTGATTTCCAACTTCGCTAAAAATGAATTCCCTAAACTTTGGAAACGCAATATATTATGCCCAATCTTCAAAAATGGCAACTCCTCCCATCTATGTTACTATCGTCCCTTTCGAAAGGATTGATTTCCAACTTCGCTAAAAATGAATTCCCTAAACTTTGGAAACGCAATATATTATGCCCAATCTTCAAAAATGGCAACTCCTCCCATCTATGTTACTATCGTCCCTTTCGAAAGGATTGATTTCCAACTTCGCTAAAAATGAATTCCCTAAACTTTGGAAACGCAATATATTATGTCCAATCTTCAAAACGGGCAACTCCTCTCATATATGTTACTATCGTCTCTTTCGAAAGGATTGATTTCCAACTTCGCTAAGGTATTGGAATCGGTGTTATATAATAACACACAATACCACATCTCGCAATAACAAGACGAATTAATGCCTGGACGGTCAACACTGAGAAATATTGCAACAATTAATCAATACATTTCCGAAGCATTAGATGTACGAGGGGAAGTTAGTGTTATGTACACTGATTTCTCTCGGACGTTTCAATCCATTAATCACAAGCTGGGGTTTTTTGAAGCCGTATCTGCGGTCACTCTACTAATAAAATCGTATCTGATGAACAGATCCTGCTACGTACATTACAAGGGCTTTGAATCTTCTGAATTCTCTGATGTCAGAGAATTGGCTATCATCTTTCAGTCCGTCGAAAATGTTATTTTAATGGTTTTGATATTCTAAAGCTTTATCAAAGTTTATGGATTTATAAATAAATAAATCTTAATTAACGGATAAACCATTTTACGAAAAAAAAAAATATATTAAAGAGAAACAAAAAAAAACTACAAATAAACTTCTTGAATTAGATGTGAGACATATTGTAACATATATTTTCGCCTTCTTTGAAAATTCGAAAAAAAAAATATTTCTAAACGAAATTAATACTTTCTGTTGGCAGATTCGAGTTCAGTACATTTTAAACTATCCCTGTAGAAACAACCCTTTGGAGACTAACATATTTTTTTGACGAAAAAAGTTGTAATGGGTACCCCTTTAAAGTTTTTCGCCTTTCTTTGGAAATATGAAAATAATATTTCTAAACGGAATTAAAGCTTTCTTTCTAGTATTAGAATTAACTGAATTTCGACTCAGCCAAAATCGATTCCATTACAGAATAAAAAGTGAAGTAAGGAATAACAGTCTTTCTATTTTGTGATTAATCACTTCACGTAAACTCGAAACTATAGATAAGAATAAATGTTCATTTATGGAAATTACTATTCTTCATTACACCATTTAACAAAATTGCGAGTCAGCTCGCAAAAAAAAATCAAACCACCCCTGATTTCCCTGTTAACCCCGGAAATAACAGCGAGAATCCGCAGATTCGGCAATAACACCTGCGCTATCCGGTCAGAAGGGACAATTCCCGAGTACGGCATCCCCGACAAATCGAGCGAAAAGCGAGGCAATCTCGTTCCCGGCCATCCCGATTGCTCGTTACGTCTTTGCCCCCTCGCGGGAATATAAGCACTCTCCTGGCCGCTTACGCCCCGGCAAATATTTAATTACGGGACGAGAGAACGAAAGTAAATAATCCGAAAAGGAAACCAATCACCGGATCAGATGTAAAGTTTGTCCAGCTTGTGTATATAGAGTCTCTGTTTGGATTTAATTTCATCAAGTTTTTTTTTTTATTTTATTTTTCCATTTTCATTTCAACTTTTCATATAAAGTTTCAACAGAGAAAATACAACTTTTATTATTCTTCACACTAATTTTGTTAAAACATTTTATTAATTGAATTATTATTATTAGTTAGTTAATTTTAATTATTATTTATCTTAAATTATAGAAGATTATAAAGGAGATTAAGAGTGGTGTGATGTGTTTGACTTAGTCTAATGGTAGCTTCTGATATTTATAATAATAATAATAATAATAATAAATTGACAAAAGTTACAAATGAAAAATATAAATATGTTATTTTTCATTTGTTTATTTAACGGAGGCCATTGCAAACAGTAACATACATACATGATAAAATAAGAATAGTTACAATAATAAAATAATACAATTAACAAAACATATTGTATAACAAACTATTTTGCACTAAGTACGACGCAAAGAACTTACAGACTCTATAAACATGTTTAAGCCAGATACTTTTATTAATTCACTTCACTTCATTAGTTACGAAAGATAGTTACACCTCTGCTGTAGATTCTATTGAAATTCTTTAAAAAAAGATTATTTAAACCCATTAATCCTCACACAGCATCACCCTGCATCGCAGCCAATAAACCCCCACTTAATAACGCTTTAAAATCCAGCCCAAAGCAATCCAGACAACCGTAAAACAGGGACATAATTAACACCCTACATAATCGTGGGACGACGCACTTTCGGCATAATTGCGCGCGGGGGCGAACAAGAAATCCGGGACGAGCTCCCGAGAAATCACTATCCCGGCTTAATTAGCACAATCGATGCCGATTTACATTACAATTAAGACACTTTTGCGCGACGCAAAAAAGTCCCCGGCTCGATTAGACGCGGCCGGGTCATGAATATTCAACGTTCATTAGGCGCTCCTACGAATTACACACCGATTTGCATCTTTATTATGATTAAATTGAATCATATAAATGACAAAACGTGAACGCGAGTGCACGCGCGAATATTTACGTAGTAAATATTAATTCATATTAATAGATTGATTTATTATTGAAAAAAAAAACTCGAATTTTCTGTGACTGGAATGTGTCGTGTAAATAAGAATGTGCGTTTATTTAAGCATGTATGAATTAAAATACAATTGATTTTTAATAAGTTCCACAACTTTATTGCGCCTATTTACATAAAATCGATCCCGCTAAATAATTACATGCTCAAATCAAACGTTTCAGACTCCACTATTTCAAAATTGTATAAATTTGCTTTAATTATCAGCAAATGCTAGTAGTGTAGTTAAATGTCTGGCGGAATATTTGCTCGAGAAGTAGTTAATTCAATGCATGCTGTTCCTTTTAACGTTCTTACGTGAGGTACGTTAAAGAGCTGCAGTCGACGAAGAGAAAATAATTTATTAAATAAATTAATTATTTCGTTTTTTTTTTAATTTACTTTAAATAACTGTGACCAAGTTAATAAATCCTCTTTTTTATTATAAAGAAAATATAAATTTCTACAAATAAGTGTTTTATAATTACTGAATTTTTAATAATTTACAACCAGAATACGACATAATAAATATATAAGTTTTCTGGTTTAAAACAAATCGTATTCATGATGAATATTCTATGTGAGAAACAAATTTAATAAATTAATTAAAAAAAAAGGTTGTGTAAGAAACAAACCGTATAATAACAATTATGTTATTATTAGTATTTTATACAATTTTTTTACCAAATTTTATTGCTTAAAATAGAGAAAAATATATAAGATACGTTCCTTTTTAAATTAATTTTTGAGAGATAGAAACGATCGTACCGAAATAAACGTTGAGAAATAAATCTAGCTTTGAAGATCGACCTTTCAATCCCACCTATATTTTTTACAAGTGATCGATCATCCATCTCTAAATATATAACCAAATATGAAAATATAGACATTTAAACTTTACATTTAGAAATAACTATCAAACTAATTAATTTCCGGTAAAATTAAACAAACTCAAGCGAATAGAAACAAATATGGAAAAATATCGTTACAGGTAATAATGTAACATTATAATAAAGAAATGACTACATTTCTCTATTAGAAAATATATTAAATCGAATACGTATTCGGATCACGACGATTCCAATAGATATTAAAATTATGATGATTAGACGTGTTTTACATTATGCAGGTTCCTGCATCTCAGCTCCCGTCTTCGACAGATCAGTTACTAATTAAATTAGGACTTTCAAATTTTGGAAACTTTATTTGGATCCTAGGACATACTTTAGGAAAATATATTTTTTTTAATTCCTTGATATACATTTCATTCATTGATTAGGTGTCTTTTCTGATTACCTACATACACCTAACATTTTATTGAAATCGGTTTAGTAACACAAAAATATTAACAAAATAAAATACGAATCAAATTATAAAAGGTACATATTAAATAAAGTCTAAGACTTCAATTCCCAACAAATAATAATAATATTCTTTATTTATTTAGCATCTTACTATATGATAACATTTAATATATACTACTTGTTTACATTTTTTTTTTCTGTTTTTAAAGCTATTAAATTAAAATTGATTTGCAAGAAACTGTTTTTTTAATAGTCATTTTGATAAATGAAAATCGAATGTTGCTTTGAAAAATATTTTTTGACATTGTTAACTTCAACTGTCAATATATAATATTAAAAGTATAAATAATTGTTCGCTTTAGCTTTTTATAATCAATATTTTTTGACAACAAATTCAATCGAGCTGAGATAATATAAATGATTTTCGTATTTCTAGAATATGGATTGAACTCGTTTTCACCTTAAAACACACAAGAAAACATGTAGCAAAGAGTCAAAGACGTATTTCAAAATATTATAACCTACCTATTACAAAGGTAATTTCATGCTCGTCTTCATTTGCACCTCCAAAACAATTGAATCACATTGCCAAACATAAGCTCTAGTGTGTAATTTATTTTAGAAATATTTTTCTTCTATCCTTTTAATGTTATAACTAAAACTATATTTATACAAAGTTTAATACTTTCATAATGTGTGATTTAGACAACCTATGAAAACTTTAAAATTGTCGACATCTCTTCTAATTACAATTATTATTGTAACTAGAGAAGATGTCTGTCAACAGAATGTTTTTTTCAAAGCAACCTTCGAATTTTATTCATCAAAATGCCTATCAGTTTTTTGTCAACAACTTTTAAACTGTTAAGATTGAGGGTTGTTGGAAAGAAAATGTTTGTTTTTTAATCCTGCATGGAATGATATAAAAACATATAGGGATTCCAATTTAATATAAGAGACATAAATTACCTTTAAGTTTGAAAAGTTTGATGTTTAATTTTGGACTTATTTAACAAGAATCTTGTATAATTTTATTCACAAGTTCCTATTTTATTTTTTATTATATTTTTAAACCAATGGTGTAAAATCTAAACAATTGTTTTAATTAATTTTTAATCTGTATTAGTTAACTTATATTTCTAATCGTAGTAAACTTAAAATATTATTAACTTTCTTCACCTAAAGAAGCTACAGCGTAGCGAAACAATTGTAGTGAAATTAAATAAAAAAGTGTTGAAAATCATAAATATTTTATTAATTAAAGTTAAAATATTAGTTTTATTTGTAAAATTCAGTGGATTATTTAAAATATATTTAGTTCTTTCTCCATAAATTCCATAAAGTGTTCAGTACTTTATCATCATCCAGCAATTACGCATTATAATAATACCTTTATTAACGGCTAACGCCTTTTAACATAAAATAATACAATACGTATGAAAAGATAAGTATACATATACAATATTAAACAATGAACATAGATTTGAATATAATACTCATTACAAAATATAACACTAAGAAATTAATAAATTACAATTTCAATAAGAATATACATGATGAATGCTATATTTTTACCATTAGATGTTACGTTTCAAATTTAATTTAAAAGAATTAATGGATACGTCGAATATATTAAACCATGATTGTTTATTTAATGAGTTTCCAAGTTCTAAAACACGCGCCATTGAATTCATAGAAAAATTAAGTGTTCTGTAAGTATTTATACGAAATAAAGATTGCAAACGCGTCCCCTTACAAGCAATACGAATAGAAATATCTTGCAATAAATAATGTGAATCAATATATCCATTAATAATTTTATGTAACAGGCATAAGTCAGCAATAATCCGTCGATTCTGTGATGATTTTAAATTAAGTTCGTTTATTATAATAGTGTAGTCGCCAGGCATGTGTTGTAGACCCGATTTAAATTCCATTTCTTTTGTGCCCTTTCTATGAGCTCCACATAAGGGTCCAATTTGGAGAGGCATATTCCAGGTGAGATCTAACTAGTCTACAATATAACGTTCTAAGAGAATCGGTATTTAGATTTTTTCCAATCTGCCATATAAAACTCCATAATTTTAATGATTTAATGATTATGACCGATATGTGGTTAAATAATAATTTTGAAGCAAATAAGACACCTAAATCCACCTAAATGGATTCAACTCTTACGAGATCAATATTATCAATACTGTAAGTATGATCAATGATAATTGAACGCTTACTATCATAGAGTAACAATTAGATATATTTAGGAATAAACAATTCAATTTTCACCAATCATTCACATGATTCAAATCAGCCTGAAGGGCAATACAATCATTTATATTACGTACTCTTTTAAAAAGTTTTAAATCATCGGGAAATAATAAAAAGTTGCTACTAGAAATAACCTTATACAACTCATTAATAAATAGTATGAATATATATGGCAGAAAGACCTCGGGTCGATAGCCTATGAAAGGACAACCTCAAATTATATACCGTATTATACAATACAATACTGTACTTAATATAATGTAAAAGTCCCTTGAATAAAGATATTTGTATATATAGTATGAATAAGATAGGTCCACAATGAGACCCTTGTGGAACCCCCGATGAAACTGAAATTAATTTAGAAGTATAATTTTTAATTTTATCATATTGTGTGCGATTGTTTAAATAAGAAGAAAACATTTAACCATATTCCTACAAAACCCCAATGAGAATAATTTATTCAGTAACAAATTAATATCAATCCTATCAAATGCTTTCGTAAAGTCTGTATATATTGTATCAACTTGACAACGATCATCTAATGCTCTTGATAGGAATTGTTTATTTTCAAGTAAATTTGTTACAGTCGAACGTCCATTTACAAATCCGTGTTGATTACATGAAATAATCAGTTTCGAATACCATGATAACTGTACAGAAAGCTTATCGAATATTTTAGATATGATAGATTGTATGCATACACCCCTATAATTCTCCATAAGATTCTTAGAACCTGATTTATAAATAAGGAAAATTAAACTCGTCTTCCATATTGTTGGCATCGAAGATATTGATAATGATTTATTAAAGAGGTCATATGTCGGACGACAAAGAGAAAATATGCAATTTTGAAAAAATAAGTTTGATATTTTATCGTGACCATGAGAATGGGTAGGTTTAAGAGTATAAATTGAATTGAATACATCTTGCATGTTTATGATTATCTAGCTATCATGAATACATGATTCGACTATGGAGTGAAAAATAGGAATTCGCTGAGAGAGTATACACTGATGAAAAATAGTCGGAAAACAGATTAACTGTTGCTAAAGGATCGTTTGATTTAATGTCATTATATTCCATTTCACTCGGGTAATCGTTTAGATTTTTGTGATCTTTTGCATATTGCCAAAAGAAATTTGGATCGGTTTTCAATGAATTTTCTACCCTTAATAAATACTCGCCATGACAATGTTTAGCTAGATTACAGCATTTTTTTCTGAGTGCAGAAAACACACAATAATTAGTATATGAAGAATCTTGTTTGTAAATTATTTGAGCTCTTTTCTTACGACGAATTAATATTATTAACTCTTTAGACATCCATTTTGGGTATATTTAGCGATATACACATATACATTTACAAGGAACGTATTTATCAATAGTGCAATACACAATATCATAAAATTTATTGACTAAAGTATCAATATTAGTACACGATTTTATAAACCCCCAAACAATTGAATTAAAATGCATGTTAATGATATTATCATCAGCGTACTGACATCGATATACAATACGCATGGTGGTGAATGCTGGTTGGCAGTAAACATCATTATTAAATAATTAAATACAATTTTTTATTAATTGTTAAAACATTTTTCTTAAAAATAGACAAAAACAAAAAAACTAAAATGAGATGTTTTCTTCATTTCAATGAATACCGAAACAATTAATACAGCTTCTTTATATTATTAAAATCAGAAATATTTATTCTATGAAAGGAAATTTAAATACCTTCTTTTAAAAAAGCAGATAATTTTAAAATGTAAAGAAATTAACATTGAAAATCTTTTTTTTTTATATATTCTTTGTATATATATATATATATATATATATCTTTATATATATATAAACAAGAAAGTGATATTTAAAATTTTATATTTATTTTACAAATATAATAATATATATAATATACCTTCGGTTATTATAAAATATAATATATAGTCAATATTATTACAAAAAAAAATCCTGAAAGCACACTTTATTCTCAATAATGTATTAATTTTCAAATGTACGGGCAGCAGTGCATATTAAAAATAATGAAAATATTGCGTGTGCAATTCGTTTATCCTCGCAAAGGACGACTTCAACATTATCCTAAATGCGTTTTTATTAGCTGTGAATTCGCGGTACAGTTCTGCCTTCGCTCTACCACGTCCCCGTCCCCGATGCCCCTGAGAAACTCAAATGATTGTACCGATCCCTCTTAATTGATATTTTGTGTATATTGAATCAATCCAATTGAAAAATAAATCAGACATAATTTGGAAGTCAATCGACGAATATCAAAAATCTTTTTCATTTCACGTTCCTCGGCCCGGTACACAACAGACATATAGAATACTTTAGGGCACTCCTCATAACACCATGATAATAGAAAATGTCATAATTAATGGTGTCATATGTTTTAGACGGTGGATCATGTTGAGAATTCTGATAACAATTTCAAATCAATTATCCACCAATGCTTAAATATCGAAGACGTTGGAAGAACTTATGGGATTCATTACATACATGATTAGTTAAAATCCAGAAACACCTAAATAATTCACCAACCGTAAGAATTTAAAAAAAAATAGAATGTAGTGGAATTAATCTAAAGCAATTTAAAGTTTTGATTGTTGATTCATCCAACATGTTGTGAAGCATGTTTCAATAACTTCTAGCCAGATTAAAGTTAATACACTTAGTAGTAACTTCTTATGAAATAACTGGTCAAGTGAGAAAATAATTACAAATACATTGTATATAAGAGCAATTAAATTAATCAATAAAACAAATATATTCCCAATTAAAATTAATTATCTGAAAAATTAAAACAACCCAACCATTACCCAATTCCCTTATCAATCCCATTATTTTTATTCCTGTGTGTGTTCTCGCAGTGAACACCGTCTGTTGGAATTAGTAGTCGCCTTCGAAGTGAAAAGGAGCTTATCAGGGGTTGAATTATGCATGGACGACGCCGGAGCATGTTTATGCGGGAGATAAGGGGCGCACCCCTCGGCCCCCTCCTCGCTCGAAAGGTGATTCGGCACGTTATCACAACGTGCGCTCTGATAAACCGCCCCCCGTTCCCTCGACTCATTCAGGTTCGGGAAACGAACGCGCGCGCATTCACATACATAGCATGAGCAAGAGCATGTGAACGTGAAAGTGAATGTTCGCTCACGTGAATCCACCGTGAAATGCGGATAATTTTATTGGTTCACGGTGAATGAGTTTGATTATGCCGTGCGGATTGCGTGAATTATTGTTTAACTTCGAGATGTATTTATTTGTAATGTTGTAACTAACTAACTAAACATCTTTATTCATGTAACATTTATACATTGTTTAAATAATTATTTGCAATGTGTTTGTAGAGTTATGTTCATATATAATACACGAAATAGCTAACGACCAAAGGTCTTTCCGCCTGTCTCTGTCTAGTTCTTGTCATTGCCTATCTAATTGTCATGATTGCTATCGTCATTGTCAAAGTTCGCATTATTTGATGAAGTGAAATGATAAATTGTCGATGAAGGGTGTTTATATTTTGGAAGGATATTTGAATTTCGGAAGATACATAATTGTTTAAATAGAGAAGATATTTGGAGGTTTGTGGCAAACTTAAGGGAAAGGATCACAAGGCGCTCTTTGATGGAAGTGTTGTAGTTTTCTGGTAAATGAGAGAATTGGAAGGATTGTTAAGGTGGTAAAAATTGTGTGGAGGTCTGGTCCTGGTCGCCAAAAATTCGACACCCTAACAATCCACCTAATAATCTCCATTACCAAAAAACTAACAACACTTCCATCAAAGAGCGCCTTGAGATCCTTGCGACCAGGACCAGACCTCCACACAATTTTTGCCACCCCGAGAGTGAATCCTGTAACCACTTCAAAACAAACAACATATCCATTAAATAGATTTATGGATTTCCGAAATGGTCAGAAAAAAAGTAGAAACGGATGACGAGGGTGAACGCTCATAAATTGCCAGATGTGCATACCCTCATTTAAATTCCCCTCGTTTTTATTATATAATTGAGATTTAGTTTAGACTTATATGATGTTTTCACTATTCTTATTAAGAATATATACATAAAAACTTACCAATGTAAATCATTTTTTTTATACTTTTCTTTAAATTAATTAAATTATTACATATTTTATGTTTCTTCGAATATGTATAGATATAATCCTGACCATTTGTATACAATAAAGAAGAAAGATGTAATGAAACCTTTGTTGTTTATAATAAATATTTAATATCAATTGTTACACCTTATTAGTTTATTGTAATTTAAACAATATTTATAAATACAAGATATAATGACAAAAAAGATGAGGATTATAAGGATTTTTTGTTACTAAATCTCCAAGCGCTTGAGATTTAATCTTGTTTACCTGGAATTGTATTATGTGATTTAGAATAATTGTTAGTTACGACTTGAATTCGTCGTAACCCCGACCACCCATCTTATTAACATAAGAAAACTATCTGAAACGTGGTCGTTTAAAAATTTAAATTTTATATATAATTTTTGTTAATTGTCGTATATTTTAAAAGTTTTATAAACATAGGATTAATTTAGCTAGCTGGTTTAAATAATAATTGTTTTAAAAATAAACATTTTGTTTAAATAATTCAATTTATTTAATTCTTAAATAAAAAAATGTTTATTAATAAATTTATTTTACAGTTTATTTTAAAAATATTTGTTCACTAAATAATTTTATAATTAAGTAAAACATATATATTTTTCGTGTCAACGAAATAAATGAAATATGTCTTTAACAAAGTTCCTATTTTGAGTATTTTATTCTCCAATCCATAAACAAAAATGTAGCCGTTTTTATATGATGTAAATCAAGACATTTTAATTTTAATAAATGAAATACAAACGAAGTAAAAAGTGTTTCATTTATTAAAATTGAATTACAATGTAAGTAGAAGCCTCAACAATTAACAAGTCAAGACATTTTATTTTATAACAAATGACGTACATTTAAAAAAACTTGATTATTTTAAAAAATGTGCATGTGTAATTTATGATAATACTATTTTATTTTATGTTGAAATGAAAAAAAAAAAAGAAGATACAAACAAAATTGCGCTTAAATTTAATGTTTTGCCTTATTTTAGTATAACTAATATTTTCTCCTTATATATTTTTTTGTTTAAAGTTAATATTAAGATTACTTTACCATTTGCCATTTTTGTTCTTTTATTGGTAAAGAACGTCCCTTATCTCAAACTAGACATATTTCAATGGCAACCTTATTTTTATGAGAAGCAAAACTTATAAAAAAGATTTTGCTAATAACCGAAAAATAAAATGAATCCTATACTTAAAATAATTATAAATATTAATTATAAAATAATTATTTCTGTTGACAAAACAAAATAATGTGTGCTTCGATTATAAAGGATCGCAATAGATATCAATATTATTAAATTGATTTTACATTTCAAAATTATTTTATATTTTTAATATATAAATTTTAACCCTGCTAAACCCGGAAAAAATTTCAAATTTCTTCACTCTGTAAGTATTATACAAATATAGCCCTAAGTTCATTTATTTTAAAATATCGAATAGCGCATATGAAATCATTATCATTGAAGTGAGCAATGTTCAGAGAAAAAGTATTTTTCTCTAAAAATTGAACATAAGATTTTTTTCTTTTTGCGTTTATATTTGCGTTCAAAGTGTTTACTATTGTATTTAAAATTAGTTAGTAATACATATAATTTTATTGCATTTTACATGTATGTCTTATATTTGTAAAAATGGTATATTACGTTAAATAAATAAATAAATAAAAAATATTTTTCATTAATTTATTTTCGAGTCTTGAATCGGAAGTTGTAAAATTAAAAAAAAAATCATATCCATTCGGCAATACATTTTTGTAACACTTTCCGCAACCGTTTAAACAAAACATATTAAAGCATGGTAAATAATAAACGATTAAAGACTCAAAAATAAATTTATGAAAAATAATCTAAAGAGAGTTAAGAGTTGCTTATTATTTATTAGCCTTAGGAGACTTTATTTATACAATTGCTGAAAAAGTTTCGTAGGGTAGATTAATCCAAATCGTATTTTTTTAATTTGATCAAATTATCTCCGATTCGAGACTCGGAAATACATTTTTTTTTTAAATAATCTAAAAAGAGTCAGAGGTTGTATATTATTTATTATACCTTGGGGTGCTTAATTTAAACAATTTCTAAAGGAGTTTCCAAATATATATTGTCAAAAGATATTTTAAAATTTTAAGCTTCGTGAGAGTAGAGACTCAACAATAAATTAAACAAAATATAGAAATCTGATTAAAACAACATTATTGTACTGGGTTTGTTAAAGCGCATGCGCCACCCCTGACGCCCGTTCATTGTGTAGGGTAGATGAGGGGGTGTACCGCGAGCATCGGCATTAGCTCCTCGACTACCATGTTGAATCATTGTATATAAGTTGAAATAAAACGTGTTATTGTTACTCTTCTGCACTTCTTGAGAACCATCCCCGTGAGCCCACCACCATCAGTGTTCACAGGGTTTCCTTAACGCTTTTAATTATAATCAATATAATGTAATAATTTTCAATTGAAATGAAAATTTAAAATATGAAATACAATGATCGTTGATTTCTTAACACTGCCTTTTTATTTTATTTATCGCTAATGTTCTGTCTTTTTATAATATTAAATAAAGAAATATTAAATATTTATGCATAGAGCATGATTGTGATGATTGTGTATGAGTGGAGAAAGCTAGTTTTGTATCCAATGTGATACCAAGATATTTACAATTAGTGGAAAGGAACATTTCTGTCTTGTCGATTAAAATTGAATATGGGGAATTGTTTGGAGGGTGGTAAGGAATAAGGAGTTTTGTTTTGTTGCGGTCAATTTTTCGTGCCAAGTCTGAATGGTATCAATCAACCCTTGTAGAGTACATTGTAGTGTTATAATTATTGTTCATTTAAGGAAATATTCTATTAATTTTTTAAAAGGATCGGATACCATACCTAAATTTTAAACCCATTTTTGTGGTAAATATTGCATTTATTGAAAACAATTTTGTCATTACTGTTTTTCGAATGATTATAAGGAGGACCTACAATCTTTATTTTTTTATATATATAAATACTGAAACATCTTTATTCATGAATTTACTGAAATACACATTAATTGTACAATACATAATTAATGAACCGATGTGAATTTATCCACGGATTTGCCCGGGGCATCCGCCTTGTCGGAGGGAAAATTAAACATAAACCACGTGTTAGTTGAAGAACTTGAAGATTTAATTTCACGAAAAGTCCAAAATTTATATTAACAATATTGTACTATTAATATATTCTTGCATAAATAACTTAGTGGCGACCGTGATGCATCCAGATTTGAAACCTGTAATTTATTTATTTTATTTAATTTTCCGACAAATGTCTAGCGCGTCTCTCGAGCCGCAGGTATTTCACGCACAATCTGTTTCCATAGTATCTTTTACAAGCTCAGCGACGGCTTTTATCCATGATTGTCCTCACATTCGTCGGGCGCTCCGGAGGAACAAGTTTTGACTGAACCCCTGTGAGGTCAACTGGTCCTTGATTAGCTCTTTCCAAGTGCATCGCGGTAATCCAACACGTCTTCTCCACGCTTGTGGAGTAACAGATTCAAACATTGTAATACTCTGAAGAAGGAGAAAAAGTCCCCGAAAACTCAGTTATTCTCAATAAATTGATTACATGATTTAAGAAAGCCTATTCACTGGTTACAATCCCCGAGTGTTCGACGAAGTACGACCGTTCCACTAGAGTTAGTTAGCAAATGATAAATGTTGTAACTACTAATAAATTATATTTATAAATGTAATAATGAAAGCGTTATTAATAACATAATTAACAAATTCTTTACTTTTCATAAAAGAAGAATGAAGGTTTTATCGGAAAATAGTTGGACGAGATATTCGTTTCCTCTCGCGCACACAACAGACCCCTTCTATACACACTCATTAATGTAAGTGCTGATCATCCCCTTTCTGCGATGTCCGCTCCTCCGGGTTCCGTTTCGAGGGCGCCCGTTCGTTCCGCCCTTCCAATAACGTCGATCAGCCCGAGCAAAGCGGCCCTTTGTCCGATACTCCCTTCATCCGCTTTAATTAACCGAATTATAAAGTCCCGGCGCTTAACTGCCGTGAACTTCTCCTTTGCCCCGACACCCCCCAACCCCTCCAACGGTTATTATTGTTATTATTTTTGCCGGGCCCGAGATTAAATGCGGGATTTATGGTTTCCGTTGCGGTATTGATCAATTGTTGTTTTGCGGGGAGGAGGCCGTGGGTTTATTGCTTGGAAATGATGGAGGTGATTCCGTGAGGTTGTGCGTAATTTTCGCCGCGAGGATGATTTCTGTATTGATCAACGGAAACGGGATTTTATCGTTTGATGTCCTAGTCATGATAAATCGAAAGATTTATTGTTGATACTCAACAACAACCATAAAACTATAAGATACGAATGACGAAGACAGAAACACAGACGTTAAATCACATTTCGTATTTCTGAACACAAGATATGGACAGATATTATAATTCAATGTCCGGCGTAGGTATTTGCCCGGGAAGTAGTTGTTTCATTAGATATTTGTATACTTACTTTATAAGTATTTAATTGCAGAGCAATATTAAATTATAAATAATTATTTTCTTTTTTATTCTTTTAATTTTACTCATTATCTCTTCCACCCTACAAAATGTGATACATTCCGTATCTCTATGGTTCGTAAAATGAAGGACAAATTTTTCCAATCACAATCCGCTTACTTCTCCTTCTCTCCATCCCCGCACCCAGATACTTTAGAATCACGTTCTTTAAATTCTTAAAAAAAAAACATTCCCAGCTAATGAAAACCAAAGTTCAAAGCTAGATACAACTTTTTAGATGGCTAATGTAAGTCAAAGACATCTCGATATATATATATATATCGATATGCGACGCATATTTATAAAATGATTTCTCGTACCTTTTTGGACCCTTTCCCTCCAACTCAAAACAACGTAGTTGTAGCTGAATTAACAGCCCTTTGTATCCTCATCAAACTATTATGATATATGACAAAACTGGCATAATCCTAATATCATAAAGACTGTTCCAATTATTCCAAAATTTTGCAAAAATTTACTTTGACTAAAATGAAATTCCTTAAAAAAATCGCTATCCTGAAGCCTCTATCCCTATTTTATTCTTAACTCTTATCCATGTCCTAAACACTGGTATGATATATAAGACATCGGCTGAAAGGCCGATGATCAATAGATATTTCGGTACTGATGTGAAGTTACCCACGGATTTCCAGCCACTGATTTGTCCGGCTCCTCCACAATGGCAGAGGCGCGGGGTAAATTATTTATTTTAAAAGTGATTCACGGCTTATAAACGAATGAAATAACCAAACTGTACAAGAACTGTGACAAGATATGACCAACTTAATTTAAAATATTTTTTACTTTCAATTAGCCTCGAATAAAGACTTAGACATATCAGATTCAAGGTAAAAAAACGAAGGTGTTTGTCACAGTTCAGGATATTTATATTGTACAAATATATTTAAATAAAAGTAGTAAAAAAATCATAGTACGTTTTTCATTAAACAGATTTTATTATTTCAATTGACAATTCTAATTTAAATAAAATTTAAAAAAAATCAATTGCTAAATTTCGTGCGCGCATATTTTTCTTTTCATAAAAACGAACGAATTAATTTCAATTCTTGGTGGATTTATGTCTCCCAGTGCGAGAATTTAATCCGCTCCCTCTCCTTCCCGCGAGAAAGATAACTTCTTTAGTGGGCGTAATCGATTCGCTGATGCAAATTTCAGAGGGAGATTTATGCCGTTTGTTTGCGAATTACGTCCGAGAGGAATTACCTCAGCGACATCTGTCGTTGTCTTAAGAAACCGAAACGGTTTGCGCAATTAATAATAAACCGCAAGTTTGTGAAACAAGGCAAGTTATATCATGAGATTACAAAAGCTATAGTTGTTTTTAAAATAGCTTATTTTCTGAATTATAATAAAGCCCCATTTTTTTTTCAAGAATCGGATACTATGGGTAGAAATATAATTTATATGATATTGATATTATTCTGTCATTTTCAATAAATTAAAATAATTTTTAATGAAACATTATGTATTATTATCGCTTGAATCCGATTTTTGAATAATAAATGGGGTTCCAATTTGAAATTTCAAGGTTGCTACTCGTCCCACCCACTTATATTGCAACATGGGGCTGAATTTATAACAGAATGATGCGCCCCTAGGAAACATTAATTTTTGGTCTCGTAACGTTTTTTCGTACGATGCGTATTTTTCTAGTTATTTTGATTTGTCAGGCTAGATAGTATACCCGGTAAATGGTGCATGCACCGGGTGCCTATCATAATTATGCAGGTTATTAAAATTTAAACTAAATAGTTATACGTGGTTTTGTTAGTATGTATATATTTTCGAGTTATATGAAGGTTTAAAATAGTAATAAATCTGAAAATTCCTTACTTTACTTGTTTATTTGAGCACTAGATGTACCGAGTGTTCAAATAAGAAAGGTCGCCGGCATTATCCCAGAAACCATGATTTCTAGAGCTTTCAAATAAAAGAAAATATCAATAAAATTGGCCATGATAAAATGCTGAAAATACTTTACAAGATCGTCTCTTCCGATAGTGGGCGAAATGAACAGTCGAAAATATAAAATTGAGATTATCTCTAATAAAAGAATCCTAAAATTACATTTTTTTTAAATTACGATGAGTTTATAAAAACAAAAATGTTACAGACTTTTTTGTCTTTACTCTTGAAATAAAAGGTGGGGAAAGGTTCGAATTTGTAAAGAGCACATGTCACAAAACTCTTTTGTTTTTCAACCCATCTTTATAATTTTCATGTCATACGAAAAGACTTATCATAACGAATAATTGACAAGGCAAAAATTAAGAAACTTTACGCTTTTAAAATTTTTGTTTCTATTGGTTTTGTTGACATCCATCGTTGCCCTAAACACTAAAGAAAGCATTTTATATTCACTTAATTTTTCAATCCTTTGACCTAAACTCTCTTAATAGAGACGTAATGCTGTATGATTAAGCATAGCCTGAATATTAATTTCCGCAATAGATTCAGGAATATTTATAAATTGAATAATAGTCCATTTTAACCTTCTGAAAAAGTTTGTAAGATATTGTTGTGTACTACTACTGAGGTATTGTTGCCGTAGAAATGTAATAATAATACACACAACATACAATTAACTAAATGAAATTTATTCTCTATAGAATAATTCAAAACTGAGTACAAAACTCAAAAACGCGTGCCCTCAACATCTGCCCGGTTATACTCTCTATACTGCCCGTACCGCGCATGCATATACTGTGCCAAGTCCTGATATGTTACAAATAGATATGTATATTTATTTATTAGCAGGAAAATAATGCCTTCTAGAAATATTGACAAAGCATCGTGTTTACGAGGTTTACTTGATTTTTTTTTCAAAATTACTTAGACATGATAATTTATTAAGAAAGCAAACACCGTGCATTAAAAATATTTAATTAAAACGATAAATATTATTTACAATGAGTGCATAGCACTAGAAATATATATTTAAGCATTAGAAAATAAAGTGTGAAGAAAGGATACAATCCACAATTGTCACCCTCCTGGACGTCGAAAAGGCGTACGACCAGGCTCGCTCTACAAGATGCTGTTGTTCTATTTTCCTTTCTGGCTGATAAAAACGCTGGATAGTTGATTAGAAGAAAGGAAATTCGCAATCAAAATAAACACCACCTGCTCGCTCGTCCATCAGAGTTGCCAGGGAAGGGTTGCCCCAGGGTTCTCACATCTTGCAAAAGGACCGAATTGACATGAAATTAAAACCGTTTTCCTTTACGTGACTTTTCCCCAGTCTCTACATTTCTAAATACGGGAATTATCATGTACACACGTGTCAGTGTGTCAGTCAGTGGAATGCTGGAATAAATAAGAAGTTGCCAAGGAAGGGTTGCGGCAGGGCTCTCCCATCTCGCCGGTCTTATTTAATGTCAAAAGTGCAGATGCCGCGAGGGATTACAATCTTCCAATTCGCCGATGAAACGGCTATCCTCACCTCCGGCCACCAGGAAAAAACTCCAAAGATCGTAAAGAAATTTAGCATGAATAAAACGAATACTGAAGCCGTGCCCTTCGAAAATAAAAGGTCAACGAAAAATCACATCTGGCTAGACCGCCACAACAAGGTTAAACCGTAACTTATTTGGAGGTTACAATCGACCCCAAGCTAGGTTTTCCGTTCAAATATTTTGATATATTTAATTAGAATTTTTATAACTCTTGAATTAATTTCTCACTAAACACTTGGTGAAACAACCTAATTGTTTATAATTTTTATATATTGTGACTTTGTTCAGAATTTATAATATTTTTTTGTGTACTTTCTGTGGGCTCCCTTTTTTTCTGATTCGGTTCACTTGACCTGAGTCGCATATTTTAATATTGGGTGTGAAGAAAAATCATCCATATCTTTTTATCAACAGATGGCGTTGAATCCAATATCTGGTAATGTACTAATCATATCGGGTCATATTTATACTCGATAGAAAGGTTAAGTTGCGTTGAAAAAAAAAAACTCTATTTGAGAGTTTTGTTTTTCGGTTCATTCAGTATTATAGTGCGTCAAAGATTGAAGTGAACAAAGAGAAAATTCGCTATATTTTACAATTTTGCTTCGTTAAACGCGAAAAAGCAACGTAGGCGGCCAAAATTGTGAAAGACGTTTATGTGCTCGATGCTGTAACAGAAAATAATGCACAATTTTGGTTTCATCGATTCCGTTCCGGAAATTTTGATGTGAAAGACGCTGCACGCTTTGGAAGGCCTGTCACTATAAACGTCGATTGAAAAAGTTAATGGAGACCGGCACATGGGCAGCGTAGAGATAGTCAAGGAGCTAAACATCATATAAGCGTTTTGGATTTGCAGAAGCCTGGATATACCAAGAAGTTCGATGTTTGGGTGCCACGTTAACAGCTGACGCAAAAAAATCTGCTGGATCTCATTTTCATTTGCGAATCTCTGCTGAATCACAAAAAAATCGACCAACTTCTCAAGCATATAGTGAATAGAGATGAGAAATGGGTCACCTACGACAACACTATTCAAAAAAGATCGTGGTCAAAGGCCAGCGATGCACCCCAAACTGCCGCCAACCTAAAATGACGGCCAGGAAAATTTTGCTGTGTTGGGACTGAAAGAAAACACTCCATTATGAACTGCTAGAGCCTGGCCAAAACACTTAATTCGGATATATAATGTCAGCAATTGGACCGTTTGAAGCAGGCAAATGGCCAGAAACGTCCGGAATTGGTCAATAAGAAGGGGGTTGTGTTCCATCAAGACAACGCCAGGCCGCGTACATCATTGACAACGTGCCAGAAACTCCGAGAGCTTGGTTGAAATGTTCTTATATACCCTCCTTATAGTCCGTACAGAGCACTAAGCGATTATCATCTGTTCAGGTTGTTGCAAAATTCTTATGAATCTAAAACTGGCTTCAAGAGATGACTGTAAAAATCATCCGCCCCAGCTTTTTTTTATTCAATAGGGACAAGTACTTATGAGAAAGGAATCATGAAATTACTTTCAAAATGGCAATAAATAATCGAACAAAACAGCGCATATTTGACCTAAATCTGATAAATCTAACTATATTAAATAAAGGCTTGAAAAAAGTGTAAAAACATGGATGACTTTTCTTCACAGCCAATATTTCCAAATTGTTTTTACTTCTTAAAAGGGAATATATATTAAAAAGAGAGCGTCGTAAATATCTAAAATTTAGACCTGTAATGAAATAAAAGACTAAGTGGAACAACTATTCCTAATGATACTTCATGCGTATTTATAGTTTAATTTATTCAGAGTACTGTTTACCAATAAATAACAAAATAAAAAAAGCCTGAATTATTAGTAAAATTCAATCTATTGAATTAAAAAATCATTATTATATTGAAAACTATGCATTGGCCGTTTGTTATATATTGTGTTAGTAATAAAATTTGCATGTTATGCATTTCAAAAAAATAACCTAATTCAATTAAAAATACATATCCAAATGCACACCAGTAAATTAACAAACAAACAGGAAAACACACGTGGAGGTGAACTTGGACGATAATTAATTTGACCCGAAAATAGTAACCAACTATTAATAACACAACAATAATTCCCCTCATTAACCATCATTATGAAGTGATTTCAACAGGCTATTCACCCAGCGACAGGCCCGAATCGATATGGCATTAAAACCGTTTTCCTCTACGTGACTGCTTTTCTTCGGATCGGATCGATGACGCCAGCCTTTTTTTCCAGTCTGTGCATTCCTAAATACGGGGATTATCGATTTTATCCGTTTCATGTACACACGCGTCTGTGTGTCAGTCAGTCAGTGGAACGCTGAAATAAATAAGGGAGGCTATTTTTAGCGCCTCTTGCAAATTTAATTGAGAAATCAGCTGCTCGCTGTGAATCCGGCACGTGGTTTTTTTATTAAAAGTAAATGCGGCTCGGAAAGGGTTGTGTAATTAATGGGTTTGCTGCGTCAGATTGTATGAGGGCCTATTAAGGTTCGTTGTAAATACGTATTTGGTAGTTCCATTGGTTGCTAATTTGATTGCTTTTCCTTGCCGGGGGGAGAGATAACTTAATTTCGACATTGATTTCCTATATCTCCATTAAGAAAATTATACGTACAACTAAAGGAGCGTATATTATGTAGATAGCTTTAAGTTAACAAAATTATAGGTTTACATTTACTTCTTATTTTATAACTAGTACAGGGTGCGGCAAAACAGACAGTGCAGTTTTGAAGGGCTATTAAAAAAAACGGCGCAATTTAAAGAAATGGGGTTTATATTTTCTTAATCGGGACTCTTACCGTTTTATGCATTAAGTCCTGGCGGCACGACACAATGAGATTCCTTCCTGGTAGATACCCCCACCACACGGGATGTACTGGGCGTTCAAAACTGTTTATGTATTAGAACAGTCAACATAATATTAATTTTAAATAAAAAATTGCAAAGCACTCTAGAGGAGAAAACTATATAAATATAACTTAAACCTTCAGCGATACATTTCCATTTCCGAAATATTTTCTACTTAACTCTTCGACTCGTTCATTAACACTGGGTTGCATCCTTTAAGAGTGTCACATATCATTTCCTGATTAACGTCGCTTTTGTGCAGTTCTGCAATTCCATTTTCGAGATGCGGTCTAATGGTAACGATGGAAATTGCGCCCAGGGTTTTGGCGTGACTGCTGCACCCCTTTTTGCCGCCCCCCTTAATGTATTAGCGGGCGGATAGCGCCATACGTCGGTGTTGCTGGTGCTTGTTAATGTAATTAGAGTCGTCAAAGTGTCGTGTGCAGATTTCCACGCTAATCCAATTTGCTGATGTAAATTCGCGAACGGGAGAAAAGAGAATAGGAAAGAGCGAGTTTTAAATTGTTCCCGTGAAATTTCAATTGATAAATTCAAATATGTATTTATTTTAAAAAATTCTTTTTCATTAAATTACTTACTATTTGCTTATATATACACACATTAAGGTTTGTGCTTTTGTTATATCTTTTTCATTTATTTATATTGTTTCTTTATATGTATATTGAAGATTTTCGTAAATAAATATTATTATTTAAAATAATTGTGACCAAATTGTATACATATATACTTATTATTATAATTACTATAATATTTCAACTTACAAAACAAAACAAGAAATAAAGTAAATATGTAACTGTCACTGTCAAATAGCAATCTACTTTGACAGAAAGACCTTTGCGAAGGTTAAATTCTATAACATCGTAAATAAACATATTTTAGAAAAATGTTCCGACAGCATTTTAAAAATAAAAATCGACGTCTCTGATAATTTTTCTAAAATATGTTTATTTACGATTTCATAGAATTTATCCGTTACTTTTGAAACACCCTGTATATGCCCGCCTGTTTATACGTCGAAATTGTTATCTTGTTTTAATGTCACATAGATGTTTTTTTGAACTTATGTTTATGGACAAGACTAAATCCAAGATATTTAATGTGGATGGATGGATATACATGAGCTTTTTTTATCAGTATACATTTCATCTATGTATACTTGCAAAATACGCGAGTCAACGCATTGATTTATGTGTGTTTAGTTGCCTACAACATGCAACTAAACATACATATCAGGGGGGGTCGGATAATATATGAAATTGGGAAACACGACAATAGTTGTCCACTTGAGCACTGGAGGCGCTGAAGTTTCAAGTGGAAAATTTAAAATACTTTATTTTCGGCTTTTTACAATGATTTATTTATTATTGGTGACTTTTATCGCCCTATAAGGTATATTTCTTAAACATTTATACTTTTAATTAAACATTAAAGGTGTTCTAAATAAGGATCAGTTTGCCATATTTCAATTTGATTGATGTAAATCATATGAATTGTTTTTGGCAATTTTTTTTTTGTATTCGTCAGAAGTTTCTTCACTTTTTCTTATAAAACTACAACTGGTAAGTAATTATTTGTAGTTTAAAATACGTTTGCTTATTAATTTCTATGAATTGTATATTTTTGAAAGAATATACATAACTTAAAATTATGAACCAATCGAGCAATAATTAATTATTAATAAATATGATTTATTTCCCACATTCTTAAGATATGTTTTCGGTTTATAAATATTCATTTTTTATTATATAGTTTATGCTTTTTACAATATTTTCCATTAGAAAAAATGTATTTAACGTAGACGTTTTTGAAGTAATATTTATATCCATATTTTTCTAGATTCTTTAAGGAAAGGAGTTCATAAAATTATCCAACTGGGAGATATCAATTAATTCAAATTATAACTGTTGTTAATTTGTTTTAATTAATGTATGAATGTAATAACAGGTTAAATGATACTTTTATAATTTTAATATATTTTACTTAAAAATATTGTTGTTTTTATATGTTATTTTTTTATGTATTTTTTCAGATAATTTTATTAATTGCAATTTCTTATTTGCATGACCTACTGATATTTTTTTTCTGTAAAATAGCACATTTATAAAAAAAACTCTTATATAAATAATTTGAAGTGAAATAGTGAACAAAAAATAATTAATAGAAAAATGTTCAAAAGTCCCGCCATTAGTTATATTATAGTGTGTATATGAACCTAACCTCAAAAACTCGGGAAATAGTTGTCCACTTGAGCACTGGATGGCGTTGCGCGTGTTTCCCGCTAAATACATGGATTTGGCCCTCTTATACTTTATCTATATGATACATATGCCAAATAAGTCAATCGCGCTAGACTTCAAATTATGTTTAATACGTTGGACTCCCGTTTTTTTGCAGGAATACTTCCCCTAATGTGTACTGATAAAAAAACCTCTCTGTATGTGTGGTATTGTAATATGGAAATAATATATGGGTGGTTAGTTATTTTGTGGTAGGGAATAATGAGCTGCGACTTTCAGCGATTAACTAAATTAACTAAATTTTTGATTTAATTAATATATAAATATAGAGACAGAAAAGAAATAACAATCGAGCAAAAAAAAAATACTGTACGATTTAGTTTACACAAAATGAATCTCTAGGAAACAAAAAAATATGTAAGGAAGTTTGCTAAAAACTCATTGGAATTTTTTATATCACTTTTTTTTATTTAATACACTATATTTGCATTAAAAAAACTGATATTAGAAAGTGTACTTCGTACTCGAGTTTTAGAGTACTTGGAAATCGTTAGCGCATTTGCACTTCTTACTTGAAATGTTCATTTAGTTAAATAAAAAAAGTGCAATTCCCACAAAATGTTAAAACGGGATAATGATTACTTAAAGGAAGTGAAGCGGGGAATACAATAAGTTCTTAATAATTAAAAAAATACTTCAAATATTCACCAACATATATCTTCGATAAGGGAGTTATTTTTTAAGGAATGGATTACTAAAAATAAAAATATAAAAAAAATTGTGATGTGTCCATTATGGTACTTTCCCCGGTGGATACGGTCAAATAAGTTTCTGATTGAAAATTTAATAGGAAAGCAAAATGATTAATAGAAAAAAAAAATATTGTTGTCTTTTAAAGTTAAAACCGAGTATTTAGAAGAATATTATAATTAAGTGTGTTATTTCTTACCTTAGAATGGGTTACAATCAATTCTCCACACTCTTCTTCATTTTTTCAAACTTTGCGAATGTGCCGACGTGCTGGCACTTTGACGTTTTATTTGTCATTAAAATAATTATTAAAATCTCTTAGGGAATTTATCAGGAAAACGAAATTCTTTCGCTTATAAAATGAAAACCGGAGGTCCTACAATAAAAGTTTTATAACAGAAATTATTTATTTTCCAAGATCTAAAACTTTTATTTGAAACATTTTTCTATCCGAATTAAAAAATGAAAAATTGCTAAAAGTAAAGTTGCACTTAATGAGTTTTGATTCAAACCAAAAGCTTTTCAGATCATTCCACTGTTATATAAAGCTTAGATATAAAGTTTGGGCTAATCCATTCAGCCGTTTATGCGCAATCGCGGAAACACACAGACATTTTTCAAAACTCGATGGAATGGACTCAGGGGACCTCAAAACGTGCATATTTGTTGAAATTGGCGGTTCGAAAATTTTCACGATCACAATACTTTCCCTTGGACAGGGGTCCGGGGAAAGTAAAAAGTATGATTAAAAAAAATAATAATTGGATGACTAGAAAAGGTAAAGAAAAATACTTTCCGCTAATTTTGAGGAAAGTAAAAAAAAAAGGTGATTCAATTTTGTGAAGAGTGTATTATTGAGTTGATTTTATTTTGCTGGACAGAATGAGCCAATTCGATTGAATGAAATTATAAGAACACGATTTCCTGCAGAATTAACTGAAATTTCAAGAGTCGATTGTCGCGAGATTGTGAATCGACTCGACTCGACTCGAACGAAAATCAATTCAATTGCGCGAAAAGCGAGAAAGAAAATAAATTGTAATACCGAAATGATTTTATATTTTCGTTAAAGTAATTCTTCTTTGTGTGAATAGAGTGAAATAAATGAAGAATATTTTTTTCAATTCGATTACAAATACGTAAACTCAAAATTACATTTAATAATAATAATATTCTATATGAGTGGGTACAGTCTGCCGCGGCTCGAAATACATTTAGTGAAGAACAGAACTGTTGTTTTTATTTTCAAATTCCGCATGGAGCAAAGTATAACATAAGGTCTCTAAATAACAAAAATATACAAAAAATATTGTTTTATGTTATAAAAGAAAAATAATATGGTGATTTTTTTATAAAGATTTTTCCTCATGCTCGTTGTTAAGGGGGGTTTTAAATTTCCGGAAACGGTCGAGAAAAACGAAAAAGGGTTTAGATATAATTTAGGAAATTGAGCCAATCTGTCATCCCATTTTAATATATCTACTAAACACTCGTTTTTTTTTTCTGAATCTAGACGAGATTTTTTCCTGTAGTTTTTTATAGGGTATGTATTAGGATATAAAAAATAAGCCATTTATTTGTAATTTGTGATAACCTGTTTAGAAGGAGGTGGAGTTTTTTTTTTAATAAAAGCGAAACGCGGAGGGTCAAAATAAATCTAGTGTGTCTTCGAGTAGGAAAGGAGCATGGAATAAGACCGGTATCATCGTAAATTATAAAACATATTTAAAAGGGCTGGAGTGTTTTGGGTCGGGAACAGAAGATGTTGTAAAGGAGTGGTGATAGAAGGGAACTTGTGGAACCCCTTGTTCGGATGTGAAGGTAGAGGTGTGACAGTTTTTATTCTCACTTTAAGGAATTTGTCGAAATGGATTGGCTGTGGGATGTGTATCAGATGTGAAGGGATGATTTTCTTTCACCAAATATATATTTCAGAAACTAAGTTTCCGTCTTCAGTAGTGTGGATTGAAAATGATGTGTATCAGATGTGAAGGGATTTTCATTATGATGAATTTTACTGTTTGTTACGACTTGAAAATTGGTTTACATTTTATTACATTATGAACGCGACAAGTTCAGCAGACTCCACCAGTGTGACCGGTGGAATTAACCGAAAGTTTAACTTTAGCATAATTCTACAACTAGTAGCAAATTTTAGAAATGACACAATTAAATCTATGAAATTTATATCGAACAATAACCTAGTTTTACGACCGACTAGTTCCATCAACGAGGCCTGTGAGACCGGTGGCGGCTGTTGAACGCAGCCATTGTCAATTGAATAAATTTATTCAATTGACAAATGGTTGCGTTCGACAAAAGTGGAAACAATCAACCTGATTGGGACCACAAACAAAATGAGAATTGAATAAATATTAAGACAGAACAGCAGGTGTGCATTATGTAATTCAATGTCCGGCGTGGGTATTTGCCCTGGAAGTAGTTGTTTTAATGTGCATTTTTTAACGTACTTACGCAAAGTAAAGTCAAAAGTCACAGAGCTAAATGTGGTAATAATTTATTAATTATTTTCAAATCATTTTTATTTAAATAATTTCAATTTATTAAATCAACGTTTAATTATTTACATTTCAGAAAGTAATCCCTTATTATAAAACAAGTTTAATATGAATTACACAACAAAAAGACGAAAATTTAAAACTGTTGGTTTTAAATAAAAATGCGAATTCATATTATTCATATTTGTTACTAACAATATTTAAATGATACGGTTAAAAACGTAGTTTCTTTTAATATTATTTTCTATTCAAATTAATTCTGCGTTTATACCAACTGTTTATATTTATTGAAGTATTATATTTTAACCTTTTCTATTAAAGTGTAGTTTCATATTTGTAAAATTGAATTTTCGTAAGGTTGACGATTCTAGGATGGAATTTAATAGTCCTCTTTCTGTGATACTCGTGTTAAGGGTACCAGGGCAATGCCTGAGAAAACAATAAAAGTAATAGAAATGAAATAAGTCGGAGTATCCAATTCTACTTGCGACCGGCTAATGACTCCCACACTCCGTCGGTAACTGGATTTCCCCTGTGTTTTAATTTATTCTTTAAATAATTTTCGATGAAAATGTGACCATTTGAGAATGTTACACAAGAAAAACAAATATTTGTACTTTAATGAATATATGGTGAATGCGCCGGGTGTCAATCACAACTGTACAGGGTAATAAATAGTAAACTAAATATACATGGTTTTACTAGCATTGTTATTAGTATTTATATATATATATATATATATATATATATATATATATTATATATATATATATATATATCAAGCGTATAACAAAAATCGACGACGAAGTTGGCGTTGGAAGTCTCGAGTCATGTCTGTACTAAGATCACACGCGTGAACTTCGTCGTCGATTTTTGTTATACGCTTGATACATATATTGATACCAAAACTAGTAAACAACAGTAGTAAATATTAAATAAAATTAAACAAAGATGATTCACACATTTGCAGTTATTTAAATTACAATGAAATTAAACAAGTATCTATTGTGTAATCCAATGTCCGGCGGTGTAAATACTCGGGAAGTAGTTGTTTCAATAGATGTTTGTAAAACCTTCAATGTAAGTATTTTTTTCCAATTAAAAAAAATCGATTGATCTCATTTTATTGATCATTGCTAGAAATTTTCTTTTAATTTCAAAGTAGTAAATATATATTGGAGTTATGTGAAAGTTTTTAATGCTAATAAAAGCAATGAGAATTTGTTGCTTCACTTAATATTTTTTTTAACCCAATTTGACATTTCAAATGTATATCGAGTTAACTATTTATAATGAACACATAGTAAAATGTACATCTAAAGAATCTCAATTTATTTAATCCTGCATCAATTATTTATGTTTCTATACATAAATTATTTATTGTGTTGAAAATAACGCGCATCATTAATAATTACAAAATATCAGTAAAATTCATACGTATTATAAGTATGTTAGGAAATTATAAATGGTCTCTCAGTCTGTTTTTATTCTGCTTTTTTTTGTCTTAATTGCAACAGTCATGATTTCCAACGTTCTCGTCACTGTCGGGTTAATGTAATGAAATCGTGAATTTTACCCAAAACCAAACCTTCCTTACAAAAATCCGTGTCCCCAATTATTCTAATATTCTTCCAAAAAAATTACATTTCACTCTCATTATTTCACTTCTAGACGGTTCAGCTGCCTAGCACATTTTTTTTAATCCATCACCATAAATTCAGACAGGGCAGAAATACCTCTGGTCGATAGCTAACACACAATTGTAAATTGTAACAATACATATTATTGTATGTAAAATATAACCTAATAAATTATGGAAGAATTTATCATTAGTAGTTTTAGTAGTTTATACTTCTTAAAATCTTCAATAATTAATTAATTCAATAAAATTCTTACCATTAAAAATGCTATAAAATTAAAACACTTGTTTTTTTTATGTTTCACAGAAAACCAAGTGTTTTAATTATATCATTATTAATTAAAAATGTTTCATAAATTCCTCACTTATCCCATATAAGTGAGGAATTTATTCACAAAATTCTTACCATTTCTCCTACTTATTTTATTTCACTAAATATATATTTCAGAAACTAAGTTTACGTCTTCAGTATTGTGGATTAAAAATGAAAATATAATTTCCAAAGTACATATTTAGTGTAATAAAACAAGTTGGGCAGAAAGACCTCCGGTCGATAGCCCAGGATGGACAAACCTTTATTTTAATGTATATACTCAATTTTTGTAAAAATGTAATTGTCTGAATAAAGATATTTGTATATATAAAACAAGTAGGAGGAAGTTACAATTAAATAATTCTTTATTTAGATTAGATTAACTTTAAAATCTCGACTAGTTTCGAGTTATTATCCCATTTTCAAGAGAATTTAAAATTTGTTGTATTAAAATTTCTATGGATATTTACGTGAATAGATATATTGATTTTTTATAAATACTGTTTTTCACTTTATTCTATTATTAAACCATATATATAATCTATATATTTCTATTAATTTCATTTTAGCAATCCAACTTATTTATAAATAACTTAATTTGTTTTATTTTAGCAAAATAATTCCATAATGATCCTGAGGATGTTTTTTAGTGGGGTTTTTCCACTTTGTGAGCAAATGCTGGGGCCGAAATTATTTTGCCTGTCCCATAATTAAAAATAATTAAAAAATCAATATATCCATTCATGTAAATATTCATAGAAATTTTAATAAAACAAATTTTAAATTCTCTTGAAAATGGGCTAGTAACCCGAAACTAGTGGAGAATTTAAAGTTATTCAATCTAATCTGTGTTTTATTGGTTGATTTTTAATAATTTATTCATATTTATTTCATGTAATTATTTTCAAATTCTTTTTATTTGTTTTTCTTTTTAATTAAAAAAATGTCGAAAACTTTTTTTATTCACATTATGAAAATTAGAACCTCCATTGCAAAACGGTTAAATCATAATTATGAGTATGATCAATAATAATGTTGTAGCTGCGAACTAAAACATAAAACTCGCAATAAAAGCTATGAGTTTACCGTTTCAATCGTCACTTTTCTTCTTTTTTATTCAACAGTTATATTCGGTTATAATATTATATCTCGATTTTACGTCAATTTCATCAAAATATAGAATTAATTAGCGGAAAGACCATAGGTCGATAGCCTGTTCAAGCAAGCAAGAAAGAAATCAAGATACTATTATTTATTGTAAAAATATGTAAAACAAATAAATTTGAATAAAGATGTTGTAGAATCAATTAAACAACCTCCATAGTCGGAATATTTCAAATAATTGTCTTTAAATTTTGTGCACACAATTAAAACATCCATAACACCGAACGATTAATTTCAGAACGTATCGTTGATATGAAATTCCCGAGCCAGGAAACAAATACAAATTCGCTTAATATATCAACCGAGACATCTAATTCATGTAATTATGTAACATCAAATAGAACAGTTCAATCCCGATGAAATATTCACGTGTAATTTTGGGTAAGTGGCGTTTGCCCTTTCCCACACCGCACCGGCCCTCACCTTTCCCACTGACCCAGAAACTTTCCCGGAACGGCCCACGCTAATTGCGACCGGAAGTAGAGGACCCGGCCGACGGCAGTCAAATTAATTGGTACAGTCCGCGAAACTCCGAAAGGGGAAGAAGGAGGGCACTTGTTGATTTTCTCCACGGGCCACGGCTGGCTGGAGAGGTTTGACGTAACGCCGCCTGTCATCTGCAGTGAGTTTATGTCTAACGCGCGATTTTCCCGACAATTGAGTTCGCGTTCGGGGTGTTGGGTTTTTTATTTGCTTTTGTTGTGTGCGAGCATGTGATGTTTTTTTTTTCTTGTGTGTTTGATTAAACGTCAAGTAGGGAAAGGATTCATGTTGTTACTGGAATCTGTAGCAGACAATCGATTTTTCTTGTTTCCTATACACTCGTCGTTTTTATTATTGCTTAACAAAAATGGTGATGTGTCCATCATAGTACGTTCCCCGGTGAATACGGTCAAATAAGTTTCTGATTGAAAATTTAATTGGAAAGCAAAATGATTAATAGAAAAAAAAACGAAATACAAATTTCCTTTCAGTAGTAGTAATATCATTATTTAGCATTAAGAAAAACACAATATATACCACCTTTCGGAAAGAAGCCTCACACAGCGGCAATTTCAAGACAGTTTTTTTTATCGTGCTGAAATCTCTTTATTTTATTACTCTGGCCATCTGGTTCTCCTAATCTATCGCCGGTAGAACATGTTTGAGGTACAAAAATCGTTGTTCCAGACATGATGTCTTGATAAAAATGTAATGTTCTATCGTCCGTTTCTACTTGGATCTTCTTGTGGTTGCGGAGGGAGATGGTGTTAATTACCACCCAATATTATGCGGACCATTCGGACTGACCAGGGCCGCACGCCACATGTTATGTTTGGTAATTCTCGCGCACTTTCTATCCCACAAAAAATCTAATAAAAATTCGTTTCAAAGAGGACTGTAAATAGTTGATTTACGACTTCGTAGATCCATTCTATTTTTCAAAACAATTTTTTATTCTAATAAGGAGGGCGATCAGGATTGCGACAGATATAAAACACAACAACAGACTTAACCTCAATTTTTCTTCTTTTTGGTTTTTGAGCCATTCAAATCATCGTCTTATTGAGTTGTATCTACACTACTGCTCCTCCTTGCATAACTTTTTTGTATTCTTCTTTTCCTATTCTCATAAACAGGACAAGTTTGCCTTCCTTTACTGGATGCAACAGCGATTCTCGGTCGACTACCTTGTAGACCATGCCACATGAAATTAGGCAATAGATGACGTTTGTGCCGTCTTCCATTTTTTATATCCTACTCAAATACCTTTACCATCAATTCTCTCTTTCTAATAATAATAATTCTAATATTTCAATTATATTTAATAACGTTCGCTTTCCTTTATTGACTGTTATTGCCGTTTATATACAAGGTGTACAGAAAATAAGTGAAAAGCTTTAGGTAGCGTGACTCTTTGACTAATTTTTAAAAACATTAACGAAAATAAGTCACACGGTCCTTCCTTAAGCCTCACGGGCCACTTAAAAGAACTATACATTTGGCAACGCTGGATCAAACAAGTGTGCATTTATCCTGTTTATAACTGCTACATCATCCGCTGGAGGTGTTGCATACACCTTTTCTTTTACAAACGAGCGTGCGTCGTTGCCAGATCTATTTTCATTAAAAGAATGCTTCTGATGAAGTTATAAAATTGTAAAAATATCCGATTTATTAATCATTTACATCAATGGAATTATACACGTGTCTAATTGATTGTTAATGCTATTGATTTTTTACAAACTATTTAAAAAACAATACTAATTTATAGTCACATATTTAAAATTCCGAAGACCTCGTGAGCCTCAATGAAGAACCATACAAAATTTTTTTATTTGGATTTTCTATTTAAAATTAATTAATGAATTGAGTTACCTGAAGGTTTTCACTCATTTTATGTACACCTTGTATATCTTATCTTTCATTTCCTTCGGACCACTTTACTTCTCCATCATTTAGTACCTCAAAATTGCAATATCTGCAAGTTGTTAGACTAACGCCTAGTCTAGAAAAGAGCTTCAAATGAGTTCAAAATCGTTTCTTTCGTTTTTAAAATTGAACGCATTTTCAAAATGTAAAATTGTATTTTATTCGCGGCAATTGTTTCGTACGCTTTTACGGTTTCTTTAAGCGAAGAATGATAATTAACTTACTGTCCCAATACAGTATAGCTTTGGGGTTGGTGACAATGGTAGGGGTGAACTAAACAAAATTAATAAATGTGATTTTAACAGATCTTAATAATAATAATAATTAACTTTATTAACGGAAATTCACCATTAAATTCTTAATAAGATTCCTGTTAATTTTATTTATTTATTTATTTATTTATTTATTTATTTATTTATTTATTTATTTATTTATTTATTTATTTATTTATTTATTTATTTATTTATTTATTTATTTATTTATTTATTTATTTATTTATTTATTTATTTATTTATTTATTTATTTATTTATTTATTTATTTATTTATTTATTTATTAAGCAAAAGACATGTACAATTTTCACAAGTATTGCATTTGTCATATAAAATTATAAACTATAAAATACATAAAATTAAACTTTATTTTTACTTTATTTATTTCCGTATGTTAAGTATCCTGCTTTAGATTTGAATAACTTTTTCTTCTCTGAATGTGTGTCGATGTTGATTTTGCTGTTTTCAATTTCAGGTACTGTCCATGCTCTCCAATTCTATCTTTTATGTTCTGTCTTTAATTGATCTTCCCATTTGTCCTATTTATACTTATAAGCAGTTATTGCAAGTTAACATACTTTGATTTAGTATTTTCTTTCTAGTCTTTATTGTTCTTATTTTTTTATTCTAGTGTGTTATTTGTTTTAAATGATGCTGTTATATTTTTATTATTATTATTAGACATGTGGCACTTCGATTTAAAGATGTTTTCTGCCCCCCTTACGAAAAATAGTTTTAATTTAATTTGTTACCTCGCAGGATTTACCAATACTTTTGAAATACCCTAAAGGGTTTTTAATCCTGAAATATCTAAGTTCGTCAAGAGAAGAGAAGAAGTTTCCAAAGAAACTTTGTCTTACACGAGCTAAGAACTCGCATTCTGTTAGGATTTGGATGACTGTCTCCTTTTCCACAAAACAGAATCTACAAATTTCATCATGTTTTTCAGGTGGTACAAATGGGTACAAGATCATGATGCAGGCATCATGATCTTGTAAAAATGAGTACAAAATGCCTCCATCATGATCTTGTACCCATTTTCTTCATATGTGTAGATGACATCAACGTCATCCCTGGGAAGCCCAATTAAATGAGGAACTTTGATTAGGATGCTTAAATGACCTATCAATTTTTCTTTCCTGAAGTTGATACTTTTGTGTATTCTTAAGGTTTCTTCTAGAGCAACTCTTTGCAGGTGTATGTGTAGAGGCGTTGCGTCTAGTGTCACCTCCATCGCCAATGTTGGAGTCGTCCTCATTGCCCCCGTAATACACAAACATGCCAATCTTTGAATCTCGTTTAGGATTTGAGTGCATGTTATTTGCTTAGTTTTCGTCCACCAGATTGACTCTGCATAAGTGACAGTGAGTCTCACTATCGTCTCATATAACCACCTGGTCATTTTAGGTTTAAGCCCCCAGGTCTTTCCTAGTAGTTGCCTACAGGTGTATAAGCCTCTAAGAGCTTTTCCCTTAACGTGCAGCAATTGTCTATTCCAAGTAAGTTTTTGGTCTAGATGCATTCCCAGATACTTCTTTGGATAGCTGTAGCTCTATCCCTCCCAGGTGAGGATTTTTTATATCTAGCTTCCTCTTCCTAGTAAAGGGATCGTTTTGTAGGGATTGATGCCCAGGTTTTTGTTCTTACACCATTTAGCAACAGTATCAAGACTGTGTTGGATTACCTCCATCACAGTTCTTTCAAACTTACCAGTTACTATCAGCACTACGTCATCGGCATACCTTCCTTTTGTAAGGTGAATAGTAGGACGTCAAACACCAAAGATCACAAAAGTGGGGAGAGTACTCCCCCCCTGAGAACAGCCTCTATTGATTAAGATGATTTTCGAATCCTTGCCGATTCTAGCCATTATTTCCTTGCTTTGAAGCATGGATTTGATAAATCTCGTTGTTACAGGGTTTACACCGTTATGGCCTCGAATGAGGTGTTATCAAAAGCCCCCTCAATGTCCAGGAAGGCACAAATAGCCGTTTCCTTCTTGGCATCCAGGGCCTTCTCCACAACGACAATGAGGTCACTTAGTGCTGAGATGGTTGATATTCCCTTTTGATATACGCACTGATTTGCATGCATAGATCACTGTGGAAGTATATCATTCCTAATGGAGAGATCAAACACCTTTCCCATGCCTTTTAAAAGGAATGACGATAGACTGATCAGGCTGTAGGCCTTAGGTTGTTCAGTGGGTTTACCCGCCTTTGGAATAAAGACCACCTCAGTCCATCTTCACTCCCTTGGAGTCGCAATCTTCGACTAGAGTGGATACGGCCTTAGAGGCGTTCAGGCATTATCCGACGGATGGTAGCGTCGCACCACCGCCCGTTCGAGCGAGTGCGTGAACCAAATGTCCGAACCTGCGGTTCTTTTCGTACTAAGCAGGATTACTATCGCAACGACCGGTCATCAGAAGCGTATGGCTTGTACTGAAGATTCGCCTTAAGTTTACTTTAATCAAATCCAGATACCTCTAGATCATGATTGGCGCTATGCCATAACCTCCCGGTGTTTTGTTATGGTTTAAAGCTGTTCATTGCCCAAACAATCCTCTTTTCGGCGAAGATCCTGTATAAGAAACTTCTGGCTCTACATATTTGCTCGTAGTTTACTTCAGTTTCAAACTTCGAACATTTTGTTCTATAGTCAGGGAAGTAAGTGCTTAGCAACTCCCCCACTTCCCCTCAGTGTTCTGCAGATATCCAAAAAAGTACTCCCTATTAAGAATCCTCTGTAATATTGCTACTGTGGGGAGGTGTTTTATCCCTTCGTACATTTGTCTCCAGAATTTTCTTTTTGAGTCCCTCAAAGCCTTATTGTATTTTGTGAGGGCTTCACGGTAACTCTCACTTGCCACTTTTTTTGGCTTTGTTGAACTCTTTTCTGGATTGCTTTTCAGCTTGTCATGCTCACCATTCCGCCAGAGAATACTTCTCTTTTTCGTAGGGCAGCAGATATCCAGAGCTTCGGCATTTGATTTAGATTTATTGAGGCCTTTTCTAGATCCTCTACCGTTTCAATATTTTCTACCATTGAACTTCCCACATCCCGTTCAACAGATAGGGCATATTTCTTCCAGTCTGTTTTCTGGATGATTTTCCTTTTCACAACCTCTCCTATCTCCTGCCTCAATACTGAACCTGATAAAACGGTGGTCACAGAGAGACATTTCTTCGG
The DNA here is from genome assembly GCA_963082785.1 of Philonthus spinipes. Lineage (NCBI taxonomy): Eukaryota > Metazoa > Arthropoda > Insecta > Coleoptera > Staphylinidae > Philonthus > Philonthus spinipes. The sequence goes on from OY720299.1 coordinate 23,472,658, forward strand.
AGACGTACCAGTTAGAGATTTTTGATGATGCTAGAGGACTGGCTAGGGTTATATTTTTATTTCACCTTTCCTTTTAACTCCTATTCTAACAACCTGCAGATAAATAGAAAAGAGTACCTGCAGATAATCTAATAAGGTCTGCAAGGACGTCCTTAATTCGTTAACCATTTCCTCCGCTCCACTTTCTTCTTTTACACAACTAATAATACTATTATTATTAGGAATATAAAGGGGGAAGACACGAAGCCTTTAATAAGTTTTACTATTATTTATATATGCATCTTTTTCTGTAACTGTTGGGAGTTGTGTTAGGCAAGCAAATATATACAGTTGGCGACACTGTCAACGGCTATCCAGAATACAGTCGTATTGGAGATCGCAAGTTGTAACAATGTAATCGCAGTGAATATTTTTAATAAACATCCTCAGCACAACAAATAATGTTTAATTAATAAATACGACCACTACATGGCGCAGCCGGGATCGAATCCATAAATAAAAATTAAAAGAAGTGCGATTCTGTGATGGTGACGGAGATGTGTAAAATGAATGAAATAAAAATTCAGATTGATGAAATAGAAAATAAGATTAACGGATGTATGAGTTGGTACAGCTACATTTCAGTAACAAATAAAAGAATTAAATGTAAATTAGATACAGGTGCAGTTGTAAGTGTCATGCCTTTTGAAGAATTAAAACAATTAAAAATAAATTATAAATTAGAACGGGCGGATATCAATTTAGTTTCATACACACAAAACATAGTGCCAATTCTAGGCAAAATAAAGTTAAAATGCCAAAGTAAATTAATTGAAGAAGATTTAGTCTTTTACATAACTAGCCTTAACACTGATACGATTTTGGGGTTAGAAGCCTGTGTTAAATTCAAATTAATAAATAAAATTGATGTGATTGACAATAAATTAAAAGATACTGACATTTTTGAAAGACATAAGGAATTATTTACAGGTATTGGTTGTATAAAAATGCTAAACCAGTGGCGTATCCACTAAGAAAATTAGCATATGCGTTAATAGAGCCACTTAAAGAACTAATAAAGGAATTCATAAAAGAAGAAATAATAACTGAAGTACCAGATTCAGGGGGTTGGGTTAATTTTCTAGTAATTATAAGAAAACCGAACGGATCTTTGCGAATTTGTCTTGATCCAAAAGATTTAAATTCAGCAATAAAACGACAATTGTACCAATTACCGACAATTGAAGATATAACACATAAATTATCAGGTGTAAAGTATATGTCAGCATTAGATGCAACGTGTGGTTTTTATCAAATCAAATTAGATAAAGACAGTTCAAAATTATTAGTTTTGCAACACCTTTTGGCAGGTATCGTTTTTTGAGATTGCGGTATGGAATTAAGTATGCACCAGAAGCATTTCATGAGTGTTTTAGAAAAATATTTAATATTGGTGGTGTAGAAGTCTATATTGATGACATTTTGGTATATGGTAGAACTGAAAGTGAACATGATGAAAGATTATTGAAAGTACTAGAAATAGCAAAAAAAAAAAAAACATAACATTAAATGTAATAAGGATAAATGTAAAATTAAAGTAAGAGAATTAAATTACATGGGTCATGTACTAGGTGATAAAGGAATCACACCAAACCATGAGAAAATAAAGGTAATAATTGAAATGCCTGAGCCTATAGATAAAAAAAGGAGTGCATAGACTGTTGGGAATGATTACTTATGTAGGAAAGTTCATAAAAAACTTATCTGTAGATACAAGTGAATTGAGAAAATTACTAAAAAATGATGTTAGTTTTGAATGGACATATGAACAAATTAATGCTTTCAATCAAATTAAAAATAAATTGCAAACAAATCCAGTCTTACAATATTTTGATATAAATAAAGAAATAGTTTTATCAGTTGATGCTTCAAAAGATGGGATGGGTGCAGTGTTCATGCAAAATAAATTACCATGTGCTTACGCGTCACGTGCACTTACAGATGTACAGAAATATTGTGCTCAAATAGAGAAAGAACTTTTAGCGATTCTTTATGGTGTAACTTAATTTCATAAATATGTGTTTGGAAGGAAATTTACAGTAGAAACGGATCACTTACCGTTAATCTCAATATTCAAAAAATCATTGAATGATTGCCCAGCACGTTTACAGAGAATGCTTTTACAATTAATGAAATATGATTTCAGTGTTGTTCATAAACCGGGAAAAGATTTGTTTATTGCAGATGCTTTATCCAGAGCCTATATCAAAGAAATAACCAACGACGATCATTTATTAGATGCAGAATTAAATGCACAAGTTTGCCTCATGGTGAAAAATGCAATTTCAATGTCAGATTCAAAACATGAACAATTTGAAAAAGAAGTTAATTTAGATAAATAGTTAAGTATCTTAAAAGCTACAGTAAAAGAAGGTTGGTCAGATAATATTAAATCAGTGAAAGATGAGATTAAAATATATTATAAATATAGGCATGATATAACAAAAATGAATGGTTTGTTGTACAAAGGTCAACAAATAATAGTACCAGAGAGTTTACGCAGAGAAATGTTAAAAATCATTCATGCAAATCATTTAGGACAAAAAAATGTATATTATTGGCAAAAGAATCATTATTCTGGCCTGGTATGATAAATGCAATTAAAGATGTATGTAGCAGTTGTGAAATTTGTTATAAATATATGAAATCACAACAATCAGAACCAATGAGAAATCATGAAATTATTACGTGTCCATGGTATAAATTAGGAATTGATTTATTCGAGGAAAATATTATCTCCTTACGGTAGATTACTATTCAAAATTTATAGATGTCTCTGAATTAACTTCCACCTCAAGTCAAAAAACAATTGATACACTCAAAAAATTATTTCAACATTTTGGAATGCCAAGAATAATATGTAGTGACGGAGGACCACAATTTTCCTCTCAGGTATTTCAACAATTCTGCAAGGCATATGACATATAGCATACATTCTCATCGCCATTATACCCTCAGTCAAAGAGAGACACATACAAACAATTAAACATATGTTACAGAAAACTATGGAGAGTAATAATTATATGCACTTAGCAATATTGAATCATTTAAATACACCGATATTCGATGAATATTCACCAGCTAAAATTTTACATAGTAAAATTTTAAGAAGTAACTTGCCAGTTACAATTAATAATCTAAAACCAAAACTAATAGAAATTACAAAATATGATAAATCACCAAAACATAACCAAGTACAACAAAAATCTTATTATGACAAAAGGGGTGTAAAAAAAACTTAAAACCTTTAACAAAAAACATGACAGTTTTTGTTCAAACAGAACCTAAGGGAAAGTGGTATGAAGCTAAAGTGATAGACCAGATAAGAACAAGAGTTTATAAAGTACTAATATTTGCAACAAACAGAATTTTAACTAGAAATAGGCGGTTCATCAAACCGTATTTGAAAAAAGAAACAAATGAAAACAATAATGAAAAAAGTTTTACTGTCTCGTACATATAGAATTAAGTGAAGATGAAGAAGAAAACATAGAAGAGGAAGAAGAAAATATAGAAGAGGAAGAAACCCCCCCCTCTTCTTCTATTTTATTCGTTAACGATTCATAGTAACTAAAAATTGATTTTGAAAATATAAATATTGAAAAATAAAACATATTTCTCACTTCACAATCCTTCCAACGAATACCTTCATAAATCCACCTAAATCCGAAAATATTAAACCAGTTCCATACTTTTTTAACACCCTGTATTATTTTTTATTATAAACTTGAAAATTAATGAATAAAAATATGTGTATAAGAGTAGAAAGACCTCAAGTCGGTGGTCTTTAATTAATAATTAATGTATTTACTCAATATTAGTAAAAATGTAATTGTCTGAATAAAGATATTTATGCAAATATATCTTTATAATTTGTTACTAATACTCTAATGAAAACATTCGATCATATATATTCGATAGATTTAATTTAAAAAAATTGTAGAAGAACTATTTTTTAAATTAAATCTAACATTTTCTTGGCATTTTTTTATTGAAAATTTGAAGACTTATTTATCAATCTCCGCTGTTCCATTTTTTTAAACCGCCATTAAAAAAAGTAGGTGCATAAATCGCGGGAACAGCACCGCCTTGTTTGCGCTTTAAAACATCCTGCATAATCATCGTCCGCGATTTGCTCGCCATTAATCCACCCGACAACCATCCGTTGCGGATGATCGATATCTTTATGCAAAGTACAACAATCATTCTTTATCCACGGACCGACATAAAGCCGGGCGCAATAAAGCTGATCGAAATTCAGACGGGCGCAAATAAAAAGGAACAAAAAAGGGAAAGAAAGAGAGAGAAACGGACAGGGAAGGGAACGAAAGGGCCATTAAATCGGCAATCCCGGGCCAGCCCCCATACCACTTCCTGCGGTCAGAAAATAGTGTTAAGTATATCTGGGAATGTTTGGCCTATATAGAAATGAATGCACTGGACGGGAGGGGAATAAACGACGTGTTTACTTTATAGGAAATGGGGATTTTGCTAGAGGTAGAACTAAATAATTTGTAATACATCCTGTATTGGTATATATAATATGATTATATTCATAAGTTAATAAATAATATGTCCTTTATTGAATACCAAATGTATTTAACGGATTGTGAATTAGCATTTTATATTAAAGTAATTGAATTTTTAGAAGCCTAAATAATTAATATTATTTTTAATTATTAATAATAAATTAAAGACAACGCAAGTGCCACCTTTTGCCTTTATTATTATTATTAATAACTGATAATTCATAATAGGTAAAGGATTTATTCACTTAGGCACAGTTATTTAACTGATAATAACTGATAATTAAGCCTATTATCGGGATGAAAATTCGACATACACTGGTTATTTAAACACTTTAAACATTTAATGAAAGGTGGCGCTTGCGTCGTCTTTAATTTATTATACTTTAAACTTTATTTGTATTACACACTTGTATAATTAGTTTTATAAGAACAAGTGTAAATTATTGAAATTATGGTCAAAATAAATTAATTTAGTGTTATGCAAATAACGTTGCGTCGTCTTTCACTTATTTATATCAGGTATTTAACCGCAACACAAGATCCGTTCAACCGCCTTCATCAAGGCATTACACTTGGAACATATTAGTTAAATAAGGTTCGAAAAACCGAAATGGCCATCACTAGTTATCGATACGATAGATTAATGGTTGCTGAACATTTTTATTAAACGTTTAAAGTATATTATTTAATATTTTCAAATATCTTTATTCAGACAATTACATACATTTTTATAAAAAAAAGTATTCACAATAAAATGAAAGTGTTTGTCTGTCCTTGTCTAAGACTTATTGCTTTTTTTATTAAATATTATTTTAATTTAAATTATAATTACAAATAATTATTACTAGATACAATTCTTGATTACCGTATCAAAAAGTTTAAAATTCGTATCTATTGTATATAATCCAATTAATTCCGTCGGAAAAATGAAAATCTGATTAAAACACGAAAACTGTTCGCCGCAGAAAAACGAACGTGACATTTCTGCGTGTTAATTATGAATTCCAGCGCGGATGTTAATTAAAGTTTCTCGTTACTGAAATATAAAAATAGTCCCTGGACTGAGTTGAGTTTTTTGTTTTGTGTGTGTACACACCGAATTCGTTAGAGTATTTTTACACGCTTCCTTCCCCGTCAGTTTAAATGAGGACGACGTCATTAAACCAAGGCGAAATATATACATCTTATTCTTCAGCGTGACATTATTTAGAATGTTTTCACCAAAGGTGGGTTTTAAAATTTCTATTTAAAATTAATTATTTATTTAAAATTACTTGACTTCAAATAAATACTTTTAATAACATTAAATGATGTAAAAGAGTCTTAGAAACTGTTTAGAGATAGAAAATTTGGGCTATATGTTTTAGTTATTTTTTATGTTTTCTTTTTCTAATCCCATAATTGTATGGATATAGGAACAATATTCAAAGTCAAAAATGACAACATTAAAAGCACTCTAAGTTCAATTTCTGTACCTTATCTTACTGTTAGTAGTCTTAGGAACTGCTTAGAGATAGAAAAATTGAACTATATATCTTAGTTATTTTTTTATGATTTCTTTTTCTAACCCCATAATTGTATGGATATAGGAACAATATTCAAAGTCAAAAATGACAACTTTATAAGCACTCAAAGTTCAATTTCTGTATCTTATCTTACTATTAGTGGTCTTAGGAACTGCTTAGAAATAGAAAATTTGGGGTACATCTTTTAATTATTTTTTTATAATTTATTTTTCTAACCCCATAATTGTATGGATATAGGAACAATATTCAAAGTCAAAAATGACAACTTTATAAGCACTCAAAGTTCAATTTCTGTATCTTATCTTACTATTAGAAGTCTTAGGAACTGCTTAGAGATAGAAAATTTGGGCTATATGTTTTAATTATTTTTTTTTAATTTCTTTTTCTAACCCCATAATTGGATGGATACAGAAACAATATTCAAAGTCAAAAATGACAACTTTAAAAGCACTTTAAGTTCAATTTCTGTATCTTATCTTACTACTAGTAGTCTTAGGAACTGCTTAGAGATAGAAAATTTGGGCTATATGTTTTAGTTATTTTTTTATGATTTCTTTTTCTAACCCCATAATTGTATGGATATAGGAACAATATTCAAAGTCAAAAATGACAACTTTAAAAGCACTCTAAGTTCTATTTCTGTATCTTATCTTACTGTTAGTAGTCTTAGGAACTGCTTAGAGATAGAAAATTTGGGCTATATGTTTTAGTTATTTTTTTATGATTTCTTTTTCTAACTTCATAATTGTATGGATATAGGAACATTATTCAAAGTCAATAATGATAATTTTAAAAGCACTCAAAGTTCAATTTCTGTATCTTATCTTACTATTAGAAGTCTTAGGAACTGCTTAGAGATAGAAAATTTGGGCTATATGTTTTAATTATTTTTTTTTTAATTTCTTTTTCTAACCCCATAATTGGATGGATACAGAAACAATATTCAAAGTCAAAAATGACAACTTTAAAAGCAATTTAAGTTCAATTTCTATATCTTATCTTACTACTAGTAGTCTTAGGAACTGCTTAGAGATAGAAAATTTGGGCTATATGTTTTAGTTATTTTATTATGATTTCTTTTTCTAACCCCATAATTGTATGAATATAGGAACAATATTCAAAGTCAAAAATGACAACTTTAAAAGCACTCTAAGTTCAATTTCTGTACCTTATCTTACTGTTAGTTGTCTTAAGAACTGCTTAGAGATAGAAAATTTGGGCTATATGTTTTAGTTATTTTTTTATGATTTCTTCTTCTAACCCCATAATTGTATGGATATAGGAACATTATTCAAAGTCAAAAATGACAACTTTAAAAGCACTCAAAGTTCTATTTCTGTATCTTATCTTACTGTTAGTAGTCTTAGGAACTGCTTAAAGATAGAAAATTTGGGCTATATGTTTTAGTTATTTTTTATGTTTTCTTTTTCTAACCCCATAATTGTATGGATATAGGAATATTATTCAAAGTAAAAAATGACAACTTTAAACGCGCTCTAAGTTCAACTACTATATCTTATCTTACTACTAGTTGTCTTAAGAACTGTTTAGAGATAGAAAATTTGGGGTATGTGCTTTAGTTATTTTTTATTATTTCTTTTACCAACCCCATAATTTTCTGAATATTCGAACAATATTCAAAGTCAAAAATGACAACTTTAAAAGCATTCTAAGTTCAATTTCTATATCTTATCTTACTATTAGTAATCTTAAAAACTGATTAGAAATAGAAAATTTTGGGTATGTGTTTTAGTTATTTTTTTATTATTTCTTTTACCAACCGCGTAATTGGCTAGATATGGGAACAATATTCAAAGTCAAAAATGATAACTTTAATAGCACTATAAGTTCAACTTCTGCATCTTATCTTGCTGTTAGTAGTCTTAGGAACCGTTTATAGATAGAAAATTTGGAGTATGTGTTTTATTTATTTTTTTATGATTTCTTTTGTCAGCCCAACCCCAATTGACCCAATATTGAGACAGTGTTCAAAGTAAAAAATGACAACTTTAAGCGCACTTTAAACATAGTTTCTGTGTCTTAGCTCTTTTCTGGTAGTTTTTGTAACCGTTTAAAGAAATAAAAAATAGAGTATATATTTTATTTACTTTTTCATGATTTCTATTCAACGGTCTATTAGTTGGATTAATATAAAAACGGCGTTCTAAGTCAAAAACTACTACTTTAGACGCAATTTAAGTTTGATTTCTTTAACTTAACCTATTGCCAGTAGTTTTAGAAATTGTTTTCAGAAAGAAAATTTGTAGTTTGATTTCTTTAACTTAACTTATTACTAGTAGTCTTAGGAATTGTTTTGAGAAAGAAAATTTGTGGTGTATGTTAGTTATTTTTTTATAATTTTTTAATTAACCCCGCAATTGTCTGAAATAACAAACGAAATAATGGCTTGCGTCTATAACTAACCCTTCGTTAAATATTAAAAGTTAACCCACTAATTAATCCTTGGCTATCAAAGAATCCATTAACAAGCTTATTTAAAAAACATAAGTTAGGCAAAACGCAGAGTTTGAACTTAAAATGGAACTGTGGCTAAAGTTGAAATTTGAATATAAAAATAGAACAACATTCTTTAAAAATATTTTAATTAATAATACCTACTATAACTGGGAAAAATATCTGTTAGATGAAGATATAAATGGAACAATTAAAACAAATAAAAATACCAAACTTTAACTTAATATCAAGCTGCTGCAGGGAAGAACGACACCATGGGGGAGTCGCCATTTTTATTGAGAATTCGTATTGCAGCCAGCCCGTGGAAATTAGTGCGTTTGCTAAACTAAAGATCCTAGAGTGTTGCGGAATTCAAGTGTCTGTGTATAGTGAATCAATAATAGTTATTTGTATATACCGACCTCCTACCGGCGATATAAACGGTTTTTTTATTAGATTTGAACAATTGTTAATACACCTCGCACATCAGAACAAGACTTTTTTCATAGTAGGCGATTACAACATTGACGTATTAAAGGTAAATAATAAGAACACATTGGATTTTATAAGAATTGTAAAATCTTTTAACTTGAAATATCTGATATCAGATCCAACAAGAGTCTGTGGATCCTCAATAAGCTGTATAGACAACATCGTGACTAACAGCAATAGAGAAATTTATACAGAAATTGTAAATACTGTAATATCAGATCATCATGCTCAATTCCTCAATTACAATTTGTTAATGGAATTGAAAACTACCAAAACAAAAACTAGGAATTTTATAAAATCAAATGTAGATTCTTTTGTTGCTGACATTTCCAAAGAAACTTATACTAATATGGAAAACGCGCAGTGTGCAAATGCCATGTATGATAGTTTTATAGAAACTCTTTTGAGACAGTTTCGTAAGAATTTTCCATTTAAAGTAAAAACAAACAAAAAAGTTAAATCAAGTTATCAAACAAAAGAAACCCTAGACAGTAAAGAACGGCTTTTGATCTACAAAACAATATCACATTATGTTCCATCATATAGGACGCTATTCAAACATGAACAAAAGATGTACAATAACTTGCTGCTTTTAGAAAAACAGAAACAAATGGAGGCTCAGCTGCAGCTTTCGAACAACAAATCAAAAGACTCGTGGGCCCTCATTAGAAATATAGTAAACAAACAAACGACGCACGTAACACCAAATAGTAATAATATTCCACAGCTTGTTAACGAGTTCAATGATTTCTTTAATAACATCACTAAAAACCTATCACAAATGCAATCGATAAATAATAACGCAGAAAACATCCCATTTAATGAACATAGCATCTTTATGTCGCCGACTGATCCTCTGGAAATAATAAGCATCACTCAGAACTTGAAAAACAGTTTCAGTGCAGGTGCGGATGAAGTACCTATATATATTATAAAACAATGTATCGAACAAATAGCAGCACCACTATCCGACATAATCAATTTTTCTTTGGAAACTGGTGTGTATCCTGAAAAATTAAAGATATCAGTTATCACTCCTGCATTCAAAAAAGGAAACCGCAATGAAATACAAAATTATAGACCAATAAGTATCCAAAACTCACTCTCGAAGCTCTTTGAGAAAATAGTATATTCAAGGTTGAACTCTTTCTTCGCAAAATGTAAGCTATTAAACCCTATGCAACACGGTTTTCTTAAAGGGAAAAGCATAGACACGGCCATCTATGAACTTACAACATTTATTTTAGAGAGTCTTGAAGATAATAACCTAACATGTGGTCTATTTCTAGATCTAACTAAGGCTTTCGATACACTAGATCATGAATTATTACTCATTAAATTATATAGGTACGGGGTTAGAGGGACCGCTCACAAATTCTTTCAGTCGTATCTTAAAAATCGTTTACATTTTACAAAATTAAAAGACACCGGCACAGGCATAAATGTACTGTCTAATCCTCTAAAAACAACAAGAGGCATACCGCAGGGAAGTATACTCGGCCCCTTACTTTTCATAATATACATCAATGACATTGATTATATTACATCACCACAATGTAAATTAATTAATTATGCCGATGATACTAATCTGTTGATAAAGGGAACTACATTACCAGACATAAAGCTTAATGGTAATACAAACATGAACATGATGGAAACATGGTTCCACAAAAATAACTTAGTTTTAAATTCGAACAAAACAAGTTGTGTCCTATTTAAAAGCAACCAAGGATTAGTAACGCCCAACAGCATCCAAATCCACAATAATAAATATAACACATCAAGTTCTGTAAAAGTACTCGGGATTATAATAGATGATACACTAACATTTTCCGCGCACATATGCATGCTGTGTAATAAAATAAGCAGTGCTTGCTTTGGTTTACGGGTCTTAACAAAATCGGCTTCAACAAATATCGCGAGACTTTTTTATTTCGCAAATATATACTCTCACCTTAAATATGGCGTCATATTTTGGGGGGGAGCTTCCGACATAAATAAAATGTTTGTTGTTCAAAAGAAAGCAATACGAATTCTCCTTAAACTAAAATTCAGTCAGAGTTGCAGAGGGGAATTTAGAAGAGCAAATTTGTTGACCATACATGGCATTTACATTTACGAGTGTTTAAAGTTCTTTTGGAAGCAAAGCAGCTATTTTGACAATGCATTTGCCAATTTAAAATACCCAAAGAGAAACGGCAAAATACACAACTTACCTCACCATCGCCTTAAAAAATACGAGCAAGGATGTTTCTATACAGCAATAAAATTATATAATCATTTGCCCAAGAGCATAAAAAGTATAGAAAATATTAAAAAGCGCAAAAGCCTGTTGCATGAGCATTTGATTAAAATGGAGCCGTATAGTATGGCCGAATACTATACTCATTAATTTATTATTATCTGTATTGTACTGGGTAACTTATTTTATGTTTTTGTTTTACCTAGTTGTTTTGTATGTTAGCATTTTACATTGTATTTCTGTATTTTATTTTATTATTGTACTGATATATATCTAAGTATTTCACGACGCACTTACATACACAACTGTACACTTTTTTTTTGTATAATTGTTATTGTAAATAAAGACACTATTCTATTCTATTCTATTCTATTACAATAACTCTTTCAGAGATTTTTAATTTTTCATATGTTTGACTCTTTAATAAACAATATTTATATGTGTTAGACTAATAATTGATAAAGAGTATAAGCTAATTATTTATTATGTATTTTTATAATATTATTAACTAAATTAAATTGATTTGACGTGTGTAAGATATATGTATTATAAATACTAATAAATTATTATTATTATTATGATTTTCCTCTTATCACACTTTCACAATTTCTAATTTTATATTTAATTGAAATTAACACACTTGGTTTGTTTCACTTTCGACCAATGGTCGAAACTAGTTGGAGAAAATATAAATAAGTGAAACAAACCAAGTGTTTTAATTTCAATTAAATCATCCTGAATTAATTCAAAAATGTTTCACCACTTCTAATTTTATATAACGTAGCAGATAAATAAAAGCGTTAACCATGCAAGAACGAAAATACGCAGATAACTTTTCGTGAATATGGTGAATGCGCCGGGTAAAAACATCCGTAACTTAAAATCCGTGGCTAACTTCACACGAGTATAGCTTTCAACTATTAATAAATAGCTTAATACTATTTTTTTTAGAGAAAGAACATTTCGGTTTTGTAATTATGAACTAAACTCCCGCATAACTTTAGTTCATAATTACACAACTGAAATGTTATTTCTCTAGATAATTCCTACTACTACTAGCAGCAAGATAAAACAATGAAATTGAATTGAAATCGTTATTTCTTTAGTTTCAATATTAATTCTGTATTCAGCCTGTTACGGGGTTGACAAAATTTTGTCAATATAACAATAGAATACAATTCTTTCCTACACAAAGCCTCAAATTAGGTATTATAATGCCATTTTAAATAATTCACATATCATTAAAAAACACATTTCCTTAACCCCCAGCCCCCATACACATACCTTACGATTAATTAATAAAACCTAATTAATTCCTTTTACTCGGAAACGCTAACGCACCGGCCGGGATTTAAAAGGGCTTATATCGATCCCTTCCGCGCGGACTTCGGACTTTACTGTCGGATATTCTGGAGAGATAAGCGTTAATAATAACTCACGTCCGGCCGGGCCGTTTTAAAATTTCATTGCCTTTTCGCGGCCGGCAGGAAAAAAAAGAGAACGTTATCGCAACAAACGCGAACTTTATAGTTATTGCGCCTTATTACGTCCTTTTTTATCAGTTTCTCGTTGCGGGCTCGCTGATAATAATGCCGTTTAAAAGTTAGAACGCGAACAGGAGGTATGGGAGGGGAGGTTTTTATTGTCGTTATCGAGCACGAAAATTACGTTTTTTTTAATTTTGCACTGATTAATTTTACGAGATTTGCAAATTCGTGAATAAATTATGTTGCGGGAAAGAGTTGTTTGTATGTTAATTTATTTATTTTTTTAAAGAAATATATTCACGTTTAATACAATTGTTCTCAAATGGGGTAGATTTTATTACTTCGAAGCTTTGGATGTAAGTAATTTTTATCATTCAGGGGCATTGAATTCAGTTAAGGGGAAAGAAAAAATCGGGCAGGCTGTTTACTTACACCTCTACGGGTCCAATTTTAAAATCCGCAAATAAGGCGTAAGTAACATATTCGCGGAATAAAAGTTGATGTCTATGATTCTCTTCATTTGATTATCAAGAAGACAGTGCTGATAACCGAATGAAAAAATCAATAAAGAGTAACATTACTTGAGGTTTGTATAATTGAGCCTTAGAAAAGTAAATGTCATGTGGCATATGCAAATTCTCCTTGTTATCAAATCTAATATCCACTAAGCCACTACTCCTAATGCGCGAGCTGCTTTGAAAGCTCAACCATTTCTCCGCGAGAGGGCAGATCTGTGCTGGTATCGCCTTTTCATAATTTATAAAACGTTTTTCGGGGTTGGGATAAAGTGGGTAAAGGCCTTGCTCATGAAGCAGAAAATTATTTGAAATTTAAAAGACAAATTTCATTCGGATCCATGGGTATATTGTGACATCTTAAATTAATATTAAAATATTCATCATAACCCATTTTTCTTATTAATGCATTTGAGAAAAAAAATGATATTCCATATCATATGACTGTTTTGTATCAAATATTTTAAAATTTAACACTAAAACAACACATCGCCTGTTTTCACCGCAATTTGGTTGATAAGTCATCTCTCGCAAAACATTCAATAGAAAACAATCATACGTTTGGCAAGGATTTACTTTCAATCATCCATTTAGTGGAAAATGGGTGCATCAATCAATCTCTTAGAATCAATGGAAATACATAAAGCACGCGCCAATCCGGAAATTCCAATAATTAACGACCAAGTTGAGCTAATATACACACGGCTCTTCAAAGCTGTAATCCTTCGTGCTACACATACAATAACCGCCATAACACACCGCCCCACTTCCCATAATCCTTCCTCTATGATGTAATCCGCCTTATAAACATGAAAAATTATACTGTTTATAAAGTATTTTAGTTTAATAATGACAAATTGTTGAAATTATAGCCACTAAATATAAAATTCTGTTATACAAACGAAGTTATTATAATTTCTTTAAATCAAAATTGATTTATTATTATTAATATTTTTTTTGGTAAAGTGGGATGTGTGACCGAGATGAAAATTACGAGAAAATTTCCTTTCTTATAATGGACTTTTTATATAAAAAAGGTCAAGTGTTTCCTTTTTATCAAAATTTAAAATGTATATATGTAAAGTGTATATGGGTGGTAGGCCTTGTTTAGAATGGAAATTACAAGAAAGGGAATTGTAGGTTCTGATTTCAAGGGACCTATTTATAAGGAAATTTTCATATAAAGAAAATCGAAATTGAAAGTGGGCTTCTGCAAAATTCAAGAAATTGTATGGAAATTCTTAAGGATCTGAATAGATTGAAGGAGTGGCATTTGTACACCAAACCTCTATGCCATACAGAATCGAATGCTTTCAGCAATTTCATAAAACCAGAGCTGTATATGATTTTGAGGTAAGCAGTTATAATAATTGACGTAAGGATAGGACAAATCGTGAAATTACAAATAGAATCCCACATGGAATTACTAATTCGACTTCCTCCGTATCATATCTACTTCCCTCCCAAAAGTAGATATTTTGGGAAGATGCTGAATTGGTATTTTGGAATTAGATGCAGGATGTGTGATTTATTTTATTTTTTTAACGAATCCCTATTAAGATTCTTCTTCCCGTCATCTTCCCCAAAGTGGATATGTCGAGGAGAAAGCCGAATTGGTAATTTTGGTTTAGGTGCGTTTTTCCCCAAAGCCGAAATGGTAATTTCGGATTGGATGCAGGATATGGGATTTATTCTTTTTCTTTAACGAATCCCTTGTAAGATTCTTCTTCCTGTTATCTTCTTCTCCAAAGTAGATATGTTAAGGAGGTGGCCGAATTGGTAATTTGATTTTAGATGTGCGATTTATTTATTTATTTATTTTTTTCTTTAACGAATCCCTGGAAAGATTCTTCTTCCCGTCATCTTCTTCTCAAAAGCCGAAATGGTAATTTCGGATTGGATGCAGGATGTGGGATTTATTTTTTTCTATATCGAATCTCTTGTAAGATTCTTCTTCCCGTCATCTTCTTCCCCAAAGTGGATATGTCGAGGAGAAAGCCGAAATGGTAATTTCGGATTGCATGCAAGATGTGGGATTTATTCTTTCCTTCGTGAATCCCTTCTAAGACTCTTCTTTGCGTCTTAGAAAAACTTTACAAGGGTTTCGTTAAAGAAAAAAAATCAATTCCACATCCACATTCAAAATTACCTATTCATCCCCTGCAACTGGAAACTAGTGTTATCACGTTTAATAAAAGTATCATTTTTTTTCATTGATGAGGAAAGTAAAGCATTTGGTAGCAGAAGTTTAGTATTTTCTTGGTGTATTGATGAATTTTACAAGACAGGGATTTCAGGATGTATGCTATCGTGTCCTAGGGTTATTTTTTATTTAATAACGATGTAAAACTAATTTTCTTTGATGAGTTGATGTGATGTTGGTGTCAAAGGAATGTTATTGATTTTTTCTGTACCACTCAGCATACAGGTCCCTGAAGAAAGAAAGTTTGAGCTTCAGAATTTTCTCAAGGACCCTAAGCATTCAAAATAAAATACCCATGGGTGTAGATACAACCTTCGAGCAATTAGAACTGATGAGTATAACAAACGTGGCTAAAACTATAACTGAACTCTGTGTAACAAATAAATGTCTATTACTCTGAATAAATTCCTCACTTAACCCGTGGTGAAACATTTTTAATTAATAATGATAGAAAAATTAAAACACTTGTCTTTTTATGTTGACATATTTCTATGATTGCAATTTTACATGATTTTTTTCACAAATCATGGCTAATGCAACACGAAATATTTTATAAAAGTAATCAATTAATTTCAAAACTTAATAAAGAGTCGTTTTTCGTAAATTTTTAAATTCTGAACAGATTTCTTGTATATATTCTCCGTTCATTTGGATGTTGAATTCGCCACAAGGCGCTCTGTAATGAACGAGGTGAGTTTTTGGTATGTTGCCTTTTAGGTTATTTATAGCCAGCCACGCATTTAACTCAGCAAGCATGTTTTTAGTTGCCTTATTTAATTCTTCTATTTGACGACTCTGTATATTAACGAACATTGTGATATGTCCGTTAATGTTTTGAGGTATATTGTAAACAAATAAAAGAAAAAGCAGTGGATCTAATACGAACACCAACGTTCGGATGGGATAATGGTTGAGGTGTAAGGACTATTATTCAGGTACATATGTGTTACTTGTGTTCTTTCTAAAAGGTATGACTCCAGAAACCTGTAGCAGTTTCCTGTTATTCCATAGGTAGCTAATTTAATTAATAAGGTATAATATGGAAAACTCTAAAAATTGCTTGCTATGTTATGTTTCACATAACATAAATAATGAAGTGTTTTAATTTCCTATATACTTAATAATCCCCATGGTGAGTAAACAAGCTCTAAACTGTTTGAGGACGAATTAAACCTGCTCGGGCACAGCTAAAGAGTACCATGACAGCATAAAGCAGGCCACAATATACAATAAAAGCATGATCACTCTGGGTAAAAGACCACAGTAATGAAATTGACGAACTAGCCGGAGCTAAAATGACTATTCAAACGACCTACCTACTAATGCGCCTTCAAAGCTCTTCTATGAGATGTTACATGCCAATACTCTAAAGAAAATTAGAAGTAAATGGGATGATACAAAAGACTGCAAACTTTCTATGATAATCTTTATGGTATCCGAATAAGCAACATCTGCAGCTGTCTAGATCAAACTTAAAGCGAATTATTACGATAATTCGCTTTAAGATCAGTACAGCACACTGCAGACTCAGACACACCTATATCCAGTGGCGTGGGGGGGGGGGTGTTGATAGAAAGCCAAAAGGTTCATCTGGATAGGCAAAACAATAAATATTTATTTTTCTTTAAGCACGAGTATTTAAATTTCCTTACCACCTACATACCCATGTAGGCGCAACTCTTTAAGTAATCGTAATGCCGTAGTTGACAGTCAGTTGACGTAGTTGCTTTGGGGCCCTAATAATTATTTTACGGGGGGTTCACGAAAGGCTCTGCCTCTATCGGTCTGCAGAATTGCCAGACTGTAGAGGGTGCTGCTTGGAGGACGAAACCGCGGAGCATATTCTTGAATACTACTCAGATGTGAAGTCCAGCAGAAGATCCATACTGAGTGAAGAATGATCAGAAACGGCACCAATTAAGGATTGCTATCGGGTAGGGTACTTCGGCCTTTAATTTCTTAAAAAAAATTAAGTGTCGAATGTAACTAACCGAATAACTTCAGACTTAGTAAAAATTATTTAAGCTGGTATTACTTTTAGTGGCCTGAGAGGAAGGAATAAATAACTTTGAAAGTTTAACAAATATATTACGCAAAAAAAGTAACAACAAAATGCATACAAGTACAAAAAAATAAATAGTAACAAAAATAATAATAAAATAAACAAACACGACAATTACTTTGTGACGGCAGGATGCAGACTTCCCTAAGTGGTCGGAGTGTTGCTCTTTTATACAGTTAGTTTGCCCTCTCCGCCTGACCATCTCAGGTAAACTACCATCTTTCGCCCGAAAATATTTTAAAAATTCAAAATACATATCAAAAATATTTGAATGAAATTACATCAACGTGTGTGTGATAACATGATGCATCTATGCATATGTCACACACGTTGATCATGGGCGAAAAAATGGCAGCTCTACGTCGCAAGAAAAAAAAAATAGTTGTCAATATAATTTGACACGAGAAAAATATATATATATATACATACATATGTACAAAAAATTGAAAACAACTATAAATATATAAAGTGTTTCCTGCCTTTATGCATAAACAATTGCCAGAAAAATAAACGTTACTTTATTAACAAATAATTCATCATTATGTCTGGACGCAAAATAAAGTATAAATCGTTAATTTATATTAACGAAATTTTGTCCAGGCATAAAGAGGACTAAGGCAATTGTTTATGCATAATTGTTGCGGCGTGGAAACTCGTCGAAAAATTAAGAAATCCTAAATTGCTTCCCACATCAGAATATTGAAGTTTTAATGATCTTCCATATGTTTCCCTGGCTTCGAACAACGACCATTGTGAAGTTCTCTCTTCCAGCTATTTAGTGGCATATGTGGCGTCCTGGTGTGATTCGCGGTTACGCGAAAAACAATCGGGTTTTTCCGTTTTGGCCCGTTCTATTATAATCCGTGTACAAGCGTGGGACCATAAAACCGTGACGTCACGCGCTTCACGTTGTTACCCGGCCGAAGGGTTCACTCCTAGGTAGAGAGGTCAGGCCAGATGTGGCGGATCCGGGAAAATCCAGGGACAGTCGACCCTTTTGGTTGTGAGCCACTGGAGTACCAATAGCTGGAAGAAGTGTTGCTTTTCTCCGCCAGAGGGATGAAGTTGAATCTTCTGATGTGAGAGGGCGTTAGATTTCCGACGAGGTTCCATTATGCAACCTTAGTTCGAGTGGTACGAACTTTACTCATTTGTAATAAAAATGAATAAAATATATACAAAATATGTTGACGGGACAAAGTGGCGGTAACAGGATCTACCAACTTTGGCACCGCTAGCCTATCTCGTTGAGTTGGGCTGGCTGTGCTGAGGACTGATTTTTTGTTATTCTAAAAGAATAACGTTTGGGGTTTAACGTAATCTCTACATTATTGTGCGTTTGTGCATACCTCCCATAAACCCGCAAACGTACCACTCAGTAAATTCGTCAAACAAAATGTGGCCAAAAGTGTTCTCTGTTATTTGTTTATATATTTGATCAAAATATTGTGCAAATATATTGACAATTACATGTTTATCGCTTGTCGTTTCGTTGATTACATTTTTCTACATTCACAAAACGAAATAAGTTCATAACGATTGAGAAGAACAATATAACTGAAATATCATCTGGAATAAACGTCAATTCTTTTGTATTCTAAATATACAAGAAAACGGAACTGTATTATCTCGACGATCCAGGATACGTTAGTGTAGTAAGGATTCCATATTGACGAAGCTTATTCAAGTTTACTGCGAATATTGACAATTGTTAACATATCCACATCACTTAACTTTTTTAATGCACGTATACTGAAGCCGAGAATTTTAAAAGCAACTGATCAGGTTATATATATATATATATATATATATACGATAAGCGATGTTGAGTTTATACTCCATTAAATAATCCATTTATGCTCCATTTGCATAATACCTATTAATAATTTATTTTATTACGAGAATACGATAATACATAGATTTGGTGCCACCATATGAGAACTTTTCTCCTCTTTTTTGTTTATTTTATATTTCATTGTCACGAGTTAATAAAAACAAATAAAACGTTATTATTATCATATTAGAAAAATGTTTACTACCGAACATAAAGTTTTCTTTGTCGAAAGCTACTTCTGAAATGGGACAAAGAGAGAAAATCAAAAATGGGTGTATTCCCTCAAATCGTATTTTGAAGAATTCCGCGCTGAATTTCCCGCCATTGCAGTTTCCTACGACGATTTGCGGCATGTTATTTAAGAATGTGTGGCGGTGACAGACCACTGCGAGATTCTTTATAATCCACAATTATACTTGTCCCGAGTCCATGAATATTATTTTTATCGCCATCGTAGCTAAATTACTTATATACAAAACTTTCGTTGGTGGCTGATTGGAAAAACCTACGCCAACAAATATCCCTCTTTAAAAACAGATTTAGGGGGTTGATGATTATTGCAAAATGGGGGCTTTAGCTTTGTTGCGTCATTTTTAAATTGTTTTTTTTTTTTAATAGTGTATTCAAATTAGATTTGTTTGTTTCAGGTGTTGCATGGGGGGCGATGGGCGGCGGGGCTGGTGAGGGGGGGCTCCGCAGACGGATGCCGCTGAGACGGGCTGGAGGAGGCGGAGCGGCTCCGAGCGGCACGAGCCTCGGGGGGCGCGCCATGCGGTACTACCGTCTTTGGATATACACATGCAACACGGCCCTGCTGGCGGGCAGCATAGCGTTCATGGGGGCGGCCGCCAGGACGCTGGTGTTCGACTACCGGCGCTCCCTGATACCGTCGCTCACCCTCTACCAGCCCAGCTTCCTGTACGCCTACCTGGCGCTGGCGACGCAGGGGGGCGCCCTCCAGTTGCTCGGCTGCGTGGCGGCAATCCGGCTCTCGGAGAGACTCTTGAACGCGTACTGGATGTTGTTGTTAGTGTTGTTGTTCGGGGACGTTGTGCTTGGCGCCTTCTGGGCTTTCCGCTTCGAGAGGGTGTGTCAGGAGCTCAGGCCGGCCCTCAGGGCAAAGTGGATGCAGGATTACAGCATCAACTCCGACCTGATGTCCCTCTGGGACAGACTTCAGACTGAAGAATCATGCTGTGGGCCTACAGGTAATTATCTCTTAACATATCACTTTCACTGTGGATACACAACTTCCGTATTTTATTCTAGGAGACCTAGCTCAGTTAATCATATATTTTGTTTAATTTTGTATTCCTTATTTGGGTAGGCACTTCCCTGAAATTATAAATTAATTTACATTTTATATATTCCACTGTTTAATTATTTAATAAAATATCCTTATTAGGGCCGTTTTACACAAGAATTATCGCAGAAATTCATAATATAATTACAAATAGAAAAATATTATAAATGTATGTAAGTGTAAAACAGTGATTTTTATATTAAATTTTTCGCTAGAATTTTGGCGAAAAATGTATCATATTTAATACTTAATCTAAAAAAAGATTTATATAAAACAGTTTCCTAGTAAAGCTTAACATATTGTTACGAAATCGGGTTTAATCAGACTCTGAAATAAGTAACACAATGTTTATTTATTTATTTAGAATACACTTAAAACATTTATTTACAACACACTATCATTCTTTAGTTATAACGCGATGTTGAGCACTCGGACGTTCATGATAGACTGACTCAGCAGCGCCACTAGCGCGCGCTTTTGTAGCGTGCTTGTTTTTCGAACTTTCCGGAACTTTCGCCGCTTTTACCGTCGCCGCTCTGTAGAACATTCTAAGAGTGATGTTTCCAGTTTCTTCTTTCACTTTCATTACAATATAATACACAATGCCACGGCTGTTTTTTTATGATTGTAAAAACAATAATCCGGTGGAATATTAAAAAAAAACACACAAAATATCCGTGTTAAGTTGACTGTGACTTTAGGTTTTGTATGCCGTTAGTTTCAGTCAACTGTTTACTAAACACTTGGTTGACCAAAAAGTTTATTTTCGAGGTAATTTTGTAAATTTAAATAGAAATATCCTATTTTTAATATCCATTGTAATGGTTTTGCATATCTAACCCTCCACACTTTTCGTTCGTTCATTCAGCAAAGACTAATTTCTACGGTTTCGAACAGTACAATTCTCTATCATTAGAACATAAAAAAAACAAGATCTGTGAGAATTTTATACATAAAATGCTCATGATATCTACAACGAAAATGAAAAATAATAAAGTGTGTAGTAGACACTTAGGTGATTTGTGATTTTGTGCTTATTAATAATAAATATATGATTTTTTTTCTATTATAAAAAATTACGTCTCTGCGAAATTTAAAAACAATTACTGTAGAACCTCGCATAACAAGCATAGTCCATTTTGAAGTCTACAATAAAGCCGAAAAAAATAATCAACAAAAAATCGTTATGTGTAACGTTTATTCAAAGAACTCCTTAATAAGGAGCATTATTTATCTTCATTTTTTATTGTATCGCGAAATGGACCAACCTAGAATGAGAATTAGAATTATCGAAAAAAAAAAAATAATAATTAGTAACATATCTTCTTCTTACAAGAAAGCTATCTAGGGATATTTATTTTTGCCGAAGCTTGTTGAATATAGAAATATCTTATTAATTGTGCGCGTTCAGGGAATTTTTAGACATGTAGCGCTGCAGCGCAAAGCGCTTGATGTTTCCTGAACACGCTTTCGAGGTTAAGGACGCTCACGAAAATATGGCGGTTTTGTTTATAGCTGCGCGGATTGAAAAGCGATCAAGCGGAAAAAATATATGCTTTACCGCTTGATAAAGCGCTGCAGCACACATAAAGCGGTATCGTACAGTGACACCGCTTTCGTAAAGCGCTACAATTCCCTGAACGGGACCATTGTTTCCTTCATTTCTTAGTTAAGATATTAAGCCCATTGTTTTGGGCTATCCTCTTAATTATATTCAATTTGCTATTGAATTCTTGATCAATTAATGGAATAATTCAATATAAATTAAAGAATTGAAAGTTCTAAATTTTAATTTATTTGAATGTGTAGATAGATTTCACTATTATTAATGTTGCGAAAAGCGAAACTAGTGGAGTAAATATGTAAAACAAACCAAGATTTAATTGTTTAATTATCCTTGATTATTTTCAAAATGTTTCACTAAATGGTAAATGAGAAAATTATTTGAGAATTAGAGATTAAGCGCGCGGTCCACCAAGGCATTAACCTTCTAAATAACCAGCAGGAACTGATCCATTGTGATAGCTTAATAATAGCGGGAATTTCACGTAATTAACCACCAACGCAGTAGCATGTATATAAATGTCAAAACTTTCGAATTGTCACTAGTTCAACTTTGAAAATGATCTGTGAAGATCGAAACACGTGTCAGGAAACTGAAAATAAAAAAGTATTATTATAGATCCATAATTGTAGCCATATCTGGCCATTCTTCATACAGTATGGGACTTGACGGTTATGCAGGCTCTTCGGTTTCGTCCTCCAAGCAGCATCCACTACAGTCTGCGATTCTGAAATCCCTAGCCCATAGAGGTGTGTTCTGAATCTATAGTGTGTCCTGAGAGTTTCTTTGGTAACTCCTTCCCACACCTTTTCGATTATTTTGAGACAGGCAACAATGTGAAAGGTGCATTTCCAAATTTTTGTAAGAGTGCGTTTGGTCTCTTCAGTCGTCTCAAAACTATGCTCAACGAGTGCTTTAGTGTAGAGTTTTTTTTTTAATTAGAAATAACCTGCTGATCTAGAACGGAGGGGTGTTAGAAGGCAGAATCTGGATCTTGATGAAATTGTATTCTTCAATGAGGTAATTTTGTAGGCCTGAAAAACGGTAACGGTGCTTTTTCCATAAGAAGCAAAACCAAACACTTTCTTGATCCAGTCAGTAAAAATGACGAGTGTCACCCAAGCCTTGTTGTTGGATCTCTACATCATATTTAGCTTTCTCTTCTTAACTTTATACTTCTTGAATGCTCGTGGAGTTTCAGAATGGTAATCAAGCAGTAGTTTAATTTCCAAATCGCCGTTTGCATTGACGCAAAATATCAATGTGAAACAGTTGCCTTGTGCCCGGGCAATACATTCGCTTCTGCTTTTATAAAGTTTCGCTTCGGCATATATATATATATTTTTTTTTCAAATTAAACCATTCTCGTTAAAATGATGTCGTCCAAATATCGCCAATTTTCAAGTTACCTACCATAAACTCGCTACATTTAAAAATATAATATGAGGAATAAGTAAATAATAATAATACAAAAAAAGTTGATTTATGTAATGTAGCCAGAAATCCCTACTGGTAGTGGAGTACCCTGCTGTGTGGATTTTTGCTGTTTCAGCTCATCTATACTCCCCCAGTAACGTTCTTTCTCTCTAATCTTAATGTCCCTTATTTTTTCCTTTAAGACTGATCGGTTATTGGAACAAGCTCAGCTACATTTTGCCATTTCATTGCCCTCTATTCCCTCATGCTCTGGCACCTATATTAGGCTTAATCTGTTACCCTTCGCCAGTTGCACCAGAGAGTTATGGTACTCTAGAACCGGGGTCGAGTTCCTTGTCGAATTCTGAAGAGCTATAAGTGCAGCCTTGCTGTCACTAGCTATATTGATGTTTGCCTCTTTATATCCCTTCGTCAGTACATGTCTGGAACATAATATAATTGCCATGATTTCTGCTTGGAAGATTCTCATTATGTGAGGTGCTCGTTATGCGAGGTTCCACTTTGGTTTAAATTTCTTTTTATTTAATTTAGTTTAAATAATCTTTTATTATAAAAAAATTGTTTTTGATTTCATACGCTATTTAATAAAGACAAACAAATCGTGGATTGTGTTCACATTAATGGCTTATGAAACGTGATAACATTTGTTTCGTTTTGCTAAACACAATATTCAAATATTAATATTACCATTAATGAGTATTAAAATTGAATAAAAACAAATCAGTGTACTGCTATGTGACGCAAACATTGATGGAAAGGTTGTATCATCACAAATTAGTTTACGCATCCTAATTACGTACGGATTGGATTAAATCAATCTAATAATTGAATTAAATTCTGTGGTGGACATAATGTTGCTGTAATCAATTTTTAATTAGTATAAAATTTTAAATAAATAAATTTATTTAAGCACAACAAAGTTACAACAAACGAATTATAACATAAATGAACTCATCCGGGCCATTAAAACAACAATGTAACCCGGCAAACGAAACATCTGTTTCAATTTGGAAAATTTCCACTTTCACACACATTAAAACATGATTCATTACACGGCCGCGTAACTCGCCCCGGAACGGAATAACTCACCCCCCGGCCCGGGCTGACGTCACACAAAAGTCGGCCGCCCCAAAGCCCCGAATATACGGTTCCGGGCGGCCGCCGCGTAATTAGAATGCTTCAAGTTTAATTAACAGCAACAGCGGAGAGGAGACAATTTGATCGGCATCGGCGCTGATTGCACGGAATTAAACTGAAACCGGCTCTGTAGATGGAAGGGACATCGGAAGAGGGGTGGGCTAATCCACCGACCGAGGCGACAATCCGCTTTCATCCGCCCGGCCGTGTCGCAGATGTCGGCCCCGATTCGATTTATTAATGTAAATGGGGAAAATATTCGATTTCCCGGCGTCCCGGTGCGACTGAATATGTTGAATTCGTAACTTTCGGATAAGTGATACCTTCGGGAGGATGAGAGAATAACACGCCGTTTCTAAAGATTCTTTCGGGTTGAATGGTGGCTTTTGAATTATTCAAGAAGGGAAACCACACTGAATATCAAATATTTTAATATTTATGTAATTTTAGAAAACATTTTTTTTTTTCGATAATTTTTCAAAAACCCAATTCACCTACTATACTGTTTGTTCGATATTCTTTAAATTTACATAGTTGATTGCGAACATTTTGGAATTATTTCAAGATATTCCGTTAAAATTGTTCATCAAAATCCATTTATCTTCGAAAATATTCAAATTTTGGCAAAGAGACCTATGGTCGATAGCTGATTGAAAAGAAACCTTTAGATTTTCATTTTTTATATTGTTATTATTATTATTATTACTATTGTAAACTCAAAAAACTTGTCAATAAAGATGTGTAACTTCAAATTTCGATGATTTTTTTTTTCCAAAAAAAATCTCAATGACTCGATAATACTAGAAAGGACATGGGTTTCTCAAAATTTCCGGTTCAATAAGGCTGTTTCAATTGACGAAGTCTCATATATATGGAGCCTTATGGGAACGGTTTAAGCGAGACGCGCCGATTAACCCTTTCGGACGTAGTATTGATTTACTAAGACGACTTTGTTCGTAGATAAGATGGCACATCTAAACTTAAAGCATGGAATTGAGAAAAGATTTATATACAGTTCAACCAAATAATCATTAAAATAAAGGTTTTATGCTTGTCTATAAAAATTGCTAAAATTGGACTTAATTTTCGCTCATATTACGAAGGTCCAATTTACAAGCTTGGTATACAAAAACTATTTATTCAATAAGCTTTAAATTTACGCAAATGATACCACCATTCATTGCGAATATTTTGGTGTAATTTCAAGTTATTCAGAGAATTGTACCAAAATCCTATTTTTTTCCTTTGAAAATATTCAAATTTTGATGATTTTTTTTTCTTCCGAAAAAATCTGATAAAATTATCAAAGGCTTTTGATAATGTTAGAAACAGCGTGGGTTATTTATTTTCCAGTTCATTAAGGCCATATGATTAAACGATGTTTCATTTACATGGAGTCTTATGGAAACGGTTTAAGCGAGACGCGTCGATCGACGCGTTTAGAGGTAGTATTTATTAAACTAAAATAACTTTGTTTCCAGGCAAGATAAAACTTCGAATCTTAAAGCATGTATTTCACAAAATATTTGTCTACAATTCACTCAAAAATTCATTAAAATTGAAATTATATGCTTGCCTATAAAAATTCCAAAATTTGCACATTTTTTTCGCTCATTTTTCGAAGGTCCAATTCACAAGCTTGGTATACAAAAACTATTTATCCAATAAGCTTTAAATTTACGCAAATGATGCCACAATTCATTGCGAACATTTTGGTGTAATTTCAAGTTATTCAGAGAATTTTACCAAAATCCAATTTTTTCCTTTGAAAATATTCAAATTTTGATGATTTTTTTTCTTCCGAAAAAATCTGATAAAATTATCAAAGACTCTTGATAATGTTAGAAAGAGCGTGGGTTATTTATTTTAATTAAAAAAAAATCATTTCCAGTTAATTAAGGCCATATGATTAAACGATGTTTCATTTACCATACATGGAGTCTTATGAAACGGTTTAAGCGAAACGCGCCGATCGACGCATTTAGAGGTAATATTAATTTAACTAAGATAACTTTGTTTCTAGACGAGATAAAACTTCAAAACTTAAATGAAGTATTTAAGAAAATATTTGTCTACAGTTCACTAAAAAATTCATTAAAATTTAAATTATATGCTTGCCTATAAAAATTCCCAAAATTGCACATTTTTTCGCTCATTTTTCGAAGGTCCAATTCACAAGCTTGATATACGAAAACTATTTATTCAATAAGCTTTAAATTTACACAGTTGATGCTACCATTCATTGTGAAAATTTTGATATAGTTTTAAGTTATTTCGCGAGATTCACATTTTTCACCAAAATCCACTTTTTTTCACAAATATTCAAAATCTCGATGACATTTTTTTTTCAAAAAAATCTACAAAAAGACTCTTGAAGATATTAGAAAGAGTATGCAGTATTATTTTCAAATGAAAAAATTAATCATTTCCGGTTTCTTAAGGTCATTTGAACTTAAAAAAAATCGTCTTCTGAATGGTGTAAAACAATAGTAGAGAAAGTAGATAAAAAGCATGCACTTTGGATTTTATTAAATTGAATATAGTGCTATGTTCAATGAAGTAAAGTCCTGACTTTATATTATTAAAATCTGTTTCAAGCGAAATAAATAAGGATTTAAACTAAAGTAATAACAATAATAAATTAAAGACAACGCAAGCGCCACCTTTTGCCTAATTTCAAGTGGCATCGTCAATGATTTGGGTCTACAAAGTAGACGACCGAGAATCACTGTTTCGTCTACTAAAGGAAGGCGAAATTGTCCTGTTTAAGAGAACAAGGAAAACAATAAGCTCATCAGATCCTTTTTTTTTGTTCATAGAGTAATTATTGTCTTCGTGTTATTGAAATGTACTTTACCGGGTAGAAAGACCTCTGGTCGATAGCTCAGAAAGATTAAGATTAATTATATATATTGTTATATTGTTGAAATTATCTATATAATCTGTACTTTACCATATATTAATTACAAACAACGGGTATCACAGACTACAACAGACAGCTAGCTCTGTGTATTTTTTTTGAACGCTCTTTTTCTCTCCAACAAAACTATTTTCCTTTCAATAGCGTTTCCATGCTCCAGGTGGCGCTGTACAAAGTAAAATAATTTACAGGAATCTATTCCTCTTTTATAATTAATTTCGTTATAGATATATTTTTAGTAGTGCGAGAATTTATTTTAGAGTAACAAAAAATCCCACACAACTAATAATTTTGTTAAAATGAATTATATTCATAGGAAATAGTTACAACTATATAAAATAAAATTACATTTTACCGATATGCCTACTTGATAGCTGTAAAAACATCGACGATTGCTTCCCATAAATGCAAATTTTTACATGTCAATCTTGTCATGGCCACAAATTATACAAAAACTTTCATAATATTAAAAACACTTAATATTTAACAAAATAACTTTAATGGAATAACATTGACGTAATGTCAAACACATTCACCAAAACAACTTGATATTAAAGCAGATATGTAATCTCTACGTCAACGTTTAAAACTAGCGCCACCTGGGCTACGGAAACGATGTAAGAGAGAAACAGATTTTAGCGAACATATTTCCTATGAAGCTAGCCCGGCCTAACGCGTATAGTATGAAAAGGCATTCATATTTATTATTATGCCTTCTGATATTATACTCGTTGTTTGTAAATGTCTGAAACTTTTTTTTGTACAATACATATTTGTCGAGATATTCCACCGGATGAATTAAAGTGGGTCACTCTGTTTATTATTTTTTTGTATATATAAATTTCGTATCGTCAACAAAAATCCATTTTATTTATCTTTTTTTTGACGTTTTAAAATTTGTATGGTCACTCTGTTTATTCCTCAACAAAAATCCATTTCATTTTTTTTTTTTGATGTTTTAAAATTTTTATTACATTGAAACATTTGCCTACACCAAAGATAGCGACGCGCTGTCCTCTTTATGTTATTTTTGTTTGTTTCTGTAATTAAACAATTAATTTCCGCAATGTTCATAAATTATTAATACAAAAAAAATATTGAAATAACAAATGTTATATGCATAAGTATATCATTATTATATTTTCAATTTGAGTCTCATTAATCACATCGTAAAACATTTTAGTAACATTAGGAATGGTTGAGTGAGTTTCACTTGGTTTGTTTTTAAAACAAACCAAGTTAAATTTACTCAAAAGTGTCATTATTATATATGCTATATTAAAAGCGCATTTATTTAATAAATTATACAATTTGGACTAAATTGAGCAAGTTATCACGAAAACAGTGGCGTATTTCGAAGGTTTTGGATATTCCATACTTCAAAAAGGCATTGAAATGCTTGAAAATCACAAACAAATAATTGTATCGTTCTTGAAGGCAAATGTGTTAAGGAATAAATATATTTTGTGAATTTACAATAAGAACGTACACATTGTTCGCGTATCTTTTTGTCCGTCATTACAATTAGAGCACGAGGCCGGTAAGGATCGCTAAATTTAATTAATTTAATTCATTTATTTTTTTTTTTTATTATTTGATTCGATTTTGATTTAATTTGGTTTAGTTTAAATTAATATTACTTTAATCTTCTTTATGTTGGTTGTGGAAACTTTAATTATTTAAATATTTAAAAAATATTAATTCGTCTAAAAATCGCTCTAAACAAAGTTATATTTATTGTGCAGAATGCAGAAATAAAGAAAAACTCGAGTCATTCATTTACATCAGTGAAATCCGGAATGCCCCTTGATTTTATTAAGTAATTTCGCTTTCTGTCACCGCGGGAAATCGCGCTGCTTCTTTTCGTTCATTTTCCGACAGATAAACGACCCCTGGAGAACCGCACGGTTTTATTCAGGGCCATACATTTTTCCGCGTCTCGAAAATGAAACGCCATGAATAAACGTACAGAATGACTTCCACTCAACGGTATCTCTTAATTAGAATCTCTAATTTAAAAATATTAAATATTTAATTATATTTAAGAAAAAATAATTCGTTCATTTCAAACGTTTCAACGTAAACATCTTGTGCAAATTTACTTAATATCCAATGTGGAAATAATTTATTATTTATTTTTAAATCATTTTTATTTAATATATTACTTAATAACCTTCGGTTGTTAGCCATTTCATGTTATATGTGAACATAACGCTACAATTACATTATAAATATTTATCCAAACTATTTATACATCTTACATGAATAAAGATTCACATTTAATGAAGGTGGCGCTTGCGTCGTTTTTAATTTATTATGATGAATAAAGATGTTTAGTTAGTTATAATTAATAATAATAAATAAAACATTTAGTTATGCGACGTTTAAGTGTGTAACTATAAATCTTCGATTAATATTTTAAAAGATTATTCTTCATCTTTTAAAATAATATAATAATGCCGAAGATCGACAGTCAATTGACAGGTATATTTGCTTTTCTATTGTTTATTATTTATTTTATACATTAAATTACTAAGCAATATTTACTTCATTACAATAATTTAATACTAGTTAAGCCTCATAAAATGACCGATGGTCTTTCTGTCTGTTCTTGTCTTTTTATTCAATCATCATAATTACTAAACTCACTGTCGTAGTTCTCCAAATTAGTTAAGATGAATTGTTAGTGAAAGATGGGCATATATTAAGATTAATGTTAAGATACTTGTAAATTGTTGAGGCGTTTACTTTGTTATACATTTTAGTTCAATTTTAATAAATGAAACATTACATTGTTAATAAAGTAACAAAGTGTTTTATTTATTAAAATTAATATTAAGATTACGAAGGATAATATTTTGTACATTTTTCTGTATAAATCTGTTAATAAAAATTATTATAAATATTTTAAAGGATTTTTAAAGAAACGTTCCTTTTCTTCTTCCACATATTTTTTTTATATTTCCTTCTTTTCTTTATAAAATGTGAACAACAGTAAAATTAAACAAGGAAAATTTCTGGTAATGATCAATAAAATTCGATCAATCCCTTTTTCCAACTGCAAAAAAATACTAACACTCTAAGTTTTACAAACATTTATTGAAACAAAAAAACTTACAGTGTAAGTATTTTTTGCAATTGGAAAAAGGGATTTATTTATTTATTTATTTAACGGATGTCCATTTAAGTAGATATATACATGTCTTAAATCTAAATTGATCGAATTTTATTGATCAATTTTCCTTGATTAATTTCATTGTAATTTAAATAACTGCAAATGTGTGAATCATCTTTGTTTAATTTTATTTAATTTAAATGTGAATGATTTTAAAGAAAGATCTTATTGAATTTCGTTCAATATCAAGAATTTGTTTTACAAACTTACACTATTCTCTCATGACTTGCAAAACTGAAATAATATTGTATGAAATAAATATGAATAAATTATTAAAAAAAATAAATAAATTAAAGTTATTCAAACTAATCTGTGTTTTATTGGTTGATTTTTAATAATTTATTCATATTTATTTCATACAATATGAACTATTATATTATATTAAAATAATATTATTTAATAAATTTAATAAAATATACAACCAGCATTCATCTAAAGTATGGATAACTGGTGATGGCCACAAATCGTTGACGATACCGCGTGAAATTAGGCAATAGATGGCGCTTGCGTTATCTCCCAATTATTTTAGTTTTAGTTTCAGGTTAATAGGAAATTGAGGAAAGTCAAAAGAGAACAGTGGAAGTTTGTCAAGCAAATACTGGAGGTTGAAAGATCGACCCCCAGATAATTTCTGGTTCAGGAATCAAATGTATGCAGTCACAGTATATGAAATGAAGATGTGTGGATTCGGGATCGAAAGTTTTGTGATTAAAAGGAAGAAAATAGGAGATATGGAAAAAATGTTTAATACATTTTGAGAGGAATATACAATTAACATTAATATTCTAAACCTACATTTTATTTTCGCTGCTCTTTAATAACTTAAATTAAATAATATTGATCTGTATATACGATTTTTATAATATTTGACAATAATAGTCATACTGTCGAAACTTCAATATAATCAATAAACGGGATAAAAAAAATACAGTAATAGTTAAGGGAAGCCCGAAGTGGTTCAGGTAAAAAGTGGAAACAATCCACCTGATTGATCCAAATGAGAATATCTTTCGGGATAGGAGTGAAAATAAAAATGTTAGACACAGCTATTCTGTACAGCAATAGTTTCATTTAAATTAACAGAATGATATATTAATGTAATAAATTAAAACACTTCTAAACTTTGTTTTATATAACACTTTTTTTAATTTGTAACATTCAATCACTTTCAGATAAAGGCAAGTTGAATTTTCTGAAATTGCAGTTACAAGTGAAACTAAAATGTTTTACAGAACAAAGCTTAAAAGTTTTTTTTAATGTATAACGAAGTAAAAGCCTGCACAATAAAAAATAACAGTATAATAATTGTTTTGAAATTACTGAAAATTATACTTGAAAGTAGAATTACTTCGCATTTAACATTAATTTCCGCCGACAAAATCTTTTATTGCCGAAAAGAAAACTGTTAACACAACATTTTAACAACTTTAATGTTCGTACGTAATATTCTGTTTAAAATTTCGTTATAGGCTTTTAAAAGCATCGAAATACAAACAGCGGAACAGAATATAAACACGAAGAACGCTGGGAGAGTAATCCCGGAAAACACTCGGCAAAGAAAAAAGTGGATTTAATGGCGGGGATGCAATGAAACGACACGAGGAGAGGTTTCAAGCAGGCTTTGCTTGCGAAATCGATTTAAACATTAAAGTATTACTATTTGTTCTCTTTCGCACAGTATTACAAATACAAAATATATATATGTATAAAGAAAAAAGAGTATTCATTCACTTGGTCACAGTTATTTAAATAAATTTAATAAAAATGTTTTGAAAATAATTAATAATATTATTTCCACATTTAACTCTGTGATATTTTGACTTACGTTACGTAAGTACTTTAAACAAACGCACATTAAAACAACTGCTTCTCGGGCAAATACTTCTCCAGACATTGAATAACATAATGTAAATCTGCTGTTGCATATTAATAAAATATCGCATCATGAAACAAATTTTTGATCCGAGAAAAATTCAATTTAAATAAATAAAAAAGAACGTTACACAATATAAGGCCATCTATAGACACGTGTTTAATAATTTAACATCTTTAAATTAAGTAAGTCAGAGCTGTACTGACGGAGAATTGATTCCGATTTAGATTTGTTAATTACGGATAAAAAAATCCCCGGATAAAAAAATTGTTGCATGATGCAATATTTTATTAAATAAATCAAATAAAAATGATTTGAAAATTATTAATAAATTATTCTCACATTTAGCTCTGTGACTTTTGACTTACGTTACGTAAGTACGTTAAACAAATGCACATTAAAACAACTACTTCCCGGGCAAATACCCACGCCGGACATTGAATTACATAATGTACACCTGCTGTTGCACATCAATAAAATATTGCATAATGCAACAAATTTTGATCCAAGGAAAATGTAATGCAAAAACAACAAAAAGTACGCTATTTGATATAAGGCCACCTGCAGACACGTTTTTCGGGTCAAAATGTCACAGAAATAAATGTGAGAATAATTTATTACTTATTTTCAAATAATTTTTATTGAATTTAAGAAAATATATAAATTAAATAAAAATAATTTGAAAATAAATAATAAACTCTACTGCGACTTTTTAATTTACATTACGTAATTAAAGGCCATCTGCAGACACGTATTTCGGGATCTATCCCTCGTCAGTACAGCTCTGCTTTATATAATTTTAAAGATGTTAAATTTAAATTAATTGAATTAAGCGTACCGTCCTGGCTGCCCTCTCAGGTATATAAAATATATAAAGTAGGACAATTTAAACACGTTTTAATTTAAAGGATATTTAAGATAACTTTGTTTAAATATCCTTTAAATTAAATTAACATGTATAATGAAGTAGAAGCCTCAACCATCAAGAATTTAAACACGTTTTCTTCACTTTTTATTTAATTATCACTAAATGTACATTATCAATAGTGCAACTAGTAGAAAACATATTTTATATAAACTAATGGTGTTATTGTGTGCTAATTAATTAATTGAATTTATTTATTTGAACGATTCAGAGCGCTGTTTAAAGTTGTTCAAGCGAAATAAAAATGTTTTCTTGCATCGTTATGTAACAAGAATGAACTATGGATCCACCATTACATGTCTGAATCAAGATTGTCAGCTGAGTGGACAGCAGCTAGTGAAAATTGTCCAAAGGAATAAAAAACTGAAAAGTCGGCTGTCAAGATTATGGCATCCGAATTTTGAGATGCGCGTGGAATTTTATTCAACGATTATCCTGAGGATGGAAAATCTATTAATAGTGAATATTACATGACGTTATTCTCCTCTCAATAACGTCATGTAATATTCACTATTAACGTCCCCACGTGAAAATGAAAAAACTGTTGTTTCACCTGTCTCAAAATGAAAAGAATGTTTAAATTGGATGAATTACGTTTTGAATTACTTCCCCACCTACCGTACTCTACAAATTTGGCCTTTAGAGACTACTGCCTTTGTGCTGACATAAAAAAGATACATTAAATAAAAATGTTTTGAAAATAATTAATCATTTTCAAATCATTTTATTTAAATAACTGTGACCAAGTGAATAAATACTCTTTTCTATTAAAAAAAAAGGACCTCCGGGAAAATAAATTTTGTTAAAATACAGAAGTGATTGCCGAAATTGAGGATTATTTTAAGAACAAAGACAAATAATTATACATAAAAGGCTGTTATTCCTTACTTCACTTTTTATTTTGTTGGATGTATATATCTAGACACAATTATCAATAACAAAACAGTTGAGTTTGTTATTGATAATGAGCACACTGTGTCTCGAAATGTACATCTAACATAAAATAAGAAGTGTGTTCGAGTTAGACAAGGAATTTTTATTATTTCTCAAAAATTCCTGTCCTTGTGCCGAAAATAGTACAATGAAAAGGGGCGCATTTAATTTATGCGTGAACACGACTTTGGCCAGCGTGGATTGACCAGATGGGGTGCAGTTTACGGAATTAGCCAACGCCGGGTCAGGTACCCGGTCCCGTAATACATCCCGAGGAAGAGGAGAACATCTTCCCCCACTTTATTGTATATATATTTTCCTTGTAAATAGTTGTATTCTTCTGTATTCATTAAGCTTATAACTGTATAAGAGTGAAGTCGAAATAAAAAGCAAAGTGGTACAAAATTTATTTTATATCTTCCAACAACCAAATCCGAAAAGTCGTTACAATCGTCGCCTTACAAACGACACCGTCTTTCAAGACAACTCAACAAAATGAAGTAAGGAATAACCCCTCCCTCCCCTGAAAAACAAACCAAGTGTTTTAATCAAAGTCTATTAATTAAATATGTTTCACCACGGGTTAAGTGAGAAATTAATTCAAAATATATTTATTTTGTGATTAATCACATTAAAGTTAAAGGCATTAAAGTCAATGGAATTAATAAATCACTCTTGAAATAGAGTTGATGAATAAAGTGGGATCTCTAAAAAAATGTTTTCGTAGTTAGATCGGAGACTCATTGAGTGATGTCAATAGAAACGCTGTTGTTTATTCCTTACTTCACTTATTTATTTTCACTGTTAAATATATTTCGAACACAATGTGATTATTATCAAGAACAAACTGTTATTGTTGTTTATAATGATCACATTGTGTTCGAAATATCGCTATCAAATACCTTCATGGAAATTCAAACCATAATTTGTTATTTAAATAAAAATACTTGTCATTTCTCCTACTTATTTTTTATTTCAATAGATATATTTCGGAAACTATGTTTCCATCTTCAGAAGTTGAAGTTTTTATAAATATAAATATGTTGTTATGGTATACAACGCATAATTTGTTATTGAGTGATGTGTTATATACAGTTATATCATATAATTTTTGAATAAATAAATAATCAAATATATAATTTATATTTGTTAATTAGCAATGGACTTTCAGTCAAATTTTACTTCATATAATATTAAAATCGAATATGTTTTAACATTTAACATTTAGAATTTAGTACACTTAATTTTAAAACAGATTTTAAGAATTGAATCTAAACGTATCACATATTTACTGATGTAGTCTAATAACAACTAGAAAATGAAATTGTTTTAATGTGCATTTGTTTAAAGTACTTACGTAAGGTAAGTAAAAATGTCACAGAGATAAATGTGGAAATAATTTTGTTAATTATTTTCAAATAATTTTTATTGAATTTAAGAAAATATATAAATTAAATTAGAAAATGAAATTAGATTTAATTACAAAACAAGATATCTTTCATTTTTTATTTTATTTTTTGTTGAGAAGTTTTCTGAAGTAAACTTAACCAATATGATCGATCCCGTAGATTTTATTTGAATATTAACGTAATGGTAATGCACTTTAATCAATACACACAAGGCAGCGAAGGATTGGTGAAACAAATACATTAAATAATGGCGGTCGAACGAAATT
This sequence comes from Philonthus spinipes, assembly GCA_963082785.1. Classification (NCBI taxonomy): domain Eukaryota; kingdom Metazoa; phylum Arthropoda; class Insecta; order Coleoptera; family Staphylinidae; genus Philonthus; species Philonthus spinipes. The sequence goes on from OY720299.1 coordinate 23,508,983, forward strand.
AAGTAATTAAACTTGAAATTTATATATATAACATCTTTATTCGTGTCAATTTACAAAACTAAATATTATATATTTACAATACATATGTTTTAATATTACGAAATGACTATCGACCAGAGGTCTTTCCTGTCTTTGTCTTGTACTTATCGTTGTCTACTTACTCGTCATGATCGCTAGCGTTCTTGTCGAAATCCACATTATTTTATGAAATGAAGTGAAAAGTCGTAACTGTAGGGAATTTATATTTTGGGGTGATATTGGGGTTCCGGGGTATACATTATGTGTTTTGATTTTGATTTAAATTGAATTAATTTGGTTTAATTTAATTTAAATCGATTTAGTTTAATTTGATTTAATATAATTCATTTAATTTTACTGATTGTATTTGAATTAATTTATTTTAACATCTTTAAATTATGTAAGGCATAGCTGTACTGACGAGGCATAGATCCCGAAACACGTGTCTGCAGATGGCCTTATATTAAGTAACGTTCCTTTTGTTGTTTTTACATTAAATTTTTCTCGGATCAAAAAAAAATGTTGCATTATGCAATATTTTATTGATGTGAAACAGCAGGTGTTTATTATGTAATTCATTGTCTGGCGTGGGTATTTGCCCGGGAAGTAGTTGTTTTAATGTGCATTTGTTTAACGTACTTACGTAACATAAGTCATAAGTCACAGAGCTAAATGTGAAAATAATTTATTAATTATTTTCAAATCATTTTTATTTAATATATTATGTGTTTTATATACGGATTTGTGGCAAACTTTAAAGAAAGGTGTTGAAGACGGTCAGTGATGGGTTCGATGTTTGTTTTCTGATATAGGAGTGTGTTAGAAGTACTCTAAGGGCCGGTCGTTCCGCAACTTCCACGTTATGCAAAACAGAGGGACGGATATTACAATAAAGGATGGCAGCGTACTCAAGCAGTGGGCGACTATCATTTTATAAATATGAGCAGCTGTTTTAGAGAAAACTCCTTGACTTGCAATTTATTTTTTTAACCTATAATAATGTATAAGTCTGGAATTTATAAATTAAAGTGTACAGATTTTAAGAATGTGTAAATTTAACAACCTAGTCGTGAGTTTGAAATCAGATTGTAGAAGAATCGAAGATCTTTTAATTTAAAAAAAAACCTTTGTAACAAATCGAAACACAAGTTAGGCCGCGTTTATAGTCGAACAAAACGATGATAGATGCAGCTGCATTATACCTTAAAAATGGCTGTCTCAAGGTGTGATTTATTTAGCATATATAATAGTATTGACTTAAAGCCTAAATAGTCTGAAAGAAAGGTAGCTAAGTAAGTACGAAAACTTAATTTTTTGGCAATCGTGTCATGAGGGGTAACACATTGTGGATGTTTTATTTCTCTAAACTATACAAATTAAGGCTTCATCGACACTTTGAATTTGTTTGTAGAAAATGGCGTATATTTTAAAGGTTGTAAGAAGGTGATAATTGTTATTAAAATAGTATGTGAGAAATGATTATTTTTAAAAACATTAATAATATTTCAATGTCAGGACTACTTACATAAAGTAAGTCAAAATGTCGTAATAGCTAAATGGAAAAGAATTTATTAATAATTATTTTCAAATTCTTTTTATTTACTTTACAAATTAGAAAATGTTTCTGATTTGTTGTTGTTGTTGCAGGTCCCTCAGATTATAATCAAAGTAAAGGATGGGAAATCCCGTTGAGCTGTTGTAAGGAGCCACCGGTGAACGGCAGCAGCACGTGCACGCTGCACACGGACGGATGCAGCGAAAAGCTGCAGTCGTACCTCCGCAACACCGCCTCCCTGCTGGCGATACTGGGCTACTGCGTCCTCGCTTTCCTAAAACTATGCTTCCTGGGTATCCTGCGGTACGAGATCCGCGAGATGATACAGAAGATACGGATACTGCGGGCGGAACTAGAGCTTCCTGGGGTGAACGGCGCCGTGCCGGGGGCGATGCGCACCGAGAGCGCCGAGAGCGAGCGCGAAAGTCTTCTCATCCGGCCCGAGAGCGCCGCGCTGCTCTCTTCGCCGCCGCAGCAGACCAAGAACCCCAACGGGAACAACAACTACGAGATGCGGGAGTACAGGAGTCACGATAACATCTGACTAAAGTATCGGCTGGAGGGCATCTTCAGTCGCGGACGGTGGGGACGCGTGAAGAAGGGCCCCCTGGCTACTCCGCTCGACGAGATCTTCAAGAGGAAACCAGCCGGGGCCGCCCGACCTCCGCGACCCGCCCGAGACGAACCCTGCTGAACTGAACGATCCCGCACTCCCTCTCTCACACACACACCACCCGTGATCTATCTATAACTTTCTATAAAAAAACCTTTTGAAAAAATCCACAAAAAAAATACTACTAGCTTTACAGAGGAAATGTAGTTAGAGTAAAACTGCAGACACTCTCACCAAAGGAAACACCAAACTCTTCCAACACTAAACACATTTTCCTACATCACCACCCTCATCTTCACTCTTTCTCTCTCTGTCTTTCTCTTACTTACTTACTTACTAACTTACTTTCTTTCTTCAATACAACAAATCAGGTCGCTCACTCAAAAAACGCACTACTCCTGCGGAATTAAAAATTAAAATCATCATTTAACATACATACTTTTAATCGAACAAATACAAGAGTCATTTTATAATCTCGAAATTATATGAAATAATATACACAGAAAAAAAACCTATCAAAACTCTAATTCCTTAAGCACCACCTATATACCAAGTTGTCCTTAAGGAATCAGAGTCTTCATAGCTTTTTTTGTTTTTATTATTGATATTTCTTGAATACCTTGGTATGAACCATTACGTATTAGCTCCATGATGGAATTGAATTTTAAAAATATATTTTTTTTAATTTAAATTTTGATTACAATGAAAAATTACTTTATTCGCAATCTGTTCGATTTGTGTGTTTAAATTAAAAAAAAATATTTGAGAATTTATGATTTATGCATCACTTTTACAACGTCTTAAATTGTCGATGATTAAAATCCCTAGCTGTTGAAACAGGCCTACAGCTTTCGTAAAATTCACACACTAAATTTGGTCATATTAAAAATAAAAACAGGATTTTTGTTTTTAAGCTTATAAAATTTAGTCATATTAGAAAAATAGAGTCTATATTCTTGATTTTTTTAATACACTTCATAAGATTAAAAACGTAAGGACTATTTAAAAAAAACGCAGACTTTGTGTTCTTAATCTTATTAAATTTAGTCATATTAAAAAACAGACTTTATGTTAGGATCAAGATTTTTTAACAGGCTTTATTTTTTTTATCTTATTAAGTGTATTAATATTGATTGGTTTATTGTTATCAACCACCACTTTTTTGTGGTGATTATTTATTACAATTACATTTTTCGTAACGCAAACCAACGTTATGAAAATATATTTTGTAGGATTAAACCTAAACTGATACAAATTGGCATTATACAATATTTATTTAAATAAAATAAAACAGAAATGATTCACACATTTGCAGAAAATATATCTTAATCTTATTAAAATTAGTCATTAAAAAAAACATACTTTACGTTTTTGATTTTATTAATAAGCTTAATAAGATCAGATATATAAGGCCTGTTAAAAAACGGACTTTTTGTCCTTGATCTTATTAAATTTTGACATATTTAAAAACAGAACATAAGGTCTGTTTTGTACACCTCAGTGGCGCGCTGGTTAAGCGTCAGGCTAGTAAATTACGGGGGTTCCTGGTTCGATTCCAGGATTCGGCTGGTCGATTGAATGAATGGTGTGATATCGCCCAATTTGATATTAAAATCATTATAAAGGTTACTGAAACTCTACATCTCAAAAGGTATAAAGGGTCACTGAATATATATATATATAAAGGTTACTGGGTGAAATGGTTACAATATATCAGAATCGATACCCATATATGAGTGAAGAAAAATGTAGGTTTTTTTAACATGACCCAATAAAATAAAATTAAGGACATCAAGCCTGTTTTTTTTTAAATTATTCTTCTTGGTCCATTTTTTTAATAATTAATATTTTTTATACAAAAATTTGAAGATTTATAATTGGATCACTTATGATATGTCTTTCAGAGAAAATTAATTATTTTCCCAATAAAATTAAAGACATCAAGCCTGTTTTTTTAATATTCTTCTTGGTCCATTTTTTTTTAATAAATAATGTTTTTTATGCAAATATTTTAATATGTATAATTGGATCACTTATAGATAGTTTTTTTTTAATATTCTTGGTCCATTTTTTTAATAATAAATAATGTTTTGTATGCAAACATTTTAATAATAGGATCACTTATAGATATGTCTTTCAAAAAATTAATTGTTTTCCCAATGCAAAAAAATTAAGGACGTCAAGCCTGTTTTTTTTTAATATTATTCTTGGTCCATTTTATTTTTTACATAAATAATGTTTTTTTTATGCAAACATTTTAATATGTATAATTGGATCACTTATAGATAGATTTTTTTAATATTCTTGGTCCATTTTTTTTAATAATAAATAATGTTTTTTTATGCAAACATTTTAATATGTATAATTGGATCACGTATAGATAGATTTTTTTTAATATTCTTGGTCCATTTTTTTTTTTTTTTAATAATAAATAATGTTTTTTTATACAAACATTTTAATATGTATAATTGGATCATTTGTAGATAGATTTTTTTAATATTCTTGATCCATTTTTTTTTTAATAATATTTTTTTATAAAAGAATTTGAAGAAAATTAATTATTTTCGAATGATTTATTTTCTTTTAATTTAAATAAAGATCGATCAATAATGATGATTCAAAACTATATTATTAAACAGACACAATGGAGTAGTGCCAAAAAAATAAAACACAATCTACGATCGCATTTTGAATAAAAATCGACAGCCACACAAAACATAACAAAAAAACACACGCACCCACGGAACAACACACCAATTTACAAACAAAACAAACAAAAAAATACTCAGAGAGACTGAAACGATGGATTCCACACGAAACACTCTTACACACACACACACACGTAAACACACACAGAAAATTAAAAATCCATTCACCCAAATTCGAAAGAAGAAAAGACTTCCGAAATGAATAAACAAAAATGAAAGCGTGTAAATTAAGACTACTACGAATTTTTTGGTGAATCCCAGTGCCGCATCAGAGTGAATATATACAGTGTGTTTATATGAGCTTATTATAAAAAAATGATAGTGCCTCGCCAGTTAAAGTAAAACCTATTTAAGTGCTCTACATACGTTTTGATTGTATATATTATTGTGGGAGATGATCTTATTTTTCAAAAATGTTTCGGTTCTAGAGAAAAAAAAGTAAAAATTAAATAAACAAAAACTCAACTAAACCAAAAAAAAAAGAAAAGAAAAACATGAGACAAATGTAAATGGATGAGAACACTTACTTCGACGTTGTTGATGGAATTTTTTTGAGTGTGGTTTATGAGAGTGTGAATAATTGCAGCGATTTCTTTTGTGCGTTTCATGAAATTATTATAAATTGTTGTTTGATAATACGATTGCAAGAATATTAATTATTTAAAGAAATAATCTTTAATATTTTTTTTTATACCCTACACCTGAAAGGGTAGAAAGGGTCACTGAACGCTATATATACAGAGAGCTTTTTTATCAGTATACATTTCTCCTATGTATACTTGCAAAATACGCGAGTCAACTGTATGTGCTGTATGTGTGTTTAGTTGCCTATAACACGCAACTAAACATACATATGCCAATTAAACCAATCGTGCTAGACTTCAAATTATGTTCAATGCGTTTGACTCTCGTTTTTTTTTTTTTTTTTTTGCAGGTATACACTTCCTCTAATGTATACTGATAAAAATACCTCTCTGTATATCGAGCGCATAACAAAAATCGACGACGACGAAGTTGGCATTGGATATCTAAAGTCATGTCTGAACTAAAATCACGCGCGCACTCGCAAAGTACTGGTTGTCATGTTGACAAGTCAGTTGTCAATAACCCCTAATTAACCTACCAGCATTTCACGCATGTGATCTTAGTAAAGACATGACTCGAGACTTCCAACGCCAACTTCGACGTCGATATTTGCTATACGCTCGATATATTTATTCACCAAAAATGAATGAAGAGCATAAATATATATATAGATAATACGATGTTAATCACTGATCAATTTCTGGGCAGTGAAAAGAGACCTACAAAAGGCAGTTGGGTGAGTAAGGCAATATGGGGTAGTACAATAAGTCACCTAGGCTGCAGTGCATCCGGATCCGCAAGGAAAACGCCCCCCACATGAAAAAAACGGCTTTTGATTACCACAAAATGTTCCCTATTAATAATAGATAATAAAAATAAGGATTTATTTACATATTTAAAATAAATTAAAAGAAGCTTTAGATATAAAACTAAATGATTATCGGTGTTATTCTGATCAGAGCCTACTAAACATACAGGACGAAATGTCGGAGTGAGGAGGACTTCGAGATGCATACGTACACCTTCCCTTAGAGCGCCTGCTCATCTCGCGTACTGCTCTATTACAAGTAGTTTAAATTGTAATTATTTTATTCCGATGAAAATACAATTCCAAATGATTGTGAACCGGAGATATTCCTCTCTGGATGGTTCGTATGTGGACTCAGAGTAGACTCCGAGATTTAGAATTCTCCACTCCAATATTCCAGCCTATATATTTAGTAGACTCTGACTCGTTATTTATATCCTTTCATATTTTATATTTGAATTAAATCAAATAAAACGATTTACTAATTGTTAAGGCTTCTACTTTGTTATACATAGTTATTCGATTAATGAAAACACTTTTTTAAACTTTGTTTGTACAACTGAAATTTATTTAGTGACTATAGTTTCGACGTCATTAACGCGTTAATAAGGTCGAAACTATACGAATTGTATAGTATTGTATTCAGTTATACAAAGTTTAAAAAAGTGTTTTCATTAATCAAATAAAACGAATTCAAGAATAATTAATTTATTCAATTAAATAACTAGCTAATTATTTTCTCTTTAGCTAATGCAACTTTTTGACTTACGTTACGTAAGTATTTTAAAAAGAACAAACATCGATTGAACAAAAAATGAAGTTTTGCTATTGTGCTCGTATATGGGCTCTGAGATTTCGATTTGCCCACTCCAATATTCCGGCCTATATATTTAGTAGGCTCTGACACGTTATTTTTATATTTGATAACAAAACATTTTTTTTAATAGTTTTACCATTTGCAAAATATTGTTGCTTATAATATTAAGTGTGATTGTCAAAAAAAAAATACATAAAAACCTTTGTTGTGAAAAAAAAATCCGAACAATCCGATAATAAAATAATAATAATAATAATAAAATAGATTCTGTTTGGACTTGGCCAAGTCCGTCCAAACATATCATACCCGACAATAGTGGAGCAAAATGTCGAAATAATTTCTTTCAAAATAGAAATAATTTTGTTATTTTGTTTGTTTTTCTTTTTCATAAATATTTTTCACGATAAAAAATCATAATTTACTTTGTGGCACTTAAAACAAAGGTAAATAAGTGTATAATTGAACACCAAGTCAAACTTTCTTGTGTATATATGCATACAAATATAAAGTAAATCATCGAATAATCTAATTATGGTATATTTACCTCTTCATTAATTTTTTTTATATTCGTTATTTTTAATTTTGAACAAGTTTACCAATAAAATGCATAAAACGCGTAGAATCCGTTCAAGTAAGAGTTCATGAACAAAATTGACGAGCATTCTAAGTACAAGAAAACGCTTCAACGTTGCTCGGAAAATAAATTACTCGAACGAATCTCCGTATTTTTTTATTGTTTTTTTTTTTACTTCAACAACCGCCAGACGGCCTGTGATAATCGAAATGCGCAATCTCATTTATTTCAAAACAAAAATCATGTGTGGCCGGTTTCGTTTAATTTGCGTACCACCAGTGAGCCATAGAATAAGTAATCAAACTGAGGCGGTGGAACTGAAAGTGGATGTTTCCGGAACATTAAAGCAAAAATACTTCAGTTAGCTTTAATAAATCTAGCTTTAATACAGAAGAAAATACTTAAAAATATAGTAAAGCCCTACAACGTCTTAGTTGGATATTAAAAAAAATCATAACATAATTTGAACAGATATGAATATTAGCTCTGTTTTTTATATATATACAAACATCTTTATTGTGACATAAATTCAATATATGGTACAATATAATAGATTTATGGTTAATTAATGGTCAAATGGCTATCGATCGCAATTAATCGATATAAATTATTTAAACTGATTTTTTTTATGAGTTATTGTGAAATATTATATGAGATAATTGAAAGAATAGTTTCTTACTTCACTTTTTATTTGCTAGCACTCGAGTGCTACTCGAAATGTACATCTATTATTTAAAAAGCAATGAAGTAAGAAACAAATCTTTCAATTATCTCATTTACACTTCACATAACTCATTAAAATAATTTATATCTATTAATTATATATCAACGAATCACTGATTCGTCAATAAAATAAGAAGAAATAAGAATTAAGAAGGGCAGAAAGACCCCAGGTCGGTAGCCCGGACAGACAAACACAATATTTGTTTTCTTATTTAAATATAAATGTATATATACAATTATGTAATGATGTTGTCTGAATAAAGATGTTTGTATATATAAGAATTAAGATTATTATATATATTTTAAAAATATATTGAGAAAGTGTACTTTGTAATTAAAATGTAGGTATGTATATTTCCGCAACCAAAATAAAAGAAAAACGTGCAGTACAAGACACAGTACAGGAACATGAAATAAATTAATAAGTAGAATAAAATGTGCGACAGAAAAGTGAATCAAATAAAAAGAATTTGAAAATAATTAATTTTAATAAATTATAGACGACGAAAACGCCACATTTTGCCTAATTAACATTTCATTAAAAAACATAATTAATTTACTCAATTGAACAATTAATTTATTATTTTCTGACTGCAAAAATTACTTACACTGTGAATAATTTTTGCAGTTGGAAAAAGGGAGTTATCGAATTTTATTGACCATTGCCGGAAATTTTCGTTGTTTAATTTCATGGTAATTTAAATAACTGCAAATGTGCTTGACTTTGTTTCATTTTATGTAAAAACTATTAATCAACTGCCTGATGGCGAAATAATTGTAGCAGTGTTTCTATAATAAATAACAGTGAAATTAAAAAATGCTATTATGTTTTTATTTAATTGTCACTTTATTTAAATTAATTATTTCCTGTTTAGCTACTGCAATTATTACAGAAGAGTATATTGAAACTATAATACTAATAAAACAACAATCTCTATCAGTAAAAAACGAAAATACTTAGTTGCCAATACATTGAACTACACAATGAAAATTTTCTATTGCTAATTGTGTAATGCAATAATTTTTGCAAAGATCAAGAAACGTTACGTTATACAAAAATGCAGCAGCTATAGAAAAAATGATTAATTAATTATTCAATTGAGTAAATTAATTGTTTTTCAAATCTTTTTAATTGATAACTACAATAAAAGTAAAAAAATATTCTTTTTCTATCATTATTTTTACTCCTATAAAGATATTCTCATTTTGTTTGTTGTCCCAATTAGGTTGATTGTTTCAACTTTCGTCTCTTTTTACCTGGACCACTTCGGACTTCCTTTTTTTCTAGCATTATTATTTAAAAAGTGTTAAAGTACTATTTATTTCCGAGAATTTAACGCCATCGAAAACATCACTTTTCTTAGTTTATTATTGCTTATTTTAAACTCAAAAGAATTTGCATTACAAACTGTGTAGGCTTTCACGACCAGTGTGATTAGAAATTTTGACTTTCTGGCTATTAGACCAGGGTCTACGCGTCGTTCTTAGTTTATTATGAAAAATATAATACATTAAAATTCTATATGAATTATAATAAATAATTATAAAATATACCACCATATTTTTTATAAATATCGTAAATATGACATTTGTTGATAACTTTATTGTTTGCAATAATTTGTATCCAGTGATCTGGGCGTTAATGGGATAAAGTTTAAAATTGCGGTTTAGTAGAAAAAGACAGTTATAGAACAACATGGAAATACTCATTAATAAAAAAAAGTCTCCTGGAGACTCAGGATATAATTAAATATTTAGATATTTTTTAAATATAAAGAATTTAAAAATAATTAATAAATTATATTATTTTTAGCTACTGTATATATATTTATAATTTTTATCTGTAAAGTAGAAAGATTCCATTATGTTAATTTTTTAATGGTTAATTATTGCATATTTCACCAATTCATTGGTTATTGTATAAAATAAATATGAATGAATTTTTAAAAATCAACCAATAAAACACAAATTACATTGAATAACTTTAAATTCTCGACTAGTTTCAGGATTTTAGCTCATTTTCAAGAGAATTTAAAATTTATTTTATTAAAATTTCCGTGGATATTTTCATAAATAAGTATATTGATTTTTTTAATTTTAATTTAATTAAATTTAATTATATATAGAACATCTTTATTCAGACAATTACAATTACTTTAATATTATACATTTATATTTAATTGCTATATAATTATTTTTGTTAGTCTGTCTGGGCTATCGACCAACGGTCTTTCTGCTATAATTTAATTAATTCATTAGTTATTGTTAGAAAATTAAATTAAGGGTCATGAAGAAATTAATAAAAAAATAATAATAATCTTTATTGTCCAACAGATCTACCATAAAAGGACAAATATCAGAAAAAAAATATACAAATCAATTAATTAATAACTAAAAATGGTTCAATAACTACTGTAAGTATAATATATAAATGACGAATAGAAAGTTAATTGAATGACGAATTTATTGAAATCCTCGAAATTTTCATTACACACGTATTTACTACGAAAAAATATATTTAATAAAATATTCAACCACCATTCATCTACCGTATTGACTGATGGCCATTTCGGTCTTTCGGACCTCGTCAGACCAGTGTGTTCCGTCTGCAATGCTTTAATGAAGGCGGTTGAACGGATCTTGTTTGCGGTTAAAAACCTGATATCAATCATAATAAATGGAATACGACGCAAACGCCATCTTTTTCCTAATTTCATTTACCATCGTCAACGATTTAGGTCTATTTAGACAAAAGATAGCGCTTGCGTCGTATTCCGTTTATTACGAAAAATATAAAAAAATGCTAATTATTAGGACAGAAAGGCCTCTGGTCGATGGCCCAGACATTGTAATTATTTATATTGTGTTGTATTATCTGTATTAAAATGCATGTATATATAAAAATATTTTAAACTAGATAAATTGAACTGTGAAAATAATTTATTATTAAAAATTATAAACAAATTCTTGCGATTTTTTAAATCACTTTAATGCATATTAGAATATTGTCCATTAACCAGCACATCATATCTTTATTAACAGATATAAACAAAAATAATATACAAAAAAATAAAGAACGTTACAAAATTAAATATATAATTTATATCTGTTAATTGCCTATTGACCGATGATCTTTTCGACCCAGCATATCAATACAATAAGAACTAATGAATGCCAATAACTATATATCTATCTAGTTTCTACTAAACAGCACCTTCAAACACGAAAAATAATAACGCAAACAAAGGTACCGTTATTATTATAATCACAATTATTTTTTACGAACTTTTTTTTATGAATATTAAATACGAAAATATAAAATAAAAGAAATAAATGAGAAAAGAACATTTTATTCAGAATATTACAGAGATTTTCTATTGCATTTCATTTCATATCAAATACATGTCTTTAATGATAATAGAGGCTTCTACTTTGTTATACATTGTCTTACGTTTTAATAAAAAAAACACTGATTCACTTTGTTTGTATACCTATAATTTTATTTTAGTGAATCGCTATTTATTTATTTATTCTTTATTTACGGAATTCACGATTTTATATAATGAAGTACAGTAAGTATAATTAATAACAATAAATGATAGTAAACTATTATGAAAAAGAGGAAAAGCAAAATACAATTAACAATAATATATAAATACTAACATTAAACTAACTCAAAACTATAATTATCTCAAGTCAACAAGACAATTACTTTTGAAAAAAAAAGGTATTTATATTGTATGTATAAAATGATTGCAATCTCGAATACAGCAAACAAATAGATAATTGACTAAATTATGTATGTATATGTATGTAAGTGCAATGCAATAGCAAATATTAAAAAAAAGAAGGAAATAATCACACATTCGTTTTTTTTACAAACTGTAGTAACATTACAAATATTTAAGAGAAAACTTATAAATAAAAATTAATCAAAATGACTCAATTAAAATAAATATAAGAGATTAATTTAAAAACTGCAAAACAGTATTAATATTTAAAACGGGGCTTATATTAAAAAAATAAATTTATCTTTTTCTATTTAAAGGAGTTTATTTTGAAAATTTGAGAAATTTACTATAATTAATTTGAGTAATCCAATTAATACTTCAACGTTATTTCATTACTGCACAAAAGAAGAAAAGCGTAGTCTCAATCTCATCTGTTTTTTTTACGCAATAGTAAATTTTATTAAAAAAAATTCTTTAGTCTGCCTTAAGTAACTATAAAGGCGCCTTCTTATTCATATTAAATTTACCATTGCGTAAAAAAAACAGATGAATTGAGACTATGATTTTCTTCTCTTGAGCAGTAATGAAATAACGTTTAAGTATTAATTGAATTACTCAAATTAATTATAGTAAATTTCTCATATTCTCAAAAGAAACTCTTATTTAGGCATATTCTTCTCTTGTGTTGTAATTAATTATAGTAAATTTCTCATATTTTCAAAAGAAACTCTTATTTATGCATATTCTTCTCTTGTGTTGTAATGAAATAACGTTGAAATATTAATTGGATTACTCAAATTAATTATAGTAAATTTCTCATATTCAAGAAACAGAATTTTATTCAGATTGTGTTTATCTCCCTTATTTTATTTCTTGTGAATTTAAACGTATAGTAAATGCTGAAAAACATTACTCTTTTTTATTCACTTCATCATCCCCATCATTATTATTTGTTATGAACTGGAAAGAGTGTCAAACGCGGATTTCCAGCGTTCTTTTCTGATGCAAATCCCGAAATTGCGCCACCGGGGGAAAATTGCCTCCCCCGGTCGCTTAACATAAGCGGAAATCAATGAATCCGGTCCGCGCGATTTGCATTTTTTTTTTCTCTCGCTCCTTTTCTCAGTCGCTGGCTGAAAAACACGGAGGAAAACCCCGGAAAATCCACGTTCCACCGCCCGAAATAAAACAGGAACAAAAAATAACTAAGATGGAAAGAAAGAAAAAAAAACACGCAAGATAACACTAAGGGAAATATTTATTTTATTCTGGGCTTGAAATAAGCGGAGTACTAAAAAAGGACGAACCTAATCGGAAAATTATTTAACGGCGGGAAAGAATAGTGGGAATAAAAATGAAACGGTTCATTACTTGATTTGAAAAAGATGGAATTCTAAAACAAAACTAAAAATAAAAAAAACATAAACAAATAAAAAAATCCCATTTAATGATGTATTCAGCCAAAACTAAAAAAACATCAACAAATAAAAAATTCCCATTTAATGATATGTTCAGCCAAAACTAATTAAAAAACATCAACAAATAAAAAATCACATTTAATGAAGTGTTCAGCCAACATTCATCTAGCGTATGAATAACTAGCGATGGCCATTTCGGTTTTTCGAATCTCATAAGACCAGTGTGTTCCATGTGCAATGCCTTGATGAAGGCGGCTGAACGGATCTTCATGTTGCGGTTATATACCTGACATAAATCATAATAAATTAAAGACGACGCAAGCGCGTATTCTAGTAATAGTATGTTTCGCTTCATCTGGACCATCATCAACTTTTTGCGCCGTCTTTAATTTATTATGAAAATAAAAAATATTAATATTATTTTTAATTAAGTATTATTTAATATTATTGTTAAGGCTTCTACTTCATTATTCATCATAATTCGATTAATGAAACAGTTTTTATTAACACCAAGAATTATCTAAAAATTTTAAATAATTTGTTCCTAAAATCACTCAGACCTTACACCACACACTGGTAGAAAGGATAATGATTAAAAAAATCACTCATACACCTAAATTTAATTATACTCACCCATCCTAATATATATAAACGTATTTATTCTTTTTTTATTTTATTTTTGTTATCATATTGTCTATGATAACAAAAATTTACAATTTTTTTTTAACAATATGTACAGTTGTTTTAGTAGTCTGTTATGTGCTATCGATCATAATTAGTTCTGTCCATTCCTATCCTAATATTATCAATCATTTAATGAAATTGTCTTTTAAAGTAACAAAATATTGACCAAATTAATGAAACATTTCTAAAAAACTGTAAATTAAGTTTTAAAAAATTCGTTCATCCTATAATTTGATTTTCAATAAATATATTACAAGTTACAACAAAACAATCTTTTAATTCTTTGATTTAATTTTCAAGACAGTTCAACAGAATTAAATTTTAAAATTCAAAATGAATATACTCGACACCCAATACGGGTAAAAGAGGATAAGATTAAGAAAGAAAAAATGAATACGTAAATATTATTATTTTTAACAAATAAAAATTGTCTAATTTATTTCTATTTGTAGACTTTGTTAGATTTAGAAGAATTTAAATAAATAAAAACTGTATGCATTTATTTTTTTAAATTAATTATATACTCAAATTTAATAAAATTGTCTTTTAAATTAATTTAAAACAATTGCTAAAAACTGCAAGTTAAATTTAAAAAAATATTTGATTCTTTGATTTCATTGTTTATGTGTCTTTTTTAATATGTTTAATTTATTGTTTGTATATTTTACGCATATCGCTGGGAGATAATGATTAATTTTATTATCTGCATCAATTTATATATAATCGAGTCAACATAATTTTTGTTTTTTTATTAAAGCATCTGGGTTTACATATATATTTTTTACATTGTCATATTCCGTATTTACACTTGTATTTATAAACTTATTTTTAAATAATTGTTAAAGTTGTAAAAAGGTGATTACCGTAATAAAGTTATTATTATTATTTTCAATACACTTCAATAATAATAATAATATATTTATTTACGGTATCTCCTTTTTACAAAATATATGCAACAAAAATCAATATTACAACTAAATATATAAATGTATGTAAATGATATTCAAACTGAAATATAATTATAAATTGACAGTGAATAATAAATTGGTCATAACAAAAGTATTAATTCCGTTGATACCTACTTACATAAACGCACCATTTATGACAACAGTTGATTATTTTTTATAATTAAATTCCTATTTATTTATTCATTAACGGATCAATAATTTTACAACAGAAACAAAAACTAGAAGTAATATTACATCTATAATAATAATAATAATGTATTAAAATAAACTTACAAAATTAAAATAATAATGACAATGTAATATAAATATATATATATATATATATATACAGAGAGATTTTTTTATCAGTATACATGCAAAAAAAAACGCGAGTCAAACGCATTGAACCAATTAATATGTGTATATTTAGTTGCGTGTTATAGGCAACTAATAAACATGCACACATTAATCGGTTCAATGCGTTTGACTCACGTAGTTTGCAGGTATACATAAGGGAAATGTATACTGATAAAAAAAAGCTCTCTGTATATATATATACATACATATATATACATACACATACATACAGACACATACAAACACAGAATTAAATCTTAATACAAAAATTTAATACATAAATATTATTATAATATCATTGTTGGTGTGAAGTTTTTACTTTAAAATACATTTTTAACCAATTAATTAATTTTTTAAATCTTTAATTTTGAAGCAATATTATAACAGAAATTAAAATAAATTTATTAAACAATTTCGCCTAATATTTATATTTAATTCTGTTGAAGTGTATTGAAAATCATATAGGATAATCGAAGAATTTAAATCGCAATTCTTGACATATTTTCGTATAATCTATTAAATATTTTTTCATTATTTAAAAGACAATTTAATTAAATTCTAGTGTAACAGGATGTTTCAATTTCGAGTCTCACCATAGGGATTTCTCTTATAAAATGAAATAAATTTTTTACTTTTGCAATATTTCATGCTAATTAATATCCCATTGGAAAAACTGGCCTAGGTTTTCTTGTTTATAAAGAAACTGAAAAAAAAACTAAAAACTGCGATTCTTCTTTTTTATTTGTATCTCCGTTATTTGAGTTAATATTTGAAGCCAATGAAGACATTCTTATAGCACTTTCTTATGATCTAATCGAAGGCATATTCATTCTAGTAATAGCATGTTTCGCTTCATCTGGATTATCATCAATTTTCTTATTACTAATTTACACCATATTGATTTTTTTATCAGATGAAAATCCTCTATTTGTTTCTGATTATAATGATATAAAACATTATAAATTTATTGTAATCAATTACCACATCTGATCTAACTCCAACTCGGCAATGTTATTTAAAATCGTTAATTGTTGAGGCTTCTACTTTGTTATACATTGTAATTCAATTTTAATAAATGAAACACTTTTTTACTTTGTTCGTATAACTCGGATTGTTTGTATAATCCGAGTTATACAAACAAAGTAAAAAAGTGTTTCATTCATTAAAATTATTTAAAATCTCTTAAGTCCGAATTAAATAAGCGTGGCGAAGAGGGAGAAGCTAATTTAATGATAGAGTATATTCGAGGCGTTCCAACAATTATCGAACATAAAAACTACATTAAAAAAAACGAACTCCGACTAATTCTAATAAATCTAGTTTGGCAATAATAAATTAAAGACGATGCAAGCGCCACCTTTTGCCTAATTTCAAGTGGCATCGTCAATTATTTGAGTCTACAAGGTAGACGACGGAGAATCATTGTTTCGTCCACTAAAGAAAGACGAACTTGTACTCTTTATGAAAACGAAATTCACATTTAATTTAATGTAATTATAATTGTAATTTGGAAATGGAGATTCCGTTAATAAAGTAAATTGAAATAGTGTGAACTAGTTTGGCAACATTTTATTGAATCGTCCGTGGCTTAAACATAAAAATAAAACAATTTCACAATAGAGTATGCATAAATTTTGATGTTATTTCCATTACTGAATCGTAGTTAAAGAGTGATGTTCACAATGCGGAGTTATACTCTAACAATTATTGTATATTTAGAAAGGATCGAGCGGCCCGCAGGGGAGGAAGTGTTTTATTAGCTATTAATAATATATTTTGATCAATACAACTAAATCGATCAATAAGATCTATTGTTACAGATGAAACATCCTTCTTTGATAAAAAAAACAATATTTTTCCACCCCAAACGTCACTCAATGGCTGCACTAACTTTTTTGAGGCAATGGAAGAATACATTATGCAAAAGAATGTTACATTGGTTGGTAACTTCAACTTAAGACATTACGTAAAATACTTAAAACTTGGTGAACAAGACAATAGTCTTCGCACACTCTTGAACTTTCTATCCTTAAACAATATAAAACAATTCAATTCAATAAAATCCAAATCTGTTCTTTGTTATCACTGGAGAAGTACTCATTTATAAAAGTCATTGATTGTCAATATTTAATATTTAAATAAATCATTAAATTGTAAGAAGAGAACTGAATACAAAGGATGTACAAAAATATGTCGAAGAAAGGCAACTGGGATGGTGGGGACATATACAGAGGATGAAGAAAATAATTCCTGTAAAGCAAATATGGGAAGCAAGGACAACTACAAACAGAGGAAGAGAAAGGCCAATAGAAAACTGGGAGAACAGCATAACAAAGGCACTACAGGAAAGAGGAATAAACATAAGAGAAGCAGAAAAATGGCTAAGGACAGAAACAACTGGAGGAGAGTCATTAAGAAATAGACAATGAAGAAAAACCCCAACACCAATTGGTAAAAGGGGACATCCATTATATATATATATATATATATATATCATTAAATTTATTTTCACGCGTATTTTCATATATATATATATATATATAACATCTTTATTTCTGCAGACAATTTTATATACATTAAATTAACAAAATAATTCTTATACTATGTTATACGTTGTCCTTAGAAAACGGCTATCGACCATCGGTCTTTCTGCCTTGTTTTAATATTTTATAAGGAAAAAAAACAAATATTTAATACAATACTCCAATATTCCATTGAAATAAATACTTGGCTAGATATATAAAGTCAGATTTTTTGTTCACCAACCACACAAAATGGTGAATTTCCCTGCAGAGGCACACTTTCTGCAAGAAATGCAAGGTGCAGGAGTGACACAGTACAAGAAGTTGAAGGAACGTCACGCTGTCCAGGGCGTTACGATCGTAAACAGCAGGATTTCGATGGACAGACTAAGCCTATTTTTAGGAAGAAGGCAAAGACCACCAAAAAGATCATGCTGCGAAGTGCTGAGTGCAAACTCCGCAAACAGGTCATGTTTGGCATGATTTCTTAGTGTTAACAAATTTATTTTATGAAGATTTGTTAACACTAAAAAATCATGCCGGTAATGAAATTTAAAGTAATCAATGCCAACTCTAATCAAACGTATAGCTTTGTGAATGTAAAAAAAAGTTTTATTCAAGTAGTTAATTTAAAAAGAAATAACTTTTATGTGAACATAATTTTTCTAATCTTCTTTATGTTGGTTGTTGATTGTGGAGACTTTAATTATTTAAATAAAAATACTTGTCCTTTCTCCTACTTATTTTATTTTTAAATAAGTAGGAGAAAGGACAAGTATTTTTATTTAAATAATTATTTTTCTAAATTAAATAAAAATTATTTGAAAAAAATAATAAATTATTTCCACATTTAATTTATTTAAACCCAATGCCCTAAGGGGTAACAAGGGATAGCAGAAGAAGAATTTATTTAAATAATTGTGACCAAGAAAATAAATATTCTATTCCATTTATATTATTTTTCTAATCTCTATCGATAGCGCTGCAATACGATAAATGTATATTATCATTTTAAAAAGTGTTTTATTTAATAAATTCAAAATGTATAACCAAGTAAAAGCCTTAACAATCAACAATTTAGAAGTCCTTAAAATCTAAAATCTTATTTAAGAAATAATAATGTTTCTTTTTTTTTAATCAATTCAAGTAATGAATCGCATAAAATACTGATCTAATTAAAATAAACAATTCTTGTAACAAAATGTTTCATGAAACTCGTACATAATAATCAAAACGTCAAAATCCATTCATAATCATTTGAAAACGTGCAAAAAAGGAAATCGACTGTATCGGTCTCATCACATCAAAAAAAAAAAAATCACCACGCTCCTACTTCTTAATAAAAAAAAGAGGAATCTAAGGCTGCGTTTATAGTGGAGCTTACGATGCCAGCAAATTTTGAGTGCGCGCACACAGATATAATTATTTTTGTTTGCTAAATATAACGCAACTAATCTTTAATATTCAACATTGATTTAATGATATGTTACGATTGTTTGTATAACATAAAGCAGCCAATTTTTGAGATGCATCATCGGTGTAATAATATTTTATGTTTGCAAAACATAAAGCAGGCAATTTTTATCATTCAACATCAATGAAATGATATGTTTATATAATAAAAAGCAACTAGTTTCTAACCTTCAACATACGTGTAATATGTTATTTATTTATTTAATTAACGGAGGCCATTGCATACAGTAACATACATACATGATGAAATAGAATAATCAAATAATAAAATAATAGAATTAACACATTTTAAAAACAAACTATTTTGCGCTAAGTATACGCTGCAAAGAACTTACAGACTCTATAAACATGTCAAAGCCGGATACTTTTATAAATTCATTAGCATGCCTTAACATGCGTGTGATATCCGACTGCTTCGCATAATCTGTTCTGTGGAACTGTGTTTGTTAGCATAATACAAAGCAACCATAATCACTGAATAAACTCTTACTATGTTTTTTTACAACAATTATTTATTGTATGTATCCATAAATAAATACATAAATTCACGGCATAAATTATTAATGGATACGTACAATAAATAATTGTGGTAAAAAAAACACAATAACTGTTTAATTTAGTGATTATACTAGATATAGGCAAAGTCGATCTCTTTGATCTTTTTCGTTACTGCAAAATTAACTAGATGGCAATTTTATTAATGCAACATATTCTATTACCATCAAAAACTCTTACCTATTTATTGAAAAACATTAAATTGATGTTATTTAGTCGTTTATTTATAAATACTCAATTACTAATATTACTCAATTTTGTCGATCGAGTAATATTGGTAGTCGAGTATTTCTAAACGAGCAATTTTAAATAAATAAATCTTTATTGACAAAGTAAAAATACAAAATAATAAAGAGAAACAAAAAAAGAAAAAAAACTACCAATAAAAGTTAATCCGAAGCAAATGTTTAAACAATATATCGAGCGTATAACAAAAATCGACGACTAAGTTGGCATTGGAAATCTAAAGTCATGTCTGAACTAAAATTACACGTGCACGCGTAAAGTACTGGTTGTCGTGTTAACATTGTTTAACCGCAACCAGCATTCCACGCTTGTGATCTTAGTACAGACATGACTTCAGACTTCAAACGCCAACTTCGACGTCGATTTTTGTTATACGCTCGATATGTTTAAATATATCGACTTTAAATAAATAAAGTCAGTAAGTAACATTAAATTAATTTGAATACAACGAATTTCCACGTAGTTACGATCGTAACCTCCTTTGAGTAAATAAATAAATAAATACATAATGTATTTATAGAATTTTACGTGTGCGCGCATCTATAATCATTCTCTTTCTATGTATGACATGTATGACACATCTAGCAATACATAATGGGAGAACACTATAAACGCAGCCTAACACCGCGAAAACCCCACCCCGAAAACCACCGGGATAAAACTTCAAAAAAAAAAAATAAGCAACGAGTTCTTTTGTATATAGTTCAGGCCCGAATGTAAATACATTTAAAATTAGGGATTCCTTTTCTTTTTTCTAAAAACGACAAAACACAAAAAAAAACTACGAGTTTATCCCGGCGGGCGCTTTTATATTCCTGTGTTTGTTTTGAATATTTTTCGGGGCGGGGTGTTTTTTGTTTTCGCTTTCGATAATAGCGAATAAAAAAATGATTTACTTGAAAGTAACAGAGGAGGAGAAGGAGTGGAAAGAGAAAGACGTGCAAGTTGAGGGGGAGAAATGATTGCCTGCGATAAATGTGACCAATATTTACTATAACTACTAAGTTTACGCTTCCCGATATCTAAAAGAAAAATAAATGAATAAATAAATAAATAAAATGAAGAAAAAAAAAATAAATACATGAGAATAAAAAAAATAAGTAAAGTAGTGTTAGTAGCAAAATCTAGTGACTGTTATTATAAATGAGAAGAGCCGCTATCCAATGTTAAAATGCTGTATATATTAATATTTAATAAAGTGTATTGTTAGAAAAATTATATTTTATGGTTTTATTTATATTATTGTAATATTTATGTTATTGATTTAAACCGATCCAATCCTTGAGCCCCGAATTTTCAGAAAAGGTGCGACAATCTTCAGGACTATTTCGACGGCTTCGTGAGAAGAATTCAATATTTTTATTGTTACAATTTCTACTACAAATCAATAAATGAACTATTATTGATTTGTAGTAGAAATTGTAACCATAAAAATATTGAATTCTTCTCTTCTTACAATTTCTACTACAAATCAATAAATGAACTATTATTGATTTGTAGTAGAAATTGTAACCATAAAAATATTGAATTCTTCTCACGAAGCCGTTGAAATAGTCACATCAATAGGTAAAAAAATATTTATTTCAACTACTCCTCAGCTTCCTCGTTTCTTTGTAGTCATGTTCAATAAATTTCTTGGTTACTCCGGATATACAGACATTTTGTTATCACATCTTATATTTTATTTGGGAAAGTTATCAAATTTGACTTAATCAAATTTTGTTCTTAGAACTAATTTTACTGTTTAATACCTCGTATATTAGTAATTAACAACCTCAACACCCAATTACCCGTATTGGGTGTTGATGTTGTTAAGAGGATAAGATTAAGAAAGAAAGATATTAGTAATTAATCAATTTAGTATTATTTCCCTGAGATATAATATATATTATAATATTGTACAGTTTTCTTATGTGTGAGATGCTGGTAAAATATGTGTGTGAAGCTGGCAATAATTCCAGCAATGACCCGGCGCTTCCACCATTTTTTTCTTAAATAATTTAAATAATATTTTTTACAATAAATCAGCGACTAAAGGTAAACATTTTATAACCATTTAAGTAAAAGAAACAAAATCTATAAAACGCAATAAGACAAAATTTTATAATTGCATCCTAATCAAATTAATGGTGAATTAAAAAATCGCAAAAGTCAAATTTTTAAAATGTTTTTCTTAAAAGTGCACTAATTTAGATTCAATTTTCTTTCACTAAATGTTTATACAATTATTATAAAATACATTTTCAATGTCAAAATGTTTACATTCTTATTAGTTTAATTTCTATGGGGTTTATTGCCAGCTCCCACATTTTCCTCTTTCGGGGACATTTTCAAATAATCATATTTTCAAATTCGATACTTTAAATTCAACTCTCTTTTCTAGAGTTTAAACTATTCCTAATGAACAAATATCACTTGTCAAAGGCTTTATTTTATACTTTCTTAAATTGTTATTACACATTTTGTTGGGTCTCACCAACCGCTTTAAAGGTGTAAATTTCAAAATGGTATATTTAAATTCAATTTTCTTAAAAATTATAATAACACAATCATCAGATGACAATACTTAGCTGTCAGAATGTTTACATTCGTTTTGGTTAATTTGTTATTGCTAGGAAAACGCGCTGCCACCATCAGGGTGCATATCTCAATAATCCATCACGATGGTTTCGACCGTTACTACGTGGTAATCCATATTCAATTCAATGAAAATAATTATTATGTTTTTTTATAATAAAAAGTGGCAAAAAATTTTCATTGAATTCAATAATCCAGTTTTGAGAAATAACATTTCAGGAATAACCCGGCGATTTTAAAGATGATTTTAAAGAACACATCTCTCATGTGTGCAATAAGTCTTTAAAAGTGTTGGGTTTTATTAATCGTCATAGTAGGCATTTCAAAAATTCAACTTTTAAAAATATTATATTTGTCTCTGTCCCTTTACAAACAGTGCCATCCACCAGATTGAGATGGTACAGGGAAAGTTTCTGAAGTTGATGTTTTTTTCGAATGGGAAAAAGATTGCTAGAGTTCAGCCATAGCGAAATGTTTGCAATCCTTAATTTACATTCCTTGGGCGAAAGAAGAGCCTTTCTTGACCTTTCTTTTTTATTTAAGTTAGTAAATGGGTTTGTGAATTGCAGTGAATTGGTGGGAGCGTTGGATTTTAACATACCTCGGAGTATTCATTCCAGACAACGACCAATATTTCGCATTAGTTTTCACACCACAAAATATGGTATGTATAACCATATTGATCATATGATGAGGTATGCGAACGATTAGTCTACCAATTCTAACTTTATGCTCTTCACTTCTTCATTTGCAGTTTTCACAGCCCATTTACGCCGCATGGATATTTCCCATCTCATTCATATTACATAATTTTTTATCTATATTTATTTATTATTACTTGAAGATAGGAATAAGCCGGTTGCATTTTGTTTTCATAATGAACTGTTTGGGATTGATAAATAAGTATTTTGATGCGTATTATTGTTATTTTGTATTTTGTCGTAATTTGTGATTGGTAATTTGCCTTTTTTATACATATGTTTTGTAATCTTTTTAGAGTGTCACACTTTTCTTATAAAATTTTTAATATGTAATTATAATTGTAATTTGGAAATGGAGATTCCGTTAATAAAGTAAATTGAAATTGATTCCACCAATATTGAAAAAATTATATAACTAATTATTTTGACAAAAAAATAACAATAATTTCAAAGCTTTTACAAAGTATCCGTTTGAAAATTGCATAGTCTACAAATTGCCATAAGTTGCTTCAATGTATATTTTTCTATCAACTTAAACACAAACTTTACAGAAAAATAGATGTTAGTATAATGGCAGATAGTCTGGAAACATGTTTTTATTTAAATACGCCATTCTGAAATTTTCAACAGAAAGATGTTTATTATCAATGTAGAAAATTTTACTATTGATATTTTTATTAATACTCCTCATGGGATTAGCCATAAGGAGTATTACGTACACCTCACACTGAAAAGTAAAGAGGAACATATAACGATGTTATATAAGACTAAATAAATAAAAATAAAAATACGTAACTTTGATTCCAATATAACTCCTAAGAACTAGGTATATACAGTTGCAAAGAAAAATTATGTTTTTAGAGAGAGAGGGAGCAATATCTTTATTATCAGACTTGCACAGAGTATTATAAACATACAGGATGTCTCGCCGAAAAGTCACAATATATTCTTTTTAATGAAAATATTTTCAAGATTCTAACACTACCGGTTATACCGAAAGGCGATACCTACATACTTATTTTTAATAGGTGTTCCTGTCCTATGATTTTATATTTCGCCTTATTTAAATGAACAATATTTTTATAATCTGCGTAATTCGTACGTTTATTTTAGGATTGCGCCTTTCTTATGCCGACTGATTTTCGTTTTATCGTAGTATCACCTGCCTATAATATTATGACGGTTTGGAGAACACTGATACAAAATATAAAAAATCAAATTATAATAGCATAATATTCGGTAGAAGCCTAAAATTGGTAGTACATTTTTTTTGTTATTAAAAACTCCCTATTGAGGGGTGTTTTTTATAATAACTGTTAGACGTAGGAGCTGATTTTTCAACGTATGTTTTCATCTATGAAAACAATCTATATAGACTTTACAATTTCTTGTTTTCACTTAAATAACAAAACTCTCAATTAAGAAAATTCTAGGCTTAAGCCTAATATTTATCTAATTTTCTGTAATGTATATATATATATATGACATTACAGAAAACAGACATTACATTAGCTTATATATACATTTACATTTACTTAACAAGAATAAATATTGTGTTAGTCTGTCCGGGCTATCGACCTGGGGTCTTTCTGCACTCTGTAATGTATATTTTTTTTAATATTTGTTGTTACTTAGCAATGACAAAAATACTGTCTGAACTTGAATTGTAAAAACACATTAAATATAATTCTTGGATCTTGGAGGCGTTCACTTCGTGGTACATTTTCAATTTTAATATAAAGAAAACACTTAACTTTTTTATACCACTTTCATTTTACTTTAGTGATTAGTTTCGATTATACGGTAATCATTATCAAACTAAGTACTTAAAAAACGGGTTGTACAGGTATATATAGTACATCTAAAGTGTTTAGAAGAGGGGGGTCTACATCAGGTCAGAAATTGTATTAATTCTTGGATCCTAGAGGCGTTCACTTCATTCGACTTATTCGATGACTATATCCGCAGCAGAGTCAGTAAGATCAACCATAAGAACACTCAAAAGAAGAAATTGGAAAAACTTCTAATACGACAACAACAGCAACAACACCCACTTCAACCGCAACAACAAAACAACGTCGGCAGTGCATTAGAAGGTACTGTAATAAGCAGTCTTTATTCCTTTAAAAATATACATAGAAAAACATATACTTAGTATAGGAACTAGCGTCAAAGGAAACATATAATATTTGATGATGAGTTATACAAATTCTTCTAAATTGTATGGTTCTATTAATAATAGTGCTTTAATTAGTTTATTCTTGAAACTGTTAATATTATTTTCCATTTTTAGGTTAGATGGCAAAAAATTATAAAATTTCATACATCTGTATTCGGGACTTTTTTCTGTAAAAGAATACTTATTGATAGGGTATACAAAATTTTGTTTATGTCGAGTAAAGTGCTCATGCGACATTTTGTTTTTCGAAAATAAATGCTGTTGTTTCCAAATGAATAACAAACATTCCAGTATATATATTGCAATTACTGTAAGTATGCCATTTTTTGAAAACAATGTTCTACATGAAGTTGTTGTTTTGACCCCTAACATCGCTCTAATAGTACGTTTTTGTATGACGAAAATTTTATTAAGCTGTGTTGAGCTACCCCAATGAAATATCCCGTATCGAATATGGCTTTCAAAGTTTGCATGGTATGTCATTTTTAAGATGTCAAAATCAACAGTCCATTATAATAGACTTATTAACAAAATATACATAGAATTCACACAAAAAGAGAACTCAATATTAATGTTAGGGCCAAAATATGCACCACATTTCAATGTCTCCTCTTTTAAAGAAACGCTAGTAGTCGGAAATAGCATCAATAAACACAAATATATCTCCAATTGACAAATCAAAAATAGCCAAACTAATAAAACAAACAGAAAACATTTCAGACTCCGACATAAAAAGAATCAAACCAATTAACAAAAAAGTTAAAAATAATAATTTAATAATAACAAAAGCCGATAAAGGCAACTCAATAGTCATTAAAAAAAAAGAATATATTAAAACAGTAGATAACTTTATTAACACATCTAATATTAAAGAAATTAAGAAAGACCCTACCAACCAATTAATAAATAAATTAAAATCCATTTTTAACAATAACTCCTTATTTCCAGATAATAAAACAAGATATCTGTTTCCTATGAATCCCAGAACCCCAAGGCTATATGGTTTTATTAAAATTCATAAACCTAACAACCCCATCCGTCCTGTAGTCTCATACATAAACTCCCCAGCCCGCAAAATATCAATTGAACTTAACTCTATTTTTAAAACTTTACTGATCCCCAATCCATTAAAAACCCTGTAGAGCTAGCCAATAACCTTAAAATTTTAACCATTCCTAACAGCTGCAAATTAGTATCATTCGATGTGTCAAATATGTTTGCGAAAATACCCCCTGAAGAGTGCATGCAACTAATAAGAGAACATTTATATCAAAACAATGTCAACCCAATAGTCAAATCAGTTTTTATCGATCTAATCGATTTAATTTTAAACCATAACTATTTTTCATTCAATAATTAAGTTTATATACAGAGAAAAGGCCTGGCAATGGGTTCACCCCTAAACCCGTTGTTAGCCGACATTTTTATGAATAACATCACTAACAAAATATTAAAATCACACCAAGACAAAAAACACATCAAATGGTGGTATAGATACGTAGATGATATTCTTGTATGTAAGGTACTGATAGGCAAATTAACCAGTTTTTAACATTTCTTAATTCCCTACACCCATCCATTAAGTTTACAGTAGAAGCAGAATGTAATAACAAAATTAACTTTTTAGATCTAACACTAACTAAAGCTAACAACAAACTTTCATTTACGAAATGTAAATAATATAACTTAGTTCCATGATAATAACAGATTAATGACATGGCATTTGTTTATGATAAAATTTTGAATGAAAGCTTGATGAATCTGAAACAGACATTTCAATTTTCAATAATGAGAATTTTTAAAATCCAAACGTTTCGACCATTCTATGCAATTTACTGAAATTTTGTAGAACATTACATAAAATCTTTATTTCTATTTTCTGTTATTGCCACGAATTTATTTCATTGTTTTTTTTTGCGAGAATCTATCACAAAATCGTTCCAATTAAATATTAAAATTGTATTATAGATAGTTTTAATACAGAGTTGGTCTTTCAGGAAAATGTACCCCAAATTTATCACACGATTCTCACTATTCATAGTTTTTCACAATATATCACCTGTTACTAGAATATGCTTCGAATGAATTTTATTAAATTGAACATTGGGCAATGAAATTAAATCTGTATATCATTAATTTTTTCCCATTTATCACTTCATATTTTTCTTTTTAGAATGATGGTCAAGCATTAACATATTATAGTCTTTTAGAATGGTGGTCAACCATTATCATATTATAGTTAAAAAGGAAGAGACTTTAATTTAACAATTTTTCAATTGATTAATCCGTTTTTGCTGGATGTTTATCTCTCAAAATTGAGTGGAACAATATCTGAAATATTATCAACATTAATGGAATAATATTGAAGTCATTTTCTTTTAATTTTGTAGATGTAAGTGTAAAACAAAACTAAGTAAAATAATGTTTTAAAACCCAATATGGAAATCTAAATGAAACGATCGGAGTTCTGTCTCTATCAACCGTTGTTTGGAATCGCTCCATCTTCGTTTTGAGTAACTATCGACATGATCAACTGAACTAGAATCCTGTTTCAATATAGCATTGCTGAGAAACCACCTAATGGAGCGTACTGCAGTTTGGGTAAGGTGGTCAAGTATTAGCATATTGCCGCCAAAAAGTAAGTGGCTTTTTAATTAAATTTAATTTTTTCTCTGGAAGCTTATTTCTTAAAATTCAATATAAAAAAACATATGTATCAATGTTTACGAAATGATATAAAGTCCTTTTCTTCTAATTTTGTAGATGCTAGTGTGAAACAAAACTGAATGAGTTTTTTAATTAATATAGTACTACCAAGAAACAGTCAGAAGAAGATTTATTACTAGGACAAAGCAGAAGTGGGCGTACTTTTATTTAACATTTAGATAATCATTGTTTTTTATTAAATGCGTTTTAATTAATGCTTTCGGTTTATATATTTATTATTCTTACCTTTATTTCAGTAGCGTTTGTCGTTACACATCTGTCCAGAATTGATCCACCAATGACCACCTGAAATAAAAAGAAACGGTTTAATCTAAAAATATAAACATATACGTTCCATTATTTATGATAAACAGACAAAAGCTGCATTTAAAAAAAATATATATTTACACTTTTTATTTACGAAATATTACTATAAAAATGTATTCAGTTACTTACATACAAGGTAAATAAATGTATAGATACAAACATATTTATTCAGACAGTAGAATTACAATTCTTTACAAATATTTATATTTACAATACATATTGATGGGTTAGTAGTCTGTCATGAGCTATCTGCCCTGAGGATGATTATTTTAATAAATTAACAATAGCTCTGTCATGAGATCGGAGGTCTTTCTGTCCATTTGATTTGATATACACAAACATCTTTATTCAGACAATATGACAATAAATTTTTACAAAATCTATTTTAACAATATGTACAATTATGTTAGTAGTCTGTCGTGGGCTATTGACCATAGGTCGTTCAGCCTAAATGTATAGATTATTGTAGAAATTGGAAAATGTGTAGAAGTGATTATACAAATCACAGACGTATCCACAGGGGAGTGAAAGGGGTAACCTACATTTAGTACCTTGATCTGACTATTCAAACAGGTAAAATGAAGCTGAAGCTACTATCACTGGCGTATTCTATAAAACCTATATCTATCTAATCTCTTTTATAAAATGACGTATCCCCGAAATTTAAAATTGGTGAAATCTTTTAAAGTAAAAAAATATGTTGAAGAATCTTTATCGCATTTTATAGATAATGTTAGTTTCGAATTGATAATTTGCAAACGTTTTTAATTTATTGTTAATTTTTGTCAAAAAATAATTATTTAAATATGGTGGATGCGCCGGGTCAATGTTGAAATTACACTCATAAAACTGTAACAACATTGCTTCTAAGACCAAAACTTAATTAAGTTAAAGTATGGAAATTGTCAAATGAAACAAGGTATTTTGAAAAAAATCTTTATATCAACAGTAAACGACACAAATTTCTATGAATCTCTATAATTCAGGAGTTTTTAGAGGAGAGATTGTAAAAATTTCATCATTGACCAATGCAATTTTCTTTTAGATGGTTTAAAGAAGCATCGAAGGTGAATGTCTTCATATATACACACCCTCATTCAGACCATAAAAATAATACAAAAATTATAGCATAAACGTTTACAATACATTTAGGTGTTAGTCCGTTTGAGCTATCGATAGCCCTTGTCTTTATATTTTTACATTTGTGAGTTCTAAAGTTTCAGTGTCATATCCCCAAGGAGATTGACTCATCTATAACAGTAGCGTATCTACTGATATAGATGATTAACGAATTGGGAGAATGAAAATATAAAGAATGTCGCAAGATTTTATTTAGATTCTAAAAAAATAGAGAAAGGAAGAGAAAACTGGATTAATTGAAGTGGGAAGGGGAAAAAATAATTAAAGTTGAAGAGCTTAAATACTCGAATTTCATATTTCGAAGCACCGCTTATATCGCCCTTGTCCTTCTCCTTCAACCAATTTTTGTGTAATTTTAATCAGTTGGTATTTCAACTAACAAGAAATACACCTCGGAAAAACTTCATTGGTTACGTCATCATTGCGCACTTTAATTATAATTATTTAATGGCTTGAAATAAATGAAATAAACTAGCAGAGACTGAGACAGATTTCGATCAGTCTCTACCAGCTTATTTCAGTCAATCATTTTTTTAGTGTGTTGTTGTTTTTCAGCATAATTATTATTACAAAATTCGATCCATAATTGAATATCGATATAATCTAATAATATTATATCCCACGAACCAATTCAAGAAAAAATAAGGCTATTATTTATTTTTCTTCTACCTAACACTACCAAATCACGACCTTCCTGAAATATAAAGAGATATTATCGGGAATGTCATTTTTTTTTTTTTTGTTAATTAAATGAAATAAATAAAACATCGTGTCCTTTCACCTGCTTGTTTTATTTCATGATTTACTTATAATTCGGCGAAACGGTTTTCTGGGAGGTGTGCATAAACGCACAAGCATGTATAAGCCACGTTATACCCCTAATTCCTTTGAGATAACAAAAAATCAATCCTCAGCATAGCTAACTCACTAGTATACCCTGACGGTTCTGTTAGCTAGTGCATTGCCAATACAGTCACACATACAACACAGTCACATATTAAGCACATTTCTAAACTTGCAATTAGTATCCACAAAAACATCTGGAGTGTACTCATGTGTGTCCATTGATCTTTCAACTCTGCTCACATTATGTCGGACAGAGTCTGCTGATCTTTCTTTGGTGTATACATGTTGGACATGCATGAGTGGATTAGCTACAAGAGTTATGAATTTCTCACAAAGCTTCTCCAATGTTTTTAATAAAAACAATAAAGGAGATTGGTCGGTATGCGTTTTAGACAGTGCAGTCTGCTCTCCTAAGATTAGGAATGAAGACAACCCTGCCTTTTGTCCAAGCCTTTAGGACGTACCCTAGTACTAAATTGAATCAAAACAGCGTTATTATCTGCATCTTTTGTCAGCAGAGCAAGAAAGATGTCTTTAGATGTAGGCGCTTTGAAATCGGAAAAGCTATTAACTGCCATCGACGTATTTTATTTATTTATCACAGGATTAATCATCTCCCAATTCGGAGCTGTCTCTAGTGTGATTGTAGTTTCTTCACTGTTTAGCGTTTCTTCAATAGTGCAACCTACTTTCTGGTGCTAAAGAGAAATCGCAGACTTTCTTGTAGGTCGGCAATATAGGTGTGATCCCTTTTTTAAACTGATTATCTTGTAAAAGTAATTTCTTGAGTCTACTAACTTCCTGGTCATCCTGATTGTTGATTATCCTGTAAGAGTAATTTCTCGACTCTACTAACTTCCTGGGCATCCTGATTGTTGATGATCTTGCGAGAATAATTTCTTGAATCTACTAACTTCTTGGGCATCCTGATTGTTGATGATCCCGTGAAAGTAATTTCTTGAGTCTACTAATTTGCTGAGTAACCTGATTATTGATGATCCGATGAGCGTATGTTTTAAGTCCACTAACCTCCCAGGCATCCTCTAAACTCTCGCTGAAGACGCGTGAGGAGGACCTCCGGCATTGTCTTATGAGTCTTTTATAATCTTTAAGACAGTTCTTGTGTAGGGCTGAACCAGAGTTCAATCTTGAGCACTTAGCTGTATTGTATCTTATCATCTTATCTTTATCTCTTTCTTGAGGAAGTCGAGAAGGTTTATACGCTTTAAGTATTCGTACCTGCACTTCCCTTGTAAGAAAGTTTAGGCTGATGCAGTCGTTACGGCATTCTGGTTTATTGTCCTGCAAGCCCTTTTGAAAGTGCCTAACCTAGGTGTCCTTATCCGTATATCTCGGATTTCTAAAAGGCTTGCAATGACGATATTCCCATGTCGACTGGAAAGTGATGATTTTGTTATTATATATACAAACTTAAACCCACACTACTGGAGGTAGAATATAGTTTTCGAAATATATATTTAGTGAAATATAACAATTAATTATAATAAATCTTTATTTCTCAACAGATACATAGTTCTAATAACAGGGAAATATTTCAAATATAAAAACTTAAATATAAACATGAAGTAAGTATACATAAAATGAACAAAAATATAATGTTACATTTAAGCGATATTTAGAATTTTGTGGGTACTAGAATATATGTAATAGTGTTTGTGAAAAAAAGGTTTGAAAATAATTAATAAATTATTTCCACATTTAGCTCTGTGACATTTTAACCTACTTTAAACAAACATATTTATGTAGTTCTGAATATTGGCGTGATTTCGGAGCATTTTATTAATTGGTGAACTCAAATAAAAATTGTAAAATTGCTGTTACATTTGGACGTGTTACACTTAGGAGAAAGGACAAGAATTTTATTTAATTATTTAAACAATTTTGACGACCATCTGACAGAAGATTTAGTTAACGAAAAAAAAAAATATATGAAAGGGCAGGGTGGTTTTCTAAAAAAATATATTAAAAGGTTTTTTGTTTATGATTAAAATATTGAAAGTCAACACGGCTTAAATTTACGTTTGCTTTCAACTTAACTATATTTCGCGGTGAATGAAGCAGAAGTCCACTGAGCCGTTACGCCCGAAACTTTTCGGGCGCGCTCCAATAACCCGCGCAAACAACTCCCCCGTCCCCACGAAAAATCTTACCCGTTCTTAGTTTGTTGAACTTTTACCACCGCCGTTCACGGTAATTTAGCGGTTCTGCTGATGCCGTTTTAAGCCCGTCGGTTTTAAATGCACCAGAAGCCGGCCGTCCGTTCCGTTATCTAATTTCCGTGCCAAGTTTTCGCCCGTTAATTTACGTCTCGCCCTCCCTAAAATCGCTAACGATTTATCGGAGGCACGGTGGGCGTAATTATGGAAATTCCACCGAATATATTCCACGCTCGAATAATAGTTAACGACTACATGCCACCCTTAAATTGTTACATATGTTTCCTTGCGATTACTCGGAGGGCCGATGATGGAGTGCGAGACTATTTATGGGGGGTGTGCAATTTAGGGTAATTTGTATCTGTTGAATTTTGATTTACTGAACACGAACGTTATCATTATTCAACAGATTATTCTTCTTGTTATATTACATCACGAAAATATGATTATTTAACTCAACATTTAATAATATCTTGCTTACTGCAATAAATTATTTCATAATTTAATTATTAATTAACAAATCCATCTTGTTACAAATACGAATCAATTAATATTCAACATGGGATATTAATTAAAATATAATATTTGACATGGAAGATTTAATCGCATTAAGTTCAAGCAAAAAGGATATAATAATTTAAACCATGTGAACAACCGAGTGTATAAAATGTGGACCAATTCACTTTTGTAGCTATGCCGCAATTACAAAATAAATTTTGAAATATATAAGATTCTTGTTTTATTATTTATAATTTACGAACAAAATATTTCTTATGATAATAAAAAAACTTCTAAACATTGTTATATATAACAAACAATGACATTATTGTTATATATATATAGTTATTGTTCAAATATTTCTGCTTGCGAGATAGAAAGGTTTCGTAAAGTATGGAATAAAACCTCGAGAAACGCATAACCACTTTATTTCTACGATAGCTGGATACATTTTTCTCAGTCGAATTCAATCGAACCCCTAACTTACCAACAGTTTTTCTTCGCTTATCTCCCGCTTTCGTCCACCATCCTTCTTATCAATCTCCGCCAAGGCGACGGCGATTTCAGCGGCGACCCGCGCGTTGTTCTGCACTAAAGCAATATCTAAATTATATAGTTAAGGAAGAAACAACAAAAAATAATTAATAGTAGTTATTGCACTACCACAGAAATAAATATGATTTTCTTTAGGATAAATATAAATTAGATATATTTATTACTAATAACAGAAAAAAATGACAGTTATTTAAATAAATTAAATAAAACGAACTCGAAAATAATTCATAATAAATTATAGACGACGCAAGCGCCACCTTTTGCCTTCATCAAGGCATTGCACATGGAACACACTAGTCTGATAAGAAATGGCTATCACTAGTTATCCGCTAGATGAATGGTGGCTGAACATTTCTTTAAATCGAAAATAATTACTAAATTATTTCCTCTTTAGCTTGTGTAACATTTTGACTTATGTTACATAAGTACTTAAAACAAATGGATACTCCAGACTCAATGTCCAGTTAGATTGGCGATATACAGTTTAATGATTTTCGTCTATTTTTACAATTGTTTTAATTTTATTTACAGAATACTATGCGTTTTGTTGTTTTCTTTTAAATAATTATATTCACTTCTCATTTTCTCTTGGTCTCGTTATCTTCCTCTCAGCTTCAGAATTAATTGAATTAAGGTTATTTAAAAATAAAAATTGGTACATCCATCGTGAATTTCTATAAAAATGCATATAGTTAGATTGCGATAATCAAGTTATATGATTTAGCAAAATATATTATTTTTGCAATTAAATTCGTTTATGTATGTCTGCAAATTTACACCGAAAATATTTCTTAAAAAATACCTTTTTGAATACCTCAATTATATTTAAAGCAAATTTTAATAAAACCTAAAAAAGGATACTTGTTTGAAGAGATCGACCCCCGGTTGCTTCCGCGAGACTTGCGAGCAGAAACGGCGTAATCTCCTTTCCGGAAATGCCCTTCCTCTGCGCCATCTGCAGCGCTTCGTCGATCGCCATGTTCATTTCCTCGGAGTTTAAAGAATGCGCCTCCGGCACCGGCACCGCGAACAGCATTCCAGAGCCCAGGCCGGAGTCTCTGCACGCCTTGACGATGCGGGCGGCTTCCGTGGGGGTGGCCGTATTGTAAGGGGACAAACAGCCGCTGTCTCTCGTGTAAAACGCTGGAAACTGCTTTGTCGTGCCGTACGTGGACACGAAAACACCCCTGGTTTCCTGCGAGTGCACAAACTTATTTCAATGGGACGTTAATGTGCTGAACGAAAACTGGTAAAGTTAACGTGCACGGAACGGGGGAATGTTGTTGCGGGCTTTCTGTTGGAAACTACAATGTAATCTAAAATGAAGAGTTTTTAGTTGAAAATTATAACATTTCTTTAAATAAAAACAAAATCTGCATAACATATAGTATCTAGAACTGCAATTTCTTAGATAATTAACCTAGAAATAAGTAAATTTATAAAAAAAGGAAGAAGTCATTCTTGACAACTAAAACCAATATACTGAGTTATAAGTATTGATGGGTTTGCAATTTATATATATTATTATATTATTTTTTGTTGTTGATTTCTTAATAAAAAGGGGTGGTATAGTGAATTATAAGTATTAATGGGTTTGCAATTTATAGTTCAATAGACTATTGCAACAACTTAATGTTGTTCCAGGATTATATACAGGCTGTCCCATTTTAATCTTTCAGGTGGAATATATCGAGACAAGTGCGCCCAATCGAAAAAGTTGTCTAATGCAAAGTTTAGTGGTTTACAGGGGGACATTAGATTCTGTTATCAATTTCACCCCTCACCCCCCAGGGGGGTGAATAACAGGGGTAACTTATGAATCTTAAATGGGAACCCCCATTTTTTATTGAAAATTCGGAAAGTGTGAAGAAAACTATGAAGGTTTTACTCAGAAACTTTTTTTGTATGGGCAACAGGTAGCGCTGTAATCGTCAATATTAGATTATTTTACACTTAATCTAGAATTGATGTAAAAATGCCACCTAATGATTACAGAGAAAAAGTTTAAACAAATTGAATTGAAAAAGCCAATCTACTTAACACCACCACTCTACCACCTAAACTGGCTAACGACCCTATAGATCGCTAATTAATTCTTCTTCTTTCCACCTCTAATTAATTATTATAGCGGCCTTTATTTTCACTTAATTTTTATTTATGTAAGATTTTAATATTTATAATTGATGCATATCAATGGAATGTTGAAAAAAAGAATTAATATGATTAATTGAATGTTTTGAATTAATTTCTCACTTAACCCGTGGTGAAACATATTCAATTAATAGACTTTGATTAAAACGCTTGATTTGTTTCACTGATTTTTTATTTTTACTCCTCTAGTTTCGACCTTAGGTCATTCTCAGGGAGATATGTACAAAATTTACATTTGTGTCGGTATTTATACAAATTTTACGATAATTTCAGGTAATAAGGGCCGTCGCGATGGGGGAGTGCCAAATGTCTTCAATATTATTGAGCGTGGTTTTTCCATTTTTTATCGCTCTATTTATTTCTAATCCCTCTCGGAGATTCAAGTCACGTCCCTTATTACCTGGAGTAAAAATAAACAGTCAGTGAAACAAACCAAGTGTTTTAATCAAAGTCTATTGATTAATTGAATGCTGATTTATTTTTCAATAGCAATCAACTTGGAAATGCATTTTATTTTTTAAAACTATTCACATTTATTTAAATAATAATCGCTTTAAGATTCATTATTAATTAGTCCTTACTTAGAATACTAATAAATTTCTAATTAACTCTTCAACAATTAACCCCCTGAAATTTTCCATCATCCATAAATAATTAACCGAAATTCCCGAAATTCAATCAAATTGACGGAGCAACTCCGGCGCTTACCAGGAACTCCAAAGTTTTCGGAATGTCCAGTATCGATTTAACGCCACTGGAGACGACCGCCACCGGCGTCCGGCCCATCTCGACCAGATCGGCGGAGACGTCCATCGTGATCTCCCCCATGCGGTGCACGCCCCCGATGCCCCCCGTCGCGAACACGGGGATGCCGGCGAGGGCGCAGGCGATCAGCGTGCCGGAGACAGTCGTGCCCCCGTTTAGGCGGTTTCCCAACACGTACGGGAAGTCCCGCCGAGAGGTTTTGATGGAGGGGTTGCTTTTGACGTCGCCGATCGTTTCGATTTCCTGACGGCTCAGTCCGACCGTTAGCCGGCCTTTCAGGATCGCTATTGTCGCCGGTAGAGCACCCTGAAAGTAAATAAATAAATAAATATCAATTTGCCGAATTTGTCATTTTAGAGGAACGGCGAGGTAAATTAGGAGTGGGGAACGTTTCCAGGTCCTCATCAGTGTGGATCGTGCCTTGGCAACCGCTTTCGAATCGAAATAACGTCAATTGGAAGGAATAAATAGAAACCCTAGAAAGTTAGTCTTTGTAAATCTCTAATAATAAAGTTTCTACTAGCTATACCATAAGCAAAAAAAAACTTTATCGTCAGTTTATCTAACGAACGAATTTTTAAAAGTTTCGATATTTTTAAAAAATCTTTGCTTATAGTGGAAGACGAAAAAGGTATATTAGGTGGTCAATTTGAATCTCGCTCATTTAATATTTTGTACGAATAAATAAGATTTCCTTAGAGAAAAAAGTTTCAAATAGAGGTGGGCCATAAAATCCATGATAAACTTCTCATTGGAATTAATTTTCACTTTATTCGTATTTATATATACATTATTATTTAAAACGTTTGTGTCACAATTGTATTCAAATTCTTATTTTATTTTTATTTAAATATGTCATTCCTTATATTTTTATAATATACGTCTTAACTTTAACTTTAACTTTAACTTTATTTTACGGAATTCTCCATTATAATTGATTACATTATACAATAATTTACATATTTGTATATAATCAGGTAAGTATTCCTAAACTATTAATAATTAATAAGTAAGATAAGTGCATTCCCAAACGGTTCAAAGAATTGATTCAGTGTTGCTTATGACTTCACAAACTAACATATACGGATATATAATTACATAATGGAAACAATAATTTACCTAAGAAAATGTAAAAATAAAATTTAAACAAATAAAAATATAAAGTAAATAATAAAATAAAATAATAAAAGAAATTAAATATATGATCACAGTTTTATCACAAGTATGTTCATATTGAGTATAGGTACGAGCACTGTAAGATAAAATATCACAGATCAATTATCACATTATTATAAAAAAAAATGTATATAACAGACACGCTCAGACAACGTTAATATCAAACATAACAAACAATAATATAATATGTACATAAAATGATAAAATTGAGATAAAAATGGAAGAAATAAATAAAATCAAACAGATAAATAAATAAAAAAGAAAATAAATAAATGGATAATAGCACATTATATTAAGTTTGTACTTATTGCTCTGTAATTGGGTTTTTTGCCTGTTGGGTAATAAAGTTTATTATTATTTATGGATTGGGATTTAAATATTCTGTTATCAGTTTATCCAAAGTCGCGACATAATTGTCTTTTATATTTAAATATATTAATAGCGAATATTGAATCGCAGCCCACAAAAATTAAATTTTATTTTTCAAAAAGAATTATAACGAGTACCTTTCCTCCTTTAATAATTAATCGAATTATAAAGTTCAGTAAGGTTTTTTTGTAATTAAAGGTGTTTCTTTTATAGATTTACAAAATGTTGATTGAATTGATTGAAGGATTTATAGAGATTAATTGTATCAGACTTTTTAACAGTTTTTAAAACAAATAATAATCTTGTGAGGGGATGGGTAAGGAAGTATAACTGTTGAGAGAGAATTTTATAGGCATATTATCTGAACATGGGTCGGGGATGAGATTAACACTATGGGTGATATAACGAATATTACTTGTACAGAGGAGAACATGAGAGATGATATACTGATGATCTGACGTAATAAACGTGGAGCCAGTACAAATCCGAACAAAATTAGAATTTGAAATAAACGAGAAGAGTTTCGATTTTATTTTGTTAATATTAAAATCTCCGATTAGGATTATCAAAGTAGAAAACGTTTGTAAGGAATGCATCATTAATCGACGAAGACCTCTGTATGTAAATTAAGAAAATATGGAGGGGAGTGATAATAAATGAAAGACGACGCAAGCTCCATCTTTCGCATAATTTCATGTGGCATCGTCCATGAATGATGGTTGAACATGTTATTATATAGAGGGGAAACTGTTGGATGTTAATGACACATCAGAGGCATCCATTCATTTGAGTTAAGGGGGGTGATTCTTTGAATATGATTTATGGTCTAATTCCAGCAATAAAACCACCGCGTTGATTTTGGAAAATAATTTAGAAAGGAGTTTGCATAAAAGACCATTTTATGATTTAAAAACGTGTGTCTGTTTTATTTTCTACCAGTAGAACGGCGTTAATATGATTATTAGAAAATAGATAGGATAAAGAGTTGAAATTTCCATAAGGGAAATTAAAGGTAGCTATCTTTGAGAATGTATGTTTGAATATATGGCATCTGTCTGAAAATTATGTGAATTTATTGCTAATGCATGTAGTAATAATACAAAAATAAGAAATCTAATTTTTCTCACAAGAAAGTTTATGAAATTTCACTTAAAACTGGATCGCTTTTTATATTCAAATCCATGGATGTCTAAAAATTTTGTAAAAAAAATAATCAAAAATAGCAACTACCTGGACATTGTCTTAATTTGTTGCTAATGCATGTAGTAATAATCAAAAAATAAAAAATCGAATTTATCTCACAAGAAAGTTTGTGAAATTTCACTTGGAAGTTGATCGCTTCTTATATTCATATCCATGGATGTCTAATATTTTTGTAAAAAAATAATAAAAAATAGCAACTGCCTGGAAATTGTCTTAATTTGTTGCTAATGCATGTAGAAATAATAAGAAAATAAAAAATCGAATTTATCTCCCAAGAACGTTTGAGAAATTTCACTTGAAATTTGATCGCTTCTTATATTCAAATCCATGGATGTCTAATATTTTTGTAAAAAAATAATAAAAAATATCAACTGCCTGGAAATTGTCTTAATTTGTTGCTAATGCATTTAGTAATAATAAAAGAACAAAAAATCGAATTTATCTCGCAAGAAAGTTTGTGAAATTTCACTTGGAAGTTGATCGCTTCTTATTTTCATATCCATGGATGTCTAATATTTTTGTAAAAAAACAATAAAAAATATCAACTGCCTGGAAATTGTCTTAATTTGTTGATAATGCATGTAGAAATAATAAGAAAATAAAAAATCGAATTTATCTCGCAAGAAAGTTTGAGAAATTTCACTTGAAAGTTGACCGCTTCTTATATTCAAATCCATGGATGTCTAATATTTCTGTAAAAAAATAATAAAAAATATCAACTGCCTAGAAATTATCTTAATTTGTTGCTAATGCATGTAGTAATAATAAAAAAATAAAAAATCGAATTTATTTCGTAAGAAAGTTTGAGAAATTTCACTAGAAGGTTGATCGCTTCTTATATTCAAATCCATGGATGTCTAATATTTTTGTAAAAAAATAATAAAAAATAGCAACTAAATAGAAATTGTCTTAATTTGTTGCTAATGCATGTAGTAATAATAAAAAAAATAAAAAATTGAATTTATCTCGCAAGAAATTTTGTGAAATTTCACTTGAAAGTTGGTCGCTTCTTATATTCAAATCCATGGATGACTAATATTTTTGTAAAAAAAATAATAAAAAAATACAACTGCCTAGAAATTGTGTTAATTTGTTGCTAATACTTTTAGTAACCATGAAATATAGTAATAAAATTTAAGTTGGTACAAAGTTTGCCAATTTGTATTATTGAATATCACTACAATGAATGGTGAAATTCTTGGCTCTCCTGTAGCAGTAAAGTTTTGAAAATGTGAGAAATTTGATTAGCTGAGGCCATTTAAGAATAATAGAAAAAATATAAATGTAATACCGCGGCGCGCCTCTGCTGTGGTGGATACGCCGGGCATAAAAATCCGTGGCTGAAATCCATGGATAACTTCACATCGGTCCTTCATATTATTGTAAATATATTTAAAGTGCTTAAACGACGAAAAAATAAGTTATCTTCGGTCCTAAAGAAAAGAGCTGGTGGGGTAAAGAGTGGTTGTTTAAGATGAAATTTTATTATATTCCTTTATATATTCCTCCACGAGATGTGAGAAATAGGGTTGGTTAAATATTCAAAAACCATTTTAATTAACGAGATTATTAACGCATAAAAAATATGGGGTTTCTATTAAAATAAATTAAAAAAAACATAGATGAAATATAAATTAAAATTAAGTTGGGAAAACAACTTAATTTTAATTTATATTTATCGTTTAAGTATTATTTTGGTATGGAACAATGATATGTTTTATGAGAAAACGCTTAAAATAAATTCCCTATTATTTTAAACTGTTTCTCATAAAACATATCATTATTCCATTTCAAAATAATGCGTAAGCAAAAAATATAAATTAAGATTAAATTAGGAAAATTCATCTGCGTTTTTTTTATTTATTTATTTTTATTGAAAAGTATAAAGCTGTTTTTTTTACTTAATCGAAAAACCCCAAAATGATTTTCTAGTCATTAAGACCCGATATTTTTTAATTGTTATTTCAATTGAAAAAAATATTCAATTTGAAAAAATATTTTTATCACAAAATTTGATATTTTTTATATATTTTAATTAAAAAGTATGAAAGTAAATTTTAAGCCATTATATATTTATTTTACCACATTAATTCAAGTCAAAAGCGGTATTATCTTACATACATAGACAATTAAATAAAATTAGTAATAATAACAATTGGAAAATAAATAAAATTATTTTTTATAATAAAGGCCCGATTCTTTAATTGTTGCTTGGAAATATTTTTTATAATTTATTTTTTAATATAAATCAATTAACGATTCGTTCCTTGATATACATTTTATTTTGAAATAATGAATTCAAGTCAAAAGCGGCATTGGTTGTTTCAACCTGTTCTCCATATTTCCTAAAATAAACACGAATTTCAATATAACATCCCATAAATCCCTGCAAACATTATTTTATATAACGACATTTATTTATGTATTTATGCCTCCACTAATTAAATCATCAACATTTATTAAATCCCTTTTCCAAAAATAAATTCAACAATATTTATTCAGGAGCCTTTGAAAGCCCACAGGACGGGCGGGCGGTCCACTCTATTTACGCGCATATCCATATTTCAGGCAAATTA
Organism: Philonthus spinipes; assembly: GCA_963082785.1. Taxonomy (NCBI): domain Eukaryota; kingdom Metazoa; phylum Arthropoda; class Insecta; order Coleoptera; family Staphylinidae; genus Philonthus; species Philonthus spinipes. The sequence goes on from OY720299.1 coordinate 23,551,263, forward strand.
AATTGCGGCTAAGCGATAAACGATAATACGCAGACAGTCCCAAAACTAAATAATTTCACATTGGTAATTGGATCCGTTTGAGTCTGTACCCAGAATTCCATGGCTGCACGTAATTTAATTAATATAATGGCTTATGTAGTCATATTAATTACGCGCCGTCCCGCAGGTTCTAATTAGTGGGCGTGTAAATAATAAATTTCACGACGCACAATATCAACAAAATAAAAAAATGAAATCGCGAAAACGTAGCGCACACGCATAAATAGCTGTCGCGCTTCGGAAAGCGATAAACGTAAATTTATATTTAGCGCATCCGTTTAATTGAGTTTTACGCTGTTTCACGTCAGGCTGTTTAAAATTTACATTTAAATGATATGTCGTTAGTGTAAATCCAATGCGTGGTGTAATATGTATGTATTTATATGGAATTAATACACCAATCAGGAAAAATTACCCAGTTTGTATAACTGTTATTATAAATTATGTTGCATTAACAAAATTATTACAAAATTAATTTTACCTAAATGTACTATATGTTCGAGAACTTTTTTCCTATAAATGCTTTAAATTTATTTATTATCAACATCGGCAATAAAAATTTATATTAATAATAATCGTTAATAAAGATTATTATTAATATAAATTTATAGATATATAGAGAAAAATATACAAAATAAATAAATAATAAGCATTACAAACTCAAATGTATATTTTATATCTGGTAATTGGTCTTTCAGCCTTGTTTATATTATTTTAACAAATTTTAATCAAAATCTAAGAGAATGGCCAAAGATGTCGAAGAGCCCTATAATTCCCAACTAACTAACTAACAAATTTATAAATAACAGTAAGAAATTTAATTATAAATAAAAGTACAATTTACAGTAAGTAGAACTTAAAATCTATAGTGTCTCATTTAATTATTTAAACACAACGCCAATCTCCGTTTCATAGTGTCAAACACACTCACTAAATGTTCCGGGGTAATTGAATCGCAAACATTTCCTATCGCTTCGGTAAGTTCGTCTCGTCTGTTGTGTGGGAGGCGATTTTTATATATTGTATCTTTAAGGTTACTGCTGCTGTATGGGTTGTTGCAATGTCTTGTTGAAAATACCTATTTTCAGATTCGTCATCGTGTAATTGATTTAAAAAGAATATGAGGATTTATTGAAACAAAAGCAGCGGAAATATCTAATGCTTTCTCCTTTCGGGAATGCAGAATGAACATCTGAGGTTAATTTAATAATATTATACAAGTTACACTTTCTTTTTCTAAATCCATAGAAAGGTTGTGATACTATTATTTACTGCCCGCCAATCCTTAAACACGACGTCAAAGAAGTTACATAATTATAGGGTAAGTCTGGACTTTCACCAGAATTATTATAAATTATAGTTATTTTGTTTGTTTTATTTAATGTCAACTGGAATGTGTCATATAGAGGACCCGGGTCTTATACAAATATTTTTTGTTGTATAAGATCCATTGTTATTTTGTGATTAAAGTAATAAATTTATTCACAGGTTCGTTTTAAACGTTGATGTGAATTATAACGAGATATTAAGTGTCATTGATTTTAGCAAATTTTCACTCTATATTTATTTTCACTTATTGTCTGAAAATGAGTAAAATAAGGTCAGGGACATATACGCAAAAATTGAATAAAAGAAAGTTTATTAAAAGAAAAAAAAAGAAAAAATATGCATAACTCAGTCAAAATCAAATATTGTATTACGAAATTATTATTAATCTTTTTTGTTTGTTTAGAAAAGGAATAGAGAAAATGGGTAAAAAAATAAATTAAAGAATAGCTATTGAGAGAGGATACATCCGAGTAGTCTATCAATATTCTATTTATCTAAATATATATCAAATCTTCAAAATATATATTATACGCGGGCTCAATAACTATTTTTGAAAAATAGTTATTGAGCCCGTGCTTTACGACCAGAATTCAAGTATGTTTTAAAAGATTAATGAAACGCCTTAAAACGCTAACAGATCAACCCAAATATGTTAACACACACCCCATTATTTTTTTATGGATTCAATTATAATAATAATAATCTTTATTTGAGGGTGTCAACATTTTAAACCGGCTGAAAACCGGCTGAAACATTCGAAAGCAGACCATGATGTATCAAAAGATCAGCGTCATAGCCTTAGCATCCAAATCAATCACATCTCGTTCCAAACATCCCACATAAATTATCCATGAAAACAATAACAATACAAAATTTCTGTAGGAATAGCAAAATCAAATGTGAAATAGTAAGGAGCCAAAGTTGTGGCCAATGTCTCCATATAAGACACAAATAAATTTTGTATTCTCTCAAAAAATTCCTGTCACTCTTTTTATTCTTTTAGATTTTACCTTTATAATATTTCTTTTTTTGTGTGTGTGTGCTTCTTGAATACTAATTCAAAAAAAAAACCTTGAACCTCTTTTCGATTTAGTTTTATTCAATTCCCATCACTTTGCCCAGACAAATTGTGAGTATTAATTTCTTTTAAAATAACACCCAATAAATGCCTGTGCGCTTATTTACGTATTCGTGGGAAATGCTTATATTTCTTAAAGATAATATATTAATAAAATTAATATTAGAAATATTTTTAACAGTGCATTTCAAAAATATTTTTGTTATTCTCGGAAGTACCCCTTTTAATACATTACAAATGAGACTAAAGACAAATTTTATATAAATATAAGAAATTGTACATTTAAGATGTAGAAATTCTACTATAGTATATTCTATTTTTTTAAGATTACAAGCAGGGAAGGATAGGACAATTTTGACATTGTTGACATTGGTCAAAATTACGGGAAAACTCACAGTGGAGACATTCTATTTTGAGCAATAAAGACCAGCATTATTGGCATATTACATTATTATGTAATATAGTAATGTTTCCAAATCAAAGGAAATAATATAAAAAGGAGAGAACTAAGTATAAAATATTCTAGAAACTCCACAAAGGAGTATCTAGGATCACTAAAAAAATATTATCCTATTTCAGGTAAAAAAAAAATATAAAATTAATGCTTGCTTCGCTACACTCGCTGGACAACACTTGATGGAAATTTTGAAGTCACTCTCATTTTATAATTTTGATTGTAATTGTAAAGTCATTTTAGGTCATTATCATTTCCAAATTTCGACTTAATGTCATTTTGTGTCACTCTCACTTTCTAATTTTGTCTGTAAAGTAATTTTTAGTCAGTCTCATTTCCTAATTTTGACTATATAGTTATTTGAAGTAAAATTCATTTTATAATTTTGATTGTAAAGTCATTTTAGGTCGCTATTATTTCCTAATTTTGACTGTAAAGTCAATTTTAGTGAGTCTTATTTCATAATTTTGACTATGCAGTTATTTTAATTCACTCTCATTTTTCTAATTTTGATTGTAAAGTCATTTTGAGTTAGTCTCATTTCCTAATTTTGAAGTCACTCTCATTTTATAATTTTGATTGTAAAGTAATTTTGAGTCAGTCTCATTTCCTAATTTTGACTATAGAGTTATTTGAAGTAAAATTCATTTTATAATTTTCACTGTAAATTCATTTTATGCCACTCTCACTTTCTAATTTTGTCTGTAAAGTAATTTTGATAATATCTTGGAAGGTCGGCGAAAGCGGCCTTGCAAAGCTTAACAAAATAAAGAAACTATTTGAAAAAATAAATAAAGTATTAAACCCTACAACCATATAAAGATTCTTCCCATTCGCATTCTAGTGCCAAAACATCCGACAATACAACGGTTATTGCAGAGATTTTTTGACAGTAAAATATTTATATGTGGTTCTATAGTTCATACTTTATTATTCAAAGCCCCTAAAATACAATAACACTGTATAATGTAAAATATACTTTTAGGCAAACAATTAGAATTTTAATAATGATAAACATTTCTAATCTTTGCATTTTTAATTGTTTCAATTTTAAACTTTAACTGAGGGAGATACCACAATGAGCTTAAAGTTTGGCCTACTTGGGTACTTCGTATAAGCTGCCCCCAACCCAAGAACCTTAATTCTTAATCCATTAATTTGACTAAAATTTTGGCAAAATCAGCTTGCCATTATTGCACTCTGAACTAAAAATAATGGCGATGAATTCATCATAGTACTTTCTCCAATTATTATATATGACGATGTTATTTTTCAAAATATATTTAGTATGGGGAAAGCAATTAATTTACAACGAAGTTGAAGATTTCATAATAAAAAAGAAAAAGTGAATTCATATTTTATATTTATATGGCAAAAGATAGCAATCGCTTATGGCTGTTTTACACTCACAAGAATTCTCGGAGAAATTCATAATATAATTATATTTAGAGAAAAATATTATAAGTTTGCGCAAGTGCGATTTTTATAATTATATTTCTTGCGAGAATTCTCCCGAGAAATATATTGAAAATGTTTAGTTATAAATTTATTTGCACTTGTCGATTTTTATTTATTATTTCTACATTAAATAATTAATAAATAAGTAAATAGCAGTTTACAAAACTTTTAAAAAATTCTTAAAAATAACTAATGTGTAGTTTTCGAGATATTTCAATATCTTCACTTAAACTGAACACCCTGTATATTTTATTAATTACAAAAAAAATAGAGGTGGTACATTTAATGACAGCAATTTTCATAAATTCAGGTATTATGTTATAACGGATATCAAAATCATAATAAATTAACAAAACAATGTACAATTTGCTATTAAAATTGTAAATATCTCATTAGTCATAGAGATAGAAAATAAGAGAGCCAGATCTATGTATTTAGCGGGAAACGCGCGCAGCGCCATCCAGTGCTCAAGTGGACAACTATTTCCTAAGTTTCAAACCTTTATAAGGTTTTTGAGGTTAGGTTCGTGTACAAACTATAATATAACTAATGGCGGGACTTTTGAACAATTTTACATTTATTATTTTTGGTTCACAATTTTATTTAATTATTAATATAAAAGGTTTTTTTATTTTTTATAAATATGCAAAAAAAATATCAGTAGATCATGCAAATAGGAAATTGTTATTAGTTCAAATGATATATGCAGCACAATTTACTAAAATAACTTCCAAATATACATAGATGTTGAGTACTATTAAATTTAGGTTTAGATAAATTAAAATGAAACAATTTTGAAGGGAAAATATTTTCAAATTTTAAATTACCATTATAACATATGTTATATGTTTCTCTTTATTATTTAGTATTTTTACTTTATGAAAAAGTTTATATATATTTTTTTTTGTAAAATGGTTTATCCCTCAATATTTATTTATAAAAAAAACAGTTTGACAGTTTGAAACCGAATATAAAATGAATCAATTTCAATGATCAATGATCAATTTCAGGAATATGGGCTCTGATAATCCTGAAATTGATCGTACGTTTCTGCCGTACGAAACCCGTAATTTAGATAAGGATTTACATGAGAATTTGATAATTGTGCTCGACCGAAACGTGCGATCTATTTTAGGAATAAAGGTCCTCGTTAACATTTTCACAATTATCATTACCAGGGCTATTTCGTATGTGAAATATTATATTTAACGCACACTAAATGTATAAACTCAAGTTTAGTATTGCCAACTCGGAGCAGTTGAAAATTATCACTCTGTATATTATTTTTAATAAACGAAACATAAGTAAATAATAAATATATGCAACACAATTTTCAGGTACGACTTATGTACGCCTATTTGCTGCTCTATGATTATACCTAATGAATAATGTAAATTTACCCCCCTAAGACAATTCTTTCCCTTACCGCATCCCTAATCTTTTTCTCCACCCCCAGAGCGCACTCAACATTCTTCGGAAAGGGCATCCCATGCGTTATAATCGTCGATTCAAGGGCGACCACCGGTTGTTTATTTATCACCGCGTGTCTAACCTCCTCGCTCAAGAAAACACGTGGATTTCCCGAACTGGAAAAATCCCTACGTAATCCGCCTAAACGGACTTTCTTACATAAGCGGAACATTTTTTTAATCACAATTTTTTCGAGACGGACACAAAGACGACACAGAAAACAAGAGAGAGCGACGAACGGACGAGAAATACTGATGCGTCCAAGATACAATCGATTTGATAAGACTCCTTAATTGTTATTGCGTTTTTGTATTATGATTATTATTTAAATAGAATCTTGAATGATTGAATTATTTATTATAAATATAATATATTTGTTAAATATGATTGGACCTATTTTATATTAAATAAAAATTATTTGATTATATATTTATTTAATTATTGACTCTGATCAAAATTTCCTTTAGATTTTTAGTAAATAAATATGTTGGTAATTATTCTTAAACCGTTATTATTTATCAAATGATAATTTATTTCATATTGCAATATATTTAAACTGGAAAATCAAATTATAATATAAATAGAAAAGAGTATTCATTCACTTGGTCATAGTTATTTAAATGTGAAAATAATTTATTAATTATTTTCAAATCATTTTTATTTAATACAAATTATAATATATTTCACTTTGCAATGTATTTAATCTACAAAATTTGTAATTAATTACAGTAATACATTCTTTAAACACCTTTCAATGAACTGGAAGGATAATCGTAATATACGATAATAATTTTTATTTTCTTTTTTATGGAATCAACCCTTTTGCTAATGACAAAAAATTACAATAAAATAATACTTTTGTTTAGATAAACTAGAGCACTAAAGTGTATATAAATATATTGTCTCACAACAAATGTTTCGCCAAACAGTGGTATCATCAGGTGAATGTTAACTTCCTCATCTGATGGCATCATCAGGTGAATGTTAACATCTTTGCCTGGTGATGCAACTGTACGGCGAGACAATAAATTTATATACACTTTAGTGCTTTAGTGAAGATGTTAACATTCGCCTCATGATGGCACTGTGTAGTGAAACATTTGTTGCGGGATGATAAAAATAAGTTTTGAAATTATTCACGTTAGTGTTTTATTTTATCTAAGTAAAGATGCAGTTCAACAAATAAAATATTATTTTAGTCTATAATAAAAGAAAAAATGTTGTAAAATTGATTAATTCATTATTAATTCTACAACAATCTTAGATTGTTTATTATAATTATAAATTTTACTTTTTACTTAATGTCCTTAATGAAAAAAATAATTTAATAATTAAAAAAACATGCTTTTATATGATTAATTGTATTGATTAAAAATGCAATTCATTTATTCAAATTAGGATCTTCTTTACAATGTATTCAGAATATTAAAATAAAGATCCTATTTCCAAAAAAAAAAGATTTTCATTTTTAGATTATTACTTAATAGTAACTGTAATACAATAAAACAATCAATAATTAAAGGCAATAAAAATAATACAATTGGCCTATAACTATTTGAATTGTAAACTAATATATTGTAAAATTATGTATATTTATGAATTAAGAATAAAGATGAAACTCCAACAGACCACGGCCTAATAGCCCGGAAATCAACATTCCTAAGAATAAAGATTATTGTATTATAGAATAACTATACCAATTAATACAATAAAACAATCAAGACAAACATATTTAATATTCCATGAAATAATATGTATTCAGGATTATTCCGCACAGGAAATGTTTACGTTACTAAACAACTTTACATTCTATGTATACATATTTGTAAAAAAAATTGCTTACACTGTGACGATAAAATTAATGTACACGTTAAATTTAACATTTCCTTTACAGAATAGCCCTAATTGTGTAGTAAAAATTTAGTACACAGAAATAACTCTAATTCAAATTAAAAAATGTTAAAATTGTTATAAAAATGTATGAAACCATACTAAGAAAATATCATACAGAAAAACTGACAGCATCAACTCCAGAAATTAATATTAATTCGTGCATAAATAATCTAACAGCATATTGACATCGGAAACGAGCACTCAATAAAATCTATTTATAAAGGTTAATTATTTTAAAAACTAAATAATAAACTATTTATTTTTACAATAAAGCAGCATAAATTAATTGTATTTTAAACTATAATTTCCATGTATACACTATTATTTTTTAAATTCTCGCCATCTAGTGGCATATGAAGGCAACTTATTTTATGTTGGTATTAACTCCTATTCCATTCATAGTTATAGAATGATAATTATATAGCGTTGAAACTTTTCAATTAGAATTACTCTTTTAAATTAATTCAAACTATTGAAATTTTCCACCATAGGATTATGCGTAATTAATTAATTGTATATTAGGAAATATATACAATTATTCAATAATGTTTTTTTATTTTGCAAAATGTAGGTATAAAACAGTTTCCTGTAAAAATGTATCATTTCAACACGACACCTGTATTAAAATGAAAGAATTAAGAAAATTAATTCAAATTGTTTAATTTTCCTGTGTGGCTATTCTGTATGGAAAATATTAAATGTAAGGTTTACGTTATTAAATAAATTCATATTCTATTTATATATATATTATATATGTTTATTAAAAAAAGCTAATAAAAAAACGTACACGTTAAGGTTAACAATTCCCTTAAAGAATAGCCCCGATTAAATAATTTCTTAATATTTACATAAGAAAGTACTTCATTTTTATTTTTTGACAAAATGTGTGAGAACAGTTTCCTGTAATATATATATTTTAACTCGATTAATTTATTGAAATAAAATGAAAAACTGTAAATTTATTCGTATTATTTAATTTTCCTCGTTATCATCTTGTGAAATAGAATAAATAGGTCTATTCCGTATGGAAAATGTTTATTTTGTCGTGTATGTTATTATTTAAATTCACATTCTATGAATACAAATCTATTACTAAAGCTTCTTAGATTGTGATGATAAAATATAACATACAAGTTAAACTTAACATTTTCCTTACAGAATAGCCCCGTTTAATTTCCATTTTTTACATAAGAAACTCTTTGGTTTTTATTTTTTGCAAAATGTAGGTGCAAACAGTTTCCTGTAATAATTTATAATGTCAACATAATAAATATATTAAATAATAGAAAATTAAATCTGGATTGCCCATCCCACGATCTGCATAATAAATATAATTATTAATTTTTATTTCAGAAAGTGTTTCTTTATTTATTTATATTTATTGTTTCCAAAATGTAAGTGAAAACAGTATCCTGTAATAATTCATCAATTCAACACGACTGACAAATTAAAAAGAAAGAATAGTTAATTAATGCAAAATATTTAATTATCCACCTTACGATCCTGTGTAATAAATTTTATATAAGAAAATGTTTCGTTTCTCTTATTATTGTTTTGCAAATTTTAGGTCAAAACTGTTTCCTGTAATGAGTTATCATTTCAACATGATTAATAAATTAAAAAGAAAACAAAAAACAATGAACAGTAAATTAATTCAAATTATTTAATATTCCACCTTACAGTTCTATATAATAACAATATTAATTTCATAATATTTAAATGCGAATAATTTGTTTGCAAAATGTTGGTAAAAACAGTTTCCTGCACAAACATACAATCATAATTAATATATTAAAGAAGATATAATAAACTAATTCAAATAATTTTATTTTCCACCATGCAATTTTTTTTAATAAAAATAAATCCTAATGTTCACTAAAAACATGTTTTTTTTTAATCTAAGTAAACAGTTTCGTTGAAAAATTTGAACACAATTAATACATTAAAACTTAAAAGTGTAGTAAATTAATTCACGCAACCCAATTATAATTATCATTCACTTCTAATTAATAATCATAATTTATTTAAATCAAAATCACCGATTTCCCACCATATCGAAACCGGAAACAGTACTCTACCGGCCGAATTTCGAACTACTAGTACCGAAGTTTAGCTGTTTCCGCCCGCCCTAGCGTCTCTCTCATTTTCATCTTCCTCGTTGTGGTGTGAAGTAGCGCTGCTGTTATCCAAAAGAATCCTCTAGTCCGAGGGCACATCCTTCTGCTAGAGCTTTTGTAACAGCTCGAAGATGAGAGCGAAGGTAAGTTTTAAGCAATATTTTCGTCGATTTTTGTGTATTTCACGGAATATTCGATTTTCATTTTTGTGTTTACGAATGATTGTCCACCATTACTGACTCGTGCCGATCGTTATTAATTGCGTGTTACAAATACACCTTAATGTTTTTACACCTGGATTATAAATTCCTCTAGTATTAAATTAGGGTTTATTGTTGTTCGGGAGTAATTGCTGCCTTTTGGATTTTTGTGTAATTGTGTGTCCGTTGAAAAAGTGAGGTTAAGAGCATGCGGTGTAAAAACATGTCTGGTTTATTTCACATGTTTTAGTTAACTTGATTCTTACACATCGAATAGTGTAATTAAACAGATGCAAAAAAAAATTGCGAAAACTCGTTTAGTATCTTTTAAAATCTTGATGGCAACTATTGCCTGTTTTGTTTAAGTGAATGAAAGGTTTTCTTTTTACATTTCATGAATGTATTGATAATGAATATATGTTTTTATTTTAATCTAAACTATCAGTGTATCAAGTATTAAAAATTCTAAATAATTATGGTTCAGGCTTTTACTATGTGTAAATGTATTATACAATTACAATTGTTAATCATCTACCTGAATCTATTACACCAAATTCTTTTTACAAAATAAAATATATTTAAAAAAACATTAATTTCACTTGTACATCTTGGCTGTGAAATGTTTTGGTGTTCTTGAGGTCTGTACAGGAAATGTTAAGTTTAACATGTACTTTATTAATTAATTTCACATTCTATGTTTATATATATATTTCTTATAAAAACTGACGATAAAAAATAACGAACACCTTAAACTTAACATTTTCTATACAGAATAGGGCCAATTGTTTTGATCACAGCCATTCTTAACAAATTTTGTCTTGGTTCACTAAATTTCTATTTTCTGTTGTAGGCAGAAACAACTTTTAATTAAAGAATGTTATTCAAAATGAATACACTTTTTAATTGACTTTTATTCTCTATTTTCTAAAAAATATTGTGCCTAAATTTAATTGTTTTTCATAAGTTTATCTAATCCAAAAAGCACATTATAAAACATTAAACAGTTTTTTTTTTTTTTTCAAAACGGCTTACTTAGCAACCTTTCTTTATAGTTTTTTTTTATTTTTTGTTTTAAATTTATCAGACTCTGCCTGGAACCTCAGTAACATTATCTTTTCACAAAGGAAAAAAAATGTTGATGTTTTCAACTCTAACATTCAAGAATATTTTTTTATTATTTACACTAAATATTTTCTTATTATTTAAGAAAGGCAAAACGGTTGGTTAATCTTCACTATATTTATTTAAAAGCCTGACATTTTAATTGAAATATAAAATTTTACAATTTTTAGGTTTCAGCCAAAATTGTATGTCACATTATTCATCTTAAAACAGATTTGTATTTGTGGTCTTTTCTTGAAATTTTATAAATTCGATACTTTTTGATTAATAATTATAAAGTTTTTGTTAATTGCAAGTTATAAAATCATTTTAAAAAATAATACTAAATATTACTTAAAAATCAGTGCTATGGACCCTAAAGTAAATTGAAATATTTGCAATTGTGAGGAACAAAATTTTAAATTATGTTTTGAAGTATTTTAATTATTTGTATGATTTGAAGCTAAATTAATTCATACATTTTTTGTGGAAATGAAATCTTCACTTTGACGATTCCATTTTAATTGTGTATTTAAAGTTGAAATATTTTTATGCACATTGATAACTTTAAAATCAATAAAGAAAAAAACAATTTTAAAATTAAATTATTGAGATTTTTATTATTGACTTTAAGGTTATTTCAGTTTGATGATTTCTAACATATATGTATTTTTGTTACAGTGGCGTAAGAAGCGTATGCGAAGGCTAAAGCGTAAGCGCAGGAAGATGCGTGCGAGGTCCAAGTAGACTATTCCACGTAAGTTATTTCATTTTCAGCTAAATTTATTAAATGTATTTTTCGTACAATTGCTTTATTAATTTATACATAAATTCAAAATCATTTATATTTCATATTTTACTGTGAAAATTACGATAATTTTAATTAAATTTTCATTCTTGAATAATAAAATAGTGTACAATTTTTAAAGGTTTGTGTTTTTGTTTACAGGTTCAATTCAAATTGTAGTGGATGGAGGGTGAACGCAGTGATTCCAAATTTCACGAAGATTTGAGTTTTTCTTAAAAATATTCGAAAAACCTTGTTTGCATTTATTATGACAAGAATAAAAAAAATTAAAAAATTTCCGTAAATTATTGTTTATTTTGTACTTGAATGTTAAATATATTTTGGAACCCATTTTACATGTACTTTTTTTTTATATTGTGCAAAATTGATTTATAACGAAATTAATAACTTGACTGAAATTGTTTGATTATACAGAATGCGTTCATTTTTTTTTAATAAGAAAAATCTAATCATGTAACATTTTGATTCGTTATAAAAGAAGAACCTAACAATTCGGAAATTAATTCAACGTTAATGTTAAATTGATAACGCCAATGCTATTTTTCCTTCACTCTTTTTGTAAGGAAAAAAAAAACTAGTATTACTGTTGATATTATTACTCTACGTTAACACGAAAACATTTGATTTTTAATTCTTCTGATTAAAACAATTTTTATTAAAGTTTATGTTGCACATACCGAACATTCCAGTGGACCATTATCGTTTCGTAACCCACAAACCACACTAACTAAACCCACGATGGGATTATTTTGCGTTCACCACGAGATGAATACGTTTGATTTCGCACTGATTGCTCCACGCGCCTCGATTTACCTGCTCCTTATCACTGGCATCTGGCCAACTCTGATCCTAATTGTAAAAAAAAATAGTAACAAAAACTAGTTTTCTTATCTCTTTGTGATGTATGCATGAAGTATTTACATTTAATACATTGATCTTTTCATTAAATATTGTAATAATGAAATTAAACGGCAAATTATTATTCAATTCCGTTTTATCATAAATATGAATAATCTGCAATTTAATATAAATATAACTTTCCATATTATTTCAACACATCAAATTACGGAAAATATGTTTAAAAAACAATTATTACTTTGACATTTTTTTTATATAAATAGGAAAGATAAAAAAATAATTTTCCATACCCGAAAGAGTACAAGAAGAAAGTTTATAATAATTTGAAAATAATAAATTCATTTTATATATACAAACATCTGTATTCTGAAAGAATACATACATATTTAATTTAATATACAATACATGAAACAATTTAAAACACAGGGTGTCTCAGCGTGCGCGCCGAGTAGCTTTACAGCTAAATGGTTTATTTTTTTCAAAATCGGCTTTCGCAGGCCTATGTAGGTCTATTAGGATCACATTTTAAAATTAGTATCAAACATACAGGGTGTCCCATAAAAGCATGGCGTATCATAGTTATATTTTTTCTAATGGAGTGACCCATATTTTTTTTTTTTTCAGATTCTACATCAAAAATAAAGTTAACTTTCATAATATGTTCATATGCCTAAACCTAATAACTTTTGAAATATTTAACTATTTTTGGAAAAATTGACGTTTCGAAAAAAAAATCATAACTTTCAAATGGATGAATGAAAACAGAATTTTGTACCAGTATATTAGACTAATGGATAAATATTTTAGGCTATTTACAGGAATTTAAAATCTTAAGATGTTTTGATAATTTAACGTATTTCCAGAAACACATTCAAGGTCAAATTTCATGCTTATTTTAAATGGCACACCCCATATCTAATAGCCCTATCTTATAGGAAATTGTATTTTCTTTCAAAATTTCTCTAGAAAGAAACAAATATTTTTATGTCAAATAAAACGTTATAATTTAGTAACATACATTTTTCGTAAACACCTCAAAAATGTTCGGGAAGAGGAAAATATTGTAGGGAATTTTTCTGAAGCCATTATAAGGTAAAAAGCAACAAACATCCAAGCCAACATTTTTTTTTTCATATAATAGTTTGCCAAGTGATCAAGGAGAAATAAGTTAACATTTCAAATAATTTTATTTTTGTGTTATTAACTATTAGAAATGCGTTACGAATTAAAAAAAAACACGTATTTACATTTTACTTATATGCAAATCCATTCAAGTTATTTCAGTCGACTAAACCCCGTGCTAATCAATAATTCCCCTTGAATACAAACACAATGCACCTTCCAACAACACAACCCATCAGTGTTCGGATTGAATCCTCAACCTGCACAACATAATACCAGCAGCAGATGTCGTTTCACACAACCCTCACACCAGCGCTCATTTTCAAGTTTTGTATTTACGAAACATGACAAAAACACAATCGTGATAGTTTGACAATGTGTCAACTCGTTGTTGAAATGATAAGAGAAAAAGTCGAAAGGTGAGAAGTAATATTTAAGAAAATGTGCAGTGAAAATCACCTGCATTTTGATTACGTCCGCCTGGCGTGGGATGCGGGGTTTTACTTCGAGGAGTGCAACACGAAGAATGCTTTCGATGTCAGCACGTTAGGTATTTGTTTTTAAATTATTTTTACTATAATTTTAATTCCAAATTGTTTTTTAAATAAATTCCTCACTTAATCCGTGGTGAAACATTTTTAATTAATGATAGACAATTAAAACACTATGTTTTTGTGAAATTCTCACTTATCCACACAATGTGAAACATTTTTTATGTAATAATTATGAAGTATTTTAATTAATACACTTGTTTGTTCGTTTCATTAAAATTCAGTGAAACGAACAACCAAGTGTATTAATTAAAATACTTCATAATTATTCAAAGTTGTTTTTTTAATTGAAGAAATTCCTCATTTTAAATGAAATAATAATAAATGAACGTTAACGCGTTAGGTAATTGTTTTTAAATTATTTTTGCTACAATTATAATTGAAAATCGTTTTTTTTTTTATCAAAGAATTTCCTCACGTTAAATAAAAATTATTTGCCAAATGGCTTTCAGCCTTTTAATTTTTATTTTAAATTAACCTGAACGTGGTTGAGTTGTTGAAGTATAACTAACTTAACCCTTTTTATAGGTTTAGTCGATGTCGAGAAAGTGACAAGAGATCGGGATATAGCTACGGTGGAACGGCACATTCCCACCATCCTCCAATTTCATTTAGACGAAGAGCTAACTAGAATTTTGGAACCTACGTTTGTTAAAATCTTCAAACTGTGCCAACTAGCGCTGCAATATCTAAGATTTTGTAACAAGTATTTAGATAATACTGTCGTCATTCTAAAAAAAGATCTATCTATAAGCAACGATGTAAGTATTGTATTCAACTCTATTTGAAATTTATTTTCTACCTAATGAATTTTTTTTATGAAAAATTTCATCACCATAAAAAAATGGCATTAGGTTAACATCATGAATTAAATATGAATATTTATATTACTATATGCATAGAATATTTATTCCGTACATTTTAAAAATTGCAACTACATTGGACGCTCAATGGATATCCACGGATATTCCAATATTCGAAAAGACAGGAGATTGGGATACGGTGGTGATAGCTGTCATAAAAAAAATAATAGCAAACCACGTGTAACATCCATTACTTATAGGTGATAATAAAAAAAACAGTTTGGCTCAAGGGAATAACCATTGCGCTCAATCTGTTAATAGTATAAAACCAACTTAGCAGCTTCGAAAAGTCAACTAACTACGTGATGCTCGATAAACTTTCGAACTTTTTTTTTTCATTTTTCGTTTATAAGTTCTAAAAAAATTTTCTTGTTCTGCAGGAAAACATCAATCTATCCAACATAATCGACCAACTAAAAACCGAAAACGGCAACCTAAACATCAAAAACAAGGAGTTGAAGGAAGCCTTCAACAACATCCACCAATCAGTCTCGTTCAAATGTCACGCGTGCGTCAAATCCTTCGCCTCGGAGGAATACCTGCAGGCGCACATTTTGCGGAGACACGACGCGCAGACCACGGAAATGCGATCCGAATCCGAGAAGCTCCAGCTGGAGATCAAAGAGCTGAAGGAGAGGCTGAACAGCACCGAGAAGTACATAATACACGAAAAGGACGAGCCGAATAACGACGATGTTTTCGGGGATAAAGAGGTCGCGCTGCAGGCCAAGTTCGAGCAGCTCAAGGAGCACATCGAAAAGGAGTTGAGGTTGTTGAAGGATGAGAGTTTCTATAAGGGCATTTACGAGAAGTGGTTCGAGGAGGTTTTCGAGAAGTTGAAGGGAGGGGGGAGAGTTTTGGTCGAGCAGGGATCCGGAGATTGCGTGAGGATGGCGGAGTCTTCGACGCAAACGGTTGCGGTGGGGGAGAGTGGGGAGGGTTTGAAGGGAATGATTGATGTGGATGGAAAGCAAGCGGCGAATGAAAGGATTCGCAGGATTGAGATGGGCGAAGCAGCGAAGGATGAAATAATTGATGGAAGTGGAGATAAAGTAGAAGCAAATGAAAAAGGTGAAGACAAAGACACTAAAGAGTTAACGAATGAAAGATTAGGCGAAGTGGAAGAAAGAACTTTTGGTATGATTGTGGAAATTGAAGGAAGAACAATTGGAAAAATCGAGGAAGTTGAACATAGGCTACGGATTGAAAATGAAGCTCAAAGGGAAATGTTGGAGAAAATGCTTGAGGAAAAGGTACTTTTTTATTTACTTTATTGATTGTTGAGTTACGTAGAACAATAATTATTTAAAATTCTCCTGTGGGGCGATTAGATCAAGCCAAACGGATCAATCAGAAGAGATCGCCTCATCTGTTTGATCAAAATTTCTCATCATTACTTATTATCATAACATTTCATGATTCTTATTCATATGAATTAATACTTTAGATTTTATTTATAATTGTAGTAGGCTTTGAAGGCTTCATCAATTCACCACTCAGTAGAATGTTTGAAAGATTTGTAGTAGGCTTTGAAGGTTTCATCAATTCACCACTCAATTGACTGAAAGAATTGTAGTAGGCTTTGAAGGCTTCATCAATTCAACACTCAATTGACTGTTTGAAAGAATTGTAATAGGCTTTGAAGGCTTCATCAATTCACCACTCAATTGACTGTTTGAAAGAATTGTAGTAGGCTTTGAAGGTTTCATCAATTCACCACTCAATTGACTGTTTGAAAGAATTGTAGTAGGCTTTGAAGGTTTCATCAATTCACCACTCAATTGACTGTTTGAAAGTATTGTAGTAGGCTTTGAAGGTTTCATCAATTCACCACTCAATTGACTGTTTTAAAGAATTGTAGTAGGCTTTGAAGGCTTCATCAATTCACCACTCAATTGACTGTTTGAAAGTATTGTAGTAGGCTTTGAAGGTTTCATCAATTCACCACTCAATTGACTGTTTGAAAGAACTGTAGTAGGCTTTGAAGGCTTCATCAATTCACCACTCAATTGACTGTTTGAAAGAATTGTAGTAGGCTTTGAAGGTTTCATCAATTCACCACTCAATTGACTGTTTTAAAGAATTGTAGTAGGCTTTGAAGGCTTCATCAATTCACCACTCAATTGACTGTTTGAAAGAATTGTAGTAGGCTTTGAAGGCTTCATCAATTCACCACTCAATTGACTGTTTGAAAGAATTGTAGTAGGCTTTGAAGGCTTCATCAATTCACCACTCAATTGACTGTTTGAAAGAATTGTAATAGGCTTTGAAGGTTTCATCAATTCACTACTCAATGGACTGTTTGAAAGAATTATAGTAGGCTTTGAAGGTTTCATCAATTCACCACTCAATTGACTGTTTGAAAGAATTGTAGTAGGCTTTGAAGGTTTCATCAATTCACCACTCAATTGACTGTTTGAAAGAATTGTAGTAGGCTTTGAAGGTTTCATCAATTCACCACTCAATTGACTGTTTGAAAGAATTGTAGTAGGCTTTGAAGGTTTCATCAATTCACCACTCAATTGACTGTTTGAAAGAATTGTAGTAGGCTTTGAAGGCTTCATCAATTCACCGCTCAATTGACTGTTTGAAAGAATTGTAGTAGGCTTTGAAGGTTTCATCAATTCACCACTCAATTGACTGTTTGAAAGAATTGTAGTAGGCTTTGAAGGCTTCATCAATTCACCACTAAGTAGAATGTATTGTAGTAGGCTTTAAATGTTATAGTAGGGATTCATCAAATTTCAAAGCCTACTACAACTCTTTGAAACATTCTACTGATAGCAATAAAATTAACAGGAATTATAAATAAAATATTTTCAGTGTTGCCATGTCAAAACAGTTTTCAATTTAGCTGGTCAACTTAGAGCTAATACAATGGCTTTAATGCCTAAGTTCACCCACTTAATTTTACAATTTTTTTTTGTCGTGGAAGGGAAAACTCAATTTACGGATGTTGTGTCGGCCTTCTCCCAAATTTTCTTTGGAATACTACCGACTAAAACCCCCTTCCCACTTTAATGCTAGGGAAATGGGAAGGGTTTTTAGTCGGACTCCTCCCAATTTTTGTCTGGGATACCACCGGCTAAGGTTTTTTTTGTCGATAGTATCGCAGATAAAATTTGGGAGGACTAAAAACCTTTCTCCCCCTGCCTGGCATTTTTTAGTCAGTAGTATCCCAGACAAAATTTAGGAGGAGTTAGACACAACGTCCGTAAATGGATTTTACCGCCAGGGTCATAACACATGTTCTGACATTTTCTACTAATTGATCTAAAGATTTTAATATGGAGTAACGAATACTCCCTACTAATTTTTTTTTTTGTAGAAAATATTAGCACAAGTATTATTTTATGCTATTCATATTTCAGATTATTGGAGGTTTGGGTAAATTGGAATCACAAATCAACGATTTCGGCAAGAAATTGCAGGACTTCGAGTCGAAAAAACGGGGAAGTCCGAATCTTTGCGAGCGAGCTATCCGCGAATCGAATCCGGACGCCACGAAACAACTTTTAAATTCGGCCAAAAATTTCGAAAAACGAGAAACCACCCCGAAACCCAGCAAACGAATGTTTACTCCCACAAAAACAAACTCTAGATACATTGTGGAGAAGACCAGTACGAATTTAGTCAGTACGTCTTCAGATTCTGAAAGTGAAAATATTCCTCCGAAGCCCGCGCAGAGGAATCTTGATAAACCGCCTGTTAAAACACTGTCATTTCAGAATAGAGAAGAATACGGGTCTGGGAATGGCCGGAATGAGTTGTTTTTAGAAAATAATGAAAAATTGGAGGAGAGCGATTCAGCTTCGGATAAAATTGATGGAACCCCGCAACAGAATACAGATTTTAAAGATAATCACGCGCGTTTTAAAAAAGTTGAACCTACTGTAGAATCACAAGAATCCACTTCGGAAGACAGTGAAGAATTCAGGGGTATAAAAGTCGTGCAGATGAATCCTCGTTTGCAGAATGAGTATAACAAAACTGTCCTCAAGGAAAATAATCAGAAAGATGTTAAAAAAATTGTGGTGAAGGAAGTGGTAAAAAAGAAAGCTGCGAAAAATCCCGAATTTATTAATAAACAGAAATTCCAGCAAATAAATAAAAGTGCAATTGTTAGGAGCAAACAGAAAAATCTTCACGCTATTGAAAAATCGAAAGAATATCCAAAAGGGTTGGTGAAGGAAATTAAGGAGAAACAAAAGGCGCTAGTGAAGAAAAAAATTGAATCGAAAAAGCCCGTAGCAGGCAGCCCGAAGCACGATGTAAGAAAAACTGTTTTCAATGAGGAAAAGTTGGTTGAGCTACAGGAAGAACTTGAACAGGTTTTGAACTTGCGGTTGAAGGAAATTGGAGTGGCTCCACAATGGAAAGGGCTGCCGAAGAAGAATTATCAACACGCGATTGATATTATTGAACATCAAGCGTCTTTATTGAGTAAGGTAATTACATAATAAAAATAATCTTTTTTTTTAATAATTTAACAAAACTAAAAGCCGATACAGAATCGCACGAGAATGAGAAAGAGGATTTATGTACATCGATTCATAATCGTCCGGAAAGGACTTTCTATAACAAACAATTTATGTTCTCATTTATTAGTTTTTCTAATTTATTCAAACAATTCACTTTGTCCATGGAACATATATCTATAGCACGCAGTGGCGTAGAAACATTACTAAAATATATACATTACTTGGGATAATAATTGATTAATTTATTTGTTAATTTGTATTTTTAGTTATTGTTTATTTATATGTAATAGCCTATTTACTACTTATAGTAAAAAATTGTTACAATTTTTGTAAAATGATGAATTTTTCCGTAAATAAAATTATTATTATAAAAATGTATGCTCGCTCGAGCTTTAAATTAGAAAAAAATCTGAAATGCAAAAAATATCATGATGCTATAATACATTTCTAGTTGCATGAAGTTGTGATTAATAATATGTGTAAAATTTGATTTCATTTCATTTGTATTATATTATTAACAGTAAAGTCATTGTTTCACCTGTTTTTCACATTTATTTTTACAGTCAATTCCTAATTATTCAAAAATTAGAGATGGGATTGTCAAAATGGTAAACAAAAATATTAAGGAGGAAACTAATAAGGAATATCTGTCGCCAAAAAAGGGCAAACAGAAAGACGCAGATAATAAAATAGCAAAGTATGTATTAGCTTCCGCTTTCTTTTTTTTTTTTGCAATGTAGTTTTATTTGAATTGTAGTATTGATAAATCAGGTGTTTAGTAGCAAATTTGTGTTTTAGGTATTGAATTAAAATAAAAATGATTATTATTTCTTTTTTGCTCACTGATACAAAATGAATTGGTGAAGTGGAGAGCACCTTTAAAATATTAAATGAGAACCCTCATTGTTTATTGAATAATTTAATGCTATACCAGAAACAACGTAGCTTTTATTTTTTTTTTATTCATGATAGGAGACGCTGTAATCTAAAAATAAATAAAAATGCAATTTAAAAATATAGCAATGATCAGAGAGCAGAAATTTGTTCGGTTATTACAAAGTTATGTTGCAGGCGCTATTACGCTATGACTTTTTCTTTCTTTCATAATCGTATCCTCTTTTATCCGTATTGGGTGTCGAGGATATGTCTTTTTAAGGTTTTAAAAACGGTAGCATTCAGTCTCCTGTAATTCTTTCAATGTTAGACTTTAGTTTTCACATTTCTAGTTGTTATTTTTTTTTTCATATAACATTTCATTGCACAAATTATAGATATTACAGCATTATCAGACTTATGCATTCAGCCAATTAACAATTGAGTCAGTCTGACTGAACATAATTTTATTCGATACTTCAAACAGTCTCACATGTGTCAATAATTATAATCGAAGATCTATCAATAATGATAAAGGAGAAGTATCTTAGAGATAAATAATTTACATTTTAATTTGTTATTATTTTTGTCTTAAATTCTGCATTTTTATTATATCTGTACTTTTTATATCTTATATTGTAAAGATTAACATTCTTTGTAAATTCCAAAAGAATAATATCAACTCATCGTTTTTTCGAGAGATAGCTATCACATTCGTCCCGGGACTTTCTATACACCCTGTATATTATTTGATTAAAAAATGGCGTATACAGGGTTATCATAAAGTAAAGGATATATTTTAAGGTATTATAAATTGTCAATGTTTTTCGAATGGAGAGTGTGAACCTGTGCTGTACGTTCAAAGACAATTTTTTTCTTAAGAATCTTTTGAATCTTTATACTCATACAGAACCCATGTGGACAATTCCCCTGAAAATTTCAACTTTCTAACTCAATCTGGAAGCGAGGTATTGTCGACAATAAAAATGAGGCATTCTCTTCACCCTGCTGGTCACCACCTATCTTGACTGTTGGTGGAAGAAGGATGAAAAGCCTCTTTAAAACCCATGAGTGTGAGTGAGAAGAAATTCAATTAATCCACCTGGATTAAAAAATAAATAATAAATAAAATTTATATATATATTTTTTGAGTTTCGTGATATACTCTTCACGAATATAATTAACACTGTTGTCCTCAATTTAGATCAGAATTGTTAAAAAAATTTTTTAGAATAATTAGCACTGTTGTATCCTTTCTTCACACTTTATTTTCTAATGATTAGATATATATTTCAATAACAACCAAAAGTTTTAGTTGTTACTGATAATGAGTGCTTAGCACTTGAAATATATATCTAACCATTAGAAATAAAGTGTGAAGAAAGGATACAATAGTGTTAATTATTCTAAATAAAATATTTAACAATTTAGATATAAATTGAGGAGTTAATTTTGTTTGGCACTTGTATTAATAGTTGCAATAACAACTCTTTTGTTTATACATATATAGTGTAATCCCATTATTGAAGCAACTACATTCCATTTATTTTTTACTGCTATCTCAATGTTTAAAAATTATATAAACATTTAAAGTATGTCCCTTACTTTATGATAACTCCATACCTCACTAAATTTGAGATACAGTGAATCTCCTATGATGAATAGTGAAAATTTCTAAAACGTTACTTACATCTTGTCTTTTAAATTCAAGCTTCATAAAACTCTATTTGTATATCTTTTTTTGATACTTAATATATATATATATAATATATATATATATAATATATATATACATATATATATATATATTTAATGACCCTTTGTATCCATATAAGTGTAGGGTTTTGTTACTTATTTAATACCATATTTTATTTTAAAGCCACATTATATAATTTTTTTGCATGGAACTCTTAGGTTTCACCGGAGAAAAAACCGCGGAGTGAACACTGAAAAGTAAACAAAATCTCTTTAAATTTATAATGATTTTAACAAAAAAAACATATTTTCAGTGATCTCAAACCATCCCCAGATTTAAAAAATGAGACCATTTCCGATATTTCCACCGACCGCTCATCCGTCGCATCCAACGAATCACCCGAGTTAATCAAAAAGGATATTAAAGCTGCGAGTAAGAAAAAAGTTCTCTTCGATTTAAATAAGGAGGATTCAGTGCAAGTGATAAAACCGATTCCACAGGATTTCCATGGAAGTGTTTCTAGTTCGGGGTGTTCTGAACTCGATGAAAACACTAAAAAGGGAGCCGCTGAAAAAAGGGAGGAATCTGATTGGGATATAAGTGATATACCTGTTTAAAATTTAGCATAGTAGTTTTTTTTAAAATATGCCAATATATTAATTTTAATAAAACATATTCTATTTAAACTAATATAATCTCCTTCCATAGGCACTTATTTGGTACATTACAGTACGGTGATATGAAGATAAAAGCATTTTAAATGCAGGATGCAATTTTCTTGGATAAAGTTACAATTTGTTTGGAATGGAGGTGACGGTTTCGTTAATGGCTTTCGCCACGTATTCAACATTCTTGGTTGTTAAACCACACATGGAAATCCTTCCTGAACGTAGCATGTATACATGGTGTTTCTCAACCATATGTAGTGATTGTTGTTCTAAAAAGAAAAAAAATTAAAATGGGATAAATTTCTCATTTAAACATTTCTACTTAAAATTAATAGTTTTTCATTCAGAAATAATTTAATACTCTTTCTTCCTATATGAAAATTTACCTGATAATCCAGTGTACGAAAACATTCCGATCTGTGTGGTTATGTGCTCCCAATTTCCAGGTGTTTCAAGCCTTTCTATGGCCGCCCTCAATAATTTACGCATTTGAATAATTCGTTTCGACATTGTTGCAATATTTTGTTTCCTATTAAAAAGAAAAGACAAACTCTTATATTGCCGTACCAATCAAGAATTAAGAATTTAGGGTGAGAGGGCCATATCAATAGTCACAGCTTGATGAAATTGAAATCAATCTTGTATATAAGAGTCATTCACTTTGCTGTAAATTTTCAATTTATAAATGAGAGGACACACAATTTTTTTTATATCATTTTTATTTTAAGTTTGATAATCAAACTTAATTTGATAATGATCACTGTGTAGTCAAAATGCCATTGCCCAAATGAATCTATAGATTGTATTATCTATGGGGAAGTCCGAAGGGGTTCAGGTAAAAAGAAAAAAAAAAGTGGAAACAATCAATCTGATCGGGACAACAAACATAGGGATAGGAGTAAATCTACAATAGGAGTAGCTGAATACCAGTGGTAACTTCCAAAAAGAGGGACATTTGCCTTAGAGAATAGCCCCAAATCTCACATTTTATATTGATTATTTTGTTATATATCGTATAATTAAAACTAACCATTCATCGAACAAATCCGGATTATTCAAAATAAATGCAACAATCCTTGCACCATGACTAGGCGGGTTCGAATACATCCCCCTGACAATCAATGTCATCTGTGATTTAATTGCTGGAATTTTCGCTATGGAATTTGTCACAACCGTAAGATTCCCGGTCCTTTCATCTAAACATTAACACACATTTTAAAATCAATCAAATTTCACATTTCCATCACTCACTGTAAAGTCCAAAGTTTTTAGCAAAGGACTGTGCGCAGAACATCTCGAAGCCCCTGGAGACAAAGTACCTGACAGCCCAGGCGTCTTGTTCTAGATCTCCCGATGCGAAACCCTGATAGGCGGAATCAAAGAAAATGAATTGGTTCTTGGCTTCGAGAACGTCGGCGATGCACTTCCATTGATCCTGAGTGGGGTCACAACCGGTGGGATTGTGGGCGCAGGCGTGTAAAATAAACACACAATTTTCCGGAGCTGCCATCAGATCGTCGATCATGCCTTTGAAGTCCAAGCCCCGTTTTTCCTGGTTCCAATATCTGTATTGCCGGATGTCGGTGAAGCCGGCATTTTTGAATAACAATTTGTGATTTTCTAAAAAATGAAAATAAATAATGCGAATATTCAATAAGAATTACCACATAGTAACGGTTCAATTATCCCATTTAAGAGGGGATTTTATAGAAATAAATTTAATTTAAATAAAATCTTACCATTTTAATAAAAATAATTCACATTTAAAAAATAACAATACATTTGAAAATGATTAATGTAGGGCAGAAAGACTGTTACGGCTTACCTGGCTTGCCTTAACCCTGTACTCCTCATTTACACATTATTGCTGTGTTAATATATAGTCATAACTCACATAAAAAATTAGGCAGAAAAATTTTGTCTGTTATAAACATCCACGGGTTATACCTTTATTCATAGAAAAATTATAATTGCGGACTAGGGACGCATCCTATTCTGTTTGCGATTTAACAAAGATAAGTATTAAAACAAGTCGAAATTTCATTTGGAAAACGGCTACCGGCTGCTAGTATTTTACATAATTTCAGCAAAATATTTATTAGTTAGAAAAAATATTTATAGGTTCTCAATTAATTTTACAACAATCCCTTACAAACCCGGTTTTATAAATACAGAGTATTTTTTATGGTGTTCCCCCAAAGTGCACGTTTCAACAGGTATTGTAAACGACATTTTGGAGATAATGCAATAACCGTGCGAACAAACCAATTAGATTGTCTTATTATGTCTACCTAACCCTTCCGAGTTTTTACATATTCTTGTGGATAGATGTGGATGCCAAGAAGACACCAGAGTTCATCTAATAACATAAAAACAACTTAACTTCTAAATTTTTTTACATTTCGTTTTATTACTTAAAATTGAATTCAAATTTTACTTAATTTTATTTGTAACTTACATTACAAATTGGTCCTTCAAATAAGTCACAAAAATCTCTGGTTGATATCCCAGGACAGTTACATTTTCATTTTATTATATATTCATAATGATTCCAAAAACATAAAAGATATTTATATTGCATTGATAGACAAGATGTCCTTGTCGTAATTGATTTTTTTTCACGAAAAACCAGAAAACTGGTCGACAATTAACAGAAATAAATAATACATTTTATTTTATAATTTTTATTAATTATTGTGTATATTTTTTTATGTATATATATCTGTTAATAAAAATTATTATCAAAAATTCAATCATACTTTTTTTCATCAAAATAAAAATTTTCAATGTTCTGCAAAAGTGTGTAACTGCGATCACCGAATACACATTTAATATAAATTATTCAGTATAAACACAGAATGGTAGATAAGGCAAACACTTTCATTACAATATATATATATATATATACATATTAATGAGAGTGAAAGAAGCAACTTAAAAGAACACTCTGGAATGTTCCACCGAGCGCGCGACGATAAACGCGTCTTCATCGAAAGTTCCGGAAAATTCGAGAAACAAACACGCTATATTAGTGCACGCTAGTGGCGCTGCTGCAGTCCAAGTCGGTCTATTATGAACATCCGAGTGCTCAATATAAATAAATAGCGACAGTGTAATGTTAATAAACATGTTAAGTGTGCTTTAGATAAATAAATAGACATTGTATGAAATAAATATGAATAAATTATTAAAAATCAACCAATAAAACACAGATTAGATTGAATAACTTTAAATTCTCGACTAGTTTCGGGTTATTAGCCCATTTTCAAGAGAATTAAATAGACATTGTGTTATTTATTTTCGAGTCTGATTAAACCCGATTTCTTAACAATATATTCAGTATAAAACACCTCACACTGAGAAGTAGAGAGGAACAAATAACGATGTTATATAAGACTAAATAAATAAAATAAAACTTTAAATTATTCGAATATCAAACATAATGTGAATTAATTAAACTCACCCCATGACGGATCAGAGTAATACATGGTTTTGTACCCCAAGACCTGGTTCAAAAATTCGGCCCCGATTCTGAGTGCGCCAGTGCCAGACAACGATTGAACCCCGAAAGCCTGAGTTTTGGTTAAATTAAAATTTTTAAGTAAATTAGAAGCAAATTTCATTAAAATACTCTTTGTTCGATGATGGCCGGAGAGTCTTCCCCAAGCAGTAATTTGGTGGCATGATTTGTGAAGTTTTCCAAGCCCAGGACTGGAAAGTATTCCTTGTTGAGGGTATCGTCTCCTGCCAAGTTCTTCTCTGCGAATCTTACGACGGGTAACACCCAAGGATTGCCTTCTTCTGTGCGGTAAGCTGGAAAGTAAAACAATAATGTTGAGTTGTCTTGAAAAACAGTATCGATTGTAAGATTAAAAGTACCATTTGGATTTGTAAGAAAAAAAAAAAAAACTGAGGAAAAGGGTTGCCAGTTTGAAGAAACCTGCCGTCAATATTATTATTTAAATTAAATTTTTCGAATTTATTTAAACACTTAATATACTTTTATTGTTAAATTAATTAATTGTATTATAATCTTGTTAAAGGAGAGAGGGTACTCCTTTCAATGATCCTAGCTCAGGAAGCACGGGAAGAGCCACTAATCCAAAACTGGGAAAAATAAATGCTTTTTTTATTATAATAGGTTTACAAAAATTGACAAATGACGTGAGTGTGCGTCTTGGTTGCGCGTTACAATTAGACTCTCTGATAAGTGGCGTTGGATTGTCTTATATACTTATTAATTGCTAAGTTGACAATATGTTAACATAAAAATATTATTACTAATGGTTCAAAGCAATTGAACCTTTAGTAATAATATTTTATTGATATTGGATCATCCCGACACCAATTGGTAAAAGGGGACATCGATTATATATATATATAATATTGGATCGAACAATATATCTATTTTAAAAGCTACTTATGCCCACTTGCACCACCGGTACTTAATCATGATTAAATAGTTAATCACTATTATGTCTGAAATTGGCTTGCACCAAAACTTAATCATGATTAAAACAGAACAGAAATAAAGGTCCATAGAAAAATGTGAACGATCTATTTACTACTCAGAGGACTCCCAGTAGTTAATCGACACACGGTGCAACAAAAATCCACCCATTAAAGGCTAATCAGATAATTTAATCGGAGTTGGTGCAAGTGGGCATAAGACTATGATCATACAGAATAATAAAGATGTTAAATTTAACATCTTAACAGAACAGCCCTGATAATTTATATGTAATTAAATATCAAATATCCTGCCATAAATAAAGATTATATATATTCAATCGTTTAAAAATTCTTATTAATTACATCAATAGTGTGATCTTTTTTAAGTTTCTGAAAAATTAAAATTCAAAGATGAAACAAGTCAATATAAAACTATCTACAAGGTAACAATTACAATAAGGATAATTACACTTTTCTTTTGCATGATAAATTATTTTGGTAATTAAGCACAAACTTTTTTATTTTAAAAATAATAAACTAATTTAAACACATTTAAAAACGTCATTTTGTAGAAATCTATAATTACAGATATCTGCGAAGTAATGGAAGTCTGTAATTATAGATCTCTCTACTATTGTGAAATAGTAGAAATCTATAATTACAGTTACCGCTATGTTGCAAAATGACAGAATTCTATATTTCAATTTTTTTCGCAGAAATCTATAGCAGTTTTTTTTTTGCAGAAATCTACATAACAGCGAAATTACAGGAATTCCTGTAAATTCACCATTTCATAAAATCCTGTAAGTATTGAAATTGATTGTACAGTCAAATTCACATTGAAATTCCTATTTAAATGGATGGAAGATTCCGTATGACTATGAAATGTACAATCAATTTCAGGAATAAAGGCCCGGGGCTATTCCATATGAGAAATATTAAGTTTAAAGTGTACATAATTAAATAAACTTCACATTCCATATATATATATATATATATATATATATATATATTACAAAAATTACTTAAACAGTGATGATAAAAAAATAAAGTACATGTTAAACTTAACATTTGACTTCCAAATTCCCAAAATTACAAATGTTTTACAAATTCAAGAAAATCACTAATTAATATATGGAAACAATAGTAATAAGTTTTATTCACTTGGTTACAGCTATTTAAAATAATTTAAAGTATTTACATAACATAAGTCAAAATGTCAGCCTTACACAGAATGGTGGACAAGGCAGTTGATTATATATATATAAGTCAAAACGTCACATTAGCATTATTTTCAAATTCATTTATTTAATTTAAGGTATGTTAATCATAGTAATATTTCTCACAAAAGTTGCTTAGACAGTGATGGCAAAATAATGTATATTTTAAACCTAACATTTCCCTCTCACAATTGTCTCAAATTTTAAATTATAGAAAATCATTTTTAACAAACTTCTACACATTCAAGAAAATTACTAATGTTATCTGGTAAATAAATAAATATGTTATTTTCTATAATGAATGAAATTTTGCCGTGAAAACTTAACATATATTAATCACAGAAAAATTTCATTGATTAACACATTACATTATTTGTAAATAAAACAACAGTTTTTTTAAGTTTCACAATAAACAATAAAAATTTTGTTAAACTTAAAAAAACTGTTGTTTTATTTACAAATAGTGTATCATTAAGATTCATCAAGTAAAAGCCTCAACCATCAATTGATTAACAAACTTAACATTAATCATGAAAACATTTCATACATATTTTATTTATTTACCGAATAACATGTAGTAAATTAAATCAACATTAATAATAACACTTGGCAGAAAGACCAATGGTCGATAGCCATTTTCTGAGGCTTAACTAGATGTTTATGATTGTAATGTTGTAATTATTGTAATGTATCTATATATATATAATACTTGTGAATATTTGTACGTTCCTACTGAGATAAGTAATCTAAAATAAATCAAGCAAAATGAGTCAATAACTGGAATTTTTCATAAATCTTATGATTAAATGACAAGTTGATAACAACCTACGTAAGCTTGCTTGGTAACATGTAAGATTTTGTAAACAAGTCGATGTTATGTAAATGAAATGATATAATGTGATAAGAAATTATCCATTCCTCACAAGTAATTCAAAATTGGTTCTGAAAATATTGATATTTGCTCAGCAAGACATTAAATACAAATACTAGTTTTAGTGTTCAGAAAAATCTAGTAATTTTATTAATTAAGTATTTTCAATGGCTCATTTATTTAAATAAAGAAAGTTAATGAATAACGATAAATTTGTGTAAATTAATAAATAGAACCATTGAATGAAAAGAAACAAATAATATTATTTATTAACTTATTATTATTAAACTAAGAGTAGTCATTTTTTTTAGCTTTACAAATATTTTATATATTGTGTAGTTATATTCTTCATGTAATATATATATATATATATATATATATATAATCTAAAATCCCCATCTACCATAATGGTGGTGTAGGGGTTTTTTATGTAAAATATAAAAAATATAAATATTTTTGAGATTTATATAGTAAAATCAATTTTAGTTAAGATAGTTTTTCTTTTTATAAGTAAATTCTAATGAATTAAAAAAAAAAGAAAATGGAAAGCATGAAGCAAGTACTTGTACTTAAAATAATGACCTTTGGATGCAAAAATTGATCAAATAAGAAGTTATAACAAAAAAAAAAAAATGATTTAAAAAAAAATATTTGAGTATTCAACTCAAATATTTTTTTTTGAACTTGAATACAAACAAATTTAAAATTGAGATAAATATTTGTGTAACATGAAATAAAATATTAAAAGTAATTAAATAAATTATAAATTTAATAAATCATATATTTTGCCCATATAGAATAAATATATATATATATATATATAACACTTTTTATTAACAATTAACTTTACAATAATGTAACAAACATTAATTATGCATATCACACAAAAATTCATTATTAAATGGCTATCAACTATAGGTTTTTCTGCCTAGAATAAATATTTATCATCTTTGTTTCATTTCATTTTATTTGATTTCATCCTTTTAAACAGTTGTAACTGAAAAGTAGAAACTGTTTTGAATGTGTATGTATAATGAAGGAGAAAACACAATTATCGCCTCACTTAAATGGTAAAACAACCATTAACATAAAAAAAACTATATTTAGAAATAAGAATTTACCCTTGAAACAATTTCAAGAATAACTAAATTCAGATTAATGTATTATTTTTGTAAGGCATTTTTTAGCATACACTCCATAAATGGAATTATTTTAAAATAAATATAATACAATTTCATACTTTAATTACTTGCGAACATTCTTTGTAATGCCGATTAAAAAAGAATGCAAAATTTGATACCATGAAATACAATTACAATCTTGACAGTAAAAATAATTGCGATTCTTGCAACATACTGAATACTCAATGATGTAATATGAATAATAACAAAAAATAACGCGCAATAAAAATGTATTGCACATTATTTTGAAATACAATGAAAGGTGATAATCGCGAAATAATTAACTCACCACCGACACCGAGGCTAACTTTTTCTGGAAACGGATCGGCCGTGTAGGCTTTTCCCACTTCGAAGACTTCGATTGGTGGTCCTTCGACGACGTCCGAAAATTTTCCCATTTTAAAAAATCGCCGAGGGTGAATAGCGGAGTGAAATTGAAAAGCTACGTCCGACACCGGCTAATTGGAACAGCGAATTGGATGGAGTCATAGAGTGTTGGTGGTATATTTTTCGCGCAATGATTTTAGTTGTACTTAGAATCCGTTGGCGGCGCTGGTGGTTATAGTGTTTAGATCAATCATCGGTAGATAGCACCAAAAATTATTTTTTCGCAAATAAGGATAAAAATACAATACAAAATCAAAAGAAATTAAAATCGAGGCTACTTCGTACGGGAAATATTAAGTTTAACGTGTACGTTATACGGGGCTATTCTGTATAGGTAATGTTACGTTTAACGTGTAGGTTATTTATTAAATTCACATTCTATGAATAAATATTTATTACAAAAGCTCCTTAGATTGTAATGACAAAAATAGCATATACGTTAAACTTAAATTTTCCCTTACAGAATAGCCCTGATTAATTACTTAACATTATATATATATATATATATATATATATATATATATATATATATATATATAATACTAAGTTTAAAATGTATATTATTTTTTTATCATTACAATGTAAGCAGCTTTTATAATAGATATATATATATATATCTATCTAAAAAAAATAATATACATTTTAAACTTAGTTGGGGCTATTTTGCATGAGAAATGTTAAAATAAACGCATAACTTATTTGTAACGTCACAATCTAGGTATAACACATCAAATAAAAAAAAACTCGTTCAGAGTTTTTTTGTGACGGTAAGAATTTAACTTTGTTAAATGTGAAAACACTCGAGCCTATTCTGTAAGGGAAATGTTAAGTTTAACGTGGACGTTAATCACACTCTCACAGTCTAAGCAGTTTATGTAATAGATATATATAATAGAATGTGGAATTAATAAATAACGTATACGTTAAATTTAACATTTCCCGTACAGAATAACCCTGATTAATTGTTTTAAAATCAATGATAGCTTTAAATGAAGTTATTAAGTTTTTGATTTTCACTTTAATTTATTGTTCGCGACAATTGTTTCGCTACACAGTAGCTTCTCCAGGCAAAGGAATATAAACCGGACTATTCTGTAAAGGAAATGTTAACTTTAACGTGTACGTTATTTTTATCATCACAGTCTAAACAAATTATGTAACAGAAATTTCTTCATACGATGTGAATTCAATTAATAACGTGCACGTTAAACCTAACATTTTCTACAGGGAATAACCCCGAATATATAAAATATATAATTATTTGAAAATCAAAAGCTTAAAAAAGTAAACATTTGCTTAATTCCTTACTTCACACTTTATTTTTCTTAATAGATGCGCATTTCGAACACATAGTGTCCATTATCAATAACTAACTGATAACCAAGTGTTTGATTTATTGATTTACAACACTTCACGTATACTCAAACCTAATAGATCAAAAGCTTAATAGTTTCATTTAAAGTTAACTTTAAAATTTCACATAAAGAATAACCCCAAATATGTAATGTAAATCGATGTGTTGTGAGTTACGTGAAGAGATTCCAACAATTAAAAATAAAACAAGTCTAGAAAGGGATACAAAGTGTTTTATTTTTAATGTAATGCAAATGTTTATAGATACATTTTTTTTAATTTTATTGTAGTTTGTTTCCATAATACAAATTAAATTTCGCGCGCTTTACTGACGTACGATACCAGAGCCGCAGCGCGGATTCCCTTTACAATTACTAATTAAAAATAAAGGGCGCTTCGTTTCAGTTAAAAGAGCAAACTATCTAAACGATCAATCCGTGGGTGTGAATCCAAAACGAAAGTCCATCCGATTCAATTCAACGACCTTATTAATTCGCCCAAGGTTATGTATTAGTGCACGTGACATGTCAGCCCGAACGCATTTTCCGCACGAGAGCTTATGAAAGTGGAATAGGAGAAAACCAACAATAGGAAAATGCGCCAGCATGTACCAACTAACGCCGGTCACGATCAAGCAGCTCCTACTCTGCCTCATCCTTGCAATCTCTGGTAAATAAAACCGTCCCCCCACTCGGGACACTCACTTTTTTTTGGAGGTTATGTTTATGTTCTTGCACACATGATTTCCCAATTTGGGAAAATTTCAACTGCACAGGGCAAATACTTTTAAGGCGAATACTTGAAATTACATATTCCCTCTTAGTTGTGTTAAAAATAACTGTTTCAACATTAGTTACATGTGATTAGTGATATGAGTAGGTGGATGCTTCTAGTGAATCTTGAGCACATCCTGTGAGAGTTATCATATCTAAATAATGGTATTTGATGGGTATTATAAATGGTACACACTATTTTAAAATGTATGTTTGTTGAATACCTATCGTGATAAATTTTAATCTTTTCGTTCATCTATATTTAGAATTAAATGTCAAGTGGTTTTAAATATGTACACAGAAAAATAGGTTAAAATAGCTAAATTATTTTAATTTACAATTAAATAAGAAAAGAAAGGCAGAAAAACCAAGGGTCGACAGCCGTTTTCTAAGGACAACATATAACATAATATAAGAATTATATTGTTAATTTATTGTATATAAAATTGTCTTCGGCAGAAATAAAGATATTATGTATATATATAAGAAAAGAAAATAAGAAAAACAATAATTTCTTATTTTTTTAAAAGAAAAGAATATAAATTGACATAAATAGGAGTCTAATAGACCATTGATATCAGACTTTTGTTTTGTTTTGTGGCTGTGGAAGAGGAAAATCCATTTACAGACTGAGTGTAAGACTCCTTCCAGGATTTAATTTTCCTACGAGGAAAGTTAATAAACATGTTTTAAGCATTTTACAGTTTTTATAATAATAATCACATTTATTGTCTAAACAGAAATCCCCAATACGGGACAAAATCAAAGAAAAACAATAATAATCTTCGTGGCCCAAAGAATGGTGGTGTAACTTGTGCATCAAAAGTTACACCACCATTCTTTGGGCCGATTCACAATCATCATCTGACCAGGAATGGCCCAGGAATAGAAAGAAATTGTATACAGAAAGTCTGTAAGTCCCCTATTTGGGCAATTGTGAACTGATACATATAAATCCTATTATTTATCTTTTCCGTTCTCGTTCCCAGCTCTTACTGTTCATATTAGAACAGCAATGGGAAAAATCAGTAATTGCCAATCATATAATTAATTTCATTTGTAAATAATGTTTTCCTTAAATAATTTAAAAAGTTTATAGGTTTTCAAATACATCACACTTGTACATTTAATTTTGTCTATGTTTATTTTATTTTATTTAGTCTTATATAAAATCATTTATTATTTATTTAATTCTGAAATTTATAAAAAATCTATTCAAAAAGAGTGATCGAACTCTATGTACATTTTGAATACGATGTGCTCTTTTTCCTTAGTTTTTTTTTACAGTAAAAACGTGGTGTCCAGATGTTGGAAAAGTACCTGTTCCAGCTCAGCAAGAGATTTTGCATCCTCGACGTCAGCACGGGCATCACGTGATTTCCACCCCCCAGTTTAAACCTCACCAAAATTATATAAATTTGTACATATTATTGTAAATTGTTAGCATTAAGAAGAAAACATTATAAATGTTAATTTATCAATATTACAGCAAAAGCAAGTTCTAAGTTTTATTTTCGGCTATAATAAACAAACATGTTTATAATTGGCAAATTATTACAATATAGTTTTTAAGCACCATGTGCTCTTATTTGTTGTTTTTTTATAATACTGAAAAGAAGTGAATAAAGGATATAAATATTAATTAGGAATATTTATATTATTACTTTTACATATAAAGCCAGATCAACTTTCATGATCCAGTATTTACTGGCCGATAAAAACCAACATTCTATTTACACTTTAATTGAACTATATCTGTTTTACATTCTCCTATTAGTATAATGTGTCAAATTTTTAATGAAAATATATTTGATGTTATTCCTTCATATAATCATTTTCTTATAGGATTGATTATCGGGTATCTGAAATATGTTGGTAGCAGAAGTACGGGCTTGGCGCCCCCGAAACAGGACTTTCGGTTCGCCGACACTGACATAGACAAGATGCGTGAGGAAAACTCGATGAGAATCAAGGAACTAGAGATCAAATTGCTGACTCTCGAAGCCCGGGTGCCCAAGAAGTACCCTCCAGTGAAATTCAGGAATTACCTCGAACGCAAACGAATACTAGTAAGTCTACTGCTTTTCATTCAATTGATAAAAAAAACATTCATTTTTCAATTGAATCACTATTAATTAAAGTTATACGAACAAAGTGAATCAATATACATTTTTTGATTTTCAATTGAATCATTTTTAATTAAAGTTAAACAAACAAAATGAATCAAATTACTGATCTCTGAGGCTTCTGCTTCATTATACATTGTGTGAGATTATAATGCAGCAATTTTTTAACTTTGCTTGTATAACAAAATTTTATATTTAGTGACTGTAGTGAATATAAAATTCTGTTATACAAACAAAGTTAAAAAAGTGTTTTATTATAAAATGAATCAACATATATTTTTCAATTGAATAATATTACAGACAATCATACAGACTTCATAATAAATTAAAGACGAAGCAAAGCGCCACCTTTTGCCTAATTTCATTAAATGTGAATCATACAGACTGTTTCACGGAATCTGGATTTTTTTTTTTTTAAATAATAGGTGGCTGTGATAAAATGATGGTTTCTACTCTTACTATGTGGTAATTTTTGAAGCTGAATAAAAACACACATTGTTTTATATATATATATTCAATGACCCTTTCTACCCATATGGGTGTAGGGTTACATTGTTTTTTTTTACCACTTTTATTTAAATATGTTTATACAATATATATAAATTATCACGATTTAAGTTTCGACACTGTTAAGGCCAGGATCCTGATAAAGCGCTACCGTTTTTTTGTTTACACGCTTTAACAGATTATTAAAAAAAATAAACAAAAAATATGTTATTGTTATTTTATTATGAATAATGTCAACTATTTATTTTTTCGAGAAAAAAAAAAAAAAAAACCTTGACAAATAAGTTTAAGACTAATGGAATCAAATTGAATTACCAAATAACAATTTCGATTAAAATAAAAAATGTCTCGAAAATTAATTTAATTTAGAAAATGTTTATTTAATTAAAAAAATGTAAGCTGCATGTGGAAGATCTTCCTCCTTAAGTATATTCTTAAATATGTTGAAAATATAACATCGTATTCTCGCCTAAGCAAAAAGCAACTTGGATGTGAAATGCGCTAAGAGGGGTTGGTTCGCTTCTCCGCTTCTCATATAAATTTTTACAATTGTCAATTAAACATATGCAACTTGTTTGATAGTACAACCTAGATGTAGTATTTATTAGGGGCAAAATCCCGCCCTTAATGTCATTTTCAATTGTTTATAATTTTCAATTGAATCACTTTTAATTAAAGTAATACAAACAATATATTTATTTATTTAACGGATTTACCTTTTTACAAATCTACAATATAGTTAATAATATTTATGTATAGTGGATTGTAGAACAAAAATAAAGAAATAATAACAACAAGGAAAATAAAAAACTAATTGGCGTTGCTAGATGATAATAATGTGCCTTGCTTAGATTAATGAAAGTCAGTCTTACGCTATCTAATATCTGCAGATATATGAGCAAAAGGTTCGCATATATATTTTTCGATTGTTTCAAATTTTTATTTAAATCACTTTTCATTAAAGTTATACAAAGTGAATCAGTGTTTTTATTAAAACTTAAAACAATGTATCACGAAGTAGACGCCTCTATTATCAATAATTCTGTTTTAACATGTAAAGTTAATAGAAACGAATAAAAATGTAAAAAAGGATCTTAAAATTTATGAACTTATAACAGTTAAAAGGGAATTATTTAATGAATTGATATGATTATGGGTATAATATGAGAGGAGAGAAATTTACTTACATTTACGCAGCAAATCGATTTTATTCCTGAATCGGTCTTTATCGATCAACATTTTCAGAAAGTGAGATTCCATTTCAAGCACTGAAACATAGAAATTAATATTATGCTATAGTTTGTTTGTAATTGGTTTTCTCAAATTGTATTACTCTTGGTGAATATTGTTTCTTCTCGATTTTCCAGATGAATATTTTTTTTTCTTGGAGTTTTTTTATTTTGACATATAACTGACATTTTGCTTGAAAATTGTTTCATTTCTTTTAAATTGATAATAATTATAATAAATGTCTATGTGAGATTTTGAATATCTTTCGGAATTTTATTATATTATTTATAACCGATGTGAAGTTACCCCCATGGTTTTTTCAGCCTACCGTTTTATGCCCTATACCTCGACCATGGCGGAGGCACGGGATATATCTATTAATATTTTCTATATTTCTAACAATAAATTAAAAATTGTATATTAAATCCTCAACTAAAGCATATGTTAAAGTTTCCTCATTTTAGACAGGACTTTATTTTGAAACATCCCGCTTTTACATTCTCAAGACTTGATAATTAGGTTCTTAGCAACAAATTATCTTTAAAATATATAAAAAAATGACAAATAGTGTTATATAAAATGAGGAATACAACTGGCAGAAAATTTAATCTTTATTTAAAAAATCCATTGTGGAAACTTCATAGTACGCTGTAGTTGAGGATTTAGTTTTAATATAATATACAATTTTTAACTTATTGTTAGAAATATAGAAAATATTAATTACAGTATGTATGCAGTAAAGTCAATTGGTGTCAGCGCCTATGCACTATTACCAAATGGAAAATCATCGCGCAGTTTGCAGTACTACCATAGAATGCATATAGATGGTGGAGATAAAAACATAAGAAAATTATTTCCACATCCAAACACTAAAGACTTTAGCTATCTTATGCATGTCTTGAACACAAAATGGCGCATCATCCATAATACAAATATTTATTATGCACAACAAATTAAAATATGCATGTTACTTTGATACATGCAGTACCTACTAAAGACACACGCTTCCAATGCAATCGGGTTAAATATTAACAATTATTTTTAGAATGCAGTTGTAATAATAAATATTTATTTTATGCAAAAATATATTCTAAAAATGAATAATTAAAAATCAATGTATTAAAAAATGAAATTATATTAGCTATATAAAATATGGTATAATTCCAAATAAGTCATTTAATTGAATTCAAGCGAGTGATATTTTCGTCACGACAGTGTGTGCTCGACTGAATCTCTCTCTAGACTCTGAGATTTCAAAATTCCCCACTCCGACATTCCAGCCTGTGTCTTTAGTAGGCACTGGTACATTCTATTTTAATTGAAATAAAATGTATTCACTAATAGACATAAAATACTTTATATTCATTGAAAAATAATGTTTTATATTTTTTTTGTAGCAAAACATTATTTTAATAGAAGAACGATATTTAAATGTTTTCCTTCATATAGTTAACCAAAATAGTGGGGTTCTTTTCATAGCAATAAATGTTAAAATTGAATGTTTCATTAATCCATTGTAAGCAAGGCACTTCTTTAGCAGTATTAAGACAATTATTAATATATCATTGATTTAAGTATTCCATCCATACTGTGAAATGAACTTATTATGACTCATTAAAATAATATTTAATTATATCAGCTATAATTCATATGAAATCCAGGAGTTTTCATTTCTAAACTATTTATTTTCAAATTTCAAACTGCTTGGAACTGTTTGAAATGTGTATGTGTGAGCATATGGTGAGTGTAAATTTTTGGCTGGTGCAACTAGTGCATATGTATACTGTGATATTAATAGGGGCATCCCGCATCCGCCATAGAGGTGGTCTTTTGAAAATAGCGGTATTATGAAATGGAGGAGATATTCTACCTCAAAACCTCACATTAATATTATAAACAACAGATTGGTAGACAATTTTGTTATAAAGATACGGAGGTTTATGTGTATGTTATTTGTAATTATTTTTGTATATACCTTTCAATAATTATTTTCATAAGATTTTTCAATTACTGGTGATTTAATAATAAAATCAAATTGTTGTGAAATTAGAAATAGATTTAAAAAAATTTTAATAAAATGAAAAGCAACATTTCCCCACATTTAATTTTTTATTATTTAATTATCTTTTAATTTTTGTTAACTTATCATTATTTTTTTTTTTAGATAACTGGTGGAGCAGGTTTTGTCGGTTCCCACCTCGTCGACTGGTTGATGTTTGAGGGTCATGAGGTGATAGTAGCCGACAATTTCTTCACAGGCAGGAAGCGGAACGTCCAGCACTGGATAGGCCACGAAAACTTTGAACTGATTCACCACGACATCGTCAATCCTTTGTATATCGAGGTTGACGAAATTTACCATTTGGCGAGCCCCGCCAGTCCGCCCCACTATATGTTGAACCCAGTGAAGACTATTAAGACTAATACTTTAGGGACTATTAATATTTTAGGTCTGTCTTATTTTAAATTGAAAATTTCTTAAGATACATTTAATTGTGAGTACAGGGTGTTTGTAAGTTGGTGTGAAATATTTTAAAAGGTGATTTTTAAGTAAAAAAATCATAACCCAGTATATGAAAGACCTCCTAATTATAATTTATCCAGTGGAATATCTCAAAAAATATGTAAAAAAAAAAACTTTTATTAGTATTGGTAAAGTTAGGTCAAGTAGTTCCGATATTATACTCAAATACTGAGCATTTGAAACCAATGTGAATGAACAAAACTTTAATAAAAGATGTAAAGGAAGCAGGAGGGAAAGGCTACATAAAGGGAATAAGTAAAAGCAGCATGGAGAATAGGAATATAACCTCATTTTGGTACACATGATTAGGAAGAAATAGTGTCTCAAGCATAAAGAATTTGAGAAGCGGGAAAAGATGCAGCCGGATTAGTGCAGTCAACTTGAAGAATGAATATATAGGCTGCTCTGCAATAGCCTGCAAGTAACACTGATAGTGAAAACAATCTAGATCTTGGCTCTAAACATCGCACGAAGTAAATGCTTTCCAGTGTCAGCCACTACACTGGGAACAGCTTTGGGATCATTGAAGACTACATGTTTAGCACTTAGAGTGTTGTTGACTTGCATTTTTTCTATACAGTGTAATTATCTCATTGTTATTTATTCAATTTATACTTTCACACCTGAAAGTAGAAATTTTTCGTATTTTGTAAGATTTTTTGGAGAAATGAAATCATAACTACTATGTAAACAGAAATAAATAACGATGGAAAAATGTATAGGAAAAATGCAGGTCAACAACCATCCATAACTCTGGAACTGTACTTTAGCAAAATTATGCAAAAGACCATTTTTGTTCGCAATTTAATGTAGATTATTTTTGTATTTTTTGCGTTAAACCGCATAGTTTTTAAAATATTTAAGAAAAACTGATAAAAGCTACTAATTTCCCTCACAAACCCAATGCTCAAAATGGTGTCACTTTTGAACAAACTATATGTGGATTATATAGAATAATTTGGAGTTGAAGGGAAACTTTTACTTTGGATGTTGGGGTTAGACCGTTTTTTGAACTAATTGCACTGCACTAATATTTTAACAACTTATTACTAAAAACAAATCATAATAGAGAAAGAAACAATAGAATTCAAAACCTAAATATGGTTTTGTTAATCACTGAATGGATTTTTGAGTTTACGTGAAGTGTTTAATCATAAATTTAAAGACTGTTAT
Source organism: Philonthus spinipes (assembly GCA_963082785.1). Classification (NCBI taxonomy): domain Eukaryota; kingdom Metazoa; phylum Arthropoda; class Insecta; order Coleoptera; family Staphylinidae; genus Philonthus; species Philonthus spinipes. Next base: position 23,592,119 of record OY720299.1, read on the forward strand.
TTCTTACTTCACAATTTATTTTTATGTTAGATGTAGATTTCGAGACACAAAGTTAACTAATAATTCTAGTTATTGTTATTGATAATGAGCGCTTTGTGTCTCGAAATGTACATCTAACATAAAAATAAATTGTGAAGTAAGGAATAAAAGTTTAAATTTGTGATGGTTTTGTTAGTTCAGGTGGACACTTTCAGAAACTAGTCAGAATTTAGTTTACATTATGTATATAAATTAAGTAGAAGCATTAATTATCACTAATTTTATATTAACATTCTATCAACAATAAATGTTCATTTCAGGATTAGCTAGGCGAGTCCATGCGAAAGTACTTATAGCCAGCACTTCAGAAGTGTACGGTGACCCAACGATACACCCACAACCGGAAACCTACTGGGGCAATGTGAATCCGATAGGCCCGCGGGCTTGTTACGATGAAGGCAAACGGGTCGCCGAAACTCTGAGCTACGCTTATGCCAAACATGAGAACATGGAGGTGCGGGTCGCCAGGATTTTCAACACCTATGGCCCTAGAATGCACATGAATGATGGTCGGGTCGTTTCCAATTTTATCTTGCAAGCTTTACAAAACGAGGTTATAACGGTTGGTTGTTTAAACTTGTCGATTTAGCATGGTTTTTGTTATATATTTTTGTATTTGTCTATAGGTATACGGATCCGGAGATCAAACACGGTCTTTTCAATACGTGACTGATTTGGTGGAGGGTCTGGTGACGCTGATGGCGTCCAATTATTCACTGCCAATTAATTTAGGAAATCCTGTTGAACACACAATTAATGGTAAGAAATTAATTAATCGATAGTTGAGGCTTCTATTTGATGAAACTCCATAATACACTATTTGTAAATAAAACAGTGATTAATAATTAGGATAAATTTTAATTAATCCATTAACGCTCATACTCATTCCTGATTGGGACAACAGTCCCAATCAGGTTGATTGTTTCTACTTTTGTCTCTTTTTACCTCAACCACTTCGGACTTCCCTTACATACATTGGATATAAATTATTGTAAATAATAAAGTTATCAATAAAAGTCATATTTATGATATTTATAACAAATATGGTATGTTGGGTGTTTTATAATCATTTAGTATAAACATTTACAATTTTAATTTATTATATTAGTAGAATACTAGAAATATTATATAAAGATTTATTTAACAACTAGCTTATGGTATAAAAACATATAACAAAAATACAGAATAAAATTGAGATTTAATGTAGATATGACCAAAGGACATGATGTAACTCTTTTTAAAGTTGAGAATAGACTCGCTTATTGATATAGAATAAAATACAAATTTTACAAAAACAGGAAAAGGATGAGAATAAAAAACAAGGAGAAAATGTGAAAAATATATAAGCTAAACAAGAAAAGAGGTGGGAAGTTTTATGAGGTGGTTAGGGGTTGAGAATGGTACCAAGAAGGGTGTTTACAATTTAATCCTTCATTTGCGGATTATCTCGAACTGAGCCTAATTCTACATGTTCGGCCCGGATTCCTTTGTAATTCAAGAACAATTTAACAATAGTTTATTGCCCTTCAGGACGTTGGAGAAGCTGTGATGGGAGAGGGAAAAGAGAAGGGAGGGAGGTATTAGACTTTAGAAGTTGAGACTGTAAAGAGTGTAAAGGACGGATGCCAATAAAGGTCTTTTTTTATATCCTTCAGTTGTATCCAAAATTTCTTTGATACACAAAATATAAATAAAAAAAAATTAATGAAATCTACCTGTGGACGCTTCTGTTTCTTTTACAACATCTGGAGCAAACAAAAATGATTAAAAATTGTAGCAAAGAAAGGAAATTCAATAATAAGCATTATAAGAATGTAATTTTCTTGTTGAGAATTTTAATGCAAAATTAAAAGAATGTTTATTTTTATAACAATTTTTTTTAAATTCAATCAGAATTTGCAACGATAATAAAAGAATTAGTCGGGGGCCGCAGTAAAGTAGTTCACTTGGCGGAAGTGGAGGATGACCCACAAAGGAGGAGGCCGGACATAACGAGAGCGAAGCAGTACTTGAACTGGGAACCGAAGGTGTCGCTCAGCGTGGGGCTACAAAAAACAGTCGATTATTTCAGGAAGGAGCTCAAGAAGTTCAACCAGTCACATTCGAGCAAATTCATACCCGATCGACCAACGACGTAATACACATTAACTTGTTGTAAATAGGTTTACTTTTATTTTCTGTGATCTTTTTATTATTGTTTATTTATAGATATGTAAATATATTTGCGTTGAATAGTTAATTTTTTTTATTATTGTGAGGGATAAATGTTCGAGTGATATTATTTTGTGAAGGGATGATGCCAATTGTCAATTTTAAGTGATTTTTATAACAATAAAGGAAATGCAGGAAACATTGCAAATCAATTTCTGGTGTTTTAATTTTATTAATAAAAAAACATTTTAGAATAATTGCAGTAATATTACAATATTTTTAAATCAAATGATTTTGTTTTTATGAGGTAATCTAAATTTATATTTATGAACATTAAGTATTAGTAATAATTAATTTATTTCCCAACAGAAATTCGATTTACAGGGAAATACCACGGAGGACGTAATTCTTTACTTAATAGACAAAAATCTCTAAAATTAAAAAAAATAAATAAATAAGATTAAAAGATTGTACCTATGTAGTTTTTGAGTTCACGAGAAATGTTTAATTACAAATAAACTTATTCCTTACTTTACAATTTATTAAATTGTTTTTGAGATTAGATTGTTGTCAAGGGATTTTTAAGGATTAGTGTTGTGGTTGAGGTATGTAAGAACCATGTCTCCATATACTTCAATCACAAAATTAATCATTTATTTATTGATGCAAAAAATGTTTTTATGGCTTTAAGAAATTGAAATTATTTGAATTTATTGCAAAATTTTCAAGAGAACTTCATTCAATGAAAAGAATATATGCCTATTCATATAAGCACAGAAAATATATCTATGTATATTTGTCTGTGATATAAGCATATATATATATATATCATGAATTATTGAATGGATTTATTTTATTTTAAGCTACTTCCTGTTAATAAATAGAAGACGACGCAAGCGCCATCTTTTGCCTAATTTCATGCGGCATCGTCAACAATTCAAGTCTACAAGGAGAATCGTTGTTTCGACCACTAAAGGAAGGCGAATTAGTCTTGTTTATGAGAGCAGGAAACGAAATTCATTTATATTCTGCTACTTGTAAATTTCGGTGGGTACAGGGATAAGGATTATGGATGAGAATAACAGCATAATCCAACGGCGAAAAAACACATCAGAAATGTGTATTGCAGTTTTTATATTTATTCCCTGTGACTTGTATATCAGTTTTCCGAAATGTGATGCTCTCCGTTTGACTCTTGCTTTGTGGATTATTAAGGATTATGAAGCGGGATTTGAATGTTAGCTTCCACCAAAGGTAATAAAACGTAAACTATTTACAGAAGCGATGAACTCGGAAATAGAATGTGAAAGACATGCAAATTAATTTTTGAGCTGAAATATGGTTGCATTCTTCTATATATTACATTGCTATAATGAAATAATGTACATATGGTAAGATTTACTGTAATTGAGATTTGTGTAATTTTTTCTAAGATATCCGTCCATGTTGTATATATTAATGTCCCAGGCAGAGGGAAAATAATATTAGGATGTTTTTTTATTAAATCTTCACCTCACACTGAGAAGTAGAAAGGAACATATAACGATGTTATATAAGACTAAATAAATAAAATTTTTATTAAATCAAATATTTTGCGATTGAAAAGTATTTCGTTTTGTGAATTCAACGATACATTAATTGTAGATTATTCAATGCTGATTATATTAATTAAAAAACATATAATTTTGTTAGAATTAGTTAATAAATAAAATAATTAAAATTGCGATACTAAAAAGCCTAAATAAATAAGAAAAGCCAACTCGCGACCTTCTACATATATTTATCCCACATACCCCCAGCAGAAGGCCCACCCGAAAAAATCCCTCCACGACAATATTTCAATTCATTACATCCTTCCAAGACATAGACAGTTACATTGACATTGACAGTGTAACAATGACGATCAACGACGAAAATAATTTGCAAAAATGACAATGACAAAACATTTAAAAGACAGGAAAGACAAATGGTCAATAGCCGATTGGCAAGTAACGTTTACATTTTCATTACTCTCATTATTGTCAATTAAAATAAATAAATAAAAGATAAAAAAATCAATAAAGACAAATATTATTAAGAAAAATCTCTTTAAGGGAATAATACAGTGTGGCGCAAAATTAATATTATGGTTTACATTTCCATATCATTTTTTATTAATAAATACATATTTATTACAAGAAAGGGGTGGGGGGTGGGTGGCTCAGAGGTGATAAAGAAGAAATACAAGAAAGGATAGCGAAAGATTTAAAAAATGCGGAAGGATTAATGCATTTTTAAGGTCAAAGAATGTCTCAAGAAATGCCAGATAAAGAATTGACAAGACCTTAATAAGATCTATAGTAAATTATGGGAAACTAAATAAAACAAAGAAATGCATTAAACATTTTTGATAGTAAGGGATATATCGTGGAAAGAAAATATGAGGACTATGGGAAAAAGAACTAATAACGAACTCCCAATAACAAACATTCTAAGGACACAACGGATAAGATGGTTGAGCCATGTAGAGAGGATGAGTAATCGAATACCGACTAAACAAGTATGAAGAGGAGGAATAACGGAAAGACGAATAAGATGTAGTCCACGAACGAAAAAGTGGGAATTAGAAATTGTAGAAAAAAAAAATCAGAAAGTAGAACAAACTGGAGAAGGATTTTCTACCAATCCATGGGCCAACTTTGATCGAATACGACTATATATCAATCATTATTTCGTCAAAATACAGTGTATTTTAAGGGAGGGTCATCATTGTTAAAAAATCGTTTTGTTTAAAAATACCAGAATAGGAAAGACGAATGGGGAGCCATCTAGCCTGAGCTGGAGACGCGAAGAGGTAAGAGTGGCAGCTAAAGCATTCGCCAAGAGGAAGGCACTGCTGCCTGATGGGCTAATAAACGAAGTCATTAAGCCCGCAGTAGAAGAGAACACCGAGTTATTTACTGCTACACTGAATGAGTGCCTCTAACAACAAAAAATCCCGAACACCTGGAATAGGGCAACCCTGGTTTTGATCCCAAAAGCGGAAAACTAGCAAATACGCTATGGCTCATTGAAAAAATTGCTAGAGGGAGTAATTAACAACAATAAGGTAAAGAGCCACATTGAGCAGAATGGGGGGTTTTCTGAAGCGCAATTTGGCTTCCGAAAACTTTTTTCGAAGTGGGTGCCGCGTTTGCTCATAGTGGAACAAAAATTACAACGAATTGATGAATTTGAGCGTCGTTTGGAGCTTTTAAAAAGGATTTTTGCGTCGATATGTGACCATGGATGAAGCATGGATTCACTACTAAGCGCCAGATTCGAAAAAAGCATCTGCTGAGTGGCGAAAGCGTTAAAAAAACCAACAATCGGCTGACGAGGTTATAACCATGGTCTGTATTTTGGGATACGCATGGAATATTGTTCATCGACTATCTAAAGAAAGGCCAAACGATCAATAGTGAGTATTATATATCCTTACATGACCGATTGGGTGATTAGATCAAGCGCAAACGACCTCATATACGAAAAAAGCATCGTTTCATCAAGACAATGCACCAATCCACAAGTCGGTAAAAACCATGGTAAAAATCCACTATTTACGCTTGGAATTGTTTCCATACCCATCCTATTCTCCAGATCTGGCATCAAGCGATTACTGGCTCATCGCTTATTTGAAAAAGATGCTCCAAGGAAAGAGATTTGGCGGAACTAACCACTATTTTGAGGCTATAGATAAATCATTCAACAAGAAATGTCAGAGAAACGTTGGAGTCATTGTATCACTGTATAAGGAGGGTATACAGATGAATAAATTAGAATTTTGCGAAAAAAATATATTTTTATTGGTTATCGGGACTTTTTAAACCATGTATTAGACCTAGATGTCAAGAATGCTTTCAACACACTCCCTTAGAAAAAAAATATTATTGAAGCAGTCAAAAGGAGTATACCAGAAGACCTGGCAGACATCGGGTACCTTATACATTTTACATAATCAGGAATGAAAAAAAGAAAAAAATACTTTGCAGCTGGTACCGCAGGAATCAATACTTGGACCAACATTTTTGAATCTAACATTCAACGAAGTGTTGGGAAAGAAACTACCCGTGGGGACTAGTGTCATAGCTTTTACGGATGACACACATGGGACGAGGCCAGTGAGCTGGCGTCACAGGCCACGTACGCCATAATAAAGGCAATCGAAAGGATAGAGCTAGAGGTTACCGGGGAAAGGACGGTATACCTATCGACACGAAGGGCAGACAAACAGCCAGGAGATCACGTTAGAATTGGAGACTTAACCATAGAAATAAAAGAAGGCCATAAAATATTATCATTAAATCTAACCCTAACTGTAGCGCACATGCGAGGGCAGCGACGGAGAAGGCCATTAGAAATGAGGCAGCAAATGCTAGGATACTCTAAAATGAGTAGAGGGAGAGGGAAGAAGAAGGTTCCTGGCGATGGTGGTCTGTTTGGGGGCAAGGCAGTCGAAACTGATGGTAGCATGGTCAAAAGGGCATCAAGAACGGAAACACTAAGACGCATTAGGGGATATCGAACTGTGTCGACAACGCAGCAGAGGTGTTAGCTTCATCCATCCCAGCTCTGTATCGGCTGGGATTGCAGAAAGTTTATATTAATATAGCACTGCAAGATTGCAATATTGCAGATTCGTTGCACAGTATTGTAATGGATGCAATATTACCACAAGATTAAAATACCTGCATTTGGCATTGCATTGTGTGATTGCTGCAAGATTTCAATGCATTGTAAGATTGCATTATATAGATATGTAGAGGGTTCTCACAAATTTGACCCACTATTGGTAACTTCGCTAATAAGATAGATAAGTCATCTTTTGGTCACCACAACTATGAAGACAGATGGACCAATTTCAAATCAAACTAATTGCACCACAGTGGTGTATCATCTGTGAAGATCGTAAAGAACTGAACATTGTTTTTCTGCGCGTCCTTTAAAAAGGCCTCTGGGGTCATCCCTCTAATTATATGCTTGAAGCGACCTCCACCGGGGAAAACGGAGCGTTCCTTATAAAGGCTGGGACCATCCCTCCAATTATACGCTTGATGTGACATTTTCCGGGGAAACGGCGCTTTCCTTATGTCGGGAGCCACGCGTTCTCGGTGATGCATTTGCAACACTAATGCAAATTGCTACAATACAGTAATGTAGCAACATTGCAATAACGTTGCGTCAATCTTGCAAAGCAATCTGCAATTTTGAAATGCTAGTGCAATATTGCTGAAATTTTCTGCGCTGTATGGGAGGGGACCATAGGATAACAATAACCAAGGATATCTTCAACGAAACCAGCGATATAGGAAAAAAAGGGTCAAGGCCGAGAAGAAGGGACAGGACCCTAGAGAGGTGGCAAATAAGGTGGGAAGCATAACAGACCTGAACGAAAGATCTTATCCCGAACAAATCGCGAAACGAGAGGGCCCATGGAGAGAACACTTACTACCTCACCCAACTCTTCATAGGGCACGGATTATATATACCTCAAAAGAATCGGTAAGAGGGATACCGAACAATTCACATCATACGAGGAGGTGGGAGAAGCGGAACACGTACTCTTTAGCTGGAATGAGAATTGGGAAACACTTAGGGCCATATTTGGAAGACTCGACAAGAACAGTATTACAGATAGCATGCTTAAAAGCAAAGAGAGTTAGGAGGCTATAGCCATGTACATCATGGAAAAAATGAAAAGAGTCTCAGAGGATGAGGTTAGTTCTAAATCCGAAGAATGCTGAAAGCGATGCCGGATGCAGGCCCGCTGGGTGATTGTATGCACCCCTCACGGGCGGCGCATTAAGGGAACGGCAAACACAAGAATTTCCTCCAATGTTTTTTATTATATCATAACAACGACATTAAAATTAAAGATAAATAGGATAGAGGAGGGGCGGCACTGTCAAGTTCGCACACTGGCGCTGAAGCAGCCTGCTGCGGGCCTGGCCGGATGCGACACGCGTCAGCGAAGTGAGTCCTCTGGGTTGGGTATCACAGAGAACGACCAACCCAGCACTACCTAGCCCAAGAAGATCCTGGTGTCTGATTGTAGATTTCAAATCCCCTAAAAAAGATTAGGTTAGGTTAGTTTGGAGGGGTCGAGTCGGTGGTGTATACTCAATTCCCAAGGAGAAGAGACGGAGCTAGTACATGCATCAACAGAACAATGCCTGTTCTCAAGGGAGGAGGTACTGGAGGCAGCAAACTTGCTACTAGGAATGAAGGTGCCCGGGCCTGATGGAGTTTCCAACGAAGCCCTCAGGGTAGCGGTGAAGGCGAACCCAGAAATGTTCAGGCAGGTGCTGAACAGCAGTAATTCCGAAACAGTAGAGCGGGAAAAACTTGCCCTCATCCCAAAAAGAGGTAGACGCTCAAAGGATCCTTCAGCATATAGACCTACTAGATGGTCTGACGAAGCTGCTGGAGTTCCGTGCTTGGCTCCACTTTCTGAAATATGGTGTATGACAGGGTGCTGGCCACCAGAAGGAACCACAACGGTAGCTTTCGCCGACAGCTTGGCGCTCTTCATTAAAAGTAAGTCGGTCGAGGGGCTACAACGTATCGCGATAGAAGCCAGCAATGTCATAATCCAAGGGCTGGTGGAGACAGGACTTCTACCCTTAGATAGATAGATATTGATTGGGTGACCCCTTGACCTTTTTAGATCTATTTTGGATCCCATATATCTCAGGTGACTAGCTCTAGCTTCGCCTCCTTGATTGGCCCTACTAACCCTGATAGTGAGCCTCGGATGTACCTTTCTGGGCTAGGTTTTGTGTACCCTATCTGTAGGTATCTAATTCTTCATAGGGCCTCACACTGGAACAGTATATGAAGAGGGTTTTTTTCCTCCTCTTCAGAGTATCAACTCTTCTACTTCTACCCTTAGTCGCGTCTCAAAAAAAAAAACCAATGCGGTCTGGTTGTCCACCAAAATATCCGATAGAAACAAGGGAACAGACATCATTAAAGTGGAAGTAGGTATCTAATTCTTCATTGCGCTTCACACTGGCACAGTATAAGAAGGGAGTTTTCCTCCTCTTCAGAGTATCTACTCTTCTACTTCTACCCTTAGTCACAACTACAAAAAAATCAAGGCGGTCTGGTTGTCCACTAAAAGATCCTATAGAAACAAGGGAGAAGATACCATTAAAGTGGAAGGAGTCGAAATTGCAATAGATAAGATATTGAAATGCCTGGTGGTGTAGGTGGAGGCCAACCTAAGATGGAGCCGCCATTGCAATGAGGCGACGGAAGGCGCGAGGTACATGAAGGCAATAATTGCCCGGATGATGCCTTCTGTGGGAGGAGTAGAGTAGGGCAGAAGACGTCGGCTGCCAAGGCTTAGCTGGCGTATGCAGCCCCGGTCTGAAGTAAAGCGATGGACACAGCCAGGAATGCAGCGAGAGCCAGAGGAGCACTGAGAGTGCATGCATCCGAATAATGACTTACAGGACAACATCCATGGACGCAGTGGAAGTGTTTGCTGCATCGATGCCCGGTGATCTATACATTAGGAAGTAAGCGGAGGCCTATGAGCTTCAGGAGGGAGGACGAAGCAAGAAAGAAGCGAAAGCCCATGTTCAGGCATTCGCCAAATGGAAGGAGTGGTGGGATCAGAGTGCAAGCTGGACACAAGCCCTAATACACTACGTGCGACCGTGGATTGAGAGAAGGCACGGGCAATTAAACTACCACCTAATCCAGCTACTGACAGGATATGGGAGTTTTGGGGCGTACTTCGATAGATTATAAAAGACGCCAATCAAGGAGCTGCGGGTATTGTGCGGCTATGGAGGATACGGCTCGCCACACACTGATGGAATGTGAAGGCGGGCTGAGGAGAGAAAAATCCTGAGGAACAAGATATGCGAGGTGGAAGAAAACACCATTATTGACAAGATGCTGGCAAGTGAGGAAGGATGGGATGCGGTGAACGTCTACGGTCAAACCATGTTCGGGAGTAAGCTCGTTGATGAGCTAGAGAATTGAGAGATTTAAGCAATGCCAAGATGATACCAGAGGTGAAGGGGAAGGGTTTTCTTCGGTTGAACAAATCTTCAGCCCGACACTATTGTGTGGGGCTGAAGATTTGGCACTTGGGTCTTACGGCCAATATATTGGTCATAGAACGCAAGTGCCTTTGTTTGGAAGCAAATTTGCGAATCCCCTCTTTAAATAATAATAAAAAAGGGTAGATTGGATTACGTTAGGTTGGGTTAGGTTATAGTTGCAGCCATGGGCTCACTTAGACCATTGAAGGCCCGTTATGTTACCACAGTAGAAGAAGGTGATTTTCCACTAAAACCACTTGGAGCCCTTGATACAAGATCTGCCAACCCATTAATGTGAGCTAATCTGAAGAAATAAATTCTATTGCCTTCTAAGGCGGTGAATTGACGAAGGAAGTGAAGAACTGTCTACTCTTCCACAGATGACGCATCACGACGCATTACGACTTCTGTAGGTGCTACACAGCACCTACAGAAGTCGTGATGCGTCATCCAGTGTTTTCCGAGGTTTTCACCTTTGCATGCTAACTGGCTATTAGGTTACCTTCTCTGTTGCTGTGACAAGGAACTCAAGTTGTAGCGTCTAGCGAGCTGCAGAAGAGTCCTATTTGCAGCTGATGGTTTCTCTCGAGTTGCAGCTTTTACTATCTATCAACCTAGTATTGCAACATAACTAAGAATCTAAAATGAATGAAATAGAAATAACCATGGGTGCAGCTAGAGGAGGTCTGTGGGGGAGCAGCCCCCTGCTGGCGTCTAAAGAGTTTGTTTTATATTGGTAGAGGAATGGATTACCGTTGAATTTAATGATACATGATATAACTCATAATCAACGGTAAATTATTTTTAAACAACTTAATAGCGATGCCCCGCCCCCTTATAATCTAATATTTGGGTACGCCTATGGAAATAACATTAATAGTTGTTGATGTATGTTGGGTTGCCCACTTTAGTCGTACTGTTTTTAATGTATATAAATGGAGCAACCAAATACACACACATTAAAGTTTATCTTTTTGTGTGGCGGGATTTGGACGTATTTACAAAACACGCCAGCGATTTGATTTATTAAGTGCGGCGATGATACGTTGTGCAAATATTGATTTATTTAAAAGCGGAGAGCGCGCGCTGTTCGTGCGTTGTGTGTTAGTTGCCGTTTAATTATTTAAACGACGAAATAAATTAAATCCACGGTCCGGGACACGGAATCCTCGACGGTTGGGCCCAAGGTGAGGTGTGATAATAACGGATTGATAATAAGCGCGTTTGAACTTGGTGATAATAACAATAATAATAAATTCGGTTGCGGTGGGGGCAGGGATTTGGCGCGGTTGCGCGCCGTCGTGACGTCGACGCCTCCGGACTAGACGGCAGCCGAGTCCAGTTTCGAAGTAGCTGGCCGCGGCGGGTGCACGTTCCCACGGAAAACTCGAGCGCTGCGACGACGATGTCCATCCGAGACCACACAAATCACATGACACACGTATTAAATTAAAACCGCACTTAATCGATGAGATAAACCGTAAAAAAAGGCGAGTGCGCGGTGGTTTAAATTCTGATAACTTTGAGATAAATAAACAACACGTGCTTTGCTGGGGGAAATTTTTCGCGGAAAGAAAATCGGTAAGCGCTCTTTATCACCGCCTCTTGTCTCTCTGTGTCTGTATCGCTCTTAATTTATGTTTCCGGTTAAACCACACTTGATATGACCCATATGCATTGTGCGCTCGTGATAATCCCATTATCACCTCACTCGCTTACACTCTGAGAAGAAAGTTTTTCGAAAAAAATAAGAAGAGCGCGTTTCCATCAGTTTTCCCAAGTACGGAGATTTTATCGCGGGTTCGAGTACCGCAGACCGGAAACGGCGTGAACCGTGAAGTGTCTCACCCGTTATCTCCGCCGAACGCGAGAATTCGCGTGCATCTACATAAATGCATATGCTGAGTGTACAATACAACACATATGTCTCTCGCCCACCGATTTCCATTCATAAACAACACCCAAAGATCCGTCTCGTTTTGCCGCTATTGTTGTTCTCTTGGCTCAATTTGCGGCGATTACATGTGTAAACGTTTGTGCATAAATTTCATCAACATTGTCCGATTGCTTTTTTGGCAACGCTCACCATAAACAAGAAACCGCATTTATAAGAGAAATTATTATTTACGAATTCTTTAATCAACAACAAACGAAATTTTATTTCAACACAAATCAAACATTCAAATAATTTCTTGAATTTATTTCCCTTTTATTACTAAAACATGTTTGTTTTGCACTAAGTCGAACTGAGTGCAAGTTTAATACCCATGAAATTTACATTGCTGTCAGTGCCTAATAAAGCACGAACAAACAAATATTGTTCTATATAGTGATGGACAAAATCGATTATTTTAATAATTAATCAACAAAATGATTATTTTATTAATTGATTCATTTTAAAAATCAACATCTTTAGAAATTCGCACTCAAAGATTGACATCTTTGGAAAGTTTTTACTAGTGTTGAGCAAAATTGAGTGAACTTAGTAATCAAGTATTTCTAAATAATCAATTCTAAGTAGTTAAAGTTAATAATAAATTGAAGTTTATTAATAAATAGGTGACACGTCCCAATATCAATATTATAAATAACATTAATAAAATTGTCATATACTTCATTTCGCAGTGACAAAAAAGATCGAAAGATCGACTTTGCCCATCTCTAGTTTTTACATCTTTGAAAATTCTCGCTCAAAAATTAAAATCGTTGGAAATTCGCCCTCAAAAATTGACATCATTGGAAAGATTTTACCAGTGGGTCTAAGGTTTTGCCTAAGTGGCTGCGGCGTATGAGCTACCCCTCCATCCAAAAATCTTTAATCATTTAGGTTGATTATACCAGGACAAACACTTTCTTTTTCACATTTAATGAAATGTTCAGCCATCATTAATCTAGCGTATGGATAACTAGTTTCTTTTTATTGTGTATACTTAATGTTTGTAAAATAATTGTCTGAATTAAGATATTTGTATATACAAATTCATCGGACACCTGAAATGGTATAAGAAAAAGAAGTAGTGAAGTATATAAAAAAATATTTTTATATTTCGTTTTTTTTTATATCCCTCAAATACAATTATTTCTTTTATAAAACTTTTTATAATTCCATTTGCTTTATGTTTCTTACACAACTTCACAGTATATACAATATTTTGTAGAAAAAATGTTACAAGACTTCTGCTTAATATTCTTACGTATGGGTCAAACATTTAAATTACTTGAAATTAAATATTTTATTAACGACTTCTTGGAAAAAAAAAAAACGATTTAATTAAAACATTCCCCGAATTTATCTAAAAACAACAACAACAACAAAATCAACATCACAACGGTTTCACCCTTCGAGTTTCTTTTCCCTTTAAAAATCCTATTGTTTATAAAACATACCCGGCGCTTCCAGTAAAGCTCACCTAATTAGGTCCAATCCGCAACTTGGGCATTAACATTGAGTACCCTAATGTTTAAGATCCGGATGAAGGGGTAAAGGGAAACCACCCGAGAAAGGGATAGAGAATGCAGAGTACAGGTTGAGAAAAGGGAGGAAAGAGATGCTGGGTGTGCTCGTTTAATAAATCCCTTACGTTACGTCCGCGTTAATGGATGAAAAACGGAACAATTTGTTTTTGGATAAAGCGTCCATCGTAATTCGAGTTTTGAATTATAATTAAAATTGTGTGTGTTTAGGATGGAAAATACAAGGTGTTTTAGTTTCACATATTTTTAGATGAAGTAAAACACATTACTCCTTAAGGTCGATGTGTTGGTGAACTAATTATGGTAATTTATTTAATAAATTAGGCAATAGATGGCGCTTTGTGCTATCCTTCCAATATATCAATTTTAGCAATATTTCTACAATAAAAAAATACTGTGAAACAAAAAAAAAACTGTTGTGTTTAATTTAGTTTGAAAATGAAATGCATTTTCTATTTATTATTCAATAAATGAAAAGAGTTTTGTTTTCAAATTAAATAAAATTACAGTGTTTTTAGTTTCACGTTTTTTTTTACCATTACTATAATTCATATATTGAAAATATGACACAGAGCGCCATTTTGTGTGCAATTTATTAAACATCCAACAGGAATTTTCAATTTATGATTTTTTTAAACAACAAACTCTCAAAAATGCAGTTTGATTTTCAAAAAATTCAACTTTGAGTGGAAATAACTCGGAAACTACGGATGAAGTATTTTTAGATTTTGATATTCTTTAAAATCGACATTCTTCCTAGAAATTTTAAGCATAATTTTATTAACTTTCGAATAGGAATTTTTAAATTATGATTTTTACTTTCCCCGGACCCCTGTCCAAGGGAAAGTATTGTGATCGTGAAAATTTTCGAACCGCCAATTTCAACAAATGTGCACGTTTTGAGGTCCCCTGAGTCCATTCCATCGAGTTTTGAAAAATGTCTGTGTGTGTGTCTGTGTGTCTGTGTGTTTCCGCGATAGCGCCTAAATGGCTAAATGGATTAAGCCCAAACTTTATATCTAAGCTTTATATTACAGTGGAATGATCTGAAAAGCTTTTGGTTAGAATTAAAACTCATTAAGTGCAACTTTACTCTTAGCAATTTTTCATTTTTTAATTCGGATAGAAAAATGTTTCAAATAAAAGTTTTAGATCTTGGAAAATAAATAATTTCTGTTATAAAACTTTTATCGTAGGACCTCCGGTTTTCATTCTATAAGCATTTATCTAATAAATTCCCTTAGAGATTTTAATTATTGAAATAATTATTTCAATGACAAATAAAACGTCAAAGTGCCGTCAAATTCAACTTATCATTTGCAAACGCCTCCAGTTTGCAAAAATGAAGAAGAGTGTGGAGGAATGATTTTAATCTATTGTAAGGTAAGAAATAACACACTTAATTACAATATTCTTCTAAATACTCGGCTTTAACTTTAAAAGATAACAATCAATTTTTTCTATTAATCATTTTGCTTCCCTATTAAATTTTCTATCAGAAACTTATTTGACCGTATTCACCGGGGAAAGTGCCATGATGGACACATCACCATTTTTTTTAAACTATCAACTCCCCAAAAAGCAGTCTGATTTAAAAAAAAAATCAACTTTGAGTGGAAATAACTTGAAAACTACGGATGGCGTATTTTTATATTTTGACATGATCTAAAAGCGACATTCTTCCTTCATATTTTAAGCATAATTTTATTAACTTCCGGGCAGGAATTTTCAAGTTATGATTTTTCCAAAGACTCCCCCAAAAAACAGTCTGAATTTAACAAAATTCAACTTTGAGAGGAAATAACTCGAAAACTGCGGATGGGGTATTTTTAGATTTTGACATCTTTTAAAAGCGACATTCTTCCTTGATATTTTTAGCATAATTTTATTTATTTCGGTGAAGCAATTTTCAAGTTATGATTTTTTTAAACGACCAACTCCCCAAAAAACAGTCTGATTTAAACAAAATTCAACTTTGAGTGGAAATAACTCGAAAACTACGGATGGGGTATTTTTAGATTTTGACATCTTCTAAAACCGACATTCTTCTTTGATATTTTAAGTATAATTTTATTAACTTCCGTGCAGGAATTTTCAAGTTATGATTTTTTTAAACGACCAACTCCCCAAAAAACAGTCTGATTTAAACAAAATTCAACTTTGAGTGGAAATAACTCGAAAACTACGGATGGAGTATTTTTATATTTTGACATGCTAAAAAAGCGACATTCTTCCTTGATATTTTAAGCATAATTTTATTAACTTCCGCGCAGCAATTTTTAAGTTATGATTTTTTTAAATAATCAACGCCCCAAAAAAAAAAAACAGTCTGATTTTAACAAAATTCAAATTTGAGTGGAAATAACTCGAAAACTACGGATGGGGTATTTTTAGATTTTGACATCTTCTAAAACCGACATTCTTCTTTGATATTTTAAGTATAATTTTATTAACTTCCGTGCAGGAATTTTCAAGTAATGATTTTTTAAACGTCCAACTCCCCAAAAAACAGTCTGATTTTAACAAAATTCAACTTTGAGAGGAAATAACTCAAAAACTACGGATGGGGTATTTTTAGATTTTGACATGCTCTAAAAGCGACGTTCTTCCATGATATTTTAAGCATAATTTTATTATCTTCCGCGCAGGAATTTTCAAGTTATAATTTTTTTAAACGACTAACTCCCAAAAAAGCAGTCTGATTTTAACAAAATTCAACTTTGAGTAGAAATAACTCGAAAAGTGCGGATGGGGTAATTTTAGATTTTGACATCCCCTGAAAGCGACATTCTTCCTTGATATTTTGAGTATAATTTTATTAACTTCCGCGCAGGAATTTTCAAGTTATGATTTTTTTGAAAAACCAACTCCCACAAAAACCGTCTGATTTTAACAAAATTCAACTTTGAGTAGAAATAACTCGAAAACTGCGGATGGTGTAATTTTAGATTTTGACATCCTCTGAAAGCGACATTCTTCCTTGATATTTTAAGCATAATTTGATTAACTTCCGCGTAGGAATTTTCAAGTTATGATTTTTTTAAACAACCAACTGCCCCAAAAATAGTCTGATTTTAACATAATTCAACTTTGAGTGGAAATAACTCGAAAACTGCGGATGGGGTAATTTTAGATTTTGACATCCACTGAAAGTGACATTCTTCCTTGATATTTTAAGCATAATTTTATTAACTTCCGCGCAGGAATTTTCAAGTTATGATTTTTTAAACGATCAACTCCCCAAAAAAACAGTCTGATTTTAACAAAATTCAACTTTGAGAGGAAATAACTCGAAAACTACGAATGGGGTACTTTTAGATTTTGACATGCTCTAAAAGCAACATTCTTCCTTGATATTTTAAGCATAATTTTATTAACTTCCGTGCAAGAATTTTTAAGTTATAATTTTTTTAAACGACAAACTCCCCAAAAAGCAGTCTGATTTCGACAAAATTTAAATTTGAGTGGGAAATAACTCGAAAACCACGGATGGGGTATTTTCATATTATGAAATCCTCTGAAAGCTACATTCTTTATTGACATTTTGTGTATAATTGTATTAACTTTTTCGAAGGATTTTTTAAGTTATATACTAAAAATATCAAGAAAGAATATCGCTTTCAGAGCATATCAAAATCTAAAATTACTCTATCCGTACTTTTCCAGTTATTTCCACTCAAAGTTGATTTTTATCAAAATAAGACTCCTTTAGACAATTCTAGCTCAGGAACAGATAACACAGATACTTAAAATAAATGTATAAATTATGTTGCATAACGTCTTAATCAAAGGACAATAGTGGCTTGGGTTTCGCGTTAGAAGAATTTACTCATTCATTTTTACGCAACGGATTTATAACCCGAAGCGAAATTTTCATTACACTGGAATTACTGTTTGGATGCGGGGAAGGTTTCCACTGCGCCCCGCCTTGTAAATAAATTTATTAAAATTTAAAAAACGCGAACAACCCCGGCTAAATATATATGCGTATATAAAAGCAGATGTTGCTGGATTTCGTATTTCCACATTAAATTTTATTTCATACGCTCGTGTATTTTATATTATGTTTAATGCCCGCATAAAAAAATAAATCAGCATGTAGTCAAAGAGCGCGCGCGCGAGCTAGCTCGGTTTATGGCGTTGTAAATTCAGACGATCGGCACATCGCGGACTGGACAAATGAGAGAAAAATTTATGGGTGAATAATGAGGGTATTAAAAATTGAATAAAAAATTCCGGGAAATGAAACGCTGCGTTATCTTTATTTGGATTCATCGAAATTTTATGTTCCATAAACAAAAATTAATTTTATTGTTATTGCTATTATGAATTCCATAAACATCAATTCTTATTTGGTAATAGATCTAAATGATGGTTATTATTTACAGTTGCAAAAGCGTTCCTAACTGAGTTAAAACTAAATACAAAAGATTCTCTGGATTTATAATTTTTTGGGGGATATCCACTTAATTTAACTCCTCCCCGTGTTTTCGCCCTCCATGTGTAATTAAAGGTGAAGACAACGGGTGTTTCGCACTTGTCTATTATAGTGTAAGCTAAGTACGCGGAGCGACCTAGTTTCGGCTTAGAACATGACCACAAGAACTCTCGACGATGAGTGGAAGAGCAGAAGGGTTTCGGGACGTGGAGGGGGCGGCTCCAGGAAAAGGGCGAAGGGCCGTTTCAGGAATGTCCCATTAAATCAGCCGTGCTTCATTATGAGGGCGAACGTCTGATGGCGCTGATTTAATTATGCCAGACATTCGCGTCACGCAAATTCCGCATTCAGACAATATTAATTAATTTATTAATGTGAATGTGTTTATCAGATTTATTATGAAATTATATATAATCCCTTCGAAATTTCGCTATCCTGGATCTACTATTAATACATTCATTTCTCATTAATGATTAAAAGACGGGCATGACATGTAAGACAGTGACTATTGAATAAAAGACCTAAATAATAACCATTTTTTACGAGAAGATGGCTCTCATGAGGCATAATTATTGGTTACATTCAGCTCTTTAATTTAAATTACACCCTTTAGAATTTGATCGTCTTCAACAACAGATTAGTTAGTGAGAAAATCGAACCAATATGCGATTGTTAATAATAAACTTGCTCACCTCAATAATAAAATATTTTGTTATTATTAAAAAAAGTATTGTAAATAATATACATCTTTATTGATATTTTTTAACTGAGAATAATAAATAATTTTTAAAATATAAAGGTTGTCAATCGGATATCGACCATTGGTCTTTCTGACTGTATTTTAATGTTTTTGTCATTGTCCTTTTTTTGCAAATTGTCATTTTTTAACCGTCTTTTGAAATCGTCAATGTCAATATAACTGTCTATGTGCTGGAAAGCGAAAGATAGCCAATGACAGTTTTTAAGTATTAACAAAGAAAAAAGTCCTTTCTCTATAGCATAAATATTTAAATAAAACATAAATTAAAATTACAATGAAATTAAACAAGGAAAATTTCTGGCAATGATCAATAAAATTCGATCAATCCCTTTTTCCCTTTTTTCCTTGTTTAATTTCATTGTAATTTAAATAACTGCAAATGTGTGAATCATCTTTGTTTCATTTTATTTAATTTAAATTAACATAAATTAAAAGTTCATACAATTAAATCTCATTTCATATTTTATTTTCCATTCAAAGTATTCATTAAATAAGAAATCAAATATTTAGATATGCAAACAACGATTCGAGAAAGGGAGCGAAGGAAGATAAAATGAAAACAATAAGTATTTAGAAAACCCTGCACTGAAGTCATTCAATGTGTCATTTATTTATTGAATGTGGGTCAATAATGAGACTCGTAGAGTTTTTATTTTCCTTTCTTTTCACTCGCACCGCGGCTAATCTGCGCTATCGCCTACCAGATTAATTGAGCTCCGATGATAAGCAAATCGAGTGCACCGTGAAATCGTCGAGACATGCAATCAGCCTTATCAGCGCGCTAAGAAAACATAATATTTTTATTGCTACTACATAATTTTTGTAATGGTTTGTTGTTGCCGTTCATTTAAATGGATTATTTTTTTTTTAGTTGGAAATTATGTGTGGAATATTTTACAAGCTTGTATTCACCTTGGATTTTAAAGTATTTGAAAAGTAACTCTATAAAATATGTCGTAGTTTTATTGTTACTACATACTTTTTGTAATTATTGTTAACGTTTATTTATGTAAACATAAATATTTTTGAACAAATAAATACGTAAAATATATGTATGTTGAGGAAAGTATATAAAAATGGATTTTAAAAACATTTTTTTTTTTACAAATTCCTGCTAAAAATTTAAATCAGAGTTTAGAATCGATGTATAATTAATAATTAACAAATTAAATAATAAGCATGAATAGATTTTTAAAGATTTATCAATAAAATAAATAAAACACAGATTAATTTATTGTAATTAATAATTTTAATATATAAATATTGGTAGTTCATATCATCTAATCTTCTTTATGTTGGTGAATCAAAATAAATTGGAGTCTATTGAAATGAAAAAAACACATAGATAATATTTTAAATTTCGATACTAGTTCATTAAATAATCCCCTTTTAGATCTTATTAATTCATAAATTTTAGCACATTATATATAATTATATTTAGATTAGTTCATAGTTAACATGATTTTTAAATATTTTAATTTTATCAATATTGCCTTATATACCATAACAACATATTTATATTTATAAAAACTTCAATTACTGAAGATGGAAACATAGTTTCCGAAATATATCTAGTGAAATAAAAAAATAAGTAGGAGAAAGGACAAGTATTTTTATTTAAATAGTTCATATCATAATAATAAATATGAATCGACTATTATAATCTACTAATAAAATAAATAAAACACAGATTAAATTGTGTAAGTTTAAATTCTCGACTAGTTTCGAGTTATGAGCCCATTTTTACGAGAATTCAAAAACGAAAATGGACTGAAAACCCAAAACTAATAAACAATTTAAAGTTACACAATTTAATCTGTATTTTCCGTTCTGTATGTGTTTTATTGTGTTTTATTTTGAGTGATTATTTTTGCTATTTAATTTTTTGTTAATGATTTATTCTGTTCTGAATTTATTCTGTTACAGATTATTTCCGCGTCAATTCCTACCGAATCAATTATTACATTTGATTTGATGTTAGGACTATATTATAAACCTTTCTCCAAAAGACTTGTTTCTACTTTATCAAATTGAATATTTGTAAGGTTTTTAAATATAGGGCACAATTTAATATCATTATGCTCACCCATGTGTAATAGCCACTTTTTTGGACTCTTTTGCTGCTCGTAGTTTCTGGAGTTTTTCTGTCAGTTTCTTGAATTGTTTCCAAAAAGTAATAAAACTGGGAAAACCAATATTAAATGACATTGAGAATCTTTGGTGTTCACTCATCATTGCTTCAAATTAGTCCATCCTCTTATACATCATGTTTGTAAAAAATGTAGACTTCTGTATTCATTGAGAATAACTGAATGTCGAAAATAGTTTGAATAATAAAAAAAAAAAAACAGAATATTAGTGAAATTTAACGAAGTGTTTTTCTTTTTACATCATAGTTAAACATGTTTCACCACGTGAAAGATGAGAAACTTATTCAAGAGAGTCTTTGTCGTTTAACAAGCACACTTTATTTACAAATATACACGTGATTCTTGGGACCGTGGTGCAAAGCGAAATTCTACATTAGATCTGAATTTTCTTATCGGTCCAATTACACGACTCACCCCCGACCTTTAAAGATGCGAGAGAGGTGGGGTGCGTCAATCGCTAACAATATCATTACACTCTTATCTAAATTGTTAAGCTTCAGAAAATGGCGACCGTCGTGTCGGTCTTTCTGCCTCTCTCTGTCCAGTGTTTGTCGTTTTATTCACTGGTAATGATTGCTAATGTCACTGTCTAAGTTCTCCAAATTAGTTGAAATGAATTGTTAGTGAAAGGCATATTTGATCAGCAAGTAATATTAATTAATACGATTTATTATTATTATTTCCTTCTGTCTTTCATCTGAATCTCTCAGGGTGTTTTGTCTACACGTACCGGGGTATTTCTACTGACGGTATGGCATTGTTTCTGATTAATACAACACGCGTCTAATTATTAGTGTTGGGCAAAATCGAGTGAATTTAGTAATCGAATATTTCTGAATAACCAATTTTAAGTAGCTAAAGTTAATAAATAACAATAAAATTGAGTTTATTAATCAATAGGCAAAACTTTCCAATATTAATATTATAAATAACATTAAGAAAAATGTCATAAACTTCATTTTGCAGTGACAAAAAAGATCGAAAAGATCGACTTTGCCCATCTCTACTAATTATACTGCAAGTTTGTAGTACTACGGCTTTCTGCATAGGTATGTATATATTTTTGTATATATTTAGTTTTTCTGTACTTCCGTGCATTGTTTTTTGGATTTCTCCAGTTGCTCATAGAGTCACTGGAATGACGACGACGGATTCTAGCTTCCACATTTGTTTAATTTCGTCCGATAATGGCAAGTATTTATTAATTTTGTCTCTATATGTTCTTTGAAGGTTTTCAGGAAGTGGTACAGCAATATCAATTATATAAGCCTTTTTTTCTTCTTTCAATAGCAACACTATATCTGGGATATTATAGGGTATCGGTCTATCTGTTATTATTTTTCTGTCCCAGTATAGTCTTGCTTGTGTGTTTTCAATTACAGGTGGGGGTTCATACTGGTAGTATAGGGTTTCGTCTATCTTTTCAGGTATATGTAGTTTTACTAGTTCCTGGTGGACTATCTTTGCAACGCAGTTGTGTCGTTTTAAATAAGAATAAATATTGTGTTAGTCTGTCCGGGCTATCGACCTGGGGTCTTTCCGCCCCGATTTATTATTATTTATTTTATTTTTGTCCTTACACTCTTTTAGGTATCGAGTGGGGCTTCCGATTCTGATTTCTCTTGTACCCATTCCTACCATTTTTTCATGTCTCTTGCCATTATTATTTTTATTTCTTCCAGTGTTATTCCCTTCTTCGTTCCTATTTATTGAATTTGGTCATCCATTTTCCTCACGGTGCCCCTCTTCTTCTTTTGCTTGTACTTCTTGTTATTTTTATTCTATTTTAATATCCACATGGTGACCAGAAAAGGTGTGATAATCTTCAGTTAAAGTTGTTCGTTAATCAATTTTAAGTGAAAAAAAAAAACTTAAAAAAAGTTTTTAAAATATAAAATTAAATAAAATAAAACACAAAAAAATTGGATAATTATTGAATAAGTCATTAATATCCTAAATATGTGACTAGAATTTGTTTTTAACATTTTATGTATAATTATTGCTATTAATAATCGACTTATTTTTAAATAAGCATTTGCAATATTAAGTATAAGTATAATTTATTGGTCCATATTAATCACAAAGATATTGGACAAGTCAATTACAATTAATAGATAACAAAAATATTACAAGAAAAGATCCTTTATAGAATAAAAAATCTTACTAGCTAAATACAATTTAAGCGCCTTCTTGACGATATATATATTAATTTGTTTAAGTTCTGGCGGAAGATTATTATATATTTTTATGCAATTGTAGCCTGGGCCTCTCTCGTATTGTGCAGTATTAAGTTCAACTACTGAAAGACTATTGCGATGTCACGTATTATATTTATGAAATGATGATTTTTTTCAAAATATTTAGTATGTTTTTTTACAAATAGTCTGCACCTCATTATATAAATGGATGGCAAAGTTAACATATTTGACTTTAAAAATAACAATCTGCATGACTCTCTCGGTGATACATTATGAATTAATCGTACTAGCCGTTTCTGTAAGACAAAAATCCTACTACGCAAAGCAGATTTTCCCCAGATGATTACATTGTAAGAGAGAGCGGAATATGCTAGAGCGTAGTAGACTTCAACTAAATTCGGTAAAGCTAATACATTTTTTTTAATTTAGTATTGCATAATAGGCCTTGTTTAATTTATTACAAACAAAATCAATATGATATTCCCATGACAGCTGGGGATCTAAGAGAATGCCTAAAAATTTAGTTGAATTTGTAAAATTCAATTGTTGGAATTTTCATGTTGAAACAATATACCCATTCTGTCTTACTATGATTTAAAATGAGACTATTTTATCACACCATCACTTGACTTCATCTTTTGTCTTGCTAATTAAGCTATCGAGGAGAAATGGACTACCTGCCGGTAATACAACCGACGTATCATCCGCAAAATTGATTAATTTCCCACAGCTAATATATTGTTTCATGTCGTTCGCATACAATGAAAAGATCAATGGTCCTAAGATGGAGCCCTGAGCTAACTCTGTTTTTATACTGAATTCTTTTGAATTAAAATTATTACATTTTACATAAAAACGTCTATCACTTAAAAATGAAATTAGAAAATCTAAAATGTTAGCACGAATTCCAAGTTTGTATAATTTATACCTCACAAATTCTATGTCCACTGTATCAAACGCACGGGATAGATCGAACAGGAGCACGGCTACGCACTGTTTTGAATCTAGTTCTTTATTGATGAACTCCACCATACGATATGACGCTGCCACCGTTGAAAGGGATTGTCTAAACCCATGCTGTGCTGTTGACATCAACTCATATTTATTTAGGTAACACCATAAGCGATCATTCACAATACTTTCGATAATTTTCAATATCACACTTAGCAATGATACTGGCCTATAATTATTCATCGACGACTTATTTTCTTTTTTATGTACTGGAATAACTACCGCAGTTTTCAGAATCTAGGGAAATACTCCATTATTATTAGCTTCATTAATAAGATATTTTAATGGCTCCAACAATTCATTACTCATAAATTTCACAAATGAAATTGAAATTCCATCTTGTCCTGTACTTCTTGTGTTTTTTAGTTGCTAACTGAACTTCATTTGTATCCACTGGTAGAAATACCAATGTTTGTGGAAAGTCTACACATGCAGTACAACTAGTAGATTTATCGTTACCAAAATGTACTGATAAACTATCAGCTACAATTTTTGAAAAGTACATCGCAAAAGATTTGAGATATTTGAGATATCATCAGATTTCGTTATTATATTGTTATTATGTGTAATAATTTTCTCAATTATATTATGTGATTGTTTGCCCAAGCGTCTATTTACCAACTGCCAAACTTTGGCTTGTTTATTTGGAGCATTTTCAATTATTTTTTTATAATAAGTAAACTGTGTTTCGAATATAGTATTTTTGTATTTAGTTCTTTTATTAATGTACCGTAAGTTAGTAGTATTACATTTAATGTTTTCCTTTAACCAAAATAAATCATTCAATTCAGCTCTCGTTTTCCTGATATTATCTGTGTTTAGCTTGATGTTAATAGAACTAATTTTAATCAAAATATTCCTGATATCTAGTTACATATTTATTATATCAATGGCCTCGTGAGTGTTAACGAAGAATCGTACAACATATTTTTTCTACTTGAAATTAATCAATGACCCACTTTGCTTGAAGATTATCACACCTTTTCTGGCCACCTTGTATATTACCACCTTGTATATTACCAATATATATTATTAAAATGATTATTAAACAGTTTATGTAATGGGCCATCGACCATAGATCGTAGACACTTTTGTTTTTTTATTGTTTTGAATATTATTCGATTATAATTGTTACCGGCAAACATTTTTTCCGGTCACATGAAAAAATTTTCAATCTCATTTTTCATAAATAATTAAAATGAGTTTATCCCAAACGCACGTTTACCTACTGTGCCCAATCGGATTATGAAAAGCCATTAAGCGGCGATCCGTTTCGCGAGAAGGGATAATCTTTTCTTTATCGTTTCTCGTGAAACTCATTAGCCGGTATTTTGGTAATCCGAAAAGTGCAAATCGGTAATCGTGCCACAAAAGACAGCCTCCACCCCCTACGACGAAATCGGTGTATAAATCCGGAGAGCTGATCCGACAGAAACTAGAGAGCAACCACCGTCCGTGCTACCTGCCTCTCCGTCGACGACCGCACCCGTCGACGCCGTTCACCTGGGTTGCTGTTATTTTCATTACCGTTTTTTTTTTGTAATTGCTTATTATTTTATTTTGCTCGTGTATTTTTTGTTTGTAAATATATTTAGTTTAACATTTGGACCAGTTGTTTTGGATTAGTTGCTCTT
Organism: Philonthus spinipes; assembly: GCA_963082785.1. NCBI lineage: Eukaryota > Metazoa > Arthropoda > Insecta > Coleoptera > Staphylinidae > Philonthus > Philonthus spinipes. The sequence goes on from OY720299.1 coordinate 23,618,049, forward strand.
CACGTGCTTCCTGAGCTAGAATCGTTCAAAGGAGTACCTTCCATCCTTTAACATAATAAATGAAACACAATTTTACTTTGTTTGTATAACTCGGATAATACAAGTTATACAAACAAAGTAAAAAAGTGTTTCATTTATTAAAATTGAATTACAATGTATAACAAAGTAGAAGCCTCAACAATTATTCGATTACCTTACTCAATAATACTATTATTTAATAAAGTATGGTAGTCAAATATATATCTGACTTTAGGGAGAATAAAATGGTTTCTAGGAATGCACATTTTTGGGGCATTATTAAAATTTTTGTAATCGCATTGTAAATTATTGTAAAATTTTTGTATCTTAGGCATATTTTTCTACGATAAACGACTTTCTTTCACAAAGAGGAATAATTTTGATGTTTGGTGGTATCGAAGTGTCGAGACGAAGTGTCGTTAGGGACCTAATGCAGAGCGTTCGTCAATTTGAAATTGTTTGATGATGTTTCTAAATATATTATTTTAGAAATATAATTCAGATTGTCCATTACGGAAATATGAAATTAAAACGTATTTTATTCCTGTTACTTTAAAGGGCTTGGCGAAGAATGGACTTTGAAAAGAAAAATATGCGTATTAAAATAAGTGTTCCCGGCGCATTCACCATTAATTTACACACTATTTGCATTATAAATGTACAACTTACATTTTAGCATTAATTTAGAATGTAAATACAGTGTAACTTTATGGTGAATGCGTCCGGCATACTTATATTAATAGACACTTTTATATATATATATAAATCTTTATTGGCAGATTATTTTTAACAAGGTAATAATAATAAATAAATACAATAAATAACCAACATAAAAATAAATTCTTCTGCCAAGTGACTATCGACCGTTGGTCTTTCCGCCTGATTTTTTAGGCGTCTGTCCTTGTCAGTTGCTGTGTCATAGACACTTTTATATATTTTTCTTTTCAAAATCGATTCTTCTTCAAGTCCTTTGAAGTAACAGGAAAAATACTTCTTAATTTCATATTTCCATATTGGCAGTATTTAAGAAAATAAAATTGCCGGGGGAAATAAAAACTGTGGTTGATATCCCAGGACAGACAAATACTTTGCTTAATTAATTAAATATTTGATAAAATATTCGTAATTGCGTGAATATGAAAATGCAGATAATCGTTCCTACTTAGTCGTCACTTTAAATAAAACCAAGAGAATTAATAATTTATTATAATAAATGAAAGACGACGCAAGCGCCATTTTTTGTCTGGTGAGGTTCGAAAAACCGAAATGGCCGTCACTAATTATCCATACGCTAGATGAATGCTGGTTGAATATTTTATTAAATAATAATATATTTTTTTAAAGAACCTCAGTTCAGTTGACGAGAGGCTAACTCACCTCAAAATGGCCCCATATATATATATATATATATATATATATATAAATATACTTTATATATTTATATATTTTTGCAGACAATTTTATATATAATAAACTAATAATATAATTCTTATACTATATTATACGTTGTCCTTAGAAAACGGCTATTGATCGATAGTCAGTTTTTCTGCCTCTATTTATTATTATTTTTAACATAATATTAAAAACGTTTTACGAAGTGATAAATGGGAAGAGTGTGAAATTAGCGAAACTTATTTAGTTACTAGAGTCAAATGAAATGGTTAGTTTGTTAATGACGCATAGATCGCCTCGAAATTGTAGTCACTAAATAATTTTCAAATATGGAAACAAAATTAATAGCGTTTTCATTGATTTTTAATAACGATTAGCACTAACTAATGTTTGATTGAAATTTTTAATATACATCGTGTCCGTAGGAATCCTGAAAACGCAAAAAAAAAACAGGGTGGCTTAAATTAGGAAAAAAATTAAACACTAGAGTGTTTTTACAAGCCGATCGCAGAAATTCATGATTTTTTTATCGTTTTCGACATTTTCCAAACAAAAAAAATGCAATTCTTATCTTGTAGACGGTGTATAAACATTCGTAGTTCATATTATTATGATAAATATGAATAAATTATTAAAAAATACAATAAATACATATTTAAATAAATAACTTTAAATTCTCGAGAATTTTTACTTGTTTATTCATAAAGTGGGACATAAAACAACTGGAACAATAGTACTACAACTTACTGATTTATAAAAATAAAAACAACCGAATAAAAGAAACATCGATATCAAAATCAACAAGCAAATCCACGATTATGAAATAAAAAGGAAACCGGAAATAAGGACAGAAAAATCCACAACAAGATTAACATCAGGAACAATACAACAATATTGTTAAAGCGCATGCGACACCCCTGAAACCCATTCATTGTGTAGGGTGGATGAGGGGATGTACCGCGAGCATCGGAACTAGCTCCTCGACTAACATATCGGAACATTGTATATAACTTTGTAAATAAACGTGTTATTGTAACTCCTCTGTACTTATTGAGAACCACCCCCGTGAGCCCACTACCATCAGCATTCACAAATATAATAGACTAAAAACGAGTATAAAAAATTACACTACATTCAAACTTAAGATAAAAAATCTAATATTTTTTTTATTTTTACTTTTTTAATTTTTTTATCATTAAATATTAGATTTTTACTTTACCCGGACCCCTGTCCAAGGGAAAGTATTGTGATCGTGAAAATTTTCGAATATCTAAGCTTTATATAAGAGTAGAAAGACCTGAAAAGCTTTTGGTTAGAACCAAAGCTCATTAAGTGCAACTTTACTCTTAGCAATTTTTCATTTTTTATTTAATTCGGATAGAAAAATCTTTCAAAGTAAAGTTTTAGATCTTGGAACATAAATAATTTCTGTTACAAAACTTTTATTGTACGACCTCCGGATTTCATTTTAAAAACGGAAGAATTTCGTTTACCTGATAAATTCCCTTAGAGATTTTAATTATTGAAATAATTATTTTAATGACAAATAAAACGTCAAAGTGCTGTCATATTCAGCACATTCGCAAAGTTTGAAAAAATTAAGAAAAGTGGGGAGATAATTGATTTCAACACATTGTAAGGTAAGAAATAACACACTTAATTATAATATTCTTCTAAATACTCGGTTTTAACTTTGAAAGACAACAATCATTTTTTTCTGTTAATCATTTTGCTTTCCTATTAAATTTTCAATCAGAAACTTATTTGACCGTATTCACCGGGGAAAGTACTATGATGGACACATCACCATTTTTTAATCTTAAGTTTGAATGTACTGTAATTTATTATTATTGCACAATAAAGAATACTTGAACTTATAAAAATATTCGATTATTTACATTAATTTCTATTTAAATTATAAACTTCTTAAAAAAATCGCAATGGTATTCCCCCAAAGCAATTAAAAACTCTCCACCAAATAGAAATAAACTCGTTTGAATTCCGTTTAAAATTTGACACACGACGTAATAACGAAAAGAAGAATAAAAAAAAAACGAGAAAATCTGCAAGCGTTTTATAGGTTTTCCCCTAACGTTAGACTTGACTTTTTCCAATTCGATTAGTTCTCGTCGTTTGCGCGACGACGCGATTTTCTAATTTATTTTCTTTGGCTTCGCGGTAATGGAGTTAAATTGATCTCGGTTTTCCCTCGCGGGCCGTGGGCGTGGGGGAGTAAGGACGTTAATTAACTTCTTTTATTTTCGCAAGTCTTAAAACGCGAAAACGTGCCGGGAGTATGGAAGCGACCGCGGCGCAGCCATGATTCTTTTTGCGCCACTTAGATTTTTTTTTGCGGCATTGAATTTATTTTGGAAAATGTACTTAAATACGAGGGTTTAATGATTGAAGTGAATTTTTGTTTAATGAATCTTGTTGGTTAAGAATAAATCGAGAATTTTATAGTAACACATTTTTCATTTCCAATCATAACTATTTTTATAATTTTGTGTGAATGCAATATGTTAATTAACAAGATTCGATAAACTTTATTAATAATAATAGAAAAAAGTATTTAAAAGGAAAATAATTAGTTATTTAAACGACGAGAGTGTGTGGGGGTGAGGGTAGATGGAGAGGTGAGAGGAGGAAAATGTATGAGAATGTAGGGTTGTCGGAGGCGAAAGTAATGGAATGGCTTAGAAACAGAAGTAGCAAAAGACAGTAGCTATCAAGCAAAGGTTATAAATCTCGCAAAAAAAGACGAGCAAAAGTCAAAAATCTCACAAAAGATTTCGACAAAGGAACAGGCTTACAAAATACAGTTGTGAAGTTGGTATGAAATTCCGCACCAATCGAAAAATCCTGCTACCAAAAACAGTGCTTCTTTCTTAGATACCAGGCTCGAAAATTAAAATTTTATTCAGTATGTTTAGCAACAAGGACGAAACTAGTTGGAAAGAGTAACAGGAATAATGATTTATTTAACTCTGTCGTAACCTTTAGGAATTGTAAGTACGGACACTTACTATTATTTGAGGCTATTTCGTACGCGAATTGTTAAGTTTAACGTGTACCTTATTAATTTTAATGATTTATTAAAACTCCACAAAATATATAAATAAATTGAATAATAGTGGCCCCAGATTTGACACTCGAGGGATACCTAAGTTAGAAACATGCGAACGTTTGATTTAATGAATCTTTTTAATTAATATCATAATTAATCTAGGATTTCATAGCAACATATTTTTCATTTCCATTTATAATTTAATTTATAACTGTGTGAATTAATGTTAAAACTGAGGTATTTTCAGTGATAAATAAATTAGTAATACTCGAAAATATTAACCAATAATATTAGAACAAAAAAACAGTAATTAGAGAAAGAAATTGTTAATTATTTATTCAATTACATATACTAACGTATTTTTAAATGTTTTTTTTTTAATTAAATTTAGACTCAAGTGTGAAGTTAATACTATTCGTGTTACACTCTTTATGGAACTGTATCGTCATATTCAGTGAATGGAAACTCATATATTCCATGTTTTATTTTCAAATAACTTATTTGAAAATAAAATTATGGAACGGCTGTGAAGTTAACAATATTTTAAAAAATAATTTTCCAAATAAAAGTCAATAATTTAATACTATATTGATATACGCGTAATCCTACATTTTGCGATTTTCTTTTACATTAGTACTCTTAGATAATTCAATAATAAAATGCAATACAAAAATTTAAAACATAATTTAGTTTCACAATTTTATATAAGATATGGCATAAACGACAATTAATAATTTATATTTAATAAAACAATTTTTACTCTCGGCGAACACCCGTTTGAGAGCCTCGCCGAATTGAATGTTTTAAACAAAACGTGTAAAGCATTAAAAATATTGTTCGGGCAAATGTGTACTTTCCTCTGATTCAAAGGATTCACTCGTGATTTTATTTCTATGGTAATAATAACAATGTTTTGTTTAACATGTCTATTACCAACTCAAATATATTACAAAATGGATACAACCTTCGTGTTCGAGAGTTAGATATAGTGTGATAGGGGATGATGAAGGGTTGGTGTCCTAATTTTTCTTCTTGGGTATTATTAATGTGTTATCTGAGAGTACTATTGTGAAAGAAAATTGTAAAATTATCCATCCCCCAAGTTAGATTTAATTTTTTGAAAATGTCGTATTACGCGTATATCATTAAAGGAAGATAGGGGATGATGAAGGGTGGGTGTCCTACATTTTCTTGTTGGATATTATTAATATGTAATTTGAGAGTACTATTGTGAAAGGAAAATTTAAAATTATCCATCCCCTATATTAGATTTTAATTTTTGAAAATGTATTACGCGTATATCGATAAAAGAAGATAGGGGATGATAAAGGGTTGGTGTCCTAAATTTTCTTCTTGGATATTATTAGTGTGTTATCTGAGAGTACTATTGTGAAAGAATATTGTAAAATTATTCATCCCCTATATTAGATTTTATTTTTTGAAAATGTCGTATTACGCGTATATCAATAAAGGAAGATAGGGGATGATGAAGGGTGGGTGTCCTACATTTTCTTGTTGGATATTATTAGTGTGTTATCTGATAATATTATTGTGAAAGAATATTGTAAAATTATACATCCCCTATGTTAGATTTTATTTTTTTAAAATGTCGTATTACACGTTTATCGATAAAGGAAGATAGGGGATGATGAAGGGTTGGTGTGCTAAATTTTCTTGTTAGTTATTATTAGTGTATTATCTGAGAGTACTATTATGAAAGAAAAATGTAAAATTATCCATCCTCTATGTTAAATTTTAATTTTTGAAAATGTCGTATTACGCGTATATCGATAAAGGAAGATAGGGGATGATGAAGGGTTGTTGTCCTAAATTTTCTTATTGGATATTATTAGTGTGTTATCTGGGATTACTATTGTGAAAGAAAACTGTAAAATAATCCCTCTCACACTACGGATACATTTATTTAAGTATAGCAGTGTGGCTCATGGTTAGGGATGAAATGGGGGTAAAACAGGCAGATGTCCTAAATTTTCTTTTCTCTAGTAATAAATTTGTTCTTAATGAATTGATTACTGTTAAAATAGTATTTTAAAACGTTTCCTGTATGTCGAAAAAAAAAATGTGGAAACTGAAAGTCGCAAATTTAGGGGGTGGTGAAGGATGAATCTAATAACTATTTTTATTCTTGATTCACTTAAACGTATTTTAAACGGCGGTACTCGAGATCTCAGAAAATTATTGACTTTTATTTCGAAAATTATTTTTTTTTATTTATTGCTGGATCTATTGCTAACTTCACAGCCGTAATTATGGAACATAACAAGAATTTCCATTCACCGAATATTGTTCCTTCGCGCTATTGATCCAATTTGTGTTACATATTGGTATTTATAGGCACAGTAAGAAATTCGATCAACCACCTGATAAGATACGATATATCGAAAAAACCAACACCAACCATCCAAACCATATACTGGTTGAATAAACTCATTTAGTGGATTTTAATTGTAACAAATTTAGCTTGCCATTATTAAACATGATAAAAGATAGAAGCTATGATAGAATAAGTCATGATAGATGTAGAAGCCTCAACAATAAAAAAAAGAATTTAAATTCAAAGAATTTATGTTTTCACAAACAAACAGAAAATCCTCGCGTCTCCCTTTTTCTTTGTTCTTCTTTCTTTTGTTATAAAACTGCGATGAAATCGGTTTAGGGTTAATAAAGAATTTAAAACGCTCTCGAGATGAGATTGGAATGTTAAAGTTGAATAATGAGCACTTGGGATAATGGCGGAGGGATGGCGTTATATTACGCTTTATGATTTATTCATAAGCAGCTGCGTATTTCAATGATCTCAGGACGAGCGCCAGGGAAAATGTTTTCGTAGGTAAATTCTTATCACTTTTGCCAGATAATACGAAACATTAATCGATATGTATAGTAAAAGTTATTTGCGTGAAAATTCATTTAATTAACTCATTTCAAAGCGCATTGTATTTAAACAAAATGTTAATGGTATAAATTGTGAATTTTTGAATTTTTAGTTGTGTTTTGTTAATTTATGAAAATACTAATAAAGGTCTTTTTTTAAATAAAATGCGCCAAAAGAATTGTATTTAATTTGGTTCAAATGAAATTTTATTTATAAATAAATTAAATTTTCCTTGGATAAAAATTTGTTGCATTATGCAATATTTTATTGATGTGCAACAGCAGGTGTACATTATGTAATTCAATGTCCGGTGTGGGTATTTGCCCGGGAAGTAGTTATTTTAATATGCATTTGTTTAACATACTTACGTAATGTAAGTCAAAAGTCACGGAGCTAAATGTGGAAATAATTTATTAATTATTTTTAAATCATTTTTATTTAATTTCAATAAATTAACAATATAATTCGTATACTATATTATACGTTGTGCTTAGAAAATGGCTATCGGCTCTTCCTGCCTTCTTTTTTAATTATTTATATTTAATCTTTTATACAATTATTTCTATGTTACATTTTATTAGTGTCAGTTTTAATTTAAAATTAATACGAATTCCAGTACAAAGATGAACACTGTGAATGTTTAAACAATCGCGTGCTCTGCTCTTTGTTCGCGTGTGCAGACTCGAAGGGAAAATGAAAAGGGTTAATTAGTCGCGATGTTTTAAATTTTGCAAAGTTTCAGCTAATCCAAAAGCAATTTCACGACCGTTATCATATATTCAGCAATGCGGGCGAAAAGGAGCGTCCGTGTATTTTTTGATAAAATATTTAATAGCGTTTTTTTTGGCGTCGTTGTTACAGGGGTAAAAAGACATTACACATAAAATTACGCGACGGGCGGGAGGCGACATGAATTATTTCTGGTTTTTAAAAAGGTGGCTGGTAATTCTGTGCGGATGAAATTCCCGGAAATGGAAAGGTGTGGTATTAAAAATGAAAAAAAAAATACACTCTTGAATCGTTGTTATTTTTGTGAATTAAGCAAGGGGTTGGGGAATTAATAAGTTTTAAAATGATAAGTGTTTGTTGAAATGAAATAGAAGTCTTTAAAATAGTGCCTAATTAATTATTTTCTATTTATGTGAATTTTTTGTTTGTTTTTTGATGTACTTACGTAACGTATATAAAAAAAGTTTCAATAAATTAAGATTAATTATTTAGTTGTGTAAATTAATTACTTTCAAATTCTTTTTATTTGATTTAAATCAATTTCAGTTCAAATTCTCTTGAAATAGCTCATTTTCAAGAGAATTTGAACTGAGGTTGATTTAAATTATCGGAAATCAATCTAGTATATACAGTTTTTAATTAAATCTCTGTGTTTGTTTAACAGTAACGTATGGTGTACTGTTATCCGAGTGGCATCGGATCTCCCTTAAATAGTAGACATTAAATAATATTTCATTATCGTCAGGAAAACCAATGGTCAATAGCGAATTGACAAGTAATCTTAAATTTTTAAAATATATTTATATTATTCTCATTAATGTACTCAAAAGAAAACTTGTCTATACAGATATATATTATCATTTCATTATCTAAAACTATTATAAGCGTTGTAGCGTAATTACTTTTTTATTTTGTTTATGTTTGATTAATTATAAAAAATAATTCTATGCATAATAAACTTACATCGCGAAATAACGTGATTCCGCAATCACTCAAATCAAGATTACATATACCGAAATTGCATTCGAGCCGTGGCTGCGATTAGCACAAATCACGCATTCAGGTGCATCTACATTAATCACCCACTTCGCCTACGTGTATTAATCACTCAGCTTGTTTACACAAAGGGCGCACTCCATAATTAATCCTGAGGATCAACTACTGATAGAGCATTTATTGAAATCTGGTGTTAATTATTGGTCCCGTTAAATAAAAATAAAGCACGTGATTTATAATTGTCTTCTGCAAAAATTAAATTGTTAATTTTAAAAAGACAAATAGTTTGTGGTTAATAATGATTTAACAACAGACTTTCATCCATATTTAAAAAAAATATTTCATTTAATTCTTCATTAATTAATTATTCAGTCAATTCTTAATTAATTGCTCAACAATTTTTCATTTTCAGGCATTTGGTTTACACTTTTAGGCACTTGTAATATCTATACTAGGGTCCATATTATAATTTTATTGTATAAATTAAATATGAGGCAGAAAGACCGATGGTCGATAGCCATTTTCTGAGGCTTAACTAGAGGTTTATGATTGTAATGTAATTTCTCAGAAATAAAGATTTTCTATATATTAAATATGAGTAGATTATTAAATATTATAATAAATTAAAGACGACGCAAGCGCCACCTTTTGCCTAATTTCAAGTGGCATCATCAACGATTTGGGTCTACAAAGTAGACGACCGAGAATCATTGTTTCGTCCACTAAAAGAAGGCGAACTTGTCCTGTTTAAGCAAGCAAGGAAAAGGAAATTCACAGTTAATGAATCGTTCAGCCACTATTCATCTAGCGTAGATGAAAGGTGGCTGAACGATTCATTAAATATTAAATATCAACCAATTAAACAAATAAAAATAAAGAGTAAATTGAATAATTTTTATATTGTCGACTAAAATTATTCCATTTAATTCGTGTTTTTATTTGTTTTTTGGTTGATATTTAATAATCTATTCATATTTATTCTATACAATCTGAACTACCAATGTTTAAACATGAAAACCATTGACTATATTTTTATTTTTATAAAATTATTAAATTAAATTTAAAGTCAAATACCTACCTTTAAGATAATATAAATAAGACGGAAACGTTATAGTTTATTTACCGATGTGAAGTTATCCACAGTTTTCCAGCTACGGATTTTTCGACCCGGCAACTCCTTTATGGTGGATGCGCCGGGCAACATGAGGCTCATCCACGGATTTTAATTTCCATTTCTTTATATTAGCCTATTAGTAGAAGTTCTAAAACTTACTTTGAATAACACCATTATTATTTTTATTATGATTTTTACATTTTCGTTCTCTCATCCACGAATTTCAACATAAAATCTATCAAAAGTCAATGTCAAAAACGGCTTACTTTGGCACACTTTAAATTCGATTTCTTTGCCTTAGATTGTATCTAGAAGTCTTAGAAACTATCTTAGTGAATAAAAAAAGTTTATTTCTTTATTTTAACTATTTTTTAAAAAAAATGTTTTGTCATCCATAGTTTTCAACAGAAAATCGTTCAAACTTCAAAGTCTAAAACTGCTGACTTTGGCGCACTTTAAATTCGATTTCTTTGCCTTATATTGTTTATAGAAGTCTTAGGAACTATCTTAGCTAATAAAAAAGTTTATTTCTTTATTATAACAATTTCTTTAAAAAATGTTTTTTATTCACGGTTTTCAACAGAAAATCGTTCAAACTTCAAAGTCTAAAACTGCTGACTTTGGCGCACTTTAAATTCGATTTCTATGCCTTAGATTGTTTCTAGAAGTTTTAGGAATTATCTTAGCCAATAAAACAGTTTATTTTTTTATTTCAACTATTTTTTAAAAATATTTTGTCATCCATGGCTTTCAACTAAAAATCGTTCAAACTTCAAAGTTTAAAACGGCTGACTTTGAAGCACTTTAAATTCGATTTCTTTACCTTAGATTGTTTCTAGAAGTCTTAGGAACTAACCTAGCAATAAAAAAGTTTTTTTTCTTTATTTTAATTATTTTTTAAAAATATTTTGTCATCCATAGTTTTCAACAGAAAATCGTTCAAACTTCAAAGTTTAAAACGGCTGACTTTGGCGCTCTGTAAATTCGATTTCTTGGCCCTACATTATTTCTAGAAGTCTTAGGAACCATCTCAGCCAATAAAAAAGTTTATTTCTTTGTTTTAACTATTTTTTTTAAATTTTTGTCATCCATGGTTTTCAACAGAAAATCGTTCAAACTTCAAAGTCCAAAATGGCTGACTTTGGCGCAATTTTAATTCGATTTATTTGCCTTAGATTGTTTCTAGAAGTCTTAGGAACTATCTTGGCCAATAAAAAAGTTTATTTCTTTGTTTTAACTATTTTTTAAAAATATTTTGTCATCCATGCTTTTCAACAGAGAATCGTTCAAATTTCAAAGTTTAAAACGGCTGACTTTGGCGCACTTTAAATTCGATTTCTTTGTCTTAGATTGTTTCTAGAAATCTTAGGAGCCATCTTAGCCTATAAAAAAGTTTATTTTTCATTATAATTATTTTTTATTTATTTTTTTATCCACAGTTTTCAAATAATAGGGCATGGCGGTGGATGGCGTAATGTCTGTCTAAAAATGATAATAATGTGTCCTCATATTATAACGTGTTAATTAGACATTTATCTTGGTATATCAAAGAAATTTAAACTAAAGCGCGCCAAAGTCAATCATTCGGATATTGAAATATTTCGATATAATGTGGAAACACGAATAAAATAATAATAAATTGATCGAAATGGTTCATAGCACATTTAGAAACACACTTATACTAAGCCATTGAATTTAGAGCACGTCAAAATGAGACGTTTTGGATTTGGATTTTGAAGTTTGATCGATTTTATGTCGAAAACCATGGATGACAAAACATTAAAAAAAATGGCTAAAATAAAGAAATAAACTTTTTTATTGGCTAAGATGGTTCCTAAGACTTCTAGAAACAATCTAAGGCAAATAAATCGAATTTAAAGTGCGTCAAAGTCAGCCCTTTTAGACTTTGAAGTTTGATCGATTTTATGTCGAAAACCGTAGATGACAAAAAAATAAAAAAAAAAATATAATAAGAAATAATGTTTTTTTATTGGCTAAGTTTTTTTTAAAACATTTAGTAACAGTCTAAGATAAAGAAATCGAATTTAAAGTGCGTAAAAGTCAACCGTTTTTGACTTTGAAATTTCATAGATTTTACGTTGATATTCGTGGATGACAGAAATAAAATTAAAAAAATATAATTAAAATAATAATAGTGTTTTTCAAAGTATGCTTTAGGAGTTTTACTAATTAATAGGTTCTTTCTTTCTTAATCTTATCCTCTTTTATCCGTATTGGGTGTCGAGGTTCTAATTAATAGGTTAACATAAAGAAATAGTAATTAAAATCCGTGGATGAATCAAGAAATACCCTGTGTATCCACCATGGTGGATGCGCCGGGCAAAAACATGGCTGAAATAAATTCACATCGGTAGTTTATTTTAGCCTGGAGATAAGGTCGCAATCTGAAGAGGTTCGCTCCAACAAGCGCGCCACAGAAAATCTAAACAAAAAAAAAACAATGTGTGGGAAACAAAGTGAACTCAGCGGGAGTTACCACGTATGGTCACATTTTGAGGAGAATCACTTAAATAAATAAAATAAAAGGGGGGGGGGGAATAAAAATAGTTAGCCGGGAAACAAGTTGGAAGGAAATGAAACTTCATTCGATTCTGAACGGTGGTCGTAGAAGGTAGAATCAGGAAAAAAATATTCGTGGTTGTAATCAGGGTTAAAATTTGTTATTAATCGAAACAGAAAACTATCGCGAAACGTTTTAGATTTTGATCGTGATTATAATTAATAAATTATTTCCACATTTAGCTCTGCGACTTTTGACTTACGTTTTGTAAGTACGTTAAACAAATGCACGTTATAACAACAGTATTTTAATATAATTAATGGTTTTAATATTTTGACATTGGTAGTTCATATTGTATGAAATAAATATGAATAAATTATTAAAAATCAACCAATAAAACACAGATTAGATTGAATAACTTTCAATTTTAATGAAGTTAAAGAGTGAATGGTTTTTAGTCGAAAAAATACTAGCAGTAATAATTTTTGCAGTATATTCCTTCAAATAACATATATTTTTTGACTTCTATGTATTTTACAATGGAAGTAAACATGGAAAATTTCTGGCAGTGATCAATAAAATTGTTTCCTTTCATTAAATAATTTCGACTCAAACCGTTGCAATTCGCAGTAGTGCTGCTATGCAACAACAAATATCTATTGTGTAATCCAATGTCCGGCGGGGTAAATGCTCGGGAAGTAGTTGTTTCAATAGATGTTTATAAAACTTACAGTGTAAGTATTTTTTTGCAAAAGGGATTGATCGAATTTAATTGATCATTGCCACAAATTTTCCTTGTTTAATTTCATTGTAATTTAAATAACTAGAAATGTGTGAATCATCTTTGTTTCATTTTATTTATTTAATTCTATGTATTTGTTTAAAAATAATTCTTATAGACACCTTATTCATCTAATATTGTTTAATTTTAATTTATTTTCTTGTTCAGAATATTAATAATTTTTTTAAATGAAATGTAAATAAAATCTAGAGAAAATACGTAATGGTAATAATATTTAACATCGTTCAGGAATACTACAAGTTTGTTAATCTAAAACATCTCGGCTCCGCATAAACCAACTTTTCCTGGTTCCATGCCTCCAACTAATACCAAACATCATCATCCCAACACCGAATAAAACACAATTTCACACTTTCAATCTCTGTCCGCGAATTAAAGTTGCGCTTGTTTGAGGATGTCATTAAAGTTTCGGTGCGAAACGTGTGTTTCCATCCAAACAAACCTTGAGGAAAGCGAAGGGGAGCGAGCGCGAAACTCGAACCAACAAAAGGGGGATTAACGGTATTTGCGGATTGTTTGGGCACGGGAGGGCGAGGGGGATTATGTCATCCCCGTTTTAAACGGAGGCACGTTTTGGGATGGACGAGACGAATCGATACAATTGGCTTATTAATAAAACTCGGGCGCAAACACACCGAGGAATGCAAATAAATCTCGCGCGTCGCCGGAGGGATAAACAAAAATATGTAATGCGCGCCAGAGTGTTTCTAATCATCTATGTGTTTGTGTGTGTGTGTGTGTGTGTGTGTGTGTGAGTGTGCGTGGAACAAGCCCAATCTGATTGCGGAGGAAATTGAAATTACAAGGTGCACGAGTGTGTATGCAGGACGTAATTTGCAGTTTAAAATTAGAAGGTGCACGTAAATCTGCTTGCCTCATTACCTAATCTTGGGATCGGATGGCTGGTTAGGGTTTTGTGATCAACAAGTGGTGTAATTGGCGATTTAATCAACGCTATATGATAATTTATGTATACTACACGTTTTATTCAACTTTAAGGGTAATTTATTTAAAATTTCAAACAAATAAACAAAAATTCGAAAAATGGCACTCCTGGTGGCTTCTTCTGTTCCTCGTCTGGTTATTATGTTTACGATCGCAATCAACATGCCTGTCCAACTTTCGTATAACAAGCAGGTGTCATTAAGAGAAGGATAATAAATAAAAGACGACGCAAGCGCCATCTTTTGACTAATTCGTTGACGATGCCAGATGAAATTAGGCAAAATATCTTGATAAATACCCCATTTGAATCATAATAAATGAAAGATGACACAAACGCCATCTTTCGCCTAATTTCATGTGGCATCGTCAACGATTCGAGTCCACAAGGACAACCGAGAATCGCTGTTTCGTCCACTACCAGGTGTGCAACCTTAAAACGGGTGTTTTTTTTATTTAGCAAAATACAATAATTAACGCAGAAAATTAAAAAAATATATTCGAAGTAATTGCACTCGTTAGCTAAAAATGTTTCCCATATTTAGGGAATATTGCGAATTCCACCCCAACAGAATTCATCCTCTTTCGATAAGAATCACCCATCGAGCCATTTTTTAAGATCTTAATAAGAAATGAAATGCTGCTCAGCAAGCGCGTGTCCCATCGACGCAAACAAATGGTAGTTGGAAGGGGGCAGATCTGTAGAGTAGAGCGGTTGGGGTAGCAATTCCCAGCCAAGTGCATCCAACGTATCCTGGACCAATCTTGCTGTAAGCTGGAAAATGATGATCCGCGTATTCCGGTCTTTTTTTTTGCACAGTTCACGATCCAATTCGAAGATTTGTTATTGTTAGTGTTGAGCATTCAAGGTTTCAATAGTTCGTAATAAACCACCCCCTTCTGGTCCCACCAAACACACAGCATTGACTTTTTCCTGAATCGATTTGGCCTAGCAGACTATGTTGAGGGTTCGCCGGGACTCACCCACAATTTTTTACGCTTAGGCTTTTCAAAGAAGATCCATTTTTCATCGCTAGTGACGATTCGATACAAAAATGATTTTTCTTGTGCCGATCAAGCAAGATTTCGCACATGTTCTGGCGTCCTTCCATCTGTCGATCGTTCAATTGATGTGGCGCCCTCTTCCCGATCTTTCCCATGGCACGAAGGCGTTTCGAAATTGCTTGGTGGATCACATTCAACTTCGCGGCAAGTTGTTTCTGAGATTGGGTGTCGTCTTTGTCCAATAAACCTTGCAGTTCTGTGTCCTCAAAGACTTTTGGTTAATTTTCGCGCTTCTTGTCGGTAACGTTAAAAATTTGAATTGCCGAAACCACGCTCTGCATCGAATTTCACTAAGAGCATTGTCACCTCCACAAGAATTCTATGCGCTTCGGCGGCAGATTCCTTCCAATTGAAGAGGAATAGTAGTGCTCCACGCAAATGCTCTTTATCTGGCACACAATTCGACATGCTTATTGAGATCAAAGGACACGTTATTGTTCGAAACTGCTGACTTTGTATTTTGTTTATTAATAACAAAGATCAAAGCAATGAACAAAAATGGCGGATACAGTGTAGCCGAAGTGACGCCGGACTTCTTCGATTAAACGTTCTTTGCGTTCCTATAAAAAAATATTTTTAATAATTTATTCATAATAAATTATGCACTTACCCGACATCCTGTGTGGTAGAATGATTATAATAATATGCACTTTTGTATAAACTTACTTTTGCAGCAGTAGCTTCTGCTTCCTTCTTCTCGATCCTCTGCACCAACTCCTTCTTCCACCGCTCCAATTTCATCATTTTAGCCTCGATTGTCTCCATTTGCTTCCTAATCGTTTTCTTCTTCTCTTTCTGTTTATCCGCCGCCATCTTTACCATCTCCTGTATCGTGAACGAGTAAGCTATCGACTCGTACTCCTTTTTCAAAGCCAGCTCTTCTTTCGTAGGCCAGCATGACGCCTTATGCACGCGTACTACCATCTATTAGAAATGCAAACCTGGTAAATGGTGGCTGAACATTTTATTAAATGGATTTCATTTCCTGTTCTCATAAACATGACAAATTCGTCTTTTTTTAGTGGACGAAACAACGATTCTCGGTTGTCTACCTTGTAGACTCGAATCATAAATGATTCCACATGAAATTAGGCGAAAGATGGCGCGATGAATGGAGGCTGAAGATTTTATTAAGAGAAGTATAGGTGGAGAATATACGACAATAATGACAAAGGAATAAAGTATAGCCAGCTCGTAAAGAACTTATTCCAGGACTAATAAATTTTGGTAGATCCAGAAAACTCAATTTTGCCCCATTACATATTTAATTAGAGCTCATGAAACTGTTTATAAAAGCCATGGATAAAACTATTGCTGGTTTCACACGTAGAAGCAGGATTCCAATATTTCATAATCATCAGCTGGGTGAACCATTTGGTCTGATGGAAAATGAAGGGTACAAGAGGGAATTTGAAGCAGGGGACGCAATCGCTCTTCTCTACTTAATACTTAATTTTCGTCTAGTTGTGAAGTCTATGAAGACAAAGGGACGTGGATGCTTTACCACTGCTTGTGCATGAGAAATGAGATAAAGGAAGGAATATTTAATTAATTAAATTGATTTTCCTTTTAAAATTTGTCATCACATGCCTCTGTGAACTCGGTTAGAAATCGGGGGACATGGGTTCAAATCTCATCAGAAATGTTTCTTTTCTACTTATATTTAATTAATTTAAATTATATTACACTCGGTTAGAAATCGAGGGACATAGGTGAAAAAGAAACATTTATGATTAATTAATTTAAATTATATCTGTATCCTACACTAGAATTCCTTCAAAGAATTTTTATGACTGACTTTTTATTCCAGATTTAATTAAAATAACGATTTAGTCCCGAATTTACCTTATTTTTGATTTTTTTCATTTTTACTGTCTTATTGATAATCAAATGGAGAGAATCACAGACATCAACTTTAATTCCGCGAATACGTTACTTACGCCTTATTTGCGGATTGTAAAATTGGGGAAACAAAGAAAAAAGGGACAAGGATGAAACAACTAAAAGACGGGTACTGGCTATCCTGGTCGGGTGCAGATATAAACAGTAGAGGAGCAGAGGGAGTAGGCTTGATAGTAAAACCGGATAAAGTGAAAAATACTGAAAGAAAGACGGAAGAATGCTCGCAATCGAAATAAAGTTGGACAATATAAATGTGTGGACATTAACAGTGGAATATGCACCGAACTATTGGTCGAAATTAAAAAAAAACTGTTGCTATAAAATGTTACTTTTGGACTAACCTTTAATTTGAGTCCCTCCCAAATCGTTTGTACTGACGGACCTAGAAATCATTTAGAAAATGGCCATTTTTGGATGTTGCAAGGAAAGAAGCAATCGGAAATTGACATAGGCAATAAAAATACAATAATAATAGGAGATATGAATGGTAGGGTGGAAAAGAATAACAGAGGAATTGAACAACAACGGAAGTAGATTAATCGAGCTATGCGTAGAAAACTATTTTATAATAACGAACACAAAATGTATGCATAAAAATATACACAAATATATGAGAGAAGTAGAATCCAAGAAGGAAAGATCCATCATAGATTACTGTATAGTTAATAAAAACAATTGGAAAAGGATAAAAGATGTAAAAGTAACAAGAAGTGTAGAAATTGGAAGCGATCACTACTTGGTTAAAATAAAAATCACAATTACAGCAGAAAATGTAACAAGTGGACAAAGAAGAAATATAGTAAAAGAAAAAACCACAAACATAAAACTATTGAAAAAGAGCACGTTGTGCTTGAAATGTACATATAGTGATAAAAATAAAAAAGTGAAGAAAGGAATAAAATATTACTACATTATATCAAGAAACTTCACGTACTCACCAACAAATATGAAAGAGGAAGAAACACAGAAATATTACCAATTAAAGCTAAAGAAACAATTAGAAATAAGAAATAATAAGGATATCGAAATAGAAACAAAATAATAATAAAGTTTATTTTCAATTGTAAATACATACAGTAATGTTAACAATATGAAAATTCAAATGAAAAACGTCGTATCCTCTAAATAATATAACTTATAACTAATTAATAATATAATAACCTAAAACAATCTGTTAAACAAAAAAATCTTCAATTGAATATAAACATCTTTTGATCAAAAAACATTTGAGCTTTTGTTTGAAAATGAATAAAGATGGACTGTCTTAATTGCTTGAGGTAGACAATTATAAATCTTGTAGCTATTATAGCTGATTCCTTTTTCAAATTGGGTCGTTTTATGAACTGAACTGGTGGCTGAAACTGATTTTTATGCCTAGTTGGATAATTGTGTTGCGGTAGTGAAAATATATGAGCATTTTGACGAACGAATATGGCTACTTCATATACATAGGTTGAGGCGAATGCTAAAATTCCACAATCCTTAAAACCTTGACGACATGAGTCCCTAGAATTTTTAGAGCATAGTGCTCGAATGACACGTTTTTGTATTACAAATAGACGTTGAAACAAAAATTTTTTACAACACCCGTAATGTATTATGCCATAACGGATATTAGAATGGAAGTATACATAGTATGCAGTCAATGTTATTTGTTTGGAGCACTTTTGATTGATAGACTTAAGTAAAAAGCATATTCTACTAAGTTTCAGTGTTAAAGTTTCAATATGCTGTTCCCAGCTTAATTTAAAGTCAATTGTTAATCCTAACATTTTTATCATTGTTGATATTTCTATGTTATAACCATCCAATAGAAAATTAGATGGTACATCCAAATTTGATCTAATATTTCTGAATAAGACACAGCATGTCTTATCAGAATTTAGAGTTAGTTTATTTTTTTGGCACCAGGTCTTTAGATCTAAGTAAGTGTTTTGTATATCAACTATGACTTGATCAACTCGTTGACCACTGATAATAGCTGTGGTGTCATCAGCATACACAACCATATCATTTGATTGAATATTATGCGTATTGTATACAATATCATTAATAAATATATTAAATAAACTTGGCCCTAAAATTGAGCCCTGCGGAACACCCATTTCAACAGGTAGTGGTGTTGATATTTTGTTGCCATATGATACTGATTGTACTCTACTACTAAGATATAATTTTAGTAATTTCAGACATACGCCCCTAACACCATAGCGTTCAAGTTTAAGTAAAAGTATATTGTGGAAACAATTGAAGGAAAATATATTTGCGGAAGTGCGAAGATCACTAATGCAGATGGTCAAAAGTGATCCAAGAAAAAGTCAAAGACAAAAAAGAAAGATGGAAAAAATACAACCAAGTTAGAACAAAAGAAAATTACAACATGTACAAAAATGCAAGAATAGTGGCAAAGCAGACAATAAAAAATGCAAAACAAACTACATGGGAAGAATTTGGACATATACTAAATGAAAACTACTTACAAAACCAGAAATTATTTTATGAAACACTGAAACAACTGAGACAAGAAAGTAAACCAAAACTAAAGAACATAAAAGACAAGGATGGAAATGTAATCACTGACGAGAATCAAATACTAGAAAAATGGAAACAATACTTCGAAGAATTAACTGAAATAAACAATGATGAAGAAACAGTAGAAACATCAATTATAGAACAAAATATAGATAGGAATATACAACCAATAATAGACATAGAAATAAACCAAGCAATAAATGAACTAAAACTAGGAAAAGCAGCAGGAGAAGATAATATCACAGCAGAAATGCTAAAATAAATGGACGATACAGCAAGAACGGCATTTCGAAAACTATTATACTATCAAGAAAAAAGGAATACCTAAAGACTGGAATATAGGAATAATATATATATATAATCTAAAATCCCCATCTACCATAATGGTGGTGTAGGGGTGATATAGGAATAATACTGTCGTTATACAAAAAAGGAGACTCAAAATAATGCTCAAATTACAGAGGAATAACACTGACCAGCATACCGAGGAAAGTACTAACAAGAATATTAGAGAAACGACTGAGAGATAGATTAGAAACAACATTGGAAGAAGCGCAACACGGATTTAGAAGAGGAAGAAGCACGCAAGACCTAATATTTATAATAAGACAACCACGGGTAAAATGGGACCAACAGACTAGACAAGTAGCAGAGAAAAGAGGGATTATATGGAGAAATGCCAGAATGCTAGCACGAAATAGGGAAGATTGGAAAAGAAAGATCAAGAATGGAGAAGACAACATTAAAATTTAAATTATATTCGACGCAGAAAGGTAAAAGAATGTATAGATTAAATAAAATAAATAAAATTGGGACTTAGAAACATAATAATGGAATTTTTTAAGATTGTTAGAAAACAAAAAAACAATAGCTTAAGGTTGCGGTTTAGCAGAAAGAGATAGCTATACACTAAAGTGAAAATAATCATTGATAAAAAAAATCGGCTTACAGAATTAATAACGTGCTTGCATTTTTTACATATAAGGTAGAAAAATATCGCCCTGATTAAAAAAAACAGTCAATTATTACATATCACCAAAATTCACTAGTTCTTGTTAGAATAAAAAATTAGAAGATATAATAAAATTAGTAGGTAATGAGGGAAACCTTATTTTAATACAGAATTTAGTGAAATGATTAAAATTTTCATTAAGCACGTTTTTGTTGCTAAAACTATAAATTAAAAATTGACATAAAACTGACAGATTCTCATTATTTCTTCCATAATTGTTTTCTATAAAATGTAATTAAAATAATGCATTTTAATTTATCTGGTGAAAATCCTGTATGCTATAAGATTACTTTAATGTATAATACAATATTGTTAATTGATCACAACAGCAATGTAACTGGAATTACTAACAGAAAATAATTATATAGCCATCTCTTTCTACTAAACCGCACCCTTAAGATGATATAAATACTAATAATAAATTAAACTCTTAAAGTAAAAATATAAATTTAAGGTAGAAAGAGTTCGATAGCCTAGGACGGACTAACACCTTCATACAAACCTATAATTGTATTATATAACTGTATATTATATAAAGTTATTGTCTGAATAAATATATATGTATATATACATATATATACACACATATATATATATATATATAATTTTTTTTAAATAATGTTAAGCTAGTTGTTTTTGTTTTTATAACAATCTTAATAAACTCCATTATTATGTTTCTAAATTATTTCTCATAGGATCATTACTTATCAGATTATAAACACATAATCACAGATGTTAAACAATAAACTTTAGAGACGGATTAAATATGTTCCGCAGACAGTCTAAAGGAGTCCCGAGCTTTGATCAATTAACAATTAAACCCCCTGGAAAACGCGCGAGAGCGGCTCATATCGATTCAGGGGCGGCCCAGTGTGGGAAGTGGAAAGCTCGAAGCGGAAAGCCGCGCGATCGTTTTCAGCGGGCTTTCAATTTTCATAAACATAATCCCATTTCAGGTCGGTGTGCCGGGAAGGGAAAGGGGGCAGGTAGACGAGTTCATTACGGCGGCGAGATTACGTGTAGTCAAAATGTAAAAAAGGTCGGCGCGCGGATGCACCGTGTTGTGTTTCCGATTGGACTTTTTTTTTGCTGCTGAGCTCGGGATTTCCGGAGTGTGAAGTTTTGTAATTGGAGTGCACGGATCGAAAAATACGTCGCGTCCATTTAAATACTGGATAATTCAACCAGTTCTCATTATCTCCGGTTTTTTTTTGTTTAGAGTTTTTTTTTGAGACTCAGGCAGCTTTATAGAATTACCTTAAAATTCAACGAATATTTTACTATTCAATTTGTTGTATTTATATACAAAGATATTTATTCAAACAAATACACTTCAAATGAAACTATTATTAAGTTTTCGATTTTCAATTTAATAAAAAGTGAAAAGAGAAAGCCAAAAACTTTAATACACTTTTATTTTCAACTAAAAAATATCATATTTAATTTCATAAAATATATCTATATAAAACGTTCTTTATTTTCTTGTCCACTTTCTTCCCCCCTTTGTTCATCCCGCGATGAACAAAAGTGTCTTATTTTGCGAGGAGAGTTATGTCCGTGCATTAACCCGGCTCTCCGACAGGTATATAAAGTGCCGTCATGCGACGTTAGAATTAATTCCTTACGTGGCGTGGGCCACGCTGAAAAATCCCCCAAAGCCCCCACGAATGGCACTAAGGCGATTAAGCTTTTTGTGTTTCCCTGGAATGGAGTAATCGAGGTGTGCGGAATTCAATTGTTTTCCTCTCTCCTCTCCGAACGTGGCGTGTTAACGCCGGGGAAAGAAGAGGAGGAAGAGCGGACGCCAGCACTTTACATATTTTCCCCCAAAAGTTTATTCGGTTATTATAATGGAGGGTGATTATTGGGAGACTGGATAATTTTTATGGAAATGTATTTTTTGTTTGATTATGTAATTTAAGAAAGAAAAAGCTCCATTCGTCTGGTTAAACTGATAAAATAATGATTTTTTTAATAAGTAGAAACATTGTGTTTTTAAGTTTAATAAATTTGTTTAATTAATTTCTCACTTAACCCGTGGTGAAACATTTTTGAATTAATTCAGGATGATTTAATTGAAACACTTGGTTTGTTTCACTTAAGTGAAATAAACCAAGTGTTTTAATTTCAATTAAAACATCCTGAATTTAATAAATTTATTTATTGTCAATTTCTATTATACTTCTAACAATATACAGAGAGATTTTTTTATCAGTATACATTATGGGAAGTGTATACCTGCAAAAAACGCGAGTCACATGCATTGAACCGATTAATGTGTGTATGTTTAGTTGACTATTTGGCATACGTGTGTTCAGTTGCTTGTCATAGGCAACTAAACATACATACATTAATGCATTTGACTCGCGTATTTTGCAGGTATACATAGGGGAAATGTATACTGATAAAAAAAGCTCTGTATATCAAAATGTATACACTGCGTTTTATTCAATTGTCGCCATAGGGATTTACATGGTAAATTAACTTTTGTCGTCGTCGAAATTTCAAACAATTTTTTGGTTTTATTAATGATTCAACATTTTTTCCACGAAATGTACATTGCTTAAAGGACATATACATATTGGATTTCTTTATTTTCGCATTTAAAGTTATAACTAATAACACAAATAATTAAGACAAAAAATCAACTTGACATAAAAGTCATAATGCTTATTGACATTTTACGCCAACTTTTAAAGTTTGTTAGGGTGAACGTATGGAGAAAATGTATGTTAATAATATCGAAGAACGAGTAGAAATTGTATAAGCATGTCAAGTACAGAAATTGTGAATGCTGCGATACATCCATCTTGTATTTGAGATGTTTTTAATTTTGGAAATATCCTAAAATATTTTAACAATGTTTCACCAAGTAATAATTGAGATAATTATCAAAAAAACATCATTTTTCGTATTAATTATTATCAATTTTCTCGAGAATGTTTTAACAAATTAAATTAATTAAATAAAAAGAATTTGAAAATAATTAATTAATAAATTATTTTCCGTTTAGTTTCTGTGACATTATGACTTATGTTATATAAGTACTTTAATTAAATTAATATTAATTATTTTTTAAATATTTTTATAACATATTCGATCGGTATATATAAATCCATCTAATTAATATCCGAAAATTGTTCATTAAGTAATCTAAAACCGCATTAATTATGCATGGGAGAAGTTGGATCCTTTATCGACTGAAAGGGCGGCGAGGGCCTGCCGAGCTCCTTGACACGGTTTAATAACTTCTTTTTTCGCTGAGCAAAGTAGTCCGCCCTTATCTTTATGTGCCCCCCGGTCTACTAAAACTCAGACCACAAAATCGATACGGATGGAA
Source organism: Philonthus spinipes (assembly GCA_963082785.1). NCBI lineage: Eukaryota > Metazoa > Arthropoda > Insecta > Coleoptera > Staphylinidae > Philonthus > Philonthus spinipes. Next base: position 23,642,377 of record OY720299.1, read on the forward strand.
TAATTCCATTAACATTTGGATTTATTTATATTTTATTAATAATAAATTAAAAGGCGTGTTTTTATTATTATTACAAAATGATTTTTTTTTGCAGGGGGCAGAGAGATCGGTTATCCAGAAAGGACTGAAAAATGTAAGTGCATTTTGTATAAATTTAATATGGAATACAATTTATCTAATTTAATATAAAATACAAACGACAAATCTACAGAGACAGTAACTTCTACACAGACATTACAATAAAACAGACCTTTAATAGACTGACAAGACAAATAAAAAAACTTATTTTCGAATACAAAAAATCCAAATGGATTGAAGCCTGCAATAATATAAACGACATGCACGGAAAATCATACTGGACTGAAATAAAAAAACTATCAAAATATAAGAAGACAGATTATACAAATAATATAAAAAATTTAACTGATGGTTCATTAATTACAGACGATATTTTAATTGCTGAAGCGTTTGCAGAACATTTGAAATAAGCTTTTAGGCCAACAGAAGATAACAATTACGATGACAACTTTTTTAATTTTGTAAATAACTGGTTTAATTCATATAAAATAACTCCCACTTTACCTCCTACAGACGATTCACTAGATGAGACAGATTACTTCTCTATATTACACGCTGGTAAAAACTCTTCTCCTGGATTAGATAAAATTGCTAGATCCATTCTTAAGAGACTTCCTAACGAAATCCACATGTTTATACTTAAAATTTTTAATTATTGCTATTCGCACCAATATTTTCCTCCTCAAGGGAAAGTAGGCATCATAACCTGTATTCCAAAACCAGATAATGACACTACCTTAGTCTCTAATTACCGTCCTATTACCCTGCTCCCAGTAATTGGAATATTATTTGAGTCCTTGGTCAAGCAAAAGCTTCTTACCATCTCTAATAAATCTATCCCAGAATACCAATTTGGTTTCCTTCCTCAAAAATCTACTACACTACCTCTATCCATTCTCACCTCTAATTTACAAACGAATCATCTAGAAGGAAAAAAATTCACCGTACTCTCTCTTGACATACAGAAAGCGTTTGACTCGGTTTTGCATATTGGCCTCCTATACAAATGCTTCATCTTACAAATTCCACATCACTTAATTATCCTTATACACAACTTCTTTTCCAACAGATCCTGTCAAGTTAAAATACGTCAATCACTTTCCCACTCATTTCCCATCTTACAATGTGTCCCTCAAGGCTCTCCCCTATCCCCACTTCTCTACAATATTTATTACCATTACATGATCCTGCTCACTTTAACCCTTCCCAATATGCTCTCCTTTTCGCTGACGACTCAGCTCTTATTACGCATGCCACTTCTCTTAAAATAGCCCAAAAATCCCTCCAAACATCATTAGATTCCATCCAAGCCTGATGCTCAAAATGGCGCATCAAAATAAATCCTTCAAAATCCCAACTTTTTATACCATTCCACAGAATATCTCCTCGATCCCCCAAAATTAATATTAACATCACAATTTCCCCGTCCCATACATGCAAATATCTTGGTATCCTTTTCGATTCTTAACTATCGTTTAAATCCCACATCCTATCCATAAAAACCAAAATCAAAACAAGGGCACGTCATTTTAGATAAATCACCTACAAACAAGAAGGCATAAATATAAAAACAGCCACTCACATTTATAAATCAATTTGCCGTCCTTTACTAGATTATGGTGCTGTATTGTTTACCCAAATCAAACCATCTACTCTCCATCACATCCAAGTTGCCGAAAGATCCTCCCTAAAAACACTCACCAAACTAAGACATCCTAACAACCCTCTCCACAATCCTTCTAACGAATACCTTTATAAATCCACGAAAGTCATACCTATATCTCATCGTATAACAACCCTTTCAAAAAATAATCGACAGCTTCTTACAAAATTCTGTATATCCCGAAATCCAAATATCCCTCCAAAATACATCCATCCTGCTCTTACCATTCATGAATTCATAAATATGCTTCAAGACGGTTCAGCTGGGTAGCACAGACATTTTTATTGCATATAACAATCTATTCAAGACATGGCGGAAAGACCTCCGGTCGATAGCCCATGACAGATAAATAATCTAATCAATATATATCATTTATATTTATAAAAATGTTATTATCTGAATAAAGATATTTGTATATATATACAATACATGAAACAATGACAATAAGAAATATGAGACAAATATATATTTTAGAATTTCTATATATACAGACATCTTAATTCCCGAAGAATACATGCATATTTAATTTAAGATACAATACATGAAACAATTTAAAACAAATATATATTTTTAAGAGAAACGGACTATCGACCGGAGGTCGGCCTTAGAATTTCTATTATTTTGACAATAACACAATTTCAAAACACACATTACTTATTTACTTACTTAACGGAGGCCATTTATGCAGTAACATACAGAATATAATTAGTAGTGTTGGGCAAAATCGATTGAATTTAGTAATCGAGTATTTCTGAATAACCAATTTTAAGTAGCTAAAGTTATTAAATAACAATAAAATTGAGTTTATTAATCAATAGGTAAAACTTTCCAATATTAATATTATAAATAACACTAAGAAAATTGTCATAAACTTCATTTTGCAGTGACAAAAAAAAAAAGATCGAAAAGATCGACTTTGCCCATCTCTACTTTCTTAAGTGAAACGGCTATGGACCGGAGGTTTTTCGGCCTTTAATAATATTAATATACAAAAGCAAAATTGCAAAATTATTGGAAATAAATATTTATTCACTTGGTCACAGTTATTTAAATATATTAAATATAAAGAAAAAATAATAAATTATTTCCACATAAAGGTATCACTTTGCAATAGTTTAGTTTCTGTGATGTAGTATATGGACCATGTTTAGATGTTATTACTCAAAAAAGAATACAGGTGGTACAGAACGCGTGTCTCAGATTAATCCATGGTATACGAAAACATGAACAAATAACACATACTCTACAGTTGACTAATTGGCTAAATATGAAAGAAAGGAGGCTTTTGCATATGGCTTGTTTATATAATAAAGTCATCCATTTCAAATGTCCATCTTACTTACATAGGAGAATTTTATTTTGCACGGATGTACACAATATTAACATAAGGAATAAAGGGTTGTTTACGCCACCTATTCACTGAACAACTTATTTCGAGCGTAGTTTTTCTTATAATATAGCTAAAGTGTACAACGATATTCCGATCGAGTATAAAATTCAATCATTACGAGCATTTAAAAAAGCTGTAAAATTGTTAATAATTTCTAATATATTGAAATTCTCAGATACTACTTCAGCTATACTATTATATGTAATCTGAATTGCAATAGTAATATAAAAATAATGTATATACTTTTCCATAAGATGTATTATTTTCTATTAAATTAGGTTGAGATAAAAGCAGATATGCTTCTTTGAAGCATTTTTCTGACCTCCATCTAAGGGTTTTCTCTACAAAGATTTGTTTTAAGTTTGTATATTTTACCATTATATATCAATTGTGTTGTAGAAAATAAAGACTATTATTATTATTATTATTTAGCTCTGTGATATTTTAACTACTTCTCGGGAAAATACCCGGCCCAACATTGAATTACATGGCGGGGTATTTGCTCGCTCTCGTTGAATGTTTTTCTGGGATTTGTAGGTGGCTGAATCGATATTTCTACCAGCAAGACTAACTAGCGAGGTGTATCGCAACTTTTTGGAAGAAACGCAACATTGGCGACAAAATTATCTGTAGGGTTTAGGTACTAATAACCTTAATAATAACAACAGTTACTTTTTATCTTAGAATATTTCCGCCACATTATAATTATTTGAGTGTGTTTCGTTTATTAAAATTTATATTTTTTATTATTTCTTTACTTGATTATTTATACAATAAACTTGGGAAATATTTACCCTCGTTTTCTCACAAAACGAAGAATTTTTTCTTGCTTGCGTTTCAATCCAATCCGCACTCCCCATTTCATAACATTTTCCCTGAAGCAAATCTAGTTACCATGAATTTAAATATCCCCCAGCTTTTACAACTTTGAATTATTAATATGGAACACTTCTAACAAACACTCCCGTTTGTATAACACACTCGCGCACGGGCTCGATTTTTTTTTTCCCGACCTCCATTCCCGTTTCCTTCGCGCTCTTTATTCGTCTCGTGTGGGCGCCTTTTTTCTGCATAATAAAAGCGCTCTTATTATTATTATTTGATTAAGGTTTTTTTTTTATTATTTAGCGTCGTGCGAATTGAATTGGTGATTGTGGCGCCCTTTAGCAAGGGCCCCGCGGGGGGTCGGCGGAGGCCACTTCTTCTTTTCGATCCAATTAAATATTCAGGGCAAGTTTTATTAACCCAATTAGAACTTAAGTGGACTTCGAAGGGACGCCGCCGGGGGAGGCTTCCCTTCTCGGATACTTTTCCGTCCCGGTTCCGCGAAAATCGATGGGATGCACATTTGTTGAATAAACACGTACGCGTTTTTTTTTTTCATTTTGGATGGAGGAATTCTTGTGAGGAATTTTTGCATGAAAAATGCGGGCGGGATAAATTAGAGAATTATTTAAATGAATAATTACCGGAATATGAAAACATTTCTTTATATTAAATAATTCAGAATTTTATACAGAAGCAAGAGAAAAAAAGAGACAGTCCGGATTTTGTTTTTGAATCAATATTTTTTTATTTATTTTAATAATAATCTATATTGTCTACGAAAAAAAAAAAAAACAATATATTGGACAATATTATACAAAAAGTAAAGGAATTAATTATAAAAGTATGTAAGTTTGATAAAAGTCAACTAATTATAAAAAACAAATCTGTTAAACGTAACTTATAAAATAAAAGGAAGAGTAAATTATTGTTTAATATGTAGTGCAAATATGAACTAATCAAACATATAAAATTTGAAAAGAAATGAAATATTATTTAATTAATACTATTTTAAACACTAGAGAAACAAAAATGCAATTATCTGTTACGAACTGAAAATATCTTCAAAAAGGCGATTGGCATTACGGCACATGTGAGATAGCGGCTTTGGAAAGGATATTGGTTCTACACCTAGGAATTAAAAATGTATTACTGTATCGAGAAGATATTCGCGGAATATTAAAATTAACCTTAGCTAGTAGCCAATCACAATCTATGGTATTATTGATTAGTTTCTTTAAACAGATATCACTACAAAAGTTTCTGCCGTCCGCAAGTGACATAACATTGTGTTCCATCAGCAGGGTATTGTAGTCAATATTACGAAGTGGATAGATACCGGTGAATTTAAATGATTTTAAAAATCGCCTTTGGACACGTTCTACTGCAAGAGACAGGTTCATATAAAGCGGATACCATATAACCGATGCATATTCAAGTTTAGTGCAAACAAATGTATTATATAGCGACTTCAGAACGTTAATATCTGTAAAGTGATTAGAGGTTCGCATTATATAGCCTAACATCTTCATTACCGACGAGGTTATGTTGTACACGTGTTTAGTAAAGCTAAGTTCATCAAACAGCACACCCATTTCCCTAATTTCGGACTTCCTTTCGAGAATTGTTCCATTTATTGTATAGTTAAGCACATATGGATTTGTTTTGCGATGAAAAGAAACAACATAGCATTTGTCTGCATTCAGTTTTAGGTTGTTCGCGTTACACTAATTAAAAATTGAATTAATATTTTGCTGAAGTAGTTGAGAATCATCTGAGCAGTTAACATTAGTGTAAATTTTAAGATCATCAGCGAATGCTAAAACTGGACAAGAGATGGATCTAATTAAGTCGTTAATATATAAAACGAATAATAGATGCCCTAGATTTGACCCTTGTGGGATACCTGATGTTGAAACAAATTGCGATGATTTAAATCCATTGAAAAATACACAATTTAACCTATAATTCAAGTATGAAGATATAAACTCAAGTAGGTTGCTGGCAAAACCAAATTATATATATATATATATATATATATATATAAGTATCCCCTTTTACCATATGGTGTCGGGTTGAAAGGAATAATTAAAAAAATAATTATATTTTTCCATTCCTTTTTTCTAATTTTTGCTGCCCAATCTTTTAACACACAAGCCAGATTTGTTACCGTAAATTTGCTTCTAACGTATATTTTCTGGCGATGCATGTATCCGTAAACGCTTTCCATACTCTTCGTGGCATTTCGACAAAATCCTATGCCAAAAAAAAGCTCTCATAGAGTGATTTTAGTGTACGTTTATGTTGATTATTTATTCAATTGGAACAACAAGAAATGCTCATTACAATTATTAAACACAATAAAACACAAAATACAATTTTAACAAAAAAACGATCAAACTTTAAACGTGCATTCGTAATTACATCGCATTATATTTTTTTAACAGTCTGTTGTACGTGGGCCCGACCAATTATTATTATTATTCAGCGGTCGACAGGACGGAAAATCAATCCATTACGAACGCCGCCGTCGAGCACAAATTGTCGCACTTGAACCAGCGCAAACACACACACACACACACTTTGTTGGTAAACACTCTATGGCCGTGTTGCACCTAAATGGTGTGTGCACAAACGGAATTGGAAACTGGTCATTTTCTAGATGGACGAGTTTTATGGCTCCGCGTTGATTATTATTGGCGTTACGCGTTTGTTGTTGTTAATTATTAAAGCAAATTTGATTTATGGATGAAATTGATTTTATTGAATTTGTATTGTGTTGTTTGCGGTTTATTTTGCATTGAAAATTACGGTATTAAAAATTTATGGAAAATTCTCATAGGATTGTTGCACGAAATCTAAATTCTTTAATACAGACTATTTTTTTTTACTTAAGCTTTTACCATTCAGTCACGACTTATGTATTAGTTAAAATTAAATGAAATATGAATGAATAATAAATGTTTACAGATAAAATAGGCTGGACAATCAGGATTTTAATCCTTTTTCTATGACCACTACTGAAAACGATCAATTACATACAAACAAAATTATTAGAAAACGCATTTTTACACACGACCCGTGCGTAAAAAGTTCGAAAGCCCAGTTAGGGAATTTTTGTTTTCTTAAATGTATGTTGGCAGAACTAATACTTCATTGACGCACAAACGTAAAATTTAAAAAACCGGTTCCCGAGAGGTAAGAAATTCCACAAAATATAGTTGAATTTGCATTAATTATTAGAAGTTTTAGTTACTTGCAATGTCTAGCGACAGTGACATTGATATGTGCACCCCTCCAGAAGTAACCAATAAAACAAAATCTGCTACTGACAATTTGTTGCCTGAAAAGTCCCGTGAAAGATACGAGATCACTTATAACAAATTTATGAATTGGAGACAAAATAACGTCAGTTCATTCTTTGAAAACGTTCTTTTAGCATATTTTGACCAATCGAAACATTTCAAACTAAGTTCGCTTTGGTCAATTTATTCAATGCTAAGGGCAACTCTTAATGCTTAAAATAATATAAATATTGAAAATTATTCAAAATTATGAGCTTTGCTTAAACGGAAATCAGATGGATTCAGGAGTAAAAAATCTAAAGTATTGATATCAAAAGAAATTTATTCTTTCTTACATGCCCCAGACGCCAAGTATTTATTTCTAAAAGTAAGTATTTAAAAAATATTACAAATGCATGTAAATAGACATTTTAATTCTTAGATTGCTCTTGTCGTCGGTGTCAGCGGTGCGTGCAGAATACAAGAACTAAAAAACATTAAATCAGAACATGTGAAGGACACAGGAAAATCCTTGATAATTTATATTCCAAATTCCAAAATAAAAACATCCCGATATTTTGTTGTGTCTGAAACATTCTACCCTCTATGCAAAAAATATATTGAATTAAGACCTAAGCGAGAGGATACAAAATTATTGCCATTCTTTCTGCACTATATAAATAAAAAATGCACTCGACTAAATAAATTTGGGAATTTAGCTCGTCAAATTGCAGAATTTCTTGGATTACCCGATGCCAAGCCGTATTCTGGCCATTGTTTTAGGCGGTCATGGGCAACCATTTTGGTTGATTCTGGCGGTGCTCTTTTATCATTAAAATGGTACGGAGGATGGTGATCATCCACTGTTGCGGAAGGTTATGTGGATAATTCCATGCATAATAAAAATGATACTTCTCCTAAAATTTCTTCGGCCATTAAAAATTCTTATGTGGATACTTCACTTACAATTAATGATGAATCTATAGAACATTATGGTTGCGTAGCGTCAAGTAACACTACCAATATCAAAGAAACATCCTATGTCTTTAATAACTGTAAGGTATCTATTATTACAAATAATTAAGATTATTTATGTGTTGATATGTTTCATTAAATAAATTGAATTTGAATATTATATTCTTTTAATCAATGTGGTGTTACAGTTTTTTTTGCCATTGTAAATAGAACGCATTATTAAAGAATTATGGTCACAATATTTTTATTATTAAAGTCAGCTTCGTTGTTGGAAGGTAATTGTCGCTCTCCGTAGACATCATTGGTATCATCAACGGTTACTATATCTTGCGTTCATTATTACTAATATTATTACACCCTAAAAGAGAATAAGCTTGTTTAGATTTATGCAGTGAATACACTTTTAGATCTCATTAATTTAGTTTGTGGTATTAACTTGAGGTTAGGAAGAGGGGTAAAAGTTAATTAACCCCCCTCCTGCTCTGCTGATTTTAGCTAGGCCAAATAAGGGATGGAGTAGTGGTAATTGGAGTTGGTAAGTAAATTTAGTTCTTTCTCCTGTTACCGAGAAAGAACTAAATTTACTTACCAACTCCAATTACCATTACTCTATCCTTTATTCGGGGTGTAGAAGTGGGTCGTAGAAAAAGTATAGTATAGTAATTGCCTTACAACTCGAGTTGTAGTTGTAAGGCAATTACGCACTTAAGGAATTATGCAACTCGCCGCTTCGCGGTTCGTTGCACAAACGTTCCTCTTCGTGCGTAATATGCTTCTTACAACTCTTGTTGTGTAAATATACTATTAGGTACCGATTTACTGACAGATTTCTTTGCATCTGAATTAACGTAATAGATAACATATTTTACTTACGTAAGAATTCATTTTAGTTATATAGGCAGTCACCTCACACTGATAAGTAGAGAGGCACATATAATGATGTAATATAAGACTTAATAAATAAAATATATAAGCAGTTAGGACTGGACATAAAGTTTGCTTAAAATTAATTAAATGACGAGGCAGTTTCGAAAATTTTAAAAATGCCAAAACATGCACATGACGAGTGTCAGCCGTTAAATGTACCCAAAAAAACTAATAGAGACTCCATCTGCCGAATGTAAGCAAAATCTATACTCGTCAGTAAGCAGTACAATCGTCCAATACGCCAATGTCCAATTCAAATGAAAATTGGAATCTGGCTATTCGTTGATGCGGGAGTAATTTTGGTCCAGCTGCTGGTCTACAAGAAGTATCTATTTTACTTTCAATAATTTGATGTATCGATCGAATTTTAGCTTTTCAGACAATATGACAACAAAATTTTACAAAATTTATTATAACAATATGTACAATTGTGTTAGTAGTCTGTCATGGGCGGTCCACCATAGGTCTTTCTGCCCTTTAGCTTTTCATTTCAATGCATTTTGTCAAATATTTACAGCATTTATTAATCGATTTTATTAAAAACAAACAAATTTATTATCCAATACGTAAAATCAAATACATATTGGATCCCGAAGATCGTTTAATGCTCCTTTTCTTCGGGTGGATCTACACCGCCAGATCTTTGCGGACGTTCTTTCTCTTGATACGTCCATTGAAAAATCAATATGTTTCTGTGAATCCAACAAAGGATATAACATCCCATTCTTTGTTGGATTTACAGAAATACATAGACTTCTCGATGAAGTCACTCACACGGATGTGCCTCTAGCGGACGAAGACGCGGGCATGATGGATAGACTTGGCTAAGCCGAGCTTGAGCACCTGGGTCTGAAGGCGGCGCCCCAAGAAATCCCCGATCTTTAAACCCAACACGTAATCGAGCTTCATTCTGCTCTAATTGAGCACTCCGATATGGACATGATGAATAAGCCGAGCTTGAACTCCTGGGTCTGAAGGCGGCGCTCCAAGAAATCTCCGATCTTTAAACCCAACACGTAATCGAGCTTCATTCTGCTCTAATTGAGCACTCCGATATGGACATGATGAATAGACTTGTCTAAGCCGAGCTTGAACTCCTGGGTCTGAAGGTGGCGCTTCAAGAAACCCACGATTTTCAAACACAACGCGTAATCGAGCTTCATTCTGCTCTCATTGAGCACTCTGATGTGGGCATGATGAATAGACTTGGCTAAGCTGAGCTTGAGCACCTGAGTCTGAAGGCGGCGCTCCAAGAAATCCCCGATCTTTAAACCCAACACGTAATCGAGCTTCATTCTGCTCTCATCGAGTACTCCGATATGGACCAAACGACGCAAAACTTTTTTGGGTCCTTTTTTTTAACGTGAGCAACTCACTGGCGAATATGGCGAGGGTCAATTTATTTATTTATTTATTCATACAATCAACGGAAATTATATTCAAATAACAGATTGCAAAACTAAATTAAATCTAAATCCATATGATACGAAACAAAATGTAATGAATTACATATAAGATCTATAAAAAAAAAAATGATTCTCCGAATATAACACTACATAATACTAACCTTACGTCTGATTATAAGTGTTTTTTTTATAAATAAATGTACAATATCGAACATGATAACGAGTATAAGTACTTAGTGTAACAAAGATAAAATAGTATTGAAACACACCTTAGGGCTACTAAAATTAAATATGTCTAAAATAGAGTCCAAAGATACTAATCGGTTATAAACATTACACATTGCAAACAACGGTGAGCCTAAAAGTAAATTAGTTTTTGGTATCGGTAAATGTAAAAAACGTCCTTGTCGAAGGCGTTTTGGAACTTGAATATTAATTTGAGTCAAAATTTCTGGAGAATCAATATTATTATTTAAGATTTTATAAAGAAATGTAATTTGGTGAGCTTTGCGACGATTTTTTAAATTATGTAAATTAAAACTATTCAAGAGAGCTTCGTAAGTCAACTCCTTACTTGGGTAATTACCAAATTTCTTTAAGTATAGATATTTTACAAAACGTTTTTGAACACTCTCAATTAGGTTAGAGTATTTGTCATATTGTGGGTTCAAAATGATGCAACCGTATTTAAGCTTGGGCCGCACATACGCATAATGGAGAACCAATATCGCTTCAATTCCAAGAAAAGGTTTTCCATTTCTAAAGGACGATTTGATTGTGCGGCTAAGAGTTCTATGTGTTTGTTAAAAATCAGTTTGGTATCAAAAAATAATTCCTAAATCCTTAAATTCATAAACTTTATTTAATATTATGTTATTTATATTGTAACTGAACTGAATGGGACTCTTATTTTTAGTGAACGACATAACTTTACATTTACTAATATTTAAACTTAATAGGTTATTCATGCTCCAATCATGTATTTTATTAAGAGTACGTTGTAAATCCCAACAATCAGAGATAGAATGGATTGGTTTCATAATCTTAAGATCGTCAGCAATAATTAGTGCATTGGAATCTGTTTTTTTAATATATCGTTAATAAAACAATTTAAAAAAATGGTGCAAGGTTTGACCCTTGAGGAACGTCAGAAGTTGCAATAAATTGAGAAGATTTGAATCCACCATATTCGACAAATAGTGGTCTCTGAGACAGGTAGCTTTGGATCAATTTACATAGTGGTATCGAGAAACCAATAGCAGATAATTTTGGCAGCAAAATATTGTGATTAACTTGATCGAATGCCTTCGATATATCAGTATATATGACGTCTACTTGAACCTGGTGGTCTAAATGATTCGAAATAAATTGAGTTTGGATAAATAGATTTGTGGTTGTTGAACGATTTGGCCTGAAACCATGTTGGTTCTGAATTAACCTAAGATTTAAAAAAGGGTTTATATAAGAGCATAGGAGAATCTCAAAGCATTTGGCTACATTAGAAATAATTGTTATCGGACGATAATTTATAGTTGATTCCTTATCACCAGATTGGTATAATTCGTGTAATTTTCCAAATGTTGGGAAAGACATTTTGTTTTAAACACAGGTTAAAAATGTGTTTTAAAGGATTTGAAATAACAGATCTACAGTCCTTGAGAACTAATGCAGGAACACCGTCAGGTCCAGAGCTAAGCTTATTCCCTAACTTATTAAGAGCATTTTCAATATCTGACTTACTGAATGCAGGGATAGTGAGGTGATTGTCAGTATTTAAATCGTTGAAATGAAAGTAGGGTGAAGACGACGATGAGAAGGATTTAGAAAAGTGAGTCGCAAATGAGTTAACCATATCGGACGAGTTATGTAAATAATTTCCTTCAATGAAATAAATATGAATAAATTATTAAAAATCAACCAATAAAACACAGATTAGATTTCGGGTTAAAAAAATGGGCTAATAACCCGAAACTAGTCGAGAATTTAAAGTTATTCAATCTAATCTGTGTTTTATTGGTTGATTTTTAATAATTTATTCATATTTATTTCATACAATATGAACACATTGGTAGTTGTATTAAAAACCATTAATTATATTAAATTTCCTTCAAATTTCATTACGGGAGGAATCGAACTATTATTTTTCATAATATTAATAAATCTCCAGAATATCTTGGGCTCATTGCATAATTTCGATTCAGAGGTAGAGACAAAATTTAGAAAGTCAGAGTTTGATAGCTGTTTCGCTTGTTTACGTAAGCAACCATATTTTAGCTTGAAATACATCGAAAGAGGAAATTTGTTTTTCAATTTAAAAAACCTATTTTTCAATTTTAAGATACGTTTAAGCTCTTTAGAAAAGCAAGTAGGATAGTTAATCTTATTCACAGAAGGCCGTGAGTAAGGGACACTTTCTAGAAATTATGCATACAATTTATCGTAAAATTTGATCCGCTTGTTGCGGAGACCGTATTCACAGATGACTTTTAACTCCTGGTCCAAACGAGCCTTCTCGTACGGACGATACGTTCGTCTTCAAACATACTGAATGATGAACGGTCGTTTAGTTCATCATTTTTGCAAGATTTCAATGCTCGCCCAATGCGGATTTAGATTTAAAAATACTTATTCTACTTGAAGGATATTTCAAAATTTAAGCAAATAGTTACCAGCGGGGTCTATCTTGTTGTGACGAAGCGAGGAAATCGCAATTGTTAGTCATTCTTGGCAAAAAGTGGAGTTGGGGGTGGGCTTAGGTTTTGCTGTGCTAGATTTATTATTTAGAGAGTACATTTTCTTAATAATAAACAGGGTTATTAGGAAATTCTTTTTAAATGAATATCTAATTTCCTGTAATCCAACCAAAAAAGAAACCATAAAACTAACCGGATAAAGTAATAATATACTGGAAGATCATCGTGATTATAAAGCGCACCCTGCCTACTCCTTAAGAGTGGGTGCAGGTAATACGTCTTCCGCACGTAATCAATCTTGTACTCAAATTCTCAGAAAATACATTCTGTAAGGGGAGACAAGGCCGTAGCAGCGGGCGACCCCGAGAATGGCCCATCTGCCTCGCCCCCGCCCGGCTCGTGAAAAGCGCGCCGCTATTGTTGCTATGGATTTTCGCTTCGTTGTTGCGGCCGGAATTTTCTTATTATTTATTTTCTCAGCGGGAGAAACGAAGGGCGAACGCGAGGGCTGCGGGATCAAACGGCCTCAACAACAACCAGCCACCCATTCGGGAATTGGTGTGTCTGTGTGTGTGTGTGTGTTTTTTCTTAAACACAAATAAAGAAAATTGTTCAAAGCGAATATCGTCCTTGTCACGGTTGAATTATTTTGTGTGGCGTAGTTTATAAACTGCTGTGAAAATTGAGCGATGGAATAAAACCATATTTATTGATATTTAATATAAATTGAAATTTGATAACAAATAATTTAAATAGGCAGAAAGACCTCTGGTCGATAGCCATTTAACAATTAATTAATTTTTGTGTGATATACATAATCAATGTTTGTTACCTTATTGTAAACTTAATTGTTAATAAAGATTGTTATATATATAATTTAAATATTTGAATAATGAATTACTTTATCGTTAGCTATTGAAACTTTTTACATAATGTAAGTACTTAAAAAAACAAACACCTGCTTAACTTGTTAATTGTTGAGGCTTCTGCTTTGTTATACATTGTAATTCAATTTTAATAAATGAAATACTTTTTTTTACTTTGTATGTATAAATACAAACAAAGTAAAAAAGTGTTTCATTTATTAAAATTAAACAACTACTTCTCGGGAAAATACCCCCCCAGACATTCAATTACCAATTACACGAGAATGGCCTATCCAGTTAGTTTTTTGTTTGGATTAGAGGTAATGAGATTTTCATTTAAATTTTATGAAATAGAGTTATTAAGAAAATGTACTCTCTAAATAATTTTACTAGCCCCTCATTCCCACTTTCGCCAAGAATGAATACAAATTGCGGTTACCTCGCTGTTGCATAACAAATTATTTTAACTTATGTATATTGTTTAATTCATTTGGTGATGGCCATTTTATTAAGTGAAATTAGTTTCCTTCAGTGGACGAAACAACGATTCTCAGTGGTCTACCTCGTAGACCCAAATTGTTGACGATGCTACGTGAAATTTTGCAAAAGATTGCCCTTGCGTTATCTTTACAATTATATGAAATATATATATTGTATATTTTATACAGGGTGATTAGTAGTAGTAGTCATTGGAACTCTGTCATGGGAGCATCTCGTCGGGGTGTGGGACTTCGGGTTCGGAGGGCTGCTGCACGAAGAGTAGGCATCGTGGATCCACGAAAGAGAGAGTTCGTCGCGCGATCAGCCCGAGGTATAGATATCTGCCGGGTCAGCTACCTAGACCCGGAGCGACGATGGCTGCCTGGACTGAAAACAAACGATGTGGGAAATCAACATCTTCGTCGCCACAACATCTGACTGACTGAACCCATTGAACCAAACATGAAGACCATTTCTATCTCGGGGAAAAATCCGCGGCAGGGGCCGCCTTTTTCCTTGAAAGGAAATCTTATTTTTCAAACATCGTCATCCTCATCGCCACTCTCCGGAGTAGGAAACAATACGACTTGAGATTTTTTTCTGAAAGCTGTTTCATTAGTAAAATGAGAAGATGCACCAATTTGTTAAAACCAGAAATATTTCTCTCAAAACAACTGTTTTATTAGTAAAATGAGATGCTGCACATTCCTGTTGAAACGATACCGTTTTATTGAAACCATAAAAAGTCTAGTCCAGAAATGCTAGATGGTCATAACCTGATGGCTGACACCATCGAAACAGGGATGAAAAGAAAACAGGTTGATGCAGTTAGGTGTTCCACCTCCTTCTATTTTTTTTTATTTTGGCAGTAAACTATAACAAACCATATATATTTTTAAACGGCGGGAAATTATCTATTTAATGGTATTGACAATACGATGACAACTGTCAAGGTAGCGAGATTCAACTTTTTTTTTTCAAATACCACCATATCTATTTTTTGTTCAATTCGGATAGGGGGCATTTTCCTGCATCCAAATATCCAATACATCACAACGATAACAAAAAAAAAAATAATAAAATAAGAAAATATCCAAATCGGTTTATTTAATATAAAATCAAAAATTAGAAGGGGGTAGAACACCAAACTGAATCACCCTTTTTATATAAATATGTTTATTCAGATAATTACATTTTTACAAATATTGAGTATATATATTTGTAAAAATGTAATTATCTGAATAAAGATATTTGTATAAAAAGGGTGATTCAGTTTGGTGTTAAATAAAAGAATTTGAAAATAATTAATTAATAAATTATTTTTTTTGCTACTGTGACATAATGTCACATTTAAGTGACTGTGACCAAGTGAATAAATCCTTTTCCTATTATTGAGTATATACACTTATATAAAGTATTATGGGGTAAGACAGGGTTGCTAATTTAAACAGCCCTTGTTTACCACCCTGATATCCGGTTAGATCAGAAAAGATCAGAATCAGAATATAAAAAAGCCTTTTTTATAAATTGGCGCGATTAGTGATATTTTAAGGCATTCTGGGAAAATACCGGTTTCCAAGCAACTATTGATCAAGTGCGTTCGAATGTTCTGGAAAGTTCGAGAAACAAGCACGTATATAGCGAGAGCTAATGGCGCTGCAGTCAGTCAGTCAATCACGAACATCCAAGTGCTCAACATCTAGTTATAAATAAATGGCAACAATGTGATGCGAATAAATGAGTTAAGTTTACTTTAAATAAATCAATAGGCATTGTTTTACTTATTTCCGAGTCTGATTAAACCCGATTTCGTAACAATACGCATGACGATATGTAATATGATAATAATAATATCATTTATTGTGTCAATAGCAATAGCTTTTCACTTGTCAGTACATCAATAGCTTAAAATAAGTATATTCATTTAAATTAATTATAAGTCTAGAGCAGAGTAATATAAAAGAAAGGTAATATAAAAATATTTGGTGACATTAACAATTGTTACATTATCGTAAATAAAAATAAACAGATCAAAATTAAAAATATTGTAGAAAATAGTAAAGAACATACATTAGTAAAACAATATAACAATAATAATAAATAACGTGTTAAAATAATAATTAAGACAATAAATCCTGAATTAATTCAAAAAAGAAGCGTATATGGGGATAGAAGGAGAAACGATGAGAAATAATAACGGGGAAAGAATAATAGAAATGTGTATAGAAAACAATTTGATAATTGCAAACACTAAATTTAAACATAAGATGATACACAAATATACTCAACCAACCAGAAATGAAAAGTCAATAATAGATTATTTCCTAATAAGCAGAAACAAATGGCAAAACGTGAAAAATATCAAAGTGACAAGACAGGTAGAGATCGACAGCGACCACCACTTGGTGAAAATGAAAATGAAGCGAAAGAAAATAGAAAAAACAGACAAGAGAAGAAAAATTGTAAACGAAAAAATAAATAGCTACAAACTAAAACAAACACAATATCGGGATAAATATCAAAAGATATTAAAACAAAAATTTAAGGACAACAGAGAACCCATAGGAATTGAAGAAACATGGGAAACACTTAAAAGCAATATACTAGAGGCAGCCAAAGAGAGCTGTGGAACAACAAAAATATCGAATAAGGAGACAAAGAGGACAGAGTGGTGGATAAAAGAAATTAGAGAGAAAATTAAAGACAAAAAAGATAAGTGGGTAAGATACTTAAGTACAAAAAAGGACGAAGACTACGAAGAATACAAAATAAAAAGGAACGAAGTAAAGATAGAAGTCAAGAGAGCCAAACAAGAATCATGGACACAATTTGGAAATAAATTGACAAGGAATTACCGAGAAAACCATAAATTATTCTAAGGAACATTAAAACAACTGAGAAAGAAAAAAGAATTTAATATGATGAATATAAAAGACAAAGATGGAAACATAATAACAGAAGAGAGTAAAATAATGGAAAGGTGGAGACAATATTTTGAAGAACTTATAGAAGCACAGGAAGAGACAATAGAAACACTAGAAGAAATAATAGAACTACCAGAAATAGATAAAATTCAAGAACAAGAAGTAATAGATGCCATACAAAAGTTAAAAGCCGGAAAAGCACCAGGAATAGATGATATAACACCCGAAAGGATCTTATATATTAACGAAGAAGGTATACAAAAGATAACACACCTAATGAATGATATCGTAAAGAATATAAAAGTACCAACAGAATGGAATACAGGAATAATCTTACCAATACACAAGAAAGGAGACAAAAGAGACTGTACGAATTATAGAGGAATAACACTGGCAAGCGTCCCAGGAAAGATCCTGGAAAGAATAATGGAAAAGAGATTTAGAGATAAGATTGAAGAAACAATAGAAGAAAAAAAAAAGACAAATCAACGAAAAACTTATAAATAAGGGAAGAGAGATACATGTATGTTTTATAGACCTTGAAAAGGCGTTCGACCGAGTGAGAAGAGAAGGCATATGGAAAGTGTTAGAAAATAGAGGAATAGACAGAAGGACTATAGAAGTAGTTAAAGCTATGTACAAAAACAACAAAAACATAGTTAGAACAAACAATGAAGTCCAGAAAGTTCGTGACAAAGATAGGTGTAAAACAAGGGTGTATTATGAGTCCGCTACTATTTACATTGATGCTAGATGAAGCTATAAAGGAAGCAAAGAAGGAAATGAAGACGTTAAAATTGGGATACTGGAAAATGGAAGAAACACACATAACGGAAATGATGTTTACAGATGATATGGCGATAGTGGCAGAGACAGAGAAAGACCTACAACATAACATAGAAATACTCGACAAGGCATTAACAAAAATAAATATGAAGATAAATATAGACAAGACCAAAACAATGATAATAGCTAGAGAAAACAAATCATATACAATAAAGCTGCACGGAAAGCAGATCGAACAGGTAGAAAATTACAAGTATTTAGGAACAATAATAGAAAATAACGGGAAGATAGACAAAAAGATAAATGATAGACTGGGAAGAGCGGGAAAAATATTTAATATGATAAAGACAACGTTATTTGGAAGGAAAGAAATAACTAAAAACATAAAAGCGGAAATAGTAAAAAAGGTAATAAGACCTACAATAATATATAGCAGTGAAACATGGGCCATGACGGAAAAACACAAAACGAAAATTAATGCAATAGACATGAGATTCTTAAGGAAAATTGAAAATAAGACCAGACGAGATAGAATAAGGAATGAGACATACAGACAAAACTTACAGATAGAACCTATTAGTGATACCATTGTTGAAGGACAGCTGAGATGGTTCGGACATGTGTACGGCATGAAAGAAGATAGAACAGCAAGAAGAATATATGAAAAAAGAGCGAAAGGAAGAAATTACCGGGGAAGACCTAGAAAAACATGGAATGACATAATTAGAGAAGAAGCAGAAAAAAAAGGACATAGACTGGAAGGACATTAAACAATTAACCAAGGACAGAAAGACATAGAGAGAAAACTATAGAAACAGACACTAAACAAAAACTCCTTACACCTAACGTTAGAAAGGAAAAAGATTAAAAAAAATAATTCAAAAATGTTTCACCACGGGTTAAGTGAGAAATTAATTAAACATATAATAAATAATTTGTTAAAATAATAGCAGAATAAAATAGTAAATATCACAGTCTACATTTTAAAATCAAAGTTTAAAAAATCGTCCCAGCTGTAAAGAGCCTTTTGGACTAACACAGAGTAGATATATGTTTAGAGTTTTGGCAGCGACAAGTCCGCAACAATCGGATAAAATTTTGATACATTTGATCATCAGTTAACATTTGAAAACGAAAACATTTAGAAGTTCATGTATGTTAATTAAATAAATAAATATTATATTAAAATACTTTTCAAATTTTTTTTTAAATAAAATATCGAAAGGGATGATCGTGACTCGTCTAGGTATATTTCCTAAAAGGGACCATTTACTGCATTAATCCGCGGGGTGCTGTTTTGCAATCTGAGATAAGTTAGCGGTTCAAACAAATCCAGCTGTTTTATGGCTTCGAAAAATGGTCACTTTTACAATTTCGCTGAAAACGAACGGATTTATTTAATTGCTTTTAGGAAAATCTGGATTTTGCCTGAGTCATCGTAATATGTCACTATGGGGAAGAATTAATATTTAAATATTTAAAAGTGTGAAGAAATGTTATTAGTGCTTTATTCGTCGAATTATATTCCCAGATTAACAATGGGATTACAAATCCGATTGTCAAACGAATTTTTCTCATTTCTCAATTATATTAAAATTTTATTGAACGCAAAAATAACTTATGATTTAATTAAATTTAGTTTCGGCGAATTCAAAATGACGCGCCGATAACAAAAGATTTATCTATATTTTTTTATTTTATTATACAATTTTTTAAAATTAAATATTTCATATTTTTTCCCATTAAATATTAAATTGATAATTAATTCAAAATAATAATAAATATCGAATTTACATAAAATAATGAGTAAATGCAAATAACAAACATCGAAAATTAAATCGAACGTTTTAATAATTCCAGTTTGAAATAACATTGAGAACATTTTAATAATCACCTTAATTACACAGCCATAACAAAATTTATTAAAGCGTAATATATTTGTTCCTAAATAATTGCAATATTTTCACTTTAATTAAACACGCTTCGTTGAATTTAATTCGACAGTATTATAAAACGCAACATTAAATGATTTTCCATTTTATATGTAACGTTACGTATTGTCCAGTGGACTTTGCGAATGTTTCGAACAGAGCCGGACACAAATTTCATGCAAATATCTGCGCGTCGTTTTGTGAGGCATTCCAGTGTGCACTATCGCGTGCATTTTGTGCATTCGACGTAAATAGTTTTACTCTGAAATTCCGTTAATTTCATAAAATATCCGTTGCGCAATTAATAAACTCGAAAGCGCGTTAATTATTTATTCAATGAATACGTTTATTTTGTTCTTGTTTTTTTTTTTTAAAGCGAGATAATAATAATAATAATAAATGTATATGGACGTTATTGCTTATTGAAGTGTGAAATGTATAAACGCTCATTTTTTTATGGATTAATGTGAGTTTAAAGGAAAAAAAGTGAATGATTTTATAGCGATTAAAAAATATAAATTATTCAAAACGTTCCATTTCATTATGCATTATTTATTTTATTTAGTATTATATAACAGCGTTATATGTGCCTCTCTACTTCTCAGTGTGAGGTGATTATATAACTATGCACATTTTCCTGATTTTCTTTCTTTCTTTCTTTCTTTCTTTCTTTCTTTCTTCTTTCTTTCTTTCTTTCTTCTTTCTTTCTTTCTTTCTTTCTTCTTTCTTTCTTTCTTTCTTTCTTTCTTTCTTTCTTTCTTTCTTTCTTTCTTTCTTTCTTTCTTTCTTTTCTTTCTTTCTTTCTTTCTTTCTTTCTTTCTTTCTTTCTTTCTTTCTTTCTTTCTTTCTTTCTTTCTTTCTTTCTTTCTTTCTTTCTTTCTTTCTTTCTTTCTTTCTTTCTTTCTTTCTTTCTTTCTTTCTTTCTTTCTTTCTTTCTTTCTTTCTTTCTTTCTTTCTTTCTTTCTTTCTTTCTTTCTTTCTTTCTTTCTTTCTTTCTTTCTTTCTTTCTTTCTTTCTTTCTTTCTTTCTTTCTTTCTTTCTTTCTTTCTTTCTTTCTTTCTTTCTTTCTTTCTTTCTTTCTTTCTTTCTTTCTTTCTTAATCTTATCCTCTTTTACCCGTATTGGGTGTCGAAGTTATCTTATTTTCTAATACCCATAATGAGTCTTAATACAAGAATTTTGTACTTTTTGTATACGCTCAGTTGTTACTCAATCCAAACAAGCACCATACACGACATCACAAAAGTTAAAGTTACTCAAAACTAGTAATTACAAAGGAGACTTTTAGATTTTTTAGACAAAAACAATCAATTGGAGTAAATCATTCTTAAGTTATTGTATGCGCGAGATATGCACTTGGATATATGAGATTTTAAGCGTAAGTCTGAGTCAATTACGTACTGTGTCGACGAAGGGGATAATCACATTATCCAGTTTAATCTTTAGAAGACCTTTTGCAGTCGTAACTTTGTTTTTTTTTTGGTCCAAACAACATAGCACACGTCTTATTTGGATTAATATTAATTAATAATAGATCGTTATTAATTATTTCATTGGCTATATTGATATCGTTAAGGTTAAATGAAAAAAAGGAGTTGAGTATCGTCTGCATATAAGTTGCAGGTAGCGAATTCTAAAGTATCAGGTATGAATTATGTGTATATTGAAAATAAAATAGGACCTAAAATTGAGCCTTGGGGAACACCGGCAGTGATTTCTGAGAATAAAACTAGATAGTGGTTTAATTGCGCCATGTTCAAACCCAATGTACTTCAACTTGGCTGATAAGATCTCATGGTTAATTGTGTCAAAAGCACTACTAAAGTCAATTAAAATTAGGCATGATATAAGGCCTCTATCAGAAGCTCTTATTATATCATCATTAACATTTAGTATGGCAGTTGCACAACAATAGTTAGGCCTAAAGCCAGATTGAACAGAGGGTAGAATATTATTTTCTTCTATTAAGATACAAAATTGTTCCTTTATTATGCGTTTTCAGTAAATAAAGATAAGAGTACTATACTTCACGGGACTTATATTATTCACGCCCTGCGGACGGTTTGGGCTTAATTATAATACACTCACATGCCCGTACTAATAGTCATGGATTGATTCAGAATTGGGAATTAATTCTTGGATCGCATTAAAGTGTATAAAATAGTCGATATAATTATAGATTATATTGCAAAAAATCCTTAGATTAACCAATAGCATTCGCGAATCCGGGATTCATCAATCCTAGATCGATTCAAGGATTAAGCTGTGATCCGATCGAATAATCACCACGTAGATGTTTACTGAACGAAAAAAATCGTGTTGAATTTAATAGAAATAAATATTTATACCTATAATATTGAAAATAATGTGAATTTCCTAGGAATGTCATTAGATGGTAGAATGAACCGGAATTATCACTGTGAGAAAATGTTTTATAACTCAATTCAGCTTGTTATGGCTTACTCAGGGGACATTCTAGATATTCCAACTGTAATTCTGGTATATCATGCGAAATTTGTAAATTTTCTCAGGCATGGAATAATTCATTTCATTTCAATTATTATTTGCTTTAGTGAAATTTTATTTTCAAGTCAAATAGTTGTATTTGAGACATCGCAGCGCCAAAGTGGCGAAATTCAGAACTCGTTTGACACACGCAACCACATTCACGTATATTTTGATATATCAATCAATTTAGGTTTCAGAATTCGCCATTTTAAATTTAATTATTGTGTTTCTTTCAAGTTTTTATTTATTCCATTATTTACTTTAGTGGATTTTTTTAAGATAACATTATTGTGTTTATATTTGTGAAATACCAATAAAATAATTATTAATTAAACACAATATACTTAATGTTACCTTAAATAAAATTCCACTAAAGCAAATGATGAAACTGTTAGTCTGTTATATTCATGAAGAAAAATACCAAACTAACGCAGTAATTAAAATTGTGCGAAGCCAATATTCAAATTGATTGACACATCAAAACACAACAAAGACGGTTCCAAATTTTGCCACCAGGGGCCTTATACCCAAGTGGGTTCTAAATTTCGTCACTGCAATCTTAAATTGTATCTCCAATACAACTAAGTAGTCAAGTGACAATTTAACTAAACGTTTGATAATGACACTTATTGAAAATTAACTCGTTGTTTATTGATTTTGAGGCAGATACTGTCAGATAACATGTTATAACCATGTTTTCTCTAGACGGAAAGTTAAAACATAAATTAATGGCAATTAATAATTTGTAATTTGAATGTTATGGATAATTAATGATTTGCGAGTTTAAAACATATAATACAAGTTTTTGCGTTAGCTGATGAATCACGCGGAAACGGATATGTCACAAAGATGGTTCCTGGGGCCTTATTCCTGAAATCGATCGCATGAAATCGGTCGTACGCAACTGTCAAATTCACATGTAAATTCCTATCTAAATGACAGATTGATCGAACGTTTCGGTCGTATGAAATCTGTCATTTATATAGGAATTTACATGTGAATTTGACAGTTGCGTACCGTATCGATTTCAGGAATAAGGCCCCTGGTGGCAAAATTTGGAACCGTCTTTGTTGTGTTTCCATAATTTATATTTAAAATTACACCAATAATGTAGTAAATTAAGGTTTAACGAGAACCCAAATCTGGTGAGTTTAATGGCTCCAAGTCATAGATGTTAATATATACCAGATGATTAACTTCCTATACGTAACCCAAAACAAAAGTGATGCATCCGTTTTACGCATAAATATTATTTCTGGTAATATCTTCAAAATTGAAAAAAAGGGCGTTGAGAATAATTTTTAACATTAAATTCGGCGATTACTTCAATAAGGCAAAATTAACATTCTACTGCATTTATGCATACGAACTACTGACATTTAATTTTAAAAACAAAAGTAAATATAGAGTTTACACTCCGTGACTAACATTTTAACCTTATCGGTATGTATTTATCATTTTCGTATTATACGACAATTGGATTTCATAGAAGATTTCCTGGACCACGTCAGACTCCCCAAGTAAGTAAATATAATTAATATGAATCTCAACACGAGTACTATTCAAGAAATTCAAATACTTATTAATATCCGATAAACTGTGTGAAACGTCTTGATTATATGTTTAATTAATTTCTCACTTAACATTTTTTAATTAATTCAGGATAATTTAGTTAGAATTAAAATATTTGGTTTGTTTCACTTATTTATATTTTCTCCGACTAGTTTTGACCATTGGTCATGGTCGATCAATAATTCAGGATAATTTAATTAAAATTAAAACACTTCGTTTATTTCACTTATTTATATTATAATCAAAATATATCAAAAGTATAGGAATTACCAACTGAAAGAAGAAGGCAGAAGACAGGAAGAAATGGAGAGAAATAGCGATGGACATATTTAACACTGAGGCAGCACAATGAGAGAAGAATTACGGGGATTAATCCACCGCAATATAAACGGATTGTAAGGGCTTCAATCAGAAGCGGCAAAACTCCACAAGGGGTGTAGTGCCATATATATATATATTATAAATATAATTATTATATTATAAATAAGTGAAACAAACGAAGTATTTTAATTTTAATTAAATTATCCTGAATTAAGTTTTCATTATATGTCGCAATGCGTATATTGAAGGAAACACCTACAAGTTAAAAAAAACAAGATATTCAGAATAAATCTAAAATATTTATTAACAAAAAATAAAGTTATTCACTACCAAAATTTAAATATAAAATGAATTATTGTAATTTTTCACTTGTTTTGACGTTTTCAATCAGCAATAAGTTACAAATTTAACACGTTTATCTTTATTTTGCGTGTTGTATTTTAATGCATTGGGCGTGTTCAGGGAACTGTAGTGCTGCAGCGCTTTACGGAAGCGGTGTCGATGAACGGTACCGCTTTATGTGTGGCGCTGCAGCGCTTTA
Source organism: Philonthus spinipes (assembly GCA_963082785.1). NCBI lineage: Eukaryota > Metazoa > Arthropoda > Insecta > Coleoptera > Staphylinidae > Philonthus > Philonthus spinipes. The sequence goes on from OY720299.1 coordinate 23,667,547, forward strand.
TCAAGCGGCAAAGCATATATTTTTTCCGCTTTTCAAGCCGTGCGTGCAGCTGTAACTAAAATCGCCATATTTTCAGTATAGACAACTAAAATTTGTCCGTTCAGGGAACATCAAGCGCTTTGCACTGCAGCGCTACATGTCTAAAATTTCCTTGAACGCGCCCATTGATTAAAACTTATTATTATTAACAATAAAAGTAACCGAATGAAGCACAATATTTGAAGAAATAATAAAACTTAATATATTATCACTTTTAGTGTCGACGCTTTTTTGCAAATGAAATTAAAATAATGTTTTGAATGCGCAAATGATAAGTGGGTTAAATTCATCATTTGCGCATTCAAAACATTATTTTAATTTCATTTGCAAAAAAAAATCGTCGACACTAATTAAAAGCCGGGTACTAAAACCCACATAAAAAAACGCAACTTTACGTTCGCATTTTTCTTTAATGACCCCTCCTCCATATGAAAAACGTTCTGCGGGCGGGGCGCATTTTTTTTATATCCGCCGGCTGGAATAAAGCGGCTTTGGGGGTTGTTTTTAGTTATGGTATCTCATTAAATTTTGCATTTTCCCACGCGTAAACACGTAAGTACACAAACACGCTGAGTGGGCACGCGTAAATCTTCTTACCGCTGAAAAACGACCGGCAGATAAGGGATGAAAGAAACTCGCACGGAAAATGTAATAGAAAGTGCGCAGATGGAAAAAGTTACGGTGAAAACGTCAATGAAGTACTTTAGCTTTTGTAGAGTTCTATTCGTTGGAAGGAATGATAATTATTTATTATTATTAAAATATGAAAATTATTGATTAATTGCAATAAGTTTAGTTTTATTACAACTTACTAAAGTAGATATTAAATAAATAATAAATGTGAAAATATTTTATTAATTATTTTCAAATCATTTCTATTTAATATATTTAAATAACTGTGACCAAGTGAGTGAATACTCTTTTCTATTTATGTTACTAAAGTAGCTACATAATAAAAAGCAAGAAAATAAAAATTGTATGGGTATTTATTAAGCTTCACCAACTTATTTAATATATAGTCGAAACTATAGTCAACAATAAATAATCCAAGTTAAACAAAAAAGTAAAAAGGATTGCATTTATTAAAATTCAATTGCATCAAATAAAATGAAATGAAACAAAGATGATTCACACATTTGCAGCTATTTAAATTACAATGAAATTAAACAAGGAAAATTTCTGACAATGATCAATAAAATTCGATCAATCGCTTCTTCCAACTGCAAAAAATATTTACACTGTAAGTTTTACAAACATCTATTGAAACAACTACTTCCCGAGCATTTAACGCGCCGGACATTGGATTACACAATAGATGTTTGTTGTTGCATAGCAGCACTGCTGCGAAATTGCAACGGTTTGAGTCGAATGTAATAAAGTCTCAATAATTAACAAATTTATTGAATATTGCGCGTATCAACCTGGCGAATTCACCACTTATAATAACACAATTATTTTATAATTTTAGTCGTTTTGAAATATTTCATATGGCAACAAAAAATAAGTTATGGTACGACTTGGACCTACAAATTAATTCAATTAATTATTAACAATTTATCACTTTTCGTCTTGATCATCTTGTACAATATATGCACAGACGCGCAATATTATGTTACAAATTATTGTTATTATATTCACATTGTATCCATATTATGTTTATTTACTATTTTTGCTATACATTTGCATCTTACCAAATATGACCCACCCATGAATGTATTATTCTATTGGAAAATAAATAAATTGAATTGAATTGAATCTTTGTTATTTTTTTATATAAATTAAACTAATTTAACTAACATACATTTCAAAAGTATTGGTCCCTGTAATTTTTTTACGGTTTATGTATTATAGTTGCAATTGCGAATTTCGCATATATTTTGACAGTATTATCAAAGACATTAAATATATATATATATATTATATATTTATTATCACTTGAAGATAGGAACAAGCCGGTGTTGCATTTTGTTTTCACAATGAACTGTTTGGGATTGATAAATAAATATTTTGATGCGTATTATTTTTATTTTGTATTTTGTCGTAATTTGTGATTGGTAATTTGCCTTTTTTATACATATGTTTTGTAATCTTTTTAAAGCGTCACACTTTTCTTATAAAATTTTTAATATGTAATTATAATTGTAATTTGGAAATGGAGATTCCGTTAATAAATTAAATTGAAAATATACATACATCTTTATTCATACATTACATAAGCTTATACATACATTTATATTTACATAACAAGAATAAATATTGTGTTAATCTGTCCAGGCTATCTACCTGGAGTCTTTCTGCCGAAAATATTAGTATTTGAAGTAGTCTTCTAGAAAATGAGATAATGATTCCAAAAACAAGATATTCAGGTTACCTTAACACTCCGTTTAATAAGTACCCAGCTTATCTTCATGACTATCGGACTGGCAATTATGAATAAAATATTTAAAAAATAATATGTATTTTAAATTCTTTCTGCATATTTATTTTTGTGACATTCTTGTTATTTTTTTGTTATTACTTTTATTAAAAATATATAAACTTTTAAAGTTGTTGGCTTTTGTTTGAGAGCCATAATTTCTTATTCATATTCTGTTATATTCGTAAACTCGAAATTAATTTAAATTAATTTTAAAAAATCATTCAATTCTTTTGTTGTTTGGTGTTACTCCTTCAAGGGATTTAATTCTGTATTTTTAAAGGCCTTTGCCCATCCAGTAACAAAATCATGCTATTTTTAAGGTAAAAAAATATTTCTTATAAATATTGACGTTATAAAAAAGCATTTTTGAAGAGCGTTCTTCAAGACGGATTGTAGAGGGACGTTTCTAAAACCCCATTTGATAGTTAACCAAATGAACCATAGAATCTAAGAGCTATATCTTGCGTGTGCCACTTTTTTCTAATAAAATAAAAATTATTTCTTTTGATCTTTCTAGAACTCGAAGTAGAATAGCACAGTTTCGATAATTTCTGTCCTTTTAATAATAAAAAAACTACAGATTAATAGAAACAGACATTGCATTAACTTGTAGTTTTTGTTATTTAATAATAAAAACTACTGGTTAATAGAAATAGACATTGTATTAACTTGTAGTTTTTGTTATTTATTATTTAAAAGACTGAAGTTATCGAAAATGTTCCATATTGTAGCTTAAATCTATTATTCAATTAAATCAAGCCGATATTGCGGATTTCGAAGTCGGCCGGAACGGATTTCCGCAATTTTTACCTCCCCCCGTTTCCCCCTTTCTCTTTTCAACAGCAGTCTCGGAACTAACTCGGATCGCGACTACTTCCTAATTGCATTTCGCCCTCAATTTTACCCCGCAGGCTCAATTTAATTACACCCATAAAAGAAAACCCAATAGTTTCGCGTTTATTAAAAACCTTCAACAGTATTCGCTTAATGCAGGGAATATTTATGGGAATATTTAATTTCTCGCAGTAAAAATTAAACCAACCGGCGAACGGAAATTAAACAGCTTTTGTTTTTGGTTAATGTATTGCTAGTAAAAGCTCTATTTATCCAGAAATGTATTTTTTTTTTATGAGAAGCTTTTTATTCGGCTTTGAATTATGGAATAATGTAATTATTAATTTAGTGTGGAGAATTCATAAACAAAAATTTAATTCCTGTTAAGATCTATATGTCATTTAATAATTGAGGTTGTGAAATTCAATATTAACACATTGATAATTATCACACTTTGTTATGATTTCACTATTTATCGGTTGATACTGCAACAATTGTTTCGCTACACAGTAGCTTCATCAGGCAGATGAATAATTAATATTATTCATCAGTAGCTTCGTCAGGCAGATGTATAATTAATATTATTCATCTGCCTGATAAAGCTACTGTGTAGCGAAACAATTGTTGCAGTATCGATCAATAAATAATAATAATAATAATAATATTTATTTCCCAACAGATACAGAATACCCTATTACAGGGAAAAAGTATTTAAGAACACCAGAATAATAGTTAAAATACATATTCAATATATAGTAAAAATATAACAGTAATATAGATAGATAATGTTTGGGCGGCCTCATGGCCTGTACCATCGCGACCTTTTCTATTGTGGATCAAACTAAGCAGTGATGTAGGAAAAAAATTAACAGATACGTAATGAATTATAATGAAAATGATAAGAATAACAATTATAGCAAATTTTAACATAGTATTAGACTGGAAATCGAGTTCGCGTAGGATGTGATGGAATCATGAAATATATCGAGCGAATGGAGCGTACTGAATTGTATAATTTCATCATTAGTAATAATGGTGAGTTAAAATGGGCATTAGGATTTACCCTGGCACACTTAAATAAGTGTGGATTTTTTGATGACATCCTAGGTATATTTATATTAATACTAGATAAAAGATCTGTGTCGTCAAAATATTCATTAATGAGTTTGTAAAAGAAAAATAATAAATGTATTTTGCAATATTGTAAAAGAGACTGGATATTCAAGGTGTTTAATGAGGCATCGTAATCAAAGTTACTGTTGTGTGGTTAATTTCCGGTAAGTTTATATTCAAGTAAACGAACAAACCTTCTTTGTACTCATTCCAAGGCTTGGGCTTGTTACTGTTGGATTGGTGAGCAATCTATACTGCAATACTCCAATTTACTCCTTACAAAAGCAAAATAAAGCCTGGTGATAGCAGATACATCTTCAAAATCAGTACATGTACGTTTTATAAACCTCAGCGGTTTACAGATCTTGTCAATATGGGCGGCAAATGTTAACTTGTTATCAACCAGTACTCCTAAATCCTTGGTTATATTTGTGCGTAGAAGAATTGTGCCATTTAATTTGTAGTTGTATTCGTTATTATTTTTTTACGACTCTATGTCATACAGAAGCTTTTATTTAGGTTTAGTTCTAAGGAATTTGTCGTGCACAAGTTTTCAACGGTCTGGAGAATTTTCTGGTCTTCAGCCCCGTTTATTGACCTGAATATTTTCATATCATCAGCATTTAATAACATTGATGACGAAACATTGCATACTATATCATTTATGAACATAATAAATAACAGTAAGCCTAAGTTGGAACCCTGTGGTATACCTCTGCTGGGACAATAATCTTTGGATTTGTGACCCCCCATACTCGACAAAACTCGCCCTTTCGCATAAGAAAGTTTTAAGTAGATTATTAGTCGTTGTATCTATACAAAACATATCCAGCTTCTGCAAGAGTAAACTGTGGCTAATGGATTTAAAGGCTTTGCGAAAATTAGTATACACTACGTCTATCTGCTTTTGATCATCCAGACCATTGGATACATATTGAGTTAAATCATAAGAAAGTGTGTTATTTATCAAATTATTTCACGGCATTTTCTAAAAAGTAGCTATAATTATTTCATAAGATAATTAATAAATTAAAGACGACGCTAGATGAATGGTGGCTGAACGTTTCATTAAATGTGAAAATAATTAAAATTTACAAAAACAGAGAATATCGATTTTATATGAATATTACTTCAAAATTCGACGACAGAACTTTGAAACTGTTAATGGTCCTGGTTTTAAATCACAGTTCTTCGATTTTGAAGTAATATTAATGTATATTCAATCTTAATTTTAAGGTTAAGAGGCAAGGGCGTATGTATTGGTATATGGAGAAATAATTTAAAATGTTAAGCGCTCTAAAAAAATTAGATTACATTACATTTTGATTTCACTAAATTACTTTCTTTATTACTTACTATGTCGTGTAATATTTTATTTAATTGTTATATTAATAAAGCAAAAAAAACTGGCTATTGAACAACTATAAATATCTACATAAATGTCACTATATATATATATATATATAATCTAAAATCCCCATCTACCATAATGGTGGTGTAAGGGTCGGAGTCCTAATTTCATACCGATGGCATTCCAATTAGTTGTACTGTCTAAAAGATATTTAATACACCGCATACGTAAAGGCTCGGTAAATAATAACTCAAAATTTATTTTCTTTTCGTCATTTTTTTTAGCTATTTTAGAGTGCTTAAAAATATCGCAATTTATAAAACTTATTTTTTACGTGTAAAAGTCAAATATTATTTCATGATAGACGAAAATATGCCATTACACACGCTTTTTTACAATTAAATAAAAACACAATAGAATTTTAGTTTCACTGTTCTTATTGTAGAAACACTGCTACAATTATATTGTATACCTTTTTCTCATTTATCACTTGGTAAAACATATTTAATAACCGTTTGTTATAATGAAATCACTTGGATTTGTTTTACTATTTTAGTAAAACAAAACCAAGTGATTTCATTATAACAAACGGTTACTGCTACAATTGTTTCGTCAACACAGTGGCACCATCAGGCTGATTGTAATATTCAACTTGAGGGGATGTTTTGAATAATAACATTAGATGTTTACTCGTTGACGTCTGTTGCTTGACTCTCTTTATTTCCTACAAACTACTTAACACTAAACTAAATATAAGAAACCCCAGGTGGGGTTGGGCCCAACGTCCACTAAGGGTGGGCGTGGCGCCAACACTGATAATTAATGGTTTTTATAAAAACAAAATTGTTCTTTTTCGCTTTTTTTTCACGTTACTGATGAATATGTTATGAACTTCTCGCAATTCACTTCAGTTTGATACACATAGGATTCTTAACTAGTTGTGGATTGTATATTAGAATTAAATGATAGTATTGTGTGAAAACCATATTAATTATATTTGCAATTAAACATGATCCGGTGGTGCGTGGGATGGTAATTTAATCTAAATTAGCCGGCAACACGATATCATTAGAGTGTCAGCGTCTTCTTCAAAGGAGTGATGAATAAGGTCCGTTCCGAAATCGTGATTAATATAAAATAACGGCCGTGTTTATTGATAAACCTGACGGAATTAATTCGTTTCGGTAATATTCCGGAGTGTATTAAACGTGAGGCAGGAGGAATTTATTAGTTTGTCGCCGGGGATGTGATGAAGAATTAATTTTGTAAATTACCGAGCTGATGGAACGGTATTTACTTCCAATTAACGAAAATTCCTCCTCGGCCGTTTTCATCAAGATTCGATACACCGATATTAATAAGCTCCACGCGGCTGGGAGAGTAATGGACGGGAGAGAGTGGAAGTGGAGAGTGGAGAGGGCATCCAACTCTTGGTCGAGATCATCATCGGGGCCCAATTAACGTGTCACGGATAATGTGTGCAATTGCCGTCAGTCCGGTCGGAACCGCCTTCCACAGGCGCCAGTCTTCCTTCTATGTAACCATTCTCAACTTCCTGTGCTAAAAAATCTTTAATGGATTTATTTATTCTGCTACTGGTTATGGCTAGCAGGACTTGTAAACAAACTTGTGACCTTAAAATTATTACTAAAATACGTGCTCATTAATATATCATATAATTATTCTTATATACATTTTTATCCTTGAACAATACACTTTAATAAATAAAATAATTCATTTTATTATAAAAATTATAGAACAAATATCATTACAAATTAACATTTAAAGTTTTTTTTTAAATAAACGAACTTTCAAAATACAAACTTATTTTACACGTTTTTGTGGCTTCTTCATGCCAATTTATGTTTTAAAATATTAACAAGTGTGGGCTTTCAAAAACGAACAGCCTTAACAACTCAGCTATTATAAATTAACGCAATCGTAACATTTTTTTAACACGTATTTATAATAATAGAAAAAGACTTATTCATTTGGTCACATTTATTTAAAATAAAAATTTGAAAATAATTAATAAATTATTCCCTCTTTAGCTACAGTCACATTTTGACTAATGTTATGTAAGTACTTTAAAATAAATAAATCTACTACTTCACGGGCCTGTACCCTTATGTCCCTGTATCCATTATGTAATTCAATTTCTGGTGGGGCATAGGCCCGAGAAGTAGTTATTTTAATGTACATTTATTTTAAATTATTTACGTAAAAAGTAAATAATGATACAAAGCCACATTTATACAAAGAAGTAAGTTAGTAATATAAAATAAACACAATGAAATTAATCAAGGAAAATGTCTTGCAATGATTAATAAAATTCGATGAACCCTTTTTTTCCAACTACAAATATTTCTTACACTGTAAGTATTACAAACATTTATTGAAATAACTACTTCCCGAGCATTTACCCCGCCGGACATTGGATTACACAATAGATATTTGTTGTTGCATAGCAGCACTGCTATTTTTTGCAGTTGGAAAAAGGGTTTGATCGAATTTTATTGATCATTGCCAGAAATTTTCCTTGTTTAATTTCATTGTAATTTAAATAGCTGCAAATGTGTGAATCATCTTTGTTTCATTTTATTTAATTTAATGTTTATTTATTTATTTATTTATTTTTTAGAAACCCAACAGACATAGTCCATTGACAGGGTTTACAATATTTTCAAAATTATTTTATATGACGAGTACAAATTTAATAAATTCGGTTTAAGACAATCTAAAAGAACGCGTTTATAGTAAACAAATGGCATATTAAATATATCGATACAATTCGAGTATTGGTTGTAAAGGCGAGACATCCTTGGGATGGTGGAGTTCAGATAATAATTACATCGTGTTGAGTTATAACTGAATGTTACGGAATTACGCACTGAAGATCGCGGAATCTTAAATTTAATTTTTCCTAATATTTTTTGTGGATCGTCAACATGATTGTGTACAATTTTATGAAGAAAGTACAGGTTTATATATATATATATATATATGTAGATTATGTACTGAGATAAATTCAAATTCACTCAATAATTCAGTCGATATACACGATACCTGATGAAATACAGGTAGCGTAGGAATTTTCTTTGAATACCTTTTATAATGTATTTGAAATACATTGGTGACCAAATTGCCGCACAATATGAGAGCTTACTTAAAATAAAATTCCGAAATAATAAGCTTAAGGGTGCGGTTTAGAGGAAAGAGATAGCTATATAAATATGGGCAATCACTAATTCGAGTTAGATTGCTGTTGTGATCAATCAACAATATTGTACTATACATTAAAGTAATTTTAAAATAAGCAGGAATTTCATCAGATGAATTAAAAATTATTTTAATGTTTAGTTTGTGAAAAAAATAATTATGAAAAACAATGAAAATTGATCAAATTTATAGCAAATTTTAAATTATATTTTTGCTAATAAAAACCTGTACAATGAAAATTTAAAGGATTTCACTAAATTCTGCATTCAAATAACTTAGCAGACATAACCTATTAATTTCATTATATCTTACAATTTTCTTTTCTAACTTGAACTAGTGGGTTGACGTAATACACGAAAATTAACGATTTATTTTTTATTTAGAATGATACTTTATACTTGATAAATAAAAAATGTAAATACATATTCATATTATTAAATCCAAAAGAATAGCTCTTTTTTCAAACGATTATTTCCATTTTGCTATATAGCTATCTCTTTCTACTAAACCGCAACCTTAATGCTTTAATATCAGTAAATGCCTTACAATTACGTAGAATGAAACCTAGTAAACGATAGCACTCTCTTGACACCTGCTCTACAAGCTTGTTGAATGCCAATTTTGAATCAAAAAGTATACCGAGATCTTTAATTTCAGAGAGTCTTTGCAATTGAGTTCCGTTAAGAAAAACAAATATTACGTACTCATGCATAATATTTGTTTTTCTAACATATGTGACAATGAAACTGTTTTTCGTGTTAAGTGATCACACCATTTTGCGAACATATTAATATCACTTTGGAGACTAGAATATTGATCACTATTAACCGCTTCACTATAGATTTTAATATCATCAGCATACAGCAGTATTTTGCACTTGAAATTTAAACAAACGTCGTCCATGAAGAGGAGGAATAGTAGGGGTCCTAAATTGCTTCCTTGGGGTACACCGCTTGAGGCTATATAACGCTCTGATAGTTGTCCTTTGACATCAACGACTTGACTACGATTATTTAAATATGGAGCTAACCAGCTATAACATTATTGTTCAACCCAAATTTCGTCAGTTTAGATATCAACAAAGAATGATCTAACCTGTCGAATGTTTTAGTCAGGTCTCCATAAAATACATCCACCTGCTTGTTATTGTTCATTGAGTCGGCTATTTATTGAGTTATATTGACGAAGTTAGTGGTAGTAGATCTTCGGCCAAAAAAAAAAAACATGCTATTGTATGAATAGATACGGACTTACGTTACTGTAGATGTGTTTATATAAGATGGACTCAAACACCTTTGAAAAAAAATAACTTACTATTTTTTTTTGCTCTTTACATTAAATATTCTCGCATCAAAAAATTGTTGCATGATACAAGAGCAAAAATTAAGTAATGTTTTTTTGCTATTTTTCGAATCAAAATATTGTTGTATGCTGCAATATATTAAATTATAATTAAAATCAATTGGTTTGTTTCACTTATTTTTGTATTTTCCAACTAGTTTCGACTTATCGTCATTATCAAGGATTATTAAAAAAATAAGTGAAAGAAAGCAAGTGTATTTAATTTCAAATTCAATATTAGTTAAAATGTTTCATTAAGTGATCAATGAGAACCAAATCAAATTTATGTTAACAGCAAGTGTCCATTATGTAATTCAATGTTTGGCGAGGTATTTGCCCGAGAAGTGGTTGTTTTAATGTACTTACGTAATGTAAGTGAAAATGTCACAGAGGTAAAGATGGAAGTAATCTATTAATTATTTTTCAAATTCTTTAAAAATTTAAATATTAGATATTTTCATAATAAATTTCACTTTCATTATTAATAATACAGATGAGGCGGAAAGACCAACGGTCGACAGCCAATTGGCAGAAGAATTTATTTTTATGTTAGTTATTTATTGTATTTATTTATTATTACTTTGTTAAAAATAATCTGCCAATAAAGATTTATATATATATATATATATAATACAGATGTTTGAGTTGCTTGGTATTTAAGGATTAATTCACGGTATGTCAAGAATGAATGTTTTTGAGTAACAATTAAAACATTTTTGTTTTATTTAAATGAATGTCCTTTACAAAAAAACAGGAGTAATTCGAAGTGAAGTTTCACGAAATGAAATTAAAAGTCTCTCGCTCCATCCACGGCATTGTTTCCTTAAACATTCCGCAGAAGAAACAGAACGAGCGGCGACTTCCTGAACAATCAACCCGTAATTATCCGGCGAGGCCCGTCCTCCGTCCGGAGCGAGAGAACCAGCTCCGTGTTCTTCTGTTCTTGTGTTCTCGTGTTCCGCAGGCCGGGCGGTCGGAGGGCCTCTCCGTCTAGTTAGTCCTCCGCCGTTAGTCCTGCTGCATTGTGCGCGAGATGAGACCGTGAGAGGAACCGTGAATCGGGAAGGGAACAACAAGGCCCCAGGTACAATTTAATCTTCGGCCCACGTGCTTCCGACGTTAATAATTCCGGTGTTCGCTTTTGTTTTAAAACCCGTGCCGCCCGCCCTTTCCATTTAAAAGCGGATTTAACTGAAACGTTCGCAGCGGAACGGAATCCCGGCCGGGATTGAAAATGTTTTCTGACGTGAGTTGTTTAATGGTTTCTAATGCTTTTTAGTATTTCTTGTAATTAATTTAATTCAATTTGGTAATGCCGGGGGAGTAAAAGTAATAATAATTTAATACATAAACAGTCGGTTTTATTTATTATTTGTGTGCTGCGTCTGTAATAAAATCGTAATGGGATCGTTGCGTTATTTAATTCAATATCATTATAATTTTATTACACCAGCTACATGGAACTAAATAAAATAAACTGCTCATGCATTTAATTTTATATTTATTTAACGATATTTTCTCTTATCACTTCATGTTAATTCCTTAAAAAACCTTCAAAATCCAAATACGATTAAATTTTCAATATTGAGAAATCAAAATTCAATTTTAAATTTATTCATGATTTTTTTTTTGAAAGATCAGATTGGTAATATATAAGCAGTAGACTTGAGTATTGTTTGATAATTTGGAGCCCTCTGTACAAAGTTTATGCACTTGAAATTCATAAGGTTCAAAGAACATTTCGCAAATATTATATAACTTTTGATTATTCTAAAGGGAAGAAAGCCTAATGCCTATTTATTTATTTACATACAGACACAAAATGAGTAAACATTCCTATAAAGTAAGTATGAATATTACAAAAAAAAAAAATATACACATGTGACAAAAAAACATAAGTAATTAAGTGAATCACATGAACAATACACATAATTACATCAAAAACGAGCTAACAAACCTATAGCAACACTAAAAAAGATTATCTTATTTTTAATAAAGAAGATATCCACACTAGAGTCCAGTTCTAATAGTGTATTATATAGGGAGCACATCGAAAAAAATCGGGGATTTAATCAATATATTGGTACGCGGAATAGAAAGTTGAAATATCTGTTCTGGCGTGTATGACAAGGAATCTGAAAGAAAATTTGATATTATGTTATTATTTAATATGTTATACAAAAATGTAAATAAATGCGCTTGACGTCTGTGTTTCAGTGAATGTAACCCAAATTTCAGAAAGAGTGACTCATATGAGACAGACCTGTCAGGATAGATACCATATTTTCTTAAATATAAATATTTAACAAAACGTTTTTACAGAGACTCAATAAGTTGACAGTATTTATCATAACAGGGGTTCCAAATACAACAGCAATGTTCAAGACGCGATCTAATATAAGCAAAGTACAATGTGATAAATGAATTAATGTCTTTAAAAAGCTTTGTATTACGAAAAATAAAACCTAACAAACGGTTTGCAGATGACACTAAAGTCTCAATATGTAGATTGAAGGACAGTTTCTCGTCAAAAATGACACCCAAATCTCTAAAGGCATTTACTCTAGAGATTGGGGTATCATCTATTGTATAATCAAAATTGAAAATAGTTCTATTTCGCGAGAAAGACATAAATTTACATTTATTGGGATTTATAGATAATTTGTTAATTTTACACCATCTACTGATCGCATCAAGATTGTGTTGTAAAGCTATACTGTCATCCACAGAGAAAATAGGTTTAATAACTTTAAGGTCGTCTGCAAATAAGAAGGAGTCAACATTTATGTCCTTTATAATGTCATTAATGTAACAGTTGAAAAGAGTTGGCCCAAGTAGGGACCCTTGGGGTACACCGGTTGCCGCGGTAAATATGTTAGATTTATGACCCTTATAATCAACAAAGAGTAACCGCCCCACAAGATAACTATGTAACAATCTACAAAGCGAAAGAGAAAAACCAATATTATTAAGCTTTGTAAGTAATATACCATGGTTCCATTAATCGAAGGCTTTTGCAATATCTGTGTAGATCACATCAACTTGAACTCTGTAATCAAGATAGTGCGATAAAAGTTGCGTATGTAATGCAAGGTTGGTAACAGTTGAACGTTTAGGCCTAAAACCATGCTGTTTTTCAGTAAGTTTTAAATTAACAAAAGGATATATGTATTCATTAAGTACAAACTCAAAGCACTTCGATAGATTATATATAATAGCTATAGGACGATAATTTACAATTAACTTCTTGTCTCCGGATTTATGAATTGGAATAATTCATGTTCTCTTCCAAATATCAGGAAATGTACCATTCTTCAGACATAAATTGAAGATATGTTTGATAGGAGTAGATAGTGTAGATGGCAATCTTTTAAAATAAGGGTAATATACCTGCCCTTATTATTCAGGACCAGCGCACAATTTATTACCCAGTTTACTGAGTCCATCTTCGACAGAACGTTGATCAAATTCAGAGATGTGAAGTACGTCTGCAACAGAAGAGTCGGTAAATGAAGGCAAAGAAGAATTGTGCGCATATGACATTGAAAAATGTGACGCAAACGCATTTACAATATCATTTGTATTAGTTAGATTCTTATTGTTATAATGTATTGATAGAGGAATGCCAGAATTGGACTTAAGTGTGTTGATAAATTTCCAAAATATTTTTGGTGTTTTGGAAAGTGCTTTTTCTGCGTCGGATACAAAATTTGAAAAGTTGATCTTTGATAAATATCGTACAGACCGGCGCAAGTTAATAGGTTTAGATCTAAAGTAAGCTGACAAAGGATATCTCTTACATAATATAAACATTTTTTTCTTCTCTCTAACAGCTTTTCTTAGCTCAGCGGAAAACCATGCAGGAAATTTATTATTCGATCTAGGTTTCGACGGGACGCATTCGTTAAAGAATTGAAATAATTTGTGCATGTTTGTGCGTTACGGTTTTGTGTGAAATATGTACACTTCTCACAAAATCGTAAAGCCGTCAAGATGTAAATATGCTAATTATAATTTTATTAAAATTAACGGCTTCCGCTTGTCAATGCTCTAAAATCAAATCAGCGAATTCTCTTTGCTATGCATGATTATTGTAATGCAGTTCTTGTGTCAAATAATCTTTGTGATGCAGATGGATATACGCTGTATAGAGAATTTTGAAAGTTCACACCTGCATCGAAATCAGAAATAGATTTTACTATCAATTTCGTGATATTACAATGGTGTTGTGTATTTTGAGCTTTTTGCTACTCACTGGAAGATTTTTCTTCTCGCTCTAAATTTTGCTGATGGCTTATTCGAATTTAGAGATTACTGTTCATACGTCATTTTTTATTTGGCCTGTAGAAGATCGTAATTATGGGCATTAGATGCTTCTTACTAATGAGTTTTAAAACTGAAGGAAAATGGCGAAAGGTCAGAATTGTCAAATTGCACATACCTTAAGCATAATGTACGAAATTATTTGAGCTTATGGGATATGAGAAGAAGAGAGGTAACTGTATAAATCATTTCCTCTATATGAACGACCTTAAGCTATTTGCAACTTCCAACCAGCAGCTAAACCAAAAACTCATCATAGTAAAAATGTTCAGCGATGACATCCATATGGAATTTGGACTTGATAAATGCTCAAAAGTTACCATGCATAATAATAATAATAATATATTTATTGATGTTAATACAGAAATGCTTACACAGGTCACAGGTAATTTTAAATAATACTATGTATAATCACATTTATAAAGGCGACCACTTAACACATTAAAAATTATTTAAAAGCAATAAATTAAAAATTATAGATAAGAAACAACCATTTTTAAAACTGTTTAATTGTAATCATACAACAAAATATTTATAATAATTTACTGTGTATTTTCTTTCAAGGTACACTCGGATAGATTTGTAGCTAATCCATTGTAAAGATGTTGTCAATGTGGAATTGTATGTTGGAAAACAAAATAATGTGGATTTATTTGTTTTCTTTCACTTGCAGACCTAGAGGCAATGACTGCTTCAACTTCTCGTCCTTCTCCTTATCGAAGATGACTAAGGTGTACAAGAACCTAGAGCAACGGACCTTCAATTTGGTGTTGTTCTTGATCTTTACAGATTTAGCGTCTTTCTTCCTGGCCCTCAGCAGGAATTCCTTGATTTCTTTAATTTCACGTGGCATTCTGAAGACGAAATTGCCTTGTCCGAAAACTTGACGTTTCTGGACAAACAAAAATGGCAAAAATATGGTTATATATAATAAAATAATTTTTCGGAGAAAACTAACATATTAAAAGCATGAATTACAAATAATTGGTATAAAACAAACATTTACTATGAACAAACAAAACACATGGGTGTATATAATAAAACATTTTTTTTTCTGACAAAAATAACATATTAAAATTTGTGTTTTTTTGCACTCCTTAAAGTATTCCTCGAAGGAATAGAAAGCATTTTGAGCCAGAAATGTTTTACACCAAACTTTTAAATGCTTTGGTTTTAGCTGTTGAATTTGTGTAGGAAGAGCATTGAAAAAATGTATAGAGTGGTATCGTATTCCAGTTTCAGCTTTTGTGAGCCTTTGAAATTGTACGCGGATATAATTTTTTGCTCTTGTATTGTGATTATGAAAAAACCTATTATTTTCGTGCTTATTTTTATTGTTTGTTAAATGCAAAATGCACTCCAGTATAAAAACACATGGGACTGTTAAGATATTCAGATCTATAAAAAATAGTTTACAGTCCGATCTATAACTTATTCCTGCCAGTACCCTAAGAGCACGACGTTGCAAACGAAAGATGTTTGACAAGATATTCGAATCACCCACAATATAATTTCGTAGGACATGTGCGAGTGAAAATATGCTTTTCAGCATATTGGTCGTGATAGACCTGGATAGATTACTTAAGACATAAATTTGCTAGGCAAGTTTGGCTTCAAGTTCTTGTCCATGCTTAATCCAGGTCAGTTTTTAATCGACAAGCATACCTAGGAATTTTATTGATGACTGTTCTATGGGTTGAATTTATTTTAAAGTGAAAAATATTTTTTGCGATTTGTCAGCATTCAGTTTAAGGCAATTACAATCGAATCGAAATTAAAAGAGCTCATATCTTCATCAAGATAATTCTCTATCTCTATTTCCCTGAATGAAATTGTGGTGTCATCGGCATATAGAACAGTTGAACCATGCTTAACCTGAAGAGGCAAATCGTTCATATAGATCAAGAATAGAAGAGTCCCTAAAATAGATCTTTGTAGAACACCGTGTACTATGCGTTTCTCGCCGGATAATATATTGTTGAATATGACCCTTTGTCTTCTATTCGATAAATATGAAGATAACAATCTGCAACTGGCTGAAGTTATAAAAATATAATTTTTGTAACAGAATTGTATGGTTGACGCAGTCGAATGCTTTGCTCAAATCAAGCAGACAACTAGCTGCAATATCATTATTTTCAAAGCAAGTGAATAAAATCACTTGCTGCCTTCACTGTCGATCGTCCCTTCCTGAATCCAAACTACGTTTCTGATAGGATGTTGTAACATTCAAAATAATTTGTTATTTGCTCACAGATTATCGATTCAAATATTTAAGAGAGTAATGGCAGAATACTTATCGGTCGGTAATTATTTACATTTAATCTAAAATCTAAATCATAAAGGAAAAGTAACAGAAGGATTAAACACATGTTTTAGTGATGGTAATGAGATTCAAAACTTAAGCCTTAATAAGACACACAAATACTTAGGTATCGAAGAAAATGAGAATGTATATCATATAAAAATGGGTAGAATATTACTGGCGTTTAAGGCTTATCCTCAAAATTGAACTAAATGCAAAGAACAAAATTCAAGCTATAAATAACCTAGGAATACCAGTCCTGCAATATAGCTTTGGGATTATTAAGTGGAAACAAGAATAAATCCGAAAGATGGATAGGAAAACACAACATACATAAATTTCATCACCCTAAAGCAGATGCAGACCGGATATATATCCCTTGATGTAACGACGCGGACTGATTGAACTGGAATCGGCATACAAAAGCACAGTAATGGCCCTTTATGAGTATATTAGACATAGTAAAGATAAGTTTATGTGGCCCTTTATGAGTATATTAGGCTTAGTAAAGATAAGTTTATGAAACTAGTAATGGAACATGAACAAAAAAGACTAAGTACTAACTAAATAAGATCGGAGAAAATCTAAGTTATGGCTACAACTTTGAACAAACAGAAAATCCAAAAGCTGGAGAAACTAAACACAAATTTAAAAAATGCGCTTTATGAAGAAAAGGCAGCTAAACTGAAGACTAAACCTCCTCATGGTCAATTCCATGTCAATCTGATCAAAGAATGGGTAGACAAGAAACATGACGCTGAACTGCATGAGAAGTTTTGGGCTGAAAAGTGAAACAGGAAGCTTAATTATAGCAACTCAAGATCAAGCACTAAGTACACGATACCATAAAAGGATGATTCTACATCAAAACGTTGATAGTAAGTGTAGAATGTGTAATCAGCAAAAAGAACATATTAGCCATATAATCTCGGGTTGCTCCGTCTTAGCCCCTACTGAATAATATATGCATTGCCACAATAAAGTAGTCAATTACATGAATTGGAAAATTCTGAAATATGCCAACGTCCTTGTTTTTGAGAAGTGGTACGAGCACCAGCCTGAAAAGTCACAAAGGCAGACGAGATCACTATTCTTTATGGCAAATGAGTCATTACGGACCGCACTATCGCAGCAAATAGATCTGACATCATGTATAATGGTAAGAGAATGAAACAATGTCTCCTTATTGATGTATCAGTACCTGATGAGGCCAATGTCAAAATGCTAAATACAGCGTAAATCTTTCAAAGTACAAAGATCTCGAAATAGAAATATTTCGTATGTGGAGCACTCATATCAATGTTATACCAGTGATTGTAGGAGCACTAGGAACAATAAGGAATAGCTTTGAAAATATAATTAGCAAAATACTTGGAGATGTTTCCGCAGTACAGACCTAAAAAAATTGCACTACTAGGCACTGCTCATATAATTAGAAAAAAAGTTTAAATTGGAGACTAAAATAATAAAATCTAAGGACTCAGGTAGAGCCCCGATTATTCCAGGAACCAGCTAACGACTGAGAAAATGAAAGAAAAATGAAAAATAATAATTCCTAAGTATTATATTAAATTTATTAATTTGAAAAAACGCACAACCCATATTCCTGGTGCTATGCAACACAATGGGATCACACTAGATTCGCCTCTTCCTATTGTAAACGCTTTTGCCGATTTTTTCAATAACGTTTATACTAATTCTTCACAAATTGATGTTGTTACCGATGCGCACAATAATTTACCTGTTATTAATGTTACTTCTATTAACTCCGACGATATTCAATATGCCATTTGTCAACTGAGTAATACTATACCCTGCGGCGCAGATGGAATTCCAAGCTTCTTAATAAAAGGCACTAATTTCCTGCTAATAAAACCCCTTGAAACAATTTTCAGTCTCATTCTAAAATCCTCTACATTTCCGTCAGCTTGGAAAGTATCAAAAATATGCCCAGTGCTTAAGTCTGGTGATTCTAGGGATGTCGGTAACTATAGACCCATTGCATTGTTGTCAAATTTCGCGAAAGTTTTTGTAATAGTTATTTATAATAAAATTTATCCAAAGATTAAACACTATATCTCCACATGGTTTCATGGAAAGTAGGTCTACGACGAGCAATTTGTGTTGCTTTAGTGAATATGTCTGCAGTGAACTCGACCGTAAGGGTTAGGTTGACTGTATTTATACGGATTTTGCTAAGGCTTTCGACCGTGTTGATCACACTATACTATTAAAAAAGCTTGATAATTTTGGATTTCATGTCAACTTAATTAACTTATTCAAATCTTATTTATCTAACCGCCATCTCTATGTTTCAATCAATGGTTTCTCATCTAAAATGTTTGTTGCTCGTTCGGAGGTACCTAAAGGATCCAATTTGGGCCCATTATTGTTCCTTCTCTTTGTTAATGACATAAGTGCTTTACTGGATTGTTACCATTTACTGTTTGCCGATGATCTTAAAATATTTTCTAATGTTGACACAGTTTTTTGTTGTCTACATTTACAAAATATGCTTGATTTAATTACTGAATGGTGTTGTGTTAATTATTTAACTCTAAACATAGCTAAATGTAAAGTAGTTACTTATTCACGCAAAATTAAACCAATATTATTCACATATAGTATTAGAAATAAACCTTTAGAAAAACGAACAACTTTTAAAGACCTTGGTGTCACTTTTGATTCTCACTTTAATTTAAAAAATCACTATAATTCAATAATTTACAAAGCCAACAGAACTCTCGGGTTTATCATTCGTAACACTAGGTCTTTTAAAAATATTGAAGCTCTAAAAGTTCTATATAATTCATATGTACGATCTATACTGGAATACGGTTCGATTATCTGGAATCCAATATATCACACTCATAAGCAACCACTTAAGAACATTCAACGTAAATTCTACAAGTACTTGTGGTATACAAAAGCATGAAATATATCCTCTGCAGGGTTTTAACAATGACTTGCTTTTGAATGAGTTTGATGCTGTCTCACTACCAACACGGAGAAATACACTAGGTCAAGTATTTCTATTCAAAATCCTCCATAATATGATCGATTATTCCGATCTATTATATAAAATTAACTTTAATGTACCTAGATTATCTAGTAGATGTTGCACATCCTTCTATATAACTAATGCACGCTCTAATATACTTGAATTCTCTCTATTGCGTCGAATCTACCAAACCCATAATTATTTTAATTGTGACATATTTAACTTTAGTCTAAGTGAATTCAAGGCCTTTCTGTAGTTGAATTTAACTTATAAGATTGTAGATACATTATTATTTAAAACGTTTGTGTCACAATTGTATTCTAATTCTTATTTTATTTTTATTTAAATATGTCATTCTTTATATTTTTATATACGTCTTATTTAATAGCACATTATATTAAGTTTGTACTTATTGCTCTGTAATTGGGTTTTTTGCTTGTTGGGCAATAAAGTTTATTATTATTAAATAAAAATAATATTTTCTTAATAGGAAATTGCATCATAATAAAGTAAAGACCATTATAAATTAAAGAGCAAGAAAATGTGAAATACATTTTTAACCGTAAATTTTTCACATTGATAAAAAATATTTAATTCAATAAAATTAATTTTATTATACAGATAAATGTGAATGTGTACAAAATTTTAAAAAAATCAACCCAATAGCTTCAAGCTATTATATTAAAAGCATAAAGCTTTGGTGATGAGATGAAATAATAAAAACGGAATTGTTAAAATATTAATTAAAAAAAGTATATCCACAACGATAAGGATTTACTTTATGTAACATATTCTTCTACCGGTTTACCCCGGAGGATAAACACCGATCACTGTAGGTTAAACCGACGATAAAAACGAGAGATTATTACACAGATCGAATCCACTAAGCTTCGCGGTGGTTTTACGAGTTCGACTCGGGCGAGTTGTAAAGTCGTAGAAAAGGCAATTAATTATTCGGACTTGTCGATTCGGAATTAATTATCCTCTGGAAATTATACATACATTTTCGGTACGGTAATTAATTCAGGCCCGGCCCGGATTAACGAATACATCGCTGGGGCGGGTCAGAGGTTGTGAAATATGAAATGTTAATTATTTACAGCCCATCCTAATTATTGAATTTAATATAATTAATGCATTATTTACTATTATTATTTCAAATCGATAAATCGGGTGAATTTGAATATTTTGTTTTAAAATACAGATTAGATTTTAATATTTAATTAATTTATCATTAATTTTTGCAAAAATTAAATTAAAATAATTAAAACGAAATTACTTTCCGAACAATACTATGCAATAAAATTGAATGTTACGGCAATATTAAAAATGTATTATAGTAGGTTTATTAAAATAAATTAAATAAAAAGAATATGAAAATAATTAAATTTTTATTAATTATTTAATAAAATCAATTAATATTAATTAATTAATATTTTGCTACTACAACTTTTTTGATTTACTTTGCGTAAGTAATTTATAACAAACATCCACAAAACAATTATTTCTAGGACGTATACCCCTTCAGAATTAGAATAACATATTTTATAATGCAATTTTTTTTTCATTCCAGAATAAACCTATTGTAAGTTAACAAAAGCGTTTACATCAAGTTTTATTTAATTAAAAAATCGTATCGTATCTTTAATCGTTTCTTCAATATTTCTTCTATTGAACATTCGCTTTTTCAGTTTTACTACATTAACAAAAGCGCTTACATTAAGTTTTTTTTAATTAAAAAATGTTATCATATCTTAATCGTTTCTTCAATATTTCTTCTATTGAACATTCGCTTTTTCAGTTTTACTTCAGAAATTAATGTCACATATTTTTGTAAAATAAAAATGTTTCATTATTATATTTTTTATGGATTTTTAATATTATGTTATCCCGGAACCCTAATATAACCCGGATATATAAATTCGCTGCAGTTACGATTTTTCACTTCATTTCATAAAATTATGTGGATTCCGACAAGAATGTTAGCGATCATGACGAGTAAGTAGATAACGATAAGAACAAGACAAAACAAGACAAAAACAGGCAGAAAGACCTGTCGATAGCTTTTTCGTAAAATTAAAACATATGTATTGTAAATAATATTTAGATTTGTAAATTGACACGAATAAAGATGTTATATATATATATATATATTATGTTGTAATAATAATAATAATAATAATAACAATAAATCAGGAAATGTTTACAAAATTGTGAGGAAACATAAATGAAATTGTGTATTACATGTTGTTACTATTGATTGACAAATAATATAACAGAAAATTAAACGGTAAGAAAAATCTTTAGAATAACAAAACACTTTTGCTTTTTAAGACCGAAGCTCGGTTCCAGAAAACATCTTTGTTTATTCCGTCTATTCGTATTTTTTGCGTTTTCCTTTTTTTAAGGAATTAAGTGAAACTTTGGCGTTCCGATTCGCCCCAATCCGAATTAAAGATTCTGGATCGCGCTCGATAAACGCCGCACAAATAAATACAATCAAGTAATTAGAATAATTAAGACACTCGGTCGACTCTCCGGCCCAAATCGAAATTAATTACTTCGGGGGGGAAATTGGTGAATCGGATTAACCGCGCCTCGAGCGTTTTGTTCCTTTAATTAAAACAGTCTGTTGTTTTGGTTTTGTTTTTACCGTTTGATGAGAAAATAAAAACAGAAGTAAAAATAAAAGAGGAAAGGTTAAAGTTGGGCGGATTGCTTAATTTGTATTTGCGAAAATAATTATGCTCACCTGACTTCGTCCAAATCGGAGCTATCTCGAAATTTTAGCAAATGGTCTAGATTTAAATTACGAAGAACAATGACTTCAGAAAATTGGGACAAATGTTTAAAGAAAATCCATAATTGTATAAGAGCAAAAATGAACACAAAGTCGAAGAAACTATAACGAAATATAAAAATATAATAAAAAACGAAAAACATTTAATGGAAAGGAAGAAATCATCCAAATTAAAAAAATATATAATAAAATATAACTATAAATTGTTCTATTTTATTATATATTTTTTTAATAAAGAAAGGAATATAATGTTACAATATCGGGTTTAATCAGACTCGGAAGTAAGTAACACAATGTCTATTTATTTATTTATTTACAGAAAACTTAACACATTTATTAATATACACTGTCACTATTTATAACGAGACGTTGAGCACTCGGACGTTCGTGATTGCAGCGCCACTAGCGCGCGCTCTTATAGAGTGCTTGTTTCTCGAACTTTACGGAACTTTGACACCGCGTTTACCATCGCGCGCCCTGTGGAACATTCTAGAGTGATCTTTCCAGTTTCTTCTTTCACTTTCGTTACAATAACTTACTTACGCGCGTTACTTTTACATCGCAGCACAGATTTGTGTCACATTTGAAAAATAATGCGTGAAATTTATTTATTTATTTATTTATTTATTTCAATCAACGGACGAGTCCAGTTACAGATTGATTACAAGATATGAAACATTGCAAAATAAAGATTAACACTAAACAATAATGGAAAAGACAGTAGACGCAAAAATACAAACAATATGAGCGCAAATTATTCTAAATACTTAACAATAAAGTCGAAGAATGCCTTTGGTGATATGCCATTAAATATGTCAATATCCGGATGAAGTGATAAACATTATTATATAATGAACACATTGAATATACGGGGACTTGAGCATAATGTTTGTGTTTGGGATTGATAACTGGAAAAGACGTTTGTTCCTTATATTAACAGGCACATTAATATTAATTCGTGCAAGTAAGTCAGAGCAATCCATACGATTGTTGAGTATTTTATACAAGGTGGTCACTGCATGTGACTTTCGGCGATTTTCTAAGGAATGTAAGTTGAATTCACGCAATAGTTCAATATAATTATAATTACTCGCAGGATATGAACAAATCTTCTTAAAGTGAAGATATTTGACAAATTTCTTCTGGATGGCCTCGACCATCAAAGAATATTTTGCGTAGTATGGATCCCAAACGCAACAGGCATATTCAAGTTTAGATCTTACAAACGAATAGTATAGTATTTTAATGGCATCGATATTCTTAAAAGGTTTAGTATTTTGTATTATGAAGCCTAACGAGCGATTAGTGATCGATACTACTTTCATGACATGACTATTAAAAGATAGTTTCTTGTCAAATAACACTCCCAAGTCTTTGAAAGTCTCAACATGGGATAATACAGAGCCATTAATCATATAATCGAACTTTATTTGTGACTCATTCCTAGTAAAAGTGTCTTACATTTTAAAACGTTTAAACTGAGGCTGTTGTTCTTGCACCACGTTACTATAAGGTCGAGATTATGCTGAAGGATGGTAAATTTTCAAATCGTCTGCAAACATTAATATGTTATGATGAACTACATCAGCAATATCATTTATAAAGCAATTAAACAGTACCGGTCCGAGGTTGGAGCCTTGGGGGCCACCCGAAGAAGCAATAAATTGATGAGACTTAAACCCTTTGTATTCTACAAATAACAGTCTGTTAGTAAGGTAATTGTAAAGCAAATTACAAAGGTTTGTTGAGAGCCCAAATAGGCTAAACTTATTTACAAGTATACTGTGATCGATTATATAAAAAGCTTTTGATATATCGGTGTAAATTACGTCGACTTGTATACGGTTGTCTAAATAATCCGAGAGAGTTTGCGTCATTTGCAAAATGTTGGATAACGTTGATTTATTAGGTCTAAACCCATGTTGCCTAGATGATAATTTGTTATTAACGGTATTGTGAAGGAGACATAAATTAAATATATGGGATAGAGGAAATGCAAGCATATTGCGGCAATCCTTAAGTATTACCGCAGGAATACCATCAGGGCCCGCCGTGACTTTATTGCTTAGCTTACTAAGGGCATCAATTACTAAATCATCTGTAACCTTAGATATGCTAATAAAATCATTTACAGTGTTAAGGTTATTATAAACAGCATTAATAACAGGTTTAGTGGAAACAGTAAATGATTTAGAGAAGTGTGCAGCAAATGCATTCACTATATCAAGTGGTGAAGATAAAGAAAGATTTTCATATTCCATGACAGGAGGGATAGAGGATTCATGGCGGATGCAATTGATAAAGTTCCAGAACTTGCCCGGTTCCTTGGAAATCTTGGTTTCAGTATCACTTATAAAAGAGGTATAATCAGCTTCGGAAAGCAGTTTTATTTCTGACCTTAATTTAGAGTATCTAATTTTAAAGAACTGGGAGAGGGGATTCGAATTTTTTAACTTCAAATATTTATTTTCCTCCCGAATCTTACTTCTAACCTTACCTGAAAAACCAAGGCGGAAATTTACAAGAACTTTTAGGAACTAAAGGGACATTGTCATGAAATATTTTATACACTTTTGTGTAAAAGAACGAACACGCATTTTCTACAGATTGGATAGTAAGGATATCAGACCAATCTATTGCAAGAATTGAATCAATAAAATTAGCATTTTTAAAATTGAAAGAGCGATTAGAGACATTTTTTTTGAAAATTGCTTATGAATGTGCATTACTTGTATCTACAGACAAACCGATATTAAGTTCAAGCGAGGGATGGTGTTTATCCTCAGCAATTAGAGGATCATGAACACGACTGATTATACAATGTGAGTTACTAAAGATTAAGTTTAAAATACGATCATACGAATTGTGAATTATATTATATTGTTCGAGCCCAAGAAACTGAATACAATTATATAAACATAAATTAGGTTGATTTAGAGTTGGATTTGTTACATTCTCACTTAGATTGAAGTGGCCGACAATTACTATATTGCTATTGAATAAAAAATTCAGGTTATCGAGAGTTGCAGTAATAGTGGCAACCTGATTTAGCGAAACTGGCGGACATACATAAATATTAATAATGTAAAGAGTGGCGTGTGAAATTAATATTTTTACTATTGATAACTCGATTTTATTTGTAGAGAGTATAATGTGGTCAACAAGTATTTCTGAAGCGTTTATCGAAGAATGTACAGCCACTAAAACTCCACCCCCGCGTTTCTTCTGAGACAAGATACAATCACGGTCGTTACGAAACACATTGTAATTATTTCCAAATAGTTCACAACTGGACACGTTTTCAGACAGCCACGTCTCAGTAAGGGCAATAATAGGGAAATCACTAACAGCGGTATTATAATAAACTTGGTTACTTTTAGAATTCAAACCGCGAACATTTTGATAGTATATTTTTACCGGTACACTTTTATTAACGAAAATTTGTAACTTTCGATCCATTACGAGTATCATAACGACGGAGACAATGTACGCATTAGAATTAATTTCTAAATTTCGATGTTTATTTTTTTTGTTTCAGATTAATATATTTTATTTACTTGTAATCGATTTTTTTATATTCATATTATTTACTTCGATATCGAGCGATTGATATTTCCATGATTTTTATGCACTTGTTGAGCGGGTGAAGAGCAAGGTAAGCCTCCAACGGCCGAAACTCCATCGAATCGTCCCTCTCGCGAATGCCTACAAATTCGTTCTTATTTTTCTTGAATGGTTTTCTTACTAGTTAGTATTAAAAGTGAAGGTTTAAATTTAATTTAATAATTGAAACTAAATTCTATCTTTTTTTTCTTGAATCGTCTCACTTATCACTTTGTGAAAGATTTTGAAATATTACTGTTGAAGGTTTAAATTTAATTATGCTTGGTTTGCTTTAGAAATTCTGTCTATTTACTCGACTCGTTTCTTTTATCAAGAGTAAGTTACAAAATAAATAGTTAGTCAGCTTGTCAGTTTCTTTTCTGACTTACTCTTGATAATTAATCAAGAGTGTGAAATTAGTCGAGTAAATAGACTCAATTTGTGTAATGTACCCCAGTACATTTTATAATAATAATATACATAATTATTATTACTATTATTATTATTATAAATATTTCGTGTATATATTTTATATATTATTCGATTATTGTAAACTATTTATGTAAATAATATTAGCTGTTGTAAATTAAGAAACTCATTATCTCATTCGCACAGATAATATTGGAACAGCAAATAAGTCATTAACTCTAAATTCAAATATTGTTCATTTTCAAATCATATCATAAATAAATACCATTAATGTCTGTCCGCGAAATCTCTATCCTTATATAAATATTTTTCATTTTGTTATTTACATCTTGCTTCCCAATGTTATGCGTGCTTAATTAGATTTTAATATATTATTATCGCCCAAAAAGGGAGGGGTTGTTCTGGTGTCGAGGAGACCAACTTCACCTTTTTGGAAGAGGCATTCTCCGGCATTCGAACTGTACAGTTCTAAATATCAGCGCTAAAGCCTAAAAAGTGTATTCATCATTATTTAATAAACAACAGTCGTAAAAATCGTGTAAAGTTGACTTAAGTTCTTCACAACCCAGTCAAGGGAATAAAAATAGGAATCAACTGGCTTCTGTCATCAAAGGTTAAATTGATGAAACCAGAAGTCACGTTACATTTGTGAAACAAACCAAGTATAATTAAATCTAAATCTTCAACAGTAATATTTGAAAATATTTCACAAAGTGATGAGTGAGACGATTCAAAAAAATTGGTAGAATTTAGTTTTAATTATTGAATTTAATTAAATTTAAACCTTCATTAGTAATACTAAATTCTTTCTATAATTCATTAAATATCAATTACTTTACAACACCGAGTTAATGCTGATCAGAAGATTATCGATCGTGAAACATCAACTACAGGTGGTATTTATGTTTGGTGGTGGTAATTGGCGCCAACGTTTTTGCCCTTATTTCCCAAGTGGACATAATTAATATCAATTTCTAGGCAGACCGCAAACTCATTTATTAAAATTGCACGGGCACAAAGTTCTACCCAGAATCGATTTCCATGATAGACGATAGTCTGTGCCGGCGATTCCCTCCCCACCACCACCCACTGCGACTAATAACCATTTACACCCTTATTAATCAACCGAGAATGAAAAAAAAAAGGAATTAAAAGTTTAAATACGCACTTGAAGCGTAATTATCTAGAAGTTAATTGATTTTTACATAATTGATATAAATTGTTTAATGTGGCTTTATTTGCTGTGTGATAAATAATTCCACGATTTACTGGCTTCTTTTATTCGCTAAACTTCAATTCTCTCAATAAATAGTGAAGAAAAGTGATTACAGTTTCCACAACAGTGAAATACTACCTTCATGTAACTCAAAAATATCCATCAAGTTCTATAAAAAAATCAACTCTCTCGATGAACTTTTCGATGCTCACCATTAGTATCTCGGAAACGTAAAGATACACGAGGTTGCTTCAATTAGAGAAAAGTATTCCATTTTAATAGCGATTGAGATTCTGAAAAAAAGATTATTTTGATTTTATTTATCGCGAAACAAGTAAAAATTGAGATTTTAGAAAAAAAAAAACTTCTCTGTTATGTTACCACTTATGAATAACACTATTATAATATTATATGCATATTATTGCATTATTAATAAATAAATAATGGCATTTCTTTCACATATAAATAGCTGTTCAAGGCTCGAACGCGGGAGATTAGAAATGTATTCTTTCGGGTTAACTTATTATTATATATTTAGTTGCAACAAAAATCAATATTAGATTTTTGTTGCATATGTTTTGTAAAAAGGAGATATCGTAAATGAATATATTATAAATTAAAATTAGAAACAAATTCTTTTAAGTTAAGCTATTATTATGTAAATTATAAAATTAAAACGATTATAAATAAATTTACTTCAGTTAAATCATCATCGTGTAACAAATTATTAAAAGTAAAATAAAAACGTTTTAAAAAATCCCACCGCTCGGGTAAAAACGTTAATTTCCCTGTCATGGGCTGAATAATCATTATTTTTTGCAATTTCTAAAGAGATTGAAAAAGCCCGGTTTTCTGTAATTTGTTTAACTTGATAATGACAGTCAAACGTCGAAACTTAAATCATGTAATATAAATATACAATAAATACTTTGTGGTAAAAAACATAGTAAGTGTTTTATTCAATGATTGTAAATTATATATTTTATTTTCTATTTATTTTGTATATTTTTCCTGTATATATATATCTGTTAATAAATTATTATTATTAAAAAATAGAGCAACTGCAATCGCTTTCCTTCCTTAAGGGTGCGGTTTAGACGAAAGAGATAGCTATATAAATATGGCAATTACTAGTTCCAGTTAGATTGCTGTTGTGATCAACTAACAATGTTGTATTATACATTAAAGTAATCATAAAATAAGCAGGAATTTTATCAGATGAATTAAATATTATTTTAATGTTTAGTTTGTGCAAAAAACAATTATAAAAAACAATGAAAATTGATCAAATGTATAGCAAATTTCAAATTATATTTTTGCTAATAAAAACTTGTGCAATGAAAATTTAATGGATTTCACTAAATTCTGCATTCAAATAACTTAGCAGACATGACTTTTTAATTTCATTATATCTTACAATTTTATTTTCTAACTTGAACTAGTAAATTGACGTAATACACGAAAATTAACGATTTATTTTTTATTTGGACTGATACTTTATACTTGGTGGATAAAAAATGTAAATACATATTCATATCATTAAATCAAAATAATGGCTGTTTTTTCAAACGATTATTTCCATTTTACTATATAGCTTCTACTAAGCTTCTACTAAACCGCAACCTTAACGCCATTAATTTATTTCTTACTTAATGTTTTTTTTTTTTTCTAGAGAAAATGGGATGAATAACCTTACTATAATGCAGGTTTTAATAATATACAGATTACCTTTTCTTCTCGTTCTTTCTGTTATTACGTTTTAATTGTGATAATTGTTTTACAAGTAGTCGGATTTTTTTTTCAACTGGAATTTTGTATAAATTGGAGCATGTAATAATTGCTAGACTTAAAACGTACAATTTTAAACAAACAAACATGCAATTAAGTCGAGGTATTTGTCTTAGCCGTATTGAATTTAGAAATTATTTCATTAGATGTGACTTTCAATGTGGAATAACCATTAATTAATTATTGATAATTTTAATTTTCGTGTAATATATTTATACACATCTTTAATAACGGATATGCCAAATTAATAATATACAAATTAATAATATACAAGGAATATTCTTATATGAAAATTATAAATAAATGGCTATTGACGCACTTTGATCGCATTCGACGCCGATCTGAGCTTAACACTTGAGATTGCAACAGGGACGATATGTTTAATTAATTTAACTTAACAACTTTAACAAAATATTATAAGGCAGAGCTATACTGGATAATTCGGAAACACGTATCAGCGTAACGTTTTCTGTTTTTTGCTTAAATATTTTCGAATCAAAAAAATGTTGCGAAATAATTAATAAATTATTTCCACATTTAGCTCTGTGACTTTTGACTTACGCTACGTAAGTACGTTAAACAAATGCACATTAAAACAACTACTTCCCGGGCGAATACCCACGCCGGACATTGAATTACATAATGTACACCTGCTGTTGCACATCAATAAAATATTGCATAATGCAACAAATTTTTGATCCGAGAAAAATTCAATGTAAAAACAACAAAAGGAACGTTATTTAATATAAGGCCATCTGCAGACACTTGTTCCGGGATCTATTCCTCGTCATTACAACTATGCCTTACATAATTTAAAGATGTTAAAATGAATCATTTAAATTAATTCAAATACAATCAGCAAAATAACTGTGACCAAGTGAATGAATACTCGTTTCTATTTAAAATAAATGTTGCATTATACATATATGTAATTGGGCTTCAGTTTCCTGTTGGGTAATAAATATATTATTATTATTATTTTCATTATATTATTGTGCCTCATATGGTTATTACCCTGGTTTTGAGAAAAGGTAACAGGCTAAGTTTAATTAATTTCTCACTTAACCCGTGGTGAAACATTTTTGAATTAATTCAGGATGATTTAATTGAAATTAAAACACTTGGTCAAGTTGGCCAAGTTACCAATTCATCTATTGCAAGTATATTCTTGTAATGGCTGATGTTGATAGAATCACAGCATTTTGTAGATTTGAGTGTAAATAGCCCGGGGATGTTCAAAAGGTTTGTATTTAGGTGTAATTACAGTTACTGATATTATAAACGGCACTATAGTAACTTTTTCTTACTTCCAGACCCTTTTTATTTCAATAGCCAGCGGTTCGTATTTTGCCATTTTTTCTCTATATTTACTTAAAGCTGCGATTTTACGCCTAATAAACGGTGCGATTAACGACAGAACGTGCAGTTTTTTTTGCAAAATGTGTGTGTTTATTTTATTCCAACCTAGCGGCAAATACCTGAACTACTAGATACTGCTCTACAATAAAAATGATGGCATCGAACTAATTTGTTCTCATTGACTATTTTATAAGATTAAAGCGTATACAAATAATAATATTATGATTGTATTAAATATGGATATTAAGAGGAAGACTTTCCACGCATAATCAGATGTATTTAATATAGATTGAATGTATTTTTGTAAATTAAATTAATTTTTGAAAAAAAAAAATCGATTTTTTTGGTTTAAAAAAATAAAAATTATCTGATGTCGTTCATCAGTAAATAAGCTATCTGCCTGTATTTAATGTTTATTTTTTATGATTGTATAAAATTGTTAATCCCTTAAAACGGAAACGTATTGAGGATCGCAGCCTTAATATATTTTGGTCGCTTGATACGGCTATGTCAATAATGTGCGTAGATCTTTGTGTTTTATCAATTAATACGAGATCCGGTCAGTTGGCTGTTACTATCGTATCCAGTATAATTTATGTGTATTTGTCTCAACACTTGTGCTTTAGGTTTTCAGTAGCTTAAGAGAAAATAAATAATTATTGTTTACGAACTTAATCGATTTGTTTTAAAAAATTAAAAATGCCAATAAATTAAACAAACAAACTGATATTTATTTAACTATTGATCTAAGTATTTACAAAAAAATGAAAACAACAACAAAATAAAATATAAAAAATAACTAAAGCAAAAGAAATTAAGCAAGAAATATGATTGACAAAAGTTTCACAAGTGTTAAGAAAATTGATTAGAACTTACACGAGTCGTGAATGAAGGAGAACTGGCTGAGAATTTATAAAATTATTTTCAGGAGAATGATAAGTTGGTGGGGATGGTTTTGTGGAAGAAAGATGGCAAGAGGATAGATTATTTAAATAATTCCCCGAAATTCTACCAGCGATCTGGGGTCGCCCTTTGTTGAGCACGTTTCCCTTTTTCCATTGTTCACCGAGCAAATTTATAAAATGCGCCAATCGACCGTTTATTGAGGGTTCGTCCTCGCTGGATTGTAAAATCGCCGTTCGGTTCCAAATACCAATAGTGCAATAAATGTACAAAAGAAAATAAAGTATTCACAAAATTCGTACGAATTATAAACTATATATACAATTACATACTCGCGCTTTTGGCGCGAACAATTATTCATAAAGATTGTTGTAATGTTTCACATTGCATTTTAATTAAATTAAAAGAATAAACAAGAAAATTATTAATTACTTAATCACTTTCTTTCAATTTGCTCTGCAATTAAGTACTTACAAAGTAAATATACAAAAATATAAATATTTATTGAAATAACTACTTATTAAAACACTTTTTAACTTAACTGTTTGTATAAGAGAATTTGATATATATATAGTGACTATAGTTTCAACAATTATCACTTGTCATTATCAAACCGAAAATATTTGCTGAAAACGCAACACGTTTTAGTTTTTTAAAGTTGAAATTAATCACTTTTTTTCCATTTGCTCTGCAAATTAAGTACTTACAAAGTAAGAATACAAAAATATCTATTGAAACAACTACTTCGCGGGCATAAATTAATTATTTTAAAATTCATTTTATGTGATTTTAATCAAATTGTGACTATATTATATTTAGAATGTGTGTTTTTTTTTATTTTTAAAAAAAAAATATTTAAACAAACTGAATTACGATTA
Organism: Philonthus spinipes; assembly: GCA_963082785.1. Classification (NCBI taxonomy): domain Eukaryota; kingdom Metazoa; phylum Arthropoda; class Insecta; order Coleoptera; family Staphylinidae; genus Philonthus; species Philonthus spinipes. Next base: position 23,700,468 of record OY720299.1, read on the forward strand.
ATTAATACAAAACCAACATAGCTCCACTCATAATCAACCCTCGATTTTTTCGTGTTCTTTTCACAGGAAAGTAAACTGATCAGCTCACAGGCCGCGCATGATTGATTGATAGTTGGCGCGCTCAAATATTAATAATAATAAAACAGAATTTCCCCTTTCTAGATTATTAATTACATTAAGATGTCACTGGGCGATAAAACAAATTGTGTTTATTTTGAATTAAACGGGACGGATCCACGCATAATTGGATCATCCCTTTTTCCTGATTGATGGATGTGTGCTATAATTACATTTGCTGTCCCGACAAAGTTACGAAAAAGAAAAAAAAATAAACAAGATAAACTAAAGCTCGTAATTTGTAATATTCTTTACGTTTTCTTAGAATAATAAAAAATAGCTCCCCCCCAATCCTTAATATCATAGAAGTAGCCGAATTTTCAGAAGTCTGCACCTTAACTAAAATCACCCCAAACAATTCTCTTCATAACCCTTTCAGTTTACGACAAATATAGTTTATAACTCTAATATCTATAAGATTTATCCAATTATCCTATAAATTCGCCACAAATCCCGTAACCCAAGATATACTACTACAACAATATCTTTATTCAAAGTTATTTCTTTTACATATATTTACAATATATTAAATTCTTCTGTCTTGAAACTATTATTCATTCATTCATTCATCACATCACTCATCAATGACTAACAGACTGATATGACATAATCACATGGACTCCTAGCTGAAAGACCGATGGTCGATTGCCATTTAGGAAGAATATTATATAAAATGTATTGTATTATACCTAAAGTAAATTTTGCAATAAAGATGATTATATATATATAAATTAACTTTACTGTTCCACGATTTGTTTTTTTAAAAAGGAATTTATTTTATAACAACGACGTTACACGTTCTAACTCTAATACGTATCTAAATTATTACAATGAAATAGTATATTTCATTAGGAGTTCAGAAAAAAGGATTTTTCCGTGCGCGCTGAAGTCATGCAAGCACGGAAAAATCCATTTCTGGACGTGTAATGAACGCTATTTTTTATTATACTTATCTGAAAACAACAATATAAAACTAAATATTTAAATTATTTGATAATTACACTAATTCTAAAGAAATTTAAATGCAATACCTGTTTTTCGGAATTTGATCTGGTAAGCACTTTATTTCAAAATACAATATCAGTATATTCTAAGTCTGTGTACATTTGAACAAATTTACGAATTTCACAGACGGAAAATAAAACGTCAGTGAAACACAGAAGTGAAAAATACATCGTTGCTATGGAAATCGGTTAGTGCACGGAATGATCGCACAAACAAACTTTTTCTGTGCGGTCGCCTGAAAAAGTGACGATTCCATCATTCTAGAGGCATATGGAATCAACGTGTTTTCAGATAAGTATAATAAAAAATACAATTTATATTACAATAAAGTGACGAATAAGCATAAGATAACAATTAGCAGCGTAATCAATTTACAGAGTATGTATAAATGAACAATTAATTCTATTCATAATAATAAATGGAGTCCATTGTGTTGGCGTCAGGTAACTTATATATATATATATATATATATATATAAAAGATATAATTCGCCTAATATATGATATTTAAAAAAACACTTGGTTTGTATATATAGTACAGCCAAAGTTATTAAAGCAGCAATTATGCATACAATCCTGTTATTATATAAAATATCTATTAAATTTAGACAAAGTGAATATTGAGCTTTGTGCAATGGCGATATCGTAACCGATGGGGTTTATCCAAGGTACGATTATTGCTAATTGAAAACTATTAATCAATTAATCTAGCTGTTATAAATAATAACTAGTATAATTTGTACAGAGTAATAAAACAATAAATTTTACTCTATTTTTGTTATATAGCAAGTGAATCTACCTATCTAATATGAAAATATTTACAATGAAATTTAACAAGGAAAATTTCTGGCAATGATCGAAAAAAATTCGATCAATCTCTTTTTTCCAACAAAAGGATTGAAAATTCGAGGAAGGATAGAAAGTTCGTAAAGATGTGATTATTGGGACACTTCGAGACTCGAACACTCAGTGATATGAATTTCACTGTTCTGAATATGTCTGACTGGCGGGCAATCGATATTTTCCTAAAATATCCAGCATTAAGACCGAATAATGTACATTTTTAATTAATTATCAAAAAAGTGCACAAAACAGCGTGTTGGGATTCATAAATAGGAAGATATTCCCAGATTTCTTTCTGATACCAGCCATAATTTTAGACGTATATCTACCAATGTGCAAGCAAGTCTGTGCTCAAGAAACATGGTCGTTGGAAAACCGATCCAATTGTGGATCCGGATATTGCCGACTCTATCAATGACAAAATTACATTTTCTAAATAAGTTCATGGCGAGGCTGCTGTTGGATCTGTTTAAAATTTTGCACATCCAACCTCCTCCATAGTGGAATATTCCTATGGAAATGACATTAGTTTCGGTTTCGCGAGTGTGCATTTACACAAACTGGAAAATTGTAATTTAACGATCAATGTATCAAAAAAAAAAAAAAACTAGCAATTAATAAAATCTTTACAAGTGTAGGAGAAACTGGCGACGAAGTCGGCAAACCTTGATAAGTCAAGAGGGACACTTACCGATGTAATTCCTCTTTCTTCCCGGTCTGGTCAGACTGAAGTGGACTGTATTTTGGATGCACTTGATTATTCACTACTTAATATTCAAACAATAATTTGAAAACGAAAACATGACTGTCTCGGCGGACGTTTCGCGCAGAAGTCCGCGTAAAATATCCCAACGAAAACTAAAAAGGTTTGCCAACATAATTCCGAAATTAACTATATATGGCGCGAAATTTAAACTATTTACGTACTTAAGATTCACTTTACGACACAACAAAATAAGTGATTTTAAATTCCCGAAATTAGATAAATACGCAACTTGTGTTGAATAAACAAATAAAATAAATTAATGAATTTTGAACAACAAGCTTATAATATAACATTACATCTCCGACGTCGTTGACAATGGAGACAAAGTGACATCTACAATATTTAGTTACATAAACATAAGTTTAAAATACGAAATGAAATGAATTTGATAACAGTCAAATTGTATAAGTACTTTCAAATCCTCTACAAAACGTATTTATTTTTTACACAGCAACACAAAAACTCAATAATCCACCTGAAAGGTATTTCCCCTTTTTTTCTCTAGCCCGTCCTCGTAGATATATTTATATATTGTTTCTATTTCGCGATCTAATGCCGGAGAAGAAACAAAAAGGAAAACAGTAGGATGGGGAATCCCTCTATTTTCCGAGTCAGTTGAGACATCCCGTCCCATTCCGGGCCGATGCTCCTGCGCGCGCGATATTCGGTTTCCTCCCTGGAAGAGATACAGCCCGCGAAAGCATTATGAAATATATACCCGGGGATTTATTATTTTCGGCTAAAGTTCCATAATGGAATATTTCACATAAACAATCATTAGTGCGGAAAGTTCACCGTTAGTTCCGAACTCGGCGAGCTTAATAATTCACATAATCATCGCGGGGATAAAAAGTTATTCCGGCGTGGATTCATTGTGTGTATAAATATACGAGGGTTATTTAAGAAGGCATTGATCTTATAATGGAAACAAAAGGTTCATTGCTGGATTCATTGCCAGCTTCACACATATAAGAACACTGAGATTTTTTTTTCAAAAATATTTATTTAAAGGAAAACAACACTTGTTTATTCATAATTATAACTAATAGCAAGGTCAAGTGAATACAACAGAATCAAATTTATTCTTATAAATTCTAAAATATTCATAATACATATACTTTAAAAATCGGAAATTTTTCCAATTTTCTTTAAAAAATAGTTTAAACAATGTTTCTAGAAAAAAACAGTCAGAAATGCGTGCCCGTTCATAGTCTGTCTTCACACATTGTGAAGAAATGTTATTATTGCTTTATTTATCAATTTAATTTGATCTTTACATAACTCAATAAATAAAAAAAAAGAAAATTAAACTAATTTACGAACGATGTTCTTATATGTAATACAAACAATCATAAATTCGTGCAGTATAGTTGTTTCTTCCTTCTTTAATTGTAAAAGCAAATGCTAAACACATGTTCCGTTTATATTTTTAGAAAATCCGTTAGAATCCGTAATAAACTTAAAGATAAATTACGTAGCAACAATTGGACAAATAGAAACCAGGGAATAAACTTTGATTAAAACACTTGGTTTGTTTCACTGATTTTCAGTCCAAGTGTTTTAATCAAAGTTTATTAATTAAATATGTTTCACCACGGGTTAAGTGAGAAATTAATTCAAAATATAGACATCAGGGGTCGTATTCTTGAAATTGATCGTACGCAATCTGTCATTTAGATAGGAATTTACATGTGAATTTGTCAATTGCTTACAACTGAAACGTACGACCAATTTCAGGAATAAGGCCCCAGGAGAGAAAATTATCACGGTTCATTATAAACGGTGATTTTCTAAGTCTGCTTTTGAAAATTAAAGAAAAATTGTAAATGTGAATGAAATACAGAGTTATTATAAAAGATGGGGGAGTGAGACGTGGTCCAGGAAATCTTTCTTCCAATACCATTTATCGTGAAAACGAAAGTAATACAAACCTATATTGTTAAAATGTTATAAATGATGGACCCATTTTTAAAAATTCATATTTATCAAAGTACAAAATTAACAATCTTTACAGTTCGTGGTTTATTGTTTTACTAGAATATCTATATTCACGACCGGTTTCGGCGTAATGCCATTATCAAGTGGTTGACAAATGGAAAATAACATAATATTTATAACAGCGAATTAGTTGATGAGGGCGGATAATATGGGGGAACTCCAAAGTTCTTCGTAATTCGAAACCGGTCGTGAATATAGATATTCTAGTAAAACAATAAACCATGAGTTTTATTTTCTATAACCAACACTTATAATTAAATATGTTTTACCAAGTGATAAATGAGAAACAAGTCCACAACAATCTTTACAGCCATGAAAAGAGGAAGTTTAACAGTTTTTTTTTAAATATCAGTTGTGAGTGAGATGGCTATTGTGGAGCACACAGTTTTCTACGTGCCTGAGTTCGTAAATTGTGAGTCGCATTTCGTACCAAATTCGGTATTGAATCACTAAGGAGAAAATCTATTAGCACAGACCGTGCGTGTCTGACGATGATGTCAGACGTATTGAAGAAAGTCTTATTCGTAATCCAAGTAAGTCCACTAATAGAGCTAGTAGAGAAGTTGGAATACCCCAACCAACTGAATGGAAAGCACCTCGCTGTACCAAGCTTTTTGGTCACAGTGAAGACATGGCTGTACACTTCTGGCCACCGAGATCTTATAATTTTACCCCATGTGACTATTTCTTATGGGGTTATGTTAAGGAAGCTGTTTACGTCTCGCCGATATCAACAACTTTGAATAATCTGTGGAACAATATCATTGCTGTCGTGTATCAAACGGTAAACACATTGAACATTTATTATTAAAAAAATGAAGGTTCCTCTTTTCATGGTTACAAATTTCGTTAATTTTGGATTTTTATTTTAATAAATACGAATTAAAAAAAAATGGGTCCATCATATATAATAACCCTGTATTTATTTGCCATTTACTTTATACAAATTATTTCATGTAAATGTTGTCCGCCTCTACGTTTTACGTAGTCCAATCTGAAAGTCCAATTATGGCAAATCTTTTCGAATATTTCGATCGATTTATTAATCATAAATGTAGCTCATAAACTCTAGTCTGGCATGACATTGTAATCTCATCATGATCTTCATAGAAAAATAAAAAAAAATGTGAAAGTTGAAGAAAGATGAGAAAACTTGAAGAAATTCTTAATAGAAGCCGCGAAAGAAAACAAACAAAAAAATACGAAGAAAGAAACAAAAAAGTCAGAGTAGTGGTCAAATAAGCTAAAATTAAGAAACAGAAAGAAAAATGGAAAATCTATCTAACTACCAAAAATGTAGACGATTAGGAAAAGCACAAATAAACTAGAAAAGAGGTAAAATTAGAAGTGAAAAAAACTAAACAAGAATCATCGGTAACATTTGGAAAGAAAATGACTTGGAACTACAGATAGTATCAAAAATTATTTTATGGAAGTCTAAAGCAACTGAGACAAAAGAAGGAACATAATATGATGGAATAAAAGACTAAATGGGAACTATACTAACAGAAGAGGAATCAATAATGGAAAAATGGAGACAATATTTTGATGAAATTACGGAAAAGGAAGCGGAATTTGCAGAGGATCTTGAAAACCAAAATTATTTACACTAACTACAGTGTGCCCCAGAAAGAAGTGAGGCTGTGCCTACTAAAAACACAGGCCGGAATGTTGGAGTAGGGAGGAGACTCCCAAATACATTTGTATGGCCTGGCCATGGTGCGCCTGTTCGTCTCACGCTCGCCTCTGATGCGAGCAGGTTAAAATTTAACAATCATTTTCAGAATGCAGTTGTAATTATAAATATTTATTTTATGCAAAAATAAATTCTAAAAATGAATAATTAAATCAATGCATTAGAAAATAAAAATATATTAACCATAAAATATTGGTATAATTCAAAATAAGGCATTTAATTGAAATCGAGCTAGTGATGTTTCCGTCACGACCGATTGAATTCACGCGAATTCGGAGTCTCCAGACTTCGAGATTGGAAATTTCCCCACTCCGACATTCCGGCCTGTGTCTTTAGTAGGCACCGAGTGAGGAGATAAGAATTGAAGAAGTAAGGGAGGCGATTAAAAAATAGAAATGTGGAAAAGAAACAGGGATTCATGACATAACACTAGAGATGATAAAATACATGGGGGAAGAAGGTACAACATTTCTTACTGAACTATTAAACGACATAATGATCATCTTATACATACCAAAAGAATGGAGCAAAGGAATAATATTACCTCTACAGATGAGGAGAAATGTTCAAATTACCGAGATATCACCCTTACAAGTGTTTCAGCAAATATTCTAACAAGGATACTTGAGGAAAGAATAAGAGACAAAGTAGAGGATAAGAGGGAATGTTAAAATTACCGACATATCATCCTTACAAGTGTTCCAGCAAAGGTTCTAACAAAGATACTCGAGAAAAAAAATAAGAGACAAAATAGGGGAAACCATAGAGGACACGCAATACGGATTCAGAAGAGGAAGTACAAACGATGCAATATTTATCTTAAGACAACTGAGTGAAAAATATATAAATAAACATCGAGAAATGCACATATGCTTCATAGACCTCGAAAAGGCATTTGACAAAATCAGAAGAAACGACATATGGACTGAGCTAGAAAAAAAGAGGAATAAACTGTAGAATAATAAAAATTATAAAAGCGATGTATAAAGATAATAAATACATACTAAGGACGAACAACGAAGAATCCAAGGAATTCTGCACTAATACCGGAGTTAAGCGAGGATGTATCTTAAGCCCTCTTTTATTCTCACTGGTTTTGGATGGAGCCATGAAGAAAAAAAATAAAATATAGAAGGCCACTAAAAGTAGGAAATAGGAAAATGAAACAAACAGAAATTGGATCACTAATGTTCGCGGATATTAGCAGAATCAGAACGGGACTTACAACACAACATTGACATAGTGGTAAAAGAACTTGGAAAAATAAATATGAAAATAAATACAGAGAAAACAAAATCAATAATATCCAGACAAAACAAAACTCACTTAATAAAAGTTGATGGAACACAGATTCTAGAAATAGAAAAATACAAATATCTTGGGACAATAATAAACAAAAACGGAACAATAATAAGTAATCTTTCTTCTAATATAAACATAAACATACAAGAATATACATAAATACTTAATATAAGAATAGGCGTCATATAAAGAAAAAAAAAAAAAAAGATACAAATATGCTTATACAATAGGCACATGTAAATTTAAATTAAATTCTAAGAACTCATTTAGAGTGTAAGGTTCAATATCTCTCACAACCGCACATATAATTTCGTTTTGAAACACCTCTCATTTTTTAAGTTTGCTGGCAATTTATTAAATAACTTTATACAGGTATAGTTTATGCCATTTTCGGTAAGTGAGTACCGGTGTATAGGATAATTAATGTTATCCTTGTGTCGTGTATTATATATATGATATTTGGTAATAAGACAATGTTTGTTTTGAGTTTCATAAATTTATTATAGACACTGCTACAATTGTTTCGATACACTCTATCTTCTTCGGACAGGTGAAGGTCTATAAATATATCTATTACCAAATATTAAAATGGAGTTTCATCAAGTAAGAGCCTCTACCATAGAGTATTTATATATATATATATGAGTTTAGTTTGATCTAAGAAAAGGTACTTTTGTTTCCATATAAACATGAGGCATTCTAAGATATAAATTCCAGAAACCGTCAATAAGTTATTAGTGACAAATATAGTGACATGACATGATGTTGCGCTTTTGAGACCCAATATAATCCTAAGTATTCGTTTATGAATAATGAAAATGACAGTGAATTATTTCAAATCTGACTATAGATTCAAAATTTGCATAATATGATAGTTTTAATATGTCTAAGGATAAGTGAGGTTTTAAGGTACGTATCATGAAGCTTATTTTAGACAATTTTCTCTGGAAATACTCAATATGGATTTAATTTTTCATCAATATTGATTCCTAGAAACATAGACGATTGCGAAAGTTGAAATAACTCACTCTTGATAATGCCGTAAAAAGCGAAACTAGTCGAGTAAATAGAGATAAAAATTGTGAAACAAACCAAGTGTAATTTAATTTTAAAAACCTTCATCAATAATGGTTCAATATATTTCACCAAGTGATAAATGAGAAAGTCATTCAAGAAATGAAACACTCGATTGCCAAATGTAACATTATTTGGTGTTGTATCGATTTCATTTTTCTTAAATAGAATACATTTTGTTTCATTTTCATTTAGCAATAAATTATTGTTTTTTGAACCATTGAGTAATTGTAATTAGTGCTTGTTCCCCATTTCTTACCATCTCATCAAAAGTACCTCCCACGATACAAAGGTTTGTATCATCGACATAACCGACAGTCCTTAGTTTCGGAGATGATATTTCATAAAGTTCGTTTATAAATATATTAAACAGGAAAGGGCCGATTATGCTCCCTTGTGGAACTCCCATGAGAACATCTAAAGCACTTGATTGCACCTTTATTCATTATTTCAACTACTTGGCTCCAGTTACCTCAAAGTTATGATTTTGTAAAAATAATTGAAACGCTTTTATACTATTCCCGAGTGATTGAATATATAAATTTAGTAGTTTTAATTCATCAATTTGCTGCTCTGGTCTATTGAAAGGCCTGCCCCTAATCTCTTTTTGTAAAGAAGTTGAAAAAACCGTTTGCATACAACTCCTGTGTTGTATAAGTCTTGATTTTGTATTTCCTTGACTTTACTAAGTGGGACAGAAATCTTGAAGGAGCTATATTCAGTAGGATGCGTTGACTGCAGTTTTTCGCATTTGAAGTTTTCAATATTGTTATTCGGATAGAGATTTTTCAGTAACTTCTGGATTGAGTCTGTAGACATTTATGTGAGCACTACGTTCAACCCCCCTATTCAAATCATTGGGGTTACCTTCTTTTCGCCCATACATGACATTTTTAGGTCTGTCGTAAGATCGTTTTCTATTCGTTTGCTGTATTTTCAGTGTTTTCGTTGATATTCCTGGCTATTTGCAGAATCCTCTCTCTCCATTGTATTTGGTTGCATGTTTTTCGACTTTATTTTGGATGTGTACAGTTCTAAACAGTGCCAAATGGAGGGTACTGTTTAGAACTGTTAATCATTACATTGTCTACAGGTTTCTGTAAAGTAGACTGTACAGATTTTGCAGTTTCCTTATTTTTATTAGTAAAGGGTTTTCCAATAAGAGTGATATGATTTCCTAAAAAAAACACACACTTATTGTTAAGGAAATTCAAATGTTTTTTTTTATTTAATGTGAAGTACAATCGACACAATTAAGTTCTAAATAACACGTTACTCAAATGGCTTCCACGACTTCTTCTGCAGGAACGAATTCGATGAACCCAATTTTCGTGCACTTTTTCTACTAAATCAAGTCGTATGTCATGAATTGCACGTTCAATATTGACTTGTAAAGCTTGAAGAGAGTCTGGTTTATTTCGAAAGACCAATGACTTCAAAAAACCCTACAAGAAATAGTCTGATGGTGTTAAATCACAACTTCTTGGAGGCCATTCAATATCACAATTTCTTGAAATAATCGAATCTCCAAACTTTTCTCGCAATAATTCAATTGTTGCTTTTGCTGTGTGCATATAGCCCCGTCTTGTTGGAACCAAATGTTGTCAAGTTCAACTTCTTCCAATTTTGGCCATAAAAAGTTGGTTATCATCGATCTATACCGTTCTCCATTGACAGTAACGGTGTTACCATCTTCATTTCGAAAGAAGTACGGACCGATGATTCCACCAGACCAAACACCACACCAAACCATCAATTTAGGTGAATGTAATGGTTTTTCTTGAATAATTTGTGGATTTTCTTCGCACTAGAATCGATAGTTTTATTTATTTACTGCACCACTCAGATAAAAGTGAGTCTCATCGGAGAAGATGATTTTCTTAAGAAAATCGTTATCGTTTTCAAGTTGATCCAAGGCAAAATCAACAAATTCACAACGTTTACGGTGGTCCAATGGCTTCAGTTCTTGAGTGAGAACATTTTTATACGGAGCAAACCCAAATCCTTTTTAAAAATCCGCCAGATTGTGGTTTGAGACAGTCCCAATTGTTGAGAACGTCTGGGAATCGACAAATTACGGTCTTTAGCAACACTTGCCTAAACGGCAGCAATATTTGCATTACTTCGAGCAGTTCTTTGTCTTATTGGCACTTTAACATTATGTAAAGAAAATGTACGCTCACAATTTTCAACAATTCGACGAATAGCGAGCACACTTGGATAATTGTTACGACCATAAAATGGCAAAAGCGCACGAAAAGTTGCAATTGAAGAACGATTATTTTGATAATAAAACTGAATAATTTGTAAACGTTGTTCTTATGTATATCTCTCCATGATGAAATTGTAAACACTACTGAATACAATGAAAAATAAATGACAGATCATGAAATATTACAAAAGGCCGAAACGTCACTTCAAAATCATATCATCCCTATTGGAAAACCTTATATTAGTAGTGCTAGGAGTATTGTTATTGTTTTTCGATTCTAATTTTTCTAACCTCAACAGCAAGTAAATATTTGTTTTTAATAGGCTCTCGTTGTTTTTGAGCATAATCCTGTTTGTTTCTTTTAGTTCCTGTATTAACAGCTTTAGCTGGTAATTATCTGGTCCTACTTCTTCATCCTCTCCTTCTTCTTCTTCTTCTACATTTTCCTCACTGGTTGTGAACGTGTGTCCGGGTTGGTCATATTTTTTCCCCTTGAGAAAACAGCTTAGGTGGAAGGTGGCCTTACAAACAACACATTGGACTGCATCACGCACTATATTTCTGTTGCAATATGTATATTTGCGAATTAACACTATTTAATTGCCGACCGTCTTGCGTCGCCGCCATGCAAACTTAACTATATTAGACTGATAGAAGACGAAATAAACGACTAACTGGGAAAAGCAGGGAAACTTTTCAACATTACAAAAAATTCCTTCTTTGGAAATAAAGAAATCCCAAAGACTATAAAAACCGTAATATTGAAAAAAGTGATTAGACCAACTATAATGTATAACAGTGAAACATGGACCATTACAAAAAACAACAACGAAGAATAACTGCAATGGAAATGAGATTTGAGAAAGATCGAAAATAAGGAAAAAATAGACAGAATAAGAAATGAAACATACAAACAAATCTTAAAGATCGATGATATTAACGAAAAAAATATAGAGGACCAGTTGAGATGGTTTGGACATGTATGCCGTATGAAAGACAGTAGAAAAACCAAAATAATATTCGAAACACAGCTTCAGGGAAAAACAACAGAGGAAGACGAAGAATAAAGTGGATAGATGGAGTCAAAGAAGGAGCTGTAAAAAGGGCATAAAATGGAAAGGAATTAAAAACCTTACACAAGACAGGATAAACTGGATGAAGTTCAAATATCTTAGTTATTTAAAAATTTACAAAAAAATATTACTGACATAATTTGTAGCTATTGTAAACTTCACATTTTAAAATTAGTTTCATATCGAATGAGTTAGATGTAAATATAATTAATAACTTTTTCGTAAACTGCATTCCATCCACTTAAACGGATAGCTCTGAATTAAACCAATACTATAACTCGCATTTACTTTTTCCCCACAACCCTAAATTTTCGTTTGCTGAAGTAAGTGATTCTGCAGTAAATACTATAATTAATAATTTATGAGAGGGTTCACCAGGCTCTGACGGCATCAGCGCTAAAATACTTAAATTATTTTGTCCATTTATTACACCCTACGTAACACATATAATGAATCATTGTCTCTCTCGTGGATATTTTCCTTCGTTTTGGAAAAAAAATCCCACATAATCCCTATTCCTAAAAAGACCTCAGTTACTGATCCTAAGGACCTACGCCCAATTAGTTTATTATGTACGCTTTCCAAAATTTTGGAAAAAGTAATTGAACCACAAATTAAATGTTACCTAGATCGTCAATCTATCCTCCCTGACACGCAGTTTGCCTTCCGTAAAAAATATTGTTGCTCCACAGCTCTAGCCGACATCACAGATAGTATAATTATTTCCCAGGACCAAGGCCTTCTGACATTACTTATACTACTGGACTTCTCGAAGGCCTTCGACACCTTAAATCATAATACCCTGCTTGCTATATTATCTTACATTGGCTTCGATCAGGTATCCACTGGTTTTTTTCAAAGAATATCTAAGTAACCGATCACAAATAGTAAGCTTAAAAAATAATTTGTCAAATGAGCTGGAAACTCATAGAGGTGTACCACAGGGCTCTATTTTGGGACCTTTATTATTTCTAATTTATACTTCACAAATTTTTTCAAGTCTCAACTTAAATAACTACCATCTTTTTGCAGACGATACTCAATTGTTATATACTTTTGCAGAGAAGGACACTGCGTGCGCCAAAATTAACTCAGATTTAAATAGAATCGTTACAAAATGCAATGAGCACTCTCTCTTAATAAATAATTCTAAAACTGAAGTTATTCTGTTTGGTCCAAAAAAGCGCGAGTAAGAGTATCCCCCTTACTTTCAATAAGCTTGGACAATACCAATTTTATTGATATAAACAATTGTGTTAGAAGTCTAGGAGTTTTTATACATAGTGAACTAAGATTCTACAGTCATATCTCCCGCTGTATCAATAAGGCATACGTAAATATTAGGTTAATATACTTAAATCGGCGATGTTTATCGGAGAAAACTATATTATGTGAATCCCTGGTTTTGTCACACTTCAACTATTGTGATGTAGTATAAAACTTTTGTTTAGATAAAAAAAAACAATTGATAAAATTCAACGTATGCAAAATTCTTATTTGAGATTAATCTTTGGTATTAGGAAATTTGATCATATAAGTCATAAGCTTCAGGATTTAGGTTGGCTTAAAATGAGTAATCGCCGTTTACTTCATTTTGCCACTTTTTGTCACAAAATAATTAAAGACAAGACTCCACCTTATCTTTACCACAAAATTAAATTCCGCTCTGACGTTCATACACTTAATGTACGCTTTAGGGGATTACTAACTCCACCTCAACATAAATCTGTTTTTGCAGAAAGATCATTCTCAATCCAAATTTCTAAAGTGTACAATAAGGTACCGCTAGAATGCAAAGCGAAATGTCTCTTTCCGTGAACATTATGCCAAACATCTTAAAGACAGATAGATGTGAATTTTTGTGTTTCAATATTGCCGATTTAATTATTAAATAGTTAAATTATTGATATATAAAACGCCCTGAAACAAACTTCTGTGCTTGTTTGATATTTATTTATTACTTATGTTTTCAATGGTTAAGTTGAAAAACAGTAGCGGCGACCCAGCCAAACACTAAACTTCGCCATTAGATTCCAAATACTTGATTATTATCTTTTGTGTAAAAATGCATGTAACTAAATGGTATTTGAAATAAAGATTATTATTATTATTATTATAAACAGGGTGTCCAATAATCACGTGACGTATCAAACATATGATATATGGATTAAATAAAATAAACAATGGACATGTTTCATATTGAAAATGTGTTTCTGAAAAAAAGAGCTTTCTTCCAATCTACACAGCCCAGATGGTGACGGTAGTACGCCAAAATATTTAGGTACTACGCAGATGCTAGAAAATTGGTAACCCCTGATTTAAATGAAAAATATTATCCCAAAATAATCACGTTTCGTTTTGCTACCCATTAACGTTATGCAATTTTCTCCGCTTGTAGCCGGGATTATTAATTTCGTAAAGTTGCACAAAGGCAACCACCGCCAATGCATCAAACTGAATGGTGATTTAGAGGCGGCGCGGCGGCGGAGCGATTAAGTTTGCCGCCGCCGAATATCCACCCCTGGCACGAAAAGGTATTTGCAATTTAGACGTTGACGTTACGGGTTGGTGGATTATTCAACAAGTAGTTTCGCCGATTTGGCATGTTTATTGCTCCGACACAATCGCTCGTTCGCATCTGACACCTTTGATTAATCGATCCGGGGCCGTTGCTGAAATATTACTTTACGCAACTAACATGCGTAACACTCACCGTAATTCGGAATGTTGAATGTGACAAGCGAGATTTTTTTTGAATGCTAAGTGGAATATAAATAAGGAATTATTTTCACATAGTAATATGTTTCTAATTCTAATCTGTTTCTAATTTAAAATAAAATAATCATTTTTCTTTTATTAAAATAAATACATAAAATTAAAAAATATATATACCGATCTACAATAAATTCTTGCAACATAGCTTTTATGTGTTGGAGAGTATTACTTACACAAACAATAGGAGGAAGCGGGATAGATAATAAACAACAAATTGATTCCATGGTTACTTGTAATACTTTCAGCTATTAATTGCGAATGACAGATATCTTGACATTTCGATTAATTGTTTAAGAAACTGCAAATAAATTTACAAATAATTATTGCAAGATTTCAACAGCACATTCGAAACTAGCTTGAGTAAAATTCACATATTATATAATAACTGGTTTTTGAACCAACAAACAATACAAATGAATACATGGATAAGTTAATTCACAATAAATGTTCAAATACAGATCCTTGCACCGTTAAACAGTGCCCTAATCTGTCATAGAAGTTCCTTCTCACGTTATGAAGCATTCAAAACACATTGATAATCCTTTGGCGAAGCTGTTCTAAATTTACAGGTCTTACAGGATTATACACATTCTGCTACACGTATGGCCAAACGAAAAAGTCAATTACAGCTAAATCGGGAGACCTGGCTGCCCACTTGATATCACCTCTTCTGCCAATTAAACGATTCGGAAAAGTAGTGTTTAGAAATTTACGCACATTAAGCATGCCGTGTGCAGGACATCCATCCTACTGATACCATATTTGGTTAAATTCTACTCCTGGAAGTTGCCTCATTGCTGGAATTATTTGATCACGGAGAATATTCAAATACTTAACTCAAATACTTAAATTACCCTCAATGAAGAAGGGTCCAACAATATGATTTCCGATGACACCAGCCCATATATTCAATTTTTGTGGGTATTATTCGGAAATCCATTCGGTGATGTGGATTTTCCCTACTCCAAAACCTAATAACGTTAGGATTGTGCATTCCTAACAGTGGAAAGGTTGATTCATCCGTAAAACAAATATTCTTCAAAAAATTAGGAATTTCATCTGTACGTTCCATCATCGTTTCACAGAACACCATTCTTTCAATCTTATCTTCAGGAAATATCTGATAACCTGTTGAAATTTTGTAAGATTTGTATCCATTTCGTTTCAGAACTTTTCGAACCGTTTCCCTGTTAGAATCCACTTCTGTAGCAATCCGAAGGCTGGATTTTGACGAATCTTCTTCTGCAACAGCGCAAATCATTACGTCCCGTCTTTCCTGGTCTTCTGCAGCGTTTTGTTCTCTTCTATGGCATTTCTTGTTGGCCACACATCCAGTCTGTTCAAAACCACGAACAATTCTTGAAATTGTCGAAACGTGTGGAATTGGACGGTTCTCAAAATTTACCACAAATTAATGAACGGTATCCCTCATCGAATTGCCACCGTATACCCATTTAATAATTTATATTCTCTCTTCCAGAGTATAAGACATCGCGGCACTTGACAATTCCAAATTTGAAGCAAAATTTAATAAACAGGATAATATTTATTTTCGAATACGTAGTCATGGTAACAACAACTATTACGATTCGTCTACTATATATTTTATCTTTCTCTCACTTCAGAAAATCCTATTGTACTGGATTAACCTATGGATTTTGCTATGATGCGTGAATAAATTGTTGTACGGTATATATATTGGAATATGAAATAAAAATATGAGGGCAGAAAGAGCCCATGACAGACTACTAACCTACCAATATGTATTGAAAATGTAAATATTTGCAAAAAATTTGTAATTTTGCTGTCTGAATAAAGATGTTTGTATATATGGCTGTCAAAAGTTTGACGCTAGCTGTCATTAAGATACAGTGCCAACTTGATTTTTTTAAATGACATGCGTACTCAAAATTATACTCAACATTTTGAATACAAAATTTGACGCTAGCAGTCATTTTTTTAAAGATACAATGCCAACCTTACTTTTTTTTAAATAAGGCATGTTTAAACATTTTGAGTATAATTTTGAATGCAAAAAAAAATCAAGTTGGCACTGTATCTTAAAAAAAATCGACGCTTCTTTTGATTAAAATTCAGAAGTTTCGGAACAAACTTCGCTGACACACGTCTCATGCCCAAAACATTCGAAAAAATTACATCACACGAGCCGACTGAAATTCTAACATCTTCAGCAACTTCTCTTATGGTAATTCGATGATTTACAAAAACAATTTTCTTGACAGCTTCGACGATATCTTCCGTTGTTGACGTGCTAGGGGGTCCAGAGGGAGTTTCGCCGTTGTCTTCTCGAACATCTTGGAAAAGTTTGTACCACTTGTAAACATTTTTTGTTTTACTTAGAGTAGACTCACTGTACGCCTCTATATTAACAGAGGCGTACAGTACTTGACAGTGAGTCAAGTATTTTAGAGCACTTGATTCCATTTTTTCACACAAAATTTGATGCAAATTCTTTGCTTCGTTTTATATAATATTATAAAATAGCCGAGCACAATGAAACACGTCTCACCTTTTGGTCTGTCAAAAACAAATGTAGTATGCTATGTATTTGAAAGTGTGAACATATGTTCGGGACATGTGTACCAACACAACAACAACAAAAAATCGATAATCGAATGTACGTTGGTTGCGAAATTTGAAAAGTAATATTACTTTTTGAACGCATCTCGTTATTATGGATTATTATTATATTTGATGGATTAATGCTAATAAAGGTTTTTTCCTTGTAACTGTAGTCAAATAAATGGAATACACTTTTCTATTAGTTTTCATTTTATTTATTTATTTATTTGGGCCGTGGAAGGGGAAATTTAGTTACAGACGAAGTATGGGACTTCTTTCAGTCAAGCCTTGACTGGACTAACCCACTAAAACCCTTCCCACTTTACCGACTTCAACTGCTAAGGTCATTAGCCGGTCTCAAGATTTATTTAATACTCTGACTTACTTTCAGGTGTGATACTAATAAAAATGTGATTTCAGGCATTGTCTATTTATTCTTAAAACTAATGTCACAGTAGGGACAATTTATTTATCATTTCATTTTATTTATTATTCGAAATTAAATGAATCCAAAAATAGTCTAAAAATATCATTTGAAATTTCCAGGGGTTGGATGGGCGGTATATTTCAAAACGACGGTGTCCACTTTCATAATTATAGTCGCAAACATAAAACGAGAACATTCCCGTTCTCCACTCCATCCGTCCCGACCGTCCTTTATCGTTATCTCTCTCGTTTTATCGGCGTTTTGTAGGAGGGTCAGACGTGACTGGGACGTCCATCAAAGGATTACTTCACAGGGATCTTATTTTATAAGGGACGCAAAAAAAGTGGAGAGTATCATTCGAAGAAGCAGGCTGATTACTTATGCAAATTCAAATTACCTAAAAGGCCGCATTACACCTCACCTCTGTCTGATGAATCGCTGCGCTACCGGCGAACTTTCCTACATAGTTTTAAGACCCTGCGAACTTCGAGATTAGAATTTCTAAGTCGGTTTTAATGCCGCTTTAATTAGTCATTGTGAATAAATGACTTAAAAATTTACGGTGTATGCATAATTAGAGTTAAATATTTTTATTAAATCGTTTAATTAATAAATACATGTATCTTGTTATTTTAATAAGTTTAATGTTTAGCATATAAGTTGTAGATTTAATAACGCTGACACTACTCTCGCTTTATAATTATGCCATTTGAAAATAATGATATTTTATTATTATTATTAATGAAATATTGCATCAATATTAAAAAGACAAGTCCATACACACAGGTGCATTTTATTCATTTCATATTTTTTCAAAGATGCAAATAATTATGGTGATTTGTTACAATTTCTAATTTAAATTTCAATTTGACATATTGAAATTAATATTAAAAATTCTCAAGTAAATCATTTCATAAAACTAATTGCAGTGGAAGCAATGACACGTCAACAATGACAAGAATAAACAATTTTAGCTAAAACTATCTTACACGAAATGTTTTTGAAAAATTAAGAATCTATTTATTTCTATTACGAATAAGGAACAATAAAATGAAATTCCATTTTTCTGGAAAGCGTAAAGGGTGAATGGTACACAGTTAACCTGTCACATTTACGAAAAACAGATGACCAGTTTTTTTTAACGCCTCCAGCTGGGCTATTGACCGTTGGTCAAAAACAAAATTATGATAATGAGGGTAGAGAGGAGGTACATCTTTGATTTTCTAAAAATATAAACGGAACATGTGTTTAGCAGTTGCTTGTACAATTAAAGAAGGAAGAAACAACTATTCTGCACTGTTTGTATTACATATAAGAACATCGTTCATAAATTAGTTTAATTTTCTTTTTTTTTATTTATGGAGTTACGTGAAGATCAAATTAAATTGATAAATAAAGCAATAATAACATTTCTTCATATTTGTTTATAGACAAACTATTAACGGGCACGTATTTCTGATTGTTTATATAACTTCTACAAACATTGTTTAAACTATTTCTGAAAGAAAATTGGAAAAAAGTGCGCCGTTTGGGAAATTTCACACTTTGAAAATCGCCGTTAGGTGTTGGAAATACGACTAAGCAATGGATTTGTTTATAGACAAACTATTAACGGGCACCCATTTCTGATTGTAGATAAACTATTAACGGGCACGCATTTCTGATTGTTTATGTTACTTCTAGAAACATAGTTTAAATCATTTCTGAAAGAAAATTGCAAAAAAAGTGCGCCGTTTGGGAAATATTGTTTATAAAAAAATCGCTATTTTCCTATTTTTAATATTTTATAGGAATAAATTTGATTCTGTTGCATTCACTTGACCTTGCTATTAGTTATAATTATGAATAAATAATTAAAAAAGTGTTGTTTTCCTTTAAATAAATATTTTTGAAAAAAAAAGACTCATTGTGGAGGCGTCGGGTTCATTGCTGGATTCATTGCCAGCTTCACACACATGGTGTTGAATTGTAAAGAGGGCCATAGGAATGTACATGTAAAATTTGAAATGTGATAATATTGACTCCCCTAATTATTTGTCAGTATAGGTCTTATTAGATTATTTTTAAAGCTTATTAAGTAGAATAATAGTTTCTATAAAGTATTTATCCAGATAAATGAAAAAAAAATACTGAGAAAATCGCAAAATTACATAGATTTCTAATAAATATTAAACGTGTGCCATGAGAATATGATTGTCACAATTTGAAGATAAAGTAATAAAAAAGATTTGAAAGATTCAAAGAGTCCTAGTGGAAGAGATCTTAAAATAATATGTTAAAAATCAACTAATGGATGATTTATAAATACAAATTAACAGTTTATTAGCATTATTAAAAATCGTAACACACAAACGAAACAATAAATTAATAATAATAATATATTTATTTACGGTATCTCCTTTTTACAAAACATATGCAACAAAAATCAATATTTCAACTAAATATATAAATGTGTGTAAATGATAATCAAACTGAATTTAATTAATTTAATTGTTGATTTCATACAATTAATCTAAAAATTCAAATAAATTAACGACGAAACGCTTTATGGTTTAATAATTTTATTTCGGAATATATCATTTAAATATTGTTTAACATCTCTGCAATTATGAGCTCGACATCCGTCCATTTGAAACCAGATATTGTCCATACTTCCATCGGTTTTTTTCTCCAATTGTCGGAAGAACATCCCTTATTAAAAAAACTAGACGACAGTAGCGTCCATATAGTACACAGATGCAGCTAAATCTACAAAGGGTATTGGTATATACAGCCGGGGTTACGGAGAGTCTGCGCCAATGGGTTATATCTCAATTATTCGAAATAATGACAATTGATAGATGAGCACACATATGCCTGGAAAAAAAAAATTACAAGCGGATATTTATCATTTCGGACAACCAAGCAGTCTTAGAAAGTCTAAAGGCACTCAACCTTAGAGTTATGCAATTCAAACAGACCTTCAATCAGCTGACGAAGGGAAATAGAATAACAGGGTGACAAAAACGCTGACGCCCTCTCAAAAAGCGAGGTCGTAGCTTCCTTCACGGGATAAGAAACTACTCGTGGGCCCACTTCAGGCAAATGGCCAGAGAATGGGAAGATGAACAGAAACGAGCCCACTAGAGAAAAAATTCAGGGTTAAGGCAATCTATAATGCTCATAGAATATTCGGTAGAAAGAATCGAAAAGGTTCTGTGCCTTTTTAAAAGAAACATTAAAACTTTGGGGTACTAAGTTTTCTCCTTAACAAGATAGGTAAGGCAGCGGAAACCACCTCGGCGTGACTCGACGGAGAAAACCATTGAACAACCAATGTGAGGTTCGGAGGAGCCATTCAGACTTCTTAGGAGCTAAGAAATAAGTCTCTCAATGATGCACTTTGCTCAAAAGGTAGGATTTCTTGCAGAATATTGGAAGAACAATAAACTTCATAGGTCGCGATGCAGGAAGACTGTACAGCCAAACAATTATAATTTATTTTTTAAATATGTTGACAAACGACTCCGTGCATAAAAAAATCGTTCATGACATTGTGTTGTTTTTTGTATGCATTCTGTACATCCTTTCACCAGATTTGTAGATAGACCCGACTTAGAAGTAGATTGTTTCACTCTTTTGTAATTACAAAATTACCAAAATAAAATTTTGACAACATTTATATCTGCAGACAATTGAGAATAATTATATGATAAAATTTTAACTGCAGTCCATCTTCCACGGATATATAATGTCAATGTTGCCAACATTATTTAAAATTACGTCGAGTCATTTCTTGACAAGGCCAACCATTCTTATAGAATTAAAATAATTGTTTACAAGCATTGTCTTCGACTTGTGTTTTAATAATTACATAACTTGATGAACATGAGCAGCAATTTCTTCATCTAAATCCGATTTATTTGTTGAATAATTAATAGCATGTAGTCTGTCATGGGCTATCGACCATCGGTCTTTCTGCCTGGTTTGAATATTATACTTTGTTTTTAACTGCATATATATACTTTTGATATTGTTTGATATATAATTTACTTATTAATTTATCTACTATTGAAGTTTTGTAACCATTAGAGGAAGCTATATTCTAGCTTACTTTGATTTTGTTGTTAAATTCGGCAGAGATATATTAAACGCTCTGTGTATCATAGAATTATAAACATTATTTTATAATTCTTTACCGGGAACATATTTTATATAGTATGAGTGACGCTGTATACGCAAAATCATTATTTGGGAGTTAAATCTTCAAGTGGTTTACAGGTAAAAAATTGGACCAATGGTTTATGTTCAGTCTTTAAAGAAACAGTAATTTCCATAATGAATCTATCACAGGCTCAAGTCAATGCGTATCACTTTTTATCAATTTGAACGACTGTGTTTCAGCCGCATTTGACAATAATTTTGTGGCAAAACCAAATTATATTTATGCATTAAATAAAAATGATATGAAAATAATTAATAAATTATTTTCACAAGTGAATGAATACTCTTTTCTATTTATGCATTAATACTACATCCGCACCTGTGATGTGCGGATTTTAAATTAAATCTGTTTCTTGCAAAATGTTACCGAAACTCTCCGATAAACTCTCGAATGCACAGATTTAAGAAACACATTGTTTCGATGTTTTCAATAAAAACTTGTAGAATCTAAGCTTGATTTGCGTGGCATAATTTTGAGCGATATCCCCCTTTTTACAAATGATGCAAAAGATCGTACGTTGCACCAATCTATCCAATATTTTCATTAAAAAATCATTAATTAAATATGTATGTATTATTTATAACAGTCGATGAATAATTCTGTATTATTTTTTTTACTATATTGTACAAAATACATTCGATTTAGTGGAGCGGCGGCGCCATCTATTTTTGATATCATAAATTAAAATATCTATTATTTACAAATGGATCTAAAATATATATCGATTTTTTCATATAAACGTGACTTTCTGTATAAAATTAAAATCGTGATTTTGGCTGAGTAAATGAAAAAATCACAACAAATTTGTTAACTTTCGTCATAAATTAGAAGACTATTTCATCATGTGTACGATTTATACTCGCAATGTGCTTATTTAGTCGAAAATCGGATCAATTATAACCTCAAAATTGGGACTTTAAATGCGAATTGTGACCAAACGGTAAGATTCCTATAGATTTTGACTTCGGATTCGTTCATTTCACGCACGTTTACCCAAGATTCCGTTTTCAAAATTTTATATATCTCGTGACACCATTCGGAAACACTACCTAAGGCGCCCGAGAGACGCGCTAGACATCAGTCGGCCGATTAAATAAATAAATAATAAATATAACGAGTTATTTTTTTATTCACTGGCACCAACAAAATATAAAATAAAAAAAGCACTCTAGAGAAGAAAGGTTCTTGATCGTATGATATAACTAAATAAAATGTCAATGCTTGAAGCTGTCACTTGATAAAATTGCATCATAGATTAAATTGAATTGAATTGCATAGTTATAAATTATATTATAAATATATATTTTTTTTAATTTTACTTTTTATTTGATTTTTTTCTTTGTTTTACATTTTGATTGCATTACACTTTTTTTAAATTCATTATGTTAATTTATCCTGTAATATAACGCTGTCGTATTAGTTTTGTGTTAAAATTGTATATGACCATGTTTATATAGTTTGATGTAATCAAACATCCATTTTCATGTAATAATAAGACATACACACTCATACATTATACGCATATATAGCGTAAAGTGAGTCTGAAAGGGGCAACGACTGATCACCAGACTACCTTGAGACCTTAACATTCCTGCGGCAAAGGCCATCTCTCCATCTCTCCATCTTCGCCGTTTCGTTCCGTTCCGTTCCTGGCCAACAACATCCTCCTTCTTGAGCGCGAGAAGAAAAAGTCCGCAAAAAGGAAACGAAAGGCGAAATCGCGAAATCAATTTGAATAAAAACACATCCGTCCGTCCGTCCGTGCGTCCGTCCGTGCGTTCATCCGTCCGTTAATTAGCCGCTAACCGCAAGGAGGACGCCGGATCACCTGTCAGGTATTAATTACTCGGCTTGTTTATGTGTTTACAAAGTATTTAATTCTGAATTGCGTTTTAATCGAATTTGCATTTCGATGATAATTCATTCAAGCCGCCGCCGAGCGGGTTTTATCAATGCGTGTTTTTTCACGCGCGCGCGCGCCTGCATTAAATTCGCATTTATTAAAAATACGACTTGTACTAATGCGATGAATAAAACCCGGCAAATATTTACATATATTAAATATCTGCCGATGGATTTAGTGCTTTATCAACATATTCAGCTTGAAAACTAAACACCTTATTAAAAATAATAAACTATTCAATTATATTCATTTTATAATTTTAAATATATGGAGCGAATATGTTTTATTTTATATTATTTTTATATTAATTAGATATCATTATTTTTTATTTATATTATAAATTTATAACGTATGATTAATATCAGACTCAACAGATTTTGTAATGTGGTTATAACATTACAAAATCTGTTGAGCCGCCTTCATCAAGGCATTGCACATGGAACACACTAATCTGATGAGGTTTGAAAAACCGAAATGACCATCAATAGTAATCCATACGCTGGATGGCTCAAAATTCTATTATAACGTATGATCCGAATGTTTTGTGAAAAATTCAGACGCAGGAAATTTCTCTAAAAATAATTTTATATTTGTAACAAACTTTTAAGCAGTCTCTCCTAACTATCCTTATTATACAACAAAATTTAAATAAGCGACAAGGCAACGTTATTTTCGATTTACCTAAGTTTTCCCTCGACACGCTGCATCACCTTTGGACGACCATACCGCCGATTTCTCTAATTTTTGTGGATACACGGCACGCCGTGGGACAGATCGATCGAAAAAGTGATCATCGGGATTTTTCATATCGCCAAAAACGGTAAATTTTCATACGGAGTTAATATCATAAGAATTTAATTAAACAAACGTTAATCATTCGAATTTCCTAAACTCTAATTATTATACAGGATGTCCCAATACTAGCTTCTCGAAAAATATCTCAGCTATTTTCTGAGGTAGGAAAACATTTTCTGCTCAAATAATCACTGAATAAAACACTTACTATGTTTTTTACCACAAGTTATAACTTGTGGTAAAAAAAAACATTATTTTTAACATTAACAAGTTTTATAATAATAATAATATATTGATAATAAACACCCTGTATAATTGAAAATAATTTTATTTTATTATTTTTTTCAAACTATACAATTGTCTATGTTTTAACATAGTAAGTGTTTTATTCAGTGATTATTATATGGATTACCATTTAGTAACGGTCGCAACCAATAACATTATTTCAGCTCAAAATTGTATAGTTTGAAAAAATTAATAAAATAAAATTATTTTCAATTATACAGGGTGTTTATTATCAATATATTATTCTTGTTATAAAACTTGTTTATAAATGAAATAATAATGAGCGGGGAAACACCAAGAGAATGGAGTAAAGGAATAATTTTACCAATACATAAGAAAGGCGATAAAAGAAAATGCGAAAACTACAGAGGGATCACGCTAACAAGCATACCAAGCAAAATAATGACCAGAGTACTAGAAAAAAGAATGAGAGACAAACTAGAGACAACAATAGAGGACAGCCAATGCGGATTCAGAAGAGGGAGAAGTACTCTAGACCAAATATTCATAATTAGGCAACTAAGTGAAAAATTAATAAAGAAAAGTAGGGAAATGCACATATGCTTTGTAGACCTCGAGAAGGCATTTGACAGGATAAAAAGAGAAGACATATGGAGAGAACTAGCAGAAAGAGGAATAGAGAACAAAATAATAAATGTAATTAAAACCATGTACAAAAATAACAGAAATATAGTAAGACAAATAACGAGGAATCAAAGGAATTCGAAACGAAGAAAGGAGTGAAACAGGGATGTGTGCTAAGCGCTCTACTATTTACAATAGTATTGGACACGGCGATGAAAAAAGCAAAACAAAAAATGAAGATGCTGAAAGTTGGATATTATAAACTGGAAATCACAAAAATAGCGGAACTACTCTTCGCAGACGATATGGCAATAATTGCAGAAACAGAAGAAGACCTACAAAACAACATGGAAATAATAGAGAAAGAACTTACGAAAATAAACATGAAAATAAACTATGAAAAGACAAAAACAATGATAATTGCCAAAGGAAGAAAGAGACACGAAATAAAAATACACGGTAAAAAAATCGACCAGGTAGAACAATATAGATATTTAGGAACCATTATTCATAGTAATGGCAAACTAGATAAAGAAATTGATGATCAAATAGGTAAAACGGCAAAACTCTATAACATGTTGAAAAACACATTTTTTAGTAAAAAAGAAATATCAAGAGACACAAAAACAGAGATAGTGAAAAAAGTAATTAGACCAACGCTAACATACAGTAGTGAAACATGGACGATGACAGGAAAGCAAATAAAAAGAATTAATACAATAGAGATGAGATTCCTAAGAAAAATCGAACACAAAACAATAAGAGACAGAATAAGGAACGAAACACATAGGAAAAACCTACAAATAAAGCCAATACAGGAAAAAATCACGGAAGGACAAATGAGGTGGTATGGACACATAAAGAAGAATGAGCGAAGAAAGAAATACCAAAAAAATATACGAGACACGAGCAACAGGAAAACAACAAAGAGGAAGACCGAGAAGAGAATGGAACAGTGTAATAAAAGAACAGGCAACAAGAAAAGGGAACACGTGGGAAGAAATAAATGAAATAACAAAGAACAGGAAGAAGTGGAGAGAATACTATAAAAATTAGTAATGTAAGCCTTACACCGAAAGGTAGATAGGCAAAGGAATAAATAAAAAAAATAAATATAAAACTTGTTAATTTTAAAATTCATGTTTATATAAATTTTAGATATAAATATTACCATAGAGATGATTTTCATTGTTGTAGGCTGCAATTTCAAACATATATGCAAAAATAAATTGTTAGAGAATTAAGAAATAATTTTTTAACATTTGAAATTAAGATAAACTTTTATTTATATTTTGTGTATCTTTTGCTAATTATAATTGCATTGTTTGTTTTACATCAATTATGTAGCTTACCATCAATGTTAGTTTCTTAGTTTTTATTCGCATTATTGTTATTTTTGCATTTCATTATATTTTACTTTTGTTATTTACAACTATGTAAACAAGATATTTTCTCTGTAATTGGACTGTAGTCTGTTGAGAAAAATAAACGATTATTATTATTATTATTATTTTTGCTCAAGAAATAATATTATAATGTCGATATTTTATATACACATAATATGCAGAGAAAACTAATCTTAGTTTTTCCTATATTGTTTGGAAAATGTGAAGTAGAAGATTAATGAAATAAATGTTCCTAAGAAAATAAAATAAAAAGAGTGTAATTGATATAACAGAAACAGACTAATCAAATCATAACAAGGTCTGATTTCTCAAATTAATTTGTCATCGCCGTCACTATTGTCTTCGCAATCTGCATCAATCGAATGTATTGCGATTTAGACAATTCACAATCGAGACAAATTGCCAATGCTTTTTTTAAATTTTTTTTTTTGCTATCATTATTTTTCAATTGGCTTCTGGGTTGTTCTTGTAATGTTTTTATAGCTTTTACTACACTTGATTTACCCTCCTTTTTCAGATTCAAAGACGCTGCATACAGCAACGCACTACTCTCTTCTTTCGCAGTTCTATGTTTGCCAATATTTTTTTTTTAATTACTAAGGAACCATTTTCCAACATTTGTTTTTTTCACAATAGTTCCGTTTTTTATTGCACAATTCTCTATATCTATAATTTTGTCAATCATGTTTAATTAATTTCTCACTTAACCCGTGGTGAAACATTTTTGAATTAATTCAGGATGATTTAATTCAAATTAAAACACTTGGTTTGTTTGACTTATTTATATTTGTTATTTGTCATTCATTATTGACGGACTCTTAAGGATATATTCTTTATATAAGAACAATGTGCTAAGATCTAATTTGGCAAAATAAAATAAAAGGATAATTTGGTTCAAATATTTTACACTATTTCATATGTAACGCGTACCTGAAAATATTTTTTGGTTTAATATATTTAATTAACTTACCTAGCATATTTAATGTATTAAATATTCTTATTCACTTACGGTTAAAATAATTATCATTAATTTCGAACTCACGAAACACAACGTTTGTTATTAATAACAATGCGTTTGTTATTTCAAACATTTTGTTTTAAATTTGAAGTGACGTCATATCATTGTTTTCATATGTCCAACCCATAAATTAGCTGTAATAGTATTGCTTACATTAAGGTTGCGGTTTAGTAGAAAGAGATAGCTATATAGTAAAATGGAAATAATCGTTTAAAAAAAGAGCTATTCTATTGGATTTAATAATATGAA
This sequence comes from Philonthus spinipes, assembly GCA_963082785.1. Classification (NCBI taxonomy): domain Eukaryota; kingdom Metazoa; phylum Arthropoda; class Insecta; order Coleoptera; family Staphylinidae; genus Philonthus; species Philonthus spinipes. The sequence goes on from OY720299.1 coordinate 23,728,783, forward strand.
TATGGATTTACATTTTTTATCTACTAAGTATATAGTATCAGTCTAAATAAAAAATAAATCGTTAATTTTCGTTTATTATGTCAATTTACTAGTTCAAGTTAGAAAAGAAAATTGAAAGATATAATGAAATTAATAGATCATGTCTGCTAAGTTATTTGAATGCAGAATTTAGTGAAATCTTTTAAATTTTCATTTCACAAGTTTTTATTAGCTAAAATATAATTTGAAATTTGCTATAAATTTCATCAATTTTCATTGTTTTTCATAATTATTTTTTACACAAACTAAACATTAAAATAATGTTTAATTCATCTCATGAAATTCCTGCTTATTTTAAGATTACTTTAATGTATAATACAATATTGTTCATTGATCACAACAGCAATCTAACTCGAATTAGTGATTGCCCATATTAATATAGCTATCTCTTTCGTCTAAACCGCACCCTTAAAGAAATTATTATTAAAAATCATAATTTCTGTATGGATTTTAAGAAACATATTTTTCTGTGAGCAAGATGCCCAAGTAACTCCATTATTTCTACTAACACAATTTTTAAGGAAGCATGAAATAAAAATCCCTATAAAATTTTCTCAAATAGGCTCGAAATTTGATTCTACGCTACTGGACGTATTAGTTTATTTAAGATTTCGATATAAAATGTTTATTACGGTCATTTTTATCAAGAAAAACAAAATTATTGAATGTTTTATATATTTATCAATACAGACAACGGATCTGCAACATACTTTTTATGTCTAAGTCTGAGGATGTATTCTTTATAGAAGAACAATCTGCTAAGATCTAATTTGGCAAAATAAAATAAAAGGATAATTTATGAATATATATTAAATTGTCTATCATTTCTATAAATTATTTCATCCCTCTCTGAAGTTATAGCAATTCAAAAATTAATGTTATAAATGGAGCTGTGCGATTGGTTAAAAAAATTACGAATGAAAAAATATAAATTTATATTCAAATATATTAGTATAGAAACATTCATCATTAAATGATAACGTTAATGGCATCTAATATAATTACCGATGTGAAGTTACCCACGGACTTCCATCCACGGATGTGTCCGGCTCCTCCACCATGGCGGAGGCGCCGGGTAAATTAATTATTTTAAAAGTGATTCACAGCTTTTAAACGAATGAAATTAACCCATTGTTTTAAATGATTATTTAGTCTTTTAGCAACAATCCAAGAGTAAAAACAAATTTCTGAATTGTGACAAAAACTTTCGTTTTGGACTAAGAAAAGTTCGCCTATACAAAATCCGTGGCTGAGCTTTAAAAATTTATAAAAAAAGTTACGAATACATACCCCTGATTTTATTGTTTTAAATGATTATTTAGACCTTTAGCAACAATCCAAAAGTAAAAACAAGTTCATGAATTGTGACAAACACCTTCGTTTCACTAATACTATTGCATAATCTGCATTACAATATGTTTATAACATTTATATGAATTTTTCAACACTTTATTTTTCAGGCTAATGATCACTTTTTCTTACGTTTTGTCCGACTTTGCGTTGTTGTTCCACGTTTTCTGCTTCCCATCCGTTATTATAGACTTCCCGACTCAATATTCCCCAGAACTCTTCAATTGGGCGAGCCTGAGGTAGATTAGAGGGGATTCTCTACTTTCGGTATAAAATTGATTCGATATGCGAACATTTCATTTTAGTTTTTGTATTCATAATAATAAAATGTTCGGATGACAGAATCCCTTGTGATTCTCGCATAGTGGTAAGTAACAAAATATTATTACATCATCTGCGTGAAGTGTGTTCACAAACTGAAGTAGTTTAGAGAGACATCTCTCGATATAACGCTCTGCGTTTTAGCCTTAGCCCCGAATATTACCAATATAGGGCTGCGCAATAAAGCCAGCCTTAGAAACGGCACACCAAACTAAAATTTTGTCCTCAAACTTTTTTGTTTTTAAATTTAAAATCATCAGGAGCAGTCTCGTAATCGTCCGTATAAAATCCATCATTTCACTGTGGGACAATCTAAAATATTTTTCGTCGTCCATCACAATCAACTTGTTGCCGAAATGCACTCATCTCAACGCGCGGCAACATCTCGGAATTCTCTTTAATTGAGCCTCTGTGTATTTTGGAACTTTCCTCCTTTTCCGTAAGACAATATTCATACTTGATTGAGTCATAAACACCGTGCTTTCTCCAACATTAAATCTTCTGGTCATTTTTCGCTGTGACGTTCCAATTTTGTGTTTAGCTGCCTCAATTAATCTAACCTCTCTTAATCGGATCAAAACCCGCAACCGACAACATTTATGTATCCCTTCTTCATATTATTTGATTGTGGGATAAATTGTTGTATTGCTTATGTTTTGGTCTCGATAAATATTGACAATGTCTCGTTTCGACATTCACCAAACCAGATTATAAATAGAAATAGAAAAGAGTATTCATTCACTTGGTTAAGTTATTTAAATAAAAATTATTTGAAAATAATTAATAAATTATTCTCAGATCGCAAAAACCTCGACAAAAATCAATTTTATAAGACATTTTTCGAATCAAGAAACCAAAAACTTTTGCACTGTTTATTTAGATTACATGACGGGTGATATTTCATTTCCATGACTTGCTTTATTACATGCATTTTTGTCACTCAATCCAACCAATGATTTCTTCCCAAAACATTGGGACGATACGTTATATGTATCTTTCCGTTTCGTGAATAACATTCCACTATTGGTGTTTGTTTCCATTATGATATATGATTTCGGAGAATTATTTTGATCCTCCGTTCCGTTTATTATAATATTTTATTTCAGGGAATTGGAAAGACTTTAATGAGCGTGGTCTTTCCAATTCCCTGAAATAAAATATTATAATAAACGGAATAATATATCTTCGTTTTAAATACCTGTTAGAATTAACGGAATTACTGCTTTATATATTAACTTCATTCGAATTTATTTGTAATCCATTTTAAGCAACAACTTATGAAAAATTCACTTCGTTTGCTGTATTCGTAAATATTATATTCGTCACAAATTCGTTTCATAAATTGTGACGTAATAATCATTCCTCGTATTTTATTATGATATTTCTTGGGGCTTACTGCAATATTAGATTTCAGAGAATTGTTTTCATGTCTCTTTCAATCTATTATGATACTATATTTCAGAGTACCTGATGTACCTACTGGAATAATCTTAGTCAATACAGCAACTTGATAGCTCTTATTTGTAATTTTATTTTATTTGATAACAAGTTCTTTAAATTCGAAAATAACAAATTAATGAATTAACTATTCTCTTTCATTTTTAATATAATTTACAGACTTACAGAATAAGTATCAGCGAAAAAAATATCTTAAATTAAATAACGATTTGAAAATAATTAATAAATTATTCCCACATTTATAGCTCTGTGACTTTTTTCTTAGGTTACGTAAGTACGTTAAACAAATGCACATTAAAACAACTACTTCTCGGACAAATACCCACGCCGGACATTGAATTACATAACATACACCTGCTGTTGCACATCAATAAAATATTGCATCATGCAACAAATTTTGATCCGAGAAAAATTTAATGCAAAAACAAACGAAAGGAAAGTTACTTAATACAAGGCCATTTTTTCAAATTGTTTTTATTTAATTTATTTAAATAACTGTGACCAAGGAATGAATACTCTTTTCTATTTAAAAAAATATCTATTGAAACAACTACTACTCGGGCATACACTCACTTATTTTTTTTGGTGTATTGAGAAACACTATTATTGATGGTTGAAATTCATTTAAAAAACAAAACATTGCGTTTTATTGTCCTTAATCCTTACTGCTTTTATTTTGGTGAATATTCTGACGGTGCAGGACTTTCCTGTCAGAATATTAACCATTAAATTGTTTAGACAACAGATATCATATTTCTGATATTAAAATTAACCTTGATTATAAAAAAATACAATATGAATAATTAATTACTGCATCTTTTTGGATGGCCCCAAAAATTATATAGAATCGACATTTAAGCAAGAGTTATTTTACTGTTGCAAAAATTAAATCTGTATATTCTGACAGACAGACCCGCTCGACTTGACCCCAAAATTGTATAGAATTAACAATTAAGGAAAATAGTTTATTTTTGCATAACGTAATTTTTTATATAATTAATGGTTTTAATATTTAGACATTGGTAGTTCATATTGTATGAAATAAATTATTAAAAATCAACCAATAAAACACAGATTAGATTGAACAACTTTAAATTGTCGACTAGTTTCGAGTTATTTTCAAGAGAATTTAAATGCTCTTGAAAATGGGCTAATAACCCGAAACTAGTCGAGAATTTAAAGTTATTCAATCTAATCTGTGTTTTATTGGTTGATTTTTAATAATTTATTTATATTTATTTCGTAAATTTTGATGTTATGAAGGGGAAGTCCAGCACACGTAGCCCCAAAAATTATAAAAAAATATTAGAGAAAATCGTTTAATATATTTGTATAAGACCGGGGGTCGAACTATTTCAACCTCAACCATCTCAACTATCGAGGACATTTCGGAAAGTTTACTTTAACTGGATTAATTGGAGTCAATAGACAACCTATAATAGTAAACTTTCTTGTAGAATTTCGTTGACATATTATGGCTAGAACTTATATTATTCGATTTATAGCTAACAATATTTAATGCAATAATAAAACTATGCATGCAATAAATAAATTGTTAATATTTATGTATCTTTGAAATACTTGTACACATTTTTTTCCAGTATAAAAATCCTTTTTGAATTTCCATTTCATCTGGCATCAAGTGAAAACGCGTCGCAGAAAACAGCGAGAAAGCAATTGTGCTCTTTATCTACGGAACACAGTTCCATTAAAATCAGCCGTCTGGCCCGGTTGTTTCCACTTTGTTGCCTTATAACGGATCAAGGAATGGATTCCGCGTAATTGCTTCACATTTCGTCCTTTTGTGTCTTCTTTTGCGTCAGAGCGGGCCCGTCGTGTTTAACTTGGAATTAATCTTTTCGGACGGCATTTTAAACAAATCCTGTTTACATCCAAAATAAATAGAATTCGATTAAATCGAGTTGCAATGCGATAATATGTTGTTTCCTTTATTTAATTTGTGTAATACATAATGTGCTTATTAATTACGAGTTATATGCATTGTTTAATAATTGCGATACAAAATAAAATACTATTTTTTTTATTAGAATAACAGTAATAACAAAACGTAATATCCATTAAGAGACGCAGTTTTAAACAAAAAATGTTTTTTTATTACTATTTTTTATTATTAAATTAATGTGTTATAATATTAAACAAATAATAACATAATTATTTCTGTTACTTTCTTCTCATCAATCACTTGGTAAAACATTATGAATAATTAGTTTAAAATTATATTAAGTAAAACAAAATTTTATTTTTAATTTTAAACTAATTGAACATAATTAACCTTAAAAAAATGAAAATTCCACAAAAAATGTATTTAGAAAGAATTATTAGTGTGCGAATAACTACTAATTGAAAATTGACTATAGGAAAGCAAAAAAATCATCGGTAAAGAATTGATGAAATTAATGAGAATCGTCTTAAACTTAATCCCACCTTAAACATAGTTTATGTTTATAGTCAATTTTCAATTAGTTATTCGTACACTAATAATTTTTTCTAAGTACATTTTTTGGTGAATTTCCATTTTATTAAGGTTAATTATGTTCAATTAGTTTAAAATTAAAAATACAATTTTGTTTTACTTAATATAATTTTAAACTAATTATATAACGTTTTACCAAGTGATTAATGAGAAGAAAGTAATAGAAATAATTATGTTAATATTTGTTTAATATTACAACACATTAATTTAATTAATACAAGCTGGTTAAATTGTAACAATTATTTTTAAATGATAAATATATATATATATATATATATATATATATATATATATATAATAAATATATATATATAAAATTATAATAATATAATATATAAATTATATATAAATTTTCTATTGAAAATTTAAAGAATTATGGCCATTAATTGAAATTATTTTATTTAGATGAGAATAAAATTCCAAATTAAGTAAAGAAATCATTGTGTTTCTATCACGATGGTTCGTATGCGAATGAATTCTCTCGCGTAGACTCCGAGATTTCGATTTCCCTACTGCGACATTCCGGCCGGTATATTCCAGTGCCTACATTGGTTTAGCCCAAGAAAGTGCCTGAATTTAATCCCGTCTACCTGGATTAGGACCCCGTGGGTTAAAGCACATGGCGAACTTTTGTAAATATTCAACGTATGTGTTAAGACAGTGTTCGTTGTTTTTAAACAGGACGAGACCTCAGAACCAGAAGGAAACTAAACTGACTCCGAAGAATATTTTCATGTCAACCTCACGTCTAATTTATAGGAAAGAAATATTTACTTCTAAGCTTATAATTTATTTCTATTTATTTTATTAGTTTCTATTTGTTTAAAATCTGTTATTGTTATTCCTTTTATATCAAGTAATCTGTCTGTAATTCCGTTCCGCTTTACATCTTTTTATTTTTATTTCTGACAGTTGCATTAAATTACATCACAATATTTACAATTATTTACAATTTAATCCTCAGAAAATGGCTATCGATCATCAGTTTCTCTGCCGCTCTCCTCTACTTTTACCCTATTTTGAGTCTATATTTAACATTAAATTTTATTAAATATTCACATGATTTTCATCGTTTTATTCAATAACAAAATTTCAACATATTTTTCAACCGAGTTACAATTACAAAACGAATTTATTGAAATTGCGAAAACACAACAATTTATATTTGTTGCATAACTTTTTCCGATGGAATTTAATTATTGCGCAGTGTATACCGCAGAATCGAATTTGCGGGCCGATTGAATTTTCGTAACAATTTTTCGGGGTCCGGCTTTCATCGAATTTGTCGCCATCGGTTTTTGCATTATCCCCGTGATGTACGAGGGTGGCCGCCGAAAATTCGGCAGGCAGGAAATCCAATCAATTCACGACCCTCGTATATCATAGTGGATTAGCCTAAACTCTTGTCAGATTAATTCCGTTACAGTTCTTTTTTCGTGCGCGTGTTATCCGATAAAGTGCTAGGAATGATTTATATATAAAATGGGAGTAAATACGAGCGGAAGTAGATGTGAATAAAATATGGTGTTTTAGCGTATGTTTACGTGATTAGATATAACGATGTTTCAATGACAATATAGTAGTGATAATATTTACAAATTCTTTTCGATTTGATTATTTAAGTAACTTTATAAATAATTCTTCTTAAATAATATTAATAATAAATATAGCCAAGAATAGATTGAAATATTAATAAATTAAATAAAACGAAATTTATAAATGTAAGATGAAATTTCAATGAATTGAGGTATATCCCTCGATACCAACTACACCATAGACACATGTGATATCAAATCTCAATTCATTTATACAGTTTATTTATAAATGATATATCAACAGTAATTAAACATTCACATTTTTTACTTTTCGCTGACGACCTCAAACTTTTTAAAGAAATCAATTCTACTAATGATCGTGCATTGCTTCATGAGGATTTGTAATCTGTTTATGATTGGTGCTGCCAAAATCAATTATTTTTTAATTCAGGCAAATGCAAGTCAATAACTTTCTCGAGAAAAAGATCAATTCACGATTTTGTTTATAAAATTGATGATAATGAATTATCTAAATTTTCAGAAATTAAATATCTCGGTATTGTCTTTGAAACAAAATTAACATTTTCTAGTCATATTAATAATATATGCAATTCAGCGGCGAGAATGTTAGGTTATATAAAGAGAATCTCTCTGAATTTGAATCCAGTTTCATACAAAATTATTTATGTTGCATTTGTACGTTCAAAATTGGAGTATGCTTCATATATTTGGTGTGTTATCAAGAAGATATTGAAAATATACAACATACATTTTTAGAATATCTTTTTTACAAATTAGGAAATAGGGATAATTCTAGTCTTGAAACTCTGATGACTCAGTTTAGCCTCGATAGTTTATGTAACAGAAGAGTTTTTGCGATGATGTTGATGTTACATAAAATAATTAATGGAGATGTTGAGTGTCCGGATATTCTCTCACAGATAGACTTTTATTTCAAACCAGATAATAGTTTAACTCGTTACCGCCCATTATTTCGATTACCATTTCAAAGAACTAATTGTATTATTAATAGTTGTTTTAGTAGGTTTTTACGTCTTGCTAATCATTTTTCACTTAATCCCAGTTTTGATTTATTCTCGATGTCACGAAATGAATTATTGGGCCATCTAAAAGTTATCGTCAACAATGAAAGTATTAAATGACAAGTAAATCAGTCTTGAGTTGTTTTGTTATATTACATCTTTGTATGTTATCGGATTTATTCGCCAATTATATATTTATTTTCTCTTAAATTTAAATTAAATCATTGTTTTTTTACTAATATTTTTTGTTAGAATTATTATATTAATTTTTTGTAATTACATTTGTAAAAATGGATTTCCGTTAATAAATAAATAAATAAATGGGGTAAAGCAGACAAAAACTGTCATTCAAATGAATAACCTTAAAGTACGTCTGAATTCTTAAGAAAATAATGTTAATTTATTATATTTTTGTACATTGACTGTTTTGATGTTTTGACGTATTTCCTTATGTGTAATTATTATTATATAAAGATTAATGTATGATATTCGTGGTTATTCCTTATCGAAAATGTTACGTTATCAATTAAATTCATATTCTATCAATAAATTTCAATTACAAAAGCTGCGTAGACTGTGATGATAAAAAATAACGTACACGTTAAACTTAACATTTCCCTTACAGAATAGCTCCCATTGTATTGGAAAAAAAGCTAAAATAAAAAAATAAACCTTTTTTGCCACCACTCACATACGGCTATCGGTTTAACCATATAACAATGAAATTAAACAAGGAACATTTCTGGCAATGATCAATAACCATATAAGCCAGTAACCTTTGTATATTTTGTAATTTCCAATTTTGGGGGGAACCCGAGGCGGAAAAAAAAACCTTTAAATTATCCATTATTACAGAATAAATGAAAGAAAAGAAGGTAAAATTACATCCACATAAATAACTAAAATATTAATCGAAATACAAAATAAACGCACCGCTAAATCTTTAACCAATTCCCCTCGCGCGTTCAAATTTATGAAAGGGACACGTTTGTGCATTATTTAGCAACAGGTGGGAAACACCGCCCGGGGAAAACGGGGTGCAACTGTTGGACGTTTTTTAAAAATTCATGAGTCGCCCGTTCGCCAGTCGAAACAGACAGAGTGCGACTGAAAAAGAAAAAGAATAGGAAAGAAAAAAAGGCAAGAAAAACGAGGCCACTTAATTATTACTGAAGAGCGCACACGTTGCGCACAAAGGCACGTCTAGCCGGACAATAATCGTTGATAATAACCACTTCCTTATCAACTTTAAGACTTATACAAAAAGCCAGCTGATATTATTATTATTAATATTTAATTCGATAATGGATGTCATTAAATCCAATTTAATTTCATTGCACACAAAGAGACTGCACGCTAATAGGATTTTTTTTATATAAATGTATATTATCAGATTTAATAAAAAAAATGTATGTTAAAGCGAAGAGCCAGCGGGGGATTACGTTTCATTAAAGCATTTGAGAGGAATTATGTAATCTTTCTTTACCAGAAAAAAATCCCTACATTAATACATATTATTTCAAAATATGAATTAAATTTAATTTATTATTTCAGTTAATAAAAAGTATTTTTTTAATTAATTAAATAATTTTAA